>CM060927.1:221851463-223326463 GCA_030737875.1 Allium sativum | reverse complement strand
CCTATTTCGGGTAGTTCATGCTGTATATATGCAGATATGAGAGTATTATACAGGAGAAGATTTTTCTCAGATATTTCGTTGAACAAACTTGTAGCTGAAGACAAGTCACAGACCTTAGAGTATGCAGATACTAGAGCAGTAGTAACGGAGATTGTTTTAGCAAGCATAAGTTTAATAGCAATGCAGTGCACCAACTCAATACTATAAAGATCCCAAGAAGATTGAAGAACCGAAATTATCGTCACCAAATCAGGTCTGATATTTTCTCTATGCAAGAGCTGGAAAGTAATGAATGCATCCTCATGTCTTCTGTTTTGAGAATAAGAAGATATCATAGTGTTGCACAAAATTGAACTTTTCTGCTGAATGGCTTTGAACAATGTACAGGAAGCTTTGAAATCCTCGATACCTGAATACATTGTTATGAGAGAAGATACAACAGATTCATAATTTGCAAAGCCCAATTTCACACCAAATCCATGCAGTGATTTTTTTACATCCGGGCTTCCTACAAGGATGATGCTGACAAAAGTGCTATCGTTAGGCCTTAAGTTATCATAATAAAGCATATCTTTGAAGCTCTGTAAAGCTTCTAGATGATGACCGTGTGAAGCATAACCAACAATCAAAGCGTTCCACGACACCAAGTCTCTTTCGAGAATTTCATCAAACGCCTTCCTCGCACAATCCAATTGACAGTTTTTGGCGTACATGTCAAGAAGGGAAGTTTGAACTATGTTTCCGCCATGCCCGCTTTTTACAACTAAAGAATGCACCTTTTTTCCTGTTCCTATGTTATTCAGAACGGCACAGGCTTTGAGAACAAGTGGAAATGTGAAATTATCGGATCGAAAAGAACCTGACTTTCGATGTTGCAAGTACAAGGATAGAAGATGGGAATGGCACCCATGACTAGAAAGGGCTCGAAATACGAGGTTTTGGAAGCGCAATGTTGGGTTCGATACCGAGTTGTAGACGGAAATCGCATGATTAGAGAGGTCGAGGGAGAGGTATTGGATGATTGTGTGGATTGCCAAATGGTTGCCATCTTTTATGAGTCCCTGAGTGATAAGTTGAGTGTGTACTTTTGATAAGGAATGAACTTTGTTGCAATTTGTTATAAGTTGGGTTAATTTTGATATGTGGCGTGCAGGAAGAACCATTTGTAAAGGTGTGAACTTCTTGCATTAGGTATCATTCTAAGATGGAGAACCATTGGGTTAATTTTGATTTTGAAGAAGCATATGACATGTAACATAGAGAAGCAAATCTAAGATGGAGAAGAATGAACTGATGTGTGTGAGACTATGGCACTATTCGAAAACGGTGCATTTTGCCAAAAGGAGCAAAATGAACTGTCAACATTGGAAGTCAATCATTCTCTTTTTCAATTACAGACAGCCACCCCCTCCCAATGAAGTGCGAGTTTGTTAACACTATTTAGCGAACATCACTTACGGTATTAATGGTGTGTGGCTCAGATTTAATAGGAGAAATTCAGGGGGCAATCACAGACACACACCACTAACACGGTTAGTGATGTCATGGTGTCAACAAACTTCTACTGCTCCCAATCCTCCACTCTTCCAAATTTTGAAAATTTCAGCCTTCTTGATATACTTATTAATTTTGTTCTCTATCATATTTTTTTTCCTCTGAATTTTGAAACCTTGTCGTTTTAGTGTTACAACGTTCTCAGCTGGCTTTGGCTCTACTACATCATCGTCCACGCCTATATCGAACTAGACGCATGAATGTGCTAAACGTTCATTGACATATACTGTAACAACCCGAAAATCTGGGCCAGTTTAAAATTTTTATTTTTGCAATTTTAGCGAATTTTGAACATTTAAAATGAATTATTTTAAATAATATCGACGAGAAATTTATTTTGAATGGAATTCGACGTATATATTATATACATCGTCGTTAGAATATAAATAATTATATATAATTATAAAAAGGAATGGAAAATGGCGCGGTAGTTCGATAATTTGATTTCAAACTTCAATTGAATGTACCGGGTGCAAAACAATCCGGATTTTAGTGAAACCAAAAATAATAGGATCTAATTGGGAATATCTTTCCAACAAATCCGGAAAATTGAAATTCCATAGCGCGAATCAAAAGATATGTCCAGTTGAAAATTCTGAATAGTCGCTATGGAATTCAGGCCCTTAAAAATAGCTATTTTGCAAACGACCTCGGATTTCGACGAAACCACTTTTGTTGGATCCGTGATATCAAATTATTGTTAGATTCCAAATTTCATAATTTTTCGAATCAATATGTGAGCGTGGCAAAGGAAAACGCGTTTGATCAGTTTCAGTTGATTTTAATCGACTGGAAAATGGCCATTTTTCCAACGGTCTCAGAATTCGACGAAACTAGTTTTGTTAGGACAGTATCGTCTATACGAAGCTAGAAAATATTTTTCGAGGATTTTTAGAGTTAGTATGTGACCCCGGTAAATTGAAATGCGCGTTCAAATTCAATATATAGAGTTATATGTTGATTTTGACGAAAACTGATCGAAACGATCGAATCATCCTACGATACATATCCCATTGTGTTCAAAATGGGGGTAATACGCTATGGACGACAGGCGATGGGCCTCGTTTCGAGGTCGAAATAAAAAGTACCTTTTTAGAAATTAAATAATTAAAAATAAAATTTCCTCTCTCCCCTCTTCCTTTACCTTCTCTGCCCCCCCCCCCCCCCCCGTTCGATTTAAAATCAGAAGAAGAAAAAAGACGAAAGGGGATCGACTGGGGGATCCCCCCCCCCATCGCCGTCGCCACTCAAGGCGGGGTCACCGCTCCACCACCTCGCCCCTCCCTGCCACTTCTCTCCTCCTCCCCGTTGAAACCCGCGAGCCACCCAAACCCGCGAACCACCCAAATCCCATCGCTCCCACCTGACCCCCACCTCGCACCGCACCCTCCTCCGCGTCGAGCCCCACACCTCCGTTCAGATCTGAGCCTAAAACCCGACGCCTCTTCCTCCTTATCTCAAAACGCACGAAGCCCTAGGGGCTGAGCTCCGTTCGGCGTCAACCAGAAAGCAACAATGAGTTATTTTTTTTATTTAATTTATTTGATTGGAAGTAAATGAATTTTAATATATATTAGAATTGTTTTTTTTTAAATCAGTTTTTAAATAAATACATAGCATATAAAATCAGTTTTTATATAAAAATATATATATAACAATGTTTAAAAAATGAAACTTTTATATAGAAATTAAAATTGATTTAAAAGTAGAAAATAGGAGAGACAAGTTTCTTTTTTTTTTAGTAGAAAAAGTTTTGATTTTCTTTAAAGTCATAAAAATAGAATTTTTATCTATAAAATAGCGAAGTAAAAATTCGATTTTTATTTACTGAATAGTAAAATAGAAATGATTAGATTTTTAAAATAGAAAAGATTAGATTTTTAAAATAGAAAAGATTAGATTTTTAAAATTGAAAAGGAGAAATCTTTATATTTAAAAAGGCGAAATCTTTATATTTAAAAAGGCGAAATCTTTATATCTAAAAAGGCGAAATCTTTATATTTAAAAAGGCGAAATCTTTATATTTGAAAAGGCGAAATCTTTATGTAGAGAATAACGATGTAAAAATAGAATTTTTATCTATATAGTAGCGATGTAAAAATAGAATTTTTATCCATATGGAGCAATTATAAAAATATGATTTTTATATACATGGCAATAATATAAAAATGTGATTTTTATATATGTAGTGAATACGGGCAACGAAAGTGACAAAAAGGGCGAGAACGACGAAGATTTCTACATAGGAAGTGCAGTGGAGTTTGGATAGCTATCGGTGAGAATTTCTCACTCTTCAATTTCTTTTTTTCTAGTTATATATATATACTAGGATGCAGACGGTGTTTAGTAGCACCCGACACCCGTCATCCACAGACCATGGATGACTTGTTTGTTTGATTGATGTGTTGTGAAAATTGTTTGTGATGTTGATGTGAAATAAATTATAAAATATATTCATAGGTTGAATAAAAATATTTTATCGTTAAAAATATAATTTTTAACGTGAATGTGAATAAATAAATATTCATTTACAAACCGGACGGTTTGTTTATGTACACCTATTTGAAGGACATTGACTGGGACGATAAATTTTACACATCGCCCAACTGCACAAATAAAAATCTGTGTTTGTTGATTTGAAACCCCACACGGGTATTGGGATAATATACGACATACACTAATCCCAATAATTAGTTGTATATCGATCGATGGATTGACAGGCTGTTATAAGCGTTAGATATCTATATTTGATGCTTATACAGTGTAGTGCACTTTGGATGATGGTTGATTATTTATCGTTGCTATTATATACATGTGTTGTATGGAATCCATATAATTAACTTTATATGGTAATTGATTGGGCCTCATTCCAATCGGGAAAATAAAGAATATTATAAAATAAAGGTTCATGTGTTGACAGTACTCATCTGTTGAGATTAGTCATGTGTTGAACGAAATATTTTAACAATAAAATTTACATCTTTATATTATAAAATAAAGGTTCATGTGTTGACAGTACTCATCCGTTGAGATTAGTCATGTGTTGAACGAAATATTTTAACAATAAAATTTACATCTTTATCATATAGAAAATTAGAAACTAACTGGAAAATAGATAAGATGAGTGGTCTCCTGGATGTTGATCTGATGTTGGTTTCGGCCTTCGGGGTTAATATTCAGGGAATCTTTCTCTTACTAATTTACGGTTGGAGTCTGATTTAAATCAAACGATAGATACCATAATTATTATATAAAATATATTAAATAACAAAAATAGTCACACGTGGACAGTACTCATTCGTTGAGATTAGTCATGTGTCGACAAAAATATAGATTTACGTATTGAATAAAATAAATATTCATTTGTTGAATAGAATAACGGAATTATTGAAATATATAAAGCCGTATTAATTAGAGATGCGCTATTTTGATGCGAACGATATTTATATCGATTATATTCATTTTTATAATTGAATAGAAAACGAATTCGAATTGAATTAAATAAAAAACGAATTCGAATTGAATTAAATAGAAAACGAATTCGAATTGAATCGAATAGAAAACCAATTTGAATTGAATCGAATAGAAAACCAATTTGAATTGAATCGAATAGAAAACCAATTTGAATTGAATACAAAACGAATTCGAATTGAATTGGAAACAAATTGAAATATAATAGAAATCGATTTGAAATGAATTCAAATTGAATTGAAATTTGAATTGAATTGAAATGAATTTTAAAATGAATTTATAAGGAAAAATTCAATTTTGATTTGAATTGGAAATGGAAGTAGAAATGTTTTTGAAACGAATGTAAAACTATTTATAAAATTCGTTTTAAAAGGAAATCGACGAAATATATATAATATATATATATTATATATATAATGGCCTGAATAGAACGCGCCACGCCGCGGCAGTTCGTAAATTTCGACCATTGACTTCGAATGGACATTACGGGAGATCCAACCGTCGGATTCTCCTAAAACCGGAACCATTGGGTTCGTATCGAAAAGAGCTTTCTAACAAATATGAGAGATTTGAAATCTAACGGTTGGATTTGGAGATACGTCCAAATCAAATTTGGAAAAGGTTGCTGTAAGTGCAGTTCGATGGTCATTGTTGGAAATCGACTGTACGGGCCTTGATAAAATTATTAAAAATAGTAATAATTTGCGTAAAATCATAAGAAATGATTTGGGAAAAATTAGGATGTAAAACTCCATATTTGAAAAGATAAAAATAGATTTTTATCGAAATGAACTAGTTTTGAACTAAAATTAAAACCCATTTATTTTTAAATAAATAATTTGGATTTGAAATGGGTTGTAAATAGAATTGATTTGTGGGTTTATCGTGAAGGGTGTTTTACATGACACTTGTTCTTTAACCCGATAAATAAATAGAATGTGATTTGGGTTTGTCGTGAACTGTGTTTTAAAGGACATTAGTTCTTTAACCCAGTAAAAGGAGTTTTAATGAATCTGTAACTAGATTGAAATGTGAATTGATAATCCAAATTATCAAATTTAGAAAATGAGCGAGAATGGAGTATCACCAATTTTGCTCCAAAGCGATAGTTAAATCTTTAATTAGATTTGAACGTGGAATGGTAATAAATTTTACCTACAACACTGTGGTGTTAGATATGGAGTATTACTAGTTTTGCTTCATGGGATGAATAGGTTGGGATTGGGAAATAAAATAAACAATTACTTCGGTGTGGTTTGCTAATCTCGACTAGTTTGGAAAAAACCATAACTCGGTTTGATATGACATCCAATGGAAGATTAAAGAATAAATTTTAAAGAATTTATCTTGGATAAAATTAATGGGAACCTTTCCCTAAGAATTGAGATTTAGAAACTAGCTGTAGGTTAGTTAAGAAGAATGGTTTCCTGGTATTGATCTGATGTTGGTTTCGGCGATCGGGGTTAATATTTGGGGAATTGCTCTCTTACTGATTTACGGTTAGTGACTAATGAATTGGAATGAGGCGTATGTTGTGTTTGTGTAACATTTGTTTTTAATATACGCGGGTTGTTCGGAAAGGCCGGGTTTATACCCATTTTGAATAACCGATTCGACGATAAGTCGAAGATGAAGACGGTGGTTGAAGACCGGAAGTCTTCACATCGTTTGGATAATTACTGACGATCCTGATTGGGCTGTACACCCAAGAGGATGGAAATAGTTGGTGGTCGTCCAGACGTACTTGGAGATCGATGGATATGCGAGGAAAGTGCCTCCGGTTTCATCCAGACCCAGAACGAACTTGTAAATGGATTGTGTGTCTGACATTGGACTTTATTCTGTGTTGATTGATCTCTATTAAATATACATCTGTTTGGCGGTGGAGAATTTATTCTCTTGCTTAACGCCCTTCTCTGAGACGTACGAGCTCAGAGGTTGTATATCGATGGACATCAGTCGCATGGCATGAATTGCCTGTGTGGCATGCTGAGTTGCATGGATTAAGGCTTCTGTTGAAAAGCAAAGTCTTGTGGTTGATGATCAAAGCACAGCCTTTGTGGCATAGCTTTGTGTATAACGTGAATTTGCGAGCCTCACACCTCGGTATGAGTTAAAAACGGGATAAGGACTGCAGGGAGAGCACGACGTTTCTTTCTAGCTTTGGTGGTGTCAGTGACTTACCTGCCCTGACATTTATATACTTTTCACCTATGTGGTTGTTGGATGAGGCGCCTCGATTTTAGGTCTGTAAGGACCGGGAAACGTATGTTCAGGAATACTAATCCTCAAACGTAAGAGAGGACCGTCCCTGAAGCATCCAAGGGTTTCCCAGAGTGCGTAGCCCTGGGACATTTGCTAGAGTGTCTCGAAAGCGGAGAGGAGCTTGCCCCTTGCCTCAACTCATGATGGAAATCCAATTTCAAATACGTGTATTTCGGCTTTATTTGTAGAGCCTAGTATGGCGACATAGTGGTATGGGGCACTTATGCCGTCTATGATTTATATTTATGATTGAAATTGTTTTGACACTATACACTTATTATAGTATCAAATGATTTGTCCTGTTCTCAAAACGATCAGGGGTTTCGAACGGTCTAGATCGGTTTAACGACTGATTCGGATCGAGCGAAATTCCTTGCCGTCACATTTGGTATTAGAGCTTTGGTTTACAGAGCTCGAGAACAAGACACGTTAGAACCATACGAAAGAATTCATCAGATATTGGATTAGTAATATCCAATTAGAATGACTCGTTAGAGATAGGATCAGTAGTATCCTAGAACGGGTGTGAAGAGTATATTTTTCAAATAAAAATATTTTTGTTTTGAAAATTTAAACCATTTTATACGTATTCGAATATTTATTTATTTTGAATTTGGATAATCCAATATATAAAGATTTTGCATATACGCGTCATGAACGTATATTCGAAGTTTTAATATACTGGATAGATATAGAATCACATTCTAGACACCCGGAGATGATTCTGATGATTGATATATCATCATCAGAATTTGTGTTCGTATTTCGAAGGTGTGATTTTCTATATATTTCCATAGACTGGTGTGAGAACCAAAACTTATATAGGTAAATTTATTGTGTGATTTGACATCAAAAACATGATTTTCTGTATATACATCAAAGTTATGAATTTGAAACTCTAATTCACTAATAGATTGATGGTTGTGTTGTTTGTTTATTTGTTTGATAATTTTGAACCATTATGCCTAATTGTATCAAATATTGAATTGTATTGAAAATTAGTCGCATTTGCATGCATATGCAAGTACTTACATTGAACAGGTCATAGCAAGGAGGCTAGAGCAGAGAATAAAATTTGTTTGCCCGATAAATAGGTACATGTTTACTATAATTTACTGTTTTGTTTGGGTGATGATGATTTTATGAGCCGATTGGCTAGCCGCTTGGCTTTTTCTTTTTCTTTTTCTTTTTGAGATCAGAAGGCCTGTATGGCAATTTCGGGATTTTCCCGTGGCTCCCGGTGCAGGGGAGGTTATGGCGAAATTTTTCAAAAATTCCGGGTGTTAGCCAAATTTTCGAAGAATTTGAAAATTCTTAGAAACTGAAAAGTTGGAGAATGGAAGCCAGATCGAACGTAGAGTTGATTAATCAAACCACTTTCGACTTTGTTCCTTTTCGGGGACAAAAAGTTTTAAGTGGGGGAGATTGTAACATCCCGAAAATCTGGGCCAGTTTAAAATTTTTATTTTTGCAATTTTAGCGAATTTTGAACATTTAAAATGAATTATTTTAAATAATATCGACGAGAAATTTATTTTGAATGGAATTCGACATATATATTATATACGTCGTCGTTAGAATATAAATAATTATATATAATTATAAAAAGGAATGGAAAATGGCGCGGTAGTTCGATAATTTGATTTCAAACTTCAATTGATTGTACCGGGTGCAAAACAATCCGGATTTTAGTGAAACCAAAAATAATAGGATCTAATTGGGAATATCTTTCCAACGAATCCGGAAAATTGAAATTCCATAGCGGGAATCAAAAGATATGTCCAGTTGAAAATTCTGAATAGTCGCTATGGAATTCAGGCCCTTAAAAATAGCTATTTTGCAAACGACCTCGGATTTCGACGAAACCACTTTTGTTGGATCCGTGATGTCAAATTATTGTTAGATTCCAAATTTCATAATTTTTCAAATCAATATGTGAGTGTGGCAAAGGAAAACGCGTTTGACCAGTTTCAATTGATTTTAATCGACTAGAAAATGGCCATTTTTCCAACGGTCTCAAAATTCGACGAAACTAGTTTTGTTAGGACCGTATCGTCTATACGAAGCTAGAAAATATTTTTCGAGAATTTTTAGAGTTAGTATGTGACCCCGGTAAATTGAAATGCGCGTTCAAATTCAATATATAGAGTTATATGTTGATTTTGACGAAAACTGATCAAAACGATCGAATCAGCCTACGATACATATCCCATTGTGTTCGGAATGGGGGTGATACGCTATGGACGACAGGCGGTGGGCCTCGTTTCGAGGTCGAAATAAAAAGTACCTTTTTAGAAATTAAATAATTAAAAATAAAATTTCCTCTCTCCCTCTTCCTTTACCTTCTCTGCCCCCCCCCCCCCCCCCCCCGTTCGATTTAAAATCAGAAGAAAAAAAAGACGAAAGGGGATCGACGGGGGGATCCGCCCCCCCTCCCCCTATCGCCGTCGCCACTCAAGGCGGGGTCACCGCTCCACCACCTCGCCCCTCCCTGCCGCTTCTCTCCTCCCTCTTCTTCTCCTCCTCCCCGTTGAAACCCGCGAGCCACCCAAACCCGCGAACCACCCAAATCCCGTCGCTCTCTCTTGACCCCCACCTCGCAACGCACCCTCCTCCGCGTCGAGCCCCACACCTCCGTTCAGATCCGAGCCTAAAACCCGACGCCTCTTCCTCCTTATCTCAAAACGCACGAAGCCCTAGGGGCTGAGCTCCGTTCGGCGTCAACCAGAAAGCAACAGTGAGTTATTTTTTTAATTTAATTTATTTGATTGGAAGTAAATGAATTTTAATATATATTAGAATTGTTTTTTTTAAATCAGTTTTTAAATAAATACATACAATATAAAATCAGTTTTTATATAAATATATATATATATATAACAATGTTTAAAAAATGAAACTTTTATATAGAAATTAAAATTGATTTAAAAGTAGAAAATAGGAGAGACAAGTTTCTTTTTTTTTAGTAGAAAAAGTTTTGATTTTCTTTAAAGTCATAAAAATAGAATTTTTATCTATATAATAGCGAAGTAAAAATTCAATTTTTATATATTGAATAGTAAAATAGAAAAGATTTGATTTTTAAAATAGAAAAGATTAGATTTTTAAAATTGAAAAGGCGAAATCTTTATATTTAATAAGGCGAAATCTTTATATTTAAAAAGGCAAAATCTTTATATTTAAAAAGGCGAAATATTTATATTTAAAAAGGCGAAATCTTTATATTTAAAAAGGTGAAATCTTTATATTTGAAAAGGCGAAATCTTTATTTAGAGAATAACGATGTAAAAATAGAATTTTTATCTATATAGTAGCGATGTAAAAATAGAATTTTTATCCATATGGAGCAATTATAAAAATATGATTTTTATATACATGGCAATAATATAAAAATGTGATTTTTATATATGTAGTGAATACGGCAACGAAAGTGACAAAAAGGGCGAGAACGACGAAGATTTCTACATAGGAAGTGCAGTGGAGTTAAGATAGCTATCGGTGAGAATTTCTCACTCTTCAATTTCTTTTTTTCTAGTTATATATATATATATATTAGGATGCAGACGGTGTTTAGTAGCACCCGACACTCGTCATCCACAGACCATGGATGGCTTGTTTGTTTGATTGATGTGTTGTGAAAATTGTTTGTGATGTTGATGTGAAATAAATTATAAAATATATTCATAGGTTGAATAAAAATATTTTATCGTTAAAAATATAATTTTTAACGTGAATGTGAATAAATAAATATTCATTTACAAACCGGACGGTTTGTTTATGTACACCTATTTGAAGGACATTGACTGGAACGATAAATTTTACACATCGCCCAACTGCACAAATAAAAATCTGTGTTTGTTGATTTGAAACCCCACACGGGTATTGGGATAATATACGACATACACTAATCCCAATAATTAGTTGTATGTCGATCGATGGATTGACAGGCTGTTATAAGCGTTAGATATCTATATTTGATGCTTATACAGTGTAGTGCACTTTGGATGATGGTTGATTATTTATCGTTGCTATTATATACATGTGTTGTATGGAATCCATATAATTAACTTTATATGGTAATTGATTGGGCCTCATTCCAATCAGGAAAATAAAGAATATTATAAAATAAAGGTTCATGTGTTGATAGTACTCATCCATTGAGATTAGTCATGTGTTGAACGAAATATTTTAACAATAAAATTTACATCTTTATATTATAAAATAAAGGTTCATGTGTTGACAATACTCATCCGTTGAGATTAGTCATGTGTTGAACGAAATATTTTAACAATAAAATTTACATCTTTATCATATAGAAAATTAGAAACTAACTGGAAAATAGATAAGATGAGTGGTCTCCTGGATGTTGATCTGATGTTGGTTTCGGCCTTCGGGGTTAATATTCAGGGAATCGTTCTCTTACTAATTTACGGTTGGAGTCTGATTTAAATCAAACGATAGATACCATAATTATTATATAAAATATATTAAATAACAAAAATAGTCACACGTGGACAGTACTCATTCGTTGAGATTAGTCATGTGTCGACAAAAATATAGATTCACGTATTGAATAAAATAAATATTCATTTGTTGAATAGAATAACAGAATTATTGAAATATATAAAGCCGTATTAATTAGAGATGCGCTATTTTGACGCGAACGATATTTATATCGATTATATTCGTTTTTATAATTGAATAGAAAATGAATTCGAATTGAATTAAATAGAAAGCGAATTCGAATTGAATTAAATAGAAAACGAATTCGAATTGAATCGAATAGAAAACCAATTTGAATTGAATCGAATAGAAAACCAATTTGAATTGAATTGAATACAAAACGAATTCGAATTGAATTGGAAACGAATTGAAATAGAATAGAAATCTATTTGAAATGAATCCAAATTGAATTGAAATTTGAATTGAATTGAAATGAATTTTAAAACGAATTTATAAGGAAAAATTCAATTTTGATTTGAATTGGAAATGGAAGTAGAAATGTTTTTGAAACGAATGTAAAACTATTTATAAAATTCGTTTTAAAAGGAAATCGACGAAATATATATAATATATATATATATATATATATATATTATATATATAATGGCCTGAATAGAACACGCCACGCCGCGGCAGTTCGTAAATTTCGACCATTGACTTCGAACGGACATTACGGGAGATCCGACCGTCGGATTCTCCTAAAACTGGAACCGTTGGGTTCGTATCGAAAAGAGCTTTTTAACGAATATGAGAGATTTGAAATCTAACGGTTGGATTTGGAGATATGTCCAAATCAAATTTGGAAAAGGTCGTTGTAAGTGCAGTTCGATGGCCATTGTTGGAAATCGACTATACGGGCCTTGATAAAATTATTAAAAATAATAATAATTTGCGTAAAATCATAAGAAATGATTTGGGAAAAATTAGGATGAAAAACTCCATATTTGAAAAGATAAAAATAGATTTTTATCGAAATGAACTAGTTTTGAACTAAAATTAAAACCCATTTATTTTTAAATAAATAAATTGGATTTGAAATGGGTTGTAAATAGAATTGATTTGTGGGTTTATCGTGAAGGGTGTTTTACATGACACTTGTTCTTTAACCCGATAAATAAATAGAATGTGATTTGGGTTTGTCGTGAACTGTGTTTTAAAGGACATTAGTTCTTTAACCCAGTAAAAGGAGTTTTAATGAATCTGTAATTAGATTGAAATGTGAATTGATAATCCAAATTATCAAATTTAGAAAATGAGCGAGAATGGAGTATCACCAGTTTTGCTCCAAAGCGATAGTTAAATCTTTAATTAGATTTCAACGTGGAATGGTAATAAATTTTACTGACAACACTGTGGTGTTAGATATGGAGTATTACCAGTTTTGCTTCATGGGATGAATATGTTGGGATTGGGAAATAAAATAAATAATTACTTCGGTGTGGTTCGCTAATCTCGACTAGTTTGGAAAAAACCATAATTCGATTTGATATGACATCCAATGGAAGATTAAAGTATAAATTTTAAAGAATTTTTCTTGGATAAAATTAATGGGAACCTTTCCCTAATAATTGAGATTTAGAAACTAGCTGTAGGTTTGTTAAGAAGAATGGTTTCCTGGGTATTGATCTGATGTTGGTTTCGGCCTTCGGGGTTAATATTTGGGGAATTGCTCTCTTACTGATTTACGGTTAGTGACTAATGAATTGGAATGAGGCGTATGTTGTGTTTGTGTAACATTTGTTTTTAATATACGCGGGTTGTTCGGAAAGGCCGGGTTTATACCCATTCTGAATAACCGATTCGACAATAAGTCGAAGATGAAGACGGTGGTTGAAGACCGGAAGTCTTCACATCGTTTGGATAATTACTGACGATCCTGATTGGGCTGTACACCCAAGAGGATGGAAATAGTTGGTGGTCGTCCAGACGTACTTGGAGATCGATGGATATGCGAGGAAAGTGCCTCCGGTTTCATTCAGACCCAGAACGAACTTGTAAATGGATTGTGTGTCTGACATTGGACTTTATTCTGTGTTGATTGATCTCTTTTAAATATACATCTGTTTGGCGGTGGAGAATTTATTCTCTTGCTTAACGCCCTTCTCTGAGACGTACGAGCTCAGAGGTTGTATATCGATGGACATCAGTCGCATGGCATGAATTGCCTGTGTGGCATGCTGAGTTGCATGGATCAAGGCTTCTGTTGAAAAGCAAAGTCTTGTGGTTGATGATCAAAGCACAGCCTTTGTGGCATAGCTTTGTGTATAACGTGAATTCGCGAGCCTCACACCTCGGTATGAGTTAAAAACGGGATAAGGATTGCAGGGATAGCACAACGTTTCTTTCTAGCTTTGGTGGTGTAAGTGACTTACCAGCCCTGACATTTATATACTTTTCACCTATGTGGTTGTTGGATGAGACGCCTCGATTTTAGGTCTGTAAGGACCGGGAAACGTGTGTTCAGGAATACTAATCCTCAAACGTATGAGAGGACCGACCCTGAAGCATCCAAGGGTTGCCCAGAGTGCGTAGCCATGGGACATTTGCTAGAGTGTCTCGAAAGCGGAGAGGAGCTTGCCCCTTGCCTCGACTCATGACGGAAATCCAATTTCCAATACGTGTATTTCGACTTTATTTGTAGGGCCTAGTATGGCGACATAGTGGTATGGGGGCACTTATGCCGTCTATGATTTGTATTTATGATTGAAATTGTTTTGACACTATACACTTATTATAGTATCAAATGATTTGTCCTGTTCTCAAAACGATCAGGGGTTTCGAACGGTCTAGATCGGTTTAACGACTGATTCAGATCGAGCGAAATTCCCTGCCGTCACATATACGTTAGTCACCAGACTTATAAGAAAGCATGACTTCATTTTTATAAGCTGTAGCCGTGGATTTCAAAGATATATTTGACGATAGTTGGACCGAGACATAAATAAGAATAAGTGAGGCAACTTGAAGCGTGTCTGAAACAATGAAATAGAATGCTAGAGATTGCTGTAAATTTTCAAAGTTTTTGGGATGGGTTTGTTTTTGAAGAAAGAAAAGAAGAAGGAGGGTGTGGGGATTAGTCCCGCATTGTAGAAGATTGTAGTACATCAATGGCTTCCTTAAGAGGATGTTGGGCCCTTGGAGCATCCAAATATTTACTTTGTTGTGAGGAGAGAGACTATGCATAATTATACAACATACGTGCACGCTGCCGTCCGTCCGGGCCAGGTACGGGTACAATAAGAAAGGGCGCGCCTCTCCTTTGCTATAAATAGCCACGCAGAAAACTGTTTCAAACACTTTTTCGTTTCGTTCCTCCTTCTCGGTTCTTGCAGCACCATTGCCAACACAAACCGTTGCAAATTCTCGAATATGCAACAATTTTTAGGCGTTGCAGAATCGATTCTTCTTTCTCTTTGTTCTATTCTTAAATTAGATCATCATAAACCATATTCTAGAGCGTTCTTGATTGAATCAAAGTCGTACAAACATTGAATTCGATTTCGTTGTTCCAAGGCTTTACTGAATCCTAAAAGTCGATAATTCGATAACCCGTTTGTACCCGGTCGATTGAACTATTGTCTGAAAGAACTATTATATAGATCCTTAAAGTCAGAAGTACGTAATTATTCCTCCTCCACTAGTCTCAAACCGCAAAATCCCCAACAAATTTTCAGATTATATCTTCAATCTTGGAAGGTTTGCGCGCACTACAAGTTATGAATTAGCATTCGACTAAATTAGAGTGATTTAATGGCGAAAATTTCACTCGTTGGCAAAAGACCGTGAAGTTCTTTCTGATCACTGTCAAATTGTTCTACATCTTAGAAGACAGATTGGAAGTTATACAAGAGGAAACCGCTGATGAAAACTCCGCTCTGAAGGCAAAACGTGCAAAGTGCAAAAAGGATGATTTTCTATGCAGAGGTCATATTCTGAATGCATTGCCTACTCTAGTCTACAATGCTCATCGGACTTTGGAAATTGCGAAGGACCTCTCGACTGCATTAGAGAGCAAGTATCTCATATTCGAGGCAAGTAATAAAAAATTTCTTATTTCTAATTTTATGGATTTCAAAATGGTCGCCAGTCCATAGTTGGGTAAGTAAGTGAAATATTACAGTTGGTGAATCAACTTAAGGATGCTGGAATTGATCTCCCTGAATCTTTTGTTGTTGGAGTTATTATTTCGAGACTCCCGAATTTTAGAATGATTATAAGAAAAAAGTAAAACATGCGGAAGCGGATTATAATTTAGATGGCTTACAGCGTGATCTTCATATTGAAGAGGATTCTCGTAAATGCGAACTTGATGATAATCCGCAAACCGAGTCTTAATCTAAGACAAATAATGTTGAAATTACTGATAAGTTGAAGCCTAAGAATGAGACACAGTTTAAGAAGAATAATAATTCCAAGAACAAAAAGAAGGGTGTCTGTTACTATTGTAACAAATCTGACCACTATGCCCGAGACTGTCGTCTTCATGAGAAACAACAAAAAGTGAATGTGGTCGAATAAAAGTTTGTGGCTGTTGTACAAGAGGAGAACTCCGTTAGTGGCATTGATAATGATTGGTGGCTCGACACTGGAGCAACCATTCATGTTTGCAAAGACCATAATCTTTTCAAAACTTACGAAGAGAATAATGGAGAATTCGGTGAAGTTACTGGCGCAAAAAAAGTTGCAAGCAAAATTTTAGGAAAGGCACAATTGAACTTACATTCACCTGTGGGAAAGATCTTACATTAGTCAATGTATTTTATGTACCCGATATGCGTAAGAATTTGGTTTGTGGATACCTTCTTAACAAAGGAGGATTCAAGATGGTGTATGAGTCTGATAAGTTAGTGTTGTCCAAGAACAACAAATTTATTGGACAGGGGTATTCTTGTAACGACATGATTAAGTTGAATCTAGTAAAGAAGTCTTCTGCTTATATTGTTGATTCTGTTAATTTATGGCATGGTAGATTGGGACATATTAATTATAAATCATAAATTGGGAGTAATTTCTGATTGTGATTTCAATTCTATCTCTAAATGTAAAATTTGTGTTTAAGCAAAAATACACCAGAAATCCTTTAAATCTGTAGAAAGGAAAACCGGTTTGCTTGATTTGGTATATAGCGATGTGGGTGACTTAAAAAGTCATATCACCTATGGTGGTAACCAATACTATATAACATTTACTTGTGATTATACTAGATATGCATATGTATATCTAATGAAATCTAAAGATGAGGGTTTTGATAAATTCCAAATTTACAAAGCAGATGTCGAAACACAATTAGGAATTATATTAAAGTGCTACATTCAGATCATGGTAAAGAATATTTTTCAAATGAGTTTACTTTGTTTTGCAAACAAAATGGTATAGTTCACCAATGTACCGCCTCGTATACACCACAAGAAAACGGTGTTTCTGAGAGGAAAAATAGAACTTTAGTAGAACACCATGCTCATAAGTTCTAATTTACCTTATAACCTATGGAGTGAAGCTATGCTATCTGCATGTTACATTTTAAAAAGAGTACCACTTAAAAAGAATAATATTTCCCCTTATGAATTATGGTTTAACAGAAAACCTAACCTTACTAGACTTAAAGTTTGAGATTGCTTGACATATGTTAGAAAACTTGACCCTAAATGACCAAAGTTAGGAAATAGGGCATTTAAGTGTCTATTCATAGAATATTCTCTTAATTGTATAACTTATAGCTTCCTTATTCTTAACACCTTAGAAGTTATAGAATCTATAAATGCAGAAATTTTTAAAAATCAAACTATTGAGAATCCATTGAGATCATCTAGTCCAGAACCAATAGTGATTAATGACATCAATCACGATGAATATGTTCTTGCTCAAAACAGCAAGGAAGTGTCAGTACCAGATAATAGTACTGAACACAGAAGAAGTAAAAGAGCGGGAATAGAGAAGGACTACGGTCATGACTTCATAACATATCTCGTAGAAGGCAATAAGGACGAAGTCCTTAATGTGATAAGATATGTAATGAATGTCGATGATAATCCAAAAACTTATTATGAGGCTATGAGTTCTATAGATTCTAATTTTTGGAAAGAAGCTATCAGTGATGAAATGAACTCCATAACGTTAAACCAAACTTGTGTTTTAAATGATTTACCTCCTGGTGCTAAACCTATAGGATGTAAATTGATATTCAAGAAAAAGTTGAATACAAATGGATCCATTTATAAGTTTAAAGCCAGATTAGTTGCTAAGGGATATAAACAAAGACAAGGAGTAGATTATTTTGATATATGCTCCGGTTTCTCGCATATCTTCTATACGTTGTTGAATAAAACTTGCATATAGTTTGGTCATACATCAAATGGATGTAAAGGCAGCTTTTATAAATGGAAACTTAGAAGAAGAAATATATATGGAACAACCTAAACGTTTTATACCCCCAGGCAAAGAAAAGAAAGTTTGTAAATTAATAAAATCTCTTTATGGGCTGAAGCAAGCTCCCATGCAATGGCATGAGAAGTCTGATAAAATCACACTGTCATATGGGTTCATTGTTAATGATGCTGATAAATGTATTTATAGCAAATCAAATAACAACGGTGATGTTATAATATGTTTATACGTTGATGACATACTAATATTTGATTCCAATATATCATATGTGAATAAACTAAGAAGTTTCTATCTTCTAAATTTGATATGAAAGATCTAGGAGAGGCTGATATAATTCTGGAAATTAAAATCATTAGGAAAGCGGGGGAGATATTACTAACTCAATCTCATTACATTGAGAAGTTCCTAAAGAAATATGGTCATTATGATGACAAACCTGCACCAACTCCTTTAGATTCAAGTATCAAGAAAAGAACACTGGACGTAACTGTCAATTATGGTTTATCTTATAAAGGTTATCCTGCTGTAATAGAAGGATATAGTGATGCAACTTGGAACAATGTAGAATCCAAATCCAAGTCTACGACTGGATGGATATTTACGTTAGGAGGCGCTGTTGTGTCTTAGGCTTCCAAGAAGCAGACCTGTATGTATGATTCAACTATGTTGTAAGAATTGATTGCATTAGCTGAGACATGTGAGGAAGTAGAATGGCTTAGGAGCTTATTAATGGAAATCCCACTATGGAAAAAGCCATCTCCAGAAATCTTGATTAACTGTGATAATCAAGCAACAATACATAATGTCTCTAATAAGACATATAATGGAAAGTCTATACCTGTGAGTCTAAGACATCAAATGGTTAGACAGTTACTCAAAAGTTGAGTTATAACTGTTGACTACATAGAAATGAAGAAAAACTTGGCTGACCCACTTACAAAGGGTCTTCCAAAGGCAATGGTTTCAATAAAGTCAAAAGAAATGGGACTAAGGTCTATGAATGAAGATTGATCATCCTTAACAGAAACCCAACTTGTGTCTTGAAAAGGATAGACAAAGTTCAATGGGTACCAACAAGTTAAGGGAATGATTATGGAACACTAAATCAATAATCCCATAATATTTAGTGTTGGATTTTACAAGAACAAAGGATGGATGAATGTCCTTAATAAGTCTAGAAACGTTAAAAGGTGTATCACAGAAGCACCTTAAGAGACTTACCTATATGGCTATATGAGTATGGAAATCAGCTCGTTTCATAGGAATGTAAGACCGCTTTCTAAAGTAGACTCATGAACCAGGATTAAAGCATATGGCGATTAACGTGCTGAGCAATACAGAACACTCTAACTAAGGAAATCAACATGTGTGATTTCCGATTTTGTCATTAAGGGATACTTGGTTTTAGATTTGTTCACCATAAAATCTCGATAGAACTTTGAATGGTTTACACTAAGTAAATGTTCAAATCCAAAAGATATATTTTATTTATGTGTTGTTTCCACGATGATGCAAAACTTGATCTTAGAACTACATAGGCTTGATCCCACTTGGGTATGTAGGAAGTCACTCTAGTGATTCAGCCGTCCACTTTATTTATTTTTTTATTTTGAAATTTGGGTGAGATTGTTGTAAATTTTCAAAGTTTTTGGGATGGGTTTTGTTTTTGAAGAAAGAAAAGAAGAAGGAGGGTATGGGGATTGTCCCACATTATAGAAGATTGCAAGGAATGATAGTATATCAATAGCTTCCTTAAGAGGATGTTGGAGCCTTGGGGCACCCAATTGTTTACTTTGTTGTAAGGAGGGAGACCATGGATAACTCTACCACACACACGCGCGCCGCCGTCAGTCCGAACCGGGTCAGGTACGAGTTCAATAAGAATATTTTTAAACCATGGTTTTAAACTATAATGGGCCGAATTTAGCCCATTATGAACCCGAACTGCATAGTGCATTTTAAATAATGGCGGCAGTTTTTAAATTCAAACAGGTGCAGGAATTGCAACGTTTCAAAAATGCTCCATACCATTGCAACATTTGATGAAAGGGTGGGTGCCTCCTTTGCTATAAATAGCCATGCTGAAAACAGTTACAAACACTTTTTCGTTTCGTCCTTCTTCTTCTCGGTTCTTGCAGCGCCATTGCCAACACAAACCGTTGCAAATTCTTGAATTTGGAACACTTTTAAGGCATTGCAGAATCGATTATTCTTCCTCTTCGTTCTATTCTTAAATTGCATCATCAGAAACCATATAATAGAGTGTTCTTGATCGAATCAAAGTCATACAAACTTTGAATTCTATTTCACTGTTCTAAGGCTTTATTGACCTGAAAGTCAATAGTTCGATAACCCGTTTGTACTTGGTGGGTTGAACTATTGTCTGAAAGAATTTATCATATAGATCCTTAAAGTCTGAAGTACGACAATTATTCCTCCTCTAATAGTCTCAAACTGCAATATCCCTAACAAGTTTTAAGACAATATCTTCAATCATGGAAGGTTTGAGCGCACTACAAGTTATGAATGAGCATTTGACTAAATTGGAGCGATTTAATGGAGAAAATTTCACTCGTTGGCAAGAGACGATAAAGTTCTTTTTGATCACTTTTATTCTACATCTTGGAAGACAGATTAGAAGTTATACCAGAGGAAATTGCTGACGAAGATGCCGCTTTGAAGGCAAAACGTGCAAAGCGCATAGCGGATGATTTTTTATGTAGAGGGCATATTCTAAATGCATTATCTACTAAATTCTACAACACTTATAGGACTTTGGAAACTGCGAAGGACCTCTGGACTGCATTGGAGAGCAAGTATCACATTTCGAGGCAAGTAATAAAAAAAATCTTATTTGTAATTTTATGGATTTCAAAATGGCCGCCAGCAAGTCCATTGTTGGACAAGTAAGTGAATCCACTTAAGGATGTCAGAATTGATATCCCTAAACCTTTTGTTGTTGGAGTTATTATTTCGAGACTCCCGAGTGCATGGAATGATTATAAGAAAAAATTAAAACATGCAGAAACGAATTATAATTTAGACGGTTTACAACGTCATCTTCGTATTGAAGAGGATTCTTGTAAATGCGAACAAGATGATAATCCGCAAACTAAGTCTCAGTCTAAGGCAAATAATGTTGAAACTACTGTTAAGTTAAGGCCTAAGAATGAGACACAGTTTAAGAAGAAGAATAAATCCATGAACAAAAAGAAGGGTGCATGTTACTATTAACAAACCCGACCACTATTCCCGAGACTGTCATCATCATAAGAAACAACAAAAAGCGAATGTGGTCGAAGAAAAGCTTGTAGCTGTCGTACAAGAAGCGAAATTCGTTAGTGAGAATGACAATGATTTGTGGCTTGATACTGGAGCAACCATTCATGTTTTCAAAGACCGTAATCTATTCAAGACTTACAAAGAGAATAAGGGAGAATCTAGTGAAGTTACTGGAGCAAACAAAGTTCTGGTAAAAGGCACAGTTGAACTTACATTCACCTCTGGGAAAGTTCTTACTTAGTCAATGTATTTTATATACCCGATATGTGTAAGAATTTGATTTCTGGATACCTTTTTAACAAAGGAGTTAGCAAGATGGTATATGAGTCTAATAAGTTAGTGTTGTCCAAGAACAAAAAATTTATTAGATAGGGATATTCTTGTAACGGCATGATTAAGTTGAATCTAGTAAAGAAATCTTCTGCTTATAATGTTGATTCTGTTAATTTATGGCATGATAGATTAGAACATGTTAATCATAAATCTCTTAAAAATATGCATAAATTAGGATTAATTTCTGATTATGATTTCTATTCTATATCTAAATGTGAAATTTGTGTTCAAGCAAAAATACAATGGAAATCCTTTAAATCTATAGAAAGGAAATCCGGTTTGCTTGATTTGGTATATAGTGATGTGGGTGATTTAAAAAGTCATATCACCTATGGTGGTAACCAATACTATATAACATTTATTGCTGATTATACTGGATATGCAAATGTATATCTAATGAAATATAAAGATGAGGCTTTTGATAAATTCAAAATTTACAAAGAAGAAGTTGAAACACAATTAGGAATTAAAATTAAAGTGTTACATTCAGATAGTGGCGGTGAATATTTTTCAAATGAATTTACTTTGTTTTGCAAACAAAATGGTATAGTTCACCAATGTATTGCCCTGTATACACCACAACAAAATGGTGTTGCTGAGAGGAAAAATAGAACTTTAGTGGAAATGGTTAACGCCATGCACATAAGTTCTAATTTACCGTATAACCTATGGGGTGACGCTATGCTATCTGCATGTTACATTTTAAATATAGTACCACTTAAAAGAATAATATTTCCCCTTATGAATTATGGTTTAATGGAAAACCTAACGTTACTAGACTTAAAGTTTAGGATTGCTTAACATATGTTAGAAAACCTGACCCCAAACGACCAAAGTTAGGAAATAGGGCATTTAAGTGTGTTTTCATAGGATATTCTCTTAATAGTATAACTTATAGGTTCCTTATTATTAACACATTAGAAGTTATAGAATCTGTAGATGTAGAATTTTTTAAAAATCAAACTATTGAGAATCCATTGAGATCATCTAGTCTAGAACCAACTGTGATTAATGACGTAAATGACGATGAATATGATCCTGCTCAAAACAGCAAGGAAGTGTCAGTACCAACTAATAGTAACGAACTTGGAAGAAGTAAAAGAGCAAGAATAGAGAAGGACTACGGTCTTGACTTCATAAGATATCTCATAGAAGGCAACAAGGACGAAGTCCTTAATGTGACAAGATATGTAATGAATGTTGATAATGATCCAAAAACTTATTTTGGGGCTATGAGTCATAGAGATTCTAATTTCTAGAAAGAAGCTATCAATGATGAAATGAACTCCATAATGTTAAACCAAACTTGAGTTTTAACTAATTTACCTCCTGGTGCTAAACCTATAGGATGTAATGGATATTCAAGAAAAAGTTGAATACAAATGGATCCATTGATAAGTTTAAAGCCAGATTAGTTGCTAAGGGATATAAACAAAGACAAGGAGTAGATTATTTTGATATATGCTCCGGTTGCTCGCATATCTTTTATATGTTGTTGAATAAAACTTGCATATAGTTTGGTCATACATTAAATGGATGTAAAGGCAGCTTTTCTAAATGGAAACTTAGAAGAAGAAATATATATGGAATAACCTGAAGGTTTTATAACCCCAAGCCAGGAAAAGAAAGTTTATAAATTAATAAAATCTCTTTATGGCCTGAAGCAAGCTCCCATTAAATGGCACGAGAAGTTTGATAAAGTCGCACTGTCATATCGGTTCATTATTAATGACGTTGATAAATGTATTTATAGAAAATAGGATAACAACGGTTATGTTATAATATGTTTATACGTTGATGACATGCTAATATTTGGTTCCAATATATCATGTGTGAATGAAGCTAAGAAGTTTCTATCTTCTAAATTTGATATGAAAGATCTATGAGAGGCTGATGTAATTCTAGGAATTAAAATCATTAGGAAAATGGGAGAGTTATTACTAACTCAATCTCATTACACGGAGAAGTTCCTAAAGAAGTATAGTCATTATTATGACAAACTAGCACTAACTCCTTTAGATCCAAGTATCAAATTAAAAAAGAACACCGGATGTATCGTTTCTCAACTAGAGTATTCTTGTGTTATTGGGAGTCTTATGTACGCTATGCATTTCACTAGACCCGACATTGCACATATTATAAGTGTATTGTGTCGATTTACGAGTAATCCAGGTTTTGAGCACTGGAAAGCCATTTCCAGAGCTTTAGCCTATTTGAAAGGAACCATCAACTATGGTTTATCTTATAAAGGATATCCTGCTATAATAGAAGGATATAGTGATGCAACCTGGAACAACATAGAATCCAAATCCAAGTCTACGACTAGATGGATGTTTACATTAGGAGGCGTTGCCGTGTCTTGAGCTTCCAAGAAGCAGATCTGTATATCTGATTCAACTATGTTATCATAATAAATTACATTAGCAGA
The DNA here is from genome assembly GCA_030737875.1 of Allium sativum. Lineage (NCBI taxonomy): Eukaryota > Viridiplantae > Streptophyta > Magnoliopsida > Asparagales > Amaryllidaceae > Allium > Allium sativum. Next base: position 223,302,243 of record CM060927.1, on the reverse strand, counting down.
TACATGTAAGGAAGAGGAATGGCTTAGAAACTTATTAATTGAAATCCCATTATAGAAGAAGCCATCTCCAGCAGTCTTTATTAACTTTGATAATCATGCAACAATATAAAATGTCTCTAATAAGACACATAACAGAAAGTCTAGACATGTGAGTCTAAGACATCAAATGGTTAAACAGTTACCCAAAAGTGGAGTTATAACTGTTGACTTCGTAGAAACGAAGAAAAACTTGGCTAACCCTATGATACCCCACGTCCTCACTCTTTAACAGAATGCATTAAGTTTCGTGAAGCGTTATAGGTAAACAAAAACATAAACATTACAAGACAGATATAAAATAACAACGGAATTAAAACTTTATTAAACAAAAAAGCTACGTTGTTCAAACCCAATTACATAATAAGTCTGTAAGTCTGGGATACTGAAAAAATAAAACTTCCGTCTTGTACAAAAATCCTCATCAAAGTACAATAGTACATAAAAAGAGCATAATTCCTAAAATATAGCCATAGTAGAGGAGGTACAGAATCAAGAGTACGTCTAAGCACCTCCAAGCAGAATGAAAGAAGAATCCTGATCAAGTCTGGGTATTCCCACCTTAAGAACCTTTGGGGGGAGACAGAAGAGAGAGAAGAGGAAACAAAATGGGTCAGACATAAAGTCTGGCGAGTATAGTTACTTTTAGCATATAAATAAGTAAAAGCGTCATGACAGGCATATAAGTTAGGGAGAGATTACAGTGTCATAAGGCAGGTACAACAAGGTAAACAGGATAAACATAACAGAACATGGATTGCGCTTCTCATGCACCAATACTAGTGTGACAAGAACAAGATGGTAGACTTAGGTGTACTTCTAGTGAGAGGTTTTTTTCCAGATACAATAACAAGCAGCCCAACAGAACTGGCAGGTGTTACCCCCAATGATAATAATGGGCTCCTAAACAAGCAAGTCTAGATTTACCCTAATTACTACCTCCAATCGATTGGCTCCTAAACAAGCAAGACTAGACTCCCCACATTAAGTCTACCACTTATGGATGCTGGATATGCCGGTTGGGTCTAGGAAGACTTCTTCCAAAAGTTGTACTTAACCTCGTGTCTTAGCATAATTACGTGTTTATGTACTTAGACCCATTACATTAGATTTACCACTTGTGGACGCTGGATATGTCGGGCGTTTCCGGGCAGACTTCTATCACAAATATAATCTAACCTCATGTCTAAGTGTGGTTACAGTTTCTAATTACTGTACATCTAGGCATTTTCATTACTAACCAATTTTCATGCTTATTATTCTCCAAATCCTCGTCTGATTTACAATATAAGTTATGCCCTGGATTAAGTTTTAGATCAAGATATAGATCATGCCCCAAAATCCCAAATTTTGGCTCAAGGTTCAAATTATGCCCAAAATTCCCAATCATGTTTTACATGTTGGATCTAGAATAACCCTAGAGGGGGGGTGAATAGGGTTTTTCACAGTTTTTAACAGAATTAAAAATCAAACGAGATAAATAAAAATAAACAGATCACAGAATATAGCAGAAACAGAAATGCAGAAAATAAATCACACACAGATATACCCAGCTTCGGCAAAACTCTGCCTACTGCTGCATTTCTAAGGTTTCTACTAGGTGATAGAACAGATCCCGCATACAAGACCATGTACACTCGCAAACCCTGCTCCTATTCTAACCCTACGCTCAAAACCCTAGACTGACCGATATCCACTCGATCAGATTTTCTCTGATTACAACCCTGTAATTCTGAACCCAGATTTTACAGACTCTGAAACTGACAGTCAAGACCCTGACTGAATCCTTTAGAATTTTACAGACTCAATAAAAAACTGTTTGACAATTTTTAAAACAAATACAATACAATGAACAAGAGAAATTAAAATAGAAAGAGCCTTGGAGTTAAAGAAAAAAAGGTCATCCCCTTTTTAATTTAGAAAAAACCCTAAGCTCTAAATACTTTGGCCGGCCCATTTACTTCATTTGTATTGACCCGATCTCTTTGCCAAGAAAAAAATGGCGGCTTCAAAGATACAGCTAGGGTTTCTAGTATTTGCCCCAAATCAGATCGATTCGTGCTGATTTTGATAATCTCTGAAGCTTGAAAGCGTTGCGGCTTGCTGGTTCTTCGATTTGAGATGTTCCTTGATCAAAAACAATGGAAAATTGTGAGTGTTCTCTGAGTTTTTCTTTTCGATTTATGCTCTGAATTCTTTGATGCTTGGTTTTCGATTTTCTCTCTATATCTTTACATATAGGGTTAAGAACGAAACCCTAACCCTCTGATTTCAATATGATGGCTCGATTTGAATGCGTGCTGTTTTCCTCTTTTACTTGCCCTCGATTTTTTTTTTTTTTTTTTTTTTTTTTGAGCCCTTGCGTGATTGAAGAGATATATCTGAACTTGATTCCTTGATAAATTCGACTTGATTGATTATGGAAAAAAAAAATTACTGTCCCTTGAAATTTGATTTTCTGTCACTTTACAAAATGAGAAAACATTGAATATATTTGTGTGAGATTCTCTGATTAATTTCATGCTGAATGAAATATTGCTGGTCCCTTTTTGATTGCTCTTGATTAGAGCCGTGAATTTGTGATTGAACTGTGATAAACACTTGCCGAATATAGATTGGAAAATCCATTTGCAATTTAAAGCTGATTCTTGCCATTTTTGGTTCCTGGAATTTTTTGTTGTGCTTGCCAAGTATAATTGTCCACACTCGAATTTGCATTTTAAACCATTTCCAAACACTTATATGCTGAATTGATGATTTTCCATTTCTGACGACATTGAAGACTTGCCACTTATGTTCTGCCGTGAGTGTTATAGGAAAACATTTATTCCTTGTCCCTTATGAAATCACCTTGAACATTTCTGGGAACAATTTAAATGCTGAATCCCATAAAACTTGATTTGTAATTTTCTGCAAATAAATACACTTTCTGTGTATGATTGAAATCTTTCCAAAGATTACTTTTGCCTGAAATTTCTTGATTGTTGCTGTTCTTGTAGTCGAGAAGTTGTACAGTTGTTCATTTCTGTGATTTTCTTTTCTGGAAATAGAAGCATGATTTCTGAAATCATTTTAAGACTTGATTTGAATTGGCTTTACTTTAAAGTGAATTTATTGTCTTCATTCTCCTTGCGTGGATACACTTTGAATGACTTTCCTGATTGAATCAAAAAAACAGGAAACAATTAATGTGAATTTCTTGATTGAAATCAGTTTTGAAATGTTGCCTTAAATTAGTTGACTTGATTCTCTTGCCAAAAGTGATTTGTGAAATCAGGATTGTTTAACACTGGAGACTCAATTATGTTTCCTGATTTGTTGCTTGACATCCCACTGGATTTGCTTGGCTCTGGAGAGGAAATTAAAAACTGGAAATTCATTTCTTGCCCTTGAATGTAAACTGTGTACGTGCATTTGTGTTGGCTATCGTTTGTAAAAGCTGTAGCTCTTCATTTGCTACTATCTCACTCATGAGCACATGCACCATTGTCTCGACCACTTTTGTACTTGAAATGACTGCACTTGTGTTGCACCTATTTGTGTACTATTTGTGTAGTCTTGTATTGTTTATTGACCCAATTGCTTAATCATCCTTCCCTGTTAGACATTGATGCAGTTCGAATTACTGTAAGCACTTATATGCCATGTTGTCACTGTCTTGTGACTGCTGAGCTGCACACTTTGGCTCGGACTGTTTGCATGCTTGAATTTGTTAACTTGCTCCATGCTGTCATTGTTCACTTCATTTTGCACCATTGAACTTTGCTGAATCACCATCTGCTTGACCATGTTGATTATGACATTTGCTCACCATTCTTGAGCTCTCTTACACTTGTACATTTGCTGGGCATGTATCACCCACTGAATTGTTTCACCATATTTATGCTTGTATGTTGACTTTGCATTCATTATGCTGTAGCATCCACTAGTATTTTACTGTATGTATGCATCACCTTTACTATACTTGCTGAACTCCATGACCATGCTGCATTGTTTTGGACCTTGGCTCGACACTTGAACAATGAGACTAGACCACTTGACCTGTCCATTCTGATCCTTGCTGCATTGCCCTGTCTTGATCCATGCACCACTTGTTCATTGCTGCCATGTCTTTGTTTCATGTTGACATTGAGTTTTAGCTTTCCTGTATATGTGCCATGACTTTTCTCGACTATGGTTCGACCCCTTTTCATTGTCGTTTTGATTTGAACCATGTTTGAACTATGTTGAACTTTCACTTGAATGTTTGTTGTAGCACTGAGTCGAGATGGTCCACGTGGCTCCTCCTCAGTTGCATACACTATATTTTGATTGGCGAGGCAGTGCACATATGTATATTTATACATGTGTGTATATGCAGCCATCAGACATATTTTCCTGTCCCTGCATTGTATATACATACTGTCTGCCTTGTGGTATTTACAGTGTATCACTGTGAATATCACAAGCTGTCTAGACACAGATAGATGGTTTTTATAAAACAGATCAAGTCATGAAAAATGATGAGAAACACACCAGAAATCTGAGGCAAATAAAATTTTAAAAATAAAATTTATATTTGCATATATTCAGTATTATTTCTATTGCAGTATACTGTGTGTTTCTGTTTCATGTGTGACAGGTAAGCGGGGATGACTGGACTGAACTGACAGAAGACTGAAGAATGAAGTCAAGAACGGTGTCAGTTAAAGAGTGTTTGTAACAGTGTATGTATAGATGAAAAATGTACAACTGAGTGTAAAGTGTGTATGAGTGTTGAATGAGAAACTGTATATCGAGTGTGAATGTTGTAGTGAGTCAGTAGTAAAGGAGCTGTGTATATGAAAGAGATTGTACTGTTTATTTGTAATAAACAAATTTGTCTGAAATAGAATATCATTTTATTGATGTCAAACAAAACTTGTCTATTATATTCTGTTTATATACAAGTACAATATACAGTGAATGTTTAAATAGTGGAGTTATACAAAGTTGTACTGTTTGAATGTTAGAAATATAATATTCAATTCAAATATTATATTCCTATCTGTGTTGTATATATAAAACAGTACAATAACAAACACATTTATAATAATATATATTTGTTTGTTATCATCAAACAAAAATCATATAATTGTGTATACAACTGCGTTATATACAACAATCTCCCCCTTTTGATGATGACAAACAAATAAAAGATTTTGATTACAATAAATGTGTTTGACAGTGAATTCTGAACTCCCCCTATTTATTAGCTCCCCCAACAACAGAAACTCCCCCTATAACTGTGCATGAGTGAAAAGAATGTAAAAGGAATTAAAATATTTATAAAATATTCACTCATAAATCAAAATCTAATCCATTCTCCCCCTTTTGTTATCATCAAAAGGATACAGATTTTAAAACACCGATGAAAATTGACTAACAATATAATTTCAGCTGAAAAGGAAGAATGGTCATCATAAATTTCAATCAGTCAAACAAAAATCATAATATTCTAAGAACAGGTGGCATATTTCACATTGTAGAAAATGACGGATATACGATGAATTTTATAAAAAATGAGGAGAGTTATAAAAAATATGAATATTTCCCAATTATTTTCAAAAGAATTTTATAAGATTAAAGCACCAAAAACGGTGATGGGTTTGGATTATAATTAAAAATTCAATTTAAGTGAGAAAATCGAATAATCTCAAATCTCAATATCTATTAATCAACAAATCATAATACGTCATAATATTTTCAACACATTTCACAGATTAGAGAGATGGATTGATAGGTTGATTTTTACACACCAAGGAGAATTTCAATTTTATTTCAGTTTTTAGCACATTTTTTTTTATTTATTTATTTAAGAGCACACTGACCACGCATAACCAGAGCTTGGATTTTTAAATGAGGTCAGTCGCAGCTTAAATTATAAGTTGTCTCTTAACCATGCATGACCAGAGCTTGGATTTTTAAATGAGGTTAGAGACACACTTATATATTTATTATATATATTTATCATTTCACCTTTTAAAAAGAAAACACTCCTTGGTATAAAATCAATATATGGATGATAGAAAATGTGGTAGGTACAGAAATGGACTGTGAAATAAATTTCTAAATTAATTTTATTATGAAATATGACCAACTGTACCGGGATTATTGAAAATTTTCAATTATCACTAATTCTGAATAATAATATAACCACAATTCCATCACAAATATTTTCACTGTTTATTTAAAATGATTTTAAGAAAAAAATTAAACTCTCCACATTTATATAAAATCATAACGGATGGCAGAAGGATGATAAGTAATGAAGATGGCAGTGAAATAATTGCCAGTTCAAAGATATTATAATAAATATTCAACCATCATGAAAATCTAAATAAAATTCTCCTCTTGTTGTGAAATATACTGCAGTCACAATTCATCACAATTTCTAAATTTGGTTATAATTTTGATGAATTATAAATACAGTTTAATTTGGATATTGATTTCAATTTCTGAAAGAATAATCAATAAATAATTTTAAAATTGAAAATCAATTACAAGAGGAATATGCTGATCTATACATGACAAGAGGAAAAAAAAATATATACAGCAAAAAAAATATGCAGCACTTTTAGACTGATACCACATGGTGTCTCTTCAAAGTGAAAATTCAGAACAGAAAAAGCTGATACCAATTGTAGTCTCTCTTATCGAGGAATTTAATTACACCCTGATGGACTATCATGGACATCTCAGATCAAAGAAACAAACCCAGCCAGAAAAATTTAGCACATTAAAAAAAGGTGTGTGGATCTATACAAGGTAAAAATAATTGAATCTCAGTACAGATGGGTGAAACAAATATAAGGCGCTTCTGATACCACTTGTTATCTCGCTCTCGAGGATTTTAATCACACCCCGGTGGCTAACAATGGTACCTCAGTCAACAGAAAAAGACTTAATTACAAAGCAGGCAACTCAAGCACACAAATTTCATTTATCAGAGCACGATAAATCTTTGATACCAAATCAAGCAGTCCTCAAAAAAAATATTTACAAATCAATTTCTTATAATCAGAGCAGCATGATTCCAAAACAAACACATTTTTTTTTTTTTTAAAAACAGTATCAGAGCAGCACAGAGAAATCAGTATCACAACAGACTTGTCAAGATGTTGGTCACATAAGGTGGTTCATGATCCAATATTAAAAATACCGTTTATTTTAAATCATTTGAAGAAATATGAAAATATCAGGATTTAATAAATCAATCACACCAATTTATAAATTTTTGAATTGAAATATGTGTGAGATTTAATAAATCAATGATTTCAAATGATTTTAAACAAACATATATTAAAATCAAATAACCATGAAATAATAGAGAATTTTAAGACCATATTTTCAAAGAAATTTTCACAAGTATTTCTGACAAACCCATAAAAAAAATCAGATCATTTACATCAGGTTTGATAGATATTCATGATCCAAAATAATTTATTTGAAATCACTTGAATCAATGTCAAGTTTTGAAATATAATGAATCAGTCACACAAGGTTGATAATTTCAAATTTAGGAGGTGTGTGATTATTCAAAATATTAATAATTTCAGATGATTTCAAACAAACAAATTCTAACCATGATGATCATGAATTATAATGATTTTCAAGATGTATCACTGAGATTTTAGACAATTAAAAATTTCCAAGCCAATCTGAAAAATAATGAAAATATCACTACTGATAAATAATAGAGTGCTGTAATGAGTATAATGTTTTGAGCTTTTCTAAAATGAATTAGAATAAACTCAGAACAGCAAAGGTGTGTGACATTTCATTAAATATTCAGATCTTCAAAAAATTTAGGATTCAAATTAACAGTGTTCAAGATATGACATGAATGCTTCAGCACTGTTATGAATTCAAAAATAAACTTCTAAACAATTGCAGATAATTACAAGATTAAATTCAGAATCTGGAAATGATTATAAACAAGAGAGTTTTATTCAAATAAAATGAATTTCCAGAAAGTCATGAGAACTGCAATTGGAAGTTTAAGAAACACATAATAAACAAAGAGATATGGCAGTGACAAATCAAATAAAAACAAATAGAAGAACATAAAAGAAGAAAGAGGTAGAAGAAGAAGAAATAAATAATGAAAAAAATATTTACAAGGATGAGATTAGAAATCATACCTGATTCATAGAAGACGTTGTGGATCTCTAACTCATCAGCCTTGGCCGAGGAACTGTAAAGAATACAGAAATATAGAGCAACTTGAAATCAATCTCTTTTCAGCATAGCAGTCCCTCAGCCACCTTTGGTACCTAACAGTTTAAAGGATCGAGTGGTCTAACAAAATTTGTAAAACCACTCTGATATGTGTTTACCACTTTTGGTACCCAAATCTGTTTGAAGTTAACTGAATTCGTTTTATTTCCTTTTGGGATCCAGATATGTTTAAATGGTTTATTATAAAGCGAATTTCCACTTCGATTGTGTTTCAAAAATCCTTTGTAATTTTCAGAGTTTAGATTTTCAAAACGATTCATTCCTAAGTTGATTGAAGAATTTTTAAAACCGTTTGTATTCCGTTTTTCAAAATCATTCATTTTCCCAAATCCAAGTCCATTCTTATTTCCAGACGAAAATTGATTTCTCAACAACATATTCAACGATTTTTCTCCATTTGAAAATTTATTCAGAGTTGATTCAAGCCGTTGAATTTTTTTTTTAAGATCAGAATTTTCTTTCATTAGATTTGAGCAACGATTAATGCTAATCTTTCTCCTCTCAGTGTCATTTTGTTTTAAAAACAAATTTTCGATTTCAATCTGTTTGATTTTGGTCTTGGATTTTAAAATTTCAGATTCAAACTGAACTTGTTTCTCAAGTTGATGTTTCTCAGAGGATTTAAAATTTTCAATCTCTTTTTCAAGCTTATTCAAAATCGAATTCGTTTTCAACAGACTATTATTTTCAACGATTTCATGTTTGGAATTTTTGATAGCCTTGAAATTTATAAATTCCTTTTGTAAACAATTGTTTGCATCTTTCAGCTCAATCTCGTTATCTTTTAAAATTAAAATTTCTTCTTCAAGCCTTCGAGTATTATTATTGAAATGAACGAGATCAGTTTTTAATTTCAAACAATTTTCACAATTAGAATTTTCAAATTTCACGACATTTGACAATTTCGATTCCAAACAATTTATCTTGTTGGTCAACTCAGAATTTTTAGATTTCAGAGATTTATTTTTCGATTGGAGTTTGTCAACAGATTTGGTTAAATCAACACAAAAATAAACCAGATCTTCATATGAAAAATTTCTTATCTCATCATCTGTTGAGTCTTCATCAGCTGATTCATCTGTTGAACAAAGATCTGAATCTGAGTTGACAGTTGAGGGTTTTGAGAAGTTGTTGTCGTTTCCATATCTTGTAGTTAGAGCTGTCCAAATTTCCTGCGCAGTTAAACAATGAGAAATCAGACTGTATTGATTATCATCAAGGTGAGAATACAGAATATGTGTAGCACGAGAATTAGAAGCTTTATCTACCATGTCAAACCCATTGATAACAACATCCCAACATTTAATATCAACAGATTTTAAATAAAATTCCATTTCGGATTTCCAATTTAAAAAATCTGTTCCAGTGAAAATTGTTGGAGATGAACTGGACTGACTCTCTGTGAACTGACACCAAGGGTTACCCATGACTCTAGAGTTAATGAAATTACCAGGCTCTGATACCACTGTTGGATCTAGAATAACCCTAGAGGGGGGGTGAATAGGTTTTTTCACAGTTTTTAACAGAATTAAAAATCAAACGAGATAAATAAAAATAAACAGATCACAAAATATAGCAGAAACAGAAATGCAGAAAATAAATCACACACAGATATACCCAGTTTCGGCAAAACTCTGCCTACTGCTGCATTTCTAAGGTTTCTACTAGGTGATAGAACAGATCCCGCATACAAGACCATGTACACTCGCAAACCCTGCTCCTATTCTAACCCTACGCTCAAAACCCTAGACTGACCGATATCCACTCGATCAGATTTTCTCTGATTACAACCCTGTAATTCTGAACCCAGATTTTACAGACTCTGAAACTGACAGTCAAGACCCTGACTGAATCCTTTAGAATTTTACAGACTCAATAAAAAACTGTTTGACAATTTTTAAAACAAATACAATACAATGAACAAGAGAAATTAAAATAGAAAGAGCCTTGGAGTTAAAGAAAAAAAGGTCATCCCCTTTTTAATTTAAAAAAAACCCTAAGCTCTAAATACTTTGGCCGGCCCATTTACTTCATTTGTATTGACCCGATCTCTTTGCCAAGAAAAAAATGGCGGCTTCAAAGATACAGCTAGGGTTTCTAGTATTTGCCCCAAATCAGATCGATTCGTGTTGATTTTGATAATCTCTGAAGCTTGAAAGCGTTGCGGCTTGCTGGTTCTTCGATTTGAGATGTTCCTTGATCAAAAACAATGGAAAATTGTGAGTGTTCTCTGAGTTTTTCTTTTCGATTTATGCTCTGAATTCTTTGATGCTTGGTTTTCGATTTTCTCTCTATATCTTTGCCTATGATGAGTTGGTGTTACATATAGGGTTAAGAACGAAACCCTAACCCTCGGATTTCAATATGATGGCTCGATTTGAATGCGTGCTGTTTTCCTCTTTTACTTGCCCTCGATTTTTTTTTTTTTTTTGAGCCCTTGCGTGATTGAAGAGATATATCTGAACTTGATTCCTTGATAAATTCAAGTTGATTGATTATGGAAAAAAAAAAAGAAAAATTACTGTCCCTTGAAATTTGATTTTCTGTCACTTTACAAAATGAGAAAACATTGAATATATTTGTGTGAGATTCTCTGATTAATTTCATGCTGAATGAAATATTGCTGGTCCCTTTTTGATTGCTCTTGATTAGAGCCGTGAATTTGTGATTGAACTGTGATAAACACTTGCCGAATATAGATTGGAAAATCCATTTGCAATTTAAAGCTGATTCTTGCCATTTTTGGTTCCTGGAATTTTTTGTTGTGCTTGCCAAGTATAATTGTCCACACTCGAATTTGCAATTTAAACCATTTCCAAACACTTATATGCTGAATTGATGATTTTCCATTTCTGACGACATTGAAGACTTGCCACTTATGTTCTGCCGTGAGTGTTATAGGAAAACATTTATTCCTTGTCCCTTATGAAATCACCTTGAACATTTCTGGGAACAATTTAAATGCTGAATCCCATAAAACTTGATTTGTAATTTTCTGCAAATAAATACACTTTCTGTGTATGATTGAAATCTTTCCAAAGATTACTTTTGCCTGAAATTTCTTGATTGTTGCTGTTCTTGTAGTCGAGAAGTTGTACAGTTGTGCATCTCTGTGATTTTCTTTTCTGGAAATAGAAGCATGATTTCTGAAATCATTTTAAGACTTGATTTGAATTGGCTTTACTTTAAAGTGAATTTATTGTCTTCATTCTCCTTGCGTGGATACACTTTGAATGACTTTCCTGATTGAATCAAAAAAACAGGAAACAATTAATGTGAATTTCTTGATTGAAATCAGTTTTGAAATGTTGCCTTAAATTAGTTGACTTGATTCTCTTGCCAAAAGTGATTTGTGAAATCAGGATTGTTTAACACTGGAGACTCAATTATGTTTCCTGATTTGTTGCTTGACATCCCACTGGATTTGCTTGGCTCTGGAGAGGAAATTAAAAACTGGAAATTCATTTCTTGCCCTTGAATGTAAACTGTGTACGTGCATTTGTGTTGGCTATCGTTTGTAAAAGCTGTAGCTCTTCATTTGCTACTATCTCACTCATGAGCACATGCACCATTGTCTCGACCACTTTTGTACTTGAAATGACTGCACTTGTGTTGCACCTATTTGTGTACTATTTGTGTAGTCTTGTATTGTTTATTGACCCAATTGCTTAATCATCCTTCCCTGTTAGACATTGATGCAGTTCGAATTACTGTAAGCACTTATATGCCATGTTGTCACTGTCTTGTGACTGTTGAGCTGCACACTTTGGCTCGGACTGTTTGCATGCTTGAATTTGTTAACTTGCTCCATGCTGTCATTGTTCACTTCATTTTGCACCATTGAACTTTGCTGAATCACCATCTGCTTGACCATGTTGATTATGACATTTGCTCACCATTCTTGAGCTCTCTTACACTTGTACATTTGCTGGGCATGTATCACCCACTGAATTGTTTCACCATATTTATGCTTGTATGTTGACTTTGCATTCATTATGCTGTAGCATCCACTAGTATTTTACTGTATGTATGCATCACCTTTACTATACTTGCTGAACTCCATGACCATGCTGCATTGTTTTGGACCTTGGCTCGACACTTGAACAATGAGACTAGACCACTTGACCTGTCCATTCTGATCCTTGCTGCATTGCCCTGTCTTGATCCATGCACCACTTGTTCATTGCTGCCATGTCTTTGTTTCATGTTGACATTGAGTTTTAGCTTTCCTGTATATGTGCCATGACTTTTCTCGACTATGGTTTGACCCCTTTTCATTGCCGTTTTGATTTGAACCATGTTTGAACTATGTTGAACTTTCACTTGAATGTTTGTTGTAGCACTGAGTCGAGATGGTCCACGTGGCTCCTCCTCAGTTGCATACACTATATTTTGATTGGCGAGGCAGTGCACATATGTATATTTATACATGTGTGTATATGCAGCCATCAGACATATTTTCCTGTCCCTGCATTGTATATACATACTGTCTGCCTTGTGGTATTTACAGTGTATCACTGTGAATATCACAAGCTGTCTAGACACAGATAGATGGTTTTTATAAAACAGATCAAGTCATGAAAAATGATGAGAAACACACCAGAAATCTGAGGCAAATAAAATTTTAAAAATAAAATTTATATTTGCATATATTCAATATTATTTCTATTGCAGTATACTGTGTGTTTCTGTTTCATGTGTGACAGGTAAGCGGGGATGACTGGACTGAACTGACAGAAGACTGAAGAATGAAGTCAAGAACAGTGTCAGTTAAAGAGTGTTTGTAACAGTGTATGTATAGATGAAAAATGTACAACTGAGTGTAAAGTGTGTATGAGTGTTGAATGAGAAACTGTATATCGAGTGTGAATGTTGTAGTGAGTCATTAGTAAAGGAGCTGTGTATATGAAAGAGATTGTACTGTTTATTTGTAATAAACAAATTTGTCTGAAATAGAATATCATTTTATTGATGTCAAACAAAACTTGTCTATTATATTCTGTTTATATACAAGTACAATATACAGTGAATGTTTAAATAGTGGAGTTATACAAAGTTGTACTGTTTGAATGTTAGAAATATAATATTCAATTCAAATATTATATTCCTATCTGTGTTGTATATATAAAACAGTACAATAACAAACACATTTATAATAATATATATTTGTTTGTTATCATCAAACAAAAATCATATAATTGTGTATACAACTGCGTTATATACAACAATACAATATAATTATGTCCTAAATTAATCATTATCAATCGTTCCCAATTTTGTGCGTTCGCGTATTTCAGTGATAAGTCTAGGCTCGAAGGTAGCCTGGCTGTAAAAACAAAAAAGGGAAAAAGGGAGAGAAGACAACAAGAATAGGCATAGTAAATAAACTGGCATATGATAATAGAATTGGTTATACTAACAGAATAGGCATACAGTGACATGATTAGGCAAACTAACAGAATAAGGATGTCATGAACAGGCATATGAGATCTAAGCAGTAAGTTAGACAAACAAGTAATGGCAAATCTGTTATGATTTAGGTTACTAACAGGCATAGACATAGATCCAAACTTATAAACATGTCAAGATTACATTTTAGGTGTTTATATCTAAAAGCAATGTAAAATCACTGCGATTGGATCTAAAGAACAGAGAATTGATTGTAGATGTTGTAGCACAGATCCTTGAATACGTATAACTTGCTGTTAAAGAAGAGTAGGCTAGATCAAACTGAGTTGGGGCAGCACCTCATTATCGCCATTGTTTTAGATGAATAAAACAATGGGATTAAGGTCCTTTATATAACCATCAGCCAACGAACCAGAACACACAGCAGGTCCAGATTTGTCGGGGGAGGGGGGGGGGGGGAGGGGTTAACCCCGGGGTCAACAAAGGGGTCGACACCCCTGTTGTGTGGCGACCCATGGGTCGACACCCATAGGGCACGGGTCGACCCCTAATGAGCCGAATTATCGCGCCTTCCCACCTCTTGTTTTTGGGTTATTTTGAATTTTGGATAATATTTGTTTACATATATTTCTCTTATACGTTTACAAACTTCTGGGCCTAATAACTTCTTCTTACGATGTCCGTTTTACGCAAAGTCGGAGTCTATCTTAAGCAGAATTCTGGGATGAATGCAATGGCACAGTCTGTTTTATTTAATTTCCAATATTTAATTTAAGTATTCTTTAATTTATCATTTTAGTGTCCTATAAAGTTACAGGGTGTTACATTCTCCCCTACTTTAAAGGATTTTGTCCCCAAAATCTCTAAGTAAAGAAGAATGTATATCCTAACATCCATCATCCATATACTCATCCAACAATCACAAGCATACGTTGTCCTTAAAAGATTTCTAATGCTTATATGAACATATGCAAAGGTGTGTATATGTCCCTATACTCATGCGAAAGATCAGGCGGTCTACTAATTCAGTTGACCTCCTTAATGCAACGTATGTTAGTGCCACGAATCCAACATGTATGCAAATAATCCTACTGTAATAAGTAAGTTCTATATATGTGCACAATCATTTACCCAAATGCAACATCCATATGATGATACACCCAATTTCATTCATTAAAAGAAGAAAAATGCACACACATTCATATGTAGTATGAGAGTGATTGAGCCGATCTAGTGCCCGATGTGTGTGTATATGCATCCACGAGCAACGACTAGCAAACCTTGCATTCACTTGCATCCATCAGACATAACATGTCTCAAACACATGTTTACATCCATGGGATTCCTACCTAAAGGTTGAAGATTCGATCGATAGGATATACTTAAACGATTGAAATAAGCATGAATAATAGCTTTGGAAAGGAAGTTAAGAACATACCCTTAAAAAGAAAAGGGTACAGAGCGCGAATCTTGCTTTCAGTCTCCCAAGTTGCATCCACTTGGTTATCTCCCCACTGAACTTTCATCAACTTGACCTCTTGGTTGTGTAGCTTCTTAACCTCTGATCCAAGAATACGGGTAGGAACTCGTCTAACTGTCACCTTCCATTCCACCTCTACTTTCTCAAGCATACTCGGCTCAACTAATTCTTCGGTATCATGCAAGCACTTCCATAAATGAGAAACGTTGAAAACATCATGAACACCGGACAGTCTCTCTGGTAGCTTTACTCTATAGGCCATTTGGTCAATCCTTTCTGTTATGGGAAATGGCCCTATAAACCTTGGTGCCAATTTCCCTACAGATCCAAAACGAACCACATTCCTCAAAGGTGATACCTTGATAAAAACCATATCTCCTACCTCAAACTCAATGTTGGTCCTTCTCCTATTTGCGTAGGACTTGTGCATGTCCTGTCTTCATACGCCTGCGAATAAGATCAATCTTCCCTGAAGTCTCCTTAATCATCTCAGGTCCAAGTAGAAGCCTTTCTTTAGATTACCACCAACAAGTTGGTGATCTATAGGGTCGTCCGGACAATGCTTCGAAGGGTGCCATGCCAATACTAGCCTAGTAACTGTTGTTGTAGGCGAAGTCTACCAAAGGAAGATGCTCTTCCCAAGTCCTCCGAAGTCTAGGATACACAGTCTTAAAAGATCCTCAAGTACTCTATTCACCCTCTCCGTCTGTCCATCGGTTTGAGGGTGATAAGAGGTGCTCAAACACAACTGTGTACCTAATGCTTCTTGCAAGCTCCTCCAAAACTCACTGGTGAATATGGAGTTACGGTCACTCACAATACTGGAAGGTACTCCATGTAGACGGACTATCTCATGAAGATAAACTGCTTCCAACCATGTTGTAGCCCTCTTACTCTTAACAGAGATGAAATGAGCGCTCTTAGTAAGCCTGTCAACTAGAACCCAAATACTGGTGTTGCCTTTCCTCGATCTAGGCAAACCATTAATGAAATCCATAGAGATGCTCTCCCACTTCCACTGTGAGATATTTAAAGGATGAAGTAAACCACCGGGCTTCCTTTGCTCAGCCTTGACTTGCCGGCAAATAAAACATTGAGAAACAAATTCTGCTACGTCTTTCTTCATCCGAGCCCAAAAGAAAACCCTCTTCATATCCTTATACATCTTATCACTACCAGAGTGAATAGTCATCCTAGAATGATGGGCTTCCTTAAGGACCGTCTTCAACAAACTCCCAACTCGGGGAACACAAAGCGTTCCATCTCGTCGCAACCACCCTCTATCGTTCGTGGAATATCTACTGAGGTGACTAGAAGTCTCCCCTCTACTGATCCTATCTAAGATATCTGCTAGTTGTAGGTCATCTCGCTACGAAGATCCTATCTGGTCCAACAGAGTAGGTCACACCTCTAATGATGCCAATAAACCAGGTGTAAACTCGGTGGAGGGTCTAAAATCAAAAGTCAATATAAACTCCGAGCTTTTCCACTCCACAACAGAGGACTCATGGTAATCCTTTGCCTACTCAATGCGTCTGCCACCACATTACCATTGCTAGGGGTATAAGAAATCTCAAATTCATAGGACGCTAGGAACTCCATACATCTTTGTTGCCTTAAATTGAGATCCATTTGTGAGAACAAGTACTTGAGAGATTTATGATCGGTATACAACTCAAACTTCTCTCCAAGTAGATAATAGCACCAAGTCTTAAGTGCAAATACTATGGCAGCTAACTCTAAGTCATGGGTAGGGTAGTTCTTCTCATGAACTCTTAACTGTCTACCTCCATAACATACTACCCTTCCCTCTTGCATCAGAACCGCACCAAGCCCTGTACCACATGCATCGGTGTATATTGTGAACACTTTGTTCCCGTCGGGCAAGGTCAAGACTGGGCTATTGTCAGAGCCCTCTTCGATTGCTGGAAACATAGTGATAGTCTATACTCAAAGAAAATGTCAGATTCTTCTTCGTCAATCTGGTGAGTAGGGCTGATATCTTTGCGAATTAATGAACTTCCTATAATATCCTGCTAAACCAAGAAAACTCCTCACCTCCGTTGCATTCTTTGGGACCTGTCAATCTTGAACTACAATTCCTTTGCGGGATCTACTGCTATCCCATCTTTAGAGACCACATGCCCTAGAAATCTCACTTCTTTTCTCCAAAAATGACATTTAGAGAATTTCGGCTTAAGCTGGTGCACACAGAGAGTTTTCAAAACCTCCCTTAAATGTAGGATATGCTCTTCCTTGTTCTTCGAGAAAATCAAGATATCATCAACAAAGACTACAATGAACTTATTTAGAAACTCTTGAAACACCCTACTCATCAGATCAACAAATTAGGCGGGTGCATTAGTCAACCCAAAAGGCATGACGATCCGCTCGAAGAAATCATCTGGAGTTCTAAAAGAGGTCTTGTCTATACTGTCCTCGGGCATCCTCAACTGATGAAATCCCATGGCCAAGTCTAACTGAGAGAAAACAGATGCACCAACAAGCTGGTCAAACAGATCATTTATCCTCGGAAGTGGGTGCCTATATTCTTAGTGAGTTTATTCAACTATCTATAATCCACACATAAGCAAAGTGAACCATCCGCCTTAGTGGGAAATACCACTGGAGCACCCCATTCACATATGCTTTGCCTAATAAACCCTTTCTCAAGTAGCTCCACTACTTGCTTACTGATCTCCCTCCTTTCTCTTGGAGCCATATGGCGCACATGCAATGCAACTAGCTTTGCATTGTCTACCAAGTATATACAGAAATCAGTCTCGTGCCTCAGAGGTGAGCCTCGAACCTTCTTGAAATAAATCAGGATACTCACAGACTACTGGTACAGATCGTAGATCATCGATAGATGCATCAAGCGACTCTATGAAACTAAGTATGACAGACCCTTTAGGGTCACAAAAAATCACGTGGGTCCTCCTATGGCACGCCAAAAGTCTAATGACCCTCCTCTCACAATCTAGAATGGCATCATACATGGCTAGCTAATCCATCCCTAGAATCAAACCATAGCCCATGAAACCAAGCACATATGCGTCATATTCAAAATCGACGCCTAATATAGATATTCTCAAACCCCGACAAATCATAGACAAATGAGCCATACCACCAATGGGGTTTGAAACAACAACGGGATCCAAAACCATACCAGTACTAAGGTGCAGAGACTCAACCACCAAATCAGATATAAAAGAATGCGAAGTGCCAGAATCAAAAAGAGTTCCAACTGAGAAATCAAACCTTCAATGGAAACTTTCCTACCTCTATCTGGCGCACTGTCCACGAGAGCATGCACCTGCCCTCCAGAAGATCCTGCCCTTTGACCCTGTCCTTGCTTCTTCGGGCAATCCTTAACAAGATGTCCGACTTCTCCATAATGGAAACAAGCATTCTTTCTTTTCTTTCAATCCTTGATCACATGACCCTCGCGTCCGCAATGATGACATTTCCTCTTATCTCGAGCTTTGCTGTTCTTACCTCCCTTCTTTTGTTGCTGTTGTTCTTTCTTGGGCCACACTTTCTTGTTTTGTGTTTCCTCAACCTTAGCCTCTTTCTTTTCACCTTTATCTTCCTCGTGCATTAATGCCATATCAACGAGTTTCTCAAAAGTTGCTCCCATCGGAATATGAAACATAGGCAAGCCATAGAGGGGTTCATTCTATCCTCTAGCAAACCTCAAAGCTTTCTTGTGCAGGGTATCTACTGGTTCCAAACCAAACCTCGCCAATTGATTAAACTTATTAACATACTCTCTAACAGACATGCCTCCTTTCTTAAGCGCCAAAAACCTTTCCATTTGCATACTTTGCTCGACTTGAGAAGGAAACTTCATTTTGAATCTCTATCGAAAATCATCCCAAGTCTCCACTAGATGCCCTGCTTGCGTCACTTCCCACCAAAATGAAGCCTCATCTTTCAGCTACCAAACGGCTAACTGAATCTTCCTACGATCGTCAACTTCAAAAATTCCAAACAAATCCTCCCCCTTTTTGAGCCAATTCCTTGCTTCTACAAAAGCTTCAATTCTTCAGAATGCCCTTCCACCCATAGCACAGAAATCTTTGCATATCTTAGAGAAATTATCCGCACGCGGAGGAGGAGGAACAATGGCTGCAGCTGGAGGAGGGGCGTCTGCTTGGCCTTCAGCAGGTGTTGTAGCCTCCAAATACCTACGAAACCAAGCCGGTATCTGAATGCCCTCAGGAATATTAGGTTCCCCAGACTTGCTGAAAGAAATGGAAAAAGGGATTCAAAAAGAGAATCGAAAGATATTTCATATGGCTTTAGGAAATATGTTTTTCAAAAGCAGACTTTTCTTTTGAAAATGCTTTCTTTTAAAACCTTTTTGAAAACAATTTTCAAAATCTTTTATCCGATTTGGTAACCTTCAGCTCTGATACCAAATGTGACACCCTACGTTCGTTAATGTCACTTTTTAACAGAATGCATTAAGTTTCGTGAAGCGTTATAGGTAAATAGAAATAGAAACATTACAAGATAGATCTAAAATAACAGCGAAATTAAAACTTTATTAAATAGAAAAGATTCATGGTTCAAACCTATTTGCATAGTAAGTCTGGAATACTGAAAACATAAAACTTCTATCTTGTAACAAAATCCTCATCAAAGTATAATAATACATAAAAAGGGCATAATCCACAAAATATAGCCATAGTAGAGGAGGTACGAAATCAAGAGTACATCTAAGTAGCTCCAAGCAAAATGAAAGAAGAATCTTGATCAAGTTTGAGTATTCCCACCTTGAGAACCTGGGGGGAGAAACAGAAGAGAGAGAAGAGGAAACAAAATGGGTCAGACATAAAGTCTGGCGAGTCCAGTTACTTTTATAATATAAATAAATAAAAGCATCATGACATGCATATAAGTTGGAGAGAGATAACAGTGTCATAATGCAGGTATAACAAAGTAAACAGGATAAACAAAACAGAACATGTATTGCACTTCTCTAATACTTTTCTTTGCACCAATACTAGTATAACAAGAACAAGATGATCCCAATAAGTATAAGATGGTAGACTTAGGTGTACTTCTAGAGAGAGGTTTATTCCCCACACTATAACAGGTAACCCAATTGAACTGACAGGTGTTACCCCCAACAATAATAACGGACTCCTAAACAAGCAAGACTAGATGTACCCTAATTACTACCCACAATCGATCGGCTTCCTAACTCGTAAATACCTTGTGCTGGCCCCACAGTAGGATGTATCACTTCCTACAGTGGCAACCTATTGTTTGAAAGATGTGCACAACCATATCTATCAATGTCACAACGTCTTATCTTACCGAGCAAGCGGACCCATGCACGCACATGACTCCGATGGAACGCGCTGTCAACACCCTCACCCAAGTGACCTCTTATAATCAGCTCAATAAGTGTGCCCCGATCCCGACCTAGTTCGGAGTACTTGTTTGATACCTGTATGGGTTACTGATTGAAATAGATCCCACACAACAGTTGATACAAGCTTCCCTCCTAGGCTTGCATCCCTACTACTAGGATTTCAACAGGTTATGTCTAGTAGTTTAACAAGATTGCATAACCCCAACAGGTTAAGATTGTCAGGTTTATATGTATAACCCGTCCCCAAATATTTAACAAGATTAACTTAACCCTCCCACTGATTCAAGCAAGTTTACTTAACCCCTACTCAAGTTGATAGGTTCATGTAATCCTTATGGATTCAAACAGGTTAAGTATTACAAGTTTTTCACCATTCATTCATTTATGGTTATTAATGCGCTAGACCTTCCACATTAAGTCTACCCCTTGTGGATGCATGATATGCTGGTTGGGTCTAGGCAGACTTCTTCCATAAGTAGGACTTAACCTCGTGTCTTAGCACCTTTACATGCTTATGTACTTAGAACCCTTACATTAGATTTACCACTTGTGGACGCTAGATAAGTCGAGCGGTTTCGGGCGCACTTCTATCGCAAATGTAATCTAACCTCGTATCTAAGCGTGGTTACAGTTTCTAATTACTGCACATCTAGGCATTTTCATTACTAACCAATTTTCATGCTTATTATGCTCCAAATCCCCCTCTGATTTACGATACAAGTTATGCCCCAGATTAAGTTTTAGATCAAGATATAGATTTTGCCCCCAAATCCCAAATTTTGGCTCAAGGTACAAACTATGCCAAAAATTCCCAATCATGTTTTACAATATGAATTGTGTCCTAAATTAATCATTCCCAATCGTTCCCAATTTCATGCGTCTGCGTATTTCAGCAATAAGCCTAGGCTCGAAGGTAGCCTGGCTATAAAAACAAATAAGGGAAAAGGGAGAGAACAGAACAAGAATAGGCATAGTAAATAAAACTGGCATATGATGATAGAATTTGCCATACTAATAGAATAGGCATACAGTGACATGATTAGGCAAACTAACAGAATAGGAATATCATGAACAGGCATATGAGATCTAAGCAGTAAGTTAGGCATATAAGTAATGGCAGATCTGTTATGATTATAGACTTAGATCCAAACTTATAAACGTGTTAAGATTACATTTTAGGGGTTTATATCTAAAAGCAACATAAACTCACTGCGATTAGATCTAAAGAACAGAGAATTGATTGGAGATGTTGTAGCACAGATCCTTGAATATGTATAACTTGTTATTGAAGAAGAATAGGCTAGATCAAACTGAGTTGCGGAAGACCTCGTTGTCGCCATTGATTTAGATGAATAAAACAATGCGATTAAGGTCCTTTATATAGCCATCAGTTAACGAACCAGGACACGCAGGAGGTTCAGATTCGTCCGGGGGTGTTGACTCTGGGGTCGACATAGGGGTCGACACCCATGTTGTGGGGTCGACATCCATAGGGCACGAGGTCGACCCTCATTGGACCAAATTCCCGCGCCTTCCTGCCTCTGGTTTTCCGATTATTTTGAATTGTGGATAATATTTGTTTACATATATTTCTCTTATACGTATACAAACTTTCAGGCTTAATAACTTCTTCGTACGATGTCCGTTTTACGCAAACTCGGAGTCTGTCTTAAGCAGAATTCCGAGACGAACGCAATGGCGCAGTCTGTTTTACTTAGTTCCTAATATTTAATTTAAGTATTCTTTAATTCATCATTTTAGTATCCTATAAAGTTATGGGGTGTTACGGACCCATTTACAAGATGTCTTCGAAAGGCAATGGTTTCTATAAAGTCAAAAGAAATGGGACTAAGGTTTGTGAATGAAGATTGATCATCCTTAACGGAAACCCAACTTGTGTCTTGAAAAGGACAGACAAAGTTAAATGGGTACCAACAAGTTAAGAGAATGATTATGGAACACTAAATCAATAACCCACAATATTTAGTGTTGGATTCTGCTAGAACATAGGATGGGTGAATGTCCTTAATAAATCTAGAAACCTTAAAAGGTGTATCGCAGAAACACCTTAAGAGACTTACCTATATAAATATGGAAATCAAGCCATTTCCTAGGAAAGTAATACCGCTTTCTAAAGTAGACTCATGAACCAGGATTAAAGCACATGGCCATTAACATGCTGTGCAATACAGAACACTCTAACTAAGGAAATCAACATGTGGGATTATTCCAGTTTTATCACTAAGGGATACTTTGTTCAAGATTCATTCACTATGGAATCTCGATAGAACTTTGAATGGTTTACACTAAGTAATGGTTCAAATCCAGAAGATACCTTTTATTTATGTGTTGTTTCCACGATGATGTAGAACTTGATCTTAGAACTACATAGGCTTGATCCCACTTGGGTATGTAGGAAGTCACTCTAGTGATTCAGCCTTCCACTTTGTTTATTTTTTATTTTGAAAATTAGGGGAGATTGTTGTAAATTTTCAAAGTTACTGGGATGGGTTTTGTTTATGAAGAAAGAAAAGGAGGGTGTGGGGGATTAGTCCCACATTGTAGTAGAGTGCAAGGAATGATAGTATATCAATGGCTTCCATAAGAGGATGTTGGGGCCTTGGGGCACCAAAATGTTTACTTTTTTGTGAGGAGGGAGACCATGCATAACTATACCACACAAGCGCGCGCCGTCGCCAGCGTCCGTCCGACCGAGCCGAACAGGGTCAGGTACGGGTTACAGGTTCAATAAGAATATTTTTGGACCAAGGTTTTAAATGATAATGGGTCGAATTTATCCCATTAAGAACCCAAACTACATGCTACATTTAAAATAATGGTGGCGGTTTTTAAAATTCAAACAAGCACGGGAATTGCAACGTTTTAGAAACACTACAACAAAACAGATCTATTGCAATGGGCAATGCTCGTTGTAATAGGTGTTTTACAACGGCCAGCCCGCCCTGTATTAGGCCATGTTGTAATATGTCCTCTTTTACAACGGGCAATGAACGTGGTACCAGGCGATTGTAAAAGACTTTTTACAACAGTCTTATGTTGTTGTTGTATGTTCCTTTAATAGAATAACAGCCTGTTGTAAAAATTTTTGCAATAGGTATTGACCATTGTAATAGACGTCTATTACAACTATTTTTGCCCATTGTTAAAAATATACAAAATTATAAAAAAAACATTGATGCAACATATATGCAAATTGTACTCACAATTGTTAAAAACCAACACAAACTATATATTCACAGCATTTGTGAAGTCGCACATTTAATTCTTTTTATACATATTGTCACACATTTACAAAAATAACAAAGAACATACTCCTCGATAAATAATAATATGTATTGTTTGGCCACCAGGCTAAATCCTCATATTTTGCTAGCTTTTGACGTTTTTCCAGCTTTTATCCGTTATAGCCTGCATAATTAACCACACACAAATTAAAAAATAGTGTTGTAGCTAGCAAAAAGTTAGTATATTGAAAAAATGATTAGATGTACTATATTTAAGTAAACTAAACATTAAGATAATATTACTAACAGAAATGTATTTGGTTTAAATAAGATGAACAATATGTTTATTGTAATAGTAAGATATTATACTAAATTAGATGTTTAAGCATAAGAAAGTATCACTTGTTTTGCACAAGCACGAAAAAATTGTTTCAGACCCAAGTTGAAGGCTTACCGGTTAAAATTTCAAAAAGGCTTCATATGCATGGTGAAAATTACCTGTTTTGCAAAAGGAATTATAATAATGCTCGACTCTGTGAACCATTGAATAAAAATACGTAGACTAATTTTCAAAGGAATAGAAGTAAAGCTATATGATAACTAAATAATTGTCTAATTGCTTTATGCAATGATATAGTCTCACCCATGAGTGGAATATACTTGTGCACATCAGAAACCCTGTATAATGATAAGTAAACATTAACCAGTAGATCATGTACACAAGGAAAGAAAAATTGAACATTAAATGTATTTAAACATACCTCAAACAATGTGGAAATAACCTAAATGAAAACACCTTTTTCACACTATAAAAACGCCCATCTGCATGTAGATACTAAGTTTATAACTACACAGTAGAGCAGAAAATAACTTTAATGCATATGCTGATCTTGGTAAATAAGAACACAATTACACATATAACAACAGTTTCGAAAATATGCAAACATGATGATGGAATAACTAGGTGGTTGTGCATATAGTTGGACTTTGCCAAGATAAAAGAGTAAGATGGATACAAATTTTCAGCACAAATCTCAAATGGATAAAGTTATGAAAAGTAACAGTTTAGGCCAAACTTGTATATGCTAATAGCCATGAAATTAATCTTATAAAGCTACAATTAGCAATGTTTCCAAGTCTAAAAGTAAAGCTGGGCAATCTCCTGAAACGAAAATGAAGATTACACCTCAAGAGAGTGAAACAATCATTCAGTATCCAAAATATTCATTCAATTTTTTGTACGTTTATTTTTGCACAATATTGCTGAAAAAAAGATATATCCACTACATGCATTAAATACCTGCTTCATAATACATCGTATTCATCTATTGAGCGATGAAATTGCATCTTTCCTGTGATTTTGAACAAAACATGATGAAATATTTAATTCACCCTGCAATAACCTGGAAATCCAAGCCAATTAAAATTTTTTATTTTGGCAAATTTAGTGAATTTTGAATATTTAAAATGAATTATTTTAAATAATAACGTCGAGAAATTTATTTCGAATAGGATTTGAAAGTATATATTTATATGAATCGACGTTAGAATATAAATATTTTATTTTAATTATAAAAGGAATCGAAAATGGCGCGGTAGTTTGAAAATTCGATTTAAATTTTCAAATGAATGTACATGATTCAAAATAAACCGGATTTTAGCGAAACCAAAAATATTAAAATCTATTTGAAAATATCTTTCCAACGAATCCGAAAAATCAAAATTTCATTGCGGGAATAAAAAGTTATGTCCAGCTGAAATTTCAGAATAGTCGCTATGGAATTTTGGCCTTTAAAGATGGAAATTTTGCAAACGACCTTGGTTTTCGACGAAACCACTTTTGTTGGATCCGGGAGGTCAAGTTATTGCTAGATTCCAAAATTCATGATTTTTCGAATCAATATGTGAGCGTGGCGAAGTAAAACATGTTTTGACAGTTTCAGTCAATTTCGATCGACCAAAAAATGACCATTTTTCAAACGGTCAACAAATTTGACGAAATTGGTTTTGTTAGGACTGTATCATCAATATGAAGCTAAAATTATTTTTTCGGGAATTTTTAGAGTCCGTATTTGGCTTGGGTAAATTGAAATGTGCGTTCAAATTCAATATATAGATTTATATTTTGATTTTGACGGAAACTGATCGAAACGATCGAATTGGCTTACAAACATATCCCATTGCGTTTGGACTAAGGGTATTTAGCTAGGGGCAATAGTCGTTGGGTCTCGATTGGAGATCGAATAAAAAAGTCAACCTTTCTGAGAAAATTAAATTAAAATAAATTAAATATATATTAATCCCTCACCCCCCAAACCTTATCTCCCCCGTTCATTTCAGGAAAAAGAAAAAAAAACCAATGAACTGCTTCACCATCCTCCTCCTCCAGATACCGACGCTTCCCCCTCGCTTGGCCCTACCCACCGCCGCCGCTCAGGCAAAGGTCGCGCCTCACCCTCCTCAATCCCCTTCCGCCGTTCATCACCCCCCAAGCGAACCCAAAGCCCAAATTGAAGAGAAGTCGCCAAAACCCTAGGCCCCCATCGCCAGTCCTGGCACGAGCACCAGTCCCCCACCCCTCTCCGCCAATGACGCACCAGGAACTGCCTCCTCCGTTCAAGAAGAAAAAAAGTGAGCTTTTTTTTAAATTTTTCCTTACTTATTTAGATAATTAGTAATGGGATTTTTATTATATTACATTGATAAAAGATTTGATTTTCTTATGATAAAAAGTTTGATTTTCATATGATAAAAAGTTTGATTTTCAAATGATAAAAGGTTTGATTTTCAAATGATAAAAAGTTTGATTTTCATATGATAAAAGATTTGATTTTCAAATGATAAAAAAGTTTGATTTTCATATGATAAAAGATTTGATTTTCATATGATAAAAAGTTTGATTTTCATATGCTAAAAGATTTGATTTTCATATGCTAAAAGATTTGATTTTCATATGCTAAAAGTTTTGATTTTCATATGATAAAAAGTTTGATTTTCATATGCTAAAAGAATTGACTTTCATATGCTAAAAGATTTGATTTTCATATGCTAAAAGGTTGAATTTTTGTATATGGATTAACGAAATAAAAATATGATTTTTGTATTACAGAGATAATAAAAATATGATTTTTATATTATA
Source organism: Allium sativum (assembly GCA_030737875.1). Classification (NCBI taxonomy): domain Eukaryota; kingdom Viridiplantae; phylum Streptophyta; class Magnoliopsida; order Asparagales; family Amaryllidaceae; genus Allium; species Allium sativum. The sequence continues at coordinate 223,275,289 of CM060927.1, read as the reverse complement.
GAGATAATAAAAATATGATTTTTTTATAGAGATAATAAAAATATGATTTTTATATAGTAGAGATTAATATGATTTTTATAAGATTGAGAATATAAAAATAAGATTTTTATATATGTTGTAGCGAAATAAAAATTTGATTTTTATATGAGTTTTAGATTGAAAATAGAATTTTTATACAATAGAGAATATAAAAATATAATTCTTATATACGTAGCGAAATAAAAATCTAATTTTTATTATATATATGTTGAGATAAAAATGTGATTTTTATAGCGTCGAAATAAAAATTCGATCTTTATATAAGAAGTAGGAATATAAAAATATAATTTTTATATAGAAAGAAGCGTCGTAAAAATATATGGAGTAGAAATAAAAATATGATTTTTATTTGTTGGAATGAAGCAATAAAAATATAATTTTTATTATGAACAGCGTGGTAAGGACTGCATTGGAATTTCAAACAAATCCAAACAGTTCAGAAGTTCAGAAGTAAAACGGTTGAGTGGAAACCCAAGGTGAGAACTTCTCACTTTTAATTTATTTTCTAGTTGAAATATATACTAGGATGCAGACGGTGCTTAGCAGCACCCGACACCCGTCGTCCACAGACCATGGATGACTTGGTTGTTTGAATGATGTGTTGTAAATATTGAATGTGTGATGTGGAATGGAATAAATTATTTTATGGTTAAAAATATAATTTTTAACGTGCATATAAAATAAATATTTATAAACAAATCGGACGACTTGTTTATGTACACACATTTGACTGATATGGATTGGGATGATAAATTTTACAAATCGCCCAACTGCATAAATAAAACATGTGTTTGATTGTTTGAAAACCTCACACGGGTGTTGGGATGAAATTGGACATACACCAGTCCCAATAATTAGCTGTATGTCGATCGATTGATTTACAGGTTGTTATAAGCGTTAAATATTTATATTTGATGCTTATGCAGTGTAGAATGCACCTTGGGTGATGGTTGACTGTGTTTGATTGTTGTTATGTGCATGTGTGTATGAAATCCATATAAATCACATTGTATGGTAATTAACTGTGTCTAATTCTAGTTCAGAAAGAATGAATATTTTAAAATAATGAATATTTTTCAAATAATATTCAGAAAAGAATCAAAATTTGGTTTTGATGTCCGATTTGGGATGTACACGAATATATTTAAATATATATAGTCGTGTCGATTAGATTGACGCCATTTTGACGTGAACGATATCTATATCGATTTTATTCATTTTTATAATGAATATCGAAAAGGAATTGATTTCAAAATATAATGTTTTGAAAATATTATCATTTATATATCGATGATATGGAGTATTCAATTTTGATTTGAAATTGAATATGAAGTTGAATTCGTTTTGAAAACGAATTAAAATGATTTATAAAATACGTTTTAAAAGGAAATCGATGAAATATATATAATATATAGTATATATAATATAATGGCCTGAATAGAACGCGCCGCGTAGCGGCAGTTCGCGAATTTCGACCATTAACTTCGAACGGATATTACGGGAGATCCGACCGTCGAATTCTCCTAAAATCAGAACCGTTGGGTTCGTATCGAAAAGAGCTTTCTAACGAATACAAGAAATTAGAAATATAACGATTGGATTTGGAATTATGTCTAAATCAAATTTGGAAAAGGTCGCTGTAAGTGCAGTTCGATGGCCGTTGATGGAAATCGACTGTACGAGCCTTGATAAAATTATTAAAAAAAGAAATAATTTGTGTAAAATCATAAGAAATGATTTGGAAAGAATTGGGATGAAAAACTCCATATTTGAAAAGATAAAAATAGATTTTTATCGAAGTGAACTAGTTTTGAACTAGAATTATAATCCATTTATTTTTGAAATAAATAAATTGGATTTGAAAGGGTTTTAAAAGTAACTAGAATTTCCAATAATTGAATTGGAATGGATTTGAATCGAAATTGTCTTTGGAATATTTTGATGTTGGATTTCGTGATTATATAGATATTGTTATGGGAATTTGAAAGATATATTTATATCGTTATTTCCAATACGATATTTGTTGGTTGTAGAATTTGATATTGAATATAAGCCGATATATTTTCTATTCAGAGCCTTGTATTTAATATCAAATGGGATTTGGGTTTGTCGTGAGTGGTGTCTTCATTAACACTGTTCTTAAACCCAATTGAGAAAAAGATTAAATCTTTTTATTTAGATTTAATGAAGTATACCAATTAAATGATATTTAATTGGAATTGAATTTGAATTGATTTTTGGATTTATCATGAACGGTGTTTTAAATAACACTTGTTCTTTAACCCGATAATTGATGGAATGTGAATTGGGTTTATCGTGAACTGTGTTTTAACGACATTCGTTCTTTAACCCGATTTACATTGAAATGTGATTTGGAATTTATAAATCTTTTTGATAAGATTTAAAGGACATTTTCCAAAGTAAAGTTTTCCAATTTAATAAAACAAAATGGAATGGGATGGAATTCTATTTGGTAATAATCGAAGTGAATTTCTATGGAGGAAGACAACTAATATATCTGGAATTTAAAAGGCTTTGCCGTTATTCCATTTATACTATTAGTCGGAAATGGAAGTTTATATCGATTATATATATCGATTTGTTTTCCATGAAGATTCCATTGTAAATGGAATGTGATTTTGGGTTTATCGTGAACCGTGTTTTAAATGACATTGTTTCTTTAACCCAGTTAAAGACAGGATATGATTTCCCAAGTTAAATAATCATTGATAGTGATTTTTGGGAAGATTAAAACCAAGTGGAGTTTTAAATGAATCTTTAATTAGATTGAAATGATCGAGAATGGAGTATCACCAGTTCTTGTTGCAGTCATGATGGGGGATTCTCGCTTTGTGGTTTGGTGGCGAATGGAAGACTCTTACCCCCACATGTCCCTCTTGAGGGTTGGTTAGGCAGTGGTCGGGAGGCTCGAGAGGGTCGCAGTAAAACAAGTGTACTTGGGGACCAGTGTAAGCCATGGTGGGTTTTACCTACTGTTGTGGAGGATGAAGGGATGGTTGCAAAGCCTACCGGATTTCGCGCAAGTGTTACATGTGGTATCAGAGCTTTGGTTTACAGAGCTCGGAGAACAAGACACTTTAGAACCAAATGAAAGAATTCATCAGAGATTGGATTAATAATATCCAATGAAAATGACTCGTTAGAGATGGGATTAGTAGTATCCTAGAACGAGTGTGAAGAGTATATTTTTAAAATAAAAACGAATTTTGTTTTGAAATTTTAAACTTTATTCAACGTATTTGAATATTTATTTGTATTGAATTTGGGTAATCCAATATATAAAGATTTTTCATATACGTCTGATCCACGAGTATTCAAAGTTTTAATATATTGGGTAGATATAGAATCACACTCTAGTCGCCCGGAGATGATTCTGATGATGAGGCCTCATCATCAGTGTCTGTGTTCGAGTTTCGAAGGTGGGATATCTATATGGTTCCAATTGACTGGTGTGAGAACCAAAACTAGATAGGGCTTATTGTTGTGATTTGGCATCAAAAATATGATTTTTGGACTATGTATTAAAGTTATGAATTTGAAAAGATAATCAACTAGTTGATTGCTGATTGTGTTGTTTGATTAGTTAAAATTTTGAGACATTTAGCCAAATTGAACAAATATTGAACTGTATAGAAAATTGTTTGAAATTGCATGCATATACATGTGTATCCAATGAACAGGTCATAGCAAAGAGGCTAGAGAAGAGGAATAAAATTGTTTGCCTGACAAATAGGTACATGTTTATTGTATTTCTTTTTGTTTTGATGATTTTATGAGCCGATTGGCTAACCGCTTGGCTGTTTCTTTTTCTTTTTAGATTGGAGAGGCCTGTATGGCCATTTCGGGATTTTCCTGGTGCTCCCGTGCAGGGGAGGTTATGGCGAAATTTTTGAAAATTTAGGTTGTTAGCCAAATTTTTGGAAAATTTGAAAAGTTCTTAGAAACTGAAATGTTGAAGAACTTAAGCCATAATGAAAAGAATGAAAGTTGAGTTGGTTTGCAAAATAACTTTCAGCTTCGTTCCTTTTCAGGGACGAAAAGTTTTAAGTGGGGGAGACTGTAATAACCCGGAAATTCGAGCCAATTTAAAAATTTTATTTTGGCAATTTTAGTGAATTTTGAATATTTAAAATGAATTATTTCATATAATAACGTCGAGAAATTTATTTTGAATAGGATTTGAATGTATATATTTATTTGAATCGACGTTAGAATATAAATATTTTATTTTAATTATAAAAGGAATTGAAAATGGCGCGGTAGTTTGAAAATTCGATTTCAAATTTCAAATGAATGTACAGGATTCAAAATAAATCGGATTTTAGCGAAACCAAAAATATTAGAATCTATTTGAAAATATATTTCCAACGAATTCGAAAAATCAAAATTTCATAGCGGGAATAAAAAGTTATGTCCAGTTGAAATTTCAGAATAGTCGCTATGGAATTTTGGCCCTTAAAAGTGGAAATTTTGCAAACGACCTCGGTTTTCGACGAAACCAATTTTGTTGGATCCGAGAGGTCAAGTTATTGCTAGATTCCAAAATTCATGATTTTTCGAATCAATATGTGAGCGTGGCGATGTAAAACATGTTTTGATAGTTTTAGTCAATTTTGATCGACCAGAAAATGGCCAGTTTTCAAACGGTCTTCAAATTTGATGAAATTGGTTTTGTTAGGATCGTATCGTCAATACTAAGCTAGAAATAATTTTTCGGGAATTTTTAGAGTCCGTATGTGGCCTGGGTAAATTGAAATGTGCGTTCAAATTCAATATATAGATTTATATTTTGATTTTGATGGAAACTGATCGAAACGATCGAATTGGCTTACGAAACATATCCCATTGCATTCAGAATGGGTGTATTTAGCTAGGGGCAACAGTCGTTGGGTCTCGATTGGAGTTCGAATAAAAAAGTCAACCTTTTTGAGAAAATTAAATTAAAATAAATTAAATATATATTAATCTCTCACCCCCAAACCTTATCTCCCCCGTTCATTTCAGTTTCAGGAAAAAAACTAATGAACTACTTCACCGTCCTCCTCCTCCTCGCCTGGCCCTACCCACCGTCGCCGCTCAGGCAAAGGCCGTGCCTCCCCCTGCTCAATCCCCTTCCGCCGTTCATCACCCACCCAGGCGAACCCAAAGCCCAAATTGAAGAGAAGTCACCGAAACCCTAGGCCCCCATCGCCAGTCCTGGCGCGAGCACCAGTCCCCTCTCCCCTCGGCCAATGGCGCACCAGGAACCCCCTCCTCCGTTCAAGAAGAAAGAAAGTGAGCTTTTTATTTATTTATTTTTCTTTACTTATTTAGATAATTAGTAATGGGATTTTTATTATATTACATTGATAAAAGATTTGATTTTCATATGATAAAAATTTTGATTTTCATATGATAAAAAGTTTGATTTTCATATGATAAATGATTTGATTTTCATATGATAAAAAGTTTGATTTTCATAGATAAAAAAGTTTGATTTTCATATGATAAAAGATTTGATTTTCATATGATAAAAAGTTTGATTTTTATGTACTAAAAGATTTGATTTTCATATGCTAAAAGATTTGATTTTCATATGCTGAAAGATTTGATTTTCATATGATAAAAAGTTTGATTTTCATATGCTAAAAGATTTGATTTTCAAATGCTAAAAGGTTGAATTTTTATATATAGATTAACGAAATAAAAATATGATTTTTGTATTACAGAGATAATAAAAATATGATTTTTATATTATAGAGATAATAAAAGTATGATTTTTTTATAGAGATAATAAAAATATGATTTTTATATAGTAGAGATTATAAAAATATGATTTTTATAAGATAGAGAATATAAAAATACGATTTTTATATATGTTGTAGCAAAATAAAAATTTGATTTTTATATGAATTGCGGATTGAAAATAGAATTTTCATATAATAGAGAATATAAAAATATATTTTTTATATACGTAGCGAAATAAAAATCTGATTTTTATTATATATATGTTGAGATAAAAATGTGATTTTTATAGCATCGAAATAAAAATTCGATCTTTATATAAGAAGTAGGAATATAAAAATATATTTTTTATATAGAAAGAAGCGTCGTAAAAATATATGAAGTAGAAATAAAAATGTTATTTTTATTTATTGGAATGAAGCAATAAAAATATAATTTTTATTACGGACAGCGTGGTAAGGACTGCATTGGAATTTCATACAAATCCAAACGGTTCAGAAGTTCAGAAGTAAAACGGTGGAGTGGAAACCCAAGGTGAGAACTTCTCACTTTTAATTTATTTTCTAGTTGAAATATATACTAGGATGCAGACGGTGCTTAGCAGCACCCGACACCCGTCGTCCACAGACCATGGATGACTTGGTTGTTTGACTGATGTGTTGTGAATATTGATTGTGTGATGTGGAATGGAATAAATTATTTTATGGTTAAAAATATATTTTTTAACATGTATATAAAATAAATATTTATAAACAAATCGGACGATTTGTTTATGTACACACATTTGACTGATATGGATTGGGACGATAAATTTTACACACCGCCCAACTGCACAAATGTAACCTGTGTTTGATTGTTTGAAAACCCCACATGGGTGTTGGGATGAAATTGGACATACACTAGTCCCAATAATTAGCTGTATGTCGATCGATTGATTTACAGTCTGTTATAAGCGTTAAATATTTATATTTGATGCTTATGCAGTGTAGAATGCACCTTGGGTGATGGTTGACTGTGTTTGATTGTTGTTATGTGCATGTGTGAATGAAATCCGTATAAATCACATTGTATGGTAATTGACTGTGTCTGATTCCAGTTCAAAAAGAATGAATATTTTAAAATAACGAATATTTTTCAAATAATATTCAGAAAATAATCAAAATTTGGTTTTGATGTCCTATTTGGGATGGACACGAATATATTTAAATATATATAGCCGTGTCAATTAGATTGACGCCATTTTGACGTGAACGATATCTATATCGATTTTATTCATTTTTATAATGAATTTCAAAAAGGAATTGATTTCAAAATATAATGTTTTGAAAATATTATCATTTATATATCGATGATATGGAGTATTCAATTTTGATTTGAAATTGAATATGAAGTTGAATTCGTTTTGAAAACGAATTTAAAACGATTTATAAAATACGTTTTAAAAGGAAATCGACGAAATATATATAATTTATAGTATATATAATATAATGGCTTGAATAGAGCGAGCCGCACGGCGGCAGTTCGCGAATTTCGACCATTGACTTCGAACGGATATTACGAGAGATCCGACCGTCGGATTCTCCTAAAACCGGAACCGTTGGGTTTGTATCGAAAAGAGCTTTCTAACGAATACAAGAAATTAGAAATCTAATGGTTGGATTTGGAATTATGTCCAAATCAAATTTGGAAAAGGTCGCTGTAAGTGCAATTCGATGGCCGTTGATGGAAATCGACTGTACGGGCCTTGATAAAATTATTAAAAATAGCAATAATTTGTGTAAAATCATAAGAAATGATTTGGAAAGAATTGGGATGAAAAACTCCATATTTGAAAAGATAAAAATAGATTTTTATCCAAATGAACTAGTTTTGAACAAGAATTATAATCCATTTATGTTTGAAATAAATAAATTGAATTTGAAAGGGTTTTAAAATAACCAGAATTTCCAATAATTAAATTGGAATGGATTTGAATCGAAATTGTCTTTGCAATATTTCGATGTTGGATTTCGTGATTATGCAGATATTGTTATGGAAATTTGAAAGATATATTTATATCGTTATTTCCAATACGATATTTGTAGGTCATAGAATTTGATATTGAATATAAGCCGATATATTTTCTATTCAGAGCCTTATATTTAATATCAAATGGGATTTGGATTTGTCGTGAATGGTGTCTTCATTAACACTGTTCTTAAACCCAATTGAGAAAAAGATTAAATCTTTTTATTTAGATTTAATGAAGTATACCAATTAAATGATATATAATTGGAATTGAATTTGAATTGATTTTTGGGTTTATCGTGAACGGTGTTTTAAATAACACTTGTTCTTTAACCTGATAATTGATGGAATGTGAATTGGGTTTATCATGAACTGTGTTTTAACGACATTCGTTCTTTATCCCGATTTACAGTGAAATGTGATTTGGAATTTATAAATCTTTTTGATAAGATTTAAAGGAGATTTTCCAAAGTAAAGTTTTCCAATTTAATAAAATAAATTGGAATGGAATGGAATTCGATTTGGTAATAATCGAAGTGAATTTCTATGGAGGAAGACAACTAATATATCTGGAATTTAAAAGGCTTTGCCGTTATTTCATTTATATTATTAGTCGGATATGGAAGTTTATATCGATTATATATATCGATTTGTTTTCCATGAAGATTCCATTGTAAATGGAATGTGATTTTGGGTTTATCGTGAACCGTGTTTTAAATGACATTGGTTCTTTAACCCAGTTAAAGACAGGATATGATTTCCCAAGTTAAATAATCATTGATAGTGATTTTTGGGAAGATTAAAACCAAGTGGAGTTTTAAATGAATCTTTAATTAGATTGAAATGATCGAGAATGGAGTATCACCAGTTTTGCTCCAGGCGATAGTTAAATCTTTAATTAGATTTGAACGTGAAATGGTAATTGAATTTATCGATAACATCGTGGTGTTAGATATGAAGTATGACCAGTTTTACTTCATGGGATGAATAGGTTGGGGTTAGAAAATTTAACAAGTGATTACTTCGGTAAGGTTCGCTAATCCCGACTAGTTTGGATAAACCATAATTTGGTTTGAATTGATATTCAAAGGAAGATTAAAGAATAAATTTAAGGAATTTATCTTTGATAAAATTAATGGGAACCTTTCCCAAAGTATAAGAATATTTGAATAAAAGAATATTCTGAATTGGAATGAGGCGTATGTTGTGTTTGTGTAACACTTGTTGATTATATACGCGAGTTATTCAGAAAGACCGGGTTTATCCCATTCTGAATAACTGATTTGACGATGTGTCGAGGATGAAGATGGTGGTCGAAGACCGGAGGTCTTCACGTTTGGATAATTACTGATGATCTTGATTGGGCTATACACCCAAGAAGAGGGAATCAGTTGGTGGTCGTCCAGACGTACTTGGAGATCGATGGATATGCGAGGTACAAAGTGCCTCCGGTTTCGTTCAGACCCAGAACGGACTTGTAAATGGACTGTGTGTCTGACATTGGATATCATTCTGTGTGATTGATGGATATCGGTTGCATGGAGTGGTTTTCCTGTGTGGCATGCTAAGATGCAAATGATCAAGGCTTCTATTGAAAAGCAGAGTCTTGTGGTTGATGAACAAAGCACGACCTGTGTGGCATAGCTTTGTGTAGTGTTGATTCACGAGCCTCACACCCCGTTTGTGAACCAGAAACGTGAGGGGACCTCAGGGAGGACATGCGTTTCCTTCTAGCTAGGGTGGTGTCAGTGACCTACCAGCCCCGATGTAACGACCGGGAATTCCGCTCGATCCGAATCAGTCGCTAAACCGACCAAGACCGTACGAAACGCCTGATTGTTTTGAGAACATGAAAAAATAGAACGCAGACGGAAGAACATTTCATTGTTAATTACAACAATTCCATCAGATTACAAGAATATACAGAGTATAAATCAATATTACACATTCGATAAATATCAGAGATTACAATACATTACATAGCAGCGGAAAATAATACAAAACACAACTAGAAGTAATACGTGGATACAAAGCTTCCGTGTATCGTTCCAGCTGTAAATCAGGATCCTATGAATATAAATCTGCAAAACCAAAACTACTAGCTGTCCGTGTCAAAATAAGGGCACCCTGAGTTTAGGTTAAAACAATAAAGTCCAGGTCAGTCATGGGACTGGTGTGAGAACTAAAACAGTTATTAATCTTTATTTTAAAGTTAGGTAAATCAAGGGACCACGCCGTATAACACGGAATGCGTTTCCTCCCAAGAATACCAGTGCATAAAACAAACAACGCAATGCTAAATAAAGGAAAATGAAGCTATTATAAGACCCAGGTACCATCACACAATGCAACACAAACCGGAGGATAGGGTTTTCCCTTATAATAGCCAGAGCATGCTTGATACGTTTAAAACAAGTCATTTGATACTATAATAAGTGTATAGTGTTAAGACAATTTCAAATCATAAATATCAATCATAGACGGCATGGATACCATATATCATGTCGCCATACTAGTTTTACAATTAAAACCGCAAAGTCCCGTATTTGGAAATTGGATTTCCATCTGCGAACCGAGGCAAAAGATAGTCCTCTACCGATTCGAGACTCTCTAGCCCGAGCCTCAGGCTACAGCCGCAACTGCACCTAGGAGCCACAGGGCCGGTCCACCGATGTGGATTAAAATGCCTGAACACTACGTCTCCCCGCCCTATGGGGCGTAAATGAGCCAACGAATGACTCCATCGGACCCGGATCGTCCGATCTAACCAAGGCGCCTCACAACAGCAACAACCACATAAGTCAAACTCATCAGGGGCGTGTAAAACCACTGACGCCACTTCTAGCTAGAAAGAGACGCATGCCCTCCCTGGATCCTTCTCCCGTTTCTGGTTCACAACCGGGGTGTGAGGCTCACGAATCAACGCTACACAAAGCTATGCCACACAGGCCGTGCTTTGATCATCAACCACAAGACTATGCTTTTCAACAGAAGCCTTGATCAATTGCCACTTAGGCATGCCACACAGGCAGTTCACTCCATGCGTTTGATATCCATCAATATATAACCTCTGAGCTCGTACATCTCAAAGAAGGGCGTTAAGCAAGAGAATAAATTCTCTGCCGCCAAACAGATATATATTTAATAGAAATCAACCACACAGAATAAAATCCAATGTCAGACACACAGTCCATCTACAAGTTCGTTCTGGGTCTGAACGAAACTGGAGGCACCTAGTACCCCGCATATCCATCGATCTCCAAGTACGTCTGGACGATCACCAACTGATTCCATCCTCTTGGGTGTACGTCCCAATCAAGATCATCAGTAATTATCCAAACGACGTGAAGACCTCCGGTCTTCAACCACCGTCTTCATCTTCGCGAATGGGATAAACCCGGTCTTTCTGAATAACTCGCGTATAATATAAACACGTGTGACACAAACAGAACATACGCCTCAATCCAATTCAGAATATTCTTTTATTCAAATATTCTTATACTTTGGGAAAGGTTCCCATTAATTTTATCAAAGATAAATTATTTAAAATTTATTCTTTAATCTTCTTTGAATATCAATTCAAACTAGTCGGGATTAGCGAACCACACCGAAGTAATCATTTATTTTATTTCTCAATCCCCACCTATTCATCCCATGAAGTAAAACTGGCAATACTTCATATCTAACACCACGGTGTTATCGATAAATTCAATTACCATTTCACGTTCAAATCTAATTAAAGATTTAACTATCGCCTGGAGTAAAACTGGTGATACTCCATTCTCGACCATTTCAATCTAATTAAAGATTCATTAAAACCCCACTTAGTTTTAATCTTTACAGAAATCAATATCCTGTTTTTAACTAGGTTAAAGAATTGGTGTCATTTAAAACACGGTTCACGATAAACCCAAAATCACATTCCATTAATTATCGGGTTAAAGAACAAGTGTTATTTAAAACACTGTTCACGATAAACCCAAAAATCAATACCAATTCAATTCCAATTAAATATTATTTAATTGGCACACTTCATTAAATCTAAATAAAAAGATTTAATCTTTTTCTCAGCTGGGCTTAAGAACAGTGTTAATGAAGACACCATTCACGACAAACCCAAATCACATTTGATATTAAATACAAGGCGCTGAATAGATAATATATCGGCTTATATTCAATATCAAGTTCTACGACCCACATATATCGTATTGGAAACAACGATATATATATATATATATCTTTCAAATTTCCATAACAATATCTGTATAATCACGAAATCCAACATCGAAATATTCCGAAGACAATTTCGATTCAAATCCATTCCAATGAAATTATTGGAAATTCTGGTTATTTTCAAAACCATTTCAAATCCAATTTATTTATTTTAAAAATAAATAAATTATTATTCTAGTTCAAAACTAGTTTATTCCGATAAAAACCTATTTTATCTTTTCAAATTTGGAGTTTTTCACCCCAATTCTTCACAAATCATTTCTTATGATTTTACACAAATTATTATTATTTTCAATAATATTATCAAGGCCCGTACAGTCGATTTCCATCAACGGCCATCGAACTGCACTTACAACGACCTTTTTCAAATTTGATTTGGACATAATTCCAAATCCCACCGTTAGATTTCAAATTTCTAATATTTGTTAGAAAGCTCTTTTCGATACGAACCCGACCGTTCTGGTTTTAGGAGAATCCGACGGTCGGATCTCCCGCAACGTCAATTCGAAGTCGATGGTCGAAATTCATGAACTGCCGCAGCGCGGCGCGTTCTATTCAGGCCATTATATTATATATATAATATATACTTCGTCGATTTCCTTTCGAAACGAATTTTATAAATCGTTTTAAAATTCATTTCAAATTGATTTCAATTCAAATCGATTTTTAATTCAATTTCAATTCTATTCAATTTCAATTCGAATTCAGTTCTTTTCAATATAATTCGAATTTCGATTATTTTCAATATAATTCAAATTTCGAAATTACTTTCAATATAATTCAAATTTCAAAATCCCTTTCAATATAATTCAAATTTCGAAATTACTTTCAATATACATTGAAAATTGAATAAAATCGATATAAATATCGTTCACGTCAAAATGGCGTCAATCTAATCAACACGGCTTCATATATTTCTATTTTCAAATATTCTATTTCAAAATATTTCTTTTTCAAATATTTCTATTTCAAAACTGGAATGAGGCCCAATCAATTACCATATAATGTTAATTATATGGATTTTCTACAACACATGTATAAAATAACAACGATAAATAATCAACCATCATCCAGAGTGCATTCTACACTGTATAAGCATCAAATATAAATATTTAACACTTATGACAATCTGTCAATCAATCGATCGACATACAACTAATTATTGGGATTAGTGTATGTCATATATCATCCCAATACCCGTGTGGGGTTTCAAACAATCAAACACAGATTATATTTGTGCAGTTGGGCGATGTGTAAAATTTATCGTCCTAATCAATATCCGTCAAATGTGTGTATATATATTTATTTTAAATACACGTTAAAAATTCTAATTTCAACTATATAATATTTTCCACTATAAAATATTTTATTTCGTTTCACATCACATCACACAATCAACTACACATCAAAATCAAACAAACAAGCATACAAGCCGTCCATGGTCTGTAGACGACGGGTGTCGGGTGCTACTAAACACTGAGACGACCCGAACTTCCCCGTGAAGGAAAGCACGGATAGAATTGAGGACAAGACAAAATAGAACGCATACAGAAGAACATTTCATTGTTATTACAACAATTCCCTCAGATACAAGAATATACAGAGTATAAATGAATAAATTACATTCGATAAATATCAGAGATTACAATAAATTACATAGCAGCGGAAAAATATACAAAGCACAACTGAAAGTGATACACGGATACAGAGCTTTCCGAGCATCGTTCCAGCTGTGAATCAGGACCCTGTGAATATAAATCTGCAAAACCAAAACTACTAGCTGCCCGTGTGGAAAATAGGGGCACCCAGAGTTTAGGTTAAAACAATAAACTCCAGGTCAGTCATGTGACTGGTGTGAGAACTAAAACAGTTATAATTCTTTATTTTAAAGTTCGGTAAATCAAGGGACCACGCCGTATAACATGGAACGGGTTTCCTCCCAAGAATACCAGTGCATAAAACAAACAACGCAATGCTAAATAAAGAAAAATGAAGCTGTTATAAGACTCAGGTCCCATCACACAATGCAACGCAAGCCGGAGGATAGAGTTTTTACCTTATAACAGCCAAAGCATGCTTGATACGTTTAAAACACATTATTTGATACTATAATAAGTGTATAGTGTCAAAACAATTCAAATCATAAATATCAATCATAGGCGGCATGGGTACCATCTATCATGTCGCCATACTAGTTCTATAATTAAAACCGCAATACACGTATTGGAAATTGGATTTCCGTCATGAGTCGAGGCAAGGGGCAAGCTCCTCTCCGCGTTCGAGACACTCTAGCAAATGTCCCAGGACCCCACTATGATCCTTGGATCTTCAGGGCCGGTCCTCTCTTACTTTTGAGGATTAGTTATTCCTGAACACACGTTTCCCGGTCCTTACAGACCTATATCCGAGGCGCCTCGTATCCAACAACCACACAGGTGAAAAGTATATAAATGTCAGGGCTGGTAGGTCACTGACACCACCCTAGCTAGAAAGAAACGTCGTGCTCTCCCTGCAGTCACTATCCCGTTTTTGACTCATACCGAGGTGTGAAGCTCGCGAATTCACGTTATACACAAAGCTACGCCACACAGGCCGTGCTTTGATCATCAACCACAAGACTTTGCTTTTCAACAGAAGCCTTGATCAGTTGCCACTTATGCGTGCCACACTGGCAATTCACTCCATGCGACTGATGTCCATCGATATACAACCCCTGAGCTCGTACGTCTCAGAGAAGGGCGTTAAGCAAGAGAATAAATTCTCCGCCGCCAAGCAGATGTATATTTAATAGAGATCAATCAACACAGAATAAAATCCAATGTCAAACACACAATCCATTTACAAGTTCGTTCTGGGTCTGAACGAAACCGGAGGCACTTTCCTCGCATATCCATCCATCTCCATGTACGTCAAGACGATCACCAACTGTTTCCCTCATCTTGGGTGTACAGCCCAATCGAGATCATCAGTAATCACCCAAACGATGTGAAGACTTCCGGTCTTCAACCACCGTCTTCATCTTCGACATCTCGTCGAATCGGTTATTCAGAATGGGTATAACCCGACCTTTCTGAATAACCCACGTATATGATAAACAAATGTTACACAAACACAACAAACGCCTCATTCCAATTCAGAATATTCTTTCATTCACAAAATCACATTTTTAGGGAAAGGTTCCCATTAATTTTATCCAAGATAAATTCTTCTAAATTTATTCTTTAATCTTCCTTTGGATATCATTTCAAACTAGTCGGGATGAACGAACTACACCGAAGTAATTATTTATTTTATTTCCCAATCCCAACCTATATATCCCATGGAGAAAACTGGTAATACTCCACATCTAACACCACGGTGTTATCGGTAAAATTAATTACCATTTCACGTTCAAATCTAATTAAAGATTTAACTATCGCTTTGGAGCAAAACTGGTGATACTCCACTCTCGATCACTTTTCAGGTTTGATAATTTAAATTATCAATTCACATTTTAATCTAATTAAAGATTCATTAAAACTCCACTTAGTTTTAATCTTCTCAAAAATCAATATTCTGCCTTTAACTGGGTTAAAGAACCAGTGTCATCTAAAACACGATTCATGACAAACCCAAATCACATTTGATATTAAATACAAGGCTCTGAATAGAAAATATATCGGCTTATATTCAATATCAAATTCTGAAACCAACATATATTGTATTGGAAATAACGATATTAAATATATCTTTCAAATTCCCATAACAATATCTGTATAGTCACGAAATCCAACATCGAAATATCCCGAAGATAATTTCGACTCAACTCCAGTCCAATCCACGTATTGGGAATATTGATTATTTTTAAAATCACTTTCAAATTCAATTTATTTATTTCAAAAATAAACTGATTTTTGTTCTTGTTCAAAACTAGTTTATTTCGATAAAAATCTATTTTTATCTTTTCAAATATGGAATTTTCCAGCTCAATTCTTTCCAATTCATATATTATGATTTTACACAAATCATAGATATTTTTAATAATTTTATCAAGGCCCGTACAGTCGATTTCCATCAACGGCTATCGAACTGCACTTACAGCGACCTTTTTCAAATTTGATTTGGACATAATTCCAAATCCAACTGCTAGATTTCAAATTTCCAATATTCATTGGAAAGCTCTTTTCGACACGAACCCAACAGTTCCGGTTTTAGGAGAATCCGACGGTCGGATCTCCCGTAATGTCAATTCGAAGTTAATGGTCGAAATTCACGAACTGCCGCGGCGCGGCGTGTTCTATTCAGGCCATTATATTATATATATAATATATATAATATATATTTCGTCGATTCCTACTTAAAACGAATTTTATAAATCGTTTTAAATTCGTTTCAAAAACAATTTCAACTTCATCTTCAATTTCAAATCGATTTGATTTCAATTCAATTCGAATTCATTTCAATTTTTATTTAATTCGAATCCAAATTCGTTTCAATTCAATTCAAATTCTAATTCGTTTTCTATTCAATTCGAATCGAGTTCAATTTCTATTCAATTCGAATTCATTTCAAATTGATTCAATAAAATTTCAATTTCAATTTTTCTCTAATTCAATTTGAATTTCATTTCAAAATATTATATTTTGAAATCACTTTTCAATATTCATTGCAAAACGAATAAAATCGATATAAATATCGTTCACGTCAAAATAGCACATCTCTAATCCACACGGCTTTATATTTTTCAAAAACTTCTTTATTCTATTCAACAAATGAATATCTATTCTATTCAACACATGAATCTATATTTCTTTCAACACACGACTATTTTTGTTATGTAAAATATTTTATAAAACTATGGTATCTATCGTTTGATTTTAATTAGACTCCACCGTAAAGTAGATTCTAATCGTAAATATGATAAAGATGTGAATTTTATTATTAAAATATTTTACTCAACACACGAATATTTTTAACACATGAACATCGTCAACACATGACTATTTTTATATTCATCACTTGAATCTTCTTTTATAATATTCATTATTTCCCCGATTGGAATGAGGCCCAAACAATCACCATATAATGTTAATTATATGGATTTCCATACATCACACGTATATAATAGCATTGAAAAATAACCAACCATCAACCAAAGTGCACTACACTGTATAAGCATCAAATATAGATATCTAACGCTTATAACAGCCTGTCAACCAATCGATCGACATCTTTAATCAATCAGGATGAGTGAACTTCAAATTTCATCCCAACACCCATGTGGGGTTTCAAACAATCAAACACAGATTTTATTTGTGCAGTTGGGCGATGTGTAAAATTTATCGTCCCAATCAATGTCCTTCAAATAGGTGAACATAAACAAACCGTCCGGTTTGTAAATGAATATTTTATTTTATTCACTTCCACGTTAAAAATTATATTTTTAACGATAAAATATTTTATTTCAACACACGAATTTCTATTCATTTCATTTACTCAATGAAAATGATATTTTTATTTTTCTAACATATTTTAGAAAATTTCGGCGGCATAACGGCACGATACTAGAAACGGGACAAGGCCTAGCCTTATCCCCGGTCTAGTGAAGGCCCACGCCATTCACACATCAATCAAATCAATTTCATTTCACCAAACAATTCAATTCAAACCAAATAAACTAACCAACTACACAACCAAACAATTTAACAAACAAGCCATCCATGGTCTGTGGATGACGGGTGTCGGGTGCTACTAAACACCGTCTGCATCCTAGTATATATATATATATATAACTAGAAAAAGAGATTTTGAGTGAGAAGTTCTCACCGATAGCTATCCAACTTCACGACACTTCATTTAGGGAAATCATCGTCATTCTCGCCTTTTGTCGCTTTCGTTGCCCGTATTCACTACGTATATAAAAATCACATTTTTACTTTGCTATTCAATATATAAAAATCGTATTTTTACTTCGCTATTCAATATATAAAAATCGTATTTTTACTTCGCTATTCAATATATAAAAATCGAATTTTTACTTCGCTATTCAATATATAAAAATCGAATTTTTACTTCAAATCCATATGGATAAAAATCGCATTTCCATACCGCTAATATATAGATAAAAATTCTATTTTTACAACGCTATTCTCTATATAAAGATTTCGCCTTTTCAAATTTAAAAATCTAATCTTTTCATTTATAAAAATCTCGTCTTTTCAAATAAAGGTTTGCCTTTCTATAACATAAAAATTATATTTTTCCCGAAGTAAAAATCATATTTTTACTTCACTACTCATCTCAAAATATCGTCTTTTCATATCTAAAAAAAAATTTCTTTTCATATTTAAAAATACCGTCTTACAAAAATCAATCTTTATTTTGCTACACATATAAAGATGCTATTTTTAATATTCCTATAGTGTAAAAATTATATTTTTAATCCTCTATCTAAACAAAAATCATATTTTTACATCTTATACTTAATAAAGATTATATTTTTAATACTTTAAAAATATAAAAATCATATTTTTAATAGCCTACTTACATAAAAATTATAATTTTCATTTATTTCAAAATCAAATCTTTACCATTTCATCATCAATTTTAATTACTATATAAATCAGTTTTTATAATCCCTAAAAATCGATTTTAATATAAAGAAAAAAAAACAGTTATATATAAACAAAAATAATAAAAATAAGAGGACTTATAGCATCGATTGGAGGAAGGAGGGGGCTAACGGGTTAGGGTCGGGTCGGATTGGGTGGTGCGTCGATCAGAAACAAGGGAGGGCGAGGCTGCGGTGCTCGATTTGGTTGCAGTGGGGGGGGGGGGGGGGGGGGGGTTCTTCGCGAGGCGCTGGAGGGAGGTGGAGGACTGGGCGAGGGGCGGAGGTGGGTGGCGACGCGGTTGAGGCTGCGGTGGAGGTGGGTGGGTCGGTGCAGGCGGTTGCGGGTTCGGGTCTAGGGGCGCGAGGCTCGATAGAAGAGGAGGAAGAAGAGGAGGGGAAGAAGGTGAAGCAGCGGCGGCGGCAGCGTCGCTGGGGGGAGGGGGGGGGGGGGCGATGTGGTGGCGGCGGCTCACCCCCCCCCCCCCCCCCCCGTCGCCCTTCTTTCTCTTTTTTTTTCTGATTGAAAATCGATTTTGAAAGAAAATTGGGGGGGCCAGCGTAGTTAAGGAGAGGGGAGAATTTTTTTTAATTATTTTATTTTGCAAAAAGTTGACTTTCACATATGACCTCAAAACGAGGCCCACCGCCTGTCGTCCATAGCGTTTAACCCTCATTCCGAACACAATGGGATATGCCACGTAGGACAATTCGATCGTTTCGATCAGTTTCCGTTAAATTTACATTTAAATCACTATATTGAATTTTAAACGTACATTTCAAATTACCGGGGTCACATACTAACTCTAAAAATTCTCGAAAAATATTTTCTAGCTTCGTATTGATGATACGGTCCTAACAAAACTAGTTTCATCGAATTCTGAGACCATTGGAAAAACGGCCATTTTTCAGTCGATTAAAATCAACTGAAACTGGTCAAACACGTTTTCCTATGCCACGCTCACATATTGAATCGAAAAATTATGAAATTTGAAACCTAGCAATATTTTGACATCACGGACCCAGCAAAAGTGGTTTCGTCGAAATCCGAGGTCATTTGCAAAATGTCCATTTTTAAGGGCCCGAATTCCATAGCGACTATTCAGAATTTTCAACTGGACATATCTTTTGATTCCCGCTATGAAATTTCAATTTTTCGGATTCGTTGGAAAGATATCATCAATTAGATCCTAATGTTTTTGGTTTCACTAAAATCCGGATTGTTTTGCACCCGGTACATTCAATTGAAGTTTGAAATCGAATTATCGAACTACCGCGCCATTTTCAATTCTATTTATAATTATATATAAATATTTATATTCTAACGACGACGTATATAATATATACGTTCTAATTATATTCAAAATAAATTTCTCGTTGATTATATTTAAAATAATCTATTTTAAATATTCAAAATTCGCTAAAGCTGCCAAAATAAAAAATTTAAACTGGCCCAGATTTTTCCGGGTTATTACAATCTCCCCCACTTAAAACTTTTCGTCCCCGAAAAGGAACAAAGTCGAAAGTGGTTTGATCATTCAACTCTACGTTCGATCTTGCTTCCATTCTCTAACTTTTCAGTTTCTGAGAATTTTCAAATTTTCAAAAATTTGGCTAACACCCTAAATTTTCGAAAAATTTCGCCATAACCTCCCCTGCACCGGGAGCCACGGGAAAATCCCGAAATTGCCATACAGGCCTTCTGATCTCAAAAAGAAAAAGAAAAAGAAAAAGCCAAGCGGCTAGCCAATAGGCTCATAAAATCATCATCACCCAAACAAAACGGTAAATTATAGTAAACATGTACCTATTTGTCGGGCAAACAAATTTTATTCTTCGGCTCTAGCCTCCTTGCTATGACCTGTTCAATGTAAGTATATGTATATGCAAGAAAATGCGACCAATTTTCAATACAATTCAATATTTGGTTTAATTAGGCTAAATGGTTAAAAATTAGCAAACAAATAAACAAACAACACAAACATCAATCAATTAGTGGATTAGAGTTTCAAATTCATAATTTTGATACATATACAAAAATCATGTTTTTGATGCCAATTCACAACAATGTGTTCTAGCTATATTGGTTTTGGTTCTCACACCAGTCTAATGGAAATATATAGAAATCACACCTTCGTCACTCGAAAATAAATGCTGATGATGTTTCGAACCACCATCAGAACATTGTCGGGCTACTAGAGTGCGGTTCTATATCTATCTAATATATTAAAACTTCGAATATACGTTCATGACGCGTATATGCAAAACCTTTATATAGTGGATTGTCCATATTCAAAATAAATAAATAATCAAATACGTTTAAAATGGTTTAAATTTTCAAAACAAAATTGTTTTCATTTGAAAAATATACTCTTCACACTCGTTCTAGGATACTACTGATCCTATCTCTAACGAGCCATTCTAATTGGATATTACAAATCCAATATCTGATGCATTCTTTCGTATGGTTCTAATGTGTCTTGTTCTCGAGCTCTGTAAACCAAAGCTCTGATACCAAACTGAGACGACCCGAACTTCCCCGTGAAGGAAAGCACGGATAGAATTGAGGACAAGACAAAATAGAACGCATACAGAAGAACATTTCATTGTTATTACAACAATTCCCTCAGATACAAGAATATACAGAGTATAAATGAATAAATTACATTCGATAAATATCAGAGATTACAATAAATTACATAGCAGCGGAAAAATATACAAAGCACAACTGAAAGTGATACACGGATACATAGCTTTCCGAGCATTGTTCCAGCTGTGAATCAGGACCCTGTGAATATAAATCTGCAAAACCAAAACTACTAGCTGCCCGTGTGGAAAATAGGGGCACCCAGAGTTTAGGTTAAAACAATAAACTCCAGGTCAGTCATATTGAATTTTAAACGTACATTTCAAATTACCGGGGTCACATACTAACTCTAAAAATTCTCGAAAAATATTTTCTAGCTTCGTATTGACGATACGGTCCTAACAAAACTAGTTTCATCGAATTCTGAGATCATTGGAAAAACGGCCATTTTTCAGTCGATTAAAATCAACTGAAACTGGTCAAACACGTTTTCCTATGCCACGCTCACATATTGAATCGAAAAATAATGAAATTTGAAACCTAGCAATAATTTGACATCACGGACCCAGCAAAAGTGGTTTCGTCGAAATCCGAGGTCATTTGCAAAATGTCCATTTTTAAGGGCCCGAATTCCAAAGGGACTATTCAGAATTTTCAACTGGACATATCTTTTGATTCCCGCTATGAAATTTCAATTTTTCGGATTCGTTGGAAAGATATCATCAATTAGATCCTAATGTTTTTGGTTTCACTAAAATCCGGATTGTTTTGCACCCGGTACATTCAATTGAAGTTTGAAATCGAATTATCGAACTACCGCGCCATTTTCAATTCTATTTATAATTATATATAAATATTTATATTCTAACGACGACGCATATAATATATACGTTCTAATTATATTCAAAATAAATTTCTCGTTGATTATATTTAAAATAATATATTTTAAATATTCAAAATTCGCTAAAACTACCAAAATAAAAATTTTAAACTGGCCCAGATTTTCCGGGTTATTACAAACACCGTCTGCATCCTAGTATATATTTTAACTAGAAAATTAAATTAAAAGTGAAAAGTTCTCACCGAGGGTTCCACTCCGCCGTGCTTTGCTGTTGAATTGCTGAACCATCTGGATCGATTTGAAATTCCAATGCAGTCCTTTTCACGCTGTTCATATAAAAATTATAATTTTATTGCTTCATTCAATAAATAAACATCATATTTTTTTATTCACCCTACTCCATAAAAATTATATTTTTAATACTTCTACTTTATAAAAATTATATTTTTATATTTCACATATGATAAAAATCATATCTTTACTTTATGAAAAATTATATTTTTCTTTCTCTATTCCTATCATAAAAATCATATTTTTATACCGCCACTATATAGATAAAAATTCTATTTTTACAACAGTGTTCATATAATAAAGATTATATTTTTATCACGCTATTCTCTATTTAAAAATTATATTTTTATATATCTACTTCTAATATAAAGATCGGATGTTTATATCATTGCTATAATAAACACATTTTTGTTTCAACATATATATAGTAAAAATCAAATTTCTATTTTGCTACATATATAAAGATCAAATTTTTATTCTCTATATAATATAAAAATCATATTTTTATATGGCTACTTCTATAAAGATCCCATCTTTCTTACTTCTACTATATAAAAATCACATTTTTAACCTTCTACTAATATAAAAATTATATTTCTACTTCGCTAATAAATTATATTTTTATATCGTTGTTTAAATTTTTAAAAGTTCATGCTTTTACCGAAACAAAGATCAAACCTTTTACATTTACAAATCAGTTTTTATAACCATTAAAAATCAGTTTTTATAACGATTGAAAATCAGTTTTATTTTACTAAGTAAATAAATAAATAAATTATGAAAACATACCTTTATAACCATTGGTGAATGGGGGATCGGAGGCGAAGCAGGTGGTTCTGAAGAGGAGGGGGGGTCCTGTTCGTCGGCGGTGGTGAAGGCCGGGGGCGCGTCAGTGTGTGTGGGGTGGTGCGTATGTTGATTGGTTGGAGGGGGTACGATGTTCGAGAAAAAGGGGGGTTTCGTGGGTCGGAGGGAGAACGAGAGAGGGGGGAGAGGATGGAGGTGGTCGATGGGAGTACGGCCTGCCTGGATGGCGGCGCTGTAGGCGGCGCGCGCCCTTGGGGCGACGGTGACGTCTATTTAGGGCTGGACGATTTTTTTTCTTTTTTTTCTGAAGTGAATCTGGGGAGATAAAGGAGGGGGGCTTTTGTATAAAATTATTTTATATTTTATTTTATTCTCCTAAGAGTTGACTTTTCTCTTGAACCCCAAACGAGGCCCAACGACTGTCGTTCTTAGCTAATTACCCCCATTCCGAACACAATGGGATATGCATCGTAAGCTGATTCAACCGTTTCGATCAGTTTTCGTAAAAATAACATATAACTCTATATATTGAATTTAAACGCGCATTTCAATTTACCGGGGTCACGTACGGACTCTAAAAATTCCCGAAAAATATTTTTTAGCCTCGTATTGACGATACGGTCCTAACAAAACTAATTTCATCAAATTCTGAGACCGTTTGAAAAATGACCATTTTCCAGTCGATTAAAATCAACTAAAACTGGTCAAACGCGTTTTCCTTTGCCACGCTCACATATTGATTCGAAAAACTACGAATTTTGGAATCTAGCAATAACTTGACATCTCGGTTCCAACAAAAGTGGTTTCGTCAAAACCGAGGTCGTTTGCAAAATTTCCATTTTTAAGGGCCAGAATTCCATAGCGACTATTCTGAAATTTCAACTGGACATATATTTTGATTTCCGCTATGAAAATTCAATTTTTCGGATTCGTTGGAAAGATATTCACAAATAGATTCTAATATTTTTGGTTTCACCAAAATCCGGTATATTTTGAATCCAGTACAGTCATTTGAATTTTGAAATCGAATTATCGAACTACCGCACCATTTTCAATTCCTTTTATAATTTAAAATAAATATTTATATTCTAACGACGATCTATATAAATATATACGTTCTATTCTATTCAAAATAAATTTTCGTCATTATTATTTAAACTAATTCATTTTAAATACTCAAAATTCGCTAAAATTGCCAAAATAAAAATTTTAAATTAGCTCGGATTTCCGGGTTATTACAATCTCCCCCACTTAAAACTTTTCATCCCCGAAAAGGAACGAAGCTGAAAGCTGTTTAACAAACCAACTCAACTTTCAGTATTTTCGTTACGGCTTAAGTTCTTCAACTTTTCAGTTTCTAAAAAAATTTCAATTTTTTCAAAAATTTGGCTAACACCCTAAATTTTCGAAAAATTTCTCCATAACCTCCCCTGCACCGGGGACTTCGAGATATTTCCTATAGCTTCCCATGGCCTTCTTCAATCCAAAAGAAAAAGCCAAGCGGCTAGCCAATCAGCTCACAAAATCACCCAAAACTCAAGAAATACAATAAACATGTACCTATTTGTCGGACAAACAATTTTATTCCTCTTCTCTAGCCTCCTTGCTATGACCTGTTCAATATAACTACATGCATATGCAAGCAAATGTGACTAATTTTCAATACAACTCACTATTTGATTCAATTTGGTTATAGGTTCAGCATTTTAATTAATCAACCAATAATCAAACAACACAACCATCTATCAATTAGTTGATTAGCTTTGCAAATTCATAACCTTGATATATAGTCAAAAATCACATTTTTGATGCCAAATCACAACCATAGGCCCTATATAATTTTGGTTCTCACACCAGTCAAATAGGAAATATATAGAGATCCCACTTTCGTCACTCGAACATGAATACTGATGATGTGGCCACATCATCAGAATCATCCCCAGGTGTCTAGAATGTGATTCTATATCTATCCTGTATATTAAAACTTCAAATACACGCGGATCAGACGTATACGTAAAATCTTTATATACCTGATAGTCCAAATCAATATAAAATAGATATTCAAATACGTTGAATAAAGTTTAAATTTTCAAAACAAAATTTGTTTTCATTTTAAAAATATATTCTTCACACTCATTCTAGGATACTACTGATCCCATCTCTAACGAGTCATTCTCATTGGATATTAGTAATCCAATTTCTGATGAATTCTTTTGTATGGTTCTAATGTGCCTTGTTCTTTAAGCTTTGTAAACCAAAGCTCTGATACCACGATGTAACGACTGGGAATTCCGCTCGATCCGAATCAGTCGCTAAACCGACCAAGACCGTACGAAACGCTTGAATGTTTTGACAACACGACAAAATAGAACGCAGACGAAAGAACATTTCATTGTTAATTACAACAATTCCATCAGATTACAAGAATATACAGAGTATAAATCAATATTACACATTCGATAAATATCAGAGATTACAATACATTACATAGCAGCGGAAAATAATACAAAACACAACTAGAAGTAATACGTGGATACAAAGCTTTCCGAGTATCGTTCCAGCTGTAAGTCAGGAACCTGTGAATATAAATCTGCAAAACCAAAACTAATAGCTACCCGTGTCAAAATAAGGGCACCCAGAGTTTAGGTTAAAACAATAAACTCCAGGTCAGTCATGGGACTGGTGTGAGAACTAAAACAGTTATTAATCTTTATTTTAAAGTTAGGTAAATCAAGGGACCACGCCGTATAACACGGAACGGGTTTCCTCCCAAGAATACCAGTGCATAAAACAAACAGCGCAATGCTAAATAAAGGAAAATGAAGCTATTATAAGACCCAAGTCCCATCACACATTGCAACACAAACCGGAGGATAGGGTTTTTCCCTTATAATAGCCAAAGCATGCTTGATACGTTTAAAACAAGTCATTTGATACTATAATAAGTGTATAGTGTTAAGACAATTTCAAATCATAAATATCAATCATAGACGGCATGAGTACCATATATCATGTCGCCATGCTAGTTTTACAATTAAAACCGCAAAGTCACATATTTGGAAATTGGATTTCCATCTGCGAACCGAGGCAAAAGATAGTCCTCTACCGATTCGAGACTCTCTAGCCCGAGCCTCAGGCTACAACCGCAACTGCACCCAGGAGCCACAGGGCCGGTCCACCGATGTGGATTAAAATGCCTGAACACTACGTCTCCCCGCCCTATGGGGTGTAAATGAGCCAACGAATGACTCCATCGGACCCGGATCGTCCGATCTAACCAAGGCGCCTCGCAACAGCAACAACCACATAAGTCAAACTCGTCAGGGCGTGTAAAACCACTGACGCCACTTCTAGCTAGAAAGAGACGCATGCCCTCCCTGGATCCTTCTCCCGTTTCTGGTTCACAACCGGGGTGTGAGGCTCACGAATCAACGCTACACAAAGCTATGCCACACAGGCTGTGCTTTGATCATCAACCACAAGACTCTGCTTTTCAACAGAAGCCTTGATCAATTGCCACTTAGGCATGCCACACAGGCAGTTCACTCCATGCGTTTGATATCCATCAATATATAACCTCTGAGCTCATACGTCTCAGAGAAGGGCGTTAAGCAAAAGAATAAATTCTCCGCCGCCAAACAGATATATATTTAATAGAAATCAACCACACAGAATAAAATCCATTGTCAGACACACAGTCCATCTACAAGTTCGTTCTGGGTCTGAACGAAACCGGAGGCACCTAGTACCCCGCATATCCATCGATCTCCAAGTACGTTTGGACGATCACCAACTGATTCCATCCTCTTGGGTGTACGGCCCAATCAAGATCATCAGTAATTATCCAAACGACGTGAAGACCTCCGGTATTTAACCACCGTCTTCATCTTCGACACCACGTCGAATCAGTTATTCAGAATGGGATAAACCCGGTCTTTCTGAATAACTATCGTATAATATAAACACGTGTGACACAAACACAATATACGCCT
Organism: Allium sativum; assembly: GCA_030737875.1. NCBI lineage: Eukaryota > Viridiplantae > Streptophyta > Magnoliopsida > Asparagales > Amaryllidaceae > Allium > Allium sativum. The sequence goes on along the minus strand of CM060927.1, from coordinate 223,248,158 downwards.
CAATCCAATTCAGAATATTCTTTTATTCAAATATTCTTATACTTTGGGAAAGGTTCCCATTAATTTTATCAAAGATAAATTCTTTAAAATTTATTCTTTAATCTTCTTTGAATATCAATTCAAACTAGTCGGGATTAGCGAACCACACCGAAGTAATCATTTATTTTATTTCCCAATCCCCACCTATTCATCCCATGAAGTAAAACTGGCAATACTTCATATCTAACACCACGGTGTTATCGATAAATTCAATTACCATTTCACGTTCAAATCTAATTAAAGATTTAACTATCGCCTGGAGTAAAACTGGTGATACTCCATTCTCGACCATTTCAATCTAATTAAAGATTCATTAAAACCCCACTTAGTTTTAATCTTTACAGAAATCAATATCCTGTCTTTAACCGGGTTAAAGAATCAGTGTCATTTAAAACACGGTTCACGATAAACCCAAAATCACATTCCATTAATTATCGAGTTAAAGAACAAGTGTTATTTAAAACACTGTTCACGATAAACCCAAAAATCAATACCAATTCAATTCCAATTAAATATTATTTAATTGGCACACTTCATTAAATCTAAATAAAAAGATTTAATCTTTTTCTCAGCTGGGCTTAAGAACAGTGTTAATGAAGACACCATTCACGACAAACCCAAATCACATTTGATATTAAATACAAGGCTCTGAATAGAAAATATATCGGCTTATATTCAATATCAAATTCTACGACCCACAAATATCGTATTGGAAATAATGATATATATATATCTTTCAAATTTCCATAACAATATCTGTACAATCACGAAATCCTACATCGAAATATTCCGAAGACAATTTCGATTCAAATCCATTCCAATACAATTATTGGAAATTCTGGTTATTTTAAAAACCATTTCAAATCCAATTTATTTATTTTAAAAATAAATAAATTATTATTCTAGTTCAAAACTAGTTTATTCCGATAAAAACCTATTTTTATCTTTTCAAATATGGAGTTTTTCATCCCAATTCTTCACAAATCATTTCTTATGATTTTACACAAATTATTACTATTTTTAATAATTTTATCAAGGCCCGTACAGTCGATTTCCATCAACGGCCATCGAACTGCACTTACAGCGACCTTTTTCAAATTTAATTTGTACATAATTCCAAATCCAACCGTTAGATTTCAAATTTCTAATATTTGTTAGAAAGCTCTTTTCGATACGAACCCGACGGTTCCGATTTTATGAGAATCCGATGGTCGGATCTCCCGCAACGTCAATTCGAAGTCAATGGTCGAAATTCACAAACTGCCGCAGCGCGGCGTGTTCTATTCGGGCCATTATTATATATATATATATATATATATATATATATATATATATAATATACTTCATCGATTTCCTTTCGAAACGAATTTTATAAATCGTTTTAAAATTCATTTCAAATTGATTTCAATTCAAATCGATTTTTAACCCAATTTTAATTCTATTCAATTTCAATTCGAATTCAATTCAATTTCAATTCGAATTCAAATTTTTTCAATATAATTCAAATTTCGATTATTTTCAATATAATTCAAATTTCGAAATTACTTTCAATATAATTCAAATTTCAAAATCCCTTTCAATATAATTCAAATTTCGAAATCACTTTCAATATACATTGAAAATTGAATAAAATCGATATAAATATCGTTCACGTCAAAATGGCGTCAATCTGATCAACACGACTTCATATATTTCTATTTTCAAATATTCTATTTCGAATATTTCTATTTCAAAACTGGAATGAGGCCCAATCAATTACCATATAATGTTAATTATATGGATTTTCTACAACACATGTATAAAATAACAACGATAAATAATCAACCATCATCCAGAGAACATTCTACACTGTATAAGCATCAAATATAAATATTTAACGTTTATGACAGTCTGTCAATCAATCGATCGACATACAACTAATTATTGGGATTAGTGTATGTCATATATCATCCCAATACCCGTGTGGGGTTTCAAACAATCGAACACAGATTTTATTTGTGCAGTTGGGCGATGTGTAAAATTTATCATCCCAATCAATATCCGTCAAATGTGTGTATATATATTTATTTTAAATACACGTTAAAAATTCTAATTTCAACTATATAATATTTTCCACTATAAAATATTTTATTTCGTTTCACATCACACAATCAACTACACATCAAAATCAAACAAATAAGCATACAAGCCGTCCATGGTCTGTGGACGACGGGTGTCGGGTGCTACTAAACACCGTCTGCATCTTAGTATATATTTTAACTAGAAAATTAAATTAAAAGTGAGAAGTTCTCACCGAGGGTTCCACTCCGCCGTGCTTTGCTGTTGAACTGCTGAACCGTCTGGATCGGTTTGAAATTCCAATGCAGTCCTTTTCACGTTGTTCATATAAAAATTATATTTTTATTGCTTCATTCAATAAATAAAAATCATATTTTTTTATTCACCCTACTCCATAAAAATTATATTTTTAATACTTCTAATTTATAGAAATTATATTTTTATATTTCACATATGATAAAAATCATATCTTTACTTTATGAAAAATTATATTTTTCTTTCTCTATTCCTATCATAAAAATCACATTTTTATACCGCAACTATATAGATAAAAATTCTATTTTTACAACGGTGTTCATATAATAAAGATTATATTTTTATCACGTTATTCTCTATATAAAAATTATATTTTTATATATCTACTTCTAATATAAAGATCGGATTTTTATATCATTGCTATAAAAAACACATTTTTGTTTCAACATATATATAGTAAAAATCAAATTTCTATTTTGCGACATATATAAAGATCAAATTTTTATTCTCTATATAATATAAAAATCATATTTTTATATGGCTACTTCTACAAAGATCCCATCTTTCTTACTTCTACTATATAAAAATCACATTTTTAACCTTCTACTAATATAAAAATTATATTTCTACTTCGCTAATAAATTATATTTTTATATCGTTGTTTAATTTTTTAAAAGATCATGCTTTTACCGAAACAAAGATCAAACCTTTTACATTTACAAATCAGTTTTTATAACCATTAATAATCAGTTTTTATAACGATTGAAAATCAGTTTTATTTTACTAAGTAAATAAATAAATAAATTATGAAAACATACCTTTATAATCATTGGTGAATGGGGGATCGGAGGCGAAGCAGGTGGTTCTGAAGCGGAGGGGGGATCCTGGTCGTCGGCGATGGTGAAGGCCAGGGGGCGCGTCAGTATGGGGGGGGGGGTGCGTTTGTTGATTGGTTGGAGGGGGTACTGTGTTTGAGAAAAAAGGGGGTTTCGTGGGTCGGAGGGAGAACGAGAGAGAGGGGAGAGGATGGAGGTGGTCGATGGGGGTGCGGCCTGCCTGGACGGCGGCGCTGTGGGCGGCGCGCGCCCCTAGGGCGGCGGTGACGTTTATTTAGGGCTGGACGATTTTTTTTCTTTTTTTCTGAAGTGAATCTGGGGAGATAAAGGAGGGGGGCTTATGTATAAAATTATTTTATATTTTATTCTCCTAAGAGTTGACTTTTCTCTTGAACCCCAAACGAGGCCCAACGACTGTCGTCCTTAGCTAATTACCCTCATTCCGAACACAATGGGATATGTATCGTAAGTTGATTCAACCGTTTCGATCAGTTTTCGTCAAAATCAACATATAACTCTATATATTGAATTTGAACGCGCATTTCAAATTACCTGGGTCACGTACGTACTCTAAAAATTCCCGAAAAATATTTTTTAGCTTTGTATTGACGATACGGTCCTAACAAAACTAATTTCATCGAATTCTGAGACCGTTTGAAAAATGACCATTTTCCAGTCGATTAAAATCAATTGAAACAAGTCAAACGCGTTTTCCTTTTCCACGCTCACATATTGATTCGTAAAACTACGAATTTTGGAATCTAGCAATAACTTGACATCCCGGTTCCAACAAAAGTGGTTTCGTCGAAAACCGAGGTCGTTTGCAAAATTTCCATTTTTAAGGGCCAGAATTCCAAAGCGACTATTCTGAAATTTCAACTGGACATATCTTTTGATTCCCGCTATGAAAATTCAATTTTTCGGATTCATTGGAAAGATATTCACAAATAGATTCTAATATTTTTGGTTTCACTAAAATCCGGTTTATTTTGAATCTGGTACAGTCATTTGAATTTTGAAATCGAATTATCGAACTACCGCTCCATTTTCAATTCCTTTTATAATTTAAAATAAATACTTATATTATAACGACGATCTATATAAATATATACGTTCTATTCTATTCAAAATAAATTTTCGTCATTATTATTTAAAATAATTCATTTTAAATACTCAAAATTCGCTAAAATTGCCAATATAAAAATTTTAAATTGGCTCGGATTTCCGAGTTATTACACCTGACATTTATATTATTTTCACCTGTGTGGTTGTCGGATTGCGAGGCGCCTCAGATATATCGGTGACTATGTGGAGCTGATGGAGTCATTTGGCTCATTTACGCTCCAAAGGGCGGGGAAACGCAGTGTTCAGGCATTTTAATCCACACCAGTGGACCGGCCCTGACGATCCAAGGGATGATGCATTATGTTCCTGAGACTCGGGCTAGACAGTCTCGAATTCGGTGAGGGCGATCCCTTGCCTCAGTTCACAGACGGAAATCCAACTTCCAAATACGTGACATTCGCGATTTTGATTGTAGGGCCTTGTATTGGCGACATGATATATGGTACCCATGCCGCATAGGATTGATACATTTATATTTGAAGTTGTTTTATACACTATGCACTTATACTAGTATCAAATGATTTGTTTTAACGTATCAAGCATTCTTTGGCTATTATAAGGTAAAATCCTATCCTCCGGCTTGTGTTGCATTGTGTGATGAGACCTGAGTCATATAATAGCTTCATTGTTCTTTATTTAGCATTGCGCTGTTGTTTTTATGCACTGGTATTCGTGGAAGGAAACCCGTTCCGTGTTATACGGTGTGGTCCCTTGTTTTACCTAACTTTAAAATGAAGATTAATAACTATTTTAGTTCTCACACACGTCACATGACTGACCAGGAGTTTATTGTTTTAACCTAAACTCTGGGTGCCCTTATTTTGACACGGGCAGCTAGTAGTTTTGGTTTTGCAGATTTATATTCACATGATCCTGATTTACAGCTGGAACGATACCCGAAAAGCTCTGTATCCGTATATCTCTTTCAGTTGTGTATTGTATTATTTTTCCGCTGCAGTAATGTATTTAAATCTCTGATATTTTCTGTTGTATTTTATTCATTCATACTCTGTAATACTCTTGTATTCTGATGAAATTGTTGTAATAAGAAATGATATGTTCTTCTGTTTGTGTTCCAATTTGTCGTGTTCTCAAAACAATCAGGGGTTTCGAACAGTCTTGGTCAGTTTAGCGATCGATTCGGATCGAGCGAAATTCCCAATTGTTACACACCCAATAATTGTTTAGACTTTTTTTTGAAGTTTAAGAATAATTATCTTACATATAACTATATAGTATATATGAGGGTTTTATAGGTATTTGTATGAAAAGATGATTTATTTAATAAAGGTTTTTGAATTGGTTTTCAATTGTTTGTAAGTGTTTTATACAGGAAACAAGTTTGAATGGCAGATTTAAGGTAAATTATGGGGATGTTATGTCCAAAAACTAGGTTTAATCGGTTATAAAATTTATACGTGCGCATATATGAAAAATATATACATATATGACATACACAGGCACATGTACATAACATACATACATACAAAGTTAGGATTTGCAGCCCTTCTTATTTAGCATCATGATGTAGCCCTTTGATATACTTCACCACTTGTTTCTATCATGGCTTTTAGTTTTAATTACGTGCATTTGAAATTATATTGATTTTGGTATTGTTTCGAAATTTTGTTGAAACTCTGGTTCCAACTTTTGATTTTTTGTTTTTGTTTTAAGCATCTACATTCATTTCTATCATGTCCAATATATATCAAAGCCTAACCTATTGTACTCGGTATTCTTTGTTTCTACATGATAAACAAATTTCAAAAGCCCAATTACGGCTAACCACATTTTCTAAGTACAATCCAGTTACATCATTTCTACGTACATTCAAATATAATGACAAACTCTTATAGCAGCCACACCAGAGCTCAAAACCCTAAATCAATTATAAATTATTAATTTTGTGATTTAAAAAACTAAAAAAAACAACTTATCCAAGCTAGATGTTGTTGGTTTGGTTTGGAAACCTATCATTCCCTTGCTCAAAGCCTTACGTTATACTTCCTAGGGTTTTTTTGTTGCTTTGAATCTATTCATTTATTTGAGTATTCCGTAATTCTTCTTATCTAGAACTATTTTGTAATCTAGATTCGAAACTGGAAAATTGGGTGTATTTCGTCCTTAGCAACGCCGAAAACGGAATGCAATGACCGAAATTCCAGCATGCTCTGAGCAGAATGATGAACCGTGGTTATTACTTAAATGGGTACCCTCTCTCTCTCTTCTGTCACATGTGTTGAATATTTGAATAGGTACATACGGCGGATATAAGAGGCTCCATGATGGTGCTAAAAGGAATCTGTTGTGGATCCTAACTCATACGCCCACCAACCAAGAACCTCACTCCCGCCCAAAACCCCCCAACAAAACAATAAAAAAGGAAACTAACCTACTCTACATACCTTTCAACATTTCAGGACAGTGAAATTATTTAAACAGTTTGAAGTTGCATACCCCTACATTTTCCACTTAATGAATGAGGTATGATTATATCTTAAAGACAAGCCGATGATATATTAATCAATTGATTGTAAAGAATGGGCATGTTTTTAATCCTTTTATCTGGCTATGATTTCATGCTTTATGGATTGGATAATTGCCTTTTTTAATCTAAATTTTTGCATCATATAATAAATGATATAAATGATCATCCTTAACATGACTCAAAGCAAGATTTTGCAAAGCAATCACAGGCCTTCTTCGCATGCCAAGCAAGCGAAGACCGGATTTTGTGCAGAGAGTTGCATTCGGAATTTGAAGGTTCAGCTAAAGATTTATTTATGTATTACATTTTTATTTATCAGTTATAATATCAGTTAATAAGTTTAATATTTTTAGTATCATTATATTTGTTTTTAGGATTTCCTATAAAGAAATATAATAAAGTTACTGTAAAGAAAAAGAAAAAATCCATGACACTGTGAAAAAATTGCATTCAGTGTCAAATTCAGAACTTTACAATATGACAGTGCATAAAAACTATTAGTATTATTATTTCAAGTTTTAGAATTATAGTTTCATTGCACACACTTTATGCTTGTGGCCAAGTCAAAAATCACTAACTATAGAGCTGCTTGAAAAAATTGGAATCAAATTTAAAGACCAGGGTAAATCAATGTTAAAAAGAAATTAGGGAGATTGAACATAAAACTATATTGGCATTACAACCGAGTGCAACTAAACTCAAATCGTTAAAGCAGCAGTGAAGACCATGGACACAATTCAGATAGTGTAGATACTCCTTGATCTAATAATCATGTTAGGGACAGGGATTGAAGAAGAGTTAAATTAGCATGACAAATAATACCTATCTAACAATACAGTTACAGACTTTGATATTTAAACTTCATATAAAAAATGAATACCTTTCTCTGCATCTGTATGCTTAGGATATTGGATGCTGCAAGCTCAGGTGGAGATTTAGGGATTGAACCGGTGATTTGGAGACATGAGCGGTTAAGATGCAGCAGATTATGGTGGTAGCGGGCAGTCGCTCGACATCAACTTGAGCAGAATTTATTATGCCATTTTAGTGCCAATCTAGGGTTCGTCAACAATGACAAGATGACAAATTAGGTTTTCGAGCACAATTTGCTAGTAGGTCGCGACCACGTTGATTGCTGAAAATAGATTTAGGGTTGGGTCTTGGATTCGAAGCCAAGGAAGAAGTGAAGAGGATGGAGAGAGCTCGCGATGGAGGAATTTGTTTACAGATAAGAAAGCTCGGATTTAGATCTAGGTTTTGCTAATTGCTAATTTGGGGATCGGTAAGATGCATTTGGAATTTTCTCTAAACGTTAATTTAGAGTGAAGAGCCAGAGGGAACACGAGAATTTCAACCATATCTATAGCGGGAACGAAAATTGTAAAATACCCCATTAGTCCATTACTAATAATTGCTAATTATAATTATAAAACTTATTAAATATAAATTGTACATCGTTACATATATGTTGTTATCTATACATTATTATAATAAATTATTAATTATAAGTTATTAATACTAGTAAGTAATTATAAATCATGTTTGAGTTATTTAATAACAATCACATTTATACTAGAAATTAAGGTTAATTCAATATTTCATTAATAATCATTATTTTCTAATTATGAGTGTGGAAAATTGTTAAATTTTGGTTTTTAAGTTTTATAACTTTTTAAACATTTATTGTTGATTATTAATTATGGATCATCTCAAAACATAGGACATTTGATTAGGGATTGTTATTGACACTCCATTTTCTGTTAAGGGGGACCAAATTTTAAGGACACTCCACTTTTTTAAAATTGTTAAAGGGGTTCAATGTAGATGACTAATTTTTTTGTACTTCTTACGTTTTTAACCTTACTTCTAAAAATTACTCACGGTTAAATCATCAGTCCCTTAAATCATAAGAACCCTAAACTGTTTCAACTATAAATAACGTCAAGGAAAAGTCGAAGAAAACATCACTATCCTCTCTACTAGATCGTGGGATAGCGAAGACGTTAATCGAAAGGTACATGATATTGATCTTCATTCTTCTTTATTTCGATGGTTGTGGCTAAATTTCTTCGTTCTAATAGTCTCGATTTTGATGTAATTAATCGAATCGACTCATTGAATTTTGAAAATTTTGGAGAATTACTAGATCTAATTTTTTTTATATCGGCAGGGGATGTCGGGATAATGATTTTAGTTCGATCAAGCGGGTTGATTTCTCCACAGCTAATGGTGTTGATTAACCATTAAAAAATAGATTAATGAACATAAGAGTGAAATTAAGCTTAAATGGGTAATAAGGTAAAATTACATTTATTTGGTAATACTTTCCACATTGGTACTCCCCTTAACATTTTTTTTTAAAATAAAAAATTGACCCTCTCTTAACAATATTTGGAGTGTCAATAACAATCCCCTTTGATTATTGTAGAAAATTACAATATTTCTGAAGTGATCGTTAAATTGAAGTGCACGGTTAAAAAGTAAATTGTTAAAATGTGCAAATATTTGATTTTTAATATTTTTGAAGTGATAGTAATATTATTTATCATAAATTATTAATATTCCTTGTTAATTATAAATCATTATATATTTGATATTAATTACTCGATATTACTTACTAATAACTAGAAAGTAAAAATAGGCTTGTAGGAATACTGATAATATATGATTATTATTAATTAGTGATTATTTATTAATAATCATTAATCATTATAAATTATAAATGATTAATACACTATATAACACAATATTGTTAATGATCAGTAATAACTAAGATGATGTTATAGTTAGTAACTTGTAACATATGATTAATATAATATTATTGATGATTAATTATTAAATAATAAAAAGTAACCATACTAATTTTAAAAAAGTATTGTAATTATTGATTGTCGAGAACTAGTAACAATTATTACAACAAATATTTTAATTTTATGATCATTGTAAAATTCGCAATGGTTAAAACGAACATTTTGTAATCGTTGTAAAATTAGCAGCTATTACAATGGGCATTACCTGTTGTAAATCTGACACCTCTTACAACGGGCATATGCTAACCGTTGTAAAATAGACACCTATTACAACGGGCATTCTATGACGTTGTAAAATTGACATTTATTACAACATCCCTTAAACGAACGTTGTAATAACACTCTATTACAACGGTCTATCCTAACCCGTTGTAAAATGGGCATTGTACAAACCATCTATTACAACGGTCCAGAAAAGACCATTGTAATAACAAACTATTACAACGGCCAGAAAATGCACGTTGTAAAAAGGACGTGCAATAGGGTATTTTTGTTGTAGTGAAACGTTGTAAATGAAAAGACGTTGCGTTTTGTTTGAAACGCTTCAGACTGTTGCAACGTTTGATGAAAGGGCATGTCTCTCCTTTGCTATAAATAGCCACGCTGAAAACTATAACAAACACTTTTTCGTTTCATCCTTCTTCTTCTCGGTTCTTGTAGCGCCATCGCCAACACAAACCGTTGCAAATTATCGAATTTGCAACACTTTTAAGGCGTTGCAAAATCGATTCTTCTTCCTATTCGTTCTATTCTTAAATTGCATCATCAGAAACCATATTCTAGAGTGTTCTTGATTGAATCAAAGTCATACAAACTTTGAATTTGATTTCGCTGCTCCAAGGCTTTATTGAATCATGAAAGTCGATAGCTCGATAACCCGTTTGTACCTGGTGGGTTGAATTATTGTCTGAAAGAATCTATCATATAGATCCTTAAAGTCTAAAGTACGACAATTATTCCTCCTCCAATAATCTCAAATCGCAAAATCCCCAACAAATTTTTAGCCAATATCTTCCGTCGTGGAAGGTTCCAGCGCACTGCAAGTTATGAATCAACATTTGACTAAATTGGACCAATTTGATGGAGAAAATTTCACTCGTTGGCAAAATACCTTGAAGTTCTTTCTGATCACCGTCAAGTTTTTCTATATCTTGGAAGATGGATTGGAAGTTATACCGGAGGAAACCACTGACGAAGATGCCGCTCTGAAGGCAAAACGTGCAAAACACAAAGAGGATGTTTTCTATGCAGAGGGCATGTTCTGAATGCATTGTCTACTCCATTCTACAATGCTCATAGGACTTTGGAAACTGCGAAGGACCTCTAGACTGCACTGGAGTGCAAGTATCGCATATTCGAGGCAAGTAATGAAAAATTTCTTATTTGTGATTTTGTGGATTTCAAAATGGTCGCCAACAAGTCCATTGTTGGACAAGTAAGTGAAATACTACTATTGGTGAATCAACTTAAGGATGCCGGAATTGATCTCCCTAAATCTTTTGTTGTTGGAGTTATTATTTCGAGACTCATGAGTTCATGGAATGATTATAAGAGAAAATTAAAACATGTAGAAACGGATTATAATTTAGATGGTTTACAGCGTCATCTTCGTATTGAAGAGGATTCTTGTAAACGCGAACTAGATGATAATCCGCAAATTGAGTCTCAATCTAAGGCAAATAATGTTGAAATTACAGGTAAGTTGAAGCCTAAGAATGAGACACAGTTTAAGCAGAATAATAATTCCATGAACAAAAAGAAGGGTACCTGTTAATATTGTAACAAACCCGGCCACTATGCCGAGACTGTTGTCTTCGTAAGAAACAACAAAAAGCGAATTTGATCAATGAAAAGCTTATGGCTGTCATACAAGAGGCGAACTTCGTTAGTGCCAATGATAATGATTTGTGACTGGATCAACCATTCATGTTGGCAAAGACTGTAATCTGTTCAAGACTTACGAAGAGAATAATTGAGAATCCAGTGAAATTACTGGCGCAAACAAAGTTGCAAGTAAAGTTCTGGAAAAAGGCACAATTGAACTGACATTCACCTTTGGGAAAGTTCTTACATTTATCAATGTATTTTATGTACCCGATATGTGTAAGAATTTGATTTCTGTATACCTTTTTCAAAAAGGAGTTATCAAGATGGTGTATGAGTCTGATAAGTTAGTGTTATCCAAGAACAACAAATTTATTGGACAAGGATATTCATGTAACGGCATGATTAAGTTGAATCTAGTAAAGAAATTTTCTGCATATATTGTTGATTCTGTTAGTTTATTGCATGATAGATTAGGACATGTTAATTATAAATCTCTTAAAAATATGCATAAATTAGGATTAATTTCTGATTGTGATTTCGATTCTATCTCTAAACGTGAAATTTGTGTTCAAGCAAAAATACAACGGAAATCCTTTAAATCTGTAGAAAGGAAAACTGGTTTGCTTGATTTGGTATATAGTGATGTGGGTGACTAAAAAAGTCATATCACCTATGGTGGTAACCAATACTATGTAACATTTATTAATGATTATACTGGATATTCATATGTATACCTAATGAAATCTAAAGATGAGGCTTTTGATAAATTCAAAATTTACAAAGCAGAAGTCGAAACACAATTGGTAATTAAAATTGAAGTGTTACATTCAGATCGTGGTGGTGAATATTTTTCAAATGAATTTACTTCATTTTGCAAACAAAATGGTATAGTTCACCAATGTACTGCCCTGTATACACCACAACAAAATGGTGTTGCTGAGGAGAAAAATAGAACTTTAGTAGAAATGGTTAACGCCATGCTCATAAGTTATAATTTACCTTATAACCTATAGGGTGACACTATGCTATCTGCATGTTACATTTTAAATAGAGTACCACTTAAAAAGAATAATATTTCCCCTTATGAATTATGGTTTAATAGAAAACCTAACATTACTAGACTAAAAGTTTCGGATTGCTTAGCATATGTTAGAAAACCTGACCCTAAACGACCAAAGTTAGGAAATAGGGCATTTAAGTGTGTTTTCATATGATATTCTCTTAACAGTATAATTTATAGGTTCCTTATTCTTAACACATTAGAAGTTATAGAATCTGTAGATGTAGAATTTTTAAAAAAAAATCAAACTATTGAGAATCCATGGGGAACATCTAGTCCAGAACCAACTATGATTAATGACGTCAATGACGATGAATATGATCCTGCTCAAAACAACAAGGAAGTGCCAGTACCAAATAATAGTACCGAACACAGAAGAAGTAAAAGAGCGAGAATATAGGAGGACTACGGTTCTGACTTCATAACATATCTCGTAGAAGGCAATAAGGACGAAGTCCTTAATGTGACAAGATATGTAATAAACGTCGATGATGATCCAAAAACTTATTTTGAAGCTATGAGTTCAAGAGATTCTAATTTCTAGAAAGAAGCTATCAATGATGAAATGAATTCCATAATGTTAAACCAAACTTGAGTTTTAACTAGTTTACCTCCTGGTGCTAAACCTATAGGATGTAAATGGATATTCAAGAAAAAGTTGAATACAAATGGATCCATTGATAAGTTTAAAGCCAGATTAGTTGCTAAGGGATATAAACAAAGACAAGGAGTAGATTATTTTGATACATAGGCTTCGGTTGCTCGCATATCTTCTATACACTATTTAAAGCACTTGCATCAATTCATAGTTTGGTCATGCATCAAATGGATGTAAATACAGCTTTTTTAAATGGAGAATTGGAAAAAGAAATACATATATGGAATAATCTGAAGGTTTTATAACCCCAGCCAAGAAAAGAAAATTTTAAATTAATAAAATCTCTTTACGGCCTGAAGCAAGCTCCTATGCAATGGCATGAGAAGTTTGATAAAGCCGCACTGTCATATGGATTCATTATTAATGATGCTGATAAATGTATTAGAGCAAATCGGATAACAGCGGTTATGTTATAATATGTTTATAAGTTGATGACTTGCTAATATTTGGTTCCAATATATCATGTGTGAATGAAACAAAGAAGTTTCTATCTTCTAAATTTGATATGAAAGATTTAGGAGAGGCTGTTGTAATTCTAGGAATTAAAATCATTAGGAAAGTGGGGGAATTATTACTAACTCTATCTCATTACATTGAGAATTTCCTAAAGAAGTATGGTCATTATGATGACTAACTAGCACCAACTCCTTTAGATCCAAGTATCAAATTAGACAATAACACTGGACGTACCATTTCTCAAATAGAGTATTCTAGTGTTATTGAGAGTCTTATGTATGTTATGCATTGCACTAGACCCGACATTGCACATGCTGTAAGTGTATTGTGTCGATTTACTAGTAATCCAGGTTTCGAGCACTAGAAAGACATTTCCAGAGTTTTAGCTTATTTGAAAGGAACCCTCAACTATGGTTTATCTTATAAAGGATATCGTGTTGTAATGGAAGGATATAGTGATGCAACCTGGAACAATGTAGAACCTAAGTCTACGACTGGATGGATATTTACATTAGGAAGCACTGTTGTTTCTTGGGCTTCCAAGAAGCAAACCTGTATATCTGATTCAACTATGTTATCCGAATTTATTGCATTAGCTGATTCATGTAACGAAGCGGAATGGCTTATGAACTTACTAATGGGGTTATGGATGAAGCCATCTCCAACAGCCTTGATTAACTGTGATAATAAGGCAACAATATATAATGTCTCTAATAAGACATATAACAGAAAGTCTAGACATGTGAGTCTAAGACATCAAATGGTTAGACAGTTACCCAAAGGTAGAGTTGTAACTGTTGACTACGTAGAAACAAGAAAAACTTGGCTAACCCACTTACAAAGGGTCTTCCAAAGGAAATGGTTTTTATAAAGGCAAAGGAAATAGGACTAAGGTTTGTGAATGAAGATTGATCATCCTTAACAGTAACCCAACTTGTGTCTTGAAAAAAATAAACAAAGTTCAATGGGTACCAACAAGTTAAGAGATTGATTATGGAACACTAAATCAATAATCCCATAATATTTAGTGTTGGATTATGCTAGAACATAGAATGGATGAATGTCCTTAATAAGTCTAGAAACCTTAAAAGGTGTATCGCAGAAACACCTTAAGAGACTTACTTATATGGGTATGGAAATCAGGCCGTTTCCTAGGAAAGTAAAACTGCTTTCTAAAGTAGACTCATGAACCAGGATTAAAGCACATGTGTAACGACCCGGGGAAAAATTCGACGCTCGAATTTTCAACAATAATACATAAACTCGTATTACTTTCCGAAAATCTAAGTATCGAACCCCAGAGTGTTTATAGAAAGAAATTAGAGAGTGAGGAAAGAAAGAAATAAATATTAGAATAGAAGAAAGAGGAAGAACATCACATCAGAATCTCATAGCAGAACGAATAAAATATACTATCAAATCTCTTTTTATACAAAAGAACTGTATATACATACTAACCATCAGAGTACAACATATATCAGACACAGCGGAATAAGAACTTTATATAACTAGCGGTGAAGCCTCCTGCTTCCATCTCCTGAAACTCCAAGCGAAACCTAACCTGGAAATATACTTGGTCTGACCCGAGCACATTTGAAGCAAAGCAAAATTCACCGGGTCAGTCTGGAATACTTTCAGTGATAAATTCACAGTACAAACAACTTGTTTAACTTTGGAAAAATCCTTTATGAAATCAAAGACTAATAGTAAGACTAGCCCACACATAAACACAGAAAATTTTTACCTTACTATAACCCAAAATGTTTTTGAAATCATAACTTATTCTGATATTATCATAGTGTCTAAATACAAATAGATAGCAATC
Source organism: Allium sativum (assembly GCA_030737875.1). Lineage (NCBI taxonomy): Eukaryota > Viridiplantae > Streptophyta > Magnoliopsida > Asparagales > Amaryllidaceae > Allium > Allium sativum. The sequence goes on along the minus strand of CM060927.1, from coordinate 223,232,721 downwards.
TAGCAGAACACTTGCATTTCACGCTCCACATATATAGTATACAATCAAAACCGCAGGCGCTTATTGGAAATTGGATTCCGACTATGATAAGGTATGGGACCACCTGCCGATAGTGTATCTCTAGAGGCGAATACACTGGATTCAACAAGAACGTCTTGAATTCCGGCCCACACATGACCGACCACTCATTTTGCTTGAGTGTATCGAATGTATATCACCAACGGTTGGGATCAGCAACCGTTTCCCGAAAAAGGGACAGTATTGAAATATAGATTAAAGAAGCAAATGGAATTTTTCTAGATAGGTGGTTATACACCCTAATGGGAGCGACCCACATAGCCATGCTGCCTGCCCGATTTTTTGTCATTTCCCGGTTGATGAGGCTTGAGGCTAGAATTTTCCTTTAGAACATCTGTTCCTCATTCACTTTGAATGCCACATTGTCAGATCCTCCAAATCACTAATTGACATCCACAAAAATACTCTAGCAGTTAAGCTAAGAGAATGACCATTCTCCGCCAACAACTATAGCACGTTTGAAGAAATCAACGTACGCGATCCTTTTGGAAATACTCTGTCAAACATCCGTCCATACAAGTTATCCAGGAACAGGATGAACCGAAGGCACCCTCCTACCGCATCCTTATATAGGAATCACCCCAAGGATTAGTAGCGAGTAGTCCTTGCAATCCGCAAAATCTCAACCACGACCGAATCACATCAGAATACATTGCGTTGCAATACAGAGAATATTCGACAAGTAATCCTTCTGCTTATGAAGATCCACGGTCTTCAATTGCTCCATCTTCAATCAGCGTCTTCACGTATTTGCTAATCGGAATGGTTTTCGAATATAAATTCGATTCCAGTCTTTCCGTACCAACAACCGTATTGGTCAGATTTGATAGTCGGTGATTTAACTATCAAATAAAGATCATGTAAATAAAACAAGTTTATTGATTCAATACTTGGCATGGTTTGGCCTATTTAAAATCGTTAATAACTTCTAGATCTTCCAATAAATCCAAAACATTATATTTATTCTTAATTAACTTTAACAAACTATTTTATACATTTCAGAGAACGTGTATATATATATATATATATATATATATATATATATATATACTTAACTTTCCATTTCCCTTAATGTTGGATATACCGTTATATTTATCAAAACCCTTTCTTCCCCTTTTTTCTTATATTCGGCATCTCGATCTATATATATATATATATATATATATATATATAGCGTACTTAATGGTATAAAACAAATTTCCAAATCTGATATGGAAAAGCAAATGTCGCCTTTTATAATTTAAAATCAAATATTCTTATCTGCATTGAAACTAATGTTGGAGTATTATTTATGTTCCAAAATCTCGCACTTATGTTCAATACTTCTCGTATGGAATATCACATCAATTACAACACCTTTTACTCGTTCCAAACTAATACCATTCCTCGATTATAATGAAGCCGTTCAAGTTGGGTATTTTATTTACCTCTCAGACCTTGATCGACAACGTTCTTATCTCAGAATAAATACTAGTTTGTAACTTACCCTCATAACAACTTGTTTACCTTCTCGATTTCGAATTTGGTTTTATAAACCGTTTCTTACATTTGAAATTCTCGTTCAATAATCTCTTTACTTACTTCCTTTAATTAAGGAAGTCTTCACTAATAACACAACTTTTTACTTAAAGCACAATTTCACTTATAACCTTTGAATTTTAATAAAATCTCACATCACATAATCTGCTTCTATTTATTTGAGCCTTCTTATAATAAACTCTATCTTGGATTTTATAATTAAAATCCGCTTAACACCTCCTTTAAATAAGACTCGTTAACTTGGATTTTTATTTCAAAAATCCATTGCCAATATTTAACACAACCCAATCATAGGTATTTATCTTTACATTTGAAATTCTTATTTCATTTACAACGCTTCGCTCAATCAAATACTTTAACCTTTAAGGTCACCATTTTGGTTTAAGAACCCTTTTAAAACCTTTTTTGGATTGTTTCCAAATCACTTGTAAATACTCGTTAAACATCTTAAACAACTTCTTATATTTTATTCTAAAAACCATTACCATATTCCAGTCCATTACTAATCTGTTTATTTCCTTCCTTAATCATTTCATTTCAGTTGAACTTACTTTACTTAATTTAACGATTAAGTTAAATCCTATTTATATGTTCACATTTATTTATACATCTCATTTACAAATCTTGTTGAAAGCTTTGGATTATAAATCTCCTTATAACTATTATCGCTCCTTCTTATCAAAACTTATCGCTACTCAAACATTTCCTAATCGATGTCTAATTTAAAGTCATCGCTTTAATTAATATTAATTAAAATAATAGTTAACTTTATTATTAACTATATTAAAGATAGTTAACTTATTTATTAACAAAAATGGTATCATTATTATTTTTAAAAGCTTATTAAATAATAATTTACTTTATTAATTCTAACCAAATTCAATAATTACTTTGGCTTTTAGTTAATCGAAGATTAACTAATATTTAACACTAAACAATTCAACAATTTCTGTAATTTATAGTTAATCGAGGATTTACTAATAATTAACACTATTCGTTAAACTTAACGAATATTTGGAATATTTAAATCAAATTTATTTCATTTGTCCATTTTACTCGAAAACGGTTGATTTTACCAACCGTACATATCAGTTAACTATTGACTGATTTTCGTTTGTCATTTCCCCTTTTTAAATTAATTAAATAACCTAATTAATTTAAAAATGCCATTTAATTGTTTTAAAAAAACAATTATCCCATTTTACCAACACATAGGTAATTTCTGTGGTTTCTGCTTTCCGCACTTGCGTAAATCACAAAATCTTATTTCATAACCATTTAAACAATTTCTTTTAAAAGCTCGATTAAAATATTTTTCCATAAATTTTTAATTTAATTAATTATATAAAATGACTGAAGAGCTTCAGTGAAACGACCCGAACTTCCCCGGTAAGGAAAGCCCGGATTGAATTGAGGACAAAACACATCGGAACGCAAACAGAAGAACATTTCATTGTTAATTTCAACAATTCCATCAGAATACAAGAATATACAGAGTACAAATGAATAAATATTACACAGAAAATATCAGAGATTACAATACATTACATAGCAGCGGAAAATAATACAATACACAACTAAAAGTAATACGCGGATACAAAGCTTTCCGAGTATCGTTCCAGCTGTAGATCAGGATCCTGTGAATATAAATATGCAAAACCAAAACTACTAGCTGCCCGTGTCCAAAATAAGGGCACCCAGAGTTTAGGTTAAAACAATAAACTCCAGGTCAGTCATGGGACTGGTGTGAGAACTAAAACAGTTATTAATCTTTATTTTAAAGTTAGGTAAATCAAGGGACCACGCCGTATAACACGGAACGGGTTTCCTCCCAACAGTGCATAAAACAACAGCGCAATGCTAAATAAAGAACAATGAAGCTATTGTAAGACCCAGGTCCCATCACACAATGCAACGCAAGCCGGAGGATAGGGTTTTTACCTTATAATAGCCAAGAATGCTTGATACGTTTAAAACAAATCATTTATTATTACTATAAGTGTATAGTGTATAAAACAACTTCAAATCATAAGTATCAATCATAGATGGCATAAGCGCCCCATCCCACTATGTCGCCATATATAGGATTACAACTAAAATCGAAACGTCACGTATTGGAAGTTGGATTTCCATCTGTGAACCGAGGCAAAAGATAGTCCTATACCGATTCGAGACTGTCTAGCCTGAGTCTCAGGAACAGCCGCAACTGCCCTTTGGATCGTCAGGGCCGGTCCACCGATGTGGATTATAATGCCTGAACACTACGTTTCCCCACCCTTTGGGGCGTAAATGAGCCAACGAATGACTCCATCGGCTTTACATAGTCACTGATATATCCGAAGCGCCTCGCAACAGCAACAACCACATAAGTCAAACTCGTCAGGGCGTGTAAAACCACTGACGCCACTTTTAGCTAGAAAGAAACGCATGTCCCCCGTGAGGTCCTTCTCCCGTTTCTGGTTCACAACCGGGGTGTGAGGCTAGCGAATCAACGCTACACAAAGCTACGCCACAAAGGCTGTGCTTTGATCATCAACCACAAGACTCTTCTTTTCAACAGAAGCCTTGATCAATTGCCACTTAGGCATGCCACACAGGCAATTCACTCCATGCGTTTGATATCCATCAATATATAACCCCTGAGCTCGTACGTCTCAGAGAAGGGCGTTAAGCAAGAGAATAAATTCTCCGCCGCCAAACAGATATATATTTAATAGAAATCAATCATATAGAATAAAATCCAATGTCAGACACAGAGTCCATTTACAAGTTCGTTCTGGGTCTCAACGAAACCGGAGGCACCTAGTACCCCGCATATCCATCGATCTCCAAGTACGTCTGGACGATCACCAACTGATTCCCTCCTCTTGGGTGTACGGCCCAATCAAGATCATCAGTAATTATCCAAACGACGTGAAGACCTCCGGTCTTCAACCACCGTCTTCATCTTCGACTAATCGCTGAATCAGATATTCAAATTGGGATAAACCCGGTCTTTCCGAATAACTCGCGTATATGATAAACAAGTGTTACACAAACACAACATACGCCTCCTTCAAATTCATCAGTCACTAACCGTAAATTAACAAGAGAATAATTCCCCAAATATTAACCCCGAAGGCCGAAACCAACATCGGATCAATACCCCAGAAATCATTCAACTTAACTAATCTCCAGTTAGTTTCTGATTTTCTTAACTCCTTTGGGTCTAAGAACAGTATTATTGAAGATACCGTTCATGACAACCCAAAATCACATTCCATTAATTATTGGGTTAAAGAACAAGTGTTATTTAAAACACTGTTCACGATAAACCCAAAAATCAATACCAATTCAATTCCAATTAAATATTATTTAATTGGTACACTTCATTAAATCTAAATAAAATGATTTAATCTTTTCCTCAGCTGGGCTTAAGAACAGTGTTAATGAAGACACCATTTACGACAAACCCAAATCACATTTGATATTAAATACAAGGCTCTGGATAGAAAATTTATCGGCTTATATTCAATATTAAACTCTACGACTAACAAATATCGTATTGGAAATAATGATATATATATATATATCTTTCAAATTTCCATAACAACATTTGTATAATCACGAAATCCAACATCAAAATATTCCGAAGATAATTTCGATTCAAATCAATTCCAATGCAATTATTGGAAATTCTGGTAATTTTCAAAACCATTTCAAATCCAATTTATTTATTTTAAAAAAATAAATAAATTACTATTCTAGTTCAAAACTAGTTCATTTCGATAAAAATCTATTTTTATCTTTTCAAATATGGAGTTTTTCATCCCTATTCTTCACAAATAATTTCTTATGATTTTACATAAATTATTGATATTTTTGATAATTTTATCAAGGCCCGTACAGTCGATTTCCATCAACGGCCATCGAACTGCACTTGCAGCGACCTTTTTCAAATTTGATTTGGATATAATTCCAAATCCAACCGTTAGATTTCAAATTTCTAAGATTCGTTAGAAAGCTCTTTTTGATACGAACCCAACGGTTCTGCTTTCAGGAGAATCCGACGGTCAGATCTCCCGCAATATCCATTCGAAGTCAATGGTCGAAATTCACGAACCGCCGCGGTGCGGCGCGTTCTATTCAGGCCATTATGTTATATTATATTTATAATGTATATAATATATACTTCGTCGATTTCCTTTTAAACGTATATTATAAATCGTTTTAAATTTGTTTTCGAAATGATTTCAACTTCATTTCAAATTCAAATCAAAGTTGAATTTTTCCTTATAAATTCGTTTTAAATTCCTTTCAAATTGATTTCAATTCAAATCGATTTTTAATTCAATTTCAGTTCGTTTTCAATTCAAATTGAATTTCAAATTAATTCAATTCCAATTCGAATTCAATTCTAATTCGAATTCAATTCTATTCAATTTCAATTTGAATTCAATTCTATTCAATTTGAATTTAATTCTTTTCAATTTCAATTTGAATTCAATTCTTTTCAATTTCAATTCAAATTTCGATTATTTTCAATATAATTCAAATTTTGAAATCACTTTCAATATAATTCAAATTTCGAAATCACTTTCAATATAATTCAAATTTCGAAATCACTTTCAATATACATTGAAAATTGAATAAAATCGATATAAATATCGTTCACGTCAGAATGGCGTCAATCTTATCAACACGGCTTCATATATTTCTAGTTTCAAACATTCTATTTCAAATATTTCTTTTTCAAATATTTTTATTCAAATATTTCTTTTTCAAAACTGGAATGAGTCCCAATCAATTACCATATAATGTTAATTATATGGATTTTCTACAACACATGTATACAATAACAATGATGAATAATCAACCATCATCCAAAGTGCATTCTACACTGTATAAGCATCAAATATAAATATTTAACGCCCATAACAGTCTGTCCATCAATCGATCGACATACGGCTAATTATTGGGACTAGTGTATGTCATATATCATCCCAATACCCGTGTGGGGTTTTCAAACAATCAAACACAGATTTTATTTGTGCAGTTGGGCGATGTGTAAAATTTATCGTCCCAATCAATATCAGTCAAATGTGTGTATATAAACAAATCGTTTGATTTGTTTATATTAATTTATTTCATTTCTTATACACGTTAAAAAATCTATTTTTAACTATAAAATATTTTTAACTATATAAATATTTTATTTCAATTCACATCACATCACACAATCAACTACACATCAAAATCAAACAAACAAGCATACAAGCCGTCCATGGTCTGTGGACGACGCGTGTCCACCGTCTGCATCCTAGTATATATTTTAACTAGAAATAAATTAAAAAGTGAGAAGTTCTCACCGACTAGCTAATCCAAACGTCTCGACTCTTCTTATGTAGAAATCTTCGTCGTGCCCGCCTTTCATCACTTTCGTTGCCCGTATTCACTACATATACAAAAACCGAATTTTTACTTTTACCTCATATATATAAAAATCAAATTTTTATCTTCACTTTGTTATAAAAATTATATTTTTATATTGCTCTTCACCTAATAAAGATTATATTTTTACAACGCTTCTTCTTATATAAAGATCGAATTTTTAACTTCACTTCATATATATAAAAATCGAATTTTTTATATTGCTACTTTACATATAAAGATCATATTTTAACTTTGTTCCATAAGAATAAAAATCTCATTTTTGTTTCCCAATGTTATTTATTTTCAAAAATCAACATTTTTAAAACAATGTTCTTCCATTTAAATATTACCTTTTTAAATCAATACTATATATATTAACTTTAGATTTTTAAAATAATAATATATAAATAAATTTCATATTTTTATTTACAATGATATCACAAAAAAATAAAACTGAAATAAAATAAATAAATAAAGAAAAATAACTTATAGTATTGCGCGTTTAGGGTGGGGTTTCGGGGTCTTCGTTGATTCGAGAAGGGGGTGGCGGCTTAGCAGACGGTGGCGGTTGGGGTGCTCCGACGGCCAAACGATGGGGCGCGGTGGCTGTGATGCGCTGTGGGGTGATCTGGGTTCGACGATGGCGCAACGGATGGGAGAGGAAAGGAGGGGAGTGCGCCTGAGGTGCGGTTGTCGGAGGGACTGCTGAAGGGGGCGGCGCTGGCGAGGAAAGGGGGGGCGACGATGGATCTGGGATCGGGGGGGGGGGCATCGGTTTTTTTTTTTGACCCGTTGTTGACTGCAAAGAAAGGGGGGTTTTTATAAAGTTTAATTATATTATTTTAATTATTTAATTTCAAAAAGCAACTTTTATTGTCGAACTCGAAACGCACCGACTGTCGTCCCTAGCTAATTACTCCCATTCCGAACACAATGGGATATGTATCGTAAGCTAGTTCAGCCGTTTCGATCAGTTTCCCTTTAAATCAAAATTTAAATCTATATATTCTATTTTAAACATGCATTTCAATTTACTGGGGTCACATACTGACTCGAAAAATTCCCGAAAAATATTTTCTAGCTTAGTATTGACGATACGGTCCTAACAAAACTAGTTTCGTCGAATTCTGAGAACGTTAGAAAAATGGCCATTTTCCAGTCGATTAAAATCAATTGAAACTGGTCAAACGCGTTTTCCTTTGCCACGCTCACATATTGATTCGAAAAATTACGAAATTTGGAACCTAGCAATAACTTGACATCACGGATCCAACAAAAGTGGTTTCGTAGAAATCCGAGGTCGTTTGCAAAATGGCTATTTTTAAGGGCTAGAATTCCATAGCGACTATTCTGAATTTTCATTTGGACATAACTTTTGATTCCCGCTATGAAATTTTGATTTTTCGGATTCGTTGGAAAGATATTCTCAAATAGATTCTAATATTTTTGATTTCGTTAAATTCCGGTTTATTTTGAATCCTTTACAGTCATTTGAATTTTGAAATTGAATTATCGAACTACCGCGCCATTTTCATTTCCTTTTATAATTAAAATAAAATATTATAATCTAACGACAACGTATATAAATATATACGTTCGAATTCTATTCAAAGTAAATTTCTCGTTGTTAATATTTAAAATAAATCATTTTAAATAATCAAAATTCGCTAAAATCGCCAAAATAAAAAATTTAAATTGGCTCGGATTTTCGGGTTATTACAATCTCCCCCACTTAAAACTTTTCGTCCCCGAAAAGGAGCGAAGCCAAAAGTTGTTTCACAAATCAACTCAACTTTCAATATTTTCACTACGGCTAAAGTTCTTCAACTTTTCAGTTTCTAAGAACTTTTCAAATTTTTAAAAAATTTGGCTAACACCCTAAATTTTCGAAAAATTTCACCATAACCTCCCCTGCACTGGGGACTTCGGGATATTTCATATAGCCTCCCATGGCCTTCTTCAATCCAAAAGAAAAAGCCAAGCGGCTAGCCAATCGGCTCACAAAATCACCCAAAACTCAAGAAATACAATAAACATGTACCTATTTGTCGGGCAAACAATTTTATTCCTCTTCTCTAGCCTCCTTGCTATGACCTGTTCAGTGTAAGTACATGTATATGCATGCAAATGCGACAAACTTTCAATACAATTACTATTTGATTCAATTTGGCTAAAGGTTTAACATTTAATTAATCACAACAATAATCAAACAACACAATCAACAATCAATTAGTTGATTATCATTTCAAATTCATAACTTTGATATATAGTCAAAAATCACATTTTTGATGCCAAATCACAACAATAAGCCCTATCTAATTTTGGTTCTCACACCAGTCAATTGGAAATATATAGAAATGTCACTTTCGAAACACGAAAATAAATTTTAATGATGACGCGTCAATCATTAGAATCATGTCCGAGCGACTAGAGTGTGATTCTATATCTATCGAATATATTTGAGGCTTCAATACACGTGGATCAGACGTATACTAAAATCTCTATATACTTGATTGCCCAAATCAATATAAATAAATAATCAAATACGTATAATTGATTTAAATTTTCAAAACAAAAATTTGTTTTCATTTTCAAAAATATACTCCTCACACTCGATCTAGGATACTACTGATCCCATCTCTAACGAGTCATTCCCATTGGATATTACTAATCCAATCTCTGATGAATTCTTTCATTTGGTTCTAACGTGTCTTGTTCTCTGAGCTTTGTAAACCAAAGCTCTGATACCAGCTGAAACGACTCGAACTTCCCCGGTAAGGAAAGCCCGGATTGAATTGAGGACAAAACACATCGGAACGCAAACAGAAGAACATTTCATTGTTAATTTCAAAAATTCCATCGGAATACAAGAATATACAGAGTATAAATGAATAAATATTACACAGAAAATATCAGAGATTATAATACATTACATAGCAGCGGAAAATAATACAATACACAACTAGAAGTAATACGCGGATACAAAGCTTTCCGAGTATGTTCCAGCTGTAGATCAGGATCTTGTGAATATAAATCTGCAAAACCAAAACTACTAGCTGCCCGTGTCCAAAATAAGGGCACCCAGAGTTTAGGTTAAAATAATAAACTCCAGGTCCGTCATGGGACTGGTGTGAGAACTAAAACAGTTATTAATCTTTATTTTAAAGTTAGGTAAATCAAGGGACCACGCCGTATAACACGGAACAGGTTTCCGCCCAAGAATACCAGTGCATAAAACAACAGCGCAATGCTAAATAAAGAACAATGAAGCTATTATAAGACCCAGGTCCCATCACACAATGCAACGCAAGCCGAAGGATAGGGTTTTTACCTTATAATAGACAAGAATGCTTGATACGTTTAAAACAAATCATTTATTATTACTATAAGTGTATAGTGTATAAAACAACTTCAAATCATAAGTATCAATCATAGACGGCATAAGCGCCCCATCCCACTATGTCGCCATATATAGGATTACAACTAAAATCAAAACGTCACGTATTGGAAGTTGGATTTCCATCTGTGAACCGAGGCAAAAGATAGTCCTCTACCGATTCGAGATTGTCTAGCCCGAGTCTCAGGAACAGCCGCAACTGCCCCTTGGATCGTCAGGGCCGATCCACCGATGTGGATTATAATACCTGAACACTATGTTTCCCTGCCCTTTGGGGAGTAAATGAGCCAACGAATGACTCCATCGGCTTCACATAGTCACCGATATATCCGAGGTGCCTTGCAACAGCAACAACCACATAAGTCAAACTCGTCAGGGCGTATAAAACCACTGACGCCACTTCTAGCTAGAAAGAAACGCATGTCCCCCCTGAGGTCCTTCTCCCGTTTCTGGTTCACAACCGGGGTGTGAGGTCGCGAATCAACGCTACACAAAGCTACGCCGCAAAGGTCGTGCTTTGATTATCAACCACAAGACTCTTCTTTTCAACAGAAACCTTGATCAATTGCCAATTAGGCCTGCCACACAGGCAATTCACTCCATGCGTTTGATATCCATCAATATATAACCCCTGAGCTCGTACGTCTCAGAGAAAGGCGTTAAGCAAGAGAATAAATTCTCCGCCGCCAAACATATATATATTTAATAGAAATCAATCACACATAATAAAATCCAATGTCAGACACACAGTTCATTTACAAGTTCGTTCTGGGTCTGAACGAAACCGGAGGCACCTAGTTCCCCGCATATCCATCGATCTCCAAGTACGTCTGGACGATCACCAACTGATTCCCTCCTCTTGGGTGTACGACCCAATCAAGATCATCAGTAATTATCCAAACGACGTGAAGACCTCCGGTCATCAACCACCGTCTTCATCTTCGACTAATCACCGAATCCGTTATTCAGAATGGGATAAACCCGGTCTTTCCAAATAACTCGCGTATATAATAAACAAGTGTTACACAAACACAACATATGCCTCATTCCAATTCATCAGTCACTAACCGTAAATTAACAAGAGAATAATTCCCCAAATATTAACCCCGAAGGCCGAAACCAACATCAGATCAATACCCCAGAAATCATTCAACTTAACTAATCTCCAGTTAGTTTCTGATTTTCTTAACTCCTTTGGGTCTAAGAACAGTATTATTGAAGATACCGTTCATGACAACCCAAAATACATTCCATTAATCATCGGGTTAAAGAACAAGTGTTATTTAAAACACTGTTCACGATAAACCCAAAACTCAATACCAATTCAATTCCAATTAAATATTATTTAATTGGTACACTTCATTAAATCTAAATAAAAAGATTTAATCTTTTCCTCGACTGGGCTTAAGAACAGTGTTAATGAAGACACCATTCACGACAAACCCAAATCACATTTGATATTAAATACAAGGCTCTGAATAGAAAATATATCGGCTTATATTCAATATCAAACTCTACGACCAACAAATATCGTATTGGAAATAACGATATATATCTTTCAAATTTCCATAACAGCATCTGTATAATCACGAAATCCAACATCGAAATATTCCGAAGATAATTTCGATTCAAATCCATTCCAATGAAATTATTGGAAATTCTGGTTATTTTCAAAACCATTTCAAATCCAATTTATTTATTTTAAAAAAATAAATAAATTACTATTCTAGTTCAAAACTAGTTCATTTCGATAAAAATCTATTTTTATCTTTTCGAATATGGAGTTTTTCATCCCAATTCCTCACAAATCATTTCTTATGATTTTACACAAATTATTGATATTTTTAATAATTTTATCAAGGCCCGTACAGTCGATTTCCATCAACGGCCATCGAACTGCACTTACAGCGACCTTTTTCAAATTTGATTTGGACATAATTCCAAATCCAAACATTAGATTTCAAATTTCTAATATTCGTTAGAAACCTCTTTTCGATACGAACCCAACGGTTCCAGTTTCAGGAGAATCCGATGGTCGGATCTCCCGCAATATCCATTTGAAGTCAATGGTCGAAATTCACGAACCGTCGCGGCGCGTTCTATTCAGGCCCTTATATTATATATATATAATATATATAATATATACTTCGTCGATTTCCTTTTAGACGTATATTATAAATCGTTTTAAATTCGTTTTTGAAATGATTTCAACTTCATTTCAAATTCAAATCAAAGTTGAATTTTTCCTTATAAATTCGTTTTAAATTCCTTTCAAATTGATTTCAATTCAAATCGATTTTTAATTCAATTTCAGTTCGTTTTCAATTCAATTTGAATTTCAAATTAATTCAATTCCAATTCGAATTCAATTCTATTCAATTCCAATTCGAATTCAATTCTATTCAATTTCAATTTGAATTCAATTCTATTCAATTTCAGTTTGAATTCAATTCTTTTCAATTTCAATTTGAATTCAATTCTTTTCAATTTCAATTCAAATTTCGATTATTTTCAATATAATTCAAATTTCGAAATCACTTTCAATATAATTCAAATTTCGAAATCACTTTCAGTATAATTCAAATTTCGAAATCACTTTCAATAGACATTGAAAATTAAATAAAATCGATATAAATATCATTCACGTCAAAATGGCGTCAATCTAATCAACACGGCTTCATATATTTCTATTTTCGAATATTCTATTTCAAATATTTCTTTTTCAAATATTTCTTTTTCAAAACTGGAATGAGGCCCAATCAATTACCATATAATGTTAATTATATGGATTTTATACAACACATGCATACAATAACAACGATGAATAATCAACCATCATCCAAAGTGCATTCTACACTGTATAAGCATCAAATATAAATATTTAACGCTCATAACAGTCTGTCCATCAATCGATCAACATACAGCTAATTATTGGGACTAGTGTATGTCATATATCATCCCAATACCCGTGTGGGGTTTTTAAACAATCAAACACAGATTTTATTTGTGCAGTTGGGCGATGTGTAAAATTTATCATCCCAATCAATATCAGTCAAATGTGTGTATATAAACAAATCGTTCGATTTGTTTATATTAATTTATTTCATTTCTTATACACGTTAAAAATTCTATTTTTAACTATAAAATATTTTTAACTATATAAATATTTTATTTCATTTCACATCACATCACACAATCAACTACATATCAAAATCAAACGAACAAGCATACAAGCCGTCCATGGTCTGTGGACGATGGGTGTCGGGTGCTACTAAACACCATCTGCATCCTAGTATATATTTTAACTAGAAATAAATTAAAAAGTGAGAAGTTCTCACCGACTAGCTAATCCAAATGTCTCGACTCTTCTTATGTTGAAATCTTCGTCGTGCCCGCCTTTCATCACTTTCGTTGCCCGTATTCACTACATATACAAAAACCGAATTTATACTTTCACCTCATATATATAAAAATCAAATTTTTATCTTCACTTTGTTATAAAAATTATATTTTTATATTGCTCTTCTCCTAATAAAGATTATATTTTTACAACGCTTCTTCTTATATAAAGATCGAATTTTTAACTTCACTTCATATATATAAAAATCGAATTTTTTATATTGCTACTTTATATATAAAGATCATATTTTAACTTTGCTTCCATAAGAATAAAAATCTCATTTTTGTTTCCCAATGTTATTTATTTTCAAAAATCAACATTTTTAAAACAAAGTTCTTCCATTTAAATATTACCTTTTTAAATCAATACTATATATATTAATTTTAGATTTTTAAAACAATAATATATAAATAAATTTCAGATTTTTATTTACAATGATATCACAAAAAAAAACTGAAATAAAATAAATAAAGAAAAATAACTTACAGTATTGCGCGTTTAGGGTGGGGTTTCGGGGTCTTCGTTGATTCGAGAAGGGGGTGGAGGCTTAGCAGGCGGTGGCGGTTGGGGTGCACCGGCGGCCAAACGATGGGGCGCGGTGGCTGTGATGCGATGTGGGGTGATCTGGGTTCGACGATGGCGCAGCGGATGGGAGAGGAAAGGAGGGGAGGGCGCCTGAGGTGCGGTGGTCGGAGGGACTGCTGAAGGGGGCGGCACTAGCGAGGAAAGGGGGGGCGACAATGGATCTGGGATTGGGGGGGTATCGGGTTTTTCTTCTTTTTGTTTTTTTTTTTATTTTGACCCGTCGTTGACTGCAAAGAAAGGGGGGTTTTTTATAAAGTTTAATTATATTATTTTAATTATTCAATTTCAAAAAGCAACTTTTATTGTCGAACTCAAAACGAAACCCACCGACTGTCGTCCCTAGCTAATTACCCCCATTCCGAACACAATGGGATATGTATCGTAAGCCAGTTCGGCCGTTTCGATCAGTTTCCCTTTAAATCAAAATTTAAATCTATATATTCTATTTTAAACATGCATTTCAATATACTAGGGTCACATACTGACTCGAAAAATTCCCAAAAAATATTTTCTAGCTTCGTATTGACGAAACGGTCCTAACAAAACTAGTTTCGTTGAATTCTGAGACCGTTAGAAAAATGGCAATTTTCCAGTCGATTAAAATCAATTGAAATTGGTCAAACGCGTTTTCCTTTGTCACGCTCACATATTGATTCGAAAAATTACGAAATTTGAAACCTAGCAATAACTTGACATCACGGATCCAACAAAAGTGGTTTCGTCGAAATCCGAGGTCGTTTGCAAAATGGCTGTTTTTAAGGGCCAGAATTCCATAGCGGCTATTCTGAATTTTCATTTGGACATAACTTTTGATTCCCGCTATGAAATTTTGATTTTTAGGATTCGTTAGAAAGATATTCTCAAATAGATTCTAATATTTTTGGTTTCGTTAAAATCCGGTTTATTTTGAATCCTGTACAGTCATTTGAATTTTGAAATCGAATTATCGAACTACCGCGCCATTTTCATTTCCTTTTATAATTAAAATAAAATATTATAATCTAACGACGACGTATATAAATATAAACGTTTGAATTCTATTCAAAGTAAATTTCTCGTCATTAATATTTAAAATAAATCATTTTAAATAATCAAAATTCGCTAAAATCGCCAAAATAAAAATTTTAAATTGGCTCGGATTTCTGGGTTATTACATTCAGTTCAGTTATAAAATAATTTATAACTTTAAAACTGCGTCAATTCACCGAACAGTAAACCGGCGTCTGAAACAACACATTTCAGGCCATTCACTATCAATTACCCCATCAACATTGTCGATTGATTTTAAACACAACACATGTGAATATTTATTCAACCATCATGTTCAAACAGGTTTCACTACCATCTGGGGTTAAATCAGTTCATATATCAATAATATGAAACAAACAAACAACATATATAATATTTGAGGTTTGCTCAAACGACGCTCGTTCACTACCAAATGGTCGTTTTATTTGCATTTTATTTTGCTATGCTCACAAAATAACTCTGATTGACGCACAACTTGAAATCTAGCAATAATTAGCTATTACGGTCTCAATAAAATTTGTTTCATTAAAAACGAAGGTCGTTTGAATAAAGACCCCTTTTAAAGGTCCAATTTACATAAAAATAAACCAATTTTAAAATACTTCAATATAAAAATATTATAATTGGCCATACATGACTAGAATTTCATATACTACCATAATAAAATAACTCGGATTGAGTTTGAAGCCAAATCGATATTATAAATATTTAAAAACCCTTTATTTAATATAAATAAATGTTATAATTAATAAAGAAACTCCATAGAAACTATTTCAAAATTTGATTTGGACATAAAACAAAATCTACAACACGAAAACTCGATTTTTCTCTTTCATTAGAAAAATATTCTCCAACAGATTCGGACGTTTCTTGTTTCGAGAAAATCCGACTTATATTGGATCCTGTACAACCATTTAAAATTCAAAATGCCATATTACGAACTACCGTGCCGCTGCTGCTCGTTTTATATTTAAATTATAAATTCAACGTTTAACCGTCGTTTTAAAATGAAAACGCCACTAAAATTTCAAAAAAACAATATTGAATCATTTTAAATTGCCCGATCACAACATATTGCAAATTCAACATTTTTTCCAAATAATCTGGAATTAAAATATTATTATATTATTATATAAATAAATATTCAAAATAAAATGGTTAAATTTGATTATTTAAGTTCAAATCAATATTTTAAATAATAAAATAATTCAAATAATCAGGCAGAAAATACGGGACGTTACAACATGGCCATTAACGTGCTAAGCAATACAGAACACTCTAACTAAGAAAATCAACATGTGTGATTGTTCCGGTTTTATCATTAAGGGATACTTAATTCAAGATTTATTCACCATAGAATCTCGATTTTACTTTGAATGGTTTACCCTAAGTAAAGGTTCAAGTCCAAAAGATACCTTTTATTTATGTGTTGTTTCCACGATGATGAAAAACTTGATCTTAGAACTACATAGGCTTGATCCCACTTGGATATGTAGGAAGTCACTCAACTGATTCAACCGTCCACTTTATTTATTTATTGTTTTGAAAAAAGGGGGAGATTGTTGTAAATTTTCAAAGTTTTTGGGATGGATATTGATTTTGAGGAAAGAAAAGAAGGAAGGTGTGGGGATTAGTCCCACATTGTAGAAGATTGCAAGGAATGATAGTATATCAATGGCTTCCCTAAGAGGTTGTTGGGGCCTTGGGGCGCCAAAATGTTTACTTTGTTGTGAGGAGGGAGACCATGCATAACTATACCACACACGCGCGCGTCGCCGCCGTTTGTCCGACCGAACTGCGCCGAGTACGGGTTACGGGTTCAATAAGAATATTTTTGGACTAAGGTTTTAAACTGTAATGGGCCAAATTAAGCTTATTAAGAACCTGAACTGTATACTGCATTTTAAATAATGGCGGCAATTTTTTAAATTCAAGCAGGCACAGGATTTGTAATGTTTCAAAAACGCTTCAGACCCATTGCAACGTTTGATGAATGGGCACGTCCCTCCTTTGCTATAAATAGACACACGAAAACTATTTCAAACACTTTTTTGTTTCGTCCTTCTTCTTCCGGTTCTTGCAGCGCCATTGCCAACACAAACCGTTGCAAATTCTCAAATCTGCAACAATTTTAAGGCGTTGCAGAATCAATTCTTCTTCCTCTTCGTTTTGTCCTTAAATTACATCACAAGAAACCATATTCTAGAGTGTTATTGATCAAATCAAAGTCGTACAAACTTTGAATTCTATTTCGCTGTTCCAAGGCTTTATTGAATCCTGAAAATCGATAGTTTGATAACCATTTGCACCTAGTGGGTTGAACTATTGTCTAAAAGAATCTATCATATAGATCCTTAAAGTCTGAAGTTCGGCAATTATTCCTCCTTCAATATTCTCAAACCGCAAAATCCTCAAACAATTTTCAGACAATATCTTCAATCATGGAACTTTTGAGCGCATTACAAGTTATGAATAAGCATATGACTAAATTGGAGCAATATGATGATGACAATTTCACTCGTTGGCTAGAGACGATGAAGTTCTTTCTGATCACTATCAAATTGTTCTACATCTTGGAAAACGGATTGGAAATTATACCAGAGGAAATCGATGATGAATATACCGCTCTGAAGGCAAAACGTGCAAAGAGCAAAGAGGATGATTTTCTATGCAGAGGACATTCTGAATGCATTGTCTACTCCAGTCTACAACGCTCATAGGACTTTGGAAACTGCGAAGGACCTCTGGACTGCATTGGAGAGCAAGTATCACATATCCGAGGCAAGTAATAAAAAATTCCTTATTTGTAACTTTATGTATTTCAAAATGGACGCCAATAAGTCCATAGTTGGACAAGTAAGTGAAATACTTTTGTTGGTGTATCAACTTAAGGATGTCAGAATCGATCTCCCTAAATCTTTTGTTGTTGGGGTTATTATTTCGAGACCCCGAATTCTTGGAATGATTATAAGCAAAAAAATTAAAACATGCGGAAACGGATTATAATTTAGACTGTTTACAGCGTCATCTTCATATTGAAGAGGATTCTCGTAAATGCAAACTAGATGATTCTGAAAACTGAGTCTCAATATAGGGAAAATAATGTTGAAATTACTTATAAGTTGAAGCCTACGAATGAGACACAGTTTAAGAAGAATAATAATTCTAAGAATAAAAGGAATGGTTCATGTTACTATCGTAACAAACCCGGCTACTATGCTCGATGCTGTCGTCTTCAAAAGGAACAACAAAAAGCAAATGTGGTTGAAGAAAAGCTTATGGTTGTCGTACAAGAGGTGAACTCCGTTAGTGGCATTGATAATGATTGGTGGCTCGATACTGGAGCAACCATTCATGTTTGCAAAGCCCATAATCTGTTCAAGACTTATGAAGAGAATAATGGAGAATCCATTGAACTCACTGGCGCAAACAAAGTTGCAAACAAAGTTTTGGAAAAAGGCACAACTATATGTACATTCACCTATGGGAAAGTTCTTACATTAGTCAATGTATTTTATGTATCTGATATGTGTAAGAATTTGGCTTCTGGATAGCTTCTTTAGAAAGGAGGATTCAAGACGGTGTGTGAGTCTAATAAGTTAGTGTTGTCCAAGAACAACAAATTTATTGGACAGGGATATTCTTGTAATTGCATGATTAAGTTGAATCTTGTAAAGAAATCTTCAGCTTATATTTTTGATTCTGTTAATTAATGCATGGTAGATTAGGATATGTTAATTGTAAATCTCTTAAAAATATGCATAAATTAGGATTAATTTCTGATTGTGATTTCGATTCTATCTCTAAAGGTGAAAGTTGTGTTCAAGCAAAAGTACACCGGAAATCATTTAAATTTGTAGAAATGAAAACTGATTTGCTTGATTAGGTATATAGTGATGTGGGTAACTTAAAAGTCATATCACCTATGGTGTTAACAAATACTATATAACATTTATTAATGATTAAATTAGATATGCATATGTATATCTATTGAAATCTAAAGATGAGGATTTTGATAAATTCAAAATTTGCAAAACAGAAGTCGAAACACAATTAGGAATTAAAATTAAAGTGTTACATTCAGATCGTGGTGGTGAATATTTTTCAAATGAATTTACTTTGTTTTGCAAATAAAATGGTATAGTTCACTAATGTACCGCCGCGTATACACCACAACAAAACGGTGTTGCTGAGAGGAAAAATAGAACTTTAGTAGAAATGGTTAACGCCATGCTCATAAGTTCTAATTTACCTTATAACTTATGGAGTGATGCTATGCTATATGCATGTTACATTTTAAATAGAGTACCACTTAAAAAGAATAATATTTCCCCTTATAAATTATGGTTTAATAGAAAACCTAACATTACTAGACTTAAAGTTTGGGATTGCTTAGCATATGTTAGAAAACCTGACCCTAAACGACCAAAGTTAGAAAATAGGACTTTTAAGTGTGTTTTCATAGGATATTATATTAATAGTATAACTTATAGGTTCCTTATTCTTAACACATTAGAATCTGTAGATGTAGAATTTTCTAAAAAATCAAACTATTAAGAATCCATTGAGATCATCTAGTCCGGAACCAACTATGATTAATGACGTCAATGACAATGAATATGATCCTACTCAAAATAGCAAGGAAGTGTCAATACCAGACAATAGTACCGAACATAGAAGAAGTAAAAGAGCGAGAATAGGGAAGGACTATGGTTTTGACTTCATAACATATCTTGTAGAAGACAATAAGGATGAAGTACTTAATGTGACAAGATATGTATTTGACGCCGATGATGATCCAAAACTTATTTTGAGGCTATGAGTTCTAGAGATTCTAATTTCTAGAAAGAAGCTATCAATGATGAAATGAACTCTACAATGTTAAACCGAACATGAGTTTTAACCGATTTACCTCCTAGTGCTAAACCTATCGGATGTAAATGGATATTCAAGAAAAAGTTGAATACAAATGGATCCATTGACAAGTTTAAAGCCAGATTAGCTGCTAAGGGATATAAACAAAGACAAGGAGTATATTATTTTGATACGTAGCCTCCGGTTGTTCGCATATCTTCTATATGCTGTTTGATAGCACTTGCATCAATTCATTGTTTGGTCATATATCAAATGGATGTAAAGACAGCTTTTCTAAATGGAGATTTAGAAAAAGAAATATATATGGAACAACCTGAAGGTTTTGTAACCCCAAGCCAAGAAAAGAAATTTGTAAATTATTAAAATCTCTTTATGGCCTGAAGTAAGCTCTCATGCAATGGCATGAGAAGTTCGATAAAGTCGCACTGTCAAATGGATTCATTGTTAATGATGCTGATAAATGTATTTGTAAAAAATCAGATAACAACGGTTATGTTATAATATGTTTATACATTGATGACATGCTAATATTTGTTCCAATATATCATGTGTGAATGAAATTAAGAAGTTTCTATCTTCTAAATTTGATGTGAAAGATCTCGGAGAGGATGATGTAATTCTGGAGATTAAAATCATTAGAAAAACCGGGGGAGTTATTACTAACTCAATCTCATTACATTGAGAAGTTCCTAAAGAAATGTGGTCATTATGATGACAAACCAGCACCAAATCCTTTAGATCCAAGTATCAAATCAGAAAAGAACACAGGACATACCGTTTCTCAACTAGAGTATTCTAGTGTTATTAGGAGTCTTATGTATGCTATGCATTGCACTAGACTTGGAATTGCACATGCTATAAATGTATTGTGTCACTATGAGTAATCCAGGTTTCAAGCACTGGAAAGCCATTTCCAGAGTTTTAGCTTATTTGAAAGGAAACATCAACTATGGTTTATCTTATAAAGAATATCCTGCTGTAATAGAAGGATATAGTGATGCAACCTGGAACAATGTAGAATCCAAGTCTATGACTGGATGGATATTTACATTAGGAGGCGTTGTTATGTCTTGGGCTTCCAAGAAGCAGACCTGTATATCTGATTCAACTATGTTGTCAGAATTGATTGCATTAGCAGATACATGTAAGGAAGCGGAATGACTTAGGAACTTATTACTGGAAAACCCATTGTGGAAGAAGCCATTTACAACAGTCTTGATTAACGATGATAATAAAGCAACAATATATAATGTCTCTAGTATGACATATAAAGGAAAGTCTAGACATGTTAGTCTAAGACATCAAATGTTTAGACAGTTACTCAAAAGTGGAGTTATAACCGTTGAATACATAGAAACGAAGAAAAACTTTGCTGACCCACTAACAAAGGGTCTTCCAAAGGCAATGGTTTGTATAAAGTCAGAAGAATGGGACTAAGGTCTGTGAATGAAGATTGATCATCCTTAACAGAAATCCAACTTGTGTCTTGAAAAGGATAGGCAAAGTTCAATGGGTACCAAAAAGTTAAGAGAATGATTATGGAACACTAAATCAATAATTCCATAATATTTAGTGTTGGATTCTACAAGAATAAAGGATGGATGAATGTAACACCCCGTATTTTCTGTGAACGTAAAAGTAACAAATTAAAGAATAGTTTAAAAGAAGAATTAAGGGAAACGGGTTATGCCATTGTGTTCGCCTCGGAATTTTGCTTGAGATAGAGTCCGAGTTTGCGCAAATCGGACTCCGTATGAAGAAGTTATGACCTTCGGAAGATTCAAGAGAAATTCAGAAAATTAAATAGTAAAATACCAAGGCAGGTCGACCTGGGGGTCGACCTACCCGAGGCCAGGTCGACCAGGGGGTCGACCTCCCCTATAGAAGTCGACCTGGGATCGACCTACCCCCCTCGCCCAGATCCATATCTAAGACGATTCTGACTAGTTGCTGAGTCCTTTTTGACCTATTGCTGAGTCACTAGGGCTTAGGTGGCAATTCTGGATAACTCTATCTAGTCTGGACGGTTGTGATTGCTCCTAGAACGATCTAACGGCTCACATAAGATTTAAACTTCTATAAAAGCAACCCTAATCCTCAAACCCTGAATCACACAAATTCATTTCAAGGAGCCACCATGCTGTCCATGATCGTTCTAGCCTATCCACCATTTCTTTTTCAATTAGAAAACCAGTTAAAGCTACAAATCAACGCTAACTTAGAGAATTGATAGTCTTCTTCAAGGGATTGCTTTTCAAATTCAAAAAACAGATCCCAGAAAACAAGACTTTCTTTTCTTTGTAAGTCCTGTTATTATTTAGATGTGTACGATTGAAAGTTATGATTTGTAATAAAATGAAAATTAACGTTATTCCTACTTGTAAGATAATGATGATGTTGATTTATGCTTATTCTTGTAACGATTCTATCGTATATGCTTATGAGATTATTGTGGTTATGATGTTGATGTTAAACCAATCATGTATTATGTAAAGTTTGGTGATTTATTCATGTTATGTTACATGCAAGTTGTTAGGCTATGTGGTTATTATATCGATGTAAACCAATCATGTAAAATTGGTGACTTAATCATGTTATGTTACATGCAAGTTGTTAGGCTATGTGGTTATTATGTCGATGTAAACCAATCATGTAAAATTTGTGACTTAATCATGTTATGTTACATGCAAGTTGTTAGCCTATGTGGTTATTATGTTGATGTAAACCAATCATGTAAAATTGGTGACTTAATCATGTTATGTTACATGCAAGTTGTTAGGCTATGTGGTTATTATGTCGATGTAAACCAATCATGTAAAATTTGTGACTTAATCATGTTATGTTACATGCAAGTTGTTAGCCTATGTGGTTATTATGTCGATGTAAACCAATCATTAAAAACTGGTGATTTATTCATGTTATATGCAAGTTGTTAGGCCAAGACATATGTTATGTTTAGATCTACATTTAGATCTATGAAAATTAGATCCAAAATAAAAGTCCATATTTACATGCTTAATTTAACTTGTGTAATTCCATATGTTTAGATTCATATTTATTAGATCCAAATTAAAAGTTCACATTCACATGTCTAGTTGAACTTATGTAATTCTATATGCTTAAGGTTTATGTTTATTGGACCCAAAATAAAAGTTTACATTTACATGCCTAATTGGATTTGGGTAATTTCATATGCTTAAGACTTATGTTGATTGGATCGAAAAATGCAAGTTCATTGTTTTATGCCAAAATTTATATGACACATGTTTAGTTAGATCCTTATTATGTTGTATGAATGACACATGTTCCCTTCTTTCCCTTTTGTATATAAGTTAGGCTAACTTACGATCCTAACATTCTATGTGAATTTTGCGAACGTATGATGGGGGTAACGTTGGAAAAAGTCTTTAATTTATATTATTAGCATAATTTGGCCCATAAATATATGAATGATATAAAAATGGTATAATTTATATACCAAAAATCTTGAATAAGATTTAGAGGAAAAATCGGGCATGGCTTGAATGACAATAATTGTGGAAAATTTACATATAAATATGAAAAGTAAATATGTAAATTAAGTAAAAGACGAACATGCCTAACCTGAGGTTAGATTGAGTTGTGGTGTAAAACTGCCCGGAACCGCCCGGCACATCCTGTAACCACAACAACACCTATCTAATGTGAGAGGTTAGTGCATCATGCCCAAGTAAAACCCAAGGTTAGATTGAGTTGTGGTGTAAAACTGCCCGGAGCCGCCCGACACATCCAGTAACCGCAACAACACATTTCTAATGTGAGAGGTTGGTGCATTAATAAATCAATTAATGCTAATATAACAAGATGAATGACTAGGGTTAAGTTCATAGGAACACTTAACCAATATAACATGTATGACTAGGGTTAAGTTCATAGGAACACTTAACTAATATAACTAGATGAATGACTAGGGTTAAGTTAATGAGAAACACTTAACCAATATAACAAGATGAATGACTAGGGTTAAGTTAATAAGAAACACTTAAACAAAATGACTTGATTTGTGGTAAGGTTAAGTTAAAACAAGAGGGCAACACTTAACCAATATAACTTGATTTGTTGGAAGGTAAAGTTAAAACAAGAGGGCAACACTTAACCAATATAACTTGATTTGTGGCAGGGTTAAGTTAACACAAGAAGGAAGCACTTAACCAAAGTAATATGACAAGTAGGTGGGTTAAGTTAACTTGAATTTATTTATGACACTTAACCAATACAACATGATGAACACGTGGGGTTAAGTTAACAAGAAACACTTGACCAATATAACTTGATGAATGAACGGGGTTAAGTAATAAGAAACACTTAACCAATCTGATAAGTAAGGAGGGTTAAGTTAATAGGAACACTTAACCAACATGACATGATGAATGGGTGGGTTAAGTTAATATGAATGGACAACACTTAACCAATACGACATAATGTGTGGGAGGGTTAAGTACATATCGGGCTGGTGGGTAATATTAGTAAATATAGGCCCACAAACTTAACCGTTAAAATAAACATGCTTGAATCAATGGGAGGGTTAAGTACATCTCGTGTAGGTGGGTAATATTAGTACATATAGGCCCACAAACTTAACTGTTAAGTAAATATGCTAGAATCGGTGGGAAGGTTAAGTACATCTCGTGTAGGTGGGTAATATTTGTATATATAGGCCCACAAACTTAACCAATAAGAAACCTTGGTAATGGGGACCCATTTCAGCAGTAACCCACATAGATGTATCATGGTTCCCTAAAACTAGGCAGGGTGGGGCACGATTACTGGGCTGATTATAAGCGGTCAAAACAGCGGCAGAGGGTACGTCAGTGTAGGTTCCGACGGTTTACGGGCGTGCACGTACTCCGAAGTGGGAAAAAGTAGGCACTGGGTACCAGTAGTTAAACACTGTGCATCTTGAATCGTGTCGGGTTGCTATCATAAGGTTTGATACACCTTATGGTGGGACCAGCACAGGGTATCTACACGCAAGAGAGGGTCGATTGACACAGACACGTGGAACATTAATAAAAGTAGGGAGCCAATCGATAGGGTAGTAAGGGTACATCTAACACATGCATGGAAATTAGGCAGATTGAGGTGGAATCCTCATAATAGATGTACACCTGAAGGCTACCACAATTGCGGGGATTGGGATCACGTTATCATTTTATATAGATTACATGTTGGGACACTAGTTAGGTGGTGCAGAGATATAGAAATCAGAATAACAAGGTAGTAGCGAAGCAGAGAAAGAGTAGAAGCGCATTCAGTTTATCTTGCCTTGTCATAGCTTGTGCTAATCTTATGTTATATTGTTATCTTTGTTATCACGGTATTGTCTTATACTCAGTCTTATTATCTTATTTCTAGGGTGCTGTCCTAGGTTCAGTTTAGTCATGTCATAATCCTTTTTCATGTTTACATGCTAAATAGTCACTGGACGTACCAGACTTATGTATGACCTAGTTTTGTTTTGCCTCTTTTCTTCCGTTTCCCCTCCCCAGGTTCACAGGGAGGAAATGTTACCACTTAGCTCAATTTTCTTTCCAAGCTCGAAGATAGTTGATGTATTGCTTTGGACTCTCTCTTCCACTGCTATGGTCGGTTCATGCTTTATTGGGGAATATCATTGTTATGCTTCTTTTATATTTGGAAGTTTTTAAATCAAGATAGAAGTTCTATGTATTACTTTTACGTATAATTGACACAACTACTGTAAAAGCTTGACTGAACCACATTGTTTATAAAATGACTTTATTTTCTGCTGCTTTATTTGTCTGTCTTGTAATTTATTTGCATCTCTTACCTAAAATGCTCCACCGAAGTTAAGGCATTCCCTTTGTGAGTGACCTTAACGGAGGTGGGGTGTTTCAATGAATGTCCTTAATAAGTCTAGAAACCTTAAAAGGTATATCATATAAACACCTTAAGAGACTTACCTATATGAGTATGGAAATCTAGACATTTCCTAGGAAAGTAAGACCGCTTTCTAAAGTAGACTCATGAACTAGGATTAAAGCACATGGCCATTAACATCCTGAGCAAAACAGAACACTCTAACTAAAGAAATCAGAATGTATGATTGTTCCAGTTTTATCATTAAGGGATACTTGGTTCAAGATTCGTTCACCATAGAATCTCGATAGAACTTTGAATGATTTACACTAAGTAAAGGTTCAAATCCAAAAGATACCTTTTATTTATGTGTTATTTCCACGATGATGAAAAACATGATCTTAGAACTACATAGGCTTGACCTACTTGGGTATGTAGGAAGTCACTCTAGTGATTCAGCCGTACACTTTATTTATTTTTTATTTTGAAAATTGGGGGAGATTGTTGTAAATTTTCTAAGTTTTTGGGATGGGTATTGGTTTTGAAGAAAGAAAAGAAAGAGGAGGGTGTGGGGATTAGACCCACATTGTAGAAGATTGCAAGGAATGATAGTATATCGATGGCTTCCTTAAGAGGATGTTGGGGCCTTGGGGCACAAAAATGTTTACTTTGTTGTAAGGAGGGAGACCATGCATAACAATGCCACACACACGCTTCCGCCGTCGTCGGTCCGACACAACCGAACCAGGCCGGGCCGGGTTGGTTTACAGGTTCAATAAGAATATTTTTGGACCAAGGTTTTAAACTGTAATGGGCCGAATTTTGCCCATTAAGAACCCGAACTGCATACTACATTTTAAATAATGTTGGCAGTTTTTTAAATTCAAACAGGCATGGGAATTGCAACATTTTAGAAGCGTTGTTAACGAAAAGGCGTGGCATTTTGTTTGAAACGCTTCATACCGTTGCAACGTTTGATGAAACGGCGCATCCCTCCTTTGCAATAAATAGCCAAGCGGAAAATTGTTTCAAATTCTTTTTTGTTTCGTCCTTCTTGTTCCCAGTTCTTGCAGCGCCATTGCCAACACAAACTGCTGCAAATTCTCGAATTTGCAAAACTTTTAAGGCATTGCAGAATTGATTCTTATTCCTCTTCATTCTATTCTTAAATTGTCTTATCAGAAATCATATTCTAGAGTGTTCTTAATCGAATCAAAGCCATACAAACTTTGAATTCGATTTCGTTGTTCCAAGGTTTAATTGAATCCTGAAAGTCGATAGTTCAATAACCCGTTTGTACCTAGTGGTTTGAACTATTATCTGGAAAAAAAATCTATTATATAGATACTAAAAGTCTGAAGTATGGAAATTATTCCTCCTCTAATAGTCTCAAACCGCAAAATCCACAACAGATATTTCAAGCGATAGGTTAGATATGGAGCATGAGTTCGTCGATGGATGAATGATAGAATGGTGCCCCGCAAAGGTACCAGAGGTTTAAAAGAAATGCTCCATTGAAGTTCAGAGAGCAAGATGACATGTTTGGTGGATGCATTGAAAGAGACACTTGACAATATTAGATACCATCCATTTCACTGCCTTAGCCTGAGCCAACATTCATTCAATGTTGTAGATATATCTCTATATTGTTATTGGATTATTGTTGACACCCCATTAGCCCAGCCTAAACACCCCTCCTCCAACAAGAATGTGAGTTCTGCTAGACCACAGCCTTTGGTGCTGACATATCGTTTCACTGAGATAATGGTGCAATGTTATTTTCTTATGTCTCATATTACTGATGTTCATAGGTGGTAGATCATGGAGATATGTCGCATCGGTCCATCAGTCTTGAATATGGTAGATGCACTATCTGATGATAAGTTGCACGAGTATCTTAGTTATCCGTTGAGAAGGTACCGCGATAGTCATTAATAGCATATTTGTAGTTTCTTGTGTTTATTGTAGATTGCCTTTTGAGTTTGTTTAGTTTGTTCTTGTACTTCATATGGTTTGCTAGTATTTGAATAAAAAATGTGTTATTGTGATTGAATGGAATATCGACCTTATACTGTAGTTTTTTATTTACAATTATTAAACGTATATTGCACAGCAAAATAATTAGTTAATTAACATATATCAATTAAATTAGAAGACACAAAATACAATACTCCTCTTGAATACCCAGTTTAAAGTCGTAAACTATTACCCCATTCAATTTTCTACTCCTCTTAAATACCCTTTTTCTATTAAGGACAAACATACCTTATATAATTTGGCTTATTAGGGGTAAGATGTATAAACTGTTCAGTTCTCGTCGGATGCCAACATAAATTAACAAAAAATAATTCTCAAAACGTAGATTGTTATCAAACAACTCAAATACATAAACAATATAGTTAATAATGACACATCAGTTAATGCTCTTAGTTTTGTGCAAACTCATTAGTGAATAATTTTGTTTTACCACTGGAATTCTTTACCTAAGATAGATGAAATACTAATACTAGTTTGTGCAAAATGAATGTGGTTGTCTTTTATTACAGTTGGTTTTATTTCAAAACCTTATAACTAGTATGTAATTAACCCACATATTGCACACCGTATGTTTCTGAAAAATAATTTCATAAGTATTTTTAAACTATTGAATTAATGTGCAATGTACAATGAAAGTGCTAAGGTAACTCGGTTATGTTCAAAACTTATTAATTTAAGCATGTAATTATTGTTCTAACTTACGTTTTTATTATATTTATAAAAAGGTGATAACCTTGTCTGCAAAAATAATGGATTGGATAATAATCGAATTATCTATTGTTTTTAGCATTTAATATTTATTTGGAAAACTAATTAATGAAGTTAATTTTTTAATTAATTTTGAAAATTAATACTTTTATAAATTTTATAAATAATTATGTATATGGTATTTAAGTTTAACATTTAGCTTCCGGTATATTTGTTCAAAAGGTAAATGATATACATTGAATTTCAGATGTTACTTGAGAGAATGATAAAACTATCTAAAAGATAAAATATATAGTAATGAATCAATATACGTGCATGCGTCTAAAGCCTTATAGTTAATATAAACATCTGAAATAAGTATTATCGTATTATCAAAGTGATAACTAAAATGTTTATTTAATGACTAAAAGAAACATTAGAAATCATATTTTTAAATTATCTAAAATTGATAACATGGTTTAAATCATTGTTTCATACCTTAAAATTTTAATTTATAATAAAACTTTAAAAAATAATTAACATGTCATATAAAGACAATAAAATACATAAGTAAAACATTTCTAATCAAATATTACATATTTTTATCGATTAACTAATGCAAATTATAAACACATAATATTAAATCTTAACATTTTCACAAATCGTATCAACTGATATTCATCATTCTAAAAAGTTATAAACTATAGGATTTATTTTAGATGGTTTTACCATTTAAAAGGAAAACGAATTTACAAGCGAAAATGTAATTAGAGGTACATGTGGGATGAAGAGAGTGAATGGTCACTTCTGCTTCATAACGAAATATAGGAAATAAGAATTGTAATAGTAATGATTGATACTTAACCTTGGAATAAAAATATGATTTCTATTTTGAAATATACTCAGTATAGAAAATCATTTTCTATGAAATTTATTTCTATAGGTTCAGAATGTTTGATCAATGAACTCTCTACTGTAAACTTGTTAAGTATATGAAATGTATAATTTGTATAAGTGAATGATGAACCTTAAATTTAGTATGCTATTATAGCAATGTCAGAAATAATGGGAGCATATCATATAGCAATTATTGAATTATTGATCGCACTGAATTTTGAAAATCATTTTCATAAACATACCGCATATTATATATAAAATACTGACTATTTTTCAGTATCGATTGGAAACTAGACATGTTTATAATTCAATTTCAATATTATGAATATCATTATGGCAAAAAACTAAATTGTTGAATTTGTTTTATAACGAAAGTGATGCATTGCAAACTGCAAAAGTGTCTAATATTTCTACAATTCTCTTATAATTATAGACTAAATTATAGTGAAACGACCTACTTAATCGATATATAATTAGAAAGCTAGAAAGGAGAAAAATGTCACCTAATAGAAGCTACCCCTTGACCTCACTAGATGTCATGTTTTGTCCAACTCATGTTGTTGAGGCTTATAGGTCATTGATTATCTTTTCTTTTAAAATGTTCTTCACTTCAAATGCCACGTTGTTAAGTCTAATACATCAACCTGATTTCCGCTAATGTCCAACCTCTGAGCTTGCACGTCTCAGATAAGGGTGTATATAGTGCATGAGAGTAACTTTCCACATCACCAAACATATGTACATTCATGGATATCAATATACGCATATTAAAGGTGCAACGTCGGACATTCATTCATACAAGTCATCATGGGTTTGGATAAACCAAAGGCATTACTCTTACTAAATCGTGTGATCTAGAAAAGAGTAGCTCTTGCATCTAAGATGTAAATGCAGGATCATTGTTGATTTGTAGTATGGGAAAATCCCTCGAGGGTTAGTGACAACAATCCTTCATTCCATCTCCATAATTCATCAATTTGCAATCTTCATTACCTAGAAATGTTTAATTGATCTGAAGTGGTTTTCAGATAGGAATCACCCAAATCTGATCCTGTAACACCCCATAAAAATATATTTTACATAGACATAGATAATTAAATGAAAATAAATAATAATTATTATAAAAATATTGATGGGTTGAAAATATGAGTGTTCAATAATTGAAAATTGGGCCATGAAAATATTACCGTTGCATTAGTGGAGAGATTCTAATCCGTTTTCATATTTTATTTATCGAAAACTAAGTTCATATAAAAAGTTACGAATAAAATAATTTGTACAAAAATAATATACACAGCATTTGAATCAAACTATAAACTAGAATAAAAAAATCCAATGGGATAATGGAATATTCATTTTGGATTCCAAACTTGTGTATATATATAAATATATATGTAACACCCCGTAATTTTAACAACACCAAAGAGGAAAAATTGAAGAATAATTAATTTAATAATCAGAATTAATGGAAACGGACTATAGCATTGTGTCCGTCTTGAAATTCTGGTCAAGATAGACATTTGGTTTGCGTAAAACGGACACCATATAAAGAAGTTATGAAGGTTTGAAGTTTGTATATGTGCAAGAGAACATATATATATATATATATATACACACACATATATATATACAAGGTCCAAAAGTTCAAAATTTCATTTCAAAATTCAAAATAGCAGAAATTCGGGTGAGCGGGAAAAATCCCTCCCATGGGAGTCGACCCCTTAAAGGGGTGTCAACCAATCAAGGCGGTGTCAACCCATGGGTGACGTGGCAGGTCAGTTCAGGGGGCTAGCAGCTATATATACGGCCTCATTTTTATAGTTTTCTCACACAGAAATCAATGGAGGCCTAAATGCTGTCGGTGCCTGGACTGAATCAAATCTTTTTCTTCTTCTGCAATCAAGTTTAGAGATTTAAGTGTAGATCTGTGATTCAACCTCCGTTTCTCTCCTTCTATTGTTCTAGATCCGAACATTGTGAGTTTAAGTTACCTTTAGATTCAAATAATTAAGTGTAAAACATGATATGACTGTAATTTGGTTCTATCCCTGTGCCTGAATCATACTAGATCTATTGTAATTTGTGAATCCATGATATTTTGAATTAACTATGACTTGGATCTTAACCTTTATCAAGTCAGATCTACTTTTGATTATAGATCTAATTCACTATTTAGATCATCTTGTACCTATCATGTTTATGATTAATTTGGATTTGTCATTAGTTGGACATCTAAATCCTTGTTTAGATCTAATCATGCCTATTATGACATACCTACTATGCTAGAACCAGTTTTATTAGCACAGTTCACCAGATCTGTTCTTATATGTCCATGTTAACATTATGCCATTACATGCTTATGTCAATTTTGTTAGAATAATCATTTCTGTCATCTTCCCTTCATTCTTTCCCTTTTATTTTATATAGTCAGGCTACTTTCAAGCCTAGGCATGCCGTAAAAATATGCGAATGCGTTAGTCTAGGAATGAGGGGAAAAACATTGAAATTGGGCATAACTTGTAAAAGGGAAATTTGGCATAACTTGAATAATGTTTATGAATATGAATTTAGGACATATAATTTATTATGAACATATTTGGGAAAAAGGGCATGAAACTTATAACGACATAGATAAATAGGCTAACAATGGAATGCCTAGGATTGCAGTAATTAGAAACTGTAACTGCGCCTAGACACGAGGTTAGATTACACTTGTGGTGGAAGTCTGCCCGGAACCGACCGGCATATCCAGTGACCACAAGTGGTGAATCTAATGTGAGGGGTCTAGGTGCACAAATACGAGATGTGCTGAGAAACGAGGTTAAACCCGACTTGTGGAAGAAGTCTACCCGGAACCGACTGACATATCCAGCATTCACAAGTGGTAGGCTTAATGTGAGAGGTTCTGCACATTATAACCATAAATGGACATGGTAATGAATTGGAATACTTAACCTAGTTGAATCCATAGGTATTGAATGAACATGAACTTGAATAGGGGTTAAGTAAATTTGTTTGAACGGTGGGTGCATTAAGTAAATCTGAGGGGGTGGGTATATAGTCCCACAAACTTAACCTAATGGGGTTATGTATTTAAATACACCAATAGGTATACATAGCCTGTGGAAATCCTAGTGTGGATACAAGACAAGGGGGAGAGCTTGTATCATTTTGTGTGGAGGACCCGTTTCAGTTAGTAACCCATAGAACAATATCAAACGAGTACTCCGCCCTAGGTCGGAGTAGAGATGTAAAGACCCGAAAATCCCTACCCTTTTAATTGACCATAAACCATACAGGTCTGAACCAAAAGTTGGAAATCTTCGAACACTTTAACTTTGGGAATACAATACATTAGAATAACAATAGAATACTTTTATTACATCTTGATAATATAACATCAGAGTATAGAATATATTAGAGTACATTGAGAATAATACAACGGAAGATAATTTACAAAAGATTTAATACAATGCAACATAAATAACTAAACTGATACAGCGGAAGTCTATTAATACTCTGGACACAGCTTTAAGCTTCAATCCATAATCCTGCTCAATATATCTGCAAAATAAGCTACTCGACTGCTCGTGTGAAAAAGAGGGCACTCGAGTTTGCAAGTGAAACAAACTACAAGTCAGTCATGGGACTGGTATGAGAAATCTTACTTAACTTATTTAATAATAAGGCTAATCACAGGACCACGCCGCTATTGCGGAATGGGTTTACTCCATTTGATTGCCAGTGCATGAAATAAAGTAAATCGTTAATAAACGCAATGCTTTTTAGAAAAATGAAACCATTATAAGACTCAAGTCCCATCACACAATGCAACGCAAACCGGAGGATAGAATTTTACCTTATAATGGTCAAAGATGCTTGATACGATAAAACGGATTTGATATTATTATTAGTGTATATATGTTTTAAAAACAATTTCAATCATAATGTATCAATCATAGACGACATAGTACCCCATCCTACTATGTCGCCATACTAGTTCTGTAATCAAAACCGCATGATGTCGTATTGGAATTTGGGTTTCCATCTTGAGTCAAGTCTAGGAACGATCTCCTTACCAATTCGAGACACTCTAGTAATGTCTCAGGATCCGGACGCTAGCGAACCCTTGGATACAGCAGGGCCAGTCCACAAATACTTTAGTGGATTGGCAATTCCTGAACACACGCTTCCGATCCTATTGGACCTATAAATTGGCCATTGGCGACCAATAAAAATAATCCGAGGCACCTCATAATCCATCAATCACATAAGTAAAATGTCAGGGCTGGTAAGTCGTTGATACCACTTCCAGCTAGAAAGAAATGTGTGCACTCCCTGCGTTCCCTTGCTCCGTTTCTGACTCAACCGGGGTGTGAGGCTTGCGAAGTAACGCTACACAAAGCTATGCTTTGATCATCATCCACAAGGATCTGCTTTTCAACAAAAGCCTTGATCCATGCATCTTAGCATGCCACGTTGTCAATCCCTACAATTGATTTCTTCCAATGTATAATCTTTGAGCTCATACGTCTCAGAGAAGGGTATTAAGCAAGAGAATAAATTCTCCGCTACCAAACAGATATATATTAGAAGAAATCAACGAATACAGTGTAAAAGAATATAACGTCAGACACACCATCCATTTACAAGTCCGTTATGGGTTTGAATGAAACCGGAGGAATCTTATTCCTCGCATATCCGAACAATCAACAAGTACGGCCGGACGGCTACCACTGCAGCCCCTTCAAGGTAGCTACTCCAATCATGGGCATCAGTAGCAACTCATTCATTCGACGTGAAGATCGTCGGTCTTGCACCGTATTCTATTTATTCGAAGTTAGTCGTCGTATTCATTATTCAGAATGGGTTAAAACCCGGTCTTTCTAAATAACTCGCATAATTTATAATCAAGTGCTATAAAAACACATCCAACGCCTCATTCCAATTCATAATATTCTTTTAATAAAATATTCACAATATTAGGGAAGAGTCCCCATTAATTTTATCAAAGCTAAAATTCTTTAAAGTTATTTTTTTAATCTCTAAAATCATTACTTAAGGATTATTCAAGTTTAACAGATTAATCTTATCTTTAACTGGGTTAAAGAACTAATGTCTCTTAAAAACGTTGTTCACGATAAACCCAAAATCATTTCCCATTAATATGGAATTTTTACGGAGATCAAATCAATATATAATCGATATAAATTTCTGTATCAGACTAATAATATAAATGGAATAATGGCAAAGCCTTTTAAATTCCATATATAGTAACAGCCTTCTTTTACAGAAGCTCATCTCGATTATTACCGAATTGAATTCCATTCAATTCCAATTTAATGTATTAAATTGGAAATCTTTATTTTGGAAAATTTCCATTTAAATCTTAATAAAAGATTTATAAATTCCAACTTATATTTTCACTGTTAATTGGGTTAAAGAACAAATGTCGTTTTAAAACACAGTTCACGATAAACCCAATTCACATTTCACTTTATTCCAATTACTAAATATAATTTGAAAACTCAATTAATCTTAATTAAAAGATTTATTCTTTTTACATGGGGTTTTAAGAATAGTGTTATTTAAGACACTATTCACGATAACCCAAAATCCAATTTATTTATTTTAAACATTGGGTTATCTTTCTAGTTAATAACTAGTTCGTTTTGATAAAAAAATATTATACCTTTTCAAAATTGGAGTTTTTCATCAAAAATCTTTTAAATCATTTATTATGAATTTACATGATATTCCTATATTTTAAATAATTTTATTAAGGCCTTTACAGTCGATTTCCATAAACGGTCATTGAAATGCACTTATAGCACCTTTTCTTGTATTGATTTGGACATATCTCCAAATCTAACCATTAGATTTCAAAACTCTAAATTCGAGCATCGTTCCAGTTGTAAATCAGGATCCTGTGAATATAAATCTGCAAAACCAAAACTACTAGCTGCCCGTGTGAAAAATAGGGCCACCCAGAGTTTACGTTAAAACAATAAACTCCAAGTCAGTCATGTGACTGGTGTGAGAACTAAAACAATTATTAATCTTTATTTTAAAGTTCGGTAAATCAAGGGACCACACCGTATAACATGGAATGGGTTTCCTCCTAAGAGTACCAGTGCATAAAACAAACAACGCAATGCTAAATAAAGAAAAATGAAGCTATTATAAGACCCATGTCCCATCACACAATGCAACGCAAGCCAGAGGATAGGGTTTTTACCTTATAATAGCCAAAACATGCTTGATACGTTTAAAACACATTATTTTGATATTACTATAAGTGTATAGTGTCAAAACAATTTCAATCATAAATATCAATCATAGGCGGCATGAATGACCCATACCACTATGTCGCCATACTAGGTTCTACAAATAAAATCGCAATATCACGTATTGGAAATTGGATTTCCGTCATGAGTCGAGGCAAGGGGCAAGCTCCTCTCCGATTCGAGACACTCTAGCAAATGCCTCGGGACCACACACAGCGATCCCTTGGATCCTCCAAGGCCGGTCCTCTCTTACTTTTGAGGATTGGCAATTCCTAAACACACGTTTCCCGGTCCTATAGGACCTATATCTGAGGCGCCTCGCATCCAACAACCACACAGGTGAAAAGTGTAAAAATGTCAGCCAGTTTAAGCACTGACACCACCACTAGCTAGAAAGAAACGTCGTTCACTCCTTGGGTCCTTATCCCGTTTTTGACTCATACCGAGGTGTGAGGCTCGCGAATTCACGCTATACACAAAGCTATGCCACACAGGCCGTGCTTTGATCATCAACCACACGACTTTGCTTTTCAACAGAAGCCTTGATCAATTGCCACTTACGCGTCTCACACTGGCAATTCACTCCATGCGACTGATGTCCATCGATATACAACCTCTGAGCTCATACGTCTCAGAGAAGGGCGTTAAGCAAGAGAATAAATTCTCTACCGCCAAACAGATGTATATTTAATAGAGATCAATCAACACAGAATAAAATCCAATGTCAGACACACAATCCATTTACAAGTTCGTTCTGGGTCTGAACGAAACCGGAGGCACTTTCCTCGCATATCCATCCATCTCCAAGTACGTCTGGACGATCACCAACTGATTCCCTCATCTTGGGTGTACAGCCCAATCAAGATCATCAGTAATCACCCAAACAACGTGAAGACTTCCGGTCTTCAACCACCGTCTTCATCTTCGACTTATCGCCAAATCGGTTATTCAGAATGGGTAGAAACCCAGCCTTTCTGAATAACCCACGTATATAATAAACAAATGTTACACAAACACAACAAACGCCTCATTCCAATTCAGAATATTCTTTTATTCACAAAATTACATTCTTAGGGAAAGGTTCCCATTAATTTTATCCAAGATAAATTCTTCTAAATTCATTCTTTAATCTTCCTTTGGATATCATTTCAAACCATATTACGGTTTTCCAAACTAGTCGGGATTAGCAAACCACACCGAAGTAATTATTTATTTTATTTCCCAATCCCAACCTAATCACCCCATGGAGAAAACTGGTAATACTCCATATCTAACACCACGATGTTATCGGTAAAATTAATTACCATTTCACGTTCAAATCTAATTAAAGATTTAACTATCGCTTTGGAGAAAAACTGGTGATACTCCATTCTCGATCACTTTTCAGATTTGATAATTTAAATTATCAATTCACATTTCAATCTAATTAAAGATTCATTAAAACTCCACTTAGTTTTAATCTTTTCAAAAATCAATATCCTGTCTTTAACTGGGTTGAAGAACCAATGTCATCTGAAACACGGTTCACGATAAACCCAAAATCACATTCAAATTCAATTCCAATTAAATATTATTTAGTTGATACACTTCATTAAATCTAAATAGAAAGATTTAATCTTTTTCTCTATTGGGCTTAAGAATCGGTGTTAATGAAGACACCATTCACGAAAAACCCAAATCACATTTGATATTAAATACAAGGCTCTGAATAGAAAATATACCGGCTTATATTCAATATCAAATTCTGAAACCAACAAATATCGTATTGGAAATAACGATATAAAATATATCTTTCAATTTCCCATAACAATATCTGTATAGTCACGAAATCCAACATCGAAATATTCCAAAGATAATTTCGATTCAACTCCAGTCCAATTCACGTATTGGAAATTCTGATTATTTTTAAAACCACTTTCAAATTCAATTTATTTATTTCAAAAATAAATTGATTTTAATTCTAGTTCAAAACTAGTTCATTTTGATAAAAATCTATTTTTATCTTTTCAAATATGGAAATTTTCATCCTAATTCTTCACGAATCATTTCTTATGATTTTACACAAATTATTGATATTTTTAATAATTTTATCAATGCCCGTACAGTCGATTTCCATCAGCGGCCATCGAACTGC
This sequence comes from Allium sativum, assembly GCA_030737875.1. Taxonomy (NCBI): domain Eukaryota; kingdom Viridiplantae; phylum Streptophyta; class Magnoliopsida; order Asparagales; family Amaryllidaceae; genus Allium; species Allium sativum. The sequence goes on along the minus strand of CM060927.1, from coordinate 223,194,505 downwards.
ACTTACAGCGACCTTTTCCAAATTTGATTTGGACATAATTCCAAATCCAACCGTTAGATTTCAAATTTCTGATATTCATTGGAAAGCTCTTTTCGATACGAACCCAACGGTTCCGGTTTCAGGAGAATCCGACGGTCGGATCTCCCGTAACGTCAATTCAAAGTCAATGGTCGAAATTCACGAACTGCCGCAGCGCGGCGCGTTCTATTCAGGCCATTATATATAATGTATATATATTATATATATTTCATCGATTTCCTTTTTAAAACAAATTTTATAAATCGTTTTAAATTCGTTTTCAAAACCATTTCAACTCTATATTCAATTTCAAATCAAAATTGAACGTTTCATATCATTACTATATAAATGATAATATTTTCAAAACGTTATATTTTGAAATCACTTCCTTTTCTATATTCATTTTAAAAACGAATATAATCGATATAAATATCGCTCACGTCAAAATGGCGCATCTCTAATCAACACGGCTTTATATATTTCAATAAATTCGTTATTCTATTCAACAAATGAATATTTATTCCATTCAACACATGAATCTATATTTCTTTCAACACATGAATATTCTCAACACATGAGCACCGTCAACAGATGACTATTTATCCTATTTAACACATGAATATATATTTTATAATATTCTTTATTTTCCCAATTGGAAGGAGGCCCAATCAATTACCATATAATGTTAATTATATGGATTCCATACAACACATGTATATAATCACAACAATAAATAATCAATCATCATCCAAAGTGCACCACACTGTATAAGCATCAAATATATATATCTAACGCTTATAACAGCCTGTCAATTAATCGATCGAAATACAACTAATCAATCGGGATGAGTGGACTTCAAATATCATCCCAACACCCGTGTGGGGTTTCAAATCAACAAACACATATTTTTATTCACACACACACGTTAAAAACAATATTTTTAACGATAAAATGTTTTTAACTATATAAACATTTTATTTCACGTCACACAATCAATTTTCATCACAACAAACAATCAAACATACAAGCCATCCATGGTCTGTGGATGACGGGTGTCGGGTGCTGCTAAGCACCATCTGCATCCTAGTATATATATTCTTAACTAGAAAAGAAAATTTAAAGTGAGAAGTTCTCACCGACTAGCTAATCCAACGCCACGACTCTTCTTGTGTAGAAACCTTCGTCGTTCACGCCTTTTGTCACTTTCGTTGCCCGTAGCCACTACATATATAAAAATCACACTTTTATACTGTTGTCTATGTATATAAAAATCATATTTTTATAATCACTCCATATGGATAAAAATTCTATTTTCACATCGCTACTATATAGATAAAGATTATATTTTTACAACGGTGCTCTTATAAGAAAGATTATATTTTTATCACGCTATTCTCTACATAGAGATTTCGCCTTTTCAAATATAAAGATTTCGCCTTTTCAAATATAAAAATTTCGCCTTTTCAAACATAAAGATTTCGCCTTTTCAAATATAAAGATTTCGCCTTTTAAAATATAAAGATTTAAATCTTTTCTTTTCCTTCTTTGTAAAGATCTCATCTTTATGTGATAAAAATCATCACTTTGTATGTTATAAAATCTCGACCTTTCTACGATCAAAATTTGAATCATTCTACTACTAAAAATCTATCCTTCTTCTACATAAAAATCTATTCTTATTCTACATAAAAATCTAGTCTTCTTCTACATAAAAATCTAGTCTTTTCTATTCTAAAAATGAAGTCTTTTCTATTTTAAAAATGATAACTTTTTGTTACGCTATATATATATATATATATATATATATATATATATATATATATTTCTGAAAATAAAAACAATGTTTTTATGTAATTTAAAACTGATTTAAACTATGGTATTATATAAAAAAATAAAAACTGAACTTTAAAACCTATGTTTTATAAATTCAAAATCACCTTTCTTCGAGAGCAGGGGGCAGGAGGAGGAGCGCTGGAGTCGGTTGGTGGTGCGTCGGCGGAACAGGATGCGCGGGGCCTTGAACAATGGAGGAGGGTGGGTTTCGTGCGATGGAGAAGAAGAAGGGGACGAGCTGCTGATGGAGGCGGCCCAGAGGAGATCGGCGGCGACCTTGGGCGGCGCGACGCCCTGCGTGGTGGAGCGACGACTCCACTGGGGATTCCCCTTTTTTTCTTGTTGAAAAATGAAATGGGGGGCTGAGAGGAGATAAGGGGAGAGAGGGAGGGATTTTATATTTAATTATTTTAATTTCCAAAAAGCAACTTTTTATTTCGACCTCGAAACGAGACCCACCGCCTGTCGTCCATAGCTAATTACCCCCATTCCGAACACAATGGGATATGTATCGTAAGCTGATTCGGTCGTTTCGATCAGTTTTCATCAAAATATAACTCTATATATTGAATTTGAACGCGCATTTCAATTTAATGGGGTCACATGCTAACTCGAAAAATTCCCGAAAAATATTTTCTAGCTTTGTATTGACGATACGGTCCTAACAAAACTAGTTTCGTCGAATTCTGAGACCGTTTGAAAAATGACCATTTTCCAGTCGATTAAAATCAACTAAAACTGGTCAAATGCGTTTTCCTTTGCCACGCTCACATATTGATTCGAAAAATTATGAAATTTGAAACCTAGCAATAACTTGACATCACGGATCCAATAAAAGTGGTTTCGTCGAAATCCGAGGTCGTTTGCAAATTGGCTATTTTTAAGGGCCAGAATTCCATAGCGACTATTCTGAAATTTCAACTGGACATATCTTTTTATCCCCGCTATGAAATTTCAATTTTTCGGATTCGTTGGAAAGATATTCTCAAATAGATTCTAATATTTTGGTTTCGCTAAAATCCGGTTTATTTTGAATCCTGTACATTCATTTGAAGATTGAAATCGAATTTTCGAACTACCGCGCCATTTTCAATTCCTTTTATAAATATAAATAATTATTTATATTCTAACGGCGATTCGAATAAATATATACGTCCGAATTCTATTCAAAATAAATTTCTCATCGTTATTATTTAAAATAATTCATTTTAAATATTCAAAATTCACTAAAATTGCCAAAATAAAAATTTTAAATTGGCTCGCATTTTCCGGGTTATTACATATATTCATTGGAAAGATCTTATCGATACGAACCCAACGGTTCCGGTTTTACCAGAATCCGACGGTCGGATCTCCCGTTACATCAATTTGAAGTTAATGGTCGAAATTCGCGAACAGTCGCTGTGCGGCGTGTTCTATTCAGGCCATTATATACATACATACATATATATATATAGGGAAAGTCTACAGAGACACAATGGTGACACAATTGATTTACATCATTGGATCACCTCATGAATTGCACATCTCCATATAAAGACAAAAGGATCTAACGGTTAAGACTCTATGTCTCTCTCTTTGTGTCTAATTTTGTGTTCAAATAGCCGGCCCCATATATATATATATATATAATATTCTATATATTCTTCATCGGTTTCCTTTTTAGAAATTATTTTATAAAATTCCTTTTAAAATGATTTTATCTTCATTTTTCAATTTTAGATAAAAACTGAATATTCTATATTAAAATATTTATATTATCAAAATATTAGATTTATAAATCACTTCTTTCATATTCATTATAAAATAAATAAAATCGACCGATAAACCCTTTCAGGCTAAAATAAAGTTCGCTACTTAATCCGGCTTCACAATTTTATATTTTTATATCCATCTAAGACGGACATAAAAATCATACTTTATTCTTCATTAAATTTATTTTAAAATATTCTTTATTCTAATTTTTTTTATTCTTAAACATTAAAATGATTTTTTTCATTATTTTACATTAAAATGTATTTTTACATTAAAATAACCTTTTTTCATTAAAATAATTCTGAATCAGAATGCGACTCAATCAATTACCATATAATTTCAGTTATATGGATTTCATACATTGCATATATTCAACGATAATGATAAACAATCATCAAACAATACATTCACATCCAAAGTGAGATTTATAACCGTTTGAACATTAAAATAAATAAAAGAATAATGTTCAACACAGACTGTCAATCCATCGATTGACAATTAATTAAATATTGGGACTAGTGTATATCAATTGTCGTCCCAACACCCGTGTGGGGTTTCAACCAACAAGAAAATAATAGATTATTTGTGCACTTGGGCGATGTGTGAAAAATTATCGTCCCAATCACATAAACAAGCCGGATAACTTGTAAATGAAAGTGTAACATTTCAACATCACAAACATATATTTCAAAACATCGCTAACATCATATTTTTAACATATGGATATTTTCACTACCATCGCTAACATATAAATGACCATGTTTTAATGATTCCTACATAAAATGTAAATTTTTATTGTTAACATATTCCATTTTAATATCTCATTCTTTTTAATGCTTACAATGGAAATATAATTTTCATTGTTCAATCTTTTAATTCTACTCTTTTATTTCTCTAAAGTGGAAATAAAAATGTACATTTACTTCTATTCTCTAAAATGGCAATAAAAATGTAACCTTTAAAACTATTCTTTTTATTGTCTCTAAATGACAATAAAAAAATGGAACATTAAAATCTATTCTTTTTGTTTCATATAAAATGACCATAAAAATGTGACATTTAAATCTATTTTTTTTTTATTGTCTCTAAAATGATATTAAAAATGTAACTTTTTAATCTAAGCTTTTATTTACATCTAAAATGTGAACAAAAATGTAACTTTTTTAATTCAAGCTTTGATTTACATGTACAATGTAAATAAACATGTAACTTTTCATTCTATGGTTTCATTTACATTTACAATGTGAATAAAATGTACTTTTAGTTCTATGTTTTTATTTACATCTAATATGTAAATAAAAATGTAAATTTTCAATCAATGTTTTTATTTGCATCTAATATACAAATAAAAAATGTAACCTTTGATCTATTCTTTTTATTGAATTGACAATTCTAACCCAATCCGATAATATAAACAAAATGATATTTTTATTGAATTGACAATTCTATTTTCAATTCAATAATAAGAACAAAATGATATTTTTCATTGAATTGACAATTCTATTTTCAATTTAATATTAATAACAAAATGATATTTTTTATTGAATTGACAATTCTATTTTCAATTCAATAACAAGAACAAAATGATATTTTTAATTGAATTGACAATTCTATTTTCAATTCAATAATAAGAACAAAATGATATTTCATATTTGTTTAATATATATGATTCACAAAATATTGACAAAAATGATTTATTTTAACCAACACATACAGATCTATAATTTAACTAATAAATCTATGTTTATACATCTCAAATAAACAGATCAATCTTCCAAAATTTCATCACATCGCAGAACTAATTCATTAACATACATACAACTATTTAACAGCGAGAAAAACAATTAAATTGATTAATTATTTAAAATCAGAAATCTCACAGTCATGAATCTGAATTGTTTGGATTTGCAAATTTATCCAAAATTCAACCAGCTCAGAATCGCTTCTTTTCAGTCTAGAATTGTAGATTTTGTCTCTACGATTGCAACGCTTCGAAAATCGAGTTATTCCGAGTCAGTATGAACAAGTTATGGTTTAATTTGTGTAATTAACATTTTAGAGTAAAATATAACTTTATACCCTTCTTCCTCTTTTCTAAACCAAGGCCACAAGTTTTAGTTTCTAGTTCAATTTTTGGATCTGATTTTTCAATCGATTGGAGCGACTGGAGGACGATCGGGTGGTGGCACGTCAGAGAGGGGGTCCAGGCGCACGTGCGCCGCAGGCGGGGCCCAGCTCGGTGGTGGCACGGCGGCTCCCTGGCGGTCGAAACACGTGATTTTTGGGGGTGTGGTTCATGTCCAATACTCCACTACATATCTCAAATCCGGTATGAAATCGAAGAGGAAGGGAAGCTCTACGAAATCTTCCAAAGGACTGTAGGATTTTATTCAGTGGATTGGGGGAAATCATTGGAGAAAGGATCGAGAAATATAGGCCATGAAAATAGAAGGCGGCGGCTCATATACGATGAACTAGGGTTTTGAAAATAAATTCGTTTTTATAATATTTTATTGTAAATTTTACAAATAAATCCATAAGTCTTAAACAATTCCAATTTCGGTCTAGCAGGAGTTGATCCTAGCCAATAGCCCCTGTTTCGGATCCAATGGACTAGGTCTCCTCAGCCCAAACGACTGTCTGTGGCCTGAAATCTTTAATTTAATATTTATATCCCTTATTAAATTAATTTGATCATATATTTAAATTCACCGGGGCCACATACGAACTCAGAAAAATCCAAAAAAAATATTTCTCGCTTTGTTTTAACGATACGGTCCTTACAAAACTAATTTCATCAAATTCTAAGACTGTTTGAAAAATGGCTATTTTCAAGTTGATTAAATTTGACTGAAATTGACAAAACACATTTTCTTTTGCCACGCTCACATATAAATTCGAAAAATTATGAAAATTGAAACCTAGCAATAATTTGACAATCCGAATCCAACAAAAGTGGTTTCATCGAAAACGGAAGTCGTTTGCAAAATGGCTATTTTTAAGGGCTATATATTATATTAAAATATATATAAATTCTATAGTGACTTTTCTAAATTTTAAACCGGCCATAACTATTTATTTTCAAAGTGAAATTTCAGTTTCTTACATTCGTTAGAAAGATATGGTTAAACAGATTTAAATGTTTTTGGTTTTACTGAAATCCGATTTATTTTGAATCTTGTACATTCAGTTAAAGTTTAAAATCAAATTTTCAAACTGCCGCGCCATTTCTAACTCCTTTTATATTTAAATTAAATTTATTTGTTTTAACTTCGATTAAAATAAAATTTTAATCGTTATTATTTAAAATAAACCATTTCAAATATATAAATCCATTAAAATTTCTAAAATAAAATTTTTAAATTGGTTCAGAATTTGCGGGTTGTTACTATCTCCCCGACTTAAAATCTTTTCATCCTCGAAAAGGAACGAAGCTAAAGGTTGTTTAATTAACCAACTCAAGTTTCAATTCTTATCAATTTAGTTCAATATTAAATTAGATAGCTAAATTTATCATTCTTTCTCCTATTGGTTAATTTAATTATCATACCAACATTTTAGTCAGTCAAACTAATTATCAAACATCACAACCAGCAATCAATTAGGTGATTAACTTTTTAAATATATAACTTTTATATATAGTCAAAAATCATAGTTTTAGTGCAAATCACCACAATAAACCCTAATTAAGTTTTGGTCCTCATACTAGTCGATTGGAAATATATAGATATTCCACTTTCATAACTCGAACATAAATACTGATGATATATATATATATATATATATATATATATATATATATCACCATAATCATCTCCGGGTGACTAGAGTGTGATTCTATATCTACCCAGTATATTTGAGACTTCGTATACACGTGGATCAGACGTATATCAAAATCTCTATATACTCGATTGTCCAAATTAAAATATAATAATATCTCAAATACGTATTTTAAGATAAAATTTTCAAAACTAAATTTGTTTGTTTTTTTTTAATTTTAAAATAACACTCTTCGGACTCATTCTAGGATACTACTGATCCCATCTCTAATGAGTCATTCTTTTATAGGATATTATTAATCCTACCTCTGATGAGTCTTTTATTCAGTTCTAACGAGTTGTACCCCAAAGATTTGAGCTAACCTCGCTCTGATACCAAATGTAAAGACCCGAAAATCCCCACCCTTTGAATCGACCATAAACCATACAGGTCTGAACCAAAAGTTGGAAATCTTCGAATACTTTAACTTTGGGAATACAATACATTAGAATAACAACAGAAGACTTTTATTACATCATGATAATATAACATCAGAGTACATAATATATCAGAGTACACTGAGAATAATACAGCGGAAGATAATTTACAAAAGATTTAATACAATGCAATGTAAGTAACTAAACTGATATAGCGGAAGTCTAATAATACTCTGGACACAGCTTTAAGCTTAGATCCATAATCCTGCTCAATATATCTGCAAAATAAGCTACTCGACTGCACGTGTGGAAAAGAGGGCACCCGAGTTTGCAAGTGAAACAAACTACAGGTTAGTCATGGGACTGCTATGAGAAATCTTACTTAACTTATTTAATAATAAGGCTAATCACAGGACCACGCCACTAATGCGGAACGGGTTTACTCCGTTGGATTGCCAGTGCATGAAATAAAGTAAATCGTTAATCAACGCAATGCTTTTTAGAAAAATGAAACCATTATAAGACTCAAGTCCCATCACACAATGCAACGCAAACTGGAGGATAGAGTTTTACCTTATAATGGTCAAAGATGCTTGATACGATAAAACAGATTTGATATTATTATTAGTGCATATATGTTTTAAAAACAATTTCAATCATAATGTATCAATCATAGACGACACAGTACCCCATCCTACTATGTTGCCATACTACTTCTGCAATCAAAACCGCATGATGTCGTATTGGAAGTTGGGTTTCCATCTTGAGTCAAGGCTAGGAACGATCTCCTTAACGATTCGAGACGCTCTAGCAATGTCTCAGGATCCGGACGTTGGCGAACCCTTGGATACAGCAAGGCTAGTCCACAAATACTTTAGCGAATTGGCAATTATTGAACACACGCTTCCCGATCCTATTGGACCTATAAATTGGCATTTGGCGACCAATAAAAATAATCTGAGGTGCCTCGTAATCCATCAACCACATAAGTAAAATGTCAGGGCTAGTAAGTCGCTGACACCACTTCTAGCTAGAAAGAAACGTGTGCACTCCCTGCGTTCCCTTGCTCTGTTTCTGACTCAATCGGGGTGTGAGGCTCGCGAAGTAACGCTACACAAAGGTATGCTAATTAAAGCTATGCTTTGATCATCATCCACAAGACTCTGCACTTCAACAAAAGCCTTGATCCATGCATCTTAGTATGCCACATTGTCAATCCCTACAATTGATTTCTGCCAATGTATAACCTTTGAGCTCATACATCAGACACACCATCCATTTACAAGTCCTTTCTAGGTTTGAATGAAACCGGAGGAATCTTATTCCTCGCATATCCGAATAATCAACAAGTACGGCCGGACGGCTACCACTTCAGCCCCTTCAAGGTAGCTACTCCAATCATGGGCATCAGTAGCAACTCATCCATTCGACGTAAAGATCGTCGGTCTTGCACCATCTTCAATTTCTTCGACTGTTAGTCGTCGTATTCATTATTCGGAATAGGTTAAAACCCGGTCTTTCCGAATAACTCGCGTAATTTATAATCAAGTGCTATAAAAACACATCCAACACCTCATTCCAATTCAGAATATTCTTTTAATAAAATATTCACAATATTAGGGAAGAGTCCCCATTAATTTTATCAAAGTTAAAATTCTTTAAAGTTTTTCTTTTTAATCTCTAAAATCATTACTTAAGGATTATTCAAGTTTAAGAGATTAATATTATCTTTAACTAGGTTAAAGAACTAATGTCTCTTAAAAACATTATTCACGATAAACCCGAAATCATTTCCCATTAAATATGGAATTTTTACGGAGATCAAATCAATATATAATCGATATAAATTTCCGTATCAGACTAATAATATAATGGGAATAACAACAAAGCCTTTTAAATTTCATATATAGTAACAGCCTTCTTTTACAGAAGCTCATCTCGATTATTACCGAATCGAATTCCATTCAATTCCAATTTAATGTATTATTATTTCGAAACATTTCCATTTAAATCTTAATAAAAGATTTATAAATTCCAAATTATATTTTCACTGTTAATTAGGTTAAAGAACAAATGTCGTTTTGAAACACAATTCACGATAAACCCAATTCACATTTCACTTTATTCCAATTACTAAATACAATTTGAAAACTCTATTAATCTTAATTAAAAGATTTATTCCAGTTACACGGGGTTTTAAGAATAGTGTTATTTAAGACACCATTCACGATAACCCAAAATCCAATTTATTTATTTTAAACATTGGGTTATCTTTCTAGTTAATAACTAGTTCGTTTTGATAAAAATATATTTTACCGTTTCAAAATTGGAGTTTTTCATCAAAAATCTTTTAAATCATTTATTATGAATTTACATGATATTCCTATATTTTAAATAATTTTATTAAGGCCTTTACAGTCGATTTCCATAAACGGTCATTGAACTGCACTTATAGCGACCTTTTCTAGTATTGATTTGGACATATCTCCAAATCTAACCGTTAGATTTCAAAACTCTTATATTCATTGGAAAGCTCTTATCAATACGAACCCAACGGTTCCGGTTTTACGAGAATCCAACGGTCGGATCTCCCATTACATCAATTTGAAGTTAATGGTCGAAATTCGCGCACGGTCGTTGTGCGGCGCGTTCTTTTCAGGCCATTATATATATATATATAATATTCTATATATTCTTTGTCGGTTTCCTTTTTAAAACTTATTTTATAAAAAAATTATAAAATTCCTTTGAAATTGATTTTATCTTCATTTTTTAATTTTAGATAAAAATTGAATATTTTATATTAAAATATTTATATTATCAAAATATTAGATTTGTAAATCACTTCTTTCATATTCATTATAAAATAAATAAAATCGACCGATGAACTCTTTTAGGCTAAAATAACGTTCGCTACTTAATCCGGCTTCACAATTTTATATTTTTATATCCATTCTAAGACGGACATAAAAATTATACTTTATTCTTCATTAAATTTATTTTAAAATATACTTTATTCTAAAAAAAAATTATTTTTTATATTCTCAAACATTATAATGTATTTTTACATTAAAATGATCTTTTTCATTCTTTTACATTAAAATGTAATTTTACATTAAAATAACCTTTTTTCATTAAAATAATTCTGAATCAGAATGCGACTCAATCGATTACCATATAATTTCAGTTATATGGATTTCATACATTGCATATATTCAACGATAATGATAAACAATCATCAAATAATACATTCACATCCAAAGTGAGATTTATAACTGTGTGAACATTAAAATAAATAAAAGAATAATGCTCAACACAGGCTGTCAATCCATCGATTGACAATTAATTAAATATTGGGACTAGTGTATATCAAATGTCATCCCAACGCCCGTGTGGGGTTTCAACCAACAAGCAAATAATAGATTATTTGTGCACTTGGGGGATGTGTGAAAAATTATCGTCCCAATCACATAAACAAGTCGGATAACTTGTAAATGGAAGTGTAACATTTCAACATCACAAACATATATTTCAAAACATCTCTAACATCATATTTTTAACATATGGATATTTTCACTACCATCGCTAACATATAAATGACCATGTTTTAATGATTCCTACATAAAATGTAAATTTTTATTGTTAACATATTCCATTTTAATATCTCATTCTTTTTAATGCATACAATGGAATTATAATTTTCATTGTCCAATCTTTTAATTCTACTCTTTTTATTTCTCTAAAGTGGAAATAAAAATGAAACGATAAGGAATTTCGCTCGATCTGAATCGATCGCTAAACCGACCAAGACCGTTCGAAACCCCTGATTGTTTTGAGAACACGACGAATCAGAACTCAAACAGAAGAACATTACATTGCTTATTACAACAATTCCATCAGAGTACAAGAATATACAGAGTATGAATAAATATTACACAGAAAATATCAGAGTGGCGCAGCGGAAGCGTAGTGGGCCCATAACCCACAGGTCCCAGGATCGAAACCTGGCTCTGATACCAAAATGAAACGATAAGGAATTTCGCTTGATCCGAATCGATCGCTAAACCGACCAAGACCGTTCGAAACCCCTGATTGTTTGGAGAACACAACGAACCAGAACTCAAACAGAAGAACATTACATTGCTTATTACAACAATTCCATCAGAATACAAGAATATACAGAGTATGAATAAATGTTACACAGAAAATATCAGAGATTTAAATTACATTTAAATACATTGCAGCGGAAAATAATACAATACATAACTAGAAGTAATACACGGATATAGAGCTTTCCGAATATCGCCTCAGATGTAAATCAGGATCCTGTGGATATAAATCTACAAAACCAAAACTACTAGCTGCCCGTGTCAAAATAAGGGCACCCAGAGTTTAGGTTAAAATAATAAACTCCAGGTTAGTCATGTGACTGGTGTGAGAACTAAAACAGTTATTTAAAACTTTACTTTAAAATAAAGTAAATCAAGGGACCACGCCGTATAACACGGAACGGGTTTCCTCCCAAGAATACCAGTGCATATAACAAAACAGCGCAATGCTTTTTGGAAAAATGAAGCTATTATAAGACCCAGGTCCCATACACAATGCAACACAAGCCGGAGGATAGGGTTTTCCCTTATAATAGCTAAACATGCTTGGTACGTTAAAAACAAATCATTTGATACTATTATAAGTGCATAGTGTATAATACAACTTCAAATATAAATGTATCAATACTAGACGGCATGGGTACCATATATCATGTCGCCATACTAGACTCTACAATCAAAACCGCAAATGTCACATACTGGAAATTGGGTTTCCATCTGTGAACCGAGGCAAAAGATAGTCCTCTACCGATTCGAGACGCTCTAGCCCGCCCCTCAGGACCCAGACTCAGGTGGGCCCTTGGATCGTCAGGGCCGGTCCACCGATGTGGATTAAAATGCCTGAACACTACGTTTTCCCGCCCTTTGGGGCGTCAATGAGCCAAATGACTCCATCGGCTCCACATAGTCATCGACATATCCGAGGTGCTTCGCAACAGCAACAACCACACAGGTGAAAATAATATAAATGTCAGGGCTGGTAGGTCACTAACACCACCCTAGCTAGAAGAAAACGCATGTCCTCCCTGAGGTCCTCTCCCGTTTTTGGTTCAAAATGGGGGTGTGAGGCTCGCGAATCAACGTTACACAAAGCTATGCCACACAGGCGGTGCTTTGATCATCAACCACAAGACTTTGCTTTTCAACAGAAGCCTTGATCAATTGCCACTTAGGCATGCCACACAGGCAATTCACTCCATGCGATTGATATCCATCAATATATAACCCATGAGCTCGTACGTCTCAAAGAAGGGCGTTAAGAAAGAGAATAAATTCTCCGCCGCCAAACAGATATATATTTGATAGAAATCAATCACACAGAATAAAATCCAATGTCAGACACACAGTCCATTTACAAGTTCGTTCTGGGTCTGAACGAAACCGGAGGCACCTTGTACCCCGCATATCCATCGATCTCCAAGTACGTCTGGACGATCACCAACCGATTCCCTCCTCTTGGGTGTATAACCTAATCAAGATCATCAGTAATAATCCAAACGATGTGAAGACCTCCGGTCTTCGACCACCATCTTCATCCTCGACCCATCATCGAATCAGTTATTCATAATGGGATAAACCCAGTCTTTCTGAATAACTCGCGTATATAATAAACAAGTGTTACACAAACACAACATACTCCTCATTCCAATTCATCAGTCACTAACCGTAAATTAGTAAGAGAACAACCATAAATATTAACCCCGAAGGCCGAAACCAACATCAGATCCATACCCAGGAAACCATTCATCTCAACTAATCTTCAATTAGTTGCTAAATTTCACATTCTTAGGGAGAGGTTCCCATTAATTTTATCAAAGATAAATTCTTTAAATTTATTCTTTAATCTTCCTTTGAATATCAATTCAAACCAAATTATGGTTTATCCAAACTAGTCCGGATTAACGAACCTTACCGAAGTAATCATTTGTTTTAATTTCCCAATTCCAACCTATTCATCCCATGAAGTAAAACTGGTAATAATTCATATCTAACACCACGGTGTTATCGGTAAATTCAATTACCATTTCACGTTCAAATCTAATTAAAGATTTAACTATCGCCTGGAGCAAAACTGGAGATACTCCATTCTCGATCATTTCAATCTAATTAAAGATTCATTAAAACTCCACTTGGTTTTAATCTTCCCAAATTAATGATATTTTAACTTGGGAAATCATATCCTATCTTTAACTAGGTTAAAGAACCAAGGTCATTTAAAACACGGTTCACGATAAACCAAAAATCACATTTTATTCCATCAGCCTTTAACCGTAAATTAGCAAGTGAACAATTCCCTAAGTATTAACCTCGAAGGCCGAAACCAACATCAGATTAATACCCAAGAAACCATTCAACTTAACTAATCTGTAGTTAGTTTCTGATTTTCTTAATCCCTTTGGGTTTAAGAACAGTATTGTTGAAGATACCGTTCACGACAACCCAAATCCCATTTGATATTAAATACAAGGCTCTGAATAGAAAATATATCGGCTTATATTCAATATCAAATTCTACGACCAACAAATATCGTATTGGAAATAACGGTAAAAATACATCTTTCAAATTTCTTAATAATATTTGTATAATCACGAAATCCAACATCGAAATATTCCAAAGACAATTTCGATTCAAATCCATTTCCACTTTACATGTTGGAAATTCTGGTTATTTTCAAAACCATTTCAAATCCACTTTATTTATTTTTAAAAATAAGTGGGATTATAATTCTAGTTCAAAACTAGTTCATTTCGATAAAAAAACTATTTTTATCTTTTCAAATTTGGAATTTTTTTTTCATCCCAATTCTTCACAAATCATTTCTTATGATTTTACACAAATTATTACTACTTTTAATAATTTTATTAAGGCTCGTACAGTCGATTTCCATCAACGGCCATCGAACTGCACTTACATCGACCTTTTCCAAATTTGATTTGGACATAATTCCAAATCCAACCGTTAGATTTCAAACCTCTAATATTCATTAGAAAGCTCTTTTCGATACGAACCCAACGGTTCCGGTTTTAGGAGAATCCGATGGTCGTATCTCCCGTAATATCCATTCGAAGTCAATGGCCGAAATTCGTGAACTGCCGCAGTGCGGCGCGTTCTATTCAGGCTATTATATATATAATATATATATTATATATATTTCGTCGATTTCCTTTTAAAACGTATTTTATAAATCGTTTTATATTCGTTTTCAAAACGATTTCAACTTCATATTCAATTCCTAATCAAAATTGAATATTCCATGTCATCGATATATAAATGATAATATTTTCAAAGCATTAGATTTTGAAATCAATTCCTTTTCTATAATCATTATAAAAACGAATATAATCGATATAAATATCGTTCACGTCAAAATGGCGCATATCTAATCAACACGGCTTTATATATTTCAATAACTTCGTTATTCTATTCAACAAATGAATATTTTCAACACATGAATATATATTTTTCAACACATGAATATTCTCAACACATGAGTATTGTCAACACATGAGTATTGTCAACACATGACTATTTTTGTTATTTAATATATTTTATAAAATTATGATTTCTATCATTTAATTCTTAATCAGACTCCAACCGTAAATTAGTAAGAGAACGATTCCCTAAGTATTAACCCTGAAGGCCGAAACCAACATCTGATCAATACCCAGGAAACCACTCATCTTATCTAGTTTCCAGTTAGTTTCTAATTTTATATATAATAAAGATGTAAATTTTATTGTTAAAATATTTCGTTGAACACATGATAAGTTTCAACACATGAATATTCTCAACACATGAGTATCGTCAACACATGACTATTTATTCTATTCAACACATGAATATTTATTTTATAATATTCTTTATTTTCCAAATTGGAATGAGGCCCAATCAATTACCATATAATGTTAATTATATGGATTTCCATACAACACATGTATATAATAGCAACGATAAATAATCAACCATCATCCAGAGTGCACCACACAACTGCATAAGCATTAAATATAAATAATTAACGTTTAAACAGTCTGTCAACCCATCGATTGACATACAACTAAACAATCGGGATTAGTGTACGTCAAATATCATCCCAATACCCGTGTGGGGTTTCAAATCAACAAACACAGATTTTATTTGTGCAGTTGGGCGATATGTAAAATTTATCATCCCAATCAATATCAGTCAAATCAGTGTATATAAACAAATCGTTCGATTTGTTTATAAATATCTATTTTATATACACATTAAAAATTATATTTTTAACTATAAAATATTTATTCATTCCACATCACACAATTGAATTTCACAACACACCAATCAAACAAACAAGTCATCCATGGTCTGCGGACGATGGGTGTCGGGTGCTGCTAAGCACCGTCTGCATCCTAGTACATATTTCAACTAGAAAACAAATTAAAAGGGAGAAGTTCTCACCTTGATTTTTATACCAACATATTTTCTGACTTGCTGAATTGTTGTTCGAGCTCTAGACTTTGCATACAAGCTTTAATCTCCTATCTATTCTTTTTTATAGCGTAAGCACACCGTTTTGAACAACATTCTCCTAATGGGTTTTTTGCCGAAAATGCTCCAATTCGCCAGAATTCGCGAAAGTACTCGATTTTTACAGCTTTTAAACAGTTGACTTTGGACGCGTTTTACGGGCGGCTACACAATCCAAATCGTGACTTCCATATAGTCAAACCGGGACCCACGGTGGCTGTGGGTGGTCGGTGGAGGTCGCTGGGCCGAGGGGAGGTCGAAGGGGGGTGGCGCGGGTCAGGGCATGGGCCCAGGTGTAGGCGGTGGCCGGATTTAGGCTAAGGTTTTCTATTTGGGGCGTTGGAGAGGGAGGAGGAGGCAATGAAGGAGGTGGGGGGTCTGAGAGGGACGGCCGGAGGCAGGGGAGGCTCATCGGTGGGGGTGGAGGAGGTCCGGTGGACGGTGACAGGCTCTGGCGGCGGGGAAAGGGGGTGCGGGTTTGGGGAACGGGGTCAACGAGGGGGTTTTCCCCCTTTTTTTATTTATGAAATTTATGGCCTTCAAAATCTATATGTAACTTCACCATTCGAAATCCAAATCGAACCCACCGCCTGTCGTCCCTAACCAAATACCCCCATTCCGGACACAATGGGATATGTTTCGTAAGCTGATTCGACCATTTCAATTAGTTTTCGTTTAAATTAAAATTTAAATCAATATATATTTAATTTTAACGTACATTTCAATTTACCGGGGGTCACATACGAACTCTAAAAATTACAGAAAAATTATTTCTAGCTTCGTATTGACAATACGGTTCCAATAAAACTAATTTCGTCAAATTCTGAGATCGTCTGAAAAACGGCCATTTTCTGGTCGATCGAAATTGACTGAAATTATCAAAACACGTTTTCTTTTGACACGCTCACACATTGATTCGAAAAATTATGAATTTTGGAATATAGCAATAACTTGACATCCCGGATCTAATAAAAGTGGTTTCGTCGAAAACCGAGGTCGTTTGCAAAATTACCATTTTTAAGGGCCAGAATTCCATGGCGACTATTCTGGATTTTCAACTGGGCACAACTTTTTATCCCCGCTATGAAATTTCAATTTTTCAGATTCGTTGGAAAGATATTCTCAGATAGATTCAAATATTTTTGGTTTCACCAAAATCCGGTTTATTGTGAATCCTGTACATTCATTTGAATTTTGAAATCAAATTTTCAAACTATCACGCCATTCTCAATTCCTTTTATAATTAAAATAAAATATTTATATTCTAACATCGATTCAAATAAACATATACGTTCTAATTCTATTCAAAATAAATTTCCCGTCATTATTATTTAAAATAATCCATTTTATATATTCAAAATTCATTAAAATTGCCAAAATAATTTTTTTAAATTGGCTCAGATTTCCGGGTTATTACAAAAAATGTACATTTACTTCTATTCTAAAAAATGGCAATAAAAATGTAACCTTTAAAACTATTCTTTTTATTGTCTCTAAATGGCAATAAAAAAAATGAAACATTAAAATCTGTTCTTTTTGTTTCATATAAAATGACCATAAAAATGTGACATTTAATTCTACTTTTTTTTATTGTCTCTAAAATGACATTAAAAATGTAACTTTTTAATCTAAGCTTTTATTTACATCCAAAATGTGAATAAAAATGTAACTTTTTTATTTCAAGCTTTGATTCACATTTACAATGTTAATAAACATGTAACTTTTCATTCTATGGTTTCATTTACATTTTCAATGTAAATAAAATGTACTTTTGATTCTATTTTTTTATATACATCTAATATGTAAATAAAAATGTAACTTTTAAATCAATGTTTTTATTTGCATCTAATATACAAATAAAAAATGTAACCTTTAATCTATTCTTTTTATTGAATTGACAATTCTAACCAAATCCAATAATATAAACAAAATGACATTTTTATTGAATTGACAATTCTATTTTCAATTCAATAATAAGAACAAAATGATATTTTTCATTGAATTGACAATTCTATTTTCAATTCAATAATAAGAACAAAATGATATTTTTCATTGAATTGACAATTCTATTTTCAATTGAATAATAAGAACAAAATGATATTTCATATTTGTTTAATATATATGATTCACAAAATATTAACAAAAATGATTTATTTTAACCAACACATACAGACCTATAATTTAACTAATAGATCTATGTTTATACATTACAAATAAACAGATCAATCTTCCAAAATTTCATCACATCACAGAACTAATTCATTAACATACATACAACTATTTAACAGCGAGAAAAACAATTAAATTGATTAATTATTTAAAATCAGAAATCTCAAAGTCGTGAATCTGAATTGTTTGGATCTGCAAATTTGTCCAAAATTCAACCAGCTCATAATCGCTTCTTTTCAGTCTAGAATTGTAGATCTCGTCTCTACGATTGCAACGCTTCGAAAACCGAGTTATTCTGAATCAGTGTGAACAAGTTATGGTTTAATTTGTGTAATTAAATTTTTAGAATAAAATATTAAAGTAAAATATCACATTATACCCTCTTCCTCTTTTCAAAACAAAGGCCGCAAGTTTTAGTTTCCAGTTTAATTCTAGGGTTTGATTTTTCAATCGACTGGAGCGACTGGAGGACGATCGGGTGGTGGCACGTCAGAGAGCAGGACGAGGTGCACGTGCGCGGCAGGTGGGGCCCAACTCGGTGGTAGCACGACGGTTCCCTGGCGGTCGAAACGCATGATGTTTGGGGGCGTGGTTCTCGTCCAATACTCCACTACAAATCTCAAATCCGGTATGAAATCGAAGAGGAAGGGAAGCTCTACGAAATCTTCCAAAGGATTGTAGGATTTTATTCAGTGTATTGGGGGAAATCAATGGAGAAAGGATCGAGCAATGTAGTCCATGAAAATAGAAGGCGGTGGCTCATATACGATGAACTAGGGTTTTGAAAATAAATGTGTTTTTATAATATTTTATTGTAAATTTTACAAATAAATCCATAAGTCTTAAACAATTCCAATTTCGGTCCAGTAGGAGTTGATCCCACCCAATAGTCCCTGTTCCGGATCCAATGGGCTAGGCCTCATCAGCCCAAACGACTGTTTGTGGCCCAAAATCTTTAATTTAATATTTAGATCACTTATTAAATTAATTCGATCGTATATTTAAATTCACCGGGGCCACATACGAACTCAGAAAAACCCAAAAAAATTATTTTTAGCTTTGTTTTAATGATACGGTCCTAACAAAACTAATTTCGTCGAATTCTGAGACTGTTTGAAAAATGGCCATTTTCAAGTCGATTAAGTTTGACTAAAATTGACAAAACACATTTTCTTTTGCCACGCTCACATATAAATTCGAAAAATTATGAAAATTGAAACCTAGCAATAATTTTACAATCCGAATCCAACAAAAGTGGTTTCATCGAAAACGGAGGTCGTTTGCAAAATGGCTATTTTTAAGGGCTATATATTATATTAGAATATATATAAATTCTATAACGACTTTTCTAAATTTTAAACTGGCCAAAACTATATATTTTTAAAGTGAAATTTTAGTTTCTTACATTCGTTAGAAAGATATGGTTAAATAGATTTAAATATTTTTGGTTTTACTGAAATCTGATTTATTTTGAATCCTGTACATTAAGTTAAAGTTTAAAATCAAATTTTCAAACTGTCGCGCCATTTCTAACTCCTTTTATATTTAAATTAAATTTATTCATTTTAACTTCGATTAAAATAAATTTTTAATCGTTATTATTTAAAATAAACCATTTCAAATATATAAAATCCACTAAAATTTCTATAATAAATTTTTTAAATTGGTTCAGAATTTGCAGGTTGTTACAAGGGACACGCTTACTGGGATGATTGTAAGAGATCCAAACGTGGAGGACGGTGTGGGCGGCGCAAACCGACTGGCACATGTGTGTGCATGTCCGAGCCAAGGGGGATAAGACGACCGTGACACCAGTAGATATGGTTGTGCACATCAGCGAAGGGTTGCTACTTTTGGAAGTGATACCCCCTACTGTTGGGTCGGCACAGGGTATCTACGGAGTAGGGAGCCGATCGATTAGGGTAGTAGTTAGGGTATGTCTAGAGTCTGGTAAAAAGTTTAGGAGCCTGTTAGGTTGGGTTGCCTGTGGATTGTATGGGTTGAACACCTTTCACCAGAAGTACGCCTAATTTTACCATCTTATAGTTGTTAGGATCATCTCATTCTCTTTGTATTAGTATTGGTATAGAGAATCAAAGTAATCATAAGAGAAGCATATACACCCTATCATGTTTACCTTGTCCTACTTGCCTTTTATGGTGTTATCTTCCTTATCCACTTTATATGCCTGTCATGGTACTTTTACTTATTTATTTGCTATAAGTAATTGGACTCGGCAGACTTTATGTCTGACCCATTTTGTTTCCTCTTCTTTCTTCCGTTTCCCCTCCAGGTTCTCAGGGTGGGAATACTCAAGCTTGACCAGGAGTCTACTATCATTTGTTGGAGCTTCTTAGATGTATGACTCAATCTCCTATCTTTGCTACTATGACTACGTTTTGGGGATTTTGATTCTTTTATTTTGTACTCTGATATTTAAGTAAAAAACAGAAGTTTTTATGATGTACTGGTTTTTATGTAATTCAGACATATGATGTTTTGAACCATGATGCTTTATGATTAATAAAGTTTGTTTTTAATTCCGCTGCTATTTTATATCTGTCTTGTAATGTTTCTGTTTCTGTTTACCTATGACGCTTCACAAAACTTAATGCATTCTCTTAATGAGTGACATTAACGGACGTGGGGTTTCACACTTGGCATCAGAGCTGAAGGTTACTGGGTTAGATAAAAGTTTTTGAAAATTATTTTCAAAAAGGTTCTAAAAGAAAGCATTTTCAAAAAGAAAAGTCTGTTTTGAAAATCATAGTCCGTAAAGCCATATGTAATATCTTTCGATCCTTTGTCTGAATCTCTTTTCTTTTCAGCATGTCTGGGGAACCTAATATTCCTAAGGAAGTTACGATACCAGGCTAGTTACGTAAGTATCTAAAGGCCACAGCGTCTACAGGTGGTCAAGCTGACGTTCATCCCTCAACTGCACCCATCGGTCCTCCTCCTCCGCGTGTAGACAACTTCTCTAATATCTGCAAAGATTTCGGTGCTATGGGAGGAAGGCCATTCCATGGAACCAAGACATTCGTAGAGGCAAGGAATTGGCTCAAAGAGACAGAGGACTTGTTTGGTATCTTTGATGTTGACGATCATAGGAAGATTCAACTAGCCGCCTGGCTACTGAAAGATGAAGCTTCGTTCTGGTGGGAAGTAACCCAAGCGGGGAGTCCGATGGAAACATGGGATGGTTTTAGATAGAGGTTTGAAATGAAGTTTCTTTCTCAAGCTGATAAAAGCATGCAAATGGAGAGGTTCTTGGCGCTCAAACAAGGAAACATGACTGTTAAAGAGTACGTGAACAAATTCAACCAGCTAGCAAGGTTTGGATTAGAATTGGTAGACACTCCGCATAAGAAAGCTTTGCGGTTTGTTAAAGGGCTGAATGAACCCCTTCATGGTTAGCTATGTCCCATATTCCAATGGGGGCAACTTTTGAAAGGCTTGTTGATATGGCCTTGATGCATGAGGAAGACAAAGGAGAAAAGAAGGAAGTTAAGGCTGAGGAAACAACACAAAACAAGAAAGTATGGCCCAAGAAAGGACAGCAACAACAACAACAACAACAACAACAGAAGAAGGGCAGAAAGAATAATAAGGCTAAGGATAAGAGGAAGTGTCATAGTTTTGGACGTGAGGATCACTTGGTGAAGGACTATAAAAAGAGGAAGAATTCTTGCTTCCATTGTGGAGAGGTCAGACACTTTGCTAAGGAGTGCCCGAAGAAACAGGGACAAGTTCAAAGGGCAGGAGCTTCTAGAGGGCAGGTGCATGCTCTCGCGACTAGTGCTCCGGATAGAGGTAGGAAAGTTTCCACGGAAGGTTTGATTTCTCTTTCCAGTCATCCTATTAGAACTCTTTTTGATACTGGCGCTTCACATTCATTTGTATCTAGTTCTGTGGTTGAATCTCTACACTTAGATACTAGTATGGTAGTGGATCCCGTAGTTGTCTCAAACCCCATTGGTGGTTCGGCTCATTTTTCTATGATTTGTCGGGGTTTGAGAATATCTATGTTAGGCGTCGAGTTTGAGTGCAACGCGTATGTGCTCGGTTTTATGGGTTATGGGTTGATTTTAGAGATGGATTGCCTAACCATGTATGGTGCCATTCTAGATTGTGAGAAGTCGGTCGTTAGACTTTTGACTTGCTATGGGAAGACCCTTGTAACACCTCGTATTTTCTGTAAACATAAGAGTTAAAAATCAAGGTATAATTAATTTTTAGGAGAAGAAATAAGGGAAACGGGTTGCGACATTGTGTTCGTCTCGGAAAAATACACGAAATAGAGTCCGAATTTGCGTAAATCGGAGTCCGTATGAAGAAGATATGGACGAACGAAGTTAGGCAGAAAAACCGGAAACAGGCCAGAATACACTGGCGCACTTGTGAAGTGCGCCAGTACAAAAATACACTGGCGCACCTGCCAAGTGCGCCCATACAAATCCAGCACCGAATTCTGGAGTGTTCTGAGGTGACGTGTCTTCTTTTGAGTGGCTGGATGATGTGTATTCGAGCTGTACGATTCTGATGACTTCTGGACTGATCTGAAGGCTCTAAATCACCCTATTCTCCTATAAAAACACCCCCAAACCTCACTTTCTCTCCACACAACTTCATTCCACCTATACTCTGCCTTTATTCTAACTAAAATAAAATAATGGCGTCGCTACTCTGTTGGAATCAAAACTAGAAGATGATCAACATCAGCCTAAGCAACTCAATTCAAACTAGAGATTAAAGTTTCTGCAAAGATTCTACAACAAGTTAAAAGTTCTTTCTTTAATCCAATCAAGGCAAGTACAGTTATTTTCCGATATAAACGTTAATTCCGATTGTGACATGAATTGTAAATCTGAATATGAGATTATATTTGTTCTGTTTGGATCTATCTTATCTCTTTCCTCTTTTTGTTCTATAGCCAGGCTACCACGAGCCTGAGCCAATCTCATAAGAGATTAACATACGCTAAAATATTTGGGACAATAAAATGAATGATGCATAATTGGACTGATTTGTGACTGATTTGAGTGAAGGACATAGGTTGTAAACTAGATCTAGATCTATGCATATATGACAATTTGGGATTATCATATGATAATATATGACTTGTAAATCTGGAATATAAGGCATGTTAAAAATTAAGATCTGAATAGAAAGACATAATACAGGTTAGATCTAGATCCTTGGGCATATTTTATATAATGGACTATGACTTTAAAAAAAAAAGGGAATATGGCTTAGGTAGAAAGATTTACATGGAAGTAGGATATCTATTATGTAAATAAACACCTAAGTAAGGGATCTTTGGGATATATGACATGCATAGTAATCAATGGTTATATTTGGTATAATCTATATATGGATCTTCTGTACTTTGCAAGTTTAATAAAAAGGGGAACATATGATATATGGTAAATTATGACCATAAGCTGTGCTATGTGAATTTAATGCAAACATGGGATAAATGATCATATTGGGAATCATGACTATTATTTATGCATGTGAACTTAGGCAAGATTTATATTTAGGCAAGATATGTTGTGAAACCTTAAGGAATGATTAAATCTAATATATTTGCCTAATTTGCTAGTTCTAATCTGCCAATTCTGCCTAAACTACTAATTAGATTGAGATGCCTAGTCTGTTAAATTTGTCTGTTGAGATGCCTAATCTGTTATATGCTAAAATCTGCTAGTTTGTTTAATCGGCTAAATCCGTTAAGTCGCCTAATCTGCAAAACTTGTTATCTGCTATATCCGTTAAGTTGATATATTCAGTCTGTTGTTGTCATTAGCTATGAATAATTGACATGTATATTAGACATGAGTATAAATGGTAAATCATTAATTAATTGGCCGCAAAGATAAACATGGCTAACTCGAGGTTAGAATGAATTTGCGACGTAATTCTGCCCGGAACCGCCCGACATATTCCAGTGGTCGCAAAAAATAGGTTCTAATGTGAGAAGTTAGTCATAACGTGCTTGAAACCCGAGGTTAGACTCGGTTTGCGACAGAAACCTGCCCGGAACCAACCGGCCTAACCAGTAGCCGCAAACTGTCAGTCTAATGTGAGAGGTTTGGGCATTAATATTTAATTATTGAAGATCTGAGATAATTGTGATGTCTAAAACGTGTTGGGTAAGGTTAAACCAATTGGACCAATGAATCTGATAAACCCGTTTCGTGAATCCATAAGCCCAATACAAAGTTAGATAATCTGGAACCAGTTAATCTGTAAGCCTGTTAATCCGAACATCTGATCCGTTAGTCTGAAAACCTGTTAACTTGATTGCCTGATCAGTGAACTAGTTAATCTAAATTTTGTATGTCTGAAACTTGTAGACAAGTTAAACTGAAATCTGTTAGTCTGGGGACACAAGGTTAGGAAGGGAATTACTTGTGTCATCTGTTGTTTGGGACCCATATTAGTCAGTAACCCTTTCTGGTATCAAAACTTTGACCCAACAGGAAGTAGGGTCCGGGCACGCTTACTGAACTAATTATAAGCGGTTCATTCTGATAATGGCGAGGGGTGTTGATGGTGCGTTCCAACCGGGTCATGTGCGTGCATGGATCCCGGTCTGCCTCTGAGGATGTAAGACGCCGTGACATCTGTAAATAGGTCTGTGCCAATTGGTTGTCACTTTAGGGAGTGATACACCCTATTGTGGGGCCGACACAAGATATTTATGTATTAGGGAGCCGATCGCTTGGGGTAGGGTTTTAGGGTACACTTAGTTCTGTCTGTTTCTGTTGGTACAGTCTGTTTCTGTTGGGTGGTAACACCTGTCTGTTTCTGCGTAGTACCGTCTGTTCGGGTGGTAAAGGCCCATTACTAGTGTACACCTAATTCTACATTCTGTTTCCGTAGGGATTAATCTGTTTCTGCTTCTGTCTGTTTCTGATCGGGTAGTAAAGGCCCATTATTAGCATCATTTTTCTGTTAAATTATTCTGTACCCGTTTCCGTTTCAGTTTAGACATTAGGGTGACACCTAATTCTGTTATACTAGTATTAGTGCAGAGAAGTGTAAAGCAATAGTCTATGTCATTCTGTTCTTCTGTTATATCTGCTACACCTGTTACAGTTATCTCTCATCCAGTTTTATGTTCATGTCATATTATTATTATCTATTCATATGCTGAAAGTCACTGGACTTGCCAGACTTTTTGTCTGACCCTTGTTGTTTCGCCTCCTTTCTTCCGTTTCCCCCCAGGTTATCCAAGGAGGGAATACTTTAGCTTGATCCGGATTTCTCTCTGCTTGAAGTGCTTAAAGTATGGCTTGGCTCTGTATAGCTCCTGTTCTATGGGGATTATGATTTTAAACATGCATTTTGAAGGCTTTTGTACAAGACTGATATTTGTACTTGAATTCTGAGATTTGAAAGGATGTAACCATATTGATTTCTGTTTCTACTGTAATAAAGTTAAAAAATTTCAAGTATTGTTTTATCTGTCTTGTAAGTTTCTGTTCTGTTTACTAAAATGCTCCACCAAAGTTAAGGCATTCCCTTTGTGAGTGACCTTAACGGAGGTGGGGTGTTACACTTGGTATCAGAGCTGAAGGTTACCAGATTTTATAAAAAGTTTTGAAAACTATTTTCAAAAAAAAAGTTTTGAAAGGAAGTATTTTCAAAAATAAAGGTTATTTTGAAAAACATAATCCCCAAGAGCCATATATCTTTCTTTTAGTCCTTTTTGTATTGAACCTTTCCTTTTTCGTTTCAGCATGTCTGAAGCATCTGAGATACCAGAGGGTGTTCATGTACACGGTTGGTTTCGTCAATATCTTGAGGCTAGGACCGCCGCTGCAGGTCCAACAAATGATCCCCCACTTCCACCCCCTCCTCGTGCAATTGTTTTCTCAAAGATCTGTAGAGATTTTAGGGCCATGGGTGGGAAGGATTTCAAAGGAACTGAATCATTCGTAGAAGCAAGGAATTGGCTCAAAGAAACTGAGGATCTATTCGTTATCTTCGAGGTGGACGATATGCAGAAGGTACAGTTGGCAGTATGGCTGCTCAAAGACGAAGCTTCCTACTAGTGGGAAGTCACTAACGCCGAGAGGCCGGTTGAGACATGGATGGATTTCAGAATAAGGTTTGAGACAAAATTCCTATCGCAAGCTGAACGAAGTTTACAATTGGAAAAGTTCTTATCTCTTAACCAAGGAAGTATGACGGTCAAGGAATACGTCAACCAGTTCAACCAACTGGCTAGGTTCGGATTGGATTTAGTCAACACTCAGCATAAAAAGGCTCTCCGCTTTGTTAAAGGATTGAACGAGCCACTGCACAGCCTAGCCATGACCCATGTACCCATGGGAGCAACTTACGAGAAATTGGTGGATATGGTTCTACTGCACGAGGAAGACAAGGGCCCGAAAGAGACAAAGAAGGAAGAACCACAGAATAAGAAAGCGGGGCCCAAAAAGGAAACACAAAAGAAGGATGAGAAGTCTGAAGATAAGAAGGGGAAAAAGTGCTTTACTTATGGGAGCTCGACTCGTCTGAACAAGGATTGCAGAAAAAGGAAGGGCGCTTGCTTCAGCTGTGGGGAGATGGGACACTTCACTAGGGACTGCCCGAAGAGACGAGGACAAGGAGGGCAGGCGAACACTCTTGAGGCTAGTGGCTAGGATAGAAATAGGGAAAATTTCTATAGTAGGTTTAATTTCTTTATCTGATTATGGAGTTAAGACTTTTTCTGATTCTGGTATTTTGATTTTGTAATCGATACTCTGCACTTTAATACTAGTATTATTTCTGAATTCCGCTGTAGACTCAGACCCATAAGGGTTATGGATCATCTGTTTGAGATTGGGGTTTGAAGGATATCTGTGTTAGGCGTCAAGTATGACGCATACATTCTGAGTTTTCGTGGGGTATGATTTTAGCATGCTTAGCTTCCTAAGAATCATTAGGGAACCTGATCTGTACCAGTAGTCTGTAAATATCTAAATACTTTTGATAGGATTTCTAGTTTTGACATTGTCTAAAGAAGGTAATCCTCTAGGTGTCAATTTGATGTTGGTTTCGGTCTTTGGGGTCGATACTTAGGACCCATGTCTAATGGGAACCAAATTTTCGTTCTACCTGTACTCGCTTCCATCATTCGACCGTATCCTATCGATCGAATATTCGAACTTTAGGTAGAAACTAATGGGTGTAAACATGTGTTTGAGACATGTTATGTTTGATGGTTGCAAGTGGATGCAAATGGTTTCTAGTGGTTGCCCGTGGATGCATATACACACACTAGGCACTAGATCGGCTCGAAAACACTCTCATACTGCATATGGATGGGTGAGCATTTTTCAATTCTTGTGGATGCAAAATGGTTGATTCAGCACATGGATATTGCATTTGAGTGAATGATTGTGCACTCATATAGAAATAATATATATCATTAGAATTCTATTGCATACATGTTGGACTCATGGCACTGACATAATTCGCATTAAGGAGGTCAACTGAATCAGTAGACCGCCTGATCTTTACATTAGATAAGGAACATATACACACACTTTTGCATATGTTCATACAACATTAGAAGTTTTCTAAGGACAATGGATGCTTGTGGATGATGGTTGAGTAGTTGGGTGATTGGATGGTAGGACACATTCTTCTTAACTTGAAGATTTCGGGGACGAAATCCTCTAAGGAGGGGAGAATGTAACACCTCGTATTTTCTGTAAACATAAGAGTTAAAAATCAAAGTATAATTATTTTTTAGGAGAAGAAATAAGGGAAACGCGTTGCGCCATTGTGTTTGTCTCGGAAAAATACGCGAAATAGAGTCCGAATTTGCGTAAATCGGAGTCCGTATGAAGAAGATATGGACGAACGAAGTTAGGCAGAAAAACCGGAAATATGCCAGAATACACTGGCGCACTTGTGAAGTGCGCCAGTACAAAAATACACTGGCGCACCTGCCAAGTGCGCCCATACAAATCCAGCACCGAATTATGGAGTGTTCTGAGGTGACGTGTCTTCTTTTGAGTGGCTGGATGATGTGTATTCGAGCTGTACGATTCTGATGACTTCTGGACTGATCTGAAGGCTCTAAATCACCCTATTCTCCTATAAAAACACCCCCAAACCTCACTTTCTCTCCACACAACTTCATTCTACCTGTACTCTGCCTTTATTCTAACTAAAATAAAATAATGGCATCGCTACTCTACTGGAATCAAAACTAGAAGATAATCAACATCAGCCTAAGCAACTCAATTCAAACTAGAGATTAAAGTTTCTGCAAAGATTCTACAACAAGTTAAAAGTTCTTTCTTTAATCCAATCAAGGCAAGTACAGTTATTTTCCGATATAAACGTTAATTCTGATTGTGACATGAATTGTAAATCTGAATATGAGATTATATCTGTTCTTTTCTGTTCTGTTTGGATCTATCTTATCTCTTTCCTCTTTTTGTTCTATAGCCAGGCTACCACGAGCCTGAGCCAATCTCATAAGAGATTAACATACGCTAAAATGTTTGGGACAATAAAATGAATGATGCATAATTGGACTGATTTGTGACTGATTTGAGTGAAGGACATAGGTTGTAAACTAGATCTAGATCTATGCATATACGACAATTTGGGATTATCATATGATAATATATGACTTGTAAATCTGGAATATAAGGCATGTTAAAAATTAAGATCTGAACAGAAAGACATAATAAAGGTTAGATCTAGATCCTTGGGCATATTTTATATAATGGACTATGACTTAAAAAAAAGAAGGGAATATGGCTTAGGTAGAAAGATTTACATGGAAGTAGGATATCTATTATGTAAATAAACACCTAAGTAAGGGATCTTTGGGATATATGACATGCATAGTAATCTATGGTTATATTTGGTATAATCTATATATGGATCTTCTGTACTTTGCATGTTTAATAAAAAGGGGAACATATGATATATGGTAAATTATGACCATAAGCTGTGCTATGTGAATTTAATGCAAACATGGGATAAATGATCATATTGGAAATCATGACTATTATTTATGCATGTGAACTTAGGCAAGATTTATATTTAGGCAAGATATGTTGTGAAACCTTAAGGAATGATTAAATCTAATATATTTGCCTAATTTGCTAGTTCTAATCTGCCAATTCTGCCTAAACTACTAATTAGATTGAGATGCCTAGTCTGTTAAATTTGTCTGTTGAGATGCCTAATCTGTTATATGCTAAAATCTGCTAGTTTGTTTAATCGGCTAAATCCGTTAAGTCGCCTAATCTGCAAAACTTGTTATCTGCTATATCCGTTAAGTTGATATATTCAGTCTGTTGTTGTCATTAGCTATGAATAATTGACATGTATATTAGGCATGAGTATAAATGGTAAATCATTAATTAATTGGCCGCAAAGATAAACATGGCTAACTCGAGGTTAGAATGAGTTTGCGACGTAATTCTGCCCGGAACCGCCCGGCATATTCCAGTGGTCGCAAACAATAGGTTCTAATGTGAGAAGTTAGTCATAACGTGCTTGAAACCCGAGGTTAGACTCGGTTTGCGACAGAAACCTGCCCGGAACCAACCGGCCTAACCAGTAGCCGTAAACTGTCAGTCTAATGTGAGAGGTTTGGGCATTAATATTTAATTAATGAAGATCTGAGATAATTGTGATGTCTAAAACGTGTTGGGTAAGGTTAAACCAATTGGACCAATGAATCTGATAAACCCGTTTCGTGAATCCATAGGCCCAATACAAAGTTAGATAATCTGGAACCAGTTAATCTGTAAGCCTGTTAATCCGAACATCTGATCCGTTAGTCTGAAAACCTGTTAACTTGATTGCCTGATCAGTGAACTAGTTAATCTAAATTTTGTATGTCTGAAACTTGTAGACAAGTTAAACTGAAATCTGTTAGTCTGGGGACACAAGGTTAGGAGGGGAATTACTTGTGTCATCTGTTGTTTGGGACCCATATTAGTCAGTAACCCTTTCTGGTATCAAAACTTTGACCCAACAGGAAGTAGGGTCCGGGCACGCTTACTGAACTAATTATAAGCGGTTCATTCTGATAATGGCGAGGGGTGTTGATGGTGCGTTCCAAGCGGGTCATGTGCGTGCATGGATCCCGGTCTGCCTCTGAGGATGTAAGACGCCGTGACATCTGTAAATAGGTCTGTGCCAATTGGTTGTCACTTTAGGGAGTGATACACCCTATTGTGGGGCCGACACAGGATATTTATGTATTAGGGAGCCGATCGCTTGGGGTAGGGTTTTAGGGTACACTTAGTTCTGTCTGTTTCTGTTGGTACCGTCTGTTTCTGTTGGGTAGTAACACCTGTCTGTTTCTGCGTGGTACCGTCTGTTCGGGTGGTAAAGGCCCATTACTAGTGTATACCTAATTCTACATTCTGTTTCCGTAGGGATTAATCTGTTTCTGCTTCTGTCTGTTTCTGATCGGGTAGTAAAGGCCCATTATTAGCATCCTGTTTCTGTTAAATTATTCTGTACCCGTTTCCGTTTCAGTTTAGACATTAGGGTGACACCTAATTCTGTTATACTAGTATTAGTGCAGAGAAGTGTAAAGCAATAGTCTATGTCATTCTGTTCTTCTGTTATATCTGCTACACCTGTTACAGTTATCTCTCATCCAGTTTTATGTTCATGTCATATTATTATTATCTGTTCATATGCTGAAAGTCACTGGACTTGCCAGACTTTTTGTCTGACCCTTGTTGTTTCGCCTCCTTTCTTCCGTTTCCCCCCAAGTTATCCAAGGAGGGAATACTTTAGCTTGATCCGGATTTCTCTCTGCTTGAAGTGCTTAAAGTATGGCTTGGCTCTGTATAGCTCCCGTTCTATGGGGATTATGATTTTAAACATGCATTTTGAAGGCTTTTGTACAAGACTGATATTTGTACTTGAATTCTGAGATTTGAAAGGATGTAACCATATTGATTTCTGTTTCTACTGTAATAAAGTTAAAATTTTTCAAGTATTGTTTTATCTGTCTTGTAAGTTTCTGTTCTGTTTACTAAAATGCTCCACCAAAGTTAAGGCATTCCCTTTGTGAGTGACCTTAACGGAGGTGGGGTGTTACAACCCTTGAGATTTCTTGTGACCCACAAGGTTCTGTTATGCATAGTTTCCTAGAATATCTAGATGCATCTATCGATGATCTGCATTTTGTTCCAGTAGTTCGAGATTATTCTGATATTTTTGATGAGGTACGGGGCTTACCCCCGAGGTGCAAGATTGATTTCCGCATATATTTGGTGGACAATGCAAAGCCAGTTGCATTACCTGTGCGCCATACGGCTCCAAAGGAAAGGAGGGAGCTTAGCAAGCAAGTAGGGGAGCGACTTGAGAAAGAGTTTATTAGGCGAAGCATATCTGAATGAGGTGCTCCAGTAGTATTCACGACTAAGGCAGATAGTTCGCTTCTTTTGTGTGTAGACTATAGAGAGATGAATAAACTGAACAAGAAGAACAGGCACCCGCTTCCGAGGATAGATGACTTGTTTAACCAGCTCGTTGGTGCCTCGGTATTTTCTCAGTTAGACTTGGTCAAGAGGTTTCATCAGTTGAGGGTGGACGAGGATAGTATATATAAGACCGCCTTTAGGACTCCAGATGGTTCCTTTGAATGGTCCGTGATTCCTTTTAGGTTGATGAATGCACCCGCCTATTTTGTCATTCTGAAGAGTAGGGTGTTTTGGGAGTTTCTAAATAAATTTGTCGTGGTCTTTGTTAATGATATCTTGATCTTCTCAAAGAACAGGGAAGAGCATGCCCAACATATGAGAGAAGTTTTGAAAAGTGAAACACCCCACCTCCGTTAGGGTCACTCTCAAAGGGAATGCCCTAATTTTGGTGGAGGTTTATAAGTATAAGTCACAGATATACAAGACAGATATAAGAACACATATTTTTGAACAGCGGAAAACAACAACAATTTTTATTTCATTAAAATACGTGTTACACAAACCATGCCATAATTGTCTTACAATTCTTCCAAAAACATAACATCTTCATAACTGTCTTGATTGCATTATTTAAAGAAGCATAAAGAAAACATAAATAAACTGCATAAGTCCCATAATTGCTGTCCAAAGCCATAGTCCAAAACGAAAAAGATCCAAGCAATACATTCTTTCTCTTTAAGCTGGATGTGAAAGCTGGTCAAGCTGCGGTATTCCCTCCCTGTGGACCTGGGGGGGGGGGACGAAAGAAAATAAGACAAAAGAAAAGTAGAGTCAGACATAAATCCTGAATAAGTCCAGGACTATTCAGTCTATGAATAAAGAACTGGGTATGATAAGTATAAACTGGAAATGGGAAAGCACCACAAACTAAGTTAAGTTGTCTGGAGTCGAATATGCTATCGTACCCCGCATTAATCTCTGTACCCATATAAACTAGTCCCCAACAGGCACCCCATAATCAGGGTGAAGTGATTCATCTCTGATGATCGGCTCCTACTCGCATAGTTACATGTGTCTTACGGCCCCCGATGTTGTAGTTACCTATGTTGGTCCCACCATGGGGTGTATCAAGTCCCATGGTGGCGGCCCGACACAATTCTAGAATGCACAGGTATGCTACTGGTGCCCAGTGCCTTATTTTTCTGCGCCGGAGTGTGTGCACGCCCGCACCCCGTTAGAACCTACACTGCTGCACCACCGCCGTCGATTTGACCTCTTACAGTCAGCCCAGTAATCGTGCCCCACCCTGCCTAGTTCAGGGTATCCTGATACACCTTGTAGGGTTACTGCTGAAAAGGGTCCCCCGCTACTAGGTTTTCTATTTCTAGCCAACATGCTAAGTTGGTTAAGTGTTTTGTAAACCTAACCCCAATCATTCTGTTTAGTTTAGCATGTTCCATTTTGATTAAGTTTTAATTCAATTTACTTAATCCTATCAATCTTGACTCAGCCTTAATTGTCTTATTAAAGCCTTGACCTCTCACATTAGACAGGTATTGTTGTGGCTGCCTGTTGCCGGTTGGGTCCGGGCAGTCTTACGCCACAACTCAGTCTAACCTCGGGTCTTTATTGGGCTCCGTGTTTAACCACCCACATTGGATAGGTGTTGTTGTGACTACTGGACAGCCGGGCGGTTCCGGGCAGGTTTACATCACAACTCAATCCAACCTCAAGTTGAACACATCGTATTTTCTACATTTACATATTTTGTCTCTTTCCTTTTTATATGTAAATATTTGCGGCCCATTATTCAAAATTCATCTTTATAGGTTAAAATTTATTTATGCCACTTAATTATTTTTCAAGGTTATTGGCATGCGTCAAACATGCCACACATATGTTCTATATTTTAACCCAAACGTCATTACCCCCGTTTTACACGTTCGCTATAATATAAGATATGTTGGGTTTAACATTTAAACGCAACTTAGCCATATGAAAAGGGGAGGCTTATAACATGGTGTTTATAAGGTAACATAAAAAAAGGGGAGTGTGAACGCATGAACTTGCAACATAACGATTCAATTAACATGAACTAGGCACATGTGAACTTGCATTGTAATAGCATATAATCATGGCATAAACAATACTTAAACATGAACCATTCTATTCATATAATCATGGCATAAACATACCTAAACATGAAATCATGTTTTTTTTAGTCTATTCATGTAAACTTGCAATTAGAATGTAAATCTAACTTAATTTATGTGCTACCTATATCACCATATGATTTTTATAACAACATAGGCCTAAACATGGTTTCATCTAGGCATAACACCAAACATAGTTTGATCATGTTCATAAAAATGCTTACTTTTGCTTCTAATACAAAAGTATAATTTGCCAATTCCAACATAGATTCATATAAACCATAGTACTTAGTCGAGTCCAATTACACACTAAAAGTGATCATAAAAGTATGTACATCATATTGGCATAATAGTGAATCATATACTTGCATGAATCCCAAATAAAATACCATAACATATGGTTGTTAACATGAATCATATACTTGTATGAATCCTAAATAAAATACCACAACATATGGTTGTTAACATGAATCATATACTTGTATGAACCCCAAACAAAATACCACAACATATGGTTGTCAACATAAACCACATACTTGCAAATATCCAATCGTATACCATAACATTTCCAAATCGTTTAGAATCAAAGCAACATACAAATATAGATCATTATCGCCACAATTCCATTTCTCACTTTACATAAATCAAAACACAATTATTTATTCACATCGGAATAGCACTCTACTTACAACGTATGACGAATCTTCAATTCAGGAATCTGAATTCTGAATTTGGAGATGATATCCTTTGTTTTAGGCGTTGTTTCGATTTAATTGACGTTGCTTTAAGCTTTCGAATTATCTCCTAATTGTCTCTCAATTTCTGACGGCTATTCCTAGGCTTTCCTCAGCAGCATGACGGTTTCATCTCCATTTTTGTTTGTGTGAATTAGGGTGAGTCTTAGGTCCTTTTTATAGAGTTTGTGAGTTGATTTGGACCGTCGATGGAGCTTGGTTTAATAATAGCCGTTCGTTTGAAGGAAAGACCAATCAGGAGCTGACACCTAGCCCTAGTGACAAGGCAAGGCTCAGACAATCGACCAAACACAGACCAGGCCAGCCAGGGGGGCTGGGTTCGACCTGGCTCAGGGGCCAGGTCGACACGCCAGTCGACACCGTGTCGACTTGGCAGTCGACACGGGTGACCCAGGTCGACTGCCCAGTTGACCTGGGTAGCCCCAGGTCGACTACCAAGTCTACCTGGGTGCCTTGGGCGGAAAAATTCCCGCCCTGGCCAATTCGGCCCGATTTTGAATTTTAAATTGAATTCTGAAACTTCCAGAGGCCATATCTTCTTCATACGGAGTCCGTTTTACGCAAACTCGGACTCTATCTCAAGCAGAATTCCGAGATGAACGCAATGGCGTATCCCGTTTCCCTTAATTCTTTGATTTGAAATTAGTTATACTTTAATTTGTGAATTTCACTGTTATAGAATACACGGGGTGTTACATTCTCCCCCACTTAAAAGGATTTCGTCCCCGGAATCTTCAAGTTCAGGAAGAATGTACATCCTAACATCCAAACATCCATCTACTCATTCATCAAACACGAGCATCCATTGTCCTTAAAAGACTTCTAATGCTTCATGATCATATGCGAAGTGTGTGTACATGTAATTATCTAATGCAAAATCAGGTGGTCTACTGATTCATTTGACCTCCTTAATGCGAATCATGTAAGTGCCATGAATCCATTATGTATGCAAATTCTCCTATTCATGATTCCACATGAGTGCACAATCATTCATACAAATGCAACATCCATATGACAACACACTAAAGTTCAACCATATACGAATGCAAACATATATGCATATGCAATATGAAGTGACTGAGCCGACCTAAAACCTAAATTGTGTGTGTATATGCAACCACTAGCAACCACTTGCAACCATCATCCATAACATGTTTCAATTACATGTTTTCATCCAAAGGGTTTCTTCCTAAAAGATAAGGTCGAGGAGATATACCTAAAAAAAGATAGATAAAAGCGCAACTTAAGGAAAAAGAAAGTTCAAAGATGTACCCTCGAAAAGAAAAGGGTAGGCTGCGCGTATTCTAGCTTCAGTTTCCCAAGTTGCGTCTCCCTCGGCGTCGCTCCACTAAACTTTGACGAGCTTGACTTCGCGGTTGCGTAGCTTCTTCACTTCCGTTCCTAATATGCGGGTTGGAACTTTCCTCACGGTTGCTTCGCGTTCCACTTCAGCTTCTTCTAGGATATTTGGCTCTACCACTTCAGTAGATTCATGTAGACATTTTCGGAGGTGTGAAACATGGAAAACGTTGTGAACTCCGGCCAATTTTTCGGGTAGCTCTAATCTATAGGCCATTTCCCCAATTTTCTCAATGATAGGAAATGGCCCTACGAACCTTGGTGCTAGCTTTCCTGTGGTTCCAAAACGAACAACGTTCCTCAACGGAGATACCTTAAGTAAAACTCTGTCCCCAACCTCAAATTCAAGGTCGGTCCTCCTCTTGTCGGTGTAGGACTTTTGTCTGTCTTGGGCCGTCTTCATCCTTCTTCGTATTAAGTCTACTTTCTCTGAAGTCTCTCGGATCATATCTGGTCCAAGTATGAGCTTATCAGTAGACTCCCACCAACAAGTGGGTGATCGGCACGGTCTTCCATATAAAGCTTCGAAGGGCGCCAT
Organism: Allium sativum; assembly: GCA_030737875.1. Lineage (NCBI taxonomy): Eukaryota > Viridiplantae > Streptophyta > Magnoliopsida > Asparagales > Amaryllidaceae > Allium > Allium sativum. The sequence goes on along the minus strand of CM060927.1, from coordinate 223,157,702 downwards.
TCCGATGGTTGCTTGGTAGTTGTTGTTGTAGGCAAATTCCACCAAAGGAAGATGGTCTTCCCATGTCCCTCCGAAGTCAAGGACGCACAGTCTTAAAAGGTCCTCCAAAACTCTGTTCACTCGTTCTGTCTGGCCGTCGGTTTGGGGATGATAGGCTGTGCTTAAGCATAACTGTGTGCCTACCGCTTCTTGCAGACTCCGCCAAAACTCACTTGTGAAGATATGGTCTCGGTAACTAACAATGGTGGATGGTATTCCATGGAGTCGAACAATTTTCTTGAGGTAAAGAGATGCTAGGGATGAGGCAGTTCTTTTACTTTAGACAGGTAAAAAGTGGGCGCTTTTAGTAAGCCTATCCACTATTACCCAAATGCTAGTGTTGCCTCTCCTAGACCTAGGCAGCCCATCAATGAAGTCCATTGAGATGCTATCCCACTTCCACTGCGGGACCTCTAGAGGATGGAGCAGACCGCCAGGCTTTTTCTGTTCCGCCTTAACCTGTTGGCACACCATGCACTTAGAAACGAAATCTGCCACGTCCTTCTTCATGCCGTTCCAAAAGAAAGTCCTCTTTATGTCCTTGTACATTTTATCCCCGCCTGGGTGTATCGTCATCTTGGAGTGATGCGCTTCCTCGAGAACCTTCTTTACTAAATCCCTTGTCTGTGGGACGCATAATCTCCCGTCTCGCCTTAGCCAACCCTTATCGTCGATGGAGTATCTGTTGAGGTGACTTGAAGTCTCACCCCTAATTAGCCTATCAATCGTCTCCACAAGCTGAGGGTCTTCGCGTTGTGCTGTCCCTATTGAGTCCACTAAAGTCGGGCGTACTTCGAGAGATGCTGCAAGCCTGGTACAAAATCGGAGGAGGGCCTAAAGTCAAAGCTGGCTATAAACTCTAGGCTTTGCCTTCCAACAAACAACGGGCTTAGGGTTAGTTTCTTTCGACTCAACGCGTCTGCCACTACGTTGCCTTTGCCCGGAGTGTAGGAGATCTCGAAATCGTACGAGGCAAGAAACTCCATCCATCTCTGTTGCCTCAAGTTAAGATCTTTCTACGAGAAAAGATATTTCAACGATTTATGGTCAGTGTAAAGTTCGAACTTCTCACCTAGGAGATAGTGTCGCCAAGACTTGAGTGCAAAGACGATGGCGGCTAACTCAAGATCGTGGGTCGGGTAGTTCTTTTCATGCACTTTCAATTGTCTCCCGCCATAAGCTACTACCCTTCCTTCTTGCATTAAGACGGCGCCTAGCCCTGTCCCACATGCATCTGTATAAACTGTGAACATCTTGCTTCCATCTGGCAACGTTAAAACTGGGGCTGTTGTAGGAGCCCTTTTCAGTCGTTGGAAAGCAAACTCGCAATCCAAGTCCCAATTGAACACTAGATTCTTCTTTGTCAGCCTTGTGAGCGGAGCTGATATCTTTGCAAAGTCTCTAATGAATTTCCGATAGAAGCCTGCTAGCCCGAGAAAGCTTCGGACCTCTGTTGCGTTCTTTGGTGTCTTCCAATCCTGCACCGCTACTACCTTAGTCGGGTCTACTGCTAATCCTTCCTTGGATACTATGTGCCCAAGAAATCTTACTTCTTCTCTCCAAAAGTGGCATTTGGAGAACTTGGCTTTTAGTTGATGGACTCGCAGGGTTTCCATAATTTCCTTTAGGTGTTGAGCATGTTCTTCCTCATTCTTCGAGAAGATAAGGATATCGTCTACGAAGACCACTACGAACTTGTTGAGGAATTCTCTGAACACCCTACTCATTAGGTCCACGAAGTAAGCGGGTGCGTTTGTCAAGCCAAAAGGCATGACAAGCCATTCAAAGAAGCCGTCTGGGGTTCTGAATGCCGTTTTATCGATGCTATCTTCAGCCACCCTTAGCTGATGAAAACCGGTCGCCAAATCGAGTTGGGAGAAAACAGACGCTCCTACAAGCTGATCAAACAGATCGTCAATTCTGGGGAGAGGGTGCCTATTCTTTTTCGTTAGTTTGTTGAGCTCCCTATAGTCAACACATAGACGGAGTGAACCATCCGCCTTTGTAGCGAACACCACTGGAGCGCCCCATTTTGAAATGCTCCTTCTAATGAACCCCTTCTCTAGAAGATCTTTAATCTATTTACCGAGCTCCTTCCTTTCCCGTGGAGCCATGTGTCTAACGGGAAACGCAACGGGCTTTGCATTATCTACAAGATATATGCGGAAGTCTATCTCCCGCTTCGGAGGCAAGCCCTTCACCTCTTCGAAGACATCCGGATATTCCCGGACCACTCTAACCGATTGCAAATTGTCGACAGAGGCATCTAGCGATTCAAGATAACTAAGCATAACCGCATGCGAGGGATTACAAGTAATTTCCAAAGTGTTACCGAGTTGGGTCAGAAGCCTAACCACCCTTCTCTCACAATCAAGGACGACACCATTTCTGGATAGCCAATCCATGCCCAAAATCAAACCATATCCCGAAAAGCCCAAAACAAAGGCACTACATTTAAATTCTACGCTTAGAATAGAAATTTTCAATCCCACACAGATCATAGACAAATGAGTCGGGCCCCCAATTGGGTTTGAAACAATTAAGGGGTCCTCTACCATACTAGTTTCTAGGTGCAGAGATTCTACTAAAGCAGACGAGATAAAGGAGTGTGATGCGCCAGAATCAAATAAAGTGCGAACTGGGTAATCATAAAGATAAACTACACTTTCTACAAAAGTATTTATACCTCGCTGTTGCAGAGGTGGCGCCTCTAGCACATGAACCTGTGCCCCTGAGGTGGATCCAGCCCTCTGCCCCTGCCCTCGCTTCTTTGGGCAATCCTTAGCCATGTGGCCTGTCTCACCGCAAGAAAAGCACCCACCATTCATCTTGGCCTTCTTTTTCCGGCAATCTTTCACTAAGTGCCCCACTTTGCCACAGAAATTACACTTCCTCTTCTCTTTGTTGTCTTTCCCGCCCTTCTTAAAGTCTGTCTTCTTAGGTTGCAAACCCTTTTTCTTCCCTTGAGAGTTTTCTGCCTTTGTCTCCTTCTTGCCCTTATCCTCTTCGTTCAGCAATGCCATCTGTACCAATCTTTCATACGTAGCTCCCATGGGTATATGGGTCATGGCCAGACTGTGTAATGGCTCATTCAACCCTTTGACAAAACGGAGAGCCTTCTTGTGCGAGGTGTTGACTAGGTCCAGTCCGAACCTAGCCAGCTCATCGAACTGATTAACATACTCTTTGACTGTCATATTCCCTTGCTTAAGAAATAAGAATTTTTCCAACTGCAAACTCCTTTCAGCGTCTGAGAGAAATTTAGCCTCAAACCTCGCCCTAAAGTCCTCCCATGTTTCCACCGGTCTTTCTGCATTGGTGACTTCCCACCAGTAGGAAGCCTCGCCTTTAAGTAGCCATACTGCCAGTTGTACCTTCTGCCTATCTTCTACCTCAAAGATGACGAATAAGTCCTCGGTTTCCTTTAGTCAATTCCTAGCTGCCACGAAGGACTCAGTTCCATGAAAGTCCTTCCCTCCCATATCTTTGAAATCTTTACATATCTTAGCAAAAGTATTACCCCGCGGAGGAGGTGGAGGAAGAGGTGCTGCTGCAGCTGGATGATTTCCTGCAGCTGGGGGAGGAGGAACGGTAGGACCTGGTTGAGTGGCCCTTGCTTCTAAGAATCGTCTAAACCAACCAGGTATTGGTATACCCTCTGGCAAGTTAAGTTCTTCGGACATGCTGAAAAAAAAAGGGTAGATTCAAAACGAAGGATAAAAGATAATACCTATGGCTTTGGGGGAGGGAATATGCCTTTTTAAAATAAAATAATATTTTATCTTTAAAAATGCTTCTTTAAATTTTCTTTTGAAAATAAATTTTCAAAACTTTTATCTTATCTGGAAAACCTGGCTCTGATACCAAGTGAAACACCCCACCTCCGTTAGGGTCACTCTCAAAGGGAATGCCCTAATTTTGGTGGAGGTTTATAAGTATAAGTCACAGATATACAAGACAGATATAAGAACACATATTTTTGAACAGCGGAAAACAAAAACAATTTTTATTTCATTAAAATACGTGTTACACAAACCATGCCATAATTGTCTTACAATTCTTCCAAAAACATAACATCTTCATAACTGTCTTGATTGCATTATTTAAAGAAGCATAAAGAAAACACAAATAAACTGCATAAGTCCCATAATTGCTGTCCAAAGCCATAGTCCAAAACGAAAAAGATCCAAGCAATACATTCTTTCTGTTCAAGCTGGATGTGAAAGCTGGTCAAGCTGCGGTATTCCCTCCCTGTGGACCTTGGGGGGGGGGGACGAAAGAAAAGAATACGAAAGAAAAGTAGAGTCAGACATAAATCCTGAGTAAGTCTAGGACTATTCAGTCTATGAATAAAGAACTGGGTATGATAAGTATAAACTGGAAATGGGAAAGCACCACAAACTAAGTTAAGTTGTCTGGAGTCGAATATGCTATCGTACCTCGCATTAATCTCTGTACCCATATAAACTAGTCCCCAACAGGCACCCCATAATCAGGGTGAAGTGATTCATCTCTGATGATCGGCTCCTACTCTCATAGTTACATGTGTCTTACGGCCCCCGATGTTGTAGTTACCTATGCTGGTCCCACCATGGGGTGTATCAAGTCCCATGGTGGCGGCCCGACACAATTCTAGAATGCACAGGTATGCTACTGGTGCCCAGTGCCTTATTTTTCTGCGCCGGAGTGTGTGCACGCCCGCACCCCGTTAGAACCTACACTGCTGCACCACCGCCGTCGATTTGACCTCTTACAGTCAGCCCAGTAATCGTGCCCCACCCTGCCTAGTTCAGGGTATCCTGATACACCTTGTAGGGTTACTGCTGAAAAGGGTCCCCCGCTACTAGGTTTTCTATTTCTAGCCAACATGCTAAGTTGGTTAAGTGTTTTGTAAACCTAACCCCCAATCAGTCTGTATAGTTTAGCATGTTCCATTTTGATTAAGTATTAATTCAATTTACTTAATCATATCAATCCTGACTCAGCCTTAATTGTCTTATTAGAGCCTTGACCTCTCACATTAGACAGGTATTGTTGTGGCTGCCTGTTGCCGGTTGGGTCCGGGCAGTCTTACGCCACAACTCAGTCTAACCTCGGGTCATTATTGGGCTCCGTGTTTAACCACCCACATTGGATATGTGTTGTTGTGACTACTGGACAGCCAGGCGGTTCCGGGCAGGTTTACATCACAACTCAATCCAACCTCGGGTTAAACACATCGTATTTTCTACATTTACATATTTTGTCTCTTTCCTTTTTATATGTAAATATTTGCGGCCCATTATTCAAAATTCATCTTTATAGGTTAAAATTTATTTATGCCACTTAATTATTTTTCAAGGTTGTTGGCATGCGTCAAACATGCCACACATATGTTCTATATTTTAACCCAAACGTCATTACCCCCGTTTTACACGTTCGCTATAATATAAGATATGTTGGGTTTAACATTTAAACCCAACTTAGCCATATGAAAAGGGGAGGCTTATAACATGGTGTTTATAAGGTAACATAAAAAAAGGGGAGTGTGAACGCATGAACTTGCAACATAACGATTCAATTAACATGAACTAGGCACATGTGAACTTGCATTGTAATAGCATATAATCATGGCATAAACAATACTTAAACATGAATCATTCTATTCATATAATCATGGCATAAACAATACTTAAACATGAACCATTCTATTCATATAATCATGGCATAAACATACCTAAACATGAAATCATGTTTTTTTTAGTCTATTCATGTAAACTTGCAATTAGAATGTAAATCTAACTTAATTTATGTGCTACCTATATCACCATATGATTTTTATAACAACATAGGCCTAAACATGGTTTCAACTAGGCATAACACCAAACATAGTTTGATCATGTTCATAAAAATGCTTACTTTTGCTTCTAATACAAAAGTATAATTTGCCAATTCCAACATAGATTCATATAAACCATAGTACTTAGTCGAGTCCAATTACACACTAAAAGTGATCATAAAAGTATGTACATCATATTGGCATAATAGTGAATCATATACTTGCATGAATCCCAAATAAAATACCATAACATATGGTTGTTAACATGAATCATATACTTGTATGAATCCTAAATAAAATACCACAACATATGGTTGTTAACATGAATCATATACTTGTATGAACCCCAAATAAAATACCACAACATATGGTTGTCAACATAAACCACATACTTGCAAATATCCAATCGTATACCATAACATTTCCAAATCGTTTAGAATCAAAGCAACATACAAATATAGATCATTATCGCCACAATTCCATTTCTCACTTTACATAAATCAAAACACAATTATTTATTCACATCGGAATAGCACTCTACTTACAACGTATGACGAATCTTCAATTCAGGAATCTGAATTCTGAATTTGGAGATGATATCCTTTGTTGTAGGCGTTGTTTCGATTTAATTGACGTTGCTTTAAGCTTTCGAATTATCTCCTAATTGTCTCTCAATTTCTGACGGCTATTCCTAGGCTTTCCTCAGCAGCATGACGGTCTCATCTCCATTTTTGTTTGTGTGAATTAGGGTGAGTCTTAGGTCCTTTTTATAGAGTTTGTGAGTTGATTTGGACCGTCGATGGAGCTTGGTTTAATAATAGCCGTTCGTTTGAAGGAGAGACCAATCAGGAGCTGACACCTAGCCCTAGTGACAAGGCAAGGCTCAGAAAATCGACCAAACACAGACCAGGCCAGCCAGGGGGGCTGGGTTCGACCTGGCTCAGGGGCCAGGTCGACACGCCAGTCGACACCGTGTCGACTTGGCAGTCGACACGGGTGACCCAGGTCGACTGCCCAGTCGACTTGGGTAGCCCCAGGTCTACTACCAAGTCGACCTGGGTGCCTTGGGGGGGAAATTCCCGCCCTGGCCAATTCGGCCCGATTTTGAATTTTAAATTGAATTCTGAAACTTCCGGAGGCCATATCTTCTTCATACGGAGTCCGTTTTACGCAAACTCGGACTCTATCTCAAGCAGAATTCCGAGACGAACGCAATGGCGTATCCCGTTTCCCTTAATTATTTGATTTGAAATTAGTTATACTTTAATTTGTGAATTTCACTGTTATAGAATACACGGGGTGTTACAAAAACTCTCTGTGCGCATCAGCTTAAGGCAAAGTTATCCAAATGCCATTTTTGGAGAAAAGAGGTGAGATTTCTAGGGCATGTTATTTCCAAAGATGGGATAGCGGTAGATACCGCAAAGGTAGTTTCATTTCAAGATTGGCAATTTCCGAAAAATGCAATGGAGGTGAAAAGCTTTCTTGGATTGGCAAGCTATTATAGGAAGTTCATTAAGGACTTCGCAAAGATATCAGCCCCACTAACCAGGCTAATTAAGAAGAATTTGGTGTTTTCATGGGATATAGATTGTGATCTTTCTTTCCAACGATTGAAGAGGGCTCTAACAACAGCCCCAGTCTTGACCTTGCCTAATGGGAATAAAGTGTTTACAGTTTACACCGATGCATGTGGTACCGGGCTTGGTGCGGTTCTGATGCAGGAAGGAAAGGTAGTTATATTTATGGGGGTAGACAGTTAAGAGTTTATGAGAAGAACTGCCCAACCTATGATTTAGAGCTGGCGGCCATAGTATTCACGCTTAGGATGTGGCGTCATTATTTTCTTGGAGAGAAGTTCGAGTTGTACACTGATCATAAATCTTTCAAGTATTTGTTCTCGTAGAAGGATCTTAATTTAAGGCAACAGAGGTGGATGGAGCTCCTAGCTTCTTATGATTTTGAAATTGGTTATACCCTTGGCAAGGGTAATGTGGTGGCAGATGCACTGAGTAGGCAGAGGATGGCCTTAAGTCCTCTGTTTGTGGAAAGGAAAAGCTTGGAGTTCATATCGACTTTTGATTTAGACCCTCTACCGAATTATTGCCTGGTTTGTTTGCATCGCTAGAAATACGACTTACTCTTATGGATCAGATAGGAGCTTTGCAACAAAATGATCCACAGATTTTAGACATCTTGGATAGGCTCAGTAGAGGGGAGACTTCTAGTCAGCTCAATAGATATTCCATAAACGATAAAGGGTGGTTGCGACGAGATGGAAGGCTTTGTGTTCCCCAAACTAGAAGTTTGTTAAAGACAGTCCTTGAAGACGCCCATCATTCTAAGATGACTATTCATCCAGGCGGTGATAAGATGTACAGGGACATGAAGAGGGTTTTCTTTTGGTCTGGGATGAAGAAAGATGTGGCAGAGTTTGTTTCTCAATGTTTAGTTTGTCAGCAAGTCAAAGACGAGAAAAAGAAGCCCGATGGTTTACTTCATCCTTTGCAGGTTCCACAATGGAAGTGGGAGAGCGTCTCTATGGATTTCATAGATGGTTTGTCTAGATTAAAGAAAGGCAACACCAGTATTTGGGTCGTAGTAGATAGACTGACTGTAACGACCCGCATTCTACGCATCATAGGATCATGGAATATTTATTTCTTTCACATATGAAGTCGTATGGTCATGTAACTTTGGAAGACGACTATTGGGGTCATTTCCCATGTTCATGATTTTTGTCGATTTTTAAATGACCGTTTTGCCCCTAGCTGATCTTGTTTTGGCCATAACTTTTGATTGGAAAGGAATTTTGACCTGAAACCACTTCCATTAGATTCGTTTGATGGTTTACCTTTCCGTAGAGTGGTCATAATAGCCAAACGGACTTACCGTTTGGGAGATATGGCTGAAATAATGTTTGGAAGGTGAAAAACTGCTTAACCGGGCCAAATAGGGTGATTAGTGAATAGGCCCATAACCCATTTCGGGATTAGGGTTATGGGGAGGCTGAAATGAGTTAGAGAATCATTCCATTTCAGTTTTGAGCTGCCACTTTCCTTCTTGAAACCCTAGTAATGGCCTCCACCTTCTAATTTCACCTCCAAATCATCTCCTAATCAAGGGTTAAGCTTAGCAACTTCAAATCAAGGAAGATCTACACCAAATCAACATTGGAGCTGCTGTTTAACATTGGAATTCGCATCAAATCAGAGATTATTTCAGATCTAAAGTTTGTTTGTGGCTAAAGTGAGTGATTAGCATCGTTTTGACACTAATTACAGTTAATTAAGGGTAATTAGTGAAGATTAGTGAATTTATACACTAATAAATTCTGGAAAAATATCTATAAATTCGAAAATAATATTTTATCCCTTTGGTAGAAATTTGGTTAAGTTTTGTTAACCCTATGATTAGTTTCACCTAAACATGCTTAAGGGGAAATATGGGGTTTTGGGTATGTTTGATCCATTTTAACCTATCATGTTGATGTTTTGATGTTTGTGGTTGACTATGCATGTTGCTATGACTGTATGATATGCTTTGTGATTGATTTCAATAGTTAGAATGGTCGAAAACGTCGTCGAATGACGTAAAATACTCGCTGGAAAGGTTGCAGGAAAAGTGCAGGCTCTGGACCGGATCGGATCGGATATGGGGGCTCGGATCGGATAAGTGAACTGGGCAAGGGATTCAATCGGATCGGAACTTGACACTTGAGAAATCTGGCAGAAAGGAAGGCCATGCTAGCAATATTGGGATCAGATCGGATAAAGGAGGGGGGATCGGATCGGCTAAAGGAGGAGGATCAGAGCGGTTAAGGAGGAGGATCGGATCGGAACAAATGAAGGCCGAGTGAGCTGATCGGAGCGGAAGCACGAGCTGGATGGGAGATGGCACCCAACCCGACCCGAAGTGAGACACCCGAACCGAACCGACGCGATGGAGTGGACCCGAACCGAATCGTACCAGAGGAGGACCATGAACTGACGCAACGGAGTGAACCCGACCCGAACCGATGACTTGAAGGGGAATCCGACCCGACCCAGTATTGACCAATAACCCGAGATGCAAAGGTAGTCCAAATGGAAGTTAGAGCTCAGGATCCAGTTGGGAACCAATGAGTTCACTTCATGGTTGGGCTTTGCTGCGGGACGTGTGCAAAGGGGTTGTCGGTATTCATAACTTTGGTTCACCACTGAGAGATGGATGGTGGGCTTGTAGTGATAGTTACACGGGATTGGATTCCGTCATGGCCCAAAGTATTAAGTGACCAAAGTAGTGGATATCGTATGCTTTACGCACCAAGTGAGAGATGTGAGGGTGGTTGCTATGCTTGATTGTTTGCCATCACTATGACATGCACACCCCCACCCCCGTTACCTTTACACCATTTGAAAGGGGCACCTTAGAGTGTTGTACAGTATGTAGTGCTAACTCTTTGGTTGCAGGTCCAGGTTCAGGTATGATTGGATTATACTTGTTATTGTTTTGTTTAGATGCTTATCGCTCATACCAGGCTTTATGTCTGACCCAGAGTTTTATGTCTCCTCTTATTACTCTAGGTGCTCACACGAGCAGACTAGAGACAGGTTAGCTGGTGGTGCGCGAGTAGCTGATCTGGAGACGAGCAGGAGGCTTCCACGTATGATATATATAGTATTCTCCCTGTGTTGTTGAAGATCACTGCTTGGGCATTAGTAGTGCATCTTCTACTTAAGCTTTCTTTGTTCCAGAGACAGTAATTTGGAAAGTTGTAATAAGCTGTATTTGGATTTCCGCTGCTATGTTGGTTTAGTTTTCAGCTTATGCACTGTCTCTCCTGTTTTATGTTAAGATTATGTTATTATTATATTTTATTCTATGCGCTGTGAGACATTCTACAGGTTCCTTGTTAGTTCATTTCCTTCTTCCCTTTTTCTTCTGACGACCGTCCCGTGCTAACTGGACATGTGTACAACGCACTTTTGAAGAAAACGTCGGTTGGTGCGGGGCGGGCCGTCACACTTGGTATCAGAGCTTTAGGTTGCGTAGTTAACCTAGGGAGAGATAGCACGTATACGAGAGCGCGTATTTGTGATTACTTTAGTTTTCAAAAGCTATATATATACTATTAGTAGTATAAGAATGAAGTCGTACTGCGCTAGCACCACTATGTGGTCGTTAATCGTTTTCTCTTTACAGATTGAACGATGAGTAGAGACACCAGGGGTGCTGGTAGAGGGACCAACCATGGGAATGCTCCTGACATGAGGACAATGTTCACTAACTTCATGAGGGAGATGCTTAGGGATGTTCAAGGGGCAGTTCCCAATCCCGGAAATGGTGGTGGTCCAGTAGTGCAGGCGCCTAGGGTCGATTTCGCCAAGTTGTGCAAGGATTACACTAACCTTGGTGGGAAGCCGTTCCACGGAACGGAGTCGGCCACAGATGTTCAGGATTGGTTGGATAGCTGTGATCATATCTTCGACGACTTGGGTATTGAGGATGCGATGAAGAGAAGGTTAGCGTCTCGTCAACTGCAAGAGCGAGCGATGAATTGGTGGAATGCCATTAGAACAGCTACTCCAGAAGATCAAGTTACTTGGAATCAGTTTAAGACTCGCTTTTGTGATAAGTTTATTCCAGCTGCTCATAAATCAGAACTGTTCAGGAAGTTCTTGGAGCTTAAGCAGAATGGTAGAGCAGTCTCGGAGTATATCGCTGAATTCGAGACTCTATCGAAATATGGATGGTCCCTTATCGATACAGTCGTAAAGAAGAACGAGAAGTTCATAACCGGCTTGGATGGGTACTTGGGGGAAAGACTTATAAACCATATCGATGAGACGTTCGAGTCTATTGTAGGAAAGGCATTAAGGTCAGAGAGCCTTTTCCCTAAGTCAAAGACCGAAGTTGCTATTGCATCTACAGAGGAGCCAAAGCCGCAAGCAGGCGGTGAAGGCAAGAAGAATTCTCAGAGCAAGAGGAATCAGAACCCGACCAAGGATGGTCAGAATAAGAAGAATAAGAAAGATGGCGAATGCTTTAGTTGTGGCAAGAAGGGCCACTATGCCAAAGATTGTCGAGAAAAGCCTGGGGAAAGGAGGTGCTTTAACTGCGGCCAGGCGGGACATCACAAGGATGATTGCCCACAACCTCCTAGGGAGAAGCAGATTGTGAAAGCGTATGCTATCAACGCTGTTCCTTCTTCGTCAAATGCCCCAACTGCGGCGCAGAAGGAAAAAGGTGTCGTTATTCGAGGTATGCTTCCTATTTAAGATGTTTTGATCGGGTTTTGTTTGACAAACCTGAGTTAGTCGATAGACCTTTAGTAGCGACGAACCCGATTGGTGGTTCGACTAGATTTGGCATGATTTGTTAATGTGGTCTAATCGAGTCATGGATATATGTTTCCTTGTGATTGGTTTGTTTTGGGCTTTACTGGGTTTAGCATTATTTTGGGGAGTTGATCTACTCCAAAGGAATAGGGTGGTACTAGGTACCTACCTAGTGATGGCGATAGTAACTGGAGTTAAGGAAGCTAAGAGGTTATCGTTGTAATAAGTTCTAGTTGTCTCTAGGAGGCGAATGAGTACTCCAGTGCTAGATTGTTTTGCTAGTATCACCTCACGTGGGTTGTCCGAACTCGGAGGAGATATTCCTTGGGTGCTTGTCTGATATTGATTTAGGCCTTTGGGGCTTGTTCTTAGGGAATGTCGATTTCGACTAGGATGGTTTGCGCGAGGGGTAAATAGTTGTTGTGATTTTTCATTGGATGGTATCTTGGTTTACTCGAGGAGTGATGGGCAGACGGAACATGATGGGACTGTTCAATGCTATAGACTGCCCAGAGTTAAACTCGATAGGGTTATGAGATTGCTCGAGTGGGACTCAGGAAAGATGCAAAGTAATGGATTGTTTAGGACCCTATGTCGATGTTCTCTATTGGATAGTAGAACTTTGAAGGAATAGGATGTGTTCGTTGATCATGGAAGATACAACGAAGATTAGGGCGATTCAAGTTGGAATTGAACTCGTAAAAGAAAATGGGAGTTCGTTGATCTTGGATATGCAACGAATAGGGAGACGACTCACGTTGGACTAGAGTTTGTCACTAATGGATATTCAAGACTGGGTCTGAGTTATAGATTAACTCGAGTTGGACTAGAGAAGGCTGCAAGGAATTGGATTTGGCTTGAGTTGGACTCGAGAGGGCAGCAAGAAAATGGATAGACTTGGGTTGGACTCAAGTATTTTAGGCGGACTAAAAGCAGGGGTATCTGGGGACGCCCGTTACCCTGGATCCGTTGGACGTGATCTAGTTATCCTTGGAGGATAAACGTACGTTGGACGTACGGTAGTCCGTAGGGAGGCGGGGCTTCCATTGGCCTGGGATTGGTTGGACCAGTCAAGTAGGCATCGGTGTATGTATGGAGGCTGAGCTTCCATTAGTTATTGATGTTGGTTGGACCAGACATACTAGAATCGACATATTGGGATTGGTTAGACCAGTCATGTAGGTGTCGATGTGTTTATGAATTTAGCAGGTGATAGGTAGGACTTGTTTGATGGATGTTATGGTTGCTATGTTGTTCCTATTTTTCTTCCCTTGAGTAGACTATCACCTGTAGGGTTCCAGCGTGGGGAACAAAGTGATTGTAGTAGGACTATGAGCCAGTGCAGTAGAGTCATCATGACTCGAGGGGCAAACTGGACATAGTAAAGGATTAATTAGTAAGGCTATGAGCCAGTGCAGTGGAGTTGTTATGACTCCATGGGGCAGAGTGATCATAGTAAAGGATGTGGGTGCGGTAATAGTTGCATTGAGTAGGAGACATGCCAGTTTAGGGGTTTTTGTCTCTAGGATGGAAGCAACTAAAGTATATCACAGGATATGATTTCGGGCCCAAGAGTGAATTGGATTCAGAAACACTAGTAAGCTTGACGATTAGATCGATTTTGATTGAGTGGATTGTTTCCAGTTAGAAGGACGATCCTAATCTATTGGAAACCATCTCTAGGGTAGAGATGGGTATCGATGGAAAGAGAATGATCAAGTAAGGATTTGATCGAGAAGGGTGGCTTCGAAAGAATAAGGGACTAGTTGTACCCAACGTAGATGGATTGAGAGATGAAATGCTTAGAGCATATCATCACTCGAAATTGACTATGAATCCCGGTGGTAACAAAATGTATTGAGATATGGACTAGACCTACTACTGGGAAAGGATAAAGAAAGACGTTGGGAAGTTTATGTCCAAATGCATAAATTGCCAGTTAGTTAAAGCTGAGCAAAAAGAAGCCTAGTGGTTTGTCACAACCATTGGAAACAAGTCTCGATGGATTTCATTGATGGTTTACCAAGGACTAGGTCAGGTCATGATGGTATTTGGGTGAATTGTATATTAGAGAATGAAGGCTACCCAAGATAGGCAGAAGACTTATCTCGATAAGAGACGAAGAGATTTGGAATTCTTCGTTAACAACCTGGTGTTCGTCAAGATCTCTCCATTGAGAATGTGATTCAGATGGGTTGGAGAGGTAAGTTAGCACCAAGATTTGTTGGCCCATTCCCAGTCCTCGAGAAAGTTGGGAATTTGGCGTATGAAGTAGAGCTACCTGACAAGATGGCGGGAGTTCACAACGTATTTCATGTTTCCCAGTTAAGGAAATTCGTGCACGACCCTAGTGTGGCTATTTCACCTGATCAGTTGGATAACATCGAAATTGAACTCGAGGCGGGTGGGAACCGCAAGTCTATGCGTATTGTTGGGAACGCTACGAAGCAGCTTCGAAGGAAGGCGGTGAAACTAGTCAAAGTCTAGTGGGGTGAGAATGAAAAAGACTGTACTTGGGAAACAGAGGAGGATATAAGGAAGAAGTATCCAGAACTCTTTGCCTAGTAAGGTTTTGGTAGTGATAGTTTCTTCCCTTGTTAGTAAACCGCATGCTAGGATAGACTTGTTTTGCATGTTGATTGTTATTTTATGGTTGATAGGCATGCGAGACCCTTTGTGTGTTTTGGTTAGGGAATTTCGGGGGCGAAATTTCTTAAGGGGGGGAGAGTGTAACGACCCGCATTCTACGCATCATAGGATCGTGGAATATTTATTTCTTTCACATATGAAGTCGTATGGTCATGTAACTTTGGAAGACGACTATTGGGGTCATTTCCCATGTTCATGATTTTTGTCGATTTTTAAATGACCGTTTTGCCCCTAGCTGATCTTGTTTTGGCCATAACTTTTGATTAGAAAGGAATTTTGACCTGAAACCACTTCCATTAGATTCGTTTGATGGTTTACCTTTTGGTCATAATAGCCAAACAGACTTACCGTTTGGGAGATATGGCTGAAATAATGTTTGGAAGGTGAAAAACTGCTTAACCGGGCCAAAAAGGGTGATTAGTGAATAGGCCCATAACCCATTTCGGGATTAGGGTTATGGGGAGGCTGAAATAAGTTAGAGAATCATTCCATTTCAGTTTTGAGCTGCCACTTTCCTTCTTGAAACCCTAGTAATGGCCTCCACCTTCTAATTTCACCTCCAAATCATCTCCTAACCAAGGGTTAAGCTTAGCAACTTCAAATCAAGGAAGATCTACACCAAATCAACATTGGAGCTGCTGTTTAACATTGGAATTCGCATCAAATCAGAGATTATTTCAGATCTAAAGTTTGTTTGTGGCTAAGGTGAGTGATTAGCATCGTTTTGACACTAATTACAGTTAATTAAGGGTAATTAGTGAAGATTAGCGAATTTATACACTAATAAATTCTGGAAAAATATCTATAAATTCGAAAATAATATTTTATGCCTCTGGTAGAAATTTGGTTTAATTTGGTTAAGTTTTCTTAACCCTATGATTAGTTTCACCTAAACATGCTTAAGGGGAAATATGGGGTTTTGGGTATGTTTGATCCATTTTAACCTATCATGTTGATGTTTTGATGTTTGTGGTTGACTATGCATGTTGCTATGACTGTATGATATGCTTTGTGATTGATTTCAATAGTTAGAATGGTCGAAAACGTCGTCGAATGGCGTAAAATACTCGCTGGAAAGGTTGCAGGAAAAGTGCAGGCTCTGGATCGGATCGGATATGGGGGCTCGGATCGGATAAGTGAACTGGGCAAGGGATTCGATCGGATCGGAACTTGACACTTGAGAAATCTGGCAGAAAGGAAGGCCATGCTAGCAATATTGGGATCGGATCGGATAAAGGAGGGGGGATCGGATCGGCTAAAGGAGGAGGATTGGAGCGGCTAAAGGAGGAGGATCGGATCGGAACAAATGAAGGGCGAGGGAGCTAATCGGAGCGGAAGCACGAGCTGGATGGGAGATGGCACCCGACCCGAAGTGAGACACCCGACCCGGACCGACGCGATGGAGTGGACCCGAACCGAACCGTACCAGAGGAGGACCATGAACTGACGCAACGGAGTGAACCCGACCCGAACCGATGACTTGAAGGGGAATCCGACCTGACCCAGTATTGACCAATAACCCGAGATGCAAAGGTAGTCCAAATGGAAGTTAGAGCTCAGGATCCAGTTGGGAACCAATGAGTTCACTTCATGGTTGGGCTTTGCTGCGGGACGTGTGCAAAGGGGTTGTCGGTATTAATAACTTTGGTTCACCACTGAGAGATGGATGGTGGGCTTGTAGTGATAGTTACACGGGATTGGATTCCGTCATGGCCCAAAGTATTAAGTGACCAAAGTAGTGGATATCGTATGCTTTACGCACCGAGTGAGAGATGTGAGGGTGGTTTCTATGCTTGATTGTTTGCCATCACTATGACATGCACACCCCCACCCCCGTTACCTTTACACCATTTGAAAGGGGCACCTTAGAGTGTTGTACAGTATGTAGTGCTAACTCTTTGGTTGCAGGTCCAGGTTCAGGTATGATTGGATTATACCTGTTATTGTTTTGTTTAGCTGCTTATCGTTCATACCAGGCTTTATGTCGGACCCAGAGTTTTATGTCTCCTCTTATTACTCTGGGTGCTCACACGAGCAGACTAGAGACATGTTAGCTGGTGGTGCGCGAGTAGCTGATCTGGAGACGAGCAGGAGGCTTCCACGTATGATATATATAGTATTCTCCCTGTGTTGTTGAAGATCACTGCTTGGGCATTAGTAGTGCATCTTCTACTTAAGCTTTCTTTGTTCCAGAGACAGTAATTTGGAAAGTTGTAATAAGCTGTATTTGGATTTCCGCTGCTATGTTGGTTTAGTTTTCAGCTTATGCACTGTCTCGCCTGTTTTATGTCAAGATTATGTTATTATTATATTTTATTCTATGCGCTGTGAGACATTCTACATGTTCCTTGTTAGTTCATTTCCTTCTTCCCTTTTTCTTCTTACGACCGTCCCGTGCTAACTGGACATGTGTACGGCGCACTTTTGAAGTAAATGTCGGTTGGTGCGGGGCGGGCCGTCACACTAACTAAGAGCGCTCATTTTATTCTAGTTAAGAGTAAGAGGACGGCAGCATGGTTGATAGCAGTTTATGTTCGAGAGATAGTCCGTCTTCATGGAGTACCTTCCAGCATCATAAGTGATCATGACCCCATTTTCACTAGTGAATTTTGGAGGAGCTTGCAAGAAGCATTAGGTACACAGTTATGTTTGAGTACCGCTTATCATCCTCAGATCGATGGACAGACGGAGAGGGTGAACAGAATCTTGAGGATCTTTTAAGGCTGTGGAGGGACTTGGGAAGAGCACCTTTCTTTAGTAGAGTTTGCCTACAACAACAGTTATCAAGCTAACATTGGCATGGCACCCTTCGAAGCATTATACGGACGACCCTGTAGATCACCAACTTGTTGGTGGGAATCTGCAGAAAGACTATTACTTGGACCAGATATGATTAGAGAAACGTCCGAGAAGATTGATCTTATTAGACGGCGAATGAAGACCGCTCAAGATAGGCAGAAATCGTACACAGATAAGAGAAGGACTGACATTGAATTTGAAGGAGATATGGTTTTCATTAAAGTATCACCTTTGAGGAATGTTGTTCGCTTCTGATCTGTAGGAAAATTGGCACCAAGATTTGTAGGGTCATTTCCCATAACAGAAAGGATTGGCCAAATGGCCTATAGAGTACAGCTACCAGAGAGACTATCCGGCGTTCAAGATGTTTTCCATGTTTCTCATTTGTGGAAGTGCTTGCATGATACCATGGAAGTAGTTGAGCCGAGTGTATTGGAAGAAGTAGAAGTGGAACGGGAGGCGACAGTCAGACGAGTTCCTTCCCGTATTCTTAGATCAGAAGTTAAGAAGCTACGCAATAGGGAATTCAAGTTGGTAAAAGTTCAATGGGGAGATAACCCAGAGGATGCAACTTGGGAGACCGAAGACAAGATTCGTGCTTCGTACCCTTTTCTTTTTTAGGGTATGTTCTTAACTCCTTTTCCAAAGCTTTTATTTATGCTTGTTTATATCATTTAAGTATGTCCTATCGATCGAATCTTCGACCTTTAGGTAAGAATCCCATGGACGAAAACATGTGTTTGAGACATGTTATGCTTGTTGGATGCAAGTGTTTGCTAGTGGATGCATATACACACACATTAGGCACTAGATCGGCTCAATCACTCTCATACTGCATATGGATGTGTGTGCATTTTTCTTCTTTTTATAGTTGAAATTGAATGTATCATCATATGGATGCTGCATTTGGACGGATGTTTATGCACCCATATAGAACTTACATGTTATAATAGGATTGTTACATACATGTTGGATTCATGGCACTAACATACATTGCATTAAGGAGGTCGACTAAATCAGTAGACCACCTGATCTTTGCATTCGTATTGGGACGTACACACACACCTTTGCATATGTTCATATAAGAATTGGAAGTCTTTAAGGACAATGGATGCCTGTGATTGATGGATGAGTAGATGAGTGATGGATGGTAGGATATACATTCTTCTTAACTTGGAGATTTCGGGGATGAAATCCTTTGAGTAAGGGAGAATGTAACACCCCATAATTTTAACAACACTAAAGAGGACAAATTAAAGAATAATTAATTTAATATTCGGAATTAAGGGAAACGGGCTGCGCCATTATGTCCGTCTCAAAATTCTGGTCAAGATAGACATTTGGTTTGCGTAAATCGGACACCGTATGATGTTATGAAGGTTTAAAGTTTGTATACGTGCAAGAGAATATATATATATGTATATATGTATATATATATATATGGTCCTTTCAATTCAAAATTCAAAATCGTAGAAATTTGGGTGAGCGGGAAATCCTGCCCAGGGGAGTCGACCCCTCAAGGGGGGTGTCGACCCATTAGTCGACCACCTAACGGGGGTCAACCCCCCAAGGTTGACGTGGCAGGTCGGTTTTGGAGGCTGGCTATATATACGACCTCATTTTTCTAGTTTTCTCACACTGAAATCAATGGAGGCCTAAATAATGTCGGTGCCTGGACTGAATCAAATTATTTTCTTCTTCTGCAATCAAGTTTAGAGATTCAAGTGTAGATCTGTGACTCAACCTCTGTTTCTCTCCTTCTATTGTTCTAGATCTGAACACCGTGAGTTTAAGTTACCTTTAGATTTAAATAATTAAAATTAAAACATGATATGACTGTAATTTGGATCTATCCCTGTGACTGAATCACGCCAGATCTATTGTAATTTGTGAATCCATGATATTCTGAATTAACTATGACTTGGATCTTAACCTTTATCATGTCATATCTACTTTAGATTATTGATCTAATTCACTATTTAGATCATTTTGTACCTATCATGTTTATGATTAATTTGGATCTATCATTAGTTAGACATCTAAATCCTTGTTTAGATCTAATCATGCCTATAATGACATCCCTACTATGTTAGAACTAGTTTTATTATCACAAGTTCACCAGATCTGTTCTTATATGTCCATGTTAACATTATGCCATTATATGTTTATGTCAGTTTTATTAGAATAATCATTTCTGTCATCTTCCCTTCACCTTTTCCCTTTTATTTTATATAGCCAGGGTACTTTCGTGCCTAGGCATGCTGCTAAAAATATGTGAATGCGTTAGTTTGGGAACGAAGGGAAAAACATTGAAATTGGGCATAACTTGTACAGGGGAAATTTGATATAACTTGAATAATGTTTATGAATATGAATTTAGGATATATAATTCATTATGAACATATTTGGGAAAATGGGCATGAAACCTAAAATGACATAGGTAAAATAGGCTAATAATGGAATGCCTAGGATTAGTAATTAGAAACTGTAACTGCGCTTAGACACGAAGTTAGATTACACTTGTGGTGGAAGTCTGCCCAGAACCGCCCGACATATCCAGCAGCCACAAGTGGTGAATCTAATGTGAGGGGTCTAGGTGCATAAATACGAGACGTGCTGAGATACGAGGTTAAGCCCGATTTATGGAAGAAGTCTGCCCGGAACTGACCGACTTATCTAGCATCCACAAGTGGTAGGCTTAATGTGAGGGGTCCCGCACATTATAACCATAAATGGACATGGTAATGAATTGGAATACTTAACCTAGTTGAATCCACAAGGATTGTATGAACATGAACTTGAACAGGGGTTAAGTAAATTTGGTTGAACGGTGGGTGGGTTAAGTAAATCTGAGGGGGTGTGTAATATTTATATATAGGCACACAAACTTAACCTAAGGAGGTTATGTAATTAAAGATACCAATAGGTAATACATAGCTCGTGGAAATCCTAGTGGGGATACAAGACAAGGGGGAGAGCTTGTATCATTTTGTGTGGGGGATCCGTTTCAATCAGTAACCCGTAGAACAGTATCAAACGAGTACTCTTCCCTAGGTCGGAGTTGGGACACACTTACTGGGCTGATTGTAAGAGATCCAAACGTGGAGGACGGTGTGGGCGGCGCAAACCGACCGGGACATGTGCGTGCATGTCCGAGCTGAGGGGGATAAGACGACCGTGACATCAGTAGATATGGTTGTGCACATCAACGAAGAGTTTCCACTTTAGGAAGTGATACCTCCTACTGTGGGGACAACATAGGGTATCTACGGAGTAGGGAGCCGATCAATTAGGGTAGTAGGTAGGGAACGTCTAGACTCTAGTAAAAATTTAGGAGCCTGTTAGGTTGGGCTGCCTGTGGATTGTATGGGGTTAACACCTCTCACCGGAAGTACGCCTAAGTCTACCATCTTATAGTTGTTGGGATCATCTCATTCTGATTATACTAGTATCGGTGCAGAGAATCAGAGTAATCATAAGAGAAGTGTATACACCCTATCATGTTTACCTTGTCATACCTTCCTTTTATGGTGTTATCTTCCTTATCCACTTTATATGCCTATCATGATACTTTTACTTATTTACTTGCTAAAAGTAACTGGACTCGCCAGACTTTATGTCTGACTCGTTTTGTTTGCTCTTCTTTCTTCCATTCCCCCCTCTAGGTTCTCAGGGTGGGAATACTCAAGCTTGACCAGGATTCTGCTATCATTTGCTGGAACTTCTTAGATGTATGGCTCAATCTCCTATCTTTGCTACTATGACTATGTTTTGGGGATTTTGCTTCTATTATTTAGTACTCTGATATTTAAGTACAAGACAGAAGTTTTTATGATGTACTAGTTTTTATGTAATTCAGACAAATGATGTTTTGAACCACGATGCTTTATGATTAATAAAGTTTGTTTTTAATTCCGCTGCTATTTTACATCTATCTTGTAATGTTTATGTTCCTGTTTACCTATAATGCTTCACGAAACTTAATGCATTCTCTTAATGAGTGACATTAACGGACGTGGGGTTTCACAATATAAGATGAGGATAACATTTGTAATATAAACAGAAAGAATAAATGAGCATTGATAACGAATAAATATAAAAACCAACGTCCAAAAGAAATGAATTCTCCACGCCCTCCTAGGGAGGGTGTCGACCGCCCTTAAGGGAGAAGGGTGGGTGGAGGTCAATTTTAGTTTAGGTTTTATATAATTTGTTTGGAATAGAGTATTGAGATTTTGCAAAATGAATCTGACGGTCCGTAGAAATCTATTTGCTTCAAAGTAGAACTCGCCAAGGACCCTCGATGGTTCCCGCTGAAGTGAGATCTTAAATCTGTTTTATCTAAATTCCAAAAACAGCAGCTACCAAAACAGTGGATGGATCGAGTTGATCAACCGACACAATCACCTCATTAGACCATTCCAAGAATTTCCACAAAGATTCTCGAGACCTTTGCTTGATTTCCGTAAGAGCCACAATGTTCTTGGGTCGGGAAATGTGGACCCAGAGTTGTTCAACGGATTTTTTAAGCAGAATATTCCAACTTCCAATGCTTTTTGATTCCAGCTGCCGAAACCTCATAGCAGCAATATCCGTAAGGTAAAGCGGAAAGCATTTTACCATAACATTATCCGACACCGCTAGCACTCTCCCATGTGGCACATATAACGCATCAAGTGAAAAGGATCCTTCCTACCATCATAAGCATCCAAAACTGGCAGCTTAAAATATGGACAGGGTTCTGAGATCTCCTTATAGCTTGGGTGAATAGGCTGCAGGTAACACAGTCCAAATCTGAATGAGACGCTCTGCCTTGAGTAAACCATCGAATCACATCCGCAATTCGATTACCAATTCCAAGTAACTACCTAAAATCTTCCAAGCCAGCACTAGTGCCTCCAGTGTCTAACCCAATCTGAGTCATCTGTTGATTTCCGACATGAACATCCGCTTCATCCCTAACCTGAGGAGCTGCTGCGGGCGCAAACATAACTTCTGGAAATGTAGGAGCTGTTCCAGCATCTGTACCCTCGTGCACCAGTGCTTGAGTAACAGTTTCAACTCCAGATACCGTAGCCTGACCAACCAAAGCATCAAAACCAAACTTCCATCAGGATAGGGGGAGATGCACCCGAGCCGAGCCGGATTGGCTTAAGGCCGATTTTGGGGAACTGCCCCCCAAATCCTAAAAATCTTTAGTGCATTGCGCACTCGTTACTGCCTGAGTTTCTTGGCCTGTCGGCCTCCCAATTCCTTCCATCCTAGCCATAAAAGCATTAATGACCTCCTGTTGTCTTCTGAAGAGTTCTTTTTTCGTTTTAGGCATGTATTCAAATACTTAACCAATTCATATATCTCTTCCCTAGTTAGGTAGTTTGATGGATTTCCAGTATAGAAAACCTCCTGGCTTCCTTCTATACCAGCTCCTTCCGAACAAGCTAAAGTAGCATCCTTATTCCACTTAACCATTCTTAAAATTCCGAGCAATCCAAATCCTTAGCAATTCAAAGTTGTGTTCGCCCCTTATTGGTGCGCTAAATTGTTGATGTGAGAACATGATCGCTTCACGTACCAACATCTGATTTTTCTAATATTCCAGACACATAGTAGTTAAAAGTAAATAACACTAGAGATTTATAGTGATTCGGCAAGTATGCCTACGTCTACTTTGATGTAACTTCATATATTTATACTGTCTGGTTACAAGTACAGTCCTTTTGATTACAATGTAAGTGTTAAAAATAGCAAAGACTTTGCTTTAAGCAAACAAGCCCTCCCCAATGTCAAAATGTCCAAGAATGAAGATTTAATGTCCATGAAGCTTCATTGTCTAAAAGTGTGCAAATAGCAAGCCAAGTGTCTAAACGTATGTTTAAATGTCCAATAGAGTCCATGAATCCAATCCAAATGTCAGGTGGTAGTTCATAAGTCCAAAGAAGTTTCTAAGGAGAAAGAAGCCATGAATGAAGCCATTAAAAAGTTCCAAGTCTAAGAATCTCAAGTGCAACAGTAATGAG
Organism: Allium sativum; assembly: GCA_030737875.1. Taxonomy (NCBI): domain Eukaryota; kingdom Viridiplantae; phylum Streptophyta; class Magnoliopsida; order Asparagales; family Amaryllidaceae; genus Allium; species Allium sativum. The sequence continues at coordinate 223,134,060 of CM060927.1, read as the reverse complement.
CCAAAAGATCTTGGAAACAAACCACAAAAGGGCTACTTATAAGTGCATGAGAGTAGGAATTCGTCTTCCGAAAAATTATCATCAAGATCGGTACCGAACCCCCTTACTTAACCAAATTTCGAAGCTCTTCGAAGCATTCTGCATCTGTGCCAGCTTCGTTTCGTATCCTGCGATACGAAGAAAACAATGTCGATCCCAAATCCATGAATTTATACCGATCCAGAAAAAAGAAGGGGAAGCACTGATCCTCGAAGCCTTAAACAAAATTGCACCATACCGGAAGACAAAATGTCATCGCCTCACGCGGGATATGAATCCCATTGCCACAAGAAATATCGATCTCTGATTCGTATCCAGGGGAACCGAAAAGATCACCACCGATCCTGGGATACGGAAAAAGAATACCAATCCCGGGATATGTTTTTGCCAGTACCGATCCTTGAGAACTTGCACCTATTTTTTTTTCCATCCTGAGCTATACCGATCCGAGTGTTTCAGGGATACTTACCGATCCTGAAACACTTAGCCAAATTTCTGAGTTTCTGAAAACTTCACGACTTCGTCCAAATCGCTCCGAGATTTCCCGAGTTCGTACTCAAATCCTGAGCACTGACTACGATAGTCAGAATTCTGAAGCGTGACTGCCTTGTAAAAAGCGGGTCAATACACATAAAAAGCATGTATCATGACCACATGCAAAGCGCTTGCCGTAACATTTGACTTTATATAATGCTTAAGAATTAGGTTTGCCAATTAAACATTTTTTACAAATTCAAACTTTGTTTTCCCAAATGTACTTAAATATAAATATAAGATCTAACAATAAACACATCATTGTTTATTTATTACATCATTTAGATACACGATCTAACAAATAGACATTCGTTACATCATTATTATTTATTAATTAACAACATAAACAAAAATTAAAACTAATTAAAAAATAGATATTGCAACTTAAAAATAAAAATTCAAACTAATTACACTTGATTTCAACGTAAATTTATAATTAAGTATTTATTATATCATTTTCTTTTGAATATGTTATACATATACATTTTTTAAAAAGCGCAATTGATGCACAAAGCATGTATCATGACCACATGTAAAACATTTGTCGTAACACTCGTTTTATATAACGCTTAAGAATTAGATTTACCAATTAAACCTTTTTAACAAATTCAAACTTTACTTCTCCAAATGTAATTAAATATAGGATCTAACAAATAAACATTTTTTTACAATATCATTCTTTAATAACTAGTAACACAAATAAAAATTAAAACTAATAGAAAAAGTTAGATATTGCAATTTAAAAATGAAAATTCAAGCAAAACATTCATGTTTTCAATGTAAAAACATAATTGAAAATTCGTACAAATCATTTTATTTTAAATCTGTTAAAAATGTACAAATTTTTAAAACATGCATCATGGTCACGCGTGTCGTTTGTATATATTGATCATTCCATATCATCAAAAAAGCTTAACTAAATATACTTATAATTGATTACAGAAACGACCAATTATTGATCTTTCAAACTAAACAAGTTATACATATATATGATACTATTAGTTTAAAAGTTTTCCACATCGAGGTCTCATGTTTTGATTACCATCATTCAATGTATTAGTATAAGATGCAAAAGCTCCAATTTTGATGGAAATATCTTTAATGGTTCTCGTAAAATTTCTCTGGTATCTAAAATTTCAAAAAAAATTACATCTTACTTTTATCAATAAATCTATATCAATTTACTTGTTGCTGAATACCTAATCGAATACGACAGCAGCCGTACAAAATGAAGCTTTTGGCAAATTGGATACCAAATCGGAGTACTCCAATAAAACCAAACTGAATAGCATGAATGGAACTTTCAGCAAATGAATACCATTAAGCCAAATTAGTTACAATTTTGTTATTATGTACACTGATTATGTACACTCTGCAGTTTGCAACAGATTACACACTTGACAGTGTACAACAAGGTCAAAAATCACACTAATCAATCCATTAAATCGAAATCGCTCACCATCCATTCCTATGCATCAATGCCAGCAAAGTCAAAGCGCTTGCATGACTTCCGAGGAGAATACGAGCTGCAGAGGAGTTGTAGAAGAGTTGCAATGGAGTCTTGAGCGACGAGCTTCGGCGGAGGCCGATTTGAGCCGACGACTGAGACGTAGCAAAACTGATTTCATCTCAATTGATCATGGTTTTCTCTTCTTTTTTTTCATTTTTGAGACTCCTGGAAAGATCAGGTGCTCAGCCCAAGATTGATATAGCTGCGTTTGAGTTGTGCAACTGCTTGCTGTTATTTCCTTTGGTTATCATTGATTTTCCATAGAGAAACCCTGATACCTACATTTTCAGCCTGCATATTCTTGTTTACACAGAAAAACCACTCTATTATTGAAGTGTCAAAACAATGACACCAACATACACAAATAGTTTCTTAAGATGAAGAAATGCACATGTTACACTTAGACATAAGCAACTGTAGGATACATATCAATTTCTATTCACGCTCATGTACTTGAATTGAAGATTATTTAATAAAACAAGTTAAGATCATATTTAAATCAGCATCATTACCCACAAGATATTCATAAGACGATCATTCAGTTTAACATATATAACACCATCACCAACACAAATACAACAAATAAAATTATGAAATGCAACAAGATACAAACAAAAATAAAGCAAAATAGAGGAATTTCATACAAGCAGCAAGGATCTAAGCTCGGTGTTATATTACTAGGCAATGAGGAAAGGCAGAACAGTTAGCATAAAAGACTCATAAGTGAAGGTTGCAGACCCTGAGAATGCAACATCCTTCTCTTTAAACTTCTCCGTTAAACCCTACAAAACAATGCAACAGTATTTAAGCTCACTCACTTTAGCCTTGCTTAACTCGCACGCGCACACACACATAAAATGATTACGAAAAAGGTATGTAATTTACCTTGACAGTTAAGCAGCACCTGAGACATGATTTTAAAAAATTTAAAGAAAAGAAAATGTATTAGAAAATTGAGAAATTAACAAAGTAGAAAAAAGAAATAAAGTGATGGGAATAAATCATACTCAATAAAGTTGTCGTATTCAATAGCCCTGGTCTTGCCTCCAGATTTGTCGAACTTGGAAACGAGCAAGTCAAGAACAACAGGAGATACAGCAAATCCAAGGCTCAATAGAGCATCTCTAAGCTCCGAACTGTCAATTCTTCCACTGCGGTCTCGATCTGCTCTCTCAAAGATAGACTGCAATATTACACAATACTGTGATTTTCTTGTGTACAAACCATATAAAAATGGTGATATACCCCCACTCTAAATGATATATTAAAGACTGGCATATTCAAAATTTCCTCAAAACACTTGTAATATGAATGTTTACAGCGCCAATTATCATCTATAGAAGAAATAAGATGTTTCTTATATGGCCAAAAATTTGTGATACGGCAAAACATATATTATTTCTAGTGTGGGGAAGGTTATCACAAGCAAGTTTCAGTATTCTATGGAGGCTATGTAACCAAGAATGTGCAAATAAAGCATTTCTATTTCCCACCAAAATAATAGATCATGATAACAATTGGCATACCCTCCAGTTCTGAAGACTGTAAAACACAGCACTAAATTCCTTCGGTCCTGCAAAGTTCACATTTAACAAGTATCAGTAATTGCCAACAAGAAGTGGTAATTGAGTAATGCATCTTTGTAGTGTTGCAGGGGCAAAGAATAATTAGAGAATATGTCAGTCCCACTCCAAGGAGAACTATCTCCACTTCACTTGGGTATTTCATATGAAGAAAAGTGCACTGGAAGCCGATTTCTTTTTTTTCTTTTTCTTTTTTTTTAAGTGGGAACAACATTTGCATTAGATATAACGCATAGGTGGATGGCATAGCTCAAGAAATTGAAAATAAAAACTAAATAAAACTGTATTGTTAAATTAATAGAGAAATTTAGAAAATCAGGTCAAAAAAATAGACATGGATATTACAGACAAGTAATAAGATGCGAACATGAGAGCATGTCATGGTCGTTAAAATGAACAAACTCCGGTAAAGTTTTACTATCAGTTCAGCCTACATTACTTAGAGAAGCGTTATCAGCAATTCATCTAATGATTTTGATTGATTATAAGGATATTTGAAAGAAGGGAAAATTTAGACTATGATTTTGAGGGCTATGTTTAACTCCATATATTGATGTTTAAACACTAAGCGCATGGCCACCCATCAATATAAAAAAATAATTCGTTACATCATTGCTTTCAGAATCAAGCAATTTTAAGACATGGTAACTAACAACACATTATGCATGATTTTTGAAAAATACTTGCCACAAGTTAAAGCACATTACAGCAATGATGCCATTACAGTGAATAAGCTAGTGTTTATGCCAGAATAATCTCTGCCACTTCCCCTCATATCAATTCTACACACAGGGAATGTCTGCTATGACTTGCACAAATGTTGTGTTTGGGACACTGACTCATGCATTTATCATGCTTACTATAATGATAATTTGTTACAATGACAAGAGAAAAGAATGACAAAATTAGGATCCAATATCCGGATGTAATGATAAGAAGGAAAGCATGATTGCATTAAAATTCAGGTCCAGAGAATCCTACATAAGGACAGCAATATGCTGATGATTATTGAAAAGATAGTATAACTACTTCACTTCAGGAATAATCTGATAACATACAAGAATCCAAGCAAGCAACGAAGAGCAAGAACAAAAGCAATAAGGAAATACGTGCAAACGTAATGAAATTAGAGAAATGACATCACAGTAATCTTCAGTAAATACTAATTCATTAGGATATGCGATGTGAACATATAATCTAACCAAAAATAAATAATAATATTGTATCAGAAATTCTAAGCTAACTCACTTTTGAGCCACTGAACTTGAAAAAAATAAATTTCTGGTGGGCCCCACAAATGTAAAATTAATTAGTAAACCGGTTTTGCCATACCAATGATCGACTGTGCAACTCACTCGCTATTGAGCAAGAGCTGTAAACATCTAGCATTTTATATAATCAAAACCGTGCATGTGTGTGTTGATTCTTATGGCACAACTATTATTATTTCCATTTCTAATTCATGTATCAATTTGCTTTTATTGTTCTACATATAGAAATACCAGCTGTACAAAGTTCCTTTATATTCATTCAAACAATAATTCCCACAGTATCCACTGGCTTCTACATAATCAAATGACCCATTCCCAGAAATAAAAGAACTAATTGATTAAGTTAAAATCTCACTGTATAAAAAATAAAAATTGAATCTGAAGAAGTTTCTGTTCACTGTTCACAGTCAAAGGTGTAGTTTGTGAAATTTATTTTAGCATTTTGATCCACTGGCAAAGTAAAAATATTTTGATCCAGTGGCAAAGAATCTAACCAGCTAAGTTAAAATTTTAGCGCATAGAAACTGAATCCGATGGTGTTTACAGTTGGACATAGTCAATGAAATTAATAATATTTTGACCTAGTGACAAAGCAAAGTATGTTTTGATGGTGTAAAAACAATTGACTAAGCTGGTTAAGTAAACAAAAATTCACACATTTCTACAATTTACAATAGCCCCAAACAAAGAGCGAATAAAGATACCAAGTACATCAGGCAATTTGACAGGTTCACTGAACATAAACGGTAGGTGATGTTAACTTCTCGCATATGGAAATAAAAAAGTCTATACAGATGATGTAAGAAAAAGTGGTAAAGCAAGAAAAAAAATTTAGATGAATGCATAAAATTTCAAGCGTAAAAAGAAGCAATGTCATGGATATGTATGTATGCATCCCAAACAGGTAAAAGAGAAAAAAACCAAACCATCCCTGTTGAATAAAAATTGCTGACACCTCTTAACCCACATTGAAAGTAACATAGCCTTTTTTTTTATATATATAAATAACATCAACCAAGGTTTTTTTTTTTAAGTGGTTGCATCAGATTTCCATATATGAATTATAAAGACAGACTACAAATTTTATCCCGACCTAATCCATTCAACTTTTTATATTCACTATTTTATTGTGCCATTAATCATCTTTTCAAGTAATCAACGTGACATTCTTCAAAGGGATTCAAAATTCTAAATGCAGCTAACCGTTCACCAATCAAAATTCTAAATGCAGCTAACTTATTCATGAAGATTTGGTCCATCATAAGAAGACTTGTGTGAGCTGAAACTTATTTCAGAAATATACATCGAATTGGTCCTTCCCACCAAATCAAACACTATAGGTCAAATTTTGTAATACTTTATCGGAAAATGATACGAAACATGGTTTTAAAAGCCAAAACTACATGGGATTACTTTTCATTTATATGATTTTGTTTTAATTCTGAAATGATGTGTTTTCTACTATGATAGTACTTATTGAAAGTGCAACATGTCCATATCCATATCTATTATAAAGTGTTAGAAAAATTAGGATTGGCTGGTTCATATCATGTCTAGCGCTGAAGTAAATAATGTCAAACCACACAGCTCGTCTATATATTTAACTTGCATTACTCTAACTCACTCAGTTTCAAAGCATCTCCCATCCTTCTTTTTATTGGTCCTCTTTCTTCTTGCCAAATTGAAGGTCACATAATTATTATTTTTTCAATTATTTTAGCAAATGGAAACCAATTGCAAACATGTAAACATAATGATGACAACAACGTAAACAACATAAAAATTGAAGGTGACAAGATCTCAGTACTCTGTTTCGTTTTTGATCTTACAAATATTTTATTAAATGAAAGATGATGAATATAGGGAAACGAGGCCTAGGAGATCTCACACGTTATAGTACTACTACTTTTAAAATTTTGTTACTGGAGTACTAAATTTCTAAGTGCTTTTGTGCAAAATTTGAATGGCCATCAATTTCAGCAAAGTTTTGGCATCTGGATATTAAATACGAGAGGTTATTGAATCATAAATAATAACATATATATGACAAGGCAAACCTCATTCACCAAATCTCATTGTGCTTTTGTTCTAACGATTATGATGTATTGTGTCATCTATTGTAATCACTTGTACCCAGTATCTCGATGCCGCTCAAAGTTTTGGCATCCAGATATTAAATACGAGAGGTTATCGAATCATAAATAATAGCATATATATATATATATATATATATATATATATATATATATATATATGTGTGTGTGTGTGTGTGTGTGTGGCATGGTACACCTCATTTGCTAAATCTCATTGCGCTTTTGTCCTAACGATTTAGATGCACTGTGCCATCCATCGTAATCATTTGTATCCATTATCCCGATGTCTCTCTGAATATAGATAGATGTACTATATATAAATTCTTCATTGATTATATATATATATATATATATATATATATATGTGTGTGTGTGTGTGTGTGTGTGTGTGTGTGTATGTATGCGAGGTAAGTTTATGTTCGTACGGTTGGTTGTGGACCTAAGTTGTCGGACTTTCCTATGTGAGTATGGTGAATAATCTAATCAAGATAACCGAAGCAAGGGAAAGTTTGAGATAGCATTGGAGACTCCAAGTGATTTAGTATAAGGTTCTTTTGAACTGAATATAAGGGATCGGCCAAAAAAAAAACTGAGTTTTTATTTGTTTAGCGATGCTAGTGTATCAGCAAGCCCCATGAGGTGCCCTTGTTTAGTACCCATTTTTCTTTTTCCCAAACTTATTTCTCTGTTTCATTTTTTTCCTCTCTCTATCAAGCAAATTCTAAAGTTCAACTACTAAACTTCATGCACAGCTAAAGCGAATACTGCCGAATTTCTATGTGATCAATTTCTTTTGTTGGTATAGAAGTAGAGATAGTGATGAAAACATTGTTGTGAAATGCTTCTATTGCCACAACATGTTCGATTGAATAGACGGGAGATTTGCCAGTGCAACAAGCAACGATAATCCTTAAGAGAATATTTTCGGAATTCTAAAAAGACATGTTAATAAAATGTATTCATTCAATACCATTTATCGATCGTGGGTATGTTCATGGAGAAATTTTTAGCAGTTAGGAACACTATATTAATTTATTATAATTTCATTAAAACAATATTAGGATGGATCTCATAATCCAAATCCAAACCCAGAAACATCAATATGGCATAATTTACTGTTAGCTCAGTAATGTTCATCATCTCGTAAACTAACCGAGATCACGGTTATTGCAGTTCATGTTAGTATGTTAGTACATACTAACATGCGCTTAAATCGCAAATTGGGGTTGACTGATACTAAAATTAAGAAATCATACCAACATGCACTTACATCGCACAATTGGGGTTGACTGATACTGAAATTGAGAAAACATCGCTAAAAATAAATAAAAAGCAATGATACTAAAAGTAACACTGTTCGAGCTAAACATATAAGAAACAAAGAGACGGTTCTTACCAATCTTACGAACGTTAGAGTTAGTGAACAAATACATCAAAAGATGCACAGTCCTCAAACTAAAACTCTGATTGTAACTCGAAAGCGCCCTCTGCAGCTCCTTGTCATCAATGAACCCACTACCATCAGAATCAGCTGCCTGAAAGCACGCCACAACGTTCGGATCCGTCCCAGGCGGGAAGGCAGACGGCACTAACGCCGCAAAGGGGCTTCCGTACGGCGCTGGGGCCGGAGGATACCCTCCGGGTGCCGCACCACCGTATCCGCCAGGATGTGCACCGTAGGCCGGTTGGGGTGGGGCGTAGCCTCCGTAAGGAGCTGGCGGGGCGGTAGGGTAACCGCCGTAGCCAGCGGATGCGGGGTTGTTTTCCTTGGGGGGCTTGTTGGGCTTGCCGCCTTCGGCGCCGTACGGGTTGGAGGGAGCTGGAGCGCCAGCGTAGTAGGGTTGGGAAGGAGGTGGGGCTGAATAGGGATAATTTGGGTAGCCTGACATTTTTGCCTGTCGATATTGAAGTTAAGAGCTTAAGATGTTTTTGACAATTTGGTTTAGAGGGAGAAGAAACGTTTTTATAAACGCGTGCCTTGTGAACAGCTCAGGGTCGTGCCAAGTGCAGATGCATGTGTAGCTTCATTGATATCTATGATTAATTACAGATAGGGTATTATTTGCTGAATTAACCCATGAAATTTGAAAATTTCGAAGAAACTCCACATTTTGCTAAGTTAGCCGGGGACAGCTAAAAACCAATTTTAACTTTATTCGAATGAAACCTAAAAGCACCACGAGGTATGCTGAAAATTAAAAATATATACATGACAAAATAAGGATGGTTTGTCGTTAACTTTTTTATAGAAATATGGGTATGCTTGGAATATCTATAAGTTTGAATAGAATTACCTTACAGATATTACACGCATCGGCTTAAAGGCAACATGCTCTTCTTGCATAGCAAATTATATATATATATATATATATATATATATATATGTATATATGTATATATGTATATATATATATATGTATATATGTATATATATATATGTATGTATGTATGTATATATAATTTCATCGGCTCGTTAATGGCGACAGGAGAAGTTTATTTCTTTTGATTTCGCTATGCGTGAGCCATTATCCATCCATAATTTCATCGATTTCTAATTTGATTTCTATTCTTATTTCTTTCGTTAACCTTCAATGTTTTTACTATTCGTAAATTGTTGATAAGTCGTTCGATTTCCATTTTAATATCACAACCCTAAACCGGATCTAGGTCATTTCTCTTCAGATCTGAAGAAAAGCGTTCGAAAATCGCGACAAGTTGTTTATTACTGACCTTCACTGACTTTGGATCTGATTCGTTTGGACTCTGGATGATCAAGTCATTGCTGATCTGGGTTTCGGCATTGCCGACGTAACTGATATTAGTTCAGTTCCAAATCTTCCAACCGATCTTCCAGTTATCTGAGCTAAATCGATTTAAGTTAGTTTTGGGGGTAAGCTCGATTGTTGTCTGCGGTTTGTATTCTCATTCAGATCTGTTTTATAAGGAATACAGTTTGGGTTGCTTCGCTTTGGGTTTATGGATTCTATGTTGTTTAGGTGGTTTCTCAGATTTAGTTATCCTAGCAATACAAATTAATAGCTATTAGAAATTACTTTTGAGTACGGTTTCAGGTATTTACCCTTCACAGTAGATTGTTCTTAGATAGATGTTAACCATGTCAGTGTCTGTAAAGTATCAAGCCTTTCTAACGTTCTTCAATTGTTCTCCAACTATGAGGAAATGGTAGACTACAGATTATACAATCATAATATGTTTGGGGTTACTTGGTATAGCTGGAGTTAGGCAAGTTATGTTTGTTTAACATGAGGTGAATAGAGGAAGTCTGAATTAATTTGGATATAGATGAACTTGTGCAGTCTTCCTCACCTTGAATGGGTTTTTGGATATGTTGATAGATGAACTTGTTCAGTTCTCCTTACCTCGAAATATGTAGCTATAAGTTGGTTATTCAAAGAACTATTATGAGGAGGTTTAAGATCCTAAATTTAACAGTTCAAATATGTTTGGAGATACCTAGTTTTCTGAGATCTGGATAAGAGGTACTGGTTTTTCTTGTGTGATGATTTACATTGGGATGGGAAAGAGTGCCCTTCTTCAAGTTATCAGGTTTGATACTTAGGCAAACATAATATGTTTGAATTCCAGTTTGCTTGAACAGCCATTTTCATTCAGATTTTTGCAACAAGAAATTGGCACTTAGTTATATATGCTATAATATAGATTCAGACTCTAAGATTGATTTACAGGGTTGTAAATCATCAACTAGACTTAGATTCTGAATTTGAATTTTTGTGAATTTGGTGCTGAGCTAAAATACTGGTCTTCTATATGCTGTATAAGATAGCATGTGAACCCTTTTATGTGGTCTTATGAGGTTTGTAGTTGATTAATAGATGAAGTTTGTTGGATGGTTTGGATGAAAATGTGCGAAATGCTCTGTCTATGATTTGGAAAATGCTTTTGATTTTTTACTGTGAAGTAAAATAAATGATAAGATGCTGGAACCGGTATAGAAGTCGACTGGATGAAGGATCGAGAGATGTGCGGATTGCACGCAAGTGTGAAGGAGACCTCATCATGGGTCGGTTTAGTTTGTTTTAGCTTTATAGATTATTGTATTTCCAGTCCTTTAGTTTGTTTGTTTTTAATGTAAAGGTTAGGATGCTAACCTCTTTCTTGTATGTTTTTTTTTCACTTACTAATAAAGTGAAACAATTTTCAAAAAATACACACACACATACACATACATACATGTATTTAAGTGAAAATTAGGCTCACATCCCTAAAACATTTCAAAATATAAGCCACGTTCAGTGTAAAGATTTATCCATTTCCGGTCCCTAGAATTGAGGTGCTGCTTTTATTTTTTTGGTCCAAACCGCCTCCTGCTGCTCCCCTTCGTCTTTTCTCATTTCTGACCAGAAAAAAATGCGCCAGCCACTAAAAAAAAAAAAAATCAAAAAATAGGAAATATTCTCAGAAGCATTCGCCAAAAAAAAAAAAGTTGCATACTTCTGTGCAACTATTGCCAATAGTAGCATACATTCATGCATATATTCATATAGTGTATTTATGTTGAAAATCTGGACCAATATACGCATATATGTATGCAACTATTACCAATAAACTGCATACATGTATGCATACAAAGTTGAACTGAGATTCAAGTGTTGCGAATATTTGCATACATGAATGCAACTATTCTGTATATATGCATGCATGTGTGCAACAAAGTTAGAAGGGGCGATGGCTTCTGAATTTGCGCATGAATGTATGCATGTATTCTGTATAAGAGCATAAATGTGTGTAACAATGTCTGAAAACGGTGAATGGTTGAAAAACAGGCCAAATTTGAATATATGCATAAAACGATGCATATATTGGTGTTTTGCTGCATATATGTATGCATTTATACTGCAGTTTGGCGCAACACTGAAATATAAGCATGAATGTATGCAACTATGTACGAATATGTGCATCTTTTGATGCAAAAACCTGCTGTTTCGCCGTTTTGTGTTATTTTGGGTTTTGACGTGATTTTTGATTGTTTTTTCACCTGAATTTTTTGGTGTGAACGTGTTTTATTTAATAATGAATTTACGTGATTTTTTTTTTAATTTTTTATATGTTTTTGAAAAATAGGTACCTAATTTACATGAAAAGTTGGACCGGATGTGAGCCTAATTTTGAAACTTAATAGGGACCTGTGACAAACGGACCCTATATTAAACATATTCAAGATAAAATGATGTGCATCAAAATTTTATTATAGTTTTATATTAAAATCAAACGTAGTGGGTTTTAATTTTTTTATTTCTATATCATGTCGTCTGACTTTTATTAATTTAGTTGTTATATTATATTTTTATGTTATTTGTATTAATGAACGTTTTGAATTTGTAAAATAAACTCAATTCTTAGATAACTTTTTAAAGGACTATTAGTAGTTGTAATGATGTTTTTTGTAGTTAGTGTTTACACTAAAAAAGTGTGACATCAGAGGTATTACAACTATTAATAAAGATATATCAAACTCAACTACTTAAATCCACAATTTATTTTCTAAACCCTTGAAAGAAATCTGCTCAAAACACAGAATTATGTATTTGGATGTTATGCTACTTGATCAAGGTGTTCGACGTTCAGTGGCGCGCTGACATTTGAGAAATAATGGCATATTAGATAGTTGTGAATATAATTGTATGTTGCATGAATTCTATCAATCAAGGTCTCTCATCGGGAACTAAATTTAAGACCAATTTTATGATTGCTAATAGATTTGAGTAAAATCTCCAACTAAAGAAAAAGGCTTTGAAAATTCCAAAAGCATGCAACTCCTATAGAGGAAGAACCTATAGTTCAGATCATGGAATGGATCAAGTAAATTCAAGAAGGAAATTCAAAGCAATTAGATGTTGTAATAAAGCAAAAGTTGGAATGCATTATGGTCGATGTGGATCAAAGAATGCAACAATCTTATATGACATCATGGATTCGATAAAAGGCAATTTGCATTAATGATGCAGTCTCCTTAAGGACGGGGATTCTGCAGACGTCGCTATGATAGGAGGGATTCTGCACCATTTGAGTCAAGCTAGGAAAGTTCAGTTGATTGACACTGATATAAAAGCAGAAAGCAAGAGAATGGTGTGTTGGAACATCTGGCGCCTAAAGAAAAAGAGATAGTGATAAAACTCGAACTCAAAAATAGGTCAGTGTCGATCCCGTCAAAGTAGGCACCAATCCTTTAAAAATTGAAATGGAGTTGAGCGATGATCATGGAAGTGATGATGGTGACGATGATATAGGAGAAATACTACTGGTCCTCTACATGGTGTTATTAGTGAAAGTAAACAAGGAGTGCCCGAAGAGGAGGAGGTCCAATCAAATGTCATAGCAAGGTTATTAAAGCAAAGTTGTTGCCTGATCGATGAATCCCTATAGACATGATTTACTGGGCAATGTGTCTTTTTCGTTAAGTTGCATCTTATCGAATGCATGTTTGAAAAGAATTTCACTAAGCTTGTTGCTATTGGTTTTGCTTTTAATAACCATTAGGTTGTTTTTGTGATCAATTTATTATTTCCTTCCCTTCTGAAATGGCTATCATCATGCATATCATCATGTGTTTGACTCTGCAAATGGCCACGACTAGGATGACAACACTTAAGTCCCTTTTTTCTTAAATTAGGTGTAATATCCCAGATTTTAACAAAAATAATTAATCAATTTAAAAAGGATATCCTGGAAACTTCATATATGCAAAAATAATTTTTTTAGTACAATTTATGGAATTTAGAATATCTGACTTTACCATTGCATCAATTAACCTTTTTAATCCCTATTTCATGCACAAAACGTTAAAATTGTATATCAGATGAAAGACTTACAGGTCACTCACCAAAGCATAGTTTTCAAGCAAAAGGGTCTGAAAACCCAAATGGGCAGGAGTTAGAATTTGAGATTAAGTTTCAAACGAGAGGAAAAGCATTTATTTTGAGGACCATAGCATGATCACCTAGATTTAATTAGTATTAACACAAAGTAAAAGAGAGAATCTCTAACTCGAATTAGATCAAATGAATTTTTTTGAAGAATTTAATTAAACTAGTGTTCCATGTAAGTATATTAATATACGAAAATGTTATGCAGTTTGATATAAAATAAATTCTATTTGTGTATCATATTAAAATTGGGACGACTCGTATTTTATATATCAAAAATTCATAAAATAATTCTATTTAGTTATATAAGGTTGTATGACTCTAAATTATACGATATGAATCCTAGGGGATTTTTTACATATTTGTAATTTTTCTCAAATTTATATGTGACAGTTTTGACCCAGTAATCTTGTTTTGGCAATAACTTCTGGTAAAGTCAAATAAGAGACCCTAACATGTTTCATTACTTTGGTATGGTACGTTCTTATTCCGTAGAGTGATCGTATTTGAAAATCAAACTTGCAGTTAGGAAATTATGAATGTTTTAAGTTATGAAAATCGCTGACCAAGATTAATGTGCAATTAGTAGGTCTAGTTAGTTGACATATTAGTCAAATTGCTAAAGCATATAAATAAAGGATGAGATTGGCTGATTTAAGGGTTTCCTCTTTTTATAAAACAATACAAACCATAGTTTGCATTTGATCTGCTCAAGTTCACTTAGACTTCATCCTAAATCATACGAAATTGCTAATTAATAATTAAATCTTTATTTAAAAGATCATGCTCTTCATTTTGCTTGGTCTGAAATGTGGTTTACTACTATATGAATCATACCTACACATATTTGGTAGTACTCAGTGATTAGTGAGTGGTTTATGACTTCTTACTCTTTTATGTTGGATTATACGTTATGGTTTTCTAATTATATGCTACAATTGTAAGATTTATCATGAATTGGCAGTAGCATCTTAACCTGTAAAGACCCGCAACCTCCCCGTAAAGGAAAACGTCGGATAGTTCGAGAACAAGCCACAACAGAACACACACAGCTGAACATTTCATTGTATATTACAACAATGCATCAGATTACAGGAATATACAGAGTATAAAGGAATATTACACAGAAATATCAGAGATTTAAATTACATTTAAATACATAGCAGCGGAAAATAATACAATACACAACTAGAAGAAGATATACGGATACAAAGCTTTCCGGATATCGTTCCAGCTGTAAACCAGGATCCTGTGAATATAAATCTGCAAAACCAAAACTACTAGCTGCCCGTGTCAAAATAAGGGCACCCAGAGTTTAGGTTAAAACAATAAACTCCAGGTCAGTCATGTGACTGGTGTGAGAACTAAAACAGTTATTAATCTTTATTTTAAATCATTAGGTAAATCAAGGGACCACGCCGTATAACACGGAACGGGTTTCCTCCCAAGAATACCAGTGCATAAAACCAACAGCGCAATGCTAAATAAAAAAAAATGAAGCTGTTATAAGACCCAGGTCCCATCACACAATGCAACGCAAGCCGGGGGATAGGGTTTTCCCTTATAACAGCCAAAGAATGCTTGATACGTTTAAAACAAATCATTTGATACTATTATAAGTGCATAGTGTATAAAACAACTTCAAATCATAAGTATCAATCATAGGCGGCATAAGCGCCCCATCCCACTATGTCGCCATATATAGGATATACAATCGAAATCGCAAAGTCACGTATTTGGAAATTGGATTTCCGTCTATGAACCGAGGCAAAAGATAGTCCTCCACCGATTCGAGACTGTCTAGCCCGAGCCTCAGGAACAGCCGCAACTGCCCCTTGGAGCGACAGGGCCGGTCCACACGGAGTGGATTATTATGCCTGAACAATACGTCTCCCCACCCTATGGGGTGTAAGTCTGGTCCGTCAGCCGACCAGAATGCATTCGGCCGAAACCGATATAACCGAGGCGCCTCGCAACCGCAACAACCACATAAGTCAAACTCGTCAGGGCGTGTAAAACCACTGACGCCACTTCTAGCTAGAAAGAAACGCAAGTCCTCCCTGAGGTCCGTCTCCCGTTTTTGGTTCATACCGGGTGTGAAACACGCGAGGTAAACGTTACACAAAGCTACGCCACAAAGGCCGTGCTTTGATCATCACCACAAGACTTTGCTTTTCAACAGAAGCCTTGATCATTTGCATCTTAGCATGCCACACAGGCAAACCATCCTATGAAACCGATATCAGTCACACAGAATGAAATCCGATGTCAGACACACAGTCCATTTACAAGTTCGTTCTGGGTCTGAACGAAACCGGAGGCACCTAGTACCCCGCATATCCATCGATCTCCAAGCACGTCTGGACGATCTCTAACTGTTTCCATCTTCTTGGGTGTACAGCCCAATCAAGATCATCAGTTATCACCCAAACGACGTGAAAACCTCCGGTCTTCGACCATCGTCTTCATCTTCGACTTATCGTCGTATCAGTTATTCAGAATGGGATGAACCCGGTCTTTCCGAATAACTCGCGTATATATTATAAAAGTGTTACACAAACACAACATACGCCTCATTCCAACTCATTAGTCATTAACCGTAAATTAATCAAGAGAATAATTCCCCAAATATTAACCCCGAAGGCCGAAACCAACATCAGATCAATATCCAGAAAACCATTCTACTTAGCTAACCGACAGTTAGTTTCTAAATTTCACGTTCAAATCTAATTAAAGATTTAACTATCGCCTGGAGCAAAACTGGTGATACTCCATTCTCGATCTTTTCAATCTAATTAAAGATTCATTAAAACTCCACTTAGTTTTAATCTGTGACTGGGTTAAAGAATCAGTGTCATTTAAAACACGGTTCACGATAAACCCAAAGTCACATCCCATTAATTATCGGGTTAAAGAACAAGTGTTATTTAAAACACTGTTCACGATAAACCCAAAAATCAATATCCATTCAATTCCAATTAAATATTATTTAATTGGTGCACTTCATTAAATCTAAATCAAAAGATTTAATCTTTTCTCAACTGGGTTCAAGAACAGTGTTAGTGAAGACACCATTCACGACAAATCCAAATCACATTCATTAATTATCGGGTTAAAGAACAAGTGTTATTTAAAACACTGTTCACGATAAACCCAAAAATCAATATCAATTCAATTCCAATTAAATATTATTTAATTGGTACACTTCATTAAATCTAAATAAAAAGATTTAATCTTTTCTCAACTGGGTTCAAGAACAGTGTTAGTGAAGACACCATTCACGACAAACCCAAATCACATTCATTAATTATCGGGTTAAAGAACAAGTGTTATTTAAAACACTGTTCACGATAAACCCAAAAATCAATATCAATTCAATTCCAATTAAATATTATTTAATTGGTACACTTCATTAAATCTAAATAAAAAGATTTAATCTTTTCTCAAC
Source organism: Allium sativum (assembly GCA_030737875.1). Classification (NCBI taxonomy): domain Eukaryota; kingdom Viridiplantae; phylum Streptophyta; class Magnoliopsida; order Asparagales; family Amaryllidaceae; genus Allium; species Allium sativum. Next base: position 223,116,677 of record CM060927.1, on the reverse strand, counting down.
TGGGTTCAAGAACAGTGTTAGTAAAGACACCATTCACGACAAACCCAAATCACATTCGATATTCAATACAAGGCTCTGAATAGAAAATATATCGGCTTATATTCAATATCGAATTCTACGACTAACAAATGTCGTATTGGAAATAACGATATAAATATATATATCTTTCAAATTTCCATAACAACACCTGTATAATCACGAATTCCAACATCGAAATATTCCGAAGACAATTTCGATTCAAATCCACTCCAATGCAATCATTGGAAATTTTGGTTATTTTTAAAACCCTTTTTAAATTCAATTTATTTATTTAAAAATAAATAGAATTATATTTCTAGTTCAAAACTAGTTCATTTCGATAAAAATCCATTTTTATCTTTTCAAATATGGAGTTTTTCATCCCAATTCTTTCTAAATCATTTCTTATGATTTTACACAAATTATTGCTATTTTTAATAATTTTATCAAGGCCCGTACAGTCGATTTCCATCAACGGCCATCGAACTGCACTTACAACGACCTTTTTCGAATTTGATTTGGACATAATTCCAAATCCAACCGTTAGATTTCAAATTTCTAATATTCGTTAGAAAGCTCTTTTCGATACGAACCCAACGGTTCCGGTTTTAGGAGAATCCGACGGTCGGATCTCCCGTAATGTCCGTTTGAAATAAATGGTCGAAATTCGCGAACTGCCGCGGCGCGGCGCGTTCTATTCAGGCCATTATATTATATATAATATATATAATATATATTTCGTCGATTTCTATTTAAAACGAATTATATAAATAGTTTTAAAATCGTTTCAAAAGCTATTTCAACTTTCTTTTCAATTCAAATCAAAATCGAATTCTTCTTTATAAATTCGTTTTAAAATTCATTTCTATTCAATTCAAATTTCAATTCAATTTGAATTCATTTCAATTCGAAATCGTTTTCAATTCAATTCATTTCGAAATCGTTTTCAATTCATTTCATTTCGAAATCGTTTTCAATTCATTTCATTTCGAAATCGTTTTCAATTCAATTCATTTCGAAATCGTTTTCAATTCATTTCATTTCTAAATCGTTTTCAATTCAATTCATTTCGAAATCGTTTTCAATTCATTTCATTTCGAAATCGTTTTCAATTCAATTCATTTCGAAATCGTTTTCAATTCAATTCATTTCGAAATCGTTTTCAATTCATTTCATTTCGAAATCGTTTTCAATTCAATTCATTTCGAAATCGTTTTCAATTCATTTCATTTCGAAATCGTTTTCAATTCATTTCATTTCGAAATCGTTTTCAATTCAATTAATTTCGAAATCGTTTTAATCGATATAAATATCGTTCACGTCAAAATGGCGTCAATCTAATCAACACGGCTTCATAAATTTCTATTTTCAAATATTCTATTTCAAATATTTCTTTTTCCAAAATAGTTGTTATTATCAAAATATTTCGTTCAACACATGACCAATCTCAATGGATGAGTACTGTCAACAAATGAACTTTTATTTTATAATATTCTTTATTTTTCAAATTGGAATGAGGCCCAATCAATTACCATATAAAGTTAATTATATGGATTTTCATACAACACATGTATATAATAACATTGAAAATAATCAACCATCAACCAAAGTGCACTACACTGTATAAGCATCAAATATAGATATCTAACGCTTACAACAGCATGTCAATCAATCGATCGACATATTTAATCAATCAGGATGAGTGAACTTCAAATTTCATCCCAACACCCGTGTGGGGTTTCAAACAATCAACCGCATATTTTATTTGTGCAGTTGGGCGATGTGTGAAATTTATCGACCCAATCAATATCAGTCAAATCAGTGTATATACAAACAAATCGGCCGATTTGTTTATAACTATTCATTTATTCACATTCACGTTAAAAATTATATTTTTAACGATAAAACATTTTATTTCAACCTATGAATTTCTATTCAATTCATTTATTCAATAAAATGATATCTTTATTTTTCTAACTTATTTTTGAAAATTTCAGCGGCATAACGGCACGATACTAGAAACGGGACAAGGCCTAGCCTTATCCCCGGTCTAGTGAAGGCCCCCGCCATTCACATATCAATTTTAATCAATTTCCAATTCAACCAATCAATCAAATCCAAATCAAATAATCTAACCAACTACACAACCAAACAAACAAGTCCATGGTATGTGGACGGGTGTCGGGTGCTTCTAATAAGCACCGTCTGCATCCTAGTATATATATATATATAACTAGAAAATAAAATTGAAGAGTGAGAAATTCTCACTTATAGCTATCCTAGCTCCACGATTCTCCTAATGTAGAAGTCTTCGCTGTTCTCGTCTCTTCGTCATCTTCGTTGCCCGTATTCACTACATATATAAAAATCGAATTTTTATTTCGTTATTCAATATATAAAAATCCATTTTTCTATCGAAGTTCAATATATAAAAATTCTATTTTCTTTCGAAGTTCATTATATAAAAATTCTATTTTTCTATCGAAGTTCAATATATAAAAATTATATTTTTCTATCGAAGTTCAATATATAAAAATTATATTTTTCTATCGAAGTTCAATATATAAAAATTCTATTTTTCTATCGAAGTTCAATATATAAAAATTATATTTTTATTTCGAAGTTCTACATATAAAAAAATCATATTTTTATTTCGACTTTCAATATCTAAAAATCTGATTTTTACTTCTAAAACAAAATCAGTTTTTATTACTTTTTAAAAATATCAGTTTTAACTTTTAAACTTTTCAGTTTTTATTTCTTTAACATAATCAGTTTTTACATCTAAAGATTTTCAGTTTTTATTTCTTTAACATAATCAGTTAAACATTATATAAAAAAAATCAGTTTTACATTATATAAAAAATCAGTTTTACATTATATAAAAAAAAAATCAGTTAAACATTATATAAAAAAAATCAGTTTTACATTATATAAAAAAAATCAGTTTTACATTATATAAAAAAAAATCAGTTAAACATTATATAAAAAAAATCAGTTTTACATTATATAAAAAAAATCAGTTTTACATTATATATAAAAAAAATCAGTTTTACATTATATAAAAAAAAATCAGTTTTACATTATATAAAAAATCAGTAAAATAGATAAGTAGAAAACTTACAGTAATCGGAGAGGGGACATTGCCTGTGCGTCGGATGGGAGGCGCACCATCGTCTGAGGTCGGAGGGGTCGGGGCCGGTGGTTCTCAGGATAGGGCGTAGGGTTTGCTTCGAATTGGGGGTGCTGCGCGTTCGTGAAGGAGGAGGAGGAGATAGGGGATGCGGAGGGGGAAGAGGGGTGCGCTTCGCCACAGGCGCGGCGGCGATCATCCAGCGATGGCGATGGGTATAGGCGGCTGAGCGATTTCGATTTCGTTCTTCCTTTTTTTTTTTCTCTGATCGGATTGAAAATGAAAGAGGGGGGGGGGGGGCCAGAGCGGGTTTAAGGGAAGAGGTTTTTTTTTTTTATTAATTATTTAATTTGCAAAAGTTGACTTTTACATACGACCTCGAAACGAGGCCCACCGCCTGTCGTCCATAGCGTTACACCCCCATTCTGAACACAATGGGATATGTATCGCAAGCCGATTCGACTGTTTGAATCAGTTTCCGTTGAATTTACATTTAAATTGCTATATTGAATTTTAAACGTACATTTCCAATTACCGGGGTCACATACTAACTAGAAAAATTCCTGAAAAATATTTTCTAGCTTCGTACTGACGATACGGTCCTAACAAAACTAGTTTCATCGAATTCTGAGACCGTTTGAAAAATGGCCAATTTCCAGTCGATTAAAATCAACTGAAACTGGTCAAACGCGTTTTCCTTTGCCACGCTCACATATTGATTCGAAAAATTATGAAATTTAAAACCTAGCAATAACCTGACACTGCGGACCCAACAAAACTGGTTTCGTCGAAATCCGAGGTCGTTTGCAAAATGTCCATTTTTAAGGGCCTGAATTCCATAGCGACTATTCAGAATTTTCAACTGGACATATCTTTTGATTCCTGATATGAAATCTTGATTTTTCGGATTCGTTGGAAAGATATTCACAATTAGATCCCATTATTTTTGGTTTCACTAAAATCCGGATTGTTTTGCACCCGGTACATTCAATTGAAGTTTGAAATCGAATTATCGAACTACCGCGCCATTTTCAATTCTATATATAATTATATATAAATATTTATATTCTAACGACGACGTATATAATATATACGTTGAATTATATTCAAAATAAATTTCTCGTCGATATTATTTAAAATAATTCATTTAAAATAATCAAATTTCGATAAAATTGCCAAAATAAAAAAATTTAAACTGGCCCAGATTTTCGGGTTGTTACAATCTCCCCCACTTAAAATTTTTCGTCCCCGAAAAGGAACAAAGTCGAAAGTGGTTTGATTAATAAGCCCTACGTTCGATCTGGCTTCCATTCTCCAACTCTTTAGTTTCTGAGAATTTTCAAAATTTCAAAAATTTGGCTAACTCCCTAAATTTTCGAAAAATTTCGCCATAACCTCCCCAGCACCGGGAGCATCGGGGAATTTCAAATAGCTTCCCCGGTCCTTCAGATCTCAAAAAGAAAAAGAAAAAGCCAAGCGGCTAGCCAATAGGCTCATAAAATCATCATCACCCAAACAAAACAGGAAATTATGTAGTAAACATGTACCTATTTGTCGGGCAAACAAATTTTATTCTTCGGCTCTAGCCTCCTTGCTATGACCTGTTCAATGATATATATGTATATGCAAGCAAATGCGACCAAATGTGACCAATTTTCAATACAGTTCAATATTCGATCAAATTAGGCATACTAGTTCAAAATTATCAAACCACTAAACAAACAACACAAACATCAATCAATTAGTGGATTAACGTTTCAAATTCATAATTTTGATATATATAAAGAAAATCATGTTTTGATGCCAAATCACAACAATAGGCCCTATCTAATTTTGGTTCTCACACCAGTCAATAGGAAATATATAGATATCACACCTTCGTTACTCGAACATGAATACTAATGACGACCAGTCAATCATCAGAATCATCTTCGGGCCACTAGAGTATGATTCTATATCTATCCAGTATATTAAAACTTCGAATAGACGCTAGCCAGGCGCATACGCAAAATCTTTATATATTGGACTGTCCTAATCAATATAAATAAATAATCAAATACGATTAAGTGATTTAGATTTTCAAAACAAAAAAAATTTGTTTTCATTTTCAAAAATATACTCTTCACACTCGTTCTAGGATACTACTGATCCTATCTCTAACGAGTCATTCTCATTGGATATTACTAATCCAATTTCTGATGAATTCTTTCGTATGGTTCTAATGTGCCTTGTTCTCTAGCTTTGTAAACCAAAGCTCTGATACCAACTGTAAAGACCCGCAACCTCCCCGTAAAGGAAAGCGTCGGATAGTTCGAGAACAAGCCACAACAGAACACACACAGCTGAACATTTCATTGTATATTACAACAATGCATCAGATTACAGGAATATACAGAGTATAAAGGAATATTACACAGAAATATCAGAGATTTAAATTACATTTAAATACATAGCAGCGGAAAATAATACAATACACAACTAGAAGAAGATATACGGATACAAAGCTTTCCGGATATCGTTCCAGCTATAAACCAGGATCCTGTGAATATAAATCTGCAAAACCAAAACTACTAGCTGCCCGTGTCAAAATAAGGGCACCCAGAGTTTAGGTTAAAACAATAAACTCCAGGTCAGTCATGTGACTGGTGTGAGAACTAAAACAGTTATTAATCTTTATTTTAAATCATTAGGTAAATCAAGGGACCACGCCGTATAACACGGAACGGGTTTCCTCCCAAGAATACCAGTGCATAAAACCAACAGCGCAATGCTAAATAAAAAAAAATGAAGCTGTTATAAGACCCAGGTCCCATCACACAATGCAACGCAAGCCGGGGGATAGGGTTTTCCCTTATAACAGCCAAAGAATGCTTGATACGTTTAAAACAAATCATTTGATACTATTATAAGTGCATAGTGTATAAAACAACTTCAAATCATAAGTATCAATCATAGGCGGCATAAGCGCCCCATCCCACTATGTCGCCATATATAGGATATACAATCGAAATCGCAAAGTCACGTATTTGGAAATTGGATTTCCGTCTATGAACCGAGGCAAAAGATAGTCCTCCACCGATTCGAGACTGTCTAGCCCGAGCCTCAGGAACAGCCGCAACTGCCCCTTGGAGCGACAGGGCCGGTCCACACGGAGTGGATTATTATGCCTGAACAATACGTCTCCCCACCCTATGGGGTGTAAGTCTGGTCCGTCAGCCGACCAGAATGCATTCGGCCGAAACCGATATAACCGAGGCGCCTCGCAACCGCAACAACCACATAAGTCAAACTCGTCAGGGCGTGTAAAACCACTGACGCCACTTCTAGCTAGAAAGAAACGCAAGTCCTCCCTGAGGTCCGTCTCCCGTTTTTGGTTCATACCGGGTGTGAAACACGCGAGGTAAACGTTACACAAAGCTACGCCACAAAGGCCGTGCTTTGATCATCACCACAAGACTTTGCTTTTCAACAGAAGCCTTGATCATTTGCATCTTAGCATGCCACACAGGCAAACCATCCTATGAAACCGATATCAGTCACACAGAATGAAATCCGATGTCAGACACACAGTCCATTTACAAGTCCGTTCTGGGTCTGAACGAAACCGGAGGCACCTAGTACCCCGCATATCCATCGATCTCCAAGCACGTCTGGACGATCTCTAACTATTTCCATCTTCTTGGGTGTACAGCCCAATCAAGATCATCAGTTATCACCCAAACGACGTGAAAACCTCCGGTCTTCGACCATCGTCTTCATCTTCGACTTATCGTCGTATCAGTTATTCAGAATGGGATGAACCCGGTCTTTCCGAATAACTCGCGTATATATTATAAAAGTGTTACACAAACACAACATACGCCTCATTCCAACTCATTAGTCATTAACCGTAAATTAATCAAGAGAATAATTCCCCAAATATTAACCCCGAAGGCCGAAACCAACATCAGATCAATATCCAGAAAACCATTCTACTTAGCTAACCGACAGTTAGTTTCTAAATTTCACGTTCAAATCTAATTAAAGATTTAACTATCGCCTGGAGCAAAACTGGTGATACTCCATTCTCGATCTTTTCAATCTAATTAAAGATTCATTAAAACTCCACTTAGTTTTAATCTGTGACTGGGTTAAAGAATCAGTGTCATTTAAAACACGGTTCACGATAAACCCAAAGTCACATCCCATTAATTATCGGGTTAAAGAACAAGTGTTATTTAAAACACTGTTCACGATAAACCCAAAAATCAATATCCATTCAATTCCAATTAAATATTATTTAATTGGTGCACTTCATTAAATCTAAATCAAAAGATTTAATCTTTTCTCAACTGGGTTCAAGAACAGTGTTAGTGAAGACACCATTCACGACAAACCCAAATCACATTCATTAATTATCGGGTTAAAGAACAAGTGTTATTTAAAACACTGTTCACGATAAACCCAAAAATCAATATCAATTCAATTCCAATTAAATATTATTTAATTGGTACACTTCATTAAATCTAAATAAAAAGATTTAATCTTTTCTCAACTGGGTTCAAGAACAGTGTTAGTGAAGACACCATTCACGACAAACCCAAATCACATTCATTAATTATCGGGTTAAAGAACAAGTGTTATTTAAAACACTGTTCACGATAAACCCAAAAATCAATATCAATTCAATTCCAATTAAATATTATTTAATTGGTACACTTCATTAAATCTAAATAAAAAGATTTAATCTTTTCTCAACTGGGTTCAAGAACAGTGTTAGTAAAGACACCATTCACGACAAACCCAAATCACATTCGATATTCAATACAAGGCTCTGAATAGAAAATATATCGGCTTATATTCAATATCGAATTCTACGACTAACAAATGTCGTATTGGAAATAACGATATAAATATATATATCTTTCAAATTTCCATAACAACACCTGTATAATCACGAATTCCAACATCGAAATATTCCGAAGACAATTTCGATTCAAATCCACTCCAATGCAATCATTGGAAATTTTGGTTATTTTTAAAACCCTTTTTAAATTCAATTTATTTATTTAAAAATAAATAGAATTATATTTCTAGTTCAAAACTAGTTCATTTCGATAAAAATCCATTTTTATCTTTTCAAATATGGAGTTTTTCATCCCAATTCTTTCTAAATCATTTCTTATGATTTTACACAAATTATTGCTATTTTTAATAATTTTATCAAGGCCCGTACAGTCGATTTCCATCAACGGCCATCGAACTGCACTTACAACGACCTTTTTCGAATTTGATTTGGACATAATTCCAAATCCAACCGTTAGATTTCAAATTTCTAATATTCGTTAGAAAGCTCTTTTCGATACGAACCCAACGGTTCCGGTTTTAGGAGAATCCGACGGTCGGATCTCCCGTAATGTCCGTTTGAAATAAATGGTCGAAATTCGCGAACTGCCGCGGCGCGGCGCGTTCTATTCAGGCCATTATATTATATATAATATATATAATATATATTTCGTCGATTTCTATTTAAAACGAATTATATAAATAGTTTTAAAATCGTTTCAAAAGCTATTTCAACTTTCTTTTCAATTCAAATCAAAATCGAATTCTTCTTTATAAATTCGTTTTAAAATTCATTTCTATTCAATTCAAATTTCAATTCAATTTGAATTCATTTCAATTCGAAATCGTTTTCAATTCAATTCATTTCGAAATCGTTTTCAATTCATTTCATTTCGAAATCATTTTCAATTCATTTCATTTCGAAATCGTTTTCAATTCAATTCATTTCGAAATCGTTTTCAATTCATTTCATTTCGAAATCGTTTTCAATTCAATTCATTTCGAAATCGTTTTCAATTCATTTCATTTCGAAATCGTTTTCAATTCAATTCATTTCGAAATCGTTTTCAATTCAATTCATTTCGAAATCGTTTTCAATTCATTTCATTTCGAAATCGTTTTCAATTCAATTCATTTCGAAATCGTTTTCAATTCATTTCATTTCGAAATCGTTTTCAATTCATTTCATTTCGAAATCGTTTTCAATTCAATTCATTTCGAAATCGTTTTAATCGATATAAATATCGTTCACGTCAAAATGGCGTCAATCTAATCAACACGGCTTCATAAATTTCTATTTTCAAATATTCTATTTCAAATATTTCTTTTTCCAAAATAGTTGTTATTATCAAAATATTTCGTTCAACACATGACCAATCTCAATGGATGAGTACTGTCAACAAATGAACTTTTATTTTATAATATTCTTTATTTTTCAAATTGGAATGAGGCCCAATCAATTACCATATAAAGTTAATTATATGGATTTTCATACAACACATGTATATAATAACATTGAAAATAATCAACCATCAACCAAAGTGCACTACACTGTATAAGCATCAAATATAGATATCTAACGCTTACAACAGCATGTCAATCAATCGATCGACATATTTAATCAATCAGGATGAGTGAACTTCAAATTTCATCCCAACACCCGTGTGGGGTTTCAAACAATCAACCGCATATTTTATTTGTGCAGTTGGGCGATGTGTGAAATTTATCGACCCAATCAATATCAGTCAAATCAGTGTATATACAAACAAATCGGCCGATTTGTTTATAACTATTCATTTATTCACATTCACGTTAAAAATTATATTTTTAACGATAAAACATTTTATTTCAACCTATAAATTTCTATTCAATTCATTTATTCAATAAAATGATATCTTTATTTTTCTAACTTATTTTAGAAAATTTCAGCGGCATAACGGCACGATACTAGAAACGGGACAAGGCCTAGCCTTATCCCCGGTCTAGTGAAGGCCTCCGCCATTCACATATCAATTTTAATCAATTTCCAATTCAACCAATCAATCAAATCCAAATCAAATAATCTAACCAACTACACAACCAAACAAACAAGTCCATGGTATGTGGACGGGTGTCGGGTGCTTCTAATAAGCACCGTCTGCATCCTAGTATATATATATATAACTAGAAAATAAAATTGAAGAGTGAGAAATTCTCACTTATAGCTATCCTAGCTCCACGATTCTCCTAATGTAGAAGTCTTCGCTGTTCTCGTCTCTTCGTCATCTTCGTTGCCCGTATTCACTACATATATAAAAATCGAATTTTTATTTCGTTATTCAATATATAAAAATCCATTTTTCTATCGAAGTTCAATATATAAAAATTCTATTTTCTTTCGAAGTTCATTATATAAAAATTCTATTTTTCTATCGAAGTTCAATATATAAAAATTCTATTTTTCTATCGAAGTTCAATATATAAAAATTATATTTTTCTATCGAAGTTCAATATATAAAAATTCTATTTTTCTATCGAAGTTCAATATATAAAAATTCTATTTTTCTATCGAAGTTCAATATATAAAAATTATATTTTTATTTCGAAGTTCTACATATAAAAAATCATATTTTTATTTCGACTTTCAATATCTAAAAATCTGATTTTTACTTCTAAAACAAAATCAGTTTTTATTACTTTTTAAAAATATCAGTTTTAACTTTTAAACTTTTCAGTTTTTATTTCTTTAACATAATCAGTTTTTACATCTAAAGATTTTCAGTTTTTATTTCTTTAACATAATCAGTTAAACATTATATAAAAAAAATCAGTTTTACATTATATAAAAAATCAGTTTTACATTATATAAAAAAAAAATCAGTTAAACATTATATAAAAAAAATCAGTTTTACATTATATAAAAAAAATCAGTTTTACATTATATAAAAAAAAAATCAGTTAAACATTATATAAAAAAAATTAGTTTTACATTATATAAAAAAAATCAGTTTTACATTATATAAAAAAAAAATCAGTTTTACATTATATAAAAAAAAAATCAGTTTTACATTATATAAAAAATCAGTAAAATAGATAAGTAGAAAACTTACAGTAATCGGAGAGGGGACATTGCCTGTGCGTCGGATGGGAGGCGCACCATCGTCTGAGGTCGGAGGGGTCGGGGCCGGTGATTCTCAGGATAGGGCGTAGGGTTTGCTTCGAATTGGGGGTGCTGCGCGTTCGTGAAGGAGGAGGAGGAGATAGGGGATGCGGAGGGGGAAGAGGGGTGCGCTTCGCCACAGGCGCGGCGGCGATCATCCAGCGATGGCGATGGGTATAGGCGGCTGAGCGATTTCGATTTCGTTCTTCCTTTTTTTTTTTCTCTGATCGGATTGAAAATGAAAGAGGGGGGGGGCCAGAGCGGGTTTAAGGGAAGAGGTTTTTTTTTTTTTTTTATTAATTATTTAATTTGCAAAAGTTGACTTTTACATACGACCTCGAAACGAGGCCCACCGCCTGTCGTCCGTAGCGTTACACCCCCATTCTGAACACAATGGGATATGTATCGCAAGCCGATTCGACTGTTTGAATCAGTTTCCGTTGAATTTACATTTAAATTGCTATATTGAATTTTAAACGTACATTTCCAATTACCGGGGTCACATACTAACTAGAAAAATTCCTGAAAAATATTTTCTAGCTTCGTACTGACGATACGGTCCTAACAAAACTAGTTTCATCGAATTCTGAGACCGTTTGAAAAATGGCCAATTTCCAGTCGATTAAAATCAACTGAAACTGGTCAAACGCGTTTTCCTTTGCCACGCTCACATATTGATTCGAAAAATTATGAAATTTAAAACCTAGCAATAACCTGACACTGCGGACCCAACAAAACTGGTTTCGTCGAAATCCGAGGTCGTTTGCAAAATGTCCATTTTTAAGGGCCTGAATTCCATAGCGACTATTCAGAATTTTCAACTGGACATATCTTTTGATTCCTGATATGAAATCTTGATTTTTCGGATTCGTTGGAAAGATATTCACAATTAGATCCCATTATTTTTGGTTTCACTAAAATCCGGATTGTTTTGCACCCGGTACATTCAATTGAAGTTTGAAATCGAATTATCGAACTACCGCGCCATTTTCAATTCTATATATAATTATATATAAATATTTATATTCTAACGACGACGTATATAATATATACGTCGAATTATATTCAAAATAAATTTCTCGTCGATATTATTTAAAATAATTCATTTTAAATAATCAAATTTCGATAAAATTGCCAAAATAAAAAATTTTAAACTGGCCCAGATTTTCGGGTTGTTACATAACCTAACTACGTGTTTGATATTAATGTAATCTAAATTAGCTTAGAATTCATCTGATATAAGTTTGTAAATCATGATTTTATATAGATATGTAGTTAGAAAGTGACTAATTGTCTTATGTGATGATTTGTTATGTTTAGTTGAATGAAATTGTATGTTTTATTAAATAAATTATTGAAATGTTTTATTTCAATGCTATGTTTTGATATTGTGTTAGCATTGTGATTGCATAGGTTATTAGATCGAAAAATTGAGCATGTTGATAGCTAAGTTGGTTGGATTTCGATGAAACTTAGAGAATATGATCTGGAGCATAGGGTGAGGAAGTAGGAAAATTTGCATGAACATTATAGTTGAAGTGAAGAGTCTATACATAGTTATTTATGATGAGTCGACATTGAGTCTTCCTAGTTGTATCTATGATTGGACAATTTCTTTGGTTGGATAAAGCATGGTTTGTAGAGTGATTGCGTAACATTGTATTGAAATTTAATTAAGTATGGAAGGTTGTGACAAGTTAACTTCTACAAACTTGAAATGTGGTGTTTAAAAGAGAAGACTGTGATGCTATGAGTGATAAGTCAGAGTTTATGACATCAAGGATAAGTATGCAAGATAGTGGAGAGAAGACTGAAGGAATTGAGCTATAGTGATGACTCAATAACGAGTCATAAGCATGACTCCTTAAGAAGTCATGTAGGTAACTTTGGTGAGTGTGCAATTTCTAGGGAAGGATACATAGGTTCGGTGGGTGGGTCATGATAGAGGTCGTGGTTCATGCATGTTAAGAAGGATTTTGGTATATCAACATGATTAAAGCTATGGTTCTTAAGTCAATGGCTCGTATTTGGAATAAGGACCAAAGATGACATCTGCAAATGTAGGAGGTTGTGGATGGTACAAGGTGGTTTCAAGAATAATGGAATTGGTTGAGTGAGTAGGGCTTGTTATCCGTAATGAAGCAGAGATGTCTTGAATGCTTTGGAAGTCCCATGAAACAGTTGATAACTTAGAGCATTCTAGTTGTACTCGTGTAACGAACTGCTTTTCCAAAGATGGCGCATAATACATCTTGATATCCATGTAAAGACCATTTAAGTTTTCGAAAGACATGTCATTTGGGGTGAAGGAAGAAAAAGAAATAAAACAAAATCTTATAACCTATAATTGTAACAACCTACCCATAATAGGTTGGTCTTGAATCAAATAAGGTACGTACAGAAGTTCCTAAAATCGAGGTTATACCTTTTAAAGCTGGTTGTCCTTGGTTTCTTGGGGGCTGACTCTGACATGGTGTTATCTCTAAAGCATAGTTCTTGAATCTAGGATTTTCTCATTAGGGTCGATACGGAAGGTCGGTGGTAGAGAGAAGTTATTGATGACGATGGTGGGATAGGACATTTTGTGATGCAATTGTGAGTCGTCCTTTATCCAGCGATAGCAGGGAGCAAGTCGCTTATGGTTAGACGATAGCGGATTGAGATATCGAGTCCCTAGTAGCGAGTCATCATTGGAGCGGGCAACTTGAGAGTATTTGGACATATTCGATGAGGTAACAAGAGTACCATTATGTTTGAGTTGATTTCCACATTGATCTAGTCAATGGTAGTGGGTCAACGGCTATGCCTTTAGGGCATGTGTACCTTGAGAGCAGGAGACGAGCCAATATCCATTTCCATTTTGAGATGGTTGGAAGGATTGGCTCTAAGATGCGAGAAGAGTTTTTCTCAGTTGGATTTCCCATGAGGATTTTACCAACATAGGGTTAGTTGTTGTATGCAGATTTCAACATCTTATGGTACTTTCCATGGAGATTGAGTCATTACGGCGATGGAGTTTGCGAGGGCGATCAAATTCTCTTTGGAGTTATGGAGGCACTATTTATTGGAACGAAGTTTGAGTTACTGATGGTGTTACCACTGGATTTTCTTTCTTCGAGTAGAATCTTGACCTTTAATGGTGTTGATAGTTCAGATTCCTACCCTCCAAGTGTTGTTGTGTCAGGGATGCACTAGTTTAGGAGCATTATACCATCGTGGGTGTTGCTCACTTTTACTGCTGATCATGGCTTCAGTTTTTGGATTGTTGTTATATGGATTTTACCATGAGGGTTGACTCCGTATTAAAGAGGTGTTGTTGTTTTTGGCTTTGTTGAAGGAGAGTGATTAACCACTCGTATCAAGATGGATGGACAATTAACTAGTTAACGCTGAGTAGGAAGCATCGAGTGGTACTCTATAATTACTTGAAATTGAGGAAAGGATGCGGGAAAGATAGTCAATGGTTTTCATCGATAGGTTTCCAAGGAGGGGAGGATAGCACGATAACACTCGAGTCATATCCGATTCATTGATGCGAGAAGTTAGATTTTATTCTTGGTGGGATGGCAACCAAGTTTGTCGAGTTAAATATGGATTATATGTCATATCCAATATCTTCCTAGGTACGTAGAATAGTATCCTGCATGCTAGGGTAGGCTTAAATATTATCTTGTTGATTGCAATTACTTTTCCCATGTATGTATGATTGATTGTGCCATCATGATTAGTTTACTTGTGTTTGTCTAATTGTTGATGTTCACATTATTGCTTATACTTCTATGGTTGTTAGGCATGCGGTATAGTCTTGTCTTTCAGTCTCTTTATTATTTATACATGACTTGGCAACATGGGCCATTTTGAGTTGAGGTTTCTCCCTAGGTGCATTTTTGATGACTTAATGCCCTAGACATGAGTGGCCACTTTGGGCTTTTTGATCTTTTTTTTTTTTTTTTTTGAAATGAGTTGGATTTAGCTAGTTATTGTTTTCCAGATCGAACCGCGTAGATGAGATGTTGTCTGAGTTTTTCGTGAACTAAGTCAGAGTCGGGAGAGGAGTTGCTTAGCCGAGTTGTCCTCCAACTAAGGGCCCCTCAATGATATCTTTTATTGCTTGTTTGTTTGGAAATAAGTGAAAAACGCGGGTGGTGTCGTGGCTTAGTTAGATCGATATCGAATCTTGGAGCTGAATGTACTTAGGAATGGGAATCATGGCTTCACGCCAATTCCTAAGTCTATTTTTTTTGTAGTCATCGCTTTCAGAAGTGCTTATGAAAGAGATGGGTGACGATTGGTCTTGGGTCGTCCCTTACACATGAAAATGACGAGTGATGATTTGTATTGGGTTGCCACTTATGCGAGAGTATTGGGCTGGTGTTGTTCTGTCCTTGAGGATTTCAGGAACGAAAACCTTTAAGGAGGGAATAATGTTACAACTCGTATTTTTGACAATTGGATACTTAAACATTTTAATTAGATGTTAATCGTTGGATATTTGACGATTCCAAAGTAAGATGTTTCATAAATTATAGAATTAGGGTTTGAGACTATTTAAATTGAATTCAGATAGTTCATTAGGTAGAGAAAAAGTATATCAATCATTATATTTCGTGATTTGATGCTCTAAGGAAATAATAGTCTCGAAATACGTGCGAAAATTGTTGTTATAGGAACAGTGTCGGATTGCGACAAAATAATATTTTTGGAATCATCACAGAAGTTTGTTTTACGCTATCCAGTTTCATATCAAATAGATATACCATATTCTTTTAAAACATATGTGTGTTTTGGACACGTAATTTTTGACAAATGGGTCTCATAGGGTTATAAGTACCCCTTAATCATCGTTAAACCTAATTTTGATTGGCCATCTATTTTCTAATTTAATGTTCTTCCTCATCAATATTCATGGCCGCCACCCTTTTCTAGACTTTAAAAATCAAATTCATGAGAAATACTCATTGGAAAAACACGAAACCTGATTCGTTGGATTCATATTGATTTTCTCTTCCACAGTTCCACCTCACATCAATTTCGTAACACTCAAAAAAAATCTGGAGCATGGTCATGCAAGGACAGCAACCTAGGGTTCTTGTTTTCTCTCGACTTAGGCTGAGTTAGCAAACATTGATTTCACCATTGCACTCCTCTTCGAAAATAGCATGTTCGGATAAAATTTTGTCGAGCTTGATCAATTCTAGGGTGGTGCATGTTTTTAGGAAGCAAGGAGGACTGGTAGAACAAATTTTGCAAGGGGAGATCGAGCCATTTCATTTTGGATTCATTGTACAGAGGGTGCGTAGGTAGGTTCATCGGTGGAAATGGTTCTGAAAATTGTTGAGGAATGAGGGAGAAATTAAAGAAAGAAGATGGTTAGGAGATAGTTTTATGTACACGGGTTATGTTATAGGTATTTGAAAGGCAGAAGATCAATTTAAGAACTAATTTGGTAATTACTTATATTAATTATCTTAGTCAAGTTGTTTAATTGTTTAGTTAATATGAAAACTTGTATTAGCTATAACTTTTGCCTATTACATCAGATTTAGATGTGATTTCTTAAGTTGGAATCCTATTAGCGAGCTCTACGTTTTGACATTAGTTTGGAATGATTTGGCTAAGGCGAGTATTATTTTCTTTGACTGAACTATAATTATTTATACGATGAAATTTTGACATGTAAAAATGATATATAACATGAAATTATAATTTATAGGATAGTTGAACCTAGTAACTAATAAATATGTGGATTCAAATGTAATTTAGTTAATTTAGACCCAAAATAACACATATTTACCCATTTGTGCACTATTACATGCTATTTTGACACTATTAACGGAACTGAACTATTTTGACACCAAATTCACATCATTTACTTTAGATAGGTTCTACTTATGTTCTGAATTCTATTATAAATGCTTGTATGTTATTTTAGTCAATTTTAGGATTATTAGTTGCATGGTTATTATTTGTGTAGGTTGATTGTAAATACCGTTTATTGACGAAATAGGACTAGGAAAACTTATCCACTAGAGTTTAGTATTATAGATCATAGACACAAATTGGTGTGTATTAATTGAGCGCATAAGACTCGGACGGGCGAGATAGATTCACAATGAAGCATCAGAACGCATAGAATGATTTGACGACGGATGTGTGTCAGAGCATGGAGACAGACCGGAGTATAGACGGAGCGACACTGGAATTTGGTGGTGGCTATGAAGATGGAAAATAAATTCGATGGAGAGTTTAGATTTCCAAATGGATACCGAATGTTGTCATTGGATGTGTATTTAACCAGTTTGGTTAAATACATGGTCTCGCTAGTCAGTAACGATTGCTAGGAAGTGTTTGACATTGACCACTATTGGTGTTGGCCATTTTGGCCAATTTTGTCGTTGGTGACGATACGGTTTCGAGGAGCATGACATGATGGTTCGTTAAATGGTAATTTCGAGATGATAGTTCTTTGTTGGGTAACTTTGGTGCGAAACAAGAAAAATGTTTCGTGAAAATATGGAGACGGATGAGGCAATCAATGGGATGACATGAAGAGATCTCCAAGGTGATGTTGGAGGCTGTGGTTCGTAAATCACTTCCACCAGATGGGAGTGGTATACTTATGAAGTTTATGTCCTTCGATTGTGAACTCAAGATGGAGTGGTTGAAGTTGGATTGATGTGATGCTATTCGTGGGATGATGCACGATGCAGTGTGATGATGTATTGACCCGGATGAAAGTCGATCGTGGATGATAATGGAATTGTTCAAAAAGTGAATTAAACTAAAAGAATGGAGGTGTCAAGGTGGATGGCTTGTAAGATTGGAAGTGCCAAGGAATCATTGGTTATCGAAGGTTCTAGCGGGCTCAAAGAAAGGGTATCGTGGGGACACCCACCAGGATCAGAAGGATCATGTACCCTGGATCGAGCTCGAGGAGTGATCTAGTTGTCCCCGCCAGTGGAAACATACACAAGACGGGTGTATGTCAGTCTGACCAGAGCCGAGGTTTCCATTAGCCCTTGATGGGTGGCATGGTCGATCATCCGATGATTGATGTATTCAAGGATTTAGTCGGTGATAGCTAGATTATTGCTTGTTATGGTTGCTTGTGTGTTCTCTTCTATTTTTCTTTGTGTAGGCTATCACCTTAGGATATTGAAAAGAAGTGGGGGACCGAGAATCCTATTCTAAGTAGTATCTCTTTCTGTTGTTATTCTTTGTGCAACATATATTATCTTATTATATATGCTAACTCTGTGGGTGCAGAGATGGTCAGGTATGATTCTTCATGTCATTTGTACCACATGTTATTGAGAGTTTTACAGTTTTTTTGAGATTTGTTTATCGCTCACACCAAACTATCATCTGACCCATGGTTTTATGTTCCCTCTATTACCTTGGGGCTCATCAAACGCATCGATGAGTTGGCTTGGTTGCAGTGTAGACTTTATCTGAAGCGACATAGGTAGATTAGCAGGAGGTGGCGCCTTTTCATATTATATTTACATGATTGATTATTCCGTCATGCTACACTGTGGAGCCATGATAGTGTTAGCTTATTCTGAGATAATTTATCGGTGAGTATATATATCTTCAGTATACTCTGACTGTATGGCTATTACTGTCTCATCTATTTTATATGTACACGATTTCTATTATATTTTATCTGATGCATTGGGAGATGTACGATTGTATAGGTTTTTTGGGCTTTGTTTCTTTCTTTTTCTTTCCTTATATTTTTTTCTTTTCCTTTTCTTTTCCCTTCCTTCTTTCCATTTCTTTTCCCTTCCTTCTTTCCATTTCTTTCCCCTAACAACGTCCTATATCGATTGGATGCCATTATTGGTTGTATGTGCACTTATGATATAGGGCAATTGTTACACATTTTATCATCTATACTGCCTCATTTTGACTTCCATGATGGATTGTCTTCTGAATTACAGTTGCAAGTTAGTTACATTAGATAGACAATCCTAAATTTAATTAATGTACATGATGAAGAAAATCACTGTGTGGAGATAGCACAGATGTTTATTCTATATTGATGAGAAACTTATTCTTTTTAAGCTCGTCAAACGCATTAGCGGCTGAACATGTAGCAGTAATTGTAGATTTGACATTTGATCATTCGGTCGTATTGACTGGGGGACTCTGGTCTTAGCATATTTGCATCACTCTTTAGCCTACCATGTGTTGTTAGCCAGAGACCCATGTCTATTAAAGGTTTTTGGTGGGTTTTACAATACTGGTACTGCAAGTTCTTTTGTAATATGACTTACCTGATTGTGGATGTTGCTTTATCCCTATTCTTTCCTCGAGCCGGGACGTAGCCTCGTAAGAATAAGAGACATATGCAAAAAGGTCAGGTCTGTCATATATTTGCAATGGCTCTAATCAAATCGAGTAACACAACACACGAGAGAGTATCATTTGGCATCCTTATTAGTGTTCTCCTGATTTGACCTATGAAATTGTGGTTCATGCTGCATTGCTTTCGGCGAGATGTTTTCCTTTGGTGTCATCTCCACCCACTTGTGGATCTTACTTGTTCCATGGGAAATGTAGATGGAGTGAGATATTAGACGGTGATTTTATGTTTGATGATCTACATCCAAATAGATCTTACTTGATGGTATGAGAGTGACACTTTGGATATAGCTCGGAATCATGAATGGTGTCCTACTAGTTGCTTCCTCACTATGCAGCACTTTGGCATAGCTTCTACGCTCCAACGCATAAGGATCCTTCCGTTCATGTTGCACCAAATAATTTGGTTGGACCCTCGGCTATCAGACTTGTTATTGCTTCCCCAATGCTTCCAGACTTGACTCATAGCACACAGTTATGCCATACTCCACCTTCACCATAGGCAGCAGATTATGGTTGGACCGCAGGTATTCCTACACCTATGGATGGTGACGGATATGTCGATATTCCTTACGTAGAAACTACTCAGTATCCGTATCCAACTGCTTTTTCATGCAAGGATTTATACCAAATGCAGTTAGGGTTGTGACAGGTTATGTATGTCGAGCATCGACGTAGCATAGATGATTTGATAAATCGTATTACGGAACTTACTACTAATGATGATCTTAGGCATCAAGTAGATGTTGATGCGGACATAGCAGGTCTCGACAATATTGACTTTAATGAAATGTAGGCTGACTTTAGTCATTCTGATTATGGTGTTGTTGTTGATAATGTTGTTTTACCTGTGTACAGTATTGTATTATCATTATCGTACATATTATATGTATGGTATTGTTATATTATCGTTAATGTTGTAGTGCTAATATTATATTATTGATGGTGATTATGCTATTGTTGTACTATCATTATACGTAGTAGTGCTGATTATCTTGTTGATGATGATTATGTCACTGTTTGTTATGAATCTTATGATGCCACTTTTTTGTTGTTTATTCGTACACAAAGTGGATTTCTAGGTATGTTAGGTTGCTTAAATTATATGCATAGAAGATGGAAAAATTGTCTGATTGCATTGTAGGGCCAATACTCAGGACACCACAAAAAGGCAATTCTTATATTAGAAGTTGTTGCATTGTTTGACTTGTATATATGTCATGCATTTTTTTAGCACCAGGTTCGCTAATGATATTAAAGTTTTGCAAAATTCTTATTTATTCAATGACTTATGCAACGATGTACCACCTCTAAGAAACTATAAAGTAGGCGATGTAGATTATACTACGAGTTTTTACCTGGTGGATGGAATTTATCCGAAGTAGAGAACTCTTGTTCAAGCATATAAAAGGCTTAATAATGCTAAAGAGGCAATGTTCACGAAACAACAAGAGAGTTTGACAAATGATGTTGAATGAAATTTTGGATTACTTCAAGATATATTTCATATATTAGGAAAGGAGGTGCATTACCACGACTCTACAATATTATCGAATATCATGTATTATTATATAATTTTACATAATATGATTGTCGAAGAGGAATGTGGTGGATACGAGCTACAACTTAGAAACTATTCAAACATTGCTGTTGCATTTTAAAAAGAAAAACACACAAAGATCCTAATACAATTTCCTAGTACATTCAGTGAATTGAAGATATTCGGGATCCATAGGCTCATCTCGACTTCTGAGAAAAACTAGTGGAACATTACCGGAAACATGTAAGAAATCGATCGTAAACTAGACGTTATAGTTAATTTCTTATTTCAATTTTAACATTTCTATTTTTCTTATTGCACTAAGTAGATGGCGAAGCTATTATATGTGGTCTTTGTTGTTTATTGAATATCACTGGAACTAAACAGGCGTTTGCATGGATGTACTCAGTAATAACAGGGACATGTAAATTTCCATACAAACAGTAATAAGCAATAGATGCAAGCAGCAATAATAAGATACATAGTAAGGATATATTTCCCTACATAACTCGTCTCCTCTACATCCGACAGCGATAAACTTTACAAATAACCAGATAGAAACAAATAGTACATCTATGGAGATCAGTTATTAAGCGTAGACCATCTTAATCGATATCGACATCCCCCAAGCATAAGTCCTGAAGGCCTAAACGAACATCAGACAAGCACCCAAGAGATATCCTCTTCGACGTCGGATAATCCACACAAGACGATATTAGAAAAACAATCATTATTCATGCCTCCGGCTATCACTAACAATACTTCTTTGAAACCATCGTTAATCGTATGACCAACTCAACATCCTGTCGTCCGTCAAGGGCTAATGGTAAACCCCAGTTCTAGAAAAACTCCATACGCCATCGTGACTCGTATGTCTAGGCCCATCATGACTGCCTAGGGTACTCGACCATTCAACCAGTCTTTTAGGCGTCCCTATTATACCCCTGCTTTGAGTCTGCTAGAAACTACGACAAATGATAATTCCTCAGCCTCCATAACTCTGGTCGTCGTCACCTGTGATTATACATAAGCACGAAACATACTTGAGCAACCATTATCCATGAGCTCAAAGCACACTTGAGTTGTCTGCATATTCATTGCATTTCATCGATCAACGAACATCTCAAAACACTTCAAACATTCCACCTTGAACTCTCGTTGAAGCTACATTCATTTCTGAGCCAAATTAACAAATATATTTGGTCAATATAATCGGGTCATTTTCTGCTCACCAGTCAGGTCGTCGACCAACCCATTTTCGCCCGACCCATCTAGCATCAACCCTTCATCACACGAATGACCCGACTTCCTTCTTATCCGACGGCCTGACGTGTTGGGTTCCCAATGACCCGACTAAACTACGACCTAACGCTATCATAGCAATCTAGAGATGCAACCTAACTTTTACCGACCCATCGTTATCACCAACGACCTGACATTAGGCGACTCGACTTCCCGCGACCCTACATCCTGTTTGCATAGCTGATCAATCTCCTTAACCTAGCTTGAACGACCTGAGCTAGAACGACTTGCCTTGCTTCGTCCTGGAGATGCGGCCCGACTCATTTCGTGCTCCCCAAGCCAATGACCTGAGCTTGGCCAATCCATGATCCAGCTCCAACCAACAACTCAAGCCTGCCACGTCATCAACGACCCGAGTGTATGCGACCCATGCAAAACGACTCGACTTCGATTCATTAACTAACGACAATATCAATGCACGTAACTCATCCAAATTAGGGCAGTCGATGAATACCCGAAAAATGTGATATCCATCCGAATCTATATTCGAAATATCCGTTATTCGGTATTATCCGAAAAGCAGATACGGATATCCGATATCCGAAAAGCTTTTCGGATATGGATATGGTTATAGTGGTATCCGTATCCAAAAAAAATCCGTCCGACTAATTGATGTAATATATATTACTCAAAATAGAAAAATAGAGTTAATAATTATTTTGTAACTATTGGACATTACTATGATATAAATTTTTGTCCATTTTTAGTGTTTAGTTTCGGAATATTTTTTGATATGCCTATGGATATTAGTATAAAACAATGTTTCATCATCACATTTCTTTATTTTCTGGTTTTTTACAAACAATAGTATAAAAATTATTTTATGTTGATACAAACTTTTTTAATTATACTCTTAAATTTATTAATTACAGGCGGAGTGGATAAATATCTGATATCCGTCCGTATCCGAAAATTAAGCGGATACAGATATATGATATCCGAAAATTAAATGGATATGAATATCCGATATCCGAAAATAATTTCGGATACGGATACGGATATGAGCATCCGTTGACAGCCCTAATCCAAATCAATCAATTTCAACCCAAAATCAATAGCAATCATCAACAAACATTAGCACAATAATAAATCATCATATAACTATATGAATTCACGAAATCATGATAAAACAATGAATGAATTAACAAATGGATCTAAACTTGCATAAACACACGAATTAACGTAAGAATTTACCGATTTAAGTTGCTAGATTAGATTCTATGGTGATTTGAATGAAAATATACATACCATGATGTATATCAAGGTGGAAACAACTTGTAAATGATGAAAATAAGATCAAACAACCCATATACTTGATTGAATCCATGCGAGAGATGCTTATCACTCTCCAAATCTTCGAAATAGCTTGAAAAAAACTAATCTCTAATATGGATAGCGAAGAACGATCTTCAAACCTCTCAATTTGATATGATCTCCCTTCATTTGATATAGATCTGGCTTTGCTTGATGTAGATCTTCAACTTTCTTGCGTAGGTCTAGAATTTTAATGGAGGAAATATGTATTTGATTGAGCAAGGAGGATCACAAGCTCAACCAAATGAGAGAATGAAGAAAAGTAAATCTCTCTCCATGCTTCTAACCCCCTATTTATAGCCTCTAACCAGCCCACTAATGGGCCACACCAACTCAGCCCATTAATGACTAGTCAAACCTATATAGAAATTGTGTAGTACTAAAACAACGATTCCTCCTAAACCGCTGAGCTAAATCTTTAATGTAACCACTCTATGGAATTAAAAACACCATTTCCTTTCCAATAAAATCAATCTCAACACCGAATTCGATCCCAATAAAAAGTTATGCACTGTACGAAACTGACAGGGGCAAAATAGTCACAAATAAAATTGGTAAAAATTATGGACACGTTTCACATCCCCATAAATAACATATCAAAATATGAGAATGATCCGACCCTCGGGGAATTAAATTAAAATATTTTATGATCCTCAGATACGTAAAATGTGTTGTATATAACGGTGTTGTATACACAATCATATGATTTTTGTTTGATGATAACAACCAAATATATTTTTATTATAAATGTGTTTGTTACTGTACTGTTCTATATTTACATCACAGACAAGAATGTAATATTTATATTTAAATAAAATACATCTGTACAAAAATTCAAATATTTACTATATTTTATTTAAATTATAAATATTATATTTCTAACATTCAAACAGTACATCTTTTTTAACTCCATTATTTAATCACTTCACATATTTGTACTTATAAATAAACAGAATAGAATAGACAAGTCTGTTTGACAACAATGAAATAATATTTTATTTCAAACAGATTTTGTTCATTACAAATAATCAATACAATCACTTCTTCATATACATTAGCTCCTCACTATATCACTCAACACTTAGTACTTTCTCACTCTGTACAATTTCATATTTACAGACACACACTGACACTCTCATTCACTGTCTTCAGTCTTCTGCCATCACAGCTCTTAGTCAATCCAGTCACCGTCTGCTTACCTATCACAATAGAAACACACACACAGTATCTAGAACAAAAATAACAGTCTAATTTCTAGCAAATATTATTTTATTTTTAAAATTTTATTTGCCTCAGTTTTCTGGTGTGTTTCTCATCATTTTTCATGACTTGATCTGATTCATCAGTGTCTAGGCAGACAATTTGTATATGTACAGGGACAAGAAATTTTCTGAATGGCTGCATATACACACGTGTATATATATACACGTGTGCACTACCACGCCAACTCAGTGTGCAACTGAGGAGTAGCCACGTGGACGTTCTCAACTCGGTGCAACAATACAAAGTCAAAGCAGAAAATTCAAAATAATGCAAATGAACACAAGCAAGCCAAAGTGTCAAAATTAAACTGCTACAAGTCAGGTTTCAAGTTCAATGGCATCAACAAAATGGTGATCAATAAAGCAAGTTCAGAATAGTGTGTCGAGCCAGAAATGAAACAGTGCAAGTGGACAATGCATGTGCACAAAGTGGTGTGGCATCTCAGTATGGCTCAGCCCAGAATAGCATGTGCAAAATCAGTATGGGATCAAAGTGTAGAAAGTAAGGTCGGTACTCAATGGATTATGGCACAAGACCATGCACATATGAACAAATGGACAAGGTGTAAAAGCAGCATGAGGCAAGGGGCTCAAACAATGCTACATAAAGTAAAACAGCATAGCAAAGCTCAATGGTGCAAAATGAAGTGAACAGTGACAGCATGGAGCAAGTTATCAAACTCAAGCTTCAGTTTTCAAGAAATGCATGGTGTCATGTTTACAAGTATGGAGACAACATTACAAGAAAGTAGCAAAATGTGAATAGCTATTCAACAAAGTGGTACAACATGTTTTCAAAGTAACCCAAGTGTCGAGACAGTTCAGTTGTGTCAAGTCAGTTTACAAGGTGATTGAGCATGCATCAAAACAGTGCAGCGTAGATAAGCAAAATCAAAGCTCAGGAAAGGTAAGCTCAAGTACATGACAAAGTGGAATAGTGGCATAGGACAAACTCATGGTCGAGCAGCAACAAGTGATGGTGCAACAAAAATTAAATGATAAAGTGATCAAGCCAGTGTGGTTCTCAAAGTGTTAATGACAACACAAGTAGCATCAGCAACAAATCAAAGCAGCGAGAAAATACAAGTTTAGTCAATACATGTATGCATGTCCACATGTAAATGTCAGCATGTTTAAGTCAGAAATTTCAAGTGATAAGCAACAGCAATGACATGAAGTTACAAAGCAGCTAAGCTATGAAGAAACAGTTCATAAACAAGCATGAATGGTGATGTATGACAATGATAAAATCAGAGGAATGGTTCATCATAGATCAACAAAGAATATTTTGAAAATCTACTTGAGCCAGTTTAACAAGTGAGCAAATCAAATATGCATGCAAGAAATGAAAATATGCAAGTGTTACAAATCAATTCAAGTTTCAATATGTTTCCAGAAATAACATTTGATTTCCAGGTTTGAAAAAGTTTTTAAGGGGCAAGAATGATTTAATAAGTTTCCTGAAATCATTCTCTTTCGAAATGATTCTTTCCTATTTTACATAAGCATATATGGCAAATATGTTTTTCAGATTTCATTCATGAAAATAAGGCAACAATCAAAGTTTTTCAACCGAGGAATAAAATTGATCAAGGAATTCAAAAAGGGGGAAATAATTTTTTCCAGATTTATAGCAAGAAATTTGTTCACATCAAGTATTTAAATCGATTTTTCAAAGCCATTTTTATCAAGGGAAAATCGACGCAAATCAGGGACATATTTCAATCAAGGGAACCGCAATATCAGATCGATATCATTCATAGGAAATCAGAGACAGTAGGGCTTTTATTTTTACCCTATTTTAACACCATTACATCATCGGCAATCGAGTGGGAAAAAAAACTACAAGCCGAAAAACCAGAAGAGAAAAACATCAAATCGAATTTCACTTACAATCGGTTTTCAGTCGAAACCCCAAATCAGAGAAGCAAGGAGCCACAAGCAATCGATCGAGAACCTCAACGTGAATTGGAGCTTCAGAGATTATTCAAATCATCAAGCGTTGAATCAATTTGGGCAGTTTCCATAGAAACCCTAGCAAATTTTTCAGAGCCGCCATTACCAAGTAAAAGAGAATTGGGCAAATAAGAATGACAATGGACTAAAGGATATTGGGCCGGCCAAGTTTTGTTTATAGGCTAAAGGAGATGACCCTTACTTTAATTTCCTAGGGTTTTGTTTTTATTTACTTTGTATTTTTTTTTCCTTAGTAATCGTCGTTTGTTTTCTAGTTTGTCAAACTAGGGAAATATTCAGGGTGTTGACTGACAGTTGCTAGAGTCTGTAAAATCTAGGTTACGTGTTACGGGTTTGTAATACGGGAAATTTGATCAAGGGGATATCGGTCAGTCTAGGGATTTGAGCGTAGGGTTAGAATAGGAGCAGGTTTTGCGAGTGTACATGGTATTGTATGTGGGATCTGTTCTATCACCTAGTAGAAACCTTAGAAATGCAGCAGCAGGCAGGGTTCTGCTGAAGCTGGGTACATCTGTATGTGATTTATTTTCTACATTTATGTTTCTGCTATATTCTGTGATCTGTTTAATATTATATATCTCGTTAGATTTTTAATTCAGTTAAAAACTGTGATAAACCCTATTCACCCCCCTTTAGGGTTAATCTAGATCCAACAAAATGTGGGTCGTTACATTCTCCCCCCTTTAAGAATTTCTCCCTCGAAATTCCAAGCAACTTCAGCAAACAAAACAATTTCTTCATGCCTATCATCCATAAACAACCAATTTACCATCCAAACTAGCATCCATCAATCCATGCATCCATAGCCTTATCCTAGCACGCATAATTCTAACCAAATAATACAAGTTACACTGGTGTAAGGAGATATGGCATTAATGGTCATACCAAAGGAGTTTTCTGGATGGATCATCTTCATTCTCTCTTCTATTTCCCAAGTACAATCGTTGTCATCCTCACTCCACTGCGTCTTGACTAGCTTAACCATCTTCCTCCTAAGCCGTTTTGTGTCATTCCCCACAACGCAAAGCGGCTTACGAGGTTTCGTATCTACAGACTCGACTTTAAGGTCTTCATACTATTCTGGGGATACCACCACATTCGAATCATGCACACACTTCCGTAGAAACGACACATGAAAAACATTATGCACACTCAACATCTTCTCGGGTAAGTCCAATGTATATATGAGCTTTCTAATCCACTCGACGGTCGGAAACGGTCCTACAAACCTTGGAGCTAACTTTCTTTTGCTTTTGAACCGAACAACATTCTTTAACGGTGAAATCTTCATGAAAGCCATATCGCCAACATAGAATTCCAAACCTTTTTGACGCTTATCAGCGTAACTCTTATGACGTTCTTGGGCTGCCTTCATTCATTGTCGAACGATCTCAATACAATTTGAGGTCGCTCTAATCATCTCAGGCCCAAGTATCAAATTATCTCCAGCTTCTAACCAACATGCTAGAGAATTACACGGTCTTCCATACAACACTTCATATGGTGCCATCCCAATGCTCGACTGGTAGCTGTTGTTGTATGCAAACTCAACTAAATGTAGATGGTCTTCCTCTAATCCCCCAAAATCCAATACACAAGCTCTTAGGAGATCTTCCAATACTCGGTTAACCCTCTTGGTTTGACCATCAGTCTGGGGATGATTAGCCGTATTTAAACACAACTCGATTTCCAAAGTCTCTGGCAAACTCTTCCAAAATCCACTCGTGAACAATGGATCTCGATCACTTACTATGCTCTATGGGATATCATGAAATCGAACTATCCATTTAATATAAAGCTCAGCCAATTTCGATGCTATCCTAGTCGATTTGACAAGAATAAATCTTACATTTTTGGTCAAGCGATCCACTATAACCCAAATCCCTTCGTTTCCTGCCTTAGTCCTTGGTAGTCCATCGATAAAATCCATCAATATCTGCTCCCACTTTCACGTAGAAACTTCTAGTGACCGAAGCAATCCACTCGGCTTCTTCTGTTTAGCTTTCGCCTACTAACAGCTCATGTGCTTGGAAATAAGCTTTCCATCATCCCTCTCATACCTTCCCGATAGTAAGATCGCTTCATGTCCTGATACGTCTTATTACCACCAGGATGAATCGTCAACTTTGAGTGATGACAATCCCTTATAACCTCATCTCTTAGTCCGCCAATATCAGGAACATCCAGTCGTCCTTTCTTTCGAAGCCAACGCTCTCGATCAGCCTCAAATTCCTTATCCTCTGGTTCTAACTTTTGGATATTCTCGACAAGCTTTACATCACACTTTTGGCTCTTGCCAATCCTTTCAATGAGAGTAGTCATATTGATAAGCTTGCCAACATTTCAGGTTCCAACTCACACCATAGTCTAAAATCAAATCCTACCATGTACTCGAGGTGTTTCCATTCCAAAAACATCACTCCTAAACTTGCGTACCTTCCACTCAACGCATCCGCCACTGCGTTACCTTTACCAGGAGTATAGGCTATACCAAAATCATACGATGCCAGCATCGTTGCTGCCATAGATTCAAATTATTTTGGCATAAAAGAAACTTTAATGACTTGTGATTCGTAAACAACTCGAATCGAACTCCCAACAGGTAATGTCTCCACATCTTCATAGCAAACATGATCGCTCTGAACTCCAAATCATGAGTCGGATAATTCCTTTTGTGCGGCTTCAATTGTCGACTCGCGTGGGCCAAAACCTTATCCTTCTACATCAGCAATGCTCCAATGCCACATGCATCAGTGTATACCACCATTTCTTCATTCCTACTTGGAATCGTCAAAACAGTAGCACTCGTCGGTCTCTCTTTCAGGATTCCAAAAGCTTGCTCACATTTCGCATCCCATGTGAACACCCGATTCTTTTTTCTCAGTCCCGTTAATGGTCCAGCTATCTTGGATAAATCCTTTATAAAACAGCGATAATTGTTAGGATTGTCTCGCATGTTGTTAAAGAGAAATGACGGGTTGGAATTAATAGTCCTACATCACCGAATATATTGAAGGAATTGTGTACAAATATGAGCTGGTAGGCACGTAACTTCAGGGATTCCTTTTGTTATATGGGAGTTGTGTACCAGCTCATATGCATGCAAGGGAAGGGGGCTTTGTTCCGACCGTCGTTACATAATAGTGGTATCAAAGCCGAAGGTTCGGACTGGGCCATGCAGGCAAGGCAGTGCTCTCAAAAGATACTCGTAGGATGCGAGTTAAGGGGGAGACTGTTAGGATTGTCTTGCATGTTGTTAAGGAGGAACGACGGGTTGGAATTAATAGTCCCACATCACGGAATATATTGAAGGAATTGTGTACAAATATGAGCTGGTAGGCACATAACATCATGGGTTCCTTTTGTTATATGGGAGTTGTGTGCTAGCTCATATGCGTGCAAGGGAAGGGGGATTTGTTTTGACCGTCGTTACGCCACAATAATATCCCACCAACCCAAGGAAAAACTGAACATCCGTCGCATTCTTAGGTCTATTCCAGTCCTGGATTGCTGCCACCTTAGCAGGGTCAACCATTATTCCATTTCCAGAAACAACATGGCCTAAGAACCTCACTTCTCTCTTTCAGAAGTGACACTTCGAAAACTTAGCTCTCAGCTGATGCTTGCGCAAGATTTCCAGAACAACTCGCAAGTGCGTCTTATGCTCTTCCTCATTCCGAGAGAACCAGAATATCATCCACGAACTTGTTCAACTAATCCCTAAAAACCGTATTCATAAGATCCATGAAATACGCCAGTGCGTTAGTCAACCGAAATGGCATCACCAACCATTCGAAGAAATCAGATGGTGTCCTAAAAGCAGTCTTTGGCACACTATCCTTTTCCACCCTCAACTGGTGGAATCCCGTTGCTAAATCCATCTGAGAAAACACCTTGGCCTCGTGAAGTTGATGGAACAAGTCGTCTATCCTCGGCAACAGATACTTTTTCTTCTTGGTCACCTTATTCAGCTTACGATAGTCCACATACAATCTCAAAGATCCATTAGCCCTGGTTGCAAACACGACTGGTGCACCCCATTCAAATACACTTCTCCAAATAAACCCTTTTCCCAAAAGGTCACACGTACTTACACCTCTAACTCTCATTGTTCTTAAGGCGCCATCCGCCTAAGGGGCATGATAATAAGTCTATCACCTTCAACCAAATCGATTCTGAACTCAATCTCGCAATGCGGCGGTAACTCTTTGACCTCGTCAAAGACATCATCAAACTCACTAGCGATCGGCACAAATGACAAGTCTTCCCATGGAATCACAAGCGAATTTAAATAGCTCACGAAGACACCATCTTCGGGCTTACATTGAATCACAACCATTCGCCCTTCCACATTCTCGACTGTCACCTCCAGCTTTTCACAATCCACTTTTGTCGCATACCTCTTGAGTCAGTCCATACCCAAAATAATCCCAAACCCAGCTGTATTCAAAACAAAGCAATCACACACAAAGGAGAAACCTTGACTCGATAACACTAAACCACGACAAATCATACACATACTGGATGAACCCCCAACTGGATTAGTCACAAAAAAGGTCTATCACAAATCTCGGGTTCCAAACCCAAGCGACACATAAGTTCATTACAAATGGAAGAATGTGATGCTCCAGTATCAAACAACACCCGAACTGAAACATCTTTAATGGAAAGAATGCCTTGAACGACGACACTCTTCCCTTTCTCCTCCGCCGTAGGAGCCCTTGAAGATGATAGCTCATCCTCCAAAGCATACGCCTTCATAATCTGCTTTCCCTTATCTGGTTCTGGACAGTCCTTCTTGAGATGCCCAGGCTTGCCACATTTGTGACACTTCCTCTCGGCTTTAGGATTCTTGCAATCCTTGGAATAATGGTCGTTCTGCTGGCAGTTGTAGCAAGTCACTTCGCCTTTCTGCTTCTTCTGGCCATCTTTTCCTTTCTGCTACTGTTGCTTTCTCTTTTTGTTATTACCACCATGTCGTGGTTTCGTTTCCTCCTTACCTGCAACAACAGCCTCTTCCTTGGGAAACAAACTCTCATGCCTTAGACCTTTTTCGAAAATCTTCTCATAAGTATCATCTAGATGATCAACCAGTTGATTCCCAAGGTATTTTCCAGGAAAAATTTCTCGTTCTTCTGATAAGGAGTCTCGACATATAAATGTGCACACTTGGACAAAGCTTCAAAATCATAAACATACTCCAACACTAGTCGACCATTCTGCTTAAGCTCAACAGACCTCTTAAATAGAATAGACTTCTGAATGGTAGAGATAAACTTCATCTCGAACTTGACTTGGAACCACTCCTATGAGATCTCATCTTCTGGGGTCTCTAAATGACAAAGTTCCACCAATCCATAGCTCTACCCTGTAGCTATCTCAATGCAAACTTCCTCTTTGTTGCATCATCAATGCCCAAGTCTCCAAAGATCTGAATGTAAGTATCAACCCATCCTTGAATCTCTATGATCGTCTACGTCACCTTAAATGGCTTCCCACCCAAAGTAGTGAAATCTTTGCACAGCTTCGCGAAGACTACATCCCTAGGCACTTGCACTTGAAGTCCTATATCTACCGCAACTGTCTCCTAAGCGGGTACCTTCTCATGATCGCTGCCATCATGGCCTCGAACATAGCTGGGTAATTTGGTATACTGCCATCACCCCTACAGGAACAGTCTCCTCCCTAGCAGTTTGTCTTGATATTCAATGACTCATTCTAAATCTACATAATGATTAGTCCACATACGAGAAAAACTGCAAATGGAATTCAAACTCTATTATACTATACACTAATATATAGTATACATCCGTCAGAATTCTACAAATACGTCTCTCATGCGTAATTACGTCTTCCAACTTTGGCTGAAATCGATTAACCTAGCTCTGATACCAAATGTAACGACCGCCCACAACTCCTGCACTTAACAAGGGAAATAATGCACTGAAAGACGTGCCAGAAAGCTATGGACGATCATCAGGGTAGAATAATATACACGGAAACTGTCGTATAACTCACAACGCAAGGATAAAATATAACACAACATATACAACAGGCAATAATAGTGAAGCACAATTGACAAGAATCTTTA
The DNA here is from genome assembly GCA_030737875.1 of Allium sativum. NCBI lineage: Eukaryota > Viridiplantae > Streptophyta > Magnoliopsida > Asparagales > Amaryllidaceae > Allium > Allium sativum. Next base: position 223,083,710 of record CM060927.1, on the reverse strand, counting down.
ACTTTTTCATACAACCATGAAATATCCATACAACATTGGATAACACTATAAGAGTCTGCACAAGGTTCCTCACTACAAGCCTCTCAGAGAATACATCAACATAGCAGCTAGAAAAACAACAAATAGGTAATAGGAAACCTGTAAGTAAGCCTCCAGCTTGTCATCGCTCAGTAGCATCGTCCTGATAAAGATCAACTACCTGTCACCTGTTACTCAGTCTGCCCATCCCAAACATGGATGAACAACCCAAGGTAGTAAGAGGAAACATAAAACCTTGAGTCAGACAACAGTCTTAATAAGCGATAAAACAACTATCTAACATCATCAATAAAGTATATGAGAGTAGGAAGATTTATCGTCTTATCTACCAATCATATCATTAGAGAAGAACCCAACCTGTCTCCTCCATATCCGACAACGGTAGCCTTTACAAATAACCAGATAGAAACAAACAATACATCTATGGCGATCAGCTATCAAGCATAGACCATCCTAATCGATATCGACATCCCCCCAAGAATAAGCTCCGAAGGCCTAAACCAACATCAGACAAGCACCCAAGAGATATCTCCTTTGACGTATAATCCACACAAGACGATATAAGCAAAATAATCATTATTCATGACTCTGGCTATCACTACCAATCCTTATTTGAAACCATCATTAATCGTATGATCGACTCAACATCCTTCTGTCCGTCAAGGGCTAATGGTAAACCCTGGTTCTAGCTAAACTCCATATGCCATCGTGACTCGTATCTCTAGGCCCATCATGACTGCCTAGGGTACTCGACCATCAACCTGTCGTTTAGGCGTCCCTATTTTACCCCTACTTTGAATCTGCTAGAACCCACGAAAAACGATAATTCCTTAGCCTCCATAACTCTAGTCGTCATCACCGGCGATTATACATAAGCTCAAAGCACAATTGAGCAACTATTATCCACGAGCTCAAAGCAGACTTGAGTCATCTGAATATTCGTTGCATTTCATCGATCAACGAAAAATCTCAAAACACTTCGAACATTCCACCTTGAACTCTTGACGAAGCAATATTCATTTCCGAGCCAAAATAACAGCTATATTTGGTCGGATCGTTTTCTATTCATCAGTCTTCATCACACGAATGACCCGATTTCCTTCTTATCCAACGTCCTGACGTATCGGGTTCCCTACGACCTACTAAACTATGACCCAACTCCATCATAGCAATCTGGAGATGCGACTTACCTTCCTTCGACCCATCGTTATGACCAACAACCCAACGTTAGGCGACCCGACTTCCCATGACCCATCGTCATGTTTGCATGGCTGATTAATCTCCATGACCCAGCTTGAACGACCCAAGATAGTACAACCTGAGCTAGAACAATCCACCTTGCTTCGTCTCGGAGATGCGACACGACTCATTTCTTTCTCCCCAAGCCAATGACCTGAGCTTGGCTGGCCCATCCAGCTTCAACCAACGACCCAAGCTGCCATGTCATCAATGACCCAAGTGTATGCGACCCATGAAAAACGACCCGTCTTCGATTCATTAAATAACGACAACGTCAATGCACGCAACTCATCCAAATCAATCAATTTCAACCCAAAATCAATAGCAATCACCCACACACATTAGCACAACAATAAATCATCATATAACTACATGAATTCACCAAATCATGATAAAACAATGAATGATTTAACAAATGGGTCTAAACTTGCATAAACACATGAATTAACATACGAGTTTACAGATTTAAGTTGTTTGATTTGATCCTATGGTGATCTGAATGGAAATATACTTACCATGATGTAGTTCTAAGTGGAAACAACTTGTAAATGATGAAAATAAGATCAAACAACCCATATACTTAATTGAATTCGCATGAGAGATGCTTGTTACTCACCAAATCTTTGAAATAGCTTGAAAACAACTAATATCTAATCTGGATAGCGAAGAACGATCTTCAAACCTCTCAATTTGATGCGATCTCCCTTCACTTGATATAGATCTGGCTTTGCTTGATGTAGATCTTCAACTTTCTTGCGTAGATCTAGAATTTTAATGGAGGAAATATGTATTTGATTGAGCAAGGAGGATCACGAGCTCAACCAAATGAGAGAATGAAGAAAAGTAAACCTCTCTCCATGCTTCTAACCCCCTATTTATAGCCTTTAACCAGCCCACTAATGAGCCACACCAATCCAGCCCATTAATGACTAGTCAAACCTATACAGAAATTTATGTAGCACTAAAATAATGATTCCTCCAAACCGCTGAGCCAAATCTTTAATGTGACCACTTTATGGAATTGGAAACACCATTTCCTTTCCAATAAAATCAATCCCAGCACCTAATTCGATCCCAATAAAAAGTTATGCACTGTACAAAACTGACAGGGGAAAAATAGTCACAAATAAAAGTAGTAAAAATTATGGACTTGTTTCATATACATACAAACAACATCAAAATATGAGAATGATCTGACCCTCCGGGAATTAAATTAAAATATTTAATGATCCCCAGATACGTAAAATGCGGGTCATTACATGTTTTTATTCTATTTACCATTTCTCTTTAAAAAAATTACAATTTTACTTTTCCAATGGCGCTGCACGAGAGAAACATCAGCATATTGGAGGTCCACTGAATCCTACCATTTGAGAAATAGTACAAACATGAATTGATAATATCCTTATAAAGATGAATTGATACTTAAACCTAAGAAGTAAAATATATAACAAATCAATGTACATGACTACTTAATGTAATAATTGATATATTACACACACCAAAAATTCCTACTAAATAGTCTCTGTAACATTATTTGGAATCAAAGTCCGCTTAGGGCAACATGACGTCATACGACTCATGTATGCCTGTCGTGATATCCCAAGGACTATGGTGGAAGGCTTGAACTCAAATCCACTGTGTTAAACGAAAGAAAAACATTTAATATTTGAAGACTACTATATATATTTATAATATATTGTAAATTTAATTTTGAAACTTAACATCACTAAAACAAATTGACCATATTACAACGGTGGAAAACCACGAAGTTGTAATAGACTAAAATCTTTTACAACTGTTTTGCACGGTTGCGACACCGTAGTGATGTGTATATTTTACAACTTCTTTTCGCCGTTGTAATAAACTTTATTACAAATATTATGCACCGTCATTGTTATAATTTTTACAACTGTTTATAACCGTTGTGATATATTTTATTACAAATATTACTTATAGTTGTAATACACCCACAAATTATATGCATAAAAATCCATATGCATTATATATATGCAACAACAAATAGATAAATAACATAAGAAACAGGTGTAAGTTTAAAGGCATCACGATCCATTCATTGATAAAAATCAAAACTTTATATCCATAATACAAATTATAAATTATATACCACATAAAAATATATAAAATTACAACTATCCTCCTCATTTGCCTTTGAAAGCCTTTAACCTAATCATTTCCCTGTGAAATCTACAAAGCTCATTTGCCACTGAAAGGTAATTGGCCTCCACCTAATGCTATCCTCATATCTTCTATTCACATCAGGATTTGCCTCTAAAATCTACAAAGCTCATTTGCCTTTGAAATATATGAAACCTACAATGTTGAATTATACATACAAATAAACATCTTGGTATTTTTATTCAACAAGAATCAAAGAAAAAAAAAAGGAAAACTCTGGGAGACTCAACAAAAGTTCTTAACAATGGTAACATATTGGAAAATGGTAGCAGTAAGAAAATAAGGGAATGTTCCATGAGAGTATAAACAAAGGAATATAAGCTTAGATTACAAGCTACAAGACTTGCTATCAAAATTCTTATTTATGAATATAGAAATATTAAAATTCTTTACATGAAAATTATAATCTTATTTTTGTAATAATAAATATATGGAATTATTTTTCCTAAGATGCAAAATCCATAAAATGTTGGTATTTGATATATCAGGAAAATACCCTTGATTTTTATTGTTGTATTTCATTTTAATTTATATAATTTTGGGTGCTAACAACCATCACTAAAAATAGCAAAACATTTAATGATATAGTTAAATAAAATGTTGAATTCATATCTTAAGTATACATTAAGCCAAAATTAATTATTATTATTTTAGTTTATGACATATAACATCCAATAAAAGTTTGTGCCTTCCCTTTTCCATTCATTTTTTCTTTGGCCCCTAGACACAGATTGATTATAAACATAAAAAGAAAAGGAAAATGAGAACAAAAATGCAAACCTTTGATGTTTTGCTTCAGGGATTCCTTTTTTTTTCTTCATATTTTCTCCAACTATGCCCATCTTCCAATGGACCATAAGCTTATGGCCCTGTTCCCAGCATTCACTATATTCCTACTTATTTTGTGTGGCTATCTGCACACAATTATAAATTCATCAACTATTAATCAAAGTCCAAAATTAAACAGAAGAAGAAAGTAAAAACGCAAACTTGTTTTAAATGGCACAAAACTTCTTGCAAATGAAAAACATATTTAAAGAATAAGAAAGCAGAAGAAAACATATGTGTGTGTACATGTGTATATATTTATATACCTCTTCTTTGATACAGCTTCCTTCCCAGCTCTCGAGAATGGCTGCTACGAGCATTGGCTTTGCGGGCTGTCAAGAATCTTACAATTAAACAATTTTACCTAATGACATGGCCAGGGTCGTAATTTCATACTACCAGTGTCCAAATTAAGAATACCAAAAAGAATGACAATGCAACCATCACCTGCATTACACAATTTAATCAAATATTACAGTTAAAGAATTCAATAGTTCCACACAAAAATATCTTAAATCAGTAAGTCGTTTTCTAATGTAAACTTTATCATACATTGAATCATACACCATTGACTACACATTGCACTAAATAAAAGATATAAGATAAATAAATAAAGTGTATTTAACAATATTTCATCTAATTATCAAACTAAATTTAATCAAGCAATCTATGTACCTGACTAATTAGGATTGATAATTAGTCACCAAAATCAACATGCAGTAAACAAGGATGCTTGTTATATACAATTTACCTTAAATAGACTAGGAGCTCGTCAGTTTATCATCAAATATTCACCCAAATCACCAAACCAGGCAACACATTCATGTTTCCGATAACTCTATTTCCAAATCGATGACACTATACTCCAATAAAAGAAGTTGTTTGAGCATCAATTCTACGGTACCATACAACGAGTAACCAAATAAAAGCAACCTGCATATATAGAAGAACACAAACTACATCAATATATGCTGTGATGCAAGAGCTATATACAACAAAAAAAGAAATATCACAAGGATAGCGCATAACCGAAACAGGCTAAACTAATGCCTAACATTAATTTCATGTAGCATGAAATGCATTTAGGAATGGGAAATGAAAATGAAAAATCCAACATATAGACATATGTAAATTGAAGAAATGTCTTACTATTTCGCTTCCAACTCAATCCTGTTACCGTTCTCTCTTTTTTTTCAAATAAAATTCTATTAATCGTTGCTTCATAGACACAAGATTAATGTTAATCCCAACTTTTTAATGAAGGAGATGTAGACAAAACTTTCATAAGCAGGCTATTAGTATGAATGACCAATTCCTCTGAAGAGTACAGGTGCCTTAATCTCCTTCTTCCCCAAAATTACGTCTGGCTATATAAAATCATAGCTTGCAACCAATGTGTGATCAGTCTAAGTAGGCGAGAAGCTGAATATCCAATCTGATCAATCACCACTGCTTTTGAATCCTCATCGAAATCAACACCACGTTCTGCCGCAATCCCCTTAATCAAATCAGAAGTAGAAGAATCTGCTGCCAAAATCAAATATCGACCAGAATCCATGACATCAAGGATCTCCGCCTGATTCACACATTCTCCAAACTTGTTGACAGAAGGCGAAAGAACAATGAGCGCGTCATACAAATATTGATCGTATCTCTTCAGTGACAACTTAGGATCATCAACGAGGTTAAAATCGAGAATCTGAGGGAATCGAAGAAGATCGAATGAGAAAATTGTATTGATGCATCGCTGAGATGAGGACAAGTACACGACAATTGGTTGGAGAGATGGGATTGAACGACAAGGAGAAAACTGGGAGGAGAAGCAAAATAGAAAGAAGAGAAAAAGGCTTCACCATTGTTAGGGGTGTTGCTGAAGTACTAGTCAAATTAAAGAGCAGCTTTGATAGAATGAACTGTTGAAATGGTTCGAGAAGAGATTAGAACTTGCAAAGGCGAAAATAAGTGGAGGAAAATAAGTCAGCGAAAAAGGGAAATTTTGGGATAGGAGCCAAAATTTGGACGAATGGAGCCAAAATTTTGAACGAATGGAGTACAAATTTGATTTTGGAGCGAAAGACAAATTTAAGGTTGGAGCCATGATGAGCATGGTCAACAGCGGTCAACGACCAAAAAAACAGGTTGGGACGTATATTTTGCAACCGCAAAAAATGAGAGTTGTTGCATGTTTAAGATTTGTTTGGTTTGTATTTTTGAATTTTTGAATTTTGTATACAAAAAAGTACGAATGATGTAAACATAACGTGAAAAACGATCATTTGCAGAAGGAAGTTAACACACAAAACAACTTTTTATTATTTTCCGTATTTTCAAAAACAATGGAAGAACTACAGCAAATTCATTCACACATCGTCCTTCCGTCATCTTCGTTATCCCCTCCGCCTTTGGTCTATCATCTCCGCTATACTTCAAATCTTTGCAACTTCATAATTAACGTTAAAAACTCAAAACTCAAAACACAATTTAAACCAAATACTATCTTAGTTTTTTGAAGCCAAATTTAATTTCAAAGCTAAGAAAAAATATTGAATTATTTATAAATTATTAATCAAATATGTAATATCTAATACTTATTAACTATTTATTAATAACTAATTATTTGTTAATTAATTACTAATTATTAATAGGAGTATTTCATATTTCAAATTAGTTATTAATTTTAACATTTGATAGTAGTTATTTATTATTATGCGTTAATATTTAGTTATTGTTAATTTTGGAATCATTTCATATTTCAAATTAATTATTAATAATTACCGTTTAACAGTAGCTACTGATATTTAATTATAATTACTTCGATAATATGTAATAAATATTAATTTTCTATTGATTAATAAGTATTATTATTATTTTAATGGACTGCTAATTATTTAAATGTTTGGTATTCATTTTTCGCAACTCATGGATGAAAGGTTGTAACAGACATACATTACAATAGGCAAAATGAAATAATTGTTGAAAATCAGTTTATAACAACTTTTGAAAAAAAAAAGAGTTGTGGAATACTTTTATTACAACTGTTATTTTGTGACAATTGTAAAAGTGCAGTTGTAATATAGTATTTTGTTGTAGTGACACTTGCCCTCCATTTGCTTATTTAGGCTTAAGCCACCAAAGGACGAACATCTCCTGTGATGGACCACCACCATCACCACCTGCTGGAGGATCTGTCCCTCTTTGAGAAGTAGAAGGAGATTCAAAATGTGAAGATGTACATCTACAAGATGATATATTTGCAGTACCTGTCACAGACAAACATTATATCATAACATAAAAGGATTATGTAAAGCATATTATGGCATAACATAAGAAGACTATGCGATATGTATCATATTAGCATAACATAAAAGGACTATATAAAACACACATTATGGCATAACATAATAAGACTATGCGATACATATCATATTAGCATAACATATCATTTTAACAAAAACAATATAACATTAAAAAAAAGTTATCTTCTTAAAATGGGTATTATTGATTAGTCCTCGTCCCTTCTGGATTTTGACTCCATTTCTTACTCAATATTGTGTTCCTATGTAGTCTCAAATGCCTCAACTTTTGCATTGGATTCATCGTTTAGAGGTCCAAAATCTGTTTGATCGTCGGTTATTACTATTCCTCTATTTTCTTTGACTTCTATTTGATAAGCTTGTTCATCGGGAATATTCTGTCCATCAAATGTAAACCTTGCCATTGTTTTAAAAACAGTCAACCAATCGATTTTATCTCTTCTTAGAGATGGATAAGAGACTTAATAAACTTGAAGAGCTTGTTTGGCTAGTACAAAAGCAATGTACTTATAATAACGCAAAGTATGTTTTATTTCTATAAGATTATATTTTGCATGCACGTTGAATTTGACACCTGCAATGAAGCTGAACCAGTTGTATTTAAACAAAAATACTTCTTCGGCGGGTCATGTGAAATATGTCAATTGCAAAACCTAGGTTAGCATGCCATAAAAATCATTTATATGGCCATTTGGAACATCACCACTTTTAATAAATACACCAGTATTGTTCGTTAATTTTTCAACACCATATTCTTTGGTATTAAATTTATATTCATTGATAATGAATATTGGATAGGTATTCACTTTCCTTTTTGATCTCATGGCTAAATATTGTAATTTTTTGTTTTTGTACTTATATAACGCATCTTGCAAATTAAACAAAATGGATTTTCACTTAAAGGGTTTATTTGTTAAGCATAATAAGTTTTAAGGATAACACTTCTGAAAAATGTGTTTTAAGGACATTTTACGGGAAAAAAAAAAAAAGAATTTGCTATTTCTAGTTACATACAAATAATGATAAAAGAATTTATCAGTTTTCTGTATAATTAAAAAAATGCATTTTAAAAGAAAATAGCAAATTGTTTTTTTTTGGTAAAGTTTGTCTTTTAAGAAAAAATGCTAATTTAAAAAGATAAAAGAATTAACCTTTTTTTTTTTTTTCCTGTAAACTGTCTTTAAAACTAATTATTCAAAAGTATTGTCCTATAACTTATTATCTTGAAATAAAATGAATTTTAATCTAATTTCCACTTAAACAAAATCGTTATACGGTAACCACTTGTGCAAGTACATGCTTATCTCTCAGTTTTTTGCTGAGTAATGTACGCGTTTAGGCATCGTTGACTTGCAATATTAACGTTTTTCTCAAACGAAACTATTACACCCTAACCACTTGCGTAAGTACATGCTGGTACGTGCATTACTTTAATATATGCTTACTTTGACTTGGCGCGACAGTGGGCTTTGTTTAATTTACAATTCTTCAAGAGGCTTGCATGCAGATTTAATTTCAGAAAAATGAAGATTAGTCGCCTCTTAACTAAGCATCTTACGATGCATAATTATCAGCAGGTTGCACATTATTTTAATCATTAGATGCATGCAAGTCAAGTCAGCTAATTACTTAATTAAAGGCTAAATGAAATGAGACATTGAATGCTAAATGAAATGGACTAATGTCAACTGACTTTAAAAGGCTTTGAACTATGATTATTGGAGCCTTTTTGGAATGAAATCCCATATACTATATACATATACATATACATATATATATATATATATATATATATATATATATATATATATATATATATATATATGTATATATCATCAACTTGGTATACGGCATTTGATCAATTCAGTAAAAAATATTTTGTTCAGTTTTAATCTCTATCAATACAAACTCAATTCAGTGAAAATTTCCATATTGTATCAGAGCACTAGCCAAACGACATTACATTGACAAAATTTTAATTCATCTGCTCAACTTTTAAATTCAAGAAATTCTCAAAAAACATCAGAGTCATCAAATTAAATTCATTTGGTTTTGGTGGAAACCTATCAGTAATTTGCTTCATCACTTGGGTTGTAGAAAAGCAATTTCAACTTCAAAAAACAGGTGCACAAGCACAAGTTCTTATAATTGAATTTGCTTCCAGAAAATCAAGAAAGCAAGTTCACATACAAGAATCATCTCAAAAATCAGAAAATACACACAACACTGCCATCAAGAAATCTCATAAACAATCAATTATTCAGTTGCAACAACCATTTCAGTGTTTTCATCATCTTTTTGTAGAAAGATAAACTCTTACCTGAAGGGTTAATCGACTTTCTTACCTTTCTACCCTCTGCTTCAAGCATGGTGGATGACGATTTGTCAACAACATCTGAAAATGATGCTTTTACTCGATCATAATTAGGATCTAACATCTGAAACTGAGAAGCTGATCAAAACAATGATCAAGCCTCAAAGTCAACTGATCACTGTGCACTTTGAAGAAGATTACTGTCTTCAATGGAAACCGCAAATCAAAACTGTCATTCATGGCTACGGACTCTAAGGCTTTGTTCATGATACTATGCTGATCTCTCCAAGATTCACTATTGATGCAAAAAGCAGAATGATCATCAACGAAAAATCACACTAAATATTACATGCAAGACAGATTAATATGTTTTTGGGTGCAATCTTCAGTTAGTTCTAACCTACCACCTCAAGTAGTAGGATGCAAATTATCCAATGAAATTTGGGTCACTGTTGAAAAAGTGTTTAGTACTCAACCAACTGCAAAAGTAATGCACTACACAAGACAACTCCGAAATATCAGAAAGGGAAATGAACCAATCAGAGATTGCTTGACAAAAGTTAAGAAATTATGCAATTTACTTAAGGCAGCAGGACTTAAAGTGCCTGAATAAATGAACAAGTACTGACTATGTTGAATGGATTGGAAGATGAATATGAAGTTGTTGCAATTTTGTCATAAAAAAGAATAGTTCCTAACATGCAATTTGTGCGTTTTACTCTTCTTGCTCATGTAGCAAGAACAGAACACTAAAAACCCAAGATTCAAAATTATCAATCAATTACGCAATACAAGAACAAGAATGTTGAGTTAGATTGTTTAATGAGGAGAACATTAAGTCTCACATGACCAAGTCTTTTGGACTATTCCAAGATATATAACAAAACCTTGTATATGATATTGTGAATTAAAATGACTTGGGCTTGAGTAGTGGCTCAGATAGGTATGCATATGGATTTGGGCCTATAAATATTTATAGGTCAAAGATTGGGCACTTAGGCACTTGGGGCGTATGGGTGACCGTACGGCAGCGATGTGGCTTGAAAGCAAACAGTTGCATTTTTTGAATTTAAACAGACGGACGCATCTGTTTGAATGCAGCTGCTCCAAAACGGTCATGACTCTTCGCCTTTTATAAATGCATCTCCTTTTCGTCCAGTTCATCATCATCCATCGCCCTTCTTCTCTCTTCTCCTCTGAATATGATTTCTGTTTTTATCTGCTGCCAATAATAAATCTCATTAAACTCACAGGCATTGCCACGCCTCTGGGTTTAGGTTTTGTTGTATCCTGGGAAGCAGACTGTCGTTCAACCCGTTGGCAAACTCAGACGAGTGGGGACAAATATTGCTTTAAGGAAAGCGAGACCGCACCTCAAAACCATATAACCCTGATTCTTCACTGTTACTACCAAACTTAAAGCAATATCCGATATGGATAACAGTGCAGAATCCGCGTTCAAACTGATGAATCAAGACTTCGTCCGCTTGGACAGAATGGATGGAACTAATTTCACTCGCTGGCAAGACAAGATGAAGTTCCTCCTTACTATTCTTAAAGTGTCATACGTGCTGGATGAAAATCTTCCACTGGTTCCTCTTCCAACAGACAAAGATACAGAAGACCTGAAGAAAAAGAGGATGAAACGCGAGGAAGATGAATTGCTGTGCCGAGGCCACATTCTAAATACGCTTTCATATCGGTTGTACGATCTCTACACTCCGCTTAAGTCGCCTAAAGAAATCTGGGATGCGCTAGAAGCAAAGTACAAAACAGAGAAAATTGGAACAGATAAGTTTCTTACCTTACAGTATTTTGAATTCGAAATGAAAGATGATGTCTCTGTTATGGACCAAATGCATGACTTACAAGTTCTGGTTGGAAAACTTACGGATTTAAAAGTGCAAATTCCAGAATCTATTCAAGTAGGTGCTATTATTGCTAAACTTCCACCTAGTTGGAACAATTATCGTAAAAAGCTCATACACATGACTGAAGAACTCACGTTGGAACGGATTGGAAAACACATACAGATTGAAGAGGAAAATAGAATCCATGATTGTGTTTTTCCAATAACAAACGTGAACAATGTCAATTCTGGAAAGAAGAGGAAAAATGCTCAAAACAGAATTTTAAGCCAAATAAGAAAACAAAGTCGGATGCCAACTCTAATCCAAAGGATAAGAAAAACAAGGCTTGCTACAAATGCGGCAAACTTGGGCACTTCAAACGAGAGTGCAGGGCACCTCCAAAACAAAAAGGCCAGTCTAAAAATGCAAATATGGTTGAGAAAGATGAAGTCCAAGAAATCATTGCTATGGTTTCAGATTTGCAGATCGGCATGATAACTGAACTGCACATGGCAATTGCTGAAACAAAATCTTCGGATTGGTGGTTTGATTCTGGTGCAACAGTTCATGTTTGCAACAACAAAGGGCTGTTCAAAACCTACACTGAATTGGCAGATCAACAGGAAGTGCTTATGGGAAACAGAAATGGTGCAAAGGTTCTGGGAAAAGGAAATGTGGAGATCCATTTTACTTCCAACAAGAAGATCACCCTTACTAATGTACTCCATGTTCCTGATATTAAAAAGAATCTGGTTTCTGCATCAATCCTATGCAAGAGTGGTGTCAAATCTGTCTTAGAGGCTGATAGTTTAATTCTGTCCAAAAATGGCATGTTTGTGGGTAAAGGTTATGCATGCAATGGGATGTTCAAACTAAGTATTAATGAAATAAATGAATGTTCTGATTATATTGTTGATTCTTTACCATTATGGCATGCACGTTTAGGACATTTAAATTATAGATCTTTGAAATATATGGCAAAACATGGTCTTATTTCTGTTAAAAATGATAAACATGATAAATGCGAGATATGCATCCAGGCTAAGATTACAAAGAAACCATTCCCAACGATTGAAAGAAACTCAGAACTCTTGGATTTAATTCACTCTGATATATGTGAATTAAATGGAGTTTTAACCAGAGGTGGAAAAAGGTATTTCATTACCTTTATTGATGATTTTTCTAAATATACATGTGTGTATTTGCTCAGAAATAAAGATGAAGCTTTTGACATGTTCAAATGCTATAAAACAGAAGTTGAGAATCAAAAAGGTAGAAAAATAAAAGTTCTACGTAGTGACAGAGGAGGAGAATACTTCTCCACTGAATTTTCAAACTTCTGTGAAGAACATGGGATTATTCATCAGCACACTGCGCCATACACACCACAACAAAATGGTTTGGCTGAAAGAAAAAATAGAACTCTGGTTGATATGGTAAATTCTATGTTATTAAATGCTAAATTACCACTTAACTTGTGGGGGGAAGCATTATTGTCTGCATGTCATTTGCACAATAGAATCACTTCAAGGAAAACTAAAGTTTCTCCTTATGAACTATGGAATGGTCGAAAACCAAATCTACGGTATCTAAAGGTGTGGGGGTGTATTGCCTTTTATAGGGTGACTGATCCAAAATGGACTAAACTAGGTCCACGAGAATTGAAAAGTTTGTTTGTAGGATATGCTGAAAACTCTAAAGCATATAGACTACTAGATTTATCCTCAAACACGATTGTTGAATCAAGGGATGTTGAGTTTATTGAAAATAAATTCAATAATGATTCAAATACAAATCAGTCATTAAACCCCGATATTATTCAAACACCAACGGATGTTACTACATCTTCTGCTAGTAATAAAAGAAAAGTAACTAATGAACAGATAGAAATAAGAAGGACACAAAGAATCAGAAAAGAGAAATCTTTTGGTCCAGATTTTATATCATCTCAAGCTATAGCATTCCTTGTAGAAGGAACTCGAGACGATGTTACTAACAAAATTCCTATTGTACTGAATATAGAAGATGATCCAAAAACATGCAAAGAAGCTATAACTTCCAGAGATTCTGCTTTTTGGAAGGAGGCAATTAATGATGAAATGGATTCAATTTTATCAAACAATACTTGGGTATTGGTAGACTTGCCTCACGGGTCAAAACCTATTAGTTGTAAATGGGTGTTTCGAAGAAAACGTAATAATGATGGCAGCGTGCAAACATTCAAGGCTAGATTAGTAGCTAAGGGCTTTCGGCAAAAGGAAGGAATTGATTTCTTTGATACATATACTCCGGTTGCGAGAATTACATCAATTCGAGTACTAATAGCATTAGCATCAATCTATCAGTTGCATATCCATCAAATGGATGTCAAAACAACCTTCCTTAATCGTGAACTTAATGAAGTAGTTTACATGGAACAACCTGAAGGTTTTATCCTTCCCGGGAATGAAAGAAAAGTTTGCAAACTAACAAAATCATTATACGGATTGAAACAAGCACCAAAACAGTGGAATGAGAAGTTTGACTCAATTATACTTCAAAATGGCTTTACATATAATAGTGCAGACAAATGTATCTACTCCAAGTTTACAAAAGAATATGGAGTAATCATTTGTTTATATGTAGATGATTTATTAATATTCGGTACTAACATAAAAGGAATACAAGACACCAAGAATTATTTAACTTCAAAGTTCAAAATGAAAGATTTGAATGAAGTTGATACAATTCTGGGTATAAAAGTTAGTAAAGTTAGTGGGGGTTATGCACTAAATCAATCACATTATATTCAAAAGGTGCTTCAGAAGTTTGAACATCTAAAAATTAAAGATGCCAGTACCCCAATAGACTCGAGTACCAATCTCAGTAAAAATGAAGGAAGATGTATTGCTCAACTCGAATACGCAAGCGCTATTGGAAGTATAATGTATGCAATGCATTGTACAAGACCTGACATAGCATATGCAATATGCAAACTTGCACGATATACTAGCAATCCTGGTGTAGATCATTGGAAAGCAATTGGAAGATTACTTGGTTACCTAAAGAGAACCAATAATCTAGGACTTGTTTACAATGGATTTCCAAGTGTATTAGAAGGATATACTAATGCAAGTTGGATAACTAGCGCCGGTGATAATAAATCTACTTTGGGTTGGATTTTCACATTAGGTGGAGGTGCTATTTCTTGGGCATCAAAGAAACAACTTGCATTTCACACTCCACAATGGAATCGGAATTCATAGCACTTGCTGCCGCCGGAAAAGAGGCAGAATGGCTACGAAATATGTTACTGGATATCAAGCTATGGCCAAAACCAATGCCAGCCATATCATTACGATGCGATAGTCAGGCTACTATGTCACGAGCATATAGTAACATATACAATGGAAAATCAAGACATATAAGTCTTAGACATGAGTATGTTAGACAAATAATAAATGATGGAATAATTACTATTGCCTACATAAGATCTAGCGATAATTTAGCAGACCCATTTACAAAAGCTTTGACTAGGGAAATGGTAAGATCCACGTCAGTCAGAATGGGACTTAAACCTTGTATTAATCAATGATAGTGGAAACCCAACCTTTATATTAATTAGCTTATCTTTAAGGTTTAATGGGTAATAACAAACTATCATATGATTGGAAAGACATTAAGTCAAATTAGTGTAAACTGTTACAGGTATAAAGAGGCTGAGTTGAATAACTCTTAATAAAGTTCTAGCTAGTCTGGTAATAGAGACATTGAAAGGGAAAAAGAACTTTACCTTTATGAACTTGGAAGTGGTGCCGCTTCTAAACAAGAGTTTATAGGGTTTGCTCTTGTAAAAGTTCATTAAGCTGGGATGGAGCACATGGCCATAACGGTGCTCACAGTAGGGAAATTTATTAGTAAATTGAAATTACGTGTGTAATATTTCTGACTTTATAACCCAACGGAGACTTAGTTTAAGTTAAGACCGCCCAGCTCTTCTTTAAAGTCCCGAGATACTTACACTAATACGTGGTTTAATCGAATAGATACCATGTATAATGCGTAAATTCTAGTTAAGATAAAACTGAAGAACATCAATAAAACAATCTAGTGGAGGATTGTTGAGTTAGATTGTTTAATGAGGAGAACATTAAGTCCCACATCACCAAGTCTTTTGGACTATTCCAAGATATATAACAAAGCCTTGTATATGATATTGTGAATTAAAATGACTTTGGCTTGAGTAGTGGCTTGGATAGGTATGCATATGGGCTTGGGCCTATAAATATTTATAGGTCAAAGATTGGGCACTTGGGGCACGTGGGTGCGTGCGTGACCATACGGCAGCGATGCGGCCTGAAAGCAAACAGTCGCATTTTTTGAATTTAAATAGACGGACGCGTCTGTTTGAATGCACCTACTACAGAACGATCATAACTCTTCGCCTTTTATAAATGCATCTCCTTTTCGCCCAGTTCATCATCATCCATCGCCCTTCTTCTCTCTTCTCCTCTGAATACGGTTTCTGTTTTTATCCACTGCCAATAATAAATCCCATTAAACTCACAGGCATTGCCACGCCTCTGGGTTTAGGTTTTGTTGTATCCTGGGAAGCAGACTGTCGTTCAACCCATTGGCAAACTCAGACGAGTGGGGACATATATTGCTTCAAGGAAAGCGAGACCGTGCCTCAAAACCATATAACCCTGATTCTTCACTGTTACTAACAAAGAATGCTAACCATCAAAGAACAAACCAGTCTAGCCAAAGAGGTGGTTACTTAAACATAGGAAGAGGCATAGGAAGATGGAACAACAACACCAGACCCAAAAGGCAAATTTGTGAAAAAGCAGGATGCAGGATACACTGGAGCTAAGTGGTATTTCAGATTTAATCAAAACTAAATGCCAGGTTAAAGTTCAGGGAATCATAGAAACATAAATGCAAACGCAAAGTGGTGCAGATAATCAATTCACTGCCAACAACAACCAGATCAGTGAAATTTCAAAGTCAGATCACATTAATCATGATGCTTGGTACCCATACTCTGGTGCTACAAACCACATCACTGACAATCTAAATCTTGGTAACAGGGAGTATAAGGATAAACAACTTATATATTTTGATAATAGTGAATGCATAAACATAATACATACTGGTAATGCGCACAACTATACTTGAATAATCTTTTAAGAGTACCTAATGTAAGGAAAAAAAATCTTATTAGTGTTCCATAATTTGCTAGTGATAATAATGTATTCTTTAAATTTTACCCTAAATAGAGATATACTGACTAGAGAAACTCTTTTGCAGGATGAAGTTGAAAAAGGACTTTATAAATTCAATTCTGTCAATTGTAAAAAAATATGAATAAAAGTAATTGCTGTAATAGTTTTGAATTGATAGAAAATAGTGAAAATAGAATTTTTTTTTTATCATTGGCACAACAAATTGGGTCATCTCAATGAAAAGATTGTAAGAAAAACATTGTTAGAAAATGATATTTCTTTTGACACCATATATATATGCTTATTGTAAATTAGGGGAATGTCAAAAATTACTACTTGTTGACTTTCAAACTAACTACAAAAACAAGTAGAAAATGATTGCATTTGATCTATGAGGGCCTGCACCCATAAATTCAGATTAGGGCTACAAATACTATATATCCTTTGTTGAGTCATTTACCATATATACATGGAAGAGAAAGTAAGGAAACAAATTAATGGTGGCACTTGCATGACATCATCGAAGAGAACGTAAGGAGCAAGCAACTGCAATACTATGTTCAGAACAGAGCAATATCAGCTACGGAACTTGAATAACCATCAGTTGCAAGAGATAGAGGCAAGCCTAACACTTATGGGGGCTTTTTTCATCAATTGACAAGTGGGAATTGGATAACAATGGTGGCTAAGTCTCCTACCGATGTATGATATTCATAGAGATCCTAGGTATGTTCTTTGGCAATAATGAACCATCAATTTTACTTTATTTCTTTTATTTCTCAATCAAATTGTAATAAAAAGGCTAAAAAAGGCTAAATTGTTTACTCTTGCATGGGAACGAAGTAGGCAAGCTCAAAGCAGCAAAAAACATATTAATTTTGCAATAAGATTTAAACTTTTTCTAATAAAGCTATTTGGTGTGTATGAATTATGCTCGTCAGACATGAATTTCACAATTTGCCACTTTAGTAAGATCACTTGGTTTGTATGGATTATGCTCATCAAGTGTGCAATATGAAATAAGAAAACTCTAAAAATATCATTCGGTGAATATGGATGATGCTTATCGGATGCAAAAATTGATTCCAAAGAACTTTAGTCACTTGGCGAGTATGGATTATACTCTTCGGGTATAAAACTCTTTAATTATCTGGATTGTATTGTATGGATTATGCACTGCAAGAGCCCAGAGAGTCTACGGATCGTCGAGTATGGATTATACTCGACAAGGACCCAGAGAGGCTGTAAATTATCAAGTACGGATAATGCTTGGTAGAACACGAATAACGATGAATCCTCATGTATGGATTATGCTTAGTAGAACGCGAATAAAAATGAATCGTTAAGTGTGGATTATGCTTGGCGGAAATCCAAAATATGGGATGTTAAGTATGGATTGTGATTGGCAATCCAACAAAACCATGAACCATTAAGTAAGGATTATGCTTGGTAAGGAACAACAAAACCAAAAAATATCAAGTATAAATGATGCTTTCTCGGGATCAACCCAAAATTTGAACGTTAACTATGGATGATGCTTAGCGGTAGACCGGAAAGGATCACCATCATGTATGTATTATATATGACGAAAACCCGGAGAGGTTCATATACAACGGGTATGGATAATGCTTGATCAAAAACCCAAAGGGGCCTAGAACCCTAACTATTGATTATGGTTAGTATAGACAAGACATGGATCGCCAAGAGTGGATAGCGCTTGGCAAGGAATCGACCCGGTATGGTCGTGAACACTTATGATCAATCGAGAGAGATTGTGGAAACTGGGTTTATGCAAGACACATCTTATACAATAAGACATATTTTGGGGGGAAATTGTTAACCATCCTTGTAGCAAGGTCATTATGCTTTGCACTTGGACATCTGAATCGCTCGTAACTCAAGCACAGACTCCCTTAAACTCGAAAATGCTTGGCATAAACATTAAAATCAATGAATACTTAGAATTCAGAATTCACATGACTTGGATTGGTCGTGTACTTAGACATTTGGGTTTCTCGGGATCATACACGGATGTTATATGAACTCATGAATAACTGGATTCAATGGAATAACATTCTAAAATAAGCTAGAAAAACACTTAGAATTTGGCTAATTGTCATATCGGTAAGACTCTATGAGGGATCAGTACGACTCTGATAAGGGATCAATACCTTTCTGATACTCGGTACTTTAGAACTTTAGAACTCGACACTATTCAGTATTTTAGCCATAACTTGAGCTAAAACAATCAGAATGATGAACTACCAGTTTGAGGTGAAAGCTAACAAAAATTTCTATCTAAGTAGGGATTGCAACCCCTAGGCAGAAAATGCAAGGGATCGGTGCCGATCCCTAGTGTGGGTTAGGGTCGATATCGATACTCACTACAGCAAAACAGGTGATTTCCAATGAGTATAACCATCGCAAACAATTTCAGCAACGCTTATTAGTGTTGCTATGGAGGGGTGGCAATTTAGTACCAATGCTTATAAGCATTGGTATATTTTCAATCGCAACGCTTATAAGCGTTGGTAGATTTTCTTTAGCAACGCTTATAAGCGTTGGTAGATTTTCTTTACTAACGCTTATAAACGTTGGAAGATTTTTGTTTGCAACGCTTATACATGTTGCAATATATTTGTTTGCAACTCCCATACATGTTACAAAATTTTAATTCACAACAAATATAAATTTTAATAATAACAGAAATATGTATTCGCAACTCACATGTTTCTAACATTAATAACCAACTTGATGATAATATTGGCGATATTTAATATGAATCAAAAACTAATATTAAACTCAATGCATACTAATAAATAACATTCATAATCACATAACGACATAGAATATCAGTTAATAATAAACAAGCACAATACATAATTAAGATGTCAAATTCAATACATAATTAGTTTGCTTAATTCAATACATAAATGAGATTCTACAAATACCGAATACGAAACTCTGGCCATATAACAAAGCCTCTATCTGAAAATTCACATAACTTATACATTCCATTTTGAGGACCATCATAAATTGGTGCATCCGATTCAAGAACTTCAACAACCCAAATTACTTTCTCTATATTCGGTACTACTTTCCTAAAATGACAAATTGTTTGTGTTCCAACATAACCTTTTGCTACCACCTTCTCATGATCATGTGACAATAGCATTAAGTATTTCTTTTCCATTGTAGATGAATGAAGATCATTAAGTGACACGTTTGGAGTAAAGGCTACATTATTATTTATATGAAGATCCCCTAAATTAGAAGCACCTTCTGTATGAGGGGTGGAAGGACTTGCAACAAGTTTTTTTTGGCAAATTAGGTATAAATTTCATAAAAGTTGAAGTAGCTACTTGCCTTTATATCTCCAATTTCCAAACGGAGAAATCCACGGTTTGTTTTTAATCAGTTACAGCTTTTACAGTTCGAGCCAACTTTACTTGTTTTATAGAAGAAGTAGAAATAATTGCTCGACAATAATTTTTCTTCATGTCGGAACCAAAAACTTCTGCAATTGGATCAATATCAAGATCATCTACTGCACCATTAGAACTACCATCCAATTTTCTCTTTTCTTCCACTGCCTCTAGAAGTGCCTGCATTCATTGAATATCACAATAAATTAAAATTTTCAGTTTCTCGTAAAAACTGAAAAACATGAGTTTTCATTACGCACAAATTAATATAAACTTGCAGGCTCGGAGTGACTCAATAATACCGAACGGCTCAGTTTTGCTGAGCTTTGTGGCTTAGCAAAACTGAGCCATAGGCTCATAAAAACTGAGCCTTACGACTTAGTTTTTCTGAGCCATAAGGCTCAGCAAAACTGAGCCACAGGCTCACCAAAACAGAGCCTTACATCTCAGTTAAACCGAGCCATAGGCTCAGTTTTGCTAAGCCATAAGGCTCGGTTTTGCTGAGCCACAGGCTCATAAAAACTGAGCCCTATGGCTCAGTTAAACTGAGCCATAGGTTCGGCAAAACTGAGCCGTACGGCTCGGCAAAACTGAGAACTGAGCCTTGCGGCTCAGTATTTCTGAGCCTTAAGTAAGGCTCAATTTTGCTTACTTCGCATAAATGGACACGCAAAACTGAGCCTTACGGCTCACTTTTTTGAGTGTAAGTACGACTCAGTATTTCTAAGCCGAAAAGCATAAATGAATCTGAACACTATATATGAGACACCTGAAACGTTTCCACTAGAGGCAATAGATTCCACAAAATCATCCAAAGCCGGAAAGGGATATTTTCCTAAGCAGTAGGATATAGGAAAATTGCTACCATCAAGATGCAATGACATATCTCGCTCGGTATAGGTGCTATTATCATGGACCTGATGAAAATCATACTACATTCTACTAGAATACAAGTTATAAATTAAGTTCACAATATACTTAAAACTTCCTTCTTCTACTACTACTTCGTCTTCTTCTTTAGTATTCAAAGTATTTTCATCTTCATTCAAAAGATTAGACAAGGATAATTTATTTGATTTATTCGATTCCTATTTCAAGCTATTAGTTCATCATCAACCGACAAAACATATAAAATATTTGGATTCAACTTCTAGTTCCAAGCGCATGATACTAACAAAAACTAAAGGATGAGAATTTATATTAAACGGTTATACATAAACAATAAATAATGACATTAAAAGGTGAAGTGATCCTTATACAAAGTTGTTTTTGACGATAAAATGTGATACAAATAGCAACATGAAATAATGAAAGAATACAGCTAAAATTGAAGAAATTATGTATTCGGATTCCTAACATGGTCCTTATATCGTCATCCAATGGACCAATACATATTAAATACATAACATAGGATTACGAAGAATTTGTCAGTTGCTTTTATTTATTTTCAATTTTAAAATAATGATCGATATTCATCAAAAATATCAAAACACACCAAATATTATATATCAAAAGTATCCATTGATATATCACTGCCGATATTTCAAGTGAAAATTTTACAAAACGGTTGATGAAAGACCAATATATGACATCACTACCTGAGGTTGATTTCTTATCTTAACTGATGTGCCAGATATACATACATACTAATAAAAGAACATTTTAAGAGAAAAGAACTATGGCTGTTACAATCGGCATCCATTCTAATAGCTTATCACAATCGGCATCCATTCTACAAATAAGTGATTCCATAAACACTTGTTCCATAGGCTCAGCAAAACTGAGTCGTACGGCTTAGCAAAACTGAGCCTTATGGCTCAGTTTTTCTGAGCCATAAGGCTATGTTTTGCCGAGCCACAGGCTTAGTTTTTCTGAGCCGTAAGGCTTGGTTTTGCTGAGCCATAGGCTCAGTTTTGCTGAGCCATAGGCTCGGCAAAACTGAGCCTTACGGCTCAGAATTTCTGAGCCATAAGTAAGGCTCAGTTTTGCTGAGCCACATGCTCGGCAAAACTGAGCCTTACAGCTCGACAAAATTGACATGAAGAGAAATGAAAAATAGGATAAGCTATGGTACAAAACAAACACTTACATCCATCCTAGTGCAGACTCTTTTGGCCTGTCCTACATGATCTTGCTACCTTTCGATTAAAGGCCATATCCCTACACATGTGCACCCAAGTACCTATTTATATGGGGACATTAGCATCACTTATTAATATGGACTTTTATAATCAAAACCAAGATCATATTCCAAAAGATGTAGAATGCTATGTGGTACAAAGAGTGTGTGAATTAATGTAGATGATATATTCATGGCAAAGACTTACATGAAGAGAAATGAAAAAGGATAAAGCCAAGGACTTACATGAAAAGAAATGAAAAAGGATAAAGCCAAGGAAGATTTGCTGGAAATTCATATGACATTTATTTATTTATATGTCGCCATACCGGAATGCTACAGCGAGCTTTCTAATACAGACCGACAAGTCATTTTTGGCTGTGCTTCTCCCTTCATTCCATGTAAGACTATAACAAAAGCTTGCAAAATGAATACTATGCAATATATTAGCATGTAAATTATCATTTATGCTGGTAATACAGCTTTAATGAAAGTGAATACTATGCAATATACTTGCAAAATGACATCAACCTATAAGCTTATGTCGGCTGAAATCAGCACATGAAAATATTTGTTGACTGCCGTATAACTAAAACTTAACTACATATAGTAATTTAGTCAATGAAGAAGTTGCCTAAATAGTGGTTCAGCAAAAATAAAACATAAAGAAGAAAAGGCCAATCCATACTATTCGTTTTGTATTCTTCGCTTTCGGTGTTACTTCAACTTGTAATAATATACTCAAATTACCATCATCAGCATGCTGTTACATGAACCAACCAAATCCACATATTAGGCCCAGTATTACTGAGCCTAAGGCTCAGTTTAACTGAGCCAATGGCTCAGTATAGCTGAGCCATTATGCTCAGTTTTACTGAGCCTTAAGCTCAATAATACTGAGCCTAAGGCTCAGTTTAACTGAGCCAATGACTCAGTAAAATTGAGCCTGTATGGCTCTGTATTACCAAGCCTAAGGCTCAGTAAAACTGACCATAATGACTCAGTTATACTGAGCCTATAGGCTCAGTTAAACTAAGCTAAGCCTAATAGGATCTGGTAAATCATTTTACTGATAATCCACACAAGTTTTGGGAGGGTAAATAATATAGAGATGGGACTACAAAAATGAAATATCAACGACAACATCAATGTGATTAAAAAGTCAGACATATATGTCGATCACATAATTTTCACTAAACAATTCATATTCTTTTTTAATTAAACAGCACAACTGTGCATTACTTCTATTAGTCTAACTACATGTGGAGATTCAATTATCAAAACGACCTTTTTTCTCTTTTTGATAAAATCAATCATTTGCATTTTTTTTCTAAAAGTATGTTAAAAGTTACAAACATGTTGTCCTTTTGAAACTGGTTTTCAGAAAGGGAGGACTGTGTATTTTGAAATTGACAGATGGTAAAAGCAAAACCATAAATATAATATGTGACTATATAAATCAAGTTGGGATCCAATACCTTTTTTCTCGAAGCGCCTCTCCTATCTCTTTAATCTGAACTGATTCAGTGTTACTTCTCTCTCAGTCAAGCAGCACAAATATGCTTCTTTTTCCCTCACATGATCACTGTATGATAGTTAGAAGTAGTAATGATATGGCATGATCTAGTCAAACCAATTACATTAATTGATATCCTACAGCAAAATTAGATGATTAGTTTATCATACGTCTCTAAGATTCATAACTACTAGCTGCGACCAGGTGTGTGCTTTCGCAGTTCTAAGCTAGACATGATGCTGAATTGACTTTACATTTGAGATAAATGATTAAAAGAAAAATATTTGTATTAATAGACGGAAATAGGCATGAAAATATGGGAAGTTGTTAAGTGTGAATGTGCAGGGATAAGTGAATGACAACAAAACCGTACTATTTCAAGCTAAGTTGAGAATTTTATCACAATATCGTTTCTATAAATTCAAAAACTTCAACAGAAGATATTCCCATTATATAATGAGAGTTAAAACTGCTTACAGTTGCCCCTTTTGGAAACTCCTTGTATAAACAACCAACATGAATAACTTAGAACTAGTAACTTAAGAACGAACTTCAAGAAAAATTATTATCAAGCAAATGACTAAACTAGTTTTGTGACTGCATAACAAATAAATACTTCATAGACAAAGATATATCAAAATATGATTTACTACACATTCATTTCTTACAAGTCATGATAATCAAGCACTAAAATTAACTTATTCTAATATAAAAGTGACTTAATTTCAAACATTTTTACTGGGAAATTATTTACAAAACTGCTTAGAAACTGAAAGTCCATAGCTTTTTCCAAGGAGGATTCACAACATGTTTCCAAAGGGACTTTAACATAATTACCATAACAGGTTAAATACGCATATATAAGGAAAACAAAGGCTCAGTTTTGCCGAGCCTTACGGCTCAGAAAAACTGAGCCATACGCTTAGAAAAACTGAGCCTTATGGCTCAGAAAAACTGAGCCTTATGGCTCAGAAAAACTTAAGTGTATGAGAAACATGCTTCAAACGATAATCTTCAGCTAATAATTAATAGCACAACACAAATAGCACTGTAGGAATGTAGGAAGAACATGTACAACATTCAATAATAATATTGTATTGATCAGTTTGTCATACCAAAACACTAAAATCCAGCTGTTGTAAGAAAGCCAACCCAAAATAGTATAATATTATCGAAGGAAAAATGCTAAACTTATACCCGAAATCGACAAAGAACAATTCAAAAAAAAAATTATACCTAAAGCGACAGAATGCGAGATGATTGTGAGGACAAATCGAACAAAGATCCCCAAATTTGAATGCGAGTTGTTCCCTGAAGCGACCCACGAAATCCGATTAGAGAGGTACCAATTTGAATTTGTTAATCTTCGTGGATTTGTAAAAAAAATTCTTCTGAAATAATGGATCTAGATTCCTGGTTTAGGCGGCCGTGTTTGGTAAAAGCGTTGGAGAAAGGAATGGGAAATGAAAAATAGGGTTACACACGTTAGTTTACGGTTTTACCCTCTGAAACCATCCACAACAACACAAATAAGCGTTGGCAATAAAAATTTTATAATTATGTGTTTTTGGCAACACTTTTTTAATATAGCAACGCTTATTCTTGTTATTGCACTACAACACAAATAAGTGTTGGCGATCGGAAAAAAAGGGTCACCAAATGGCCATTATGGTGTAGTGACTCAAAATTTTAGAATCAAACACTTATTCAATATTTTGGCTATAATTTGAGCTTCGAATATCGAAATAATGAATCATCAATTGGAGGTGAAAGAAAATGGAAAATACTATCTACCATACTGGTCTTAACCCTTATGGAGAAAACCTTAAGGATCGATATTGATCCATACTGAGAGTTCAGATCGGTACCGATACTCAGAACTTTAGAATTAAACAACTAATCAGCATTTCGAACATAACCTCAAAATATCCGAATGAAGAACCATCAGTTGGAGGTGAAAGCTAATAGAAAAAACATAAGGATGCATTCCATTTGGTGTAATCCCCAAGGATCGGTATCGATAGGTATTAGGGATCAATATCGATCATTAAAAAAGGGAGCGACCATGACCTTATTTCATGGGATGGTTTGTACACCTTTGGTGGGCCCCCTGTACGATTTCCAGTTGATCTGACCTCTTTTCATGGCTATTAATATACCTCTATGGCACTCAACAAAGGATCTTCTTTTCTCTGCATGCAAACTCTTCCAAACTTTGGAGACAACTTTAACTATTTTCTCTTCAATTATACACAACTAACTGTACTTTTATTCAATAGTATAATCAATCGATTACTTCAAGTGGATGTAGGCTAAAATTTGCCGAACCATTATAAAAACTTATGTGTTCTTTATTGCTTTCCATTATTATTCTGTGAATGTATTGTAATCTGTGACTATATTATGATTGTGTTCTAGTTTGTACAAATCTGGTGTTGGCATTTGATTGACCAAAATCCAGTATCAACTGATTTTGTAATTAAAAATTACAGCCATTTAACCAAGTAGTTTAATATCAATAGATGGCAAGCCATTTTCATTAACCAACTTGAGAATTGAAAAGCTAAATGTGTGTTAAGAATATATGTCAAGGAAAAGATGATAGGTGATAATTTAACCTACTATGCATATGATTTCTTATATTTTGGGATATATGTTAAATTTTTGAGAACTTCATAGTCAAAAATTTAAGCCACAATCCTTTGAAAGTGTAAATTTTTCACAAATTCATTTAGAAATTAAAACTACAAATGTATTATCATAATGGGAATTGAGAGAACGCAATTTTATTAAGGGGAAAGCTACTAACAATCCTTGTTTTGACCACCTGGCTAAGTAAAATCTGTAATGTTGTTTGTGATTTAAACGTAGAGAAAATAAAATATGAGGTTGAAAAGGAGAACTTTTAAAATCATTTATATTGGAATAAAAATGGGATTTGAGTTAGTGTGTGTAATTTTTTTGGTTTGGTTGTAAATAAAATTTAAAAGAGATGAAAGAAATTAATTCAGTATTAATTTGTTGAATAAAAGTGTAAAATAAAGTTCTAGAAGCTTTATTGTGTTGGTTTGAGATAAAAATAAGTTTGAAAACATTAATTATCAAAGAGCAATTATTTTGTACGTATTGCTAAACAACGATTTTTAGTTGTTGAAGTGGATATTTAATTTGAAATTTAGTTGCAAACGAATATTAATTTTTTTAGTTAAAATCCATATTTAAGTGTGAAAATATTTGTAATATGTTATATTAAGTTGTTTTAAACAAAATACTGGATTTTTTGTAGTTGGTGTTAAAATTTTAGTTTTATGAAATTGAAAAAATGAAATTAAAGTTATGTTTATAATTAGAACATGTTTGAAGTTGATTAAAATGATTTTATCAATCGTGTATAATATTTTACCAAGTTAAAAGTATGAAATTTGTGGGATTTTTGTTAAAAAGATATAAAACTTCTTTAATTTGATGTTACGTAGCCAACTTAAGCTAATCATAACTATGTCTAGTGTAAATTAATAATGCTTGGGTTAATGAGTTGAGTCCAAAGCCCAAACAAAAAATGCTAAGTTTTGGGTTGATAGAAAAGAACATGAGTCATCACAATCCATTAACACATTTCATAATATCATTTTTTTAGATAATGGCGACCTCGTGAAAATGGCGATTTGCGATTCATCATTCTTCACCTTCTGTCATCTATTCTTCTACCCTGTGCTCTCTTATCAACTCATCCTACTGCTTCAATCTACCATCCGCTCCCGCTCATGCTGAAGAATAACAAATCTAAATCTAGGTTTTCTGCCAGTGTGACCAGGTCTGGACGCAAATTCTCTGTTCTACTTAGAGTGTCTGTGTCGCCGATTAAAGCTAGAAATCTAATTCAAGACCTCGCAATGGCCTTATCTTTTCCTACATCAAAATCAATTCCTATTTCTGGCCTTAGTACTGTAGAATCCTCTCCGGTTATTTCTTTGCTAGCTGAGTAATCGAAAGTTGAAAGATGGACTGACCTCAAGATCTCCTCAAATTTCGATCCAATTACCAAGTCGATTGATTCAGGTATTAATACAACTAGTGCTATAGAACCTTCTGCTTTGGTAAATCGAAATACGGAAAATGTTTAGTTGATTAGAAATGTTGTTGAACGAGTTGTGGGTGAAAAGGCAAGTGGTCTTCTGGAGAGTCCGTTAATGCTTGTGTGCCTTCCAATTCTATTAGTGAGTCTGCCAACTCAATGCCCTCAACTTGCATGCAAACTGTTCGATTGAATGCTCCACTCAAACCTACTACTAGAAAACATAGTATGCCCCAATCCAAGCCAACTTTTGTTCTTGTCGTGGCAATGAATCTGATAGCCATTTCCTCTGAAATATCCTTTATTGATCGAACTGCAAAGCCCCCTGACATGTGCACCAAACCATCATATGCTTCATGTTTTTCATCCCTTCCTCATTGTGCTGGAGAGTATTGGCCCCATGTTTTTTCCTCTTCCTCAGAAAACCCGTTTCCTCCTCCTGAAATAATTCAGGAGGGAGCAAACTATTGGAAAAATCACTTAGTTGGCTTCTTCCTAGACTCTATAGTTCCTAATGTTGATGTTCTTGATCAATGTCGTAGGGCTTGGAATCTGAGAGGTGCATTACATGTTAATGTTGCTAGTGATATTTATTACTTCAAATTTTCGATAAGGAGGAGAGAAGGAAAGTATTAGAATCGGACCCGACAATAATAGGAGGGAAACCTTTTATAACTACATCATGGAGTGCATCGGTGGAGAAATCTAAGAAGCATGTTTCTTCCATCCCAGTTTGGACTATTTTTACTAGAATTCCATTGGTTCGACAAAATCTTCCTGGATTGAATTAACTAGCTAGCAGAAATGGGAATTTTAAATGCTTTGATGTTAACACAGAAACAAGGAAAAATCTCATATTTGCAAAATCTTTGATTGAAATAACTCCGAGTAAGCCTTTTCCAGACAAGCTTAAAGTTACCATAGAAGGCTATGATTTCTTTGTTGATGTTCAATATTCTTGGCAACCGGAAATATGCAAAAAATGTCACTGTTTTGGACATATGCTTGATACTTGTAAGCTTGTTGGTCCTTTTAATGTTCGAAACCCTAATGAAGTCGCATCCTCGTGTTTGGGTGCAAAAGAACAAGGATGATGACATTCTAGTTGATGATGATCCTCAAACTGATAAGGAATTGAAGGGTTCAGATACCGTATGTGATGAAGAATTAAAGGAAAATGAAGTGGTATTATCGGGTTGGGAACATGTGGATGATGGAGAGAAGAATGAAGAGGTATCATCAGATGGGGGTACTGTAGATGATGGGATATGTTGGAAGTCAGATGACCGCACTTGGGTACATGAAGTTTCTGGAATGAGGTATGATCCACATGAAAATGAGTACTATAAATATGTTTGGATGTAGTGGAGGATGTTAGAAGATTGAATACCAAGTAGTTGGTGATAGCTTTGAGCTTATTCGTGAGGGTATGCTTGGCGAGAAGAACCAGTCGCTATTCCATGATTCATCTTGGGATTGGCAATGTGAGTTTCGCAGTCACTAATTCGTGTTTTGTACCTAGACTTGCGTGCTTTTTTCTGAGTATGTCAATGTTATAGGTAGTGATAGTGATTCTTCCAGTTATTCAACTCTTGTGGGGGACTAACTATTAGGCCCATGATAGTAGTTGAAACTCTTTGTTTCTCTCATGTTCTTTATAGCCATAGTGTTCTGGCACTTCAAATCAGATGGAATTTTTTTGCCTGTGCAGAATTTCATTTCCTTTTCTCTTTCTAATAAAAATGGTACGGCCACTATAAAACCAGCTTGCCATGCAAAAAAAAGAAGAAGAAGAAGAACATAAGTATAATATGTATTTTCCCCCTCCTTATTTTCCTTCTTCTTCCTGAAGTCTTCTAACTTACAAGAAATTAAGTATCCTCCTTAAATTCCTAAATCCAACCCATTTCACAAAATAAAATAAGAGAAAGTTTGTGAAAGTGAATCCTAATAAGAAATCAAACTCTAGATAGAGATATATTCATCTAATTTATGGAATTAGGGAAAAATAATTTACATTAAGTGTTCCTGTGTTTGCAAATCGAGGCATTTCAATCATACAAGTTCTGGAAGCTTAATGTTGTCATCTTTGCAAGCAAAATTATTGTAAATCATTTTTATTCCATTCAAGGTAAGTATTCACTCACACACATAGCTTAAAATTCATTGCATGTCAGTAATCAGTTGATTTTTATTGCTAGTTTCTATGTACTATAAACAAGTCTAAGATTTTAGAGTTCACAGTAACTATCTGTCGTATACTGATATTTGAGAATTTTTGATTCATGATTTTGCATCGAAACAATATCAAAATGATTTCGGATTTTAGCATGTGAATTGCTCTTTCTGTATTTTGAAAAGCATGTTCAAAATCAATTTGAAAATATATCAAATTTTATTTAGAAAATTCAGTACGAAGCAGGTGAGCAAGCATCACTACTACAAAAGTGGGCATATTCGACACTATTTTTATGTGGCCGTAGATCAAAAAAGCGTTGTCGTAGGCCATTTTTTCAAATAGGCAACACCAGGGGGGAGTGGCATCCGCGGCCGTTGCATAACCACCTAAGGCAACACTTTTGCCCATCTACGGCCACGGAAAGAAAGTGTTGCATTATAGCCATAATGCAACACTATTTGCACGTAATGCAACACTATTCAGCGTTGCCTTAAGCATTAGTTAGGGCCCGGCTTCCAGTGCCGCCACGTCAGCTGTATACGTGTCACACGACACGTCATCTCTCCATGTCAGCACTCCACGTGTCACATGCCACACCAGCTATCCACGTCAGCTGTGGGGTCCACGTGCGACGGGTAAGCAATTATATTTAATGTAATGCAACACCACTACAATATGTAATGCAACACCATTACAATGAAATGCAATATCAATAAAAGCTAACGCAACAGTAGAAGAAGGAAAATGCAACACTAATTTGATAGAAATACAATGCTTTAATTAAATATTTTGCAATACAGGTTTTGTACAAGAAACTCATCCAAAGCAATTGTTTTAATTATCCAAATATCAAAACTCAAAAATCAGCTACACCGTTTTGTTCATTGTATACAGTAAGCTCGAACTACTTCAAGAATAGGTGCACGACATAAGGGACATTATCCTGATCCATTCCTGGCCAATTCTTTAGCGAATTCTGAACATGTACACATGTGTCCACACCTGCAAAATGTATTACTCATTTATATATATGAATCATATATATGCAGCAATCCGATTGCAATAGGAAATATATATGTATGTTAGTATGTACCTATATATGAATCATATATATGCAGCAATCCGATCTGCAAAATGTATCCCTCTGCCTTCTAGAATTAAATATGCACCTGATCAAATGATAATAAGTTATTTGATAAGTGGTGGCATCGAATGGCCATTGGCCTTCTTAGTAAAATGTTATGAACACAATTATTACAATTGACTTACTGACCATTGGCGATTGGTCACTCATGCCAGCCAACAAATAAGCAATTTCATATGGCCATTCGTCTTCTGAGCAAAAAGTTTTCAGTTCCCATATTACTGCCATGTACAGTGTGTCACTTCATATCCTGTCAAGCTTCAGAAGCATATCGTCATCTACATCTTCAACTCCTAAACAAAACTCCATCGTCAAAAGTTAAAAAAAACAATGGAGGACTCTTCACTATGCATCACTGCCACTTTCTTTCAGGACATTGGACTTACGAATTTGTGCATCTCACGCTTAGGCATACGCTGAAGCTTAATGAGGAGTGGACTATACGGGTTATACCCAAAAACTCTTTTCTAATAACATGCCCATCTTACAGTACGCGTGATCATGCGCTAATGTAGAAACTTTTTACAAAAATTGGAGGTGCTTTTTATGTGCAACAATGGTCTGCTGAAGAATTTGAGCCTGAACCAGCGTTCGAGGCAGAATCATGGACCAGAGTTGTTGGCTTTCCCGAGTTCCTGAAGACAAATGTTCCTGCAATAAAAGAATTAATGACGCCAATGGGAAATGTGTGTGAAATTGACGACTGTCATTGGTCTCGAATTGACCATAGATCATTATACCTGAAAATGGAATTTTATGAAGGCATTGGCTTGGAGAATGTTTTTGCTGCTCGATTCAACAACAAGAAATACATCATTAGGGTTGAGCGCACCACACATACTCATCCTTTGACGAGGCCTGAAATTCTGTTTGTGAGCAATAGGGAGGAACCGGTGGTACCATTTTTTTGTGATCATAGGTAAATTTTACTTCCATCCACAGTTTCTTATAGTGAGACACAACCACACATGCACACACTCACATACATACAAGGTTATAATGCCCCACCCAAGATTCTGAAATAATAATACAAACTGGTGCTCTGTTAGTTGTACATAGATGTGGTTGTGTGGCTTGAATTTGAGACACTGTTATTGTATGGCTTGAATTTCCTTCAGATGTGGTTACATGTCAAATTGTTTGATAATTAATGTGTGTTACATGTCAAATTGTTTGATAATTAAGGCATATAAACTCGTAGGTGGATCACATTATTTGAGAATTGAATCATATAATATATTAGGTGGATCACAAAATGTTTACAGAAATAGAAGTTTGATCATATAATATATTAGGTGGATCACAAAATGTTTACAGAAATAGAATTAACATACCTATTGAAGTTTGATCATCCAAAGATCACTTTTCCCTCCACAACAAGAAATTCTGGTTTGGTCGCTGACTATGCTCTATCCTTAACAGCCACTCTGACATAGACAATGACTCTGACATGGACAATGACTCTGACATGGATGCTGGTGCTGATGCTGGTGTGGATGCTGGTGATGATGCTGGTGATGACTGGTGATGTTTGTGGATGTTGGTTTTATTCTGCTAGCAATGATTTTTGGCTTGAAATTTTGTGAATATTTGTGAAACTTTGTGTGGTTGTGGAAGTTTGTGATGACTGGTGATGACTGATGATGGATGCTGGTGAATGTTTTTGAATGTTTGTGAACGGTACGTTGTTTTGTTTGTGAATACTGGTGATTTTTTAAAATCTCTGCGTACGTCTCTGGTGTATACTTATGATACTTGTGCGTGTATACTTGTGCGTGCCTTCAGATGGCTGCCTTATGATACTTGTGCGTGCATGT
This sequence comes from Allium sativum, assembly GCA_030737875.1. Lineage (NCBI taxonomy): Eukaryota > Viridiplantae > Streptophyta > Magnoliopsida > Asparagales > Amaryllidaceae > Allium > Allium sativum. Next base: position 223,050,445 of record CM060927.1, on the reverse strand, counting down.
ATACTTGTGCGTGTCTACTTGAGCGTGTGTACTTGTGCGTGTATACTTATGATACTTGAGCTTGTATACTTGTGATACTTGTGCGTGTATACTTGTGCGTGTATACTTATGATACTTGAGCGTGTGTACTTGTGCGTGTATACTTATGATACTTGAGCTTGTATACTTGTGATACTTGTGCGTGTATACTTGTGCGTGTATACTTATGATACTTGTGCGTGTATACTTGTGCGTGCGTGTATACTTGTGAGTGTATATATGCACTGCGTGTATGATGTGTATTGTAATAAAACGAAAATGCTTGAGTGCCCGCTTCAGATTTTGTCAAAATCTGCGGTAAGAGGCTTAAAATTCGGATGTCACCGCAGTGCATACACACCGCAGTGCAAATTAACCTCAAGCATACAAATTAACCGCAGTGTAAGGTATGAACCTCAAGCAGTGCAAATTAACCGCAGTCCCCATTCCTTAACTAGCTCGACCTCTATAATAAACCAATGTCTTTTTCATGCCAGTAGCCCGGTTCTCATGGTTTATTGCTGGGTATAATTTTCGAATAAACCTCAGCATAATCCCAAATCCCAAATCAATAATAAGCGCAACTAATTACTCATAGGCGAATGGGTTTTCCAAAATGTAACAAATGAACTAATTACTAATTACTCATAATCCAATCTATAATAAGCGCAACTAATTCAAAGTGCAATACAAACTGAAACTGAGGGAAAAAACTGGCGATGTCAGCGCCCTGAGCAATCAAAACTAGAAAGCGTTTCAAAGCTTCATCCTTTTCGGAATAGAATTTGCTGTCGAGGAGAGGATCGATACTGACGTGAATTTAGGTTTAATTTTTTGTCAATAGTAAAAAGGGGGGAAAACGATTAGATGATAGAGAAGAAAACGATTTCATGAAGGGAGAAGATCGCGCCAAAATTTCGTCAAAAGAATGAAATGACGTGGCTGTCAATGATTGGATGATGGCTAACATTAAGATCATCAGATCCATAGATGGTTTGAACCGTTGGATTAATCTTTCATCTACAGTTGGGGTTTTTATATGTTGATAACGCGGATAGCTGAGCTGGATTATATATACGTAATGCTACGCTTTTAACTGGTGTTGCACATCAGAACACTAAAATTCCCACCGCAACAGTGCATCCACGTATAATGCAACAACATATGAATGTTGTTGCAGAAGCTCGAAGAAATCATAGCTTTCGCCACACTTTTCATGCAACGCACACAAATTAGTGTCGAATATGCCCACTTTTGTAGTAGTGCATGTACAAATCATGACCTAAGGTCAACCTATAGGTTGAATGCTGTATTGGAGAATCGAGTTTTGATGACAACAACCTTATTTCAATTATCATTATTAACTGATTATAAAATATATACTAACATCTCTATGCAGAATATGTATACATATATATATATTTGCAGGGTTTGTATACGGAACTTAAATACTGAAGACTGTATAGTTTTATAGTTTCTAGAGATTCAGGATTCAGAAGAGATTCAAGGATCATGAGTAATCAAGATATCAAGATTTCAAGAAAAATATAGTAATAAAGAAAGATATCAAGATTTCAAGAGTTCAAGAAAAATATAGTAACAAAGTCTAGTTTATATGTAAGACTCTAAATAGCACTCCAGGTTCAAATTCTAATTTTCAATTTTCAAACTTCAAATTCTGTTTTCAAAATTCAGATTCTGATTTCAATTAATTTTATCTTACTTATGATTTCAAACATATATAAGTTTAAAGTATTTAAGTTTATATAGTTATATAGTTCTATATTTTTATAGCTTTAAGCCATGTAACTTTATAAAATTGTTTATATAATGTATTATTGTGTTTTCATATGATTTTACAATTTAGAATATTCATTTATATTATTAAGATTCAATTCAAGAATTTCCAGAATAATATATATATTTAAATACTTGAAAAATAGTTTTAAAAATAAATATACTATATGTATCACCCAGTAATTCTAAAGAATACTTAATTAAATATTGGGAATTAAGTAAAATGGACTGCAACATTTCGTTCGTCTCAAAATTCTGCTTAAGATAGACTCTAAGTTTGCGTAAAACTGACATCGTATGAAGAAGATATTAAGGTTTGAAACTTGTATACATATAAGCAAAAAAAATATATATATAAACAAACCAGTCCAGAAAATCAAAAATCGAAGAGCGAGAAAGGGAGGGAAATCGGCCCGTTAGGGATCGACCCCATGCCCTTTAGGTGTTGACCCATGGGTCGACCCCAACAAGGGGGTGTCGACCCTAGGGTCGACCCCGAGGACGACCCCACCCAGATCTGGGAAAGATCCATTCTATGAATCGGGACTTGTTTCTTGACCAGATTCGTTGACCGTAGGCTATAAATAGGACCTCATTTCTATTGTTTTATTCATCAAAAACAATGGAGGCATTGAGATGCTGCCCCAACTCAGATTGAATTAGCCTATTCTTCTACAACAACAACTTAGAATCTCTGCTACAACATCAACAGTCATTTCTCTGTTATTTAGATCTAGTCACTGTGACTTTATGTTACTTTTAGATATAAACATTTGATAAGTAATCCTGACATGTTTATAAGTTTGGATCTAAACCCATGTCTGTTAATAACCTGAACCATAACTAACCAGATCTGCCACTAATTGTACACCTGGTCTACTGTTTAGTTCTCATATGTCTATTCCTGATATGCATGTTCTATTATTATGCCTCATTATGTTATCATATGCCCATTCTACTACTATGTCATTTCTGTCACCATATGCCTATTTTGTTAGCATGCCTATTTCTGACATCATATGCCTGTTTTGTTTTTATGCCTATTTCTGTTCTCTTCTCTTCCTCCTTCCCTTTTTATTTTTATAGCCAGGATACCTTCGAGCCTAGGCCTACCATTGAAACATGCGAACGAAATTGGGACATAACTTGTACTGTAAAACATGACTGGGATTTGAAGGCATAATCTACACCTTGATCTAAAACTTTAATCTAGGGCATAACTTGTATCGTGAATCAGACTGGGATTTGTGGCATGAAAATCCTGTAATGAACATGAAAAACTATTTAAGAATGAACATGCCTAAATTTACAGTGAATAGAAACTGTGCGGACAAGAGTTTAGATTATACTTGCGGTAGAAGCCTGCCCGGAACCACCCGGTAAATCCATCATCCATAAGTGATTAATCTAATGTGAGGGGTCTAGTGCATAAATGTACACGTAATGGTGCTAAGACACGAGGTTAAGTCCCACTTGTGGTAGAAATCTGTTCGGAACCGCCCGGAATATCCAACATCCATAAGTGGATGACTTAATGTGAGAGGTCTAGTGCATTAATAGATATGAATGGAATAATGATAACAACCTGTTAACCTGTATACTTAACCTGTTTAAATCTGTAGGGGTCATATGAACCTGCCAAAATTGTGTAAGGGTTAAGTAAACTTGCTTGAATCAATGAGGGGTTAAGTAAATCTATTAAATAGTGGGACGGGTTATATAAACCTGACATTAACTTGTTTTATATTGCGGGGTTATGCGGGCTTGTCAATCTGTTAGGCATAACCTGTCAAAATCCTAGTAGTGGGGATGCAAGCCTAGGGGGTGGCTTGTATCATCTGTTTTGTGCTGCCCATATCAGTCAGTAACCCATCTTGGTATCAAAAGGAGGACCTCGAACTAGGTAGGGCACACTTACTGAGTTGATTATAAGAGGTTCATTTGAGTTGGGATGTTGACGACACACTCCGTCGGACTCATGTTCGTGCATGAATCCGCTTGAGTTGGGATAATTAGACGCTGTGACATCAGTAGATGGATGTGCCTATCGAAATTAAAGGGGTTACCACTTTAGGAAGTGATACATCCTACTAAGGGGCCAGCATAGGGTGTCTACTGGATAGGGAACCGATCGATTGTGGTAGTAATTAGGGTACATCTAGTCTTGCTTGTTTAGGAGCCCGTTATTATTATTGGGGGCAACACCTGTCATTTCTTTTGGGATGCATGTTATTATTATTGGGGGTAAAACCTATCACTAGAAGTACAACTAAGTCTACCATCTGTTCTTGTTGGGATCATTCGGTTTCTGTTATACTAGTATTGGTGCAGAGGAATGTATTTGGGAAGCGCAATATATTCTGTTTTGATTATTCAGTTTATCATGCTCAGTCTGTTATACCTGCCTTATGATATTGATATCTCTCTCATCCAGTTTATGTACCTGTCATGATGCTTTTACTTATTTATATGCTAAAAGTAACTAGACTCGCCAGACTTTATGTCTGACCTATTTTGTTTCCTTTTCTCTCTCTCTCTTCCTCTTCCTCCCCCTAATTTCTCAGGGTGGGAATCCTCATGCTTGAGTAGGATCCTCTCTTATGTTTCTTCTTGGAGTTGGTTAGTTGTACCGCTTTGATTTCCTATCTACTCTGATATGGCTCTTTTGGGGGACTATGCTTTTAAATTACTATACTCTGATGATTTTTGTACAATGCAGATACTTTAAATTGATGTAATGGGTTTTCTGTATTTCACACTTATGTTGTAACTGAATTTGGACCACGATGTTTTCTATTTGGAAAATAAAGTTTTGAATTTCGTTGTTATTTTATATCTGTCTTGTGATGTTTCTATTTCTATTTACCTATAACACTTCATGAAACTTAATGCATTCCATTGAAGAGTGACATTAACGGATGTGGGGTGTCACACTATACATATGTCGACATACATAGATGGCTATGTCGACATACAACTGTCACTTTTTCAATTTTCAAAGGAAGCGTCTTTTCATTATTTGTAAAGTTTTTGAAACATTGCAACCACTGAAATGCTATAAATACGGACTGATTTCGAATATTTCATAATTCTTCTTCTCCATCTTCACTCTTTTTCATACCACCACTAATATTTATCATTTTTATGATTCCTATACTTACACTTTGCCGATTTCTACTCAAATTATTAAAAACTTCATCTTTTCTCAATCTCTAGCTACTACTCTCTGAATTGAAGTGCTATTGAAGAGCTATAGGTTTGTCGTAATCATTTGGGAAGTGTTTGGGAAAGGGTATGTTCCTTGTAGCCTTGAAATTAACGAAAGGGAGCAGTGCTAACCTTGTAGTTGTGAAATCAAGGGTGTTTGGAGCGACCTTGTATCTGTGAAATCAAGGGGTTGTACTTAAATATTGATAATAATAAAACTCTGGGAAATCCAGCATTGCGTAGGACCGGACGTAGGAGTAATCTGAACCAGTATAAAATCCAATGTGTTCTTTCCTTTTCTGCATTTTATATTTATCTGTTTCTGTATTTGTGATCATCTTTGGGATTCATAGAGTAGTTCATTTTAGTTCAAGATTTTCATAAATTCCTCATAAACACTATTCACCCCCCTGCTAGTATTTGTTTTGCCTTAAGATCTGCATTCCATAATCCCTAACAATTGGTATCATAGCATAGGTTTTTGAAAGGTTCATAGTCTGATTTTTGAAAATGTTAAATGGAAACCAATACTGGTAATAATAGTTCATTTTTAAAGGGTCAGTCCATTGTTAGACCACCACTGTTTAATGGCAGTAATTATTTGTGATGACCCGTAACTTCCCGGGTAAGGAAAGAGCGAATACTTTGAGAACAAGCCACAACAGAACGCAAACAGAAGAACATTTCATTGTATATTACAACAATTCCATCAGAATACAAGAATATACAGAGTATGAATAAATATTACACAGAAAAATATCAGAGATTTAAATTACATTTAAATACACCGCAGCGGAAATAATACAAAACACAACTAGAAGAGATATACGGATACAGAGCTTTCCGGATATCGTTCCAGCTGTAAATCAGGATCCTGCGAATATAAACCTGCAAAACCAAAACTACTAGCTGCCCGTGTGGAAAATAGGGGCACCCAGAGTTTAGGTTAAAACAATAAACTCCAGGTCAGTCATGTGACTGGTGTGAGAACTAAAACAGTTATTAATCTTTGTTTTTAAAGTTAGGTAAATCAAGGGACCACGCCGTATAACATGGAACGGGTTTCCTCCCAAGAATACCAGTGCAGAAAACAAACAGCGCAATGCTAAATAAAGAACAGTGAAGCTATTATAAGACCCAGGTCCCATCACATAATGCAACGCAAGCCGGAGGATAGGGTTTTCCCTTATAATAGCCAAATATGCTTGATACGTGAAATTTCATCTTATATTATTACTATAAATGAAGAAAACAACTTCAAATATAAATATCAATCATAGACGGCATGGGTACCATATATCATGTCGCCAATACTAGGCTCTACAATCAAAACCGCAAAATGTCATATTTGGAAATTGGATTTCCATCATGGTGGCTCCTAATTCGAAAGATCGATCGCGTAGTGCCATCTACAACGGCTTACGTCCCAGCTAGAGAAAACACCGTAATGCACATCCGCACTTTTAGGAAATCGAGTATCACTGCGGCTTACATCTCGGCGAGAGAAAACACCGCTTACCCTATCCCTCTGAGCACTAAGCTCAATCTCGGTCGACCGAATCCACGACACCACGAAGGTGCCCATCCTCTAAAAAGCATACTGATCAAACCATCAGTTTACCACCGTACCGGGGTGTGAGGCTCGCGAATCAACGCTATACACAAAGCTGTGCTATATTAAAGCTGCGCTTTGATCATCATCCACCAAACTTTGCTTTTCAACAAAAGTCTGGATCACTGCATCGCAGCATGCCACACTATCAATCCATATCGTACCACTGATTTCTGCCAATATATAACCTCTGGGCTCGTATGTCTCAGAGAAGGGCGTTAAGTAAGAGAATAAATTCTCCGCCGCCAAACAGATATATATTTAGCAAAGATCAACGAATACAATATAAAGGAATACAATGTCAGACACATCATCCATTTACAAGTCCGTTCTAGGTCTGAACGAAACCGGAGGCACTTTCCTCGCATATCCGTACAATCAACAAGTACGTCCGGACGGCTACCACTTCAGCCCCCTTCAAGGTAGCTACGCGCATAGTGAGCATCAGTAGCACCCATCCATTCGATGTGAAGATCGTCGGTCTTGCACCGTCTTCCATCTCTTCGACTCATCGTCGAATCAGTTATTCAGAATGGGTTATACCTGGCCTTTCTGAATAACTCGCGTATCTTATAATCAAATGCTGTAAAACACAACATACGCCTCATTCCAATTCATCAGTCACTAACCGTAAATTAGTAAGAGAACAATTCCCCAAATATTAACCCCGAAGGCCGAAACCAACATTAGATCAATACCCAGGAAACAATTCTTCTTAACTAACCTACAACGAGTTTCTAAATTTCATATTCTTAGGGAAAGGTTCACATTAATTTTATCAAAGATAAATTCTTTACAATTTATTCTTTAATCTTCCTTTGGATATCATTTCAAACCAGATTATGGTTTTCTAAATTAGTCGAGATTAGCGAACCACACCGAAGTAATTATTTATTTTATTTCCCAATCCCAACCTATTTATCCCATGGAGCAAAACTGTTATTACCCCATAACTAACACCACGGTGTTATCGGTAAATTTAATTACCATTTCACATTCAAATCTAATTAAAGATTTAACTACCACTAGGAGTAAAACTGGTGATACTCCCCTTTCGGTCATTTCCAAATTTTGATAATTTAAATTATGAATTCATATTTCAATCTAATTAAAGATTCACTAAAACTCCTTTTACTGGGTTAAAGAACTAATGTCATTTAAAACACAGTCCACGATAAACCCAAATCACATTTTATTTCAATTCCAATTAAATATATTAGAAATTCTGCTTATTTAAAATCCATTTCAAATTCAATTTATTTATTTCAAAAATAAATTGATTTTAATTCTAGTTCAAAACTAGTTCATTTTGATAAAAATCTATTTTTATCTTTTCAAATATGGAGTTTTTCATCCCAGTTATTCCCAAATCATTTCTTATGATTTTACACAAATTATAGATATTTTTAATAATTTTATCAATGCCCGTACAGTCGATTTCCATCTACGGCCATCGAACTGCACTTACAGCGACCTTTTCTGAAATTGATTTGGACATATCTCCAAATCTAACTGTCAGATTTCAAATTTCTAATATTCATTGGAAAGCTCTTTTCGATACGAACCCAACGGTTTCGGTTTCAGGAGAATCCGACGGTCAGATCTCCCGCAAAGCCAATTCGAAGTCAATGGTCGAAATTCGCGAACTACGCAGCACGGAGCGTTCTATTCAGGCCATTATATAATATATAATATATATATATATATATATATATATATATATATATATATATATAATATATACTTCGTCGATTTCCTTTTAAAAATCGAATTTTATAAATCGTTTTAAATTCGTTTTCAAAACGTTTTCAACTTCATTTCAGATCAAAATTGAATTTTTCCAATATAAATTCGTTTTAAATTCATTTCACATTGATTTCAATTCAAATTCGATTCTATTCAATTCAAATCAAATTCATTTTCAATTCAATTCAATTCAAATTCATTTTCAGTTCAATTCAAATCAAATTCATTTTCAATTCAATTCTATTCAAATTCATTTTCAATTCAATTCAAATCAAATTCATTTTCAATTCAATTCAAATTCATTTTCAATTCAAATCAAATCAAATTCATTTTCAATTCAATTCAAATCAAATTCATTTTCAATTCAATTCTATTCAAATTCGTTTTCAATTCAATTCAAATCAAATTCATTTTCAATTCAATTCAAATTCATTTTCAATACAATTCAAATCAAATTCATTTTCAATTCAATTCAAATCAAATTCATTTTCAATTCAATTCTATTCAAATTCATTTTCAATTCAATTCAAATCAAATTCATTTTCAATTCAATTCAAATCAAATTCATTTTCATTTCAATTCAAATCAAATTCATTTTCATTTCAATTCAAATCAAATTCATTTTCATTTCAATTCAAATCAAATTCATTTTCAATTCAATTCAAATCAAATTCATTTTCAATTCAATTCTATTCAAATTCATTTTCAATTCAATTCAAATCAAATTCTTTTTCAATTCAATTCAAATTCAAATTCATTTTCAATTCAATTCAAATTCATTTTCAATTCAATTCAAATTCATTTTCAATTCCTTTTATATATATAAATAATTATTTATATTCTAACGAAGATCTATATAATATATACGTTCGAATTCTATTCAAAATAAATTTCTCGTCGATATTATTTAAAATAATCCATTTTAAATATTCAAAATTCGCTAAAATTGCCAAAATAAAAATTTTAAACTGGTCCGCATTTTACGGGTTGTTACAATCTCCCCCACTTAAAACTTTTCGTCCCCGAAAAGGAACGAAGCCGAAAGTTGTTTTAAATACCAACTCAACTTTCATTATTTTTGCTACGACTTAAGTTCTTCAACTTTTCAGTTTCTAAGAACTTTTCAAATTTTTCAAAAATTTGGCTAACACCCTAAATTTCCGAATTTTTTTGCCATAACCTCCCCTGCACCGGGAGCACCGGGAAAATCCCAAAATTGCCATACAAGCCTTCTGATCTCAAAAAGAAAAAGAAAAAACCAAGCGGCTAGCCAATCGGCTCATAAAATCATCATCACCCAAACAAAACAGTAAATTATGATAAACATGTACCTATTTGTCGGGCAAACAATTTTATTCTTCTGCTCTAGCCTCTTTGCAATGACCTGTTTAATGTAAGTACATGCATATGCAAGCATTTGCAACTAATTTTCAATACAGTTTATTATTCGGTTCAATTAGACCAAATGGTTCAAAATATCAAACAAATAAACAAACAATACAAACATTAATCAATTAGTGGATTAACGTTTCAAATTCATAATTTTATTACATATACAGAAAATCATGTTTTTGATGCCAAATCACAACAATAAATCTATCTAGTTTTGGTTCTCACACCAGCCTAATGGAAATATATAGATATCACACTTTCGAAACTCGAATATAAATTCTGATGATGTACGTACTATATAGCGATCATCAGAACCATCCCCGGGCGATTAGAATGTGATTCTATATCTATCCAGTATATTAAAACTTCGTATATACGTTCATGACGCGTATATGCGAAATCTTTATATACTAGATTGTCCAAATTCAAAATAAATAAATATTCAAATACGAATAAAACGATTTAAATTTCAAAACAAAATTGTTTTCATTTGAAAAGTATACTCTTCACACTCGTTCTAGGATACTACTGATCCTATCTCTAACGAGTCATTCTAATTGGATATTACCAATCCAATATCTGATGAATTCTTTCGTTCGGTTCTAATGTGTCATGTTCTCTAGCTCTGTAAACCAGAGCTCTGATACCAACTGTGATGACCCGTAACTTCCCGGGTAAGGAAAGAGCGGATACTTTGAAAACAAGCCACAACAGAACGCAAACAGAAGAACATTTCATTGTATATTACAACAATTCCATCAGAATACAAGAATATACAGAGTATGAATAAATATTACACAGAAAAATATCAGAGATTTAAATTACATTTAAATACACCGCAGCGGAAATAATACAAAACACAACTAGAAGAGATATACGGATACAGAGCTTCCCGGATATCGTTCCAGCTGTAAATCAGGATCCTGCGAATATAAACCTGCAAAACCAAAACTACTAGCTGCCCGTGTGGAAAATAGGGGCACCCAGAGTTTAGGTTAAAACAATAAACTCCAGGTCAGTCATGTGACTGGTGTGAGAACTAAAACAGTTATTAATCTTTGTTTTTAAAGTTAGGTAAATCAAGGGACCACGCCGTATAACACGGAACGGGTTTCCTCCCAAGAATACCAGTGTAGAAAACAAACATCGCAATGCTAAATAAAGAACAATGAAGCTATTATAAGACCCAGGTCCCATCACACAATGCAACGCAAGCCGGAGGATAGGGTTTTCCCTTATAATAGCCAAATATGCTTGATACGTGAAATTTCATCTTATATTATTACTATAAATGAAGAAAACAACTTCAAATATAAATATATCAATCATAGACGGCATGGGTACCATATATCATGTCGCCAATACTAGGCTCTACAATCAAAACCGCAAAATGTCATATTTGGAAATTGGATTTCCATCATGGTGGCTCCTGATTCGAAAGATCGACCGCGTAGTGCCATCTACAACGGCTTACGTCCCAGCTAGAGAAAACACCGTAATGCACATCCGCACTTTTGGGAAATCGAGTATCACTGCGGCTTACGTCTCGGCGAGAGAAAACACCGCATACCCTATCCCTCTGAGAACTAAGCTCAATCTCGGTCGACCGAATCCACGACACCACGAAGGTGCCCATCCTCTAAAAAGCATACTGATCAAACCATCAGTTTACCACCGTACCGGGGTGTGAGGCTCGCGAATCAACGCTATACACAAAGCCGTGCTATATTAAAGCTGCGCTTTGATCATCATCCACCAAAATTTGCTTTTCAACAAAAGTCTGGATCACTGCATCTCAGCATGCCACACTATCAATCCATATCGTACCACTGATTTCTGCCAATATATAACCTCTGGGCTCGTATGTCTCAGAGAAGGGCGTTAAGCAAGAGAATAAATTCTCCGTCGCCAAATAGATATATATTTAGCAGAGATCAACGAATACAATATAAAGGAATACAATGTCAAACACACCATCCATTTACAAGTCCGTTCTAGGTCTGAACGAAACCGGAGGCACTTTCCTCGCATATCCGTACAATCAACAAGTACGTCCGGACGGCTACCACTTCAGCCCCCTTCAAGGTAGCTACCCCATCGTGAGCATCAGTAGCACCCATCCATTCGATGTGAAGATCGTCGGTCTTGCACCGTCTTCCATCTCTTCGACTCATCGTCGAATCAGTTATTCAGAATGGGTTATACCTGGCATTTCTGAATAACTCGCGTATCTTATAATCAAATGCTATAAAACACAACATACGCCTCATTCCAATTCATCAGTCACTAACCGTAAATTAGTAAGAAAACAATTCCCCAAATATTAACCCTGAAGGCCGAAACCAACATCAGATCAATACCCAGGAAACCATTCTTCTTAACTAACCTACAACTAGTTTCTAAATTTCATATTCTTAGTGAAAGGTTCCCATTAATTTTATCAAAGATAAATTCTTTACAATTTATTCTTTAATCTTCCTTTGGATATCATTTCAAACCAGATTATGGTTTTCTAAACTAGTCGAGATTAGCGAACCACACCGAAGTAATTATTTATTGTATTTCCCAATCCCAACCTATTTATCCCATGGAGCAAAACTGTTATTACCCCATAACTAACACCACGGTGTTATCGGTAAATTTAATTACCATTTCACGTTCAAATCTAATTAAAGATTTAACTACCGCTAGGAGTAAAACTGGTGATACTCCCCTTTCGGTCATTTCCAAATTTTGATAATTTAAATTATGAATTCATATTTCAATCTAATTAAAGATTCACTAAAACTCCTTTTACTGGGTTGAAGAACTAATGTCATTTAAAACACAGTGCACGATAAAGCCAAATCACATTTTATTTCAATTCCAATTAAATATATTAGAAATTCTGGTTATTTAAAACTCATTTCAAATTCAATTTATTTATTTCAAAAATAAATTGATTTTAATTCTAGTTCAATACTAGTTCATTTTGATAAAAATCTATTTTTATCTTTTCAAATATGGAGTTTTTCATCCCAGTTCTTCCCAAATCATTTCTTATGATTTTACACAAATTATAGATATTTTTAATAATTTTATCAAGGCCCGTACAGTCGATTTCCATCTACGGCCATCGAACTGCACTTACAACGACCTTTTCTGAAATTGATTTGGACATATCTCCAAATCTAACCGTCAGATTTCAAATTTATAATATTCATTGGAATGCTCTTTTCGATACGAACACAAAGGTTTCGGTTTTAGGAGAATCCGACGGTCGGATCTCCCGCAACGCCAATTCGAAGTCAATGGTCGAAATTCGCGAACAGTCGCAGCGCGGCGCGTTCTATTCAGACCATTATATTATATGTATAATATATACTTCGTCGATTTCCTTTTAAAAATCGAATTTTATAAATCGTTTTAAATTCGTTTTCAAAACGTTTTCAACTTCATTTCAAATCAAAATTGAAATTTTCCAATATAAATTCGTTTTAAATTCATTTCACATTGATTTCAATTCAAATTCGATTCAATTCATTTTCAATTCAATTCAAATCAAATTCGTTTTCAATTCAATTCAATTCAAATTCATTTTCAATTCAATTCAAATCAAATTCATTTTCAATTCAATTCTATTCAAATTCATTTTCAATTCAATTCAAATCAAATTCATTTTCAATTCAATTCAAATCAAATTCATTTTCAATTCAATTCAAATCAAATTCATTTTCAATTCAATTCTATTCAAATTCATTTTCAATTCAATTCAAATCAAATTCATTTTCAATTCAATTCAATTCAATTCAAATCAAATTCATTTTCAATTCAAATCAAATTCATTATCAATTCAACTCTATTCAAATTCATTTTCAATTCAATTCAAATCAAATTCATTTTCAATTCAATTCAAATCAAATTCATTTTCAATTCAATTCAAATCAAATTCATTTTCAATTCAATTCAAATCAAATTCGTTTTCAATTCAATTCAAATCAAATTCATTTTCAATTCAATTCAAATCAAATTCATTTTCAATTCAATTCTTTTCAAATTCATTTTCAATTCAATTCAAATCAAATTCATTTTCAATTCAATTCAAATCAAATTCATTTTCAATTCAATTCAAATCAAATTCATTTTCAATTTAATTCAAATTCAAATTCATTTTCAATTCAATTCAATTCAAATTCATTTTCAATTCCTTATATATATATAAATAATTATTTATATTCTAACGACGATCTATATAATATATACGTTCGAATTCTATTCAAAATAAATTTCTCGTCGATATTATTTAAAATAATCCATTTTAAATATTCAAAATTCGCTAAAATTGCCAAAATAAAAATTTTAAACTGGCTCGCATTTTACGGGTTGTTACATTATTCATATTGGGCATGTAGAATGGAAATATATTTACAATCAGTAGGATTAGACACATGGAATAGTACACAGATTGAATATGTTGAACCCACTACAAATTTTGCACAATGGACTAATGAACAAAAGGCTGCTACACAGAATAATTCTAAAGTCATGAATATGTTATGTCGTTCATTAGATAGGAATGAATTTAATTGAGTGTCAGTTTGAAAATCTGCATATGAAATATGGAGAACATTACAAGTTACTCAAAAAGGAACCAATAAAGTTAAAAAGACAAAGATAACAATAATAATTAATCAATTTGAGTTATTTAAAATGAATGAGAATGAATCTATCTCTGATATGTATTGTAGATTCCAGGAGATTGTGCATTCATTAATAGAATTGGGAAAAACTTATTCAGAAGAAGATTAAGTCAGAAAAAAACTTAGTTCACTAACTCCAGAAAGGGTCAAAAAACATTGGCAATAGAAGAAGCCAATAATGTCAATGAAATGAAAATTGAGGAGTTAATTGGGAATTTGATGTCGTTTGAATTTTGTTACAGAAAAGAAGGGAAAATAAGCCCATAGAAAAGAAATATATAGCATCCAAATCAACAACAAATGGTTCTAATTCAAGAAGTGAAGACGATGTAGAAATTGATTTAATGATAAGAAATTTAAGAAAATATCTGAGATATAAAAGGAAAAATAATTTTTAGAGAAATAATAAATGGAGTTCGAGAAGAAATGATGATCGATGTTATAACTGCAATAAACCAGGCCATATAAAAAGAATGTGTCAATATCTAGATAAATCAAATCAACAAACAAAAAATAGTAATTCGTCGAAGAAAATGAAGAGGGCATACACAACAAATTTAGATGATTCAGATTCATCATCAAGTGATGAAGAGCCAGAAACCGAAAATTCAAATATGTGTTTCATAGCAATTCAGAATTCAGAAAATATCGAAGAAATGGATCTAAAAACCAGGTACACCTTAATTAATTTTTAATTTTTTGGTCGATTTGGATGAATGGATGTTTTGTTTTGTTTTCTTTGTTTGACTTTGAAATCAAGATTAAAATTCAATCTTGAACTTTAAAATTCAAATTTGAAATTTGAAATTTGAAATTCAAAATAATAATTAAATAATAAATAGTAAATATAATAAGAAAATAAATTTTAGATGTTTGTTAGGATTAATATTAATTCAGGAAATAATAAATCTAAAATATAAAACATTAATATAATAAAACCAAAAGTCAAAACACATGTCCTTTAAAATTCAATAAGTATGTCGACATACATAAATAGACATGTCGGCGTAAAGGCCTATAAATAAAATTCAAATTTTTACAAAAGTTTAAACTTTCAAACTTACCTCCAAATATCTGGAAAATTCAACCTCTATTTATTTATCTATTCAATCCTATTCTCTCTACGTCTCATTAAAAATTCAAACAACTATCTTCATATCTATACTCTTCAAAAACAACTCTTTAATGGCTTCCTCAAGCACACCCTAAACAATGAGATTATCCAAAACCATCAAAGGATATCTCTACAATGATAAAGAAGCAAAAAGTACATATGTTGACTACCTAGCAAATGGAAAAGTCAATATGGGAGCCTTTGCCATCTTTGAAGAATTATAAGCTTCATTCCCATTTCGAAAAAAATGGAGTTTTGAGTCTGATATATTCACGGGATAACAATGAAGCATGTTATCCTAATCTAGTCAAAATATTCTACGCAAATTTAAATTAAGGTTTTTACGAAGAATATGAAGATCAAGTCATATGCGTTGGTGAAGTATGTTTCGATCATGAAGGGAATGTCGTTGAGCAAAGCGGAGATTTCTGTCTCCATTATCCGCATTGTCCAATTCGCAAGTCCCCAATAATTAAGAATAATTAAATGTTTATGTTTTCTCATCTATTAATACATACGATGTAATACTTGTTCTCGTTTAATGATGTAATTTGTATGGTTTGTTTTGCTTGGCTTGTAAAAACAATGTCTGAATTATTTAATGTTTTTTTTTACTTTTTGTAGATTTTAGAATAAGTATTAGAATAGTTATATACATAATATAAATATATTATATAGGCATGAATTTAGGGGGAGTCATGTATATTAATACTTAAGTATATAATCAAATATTAAAATCTTAGAATATATAGATAGATATAGGTTATAGATATTTATGGTACAAATTTAAACGGAGTATATTTAGAATTTCTTTTTGTTGATGATAAAGGGAGAGAAATTATAAAATAAGGATTATGTGGCTTAGTTAGGCTTTGTTTAAGGGGGAGTATGTAAGATTCATGGTGAAAGGGGGAGTAATCGAAGGACCAATCAAAAAGTATACCCAGGTATGAATATTTTATAAATTAAGGTTGTCATCATCAAAAAGAGAGAGATGGTTGGATAATGGATTTTTAATGACAACAACCTTATTTCAATTATCATTATTAATCGAATATAAAATATATACTACCATCTCTATCCAGAATATATATATATATATATATATATATATATATATATATATATATATATATATATATATATGCAGGGTTTGTATACAGAGCTTAAATATTGAAGACTGTACAGTTTTAGAATTTCAAGAGATTAAAGATTTAGAAGAGATTCAAGACTCTTGAGTAATCAAATTATCAAGATATCAAGATTTCAAGGGTTCAAGAAAAATGTAGTAATAGAGTCTAGTTTATGTGTAAGACTCTGAATAACACTCCAAGTTCAAATTCTGATTTTCAAATTTCAAATTCTGCTTTCAAAATTCAAATTCTGATTTCAAATAATTTATCTTACTTATGATTTCAAACATATACAAGTTTAAGGTATATAAGTTTATATAATTATATAGTTTTATAGATTTAAACCTTATAACTTTATAAATATGTTTATATAATATATTATTATGTTTTAATATGACTTTGCACTTTAGAATAATCATTTATATTATTAAGTTTTGATTCAAGAATTTCCAAAATAATATATATGTTTAAATACTTGAAAATAGTTTTAAAAATAAATAAACTATACATATGTCGACATACATAGATAGTTATGTTGACATACAACTGTCATTATTTCAATTTTGAACGGAAGCGTCTTTTCACTACTTGTAACGTTTCTAAAACATTGCAACGATTGAAATGTTAAAAATAGGGGCTGATTTCGAATTTTTTCATAATTCTTCTTCTCCATCTTCGCCCCTTTTCATACCACCATAAATATTTATCATTTTCTTGATTCCTATACTTATACTTCGTTGATTTCTACTTAAATTATAAGAAGCTTCATCTTTTCTCAATCTCTATCTACTACTCTCTGAATTGAAGTGCTATGGAAGTGTTACAGGGCTGTTATAATCATTTGGGAAGTGTTTAGGAAAGGGTGTGTGTGTGTTTCGTGTATCCCTGAAATCAAGGAAAGGGAAAATCTTGTAGTCGTGAGATCAAGGGGTTGTAATTGGATATTGATAATAATAAAACCCTACGCAATCCAACGTTGAGTGGGACCTGACGTAAGAGTAATCCAAACCAGTATAAAATCCAACGTGTTCTTTCCTTTTTGTATTTTATATTTATCTGTTTCTGGGTTTGTGTTTGATTCTGTGTTTGTGATCATCTTTGGTGTGTGATTTATATAGTAGAACATTTTAGTTTAAGATTTTCATAAATTCCTCATAAACACTATTCATCCCCCCTCTTGTGTTTGTTTTGGCTTAGGATCCGCAATCCCTAACATGCTAGTATGATCAGGTCCACCTAAGGTCAACCTTTGCTGTAACAACTTAGAACTTTAGCAATAATTAAATTAGTAATTTTATTAAAATAATAAAAGATTTTTTTTTATCAATTGATGGAATAAAACGATGAAACTTGCACCGTTGCACTTGTGATAGAATTATAGTCTACTTTCAAATTTGGAAATTCGAAAACGGAGTCCGTACGAAAAAGTTATGGATGAAATACGAAAAAGGACGGAAAATAAATAAAGCAGAACAATATATAAATGGTAATAAATCTTACCATTATTTCCCCTGTCCCACTACTATTAAGTTGACCCAGACGGTCGACCGCTGGATCGACCCGCTAGTCAGTCCAGGCATGTCGGCTTGGGTTTTATAGTATAAAATTTTATATCGATGGAAAGAATTTTCTGAAATTCAGTCTAATAGTTTAGGGTCATTTCTATGCCTATAAATAAAGAGCTAGACCTCCACTCTTTTCTCATATTTTCGGGAGGCAGTAGCGAAGCTCATCCAGTCCTAATCCTCCAACGTCTACAAAAATAAAAATAATAAACATATACAAATCTAATTAACAAGAATTGGAGAGATTGAATATAGATTGATGAAAAAGGGTTGGTTCTTTGAATAGTAATTATTTTTATTTAAAATTCCTTCTTCTTTTCCAATTTCTCTTTCAGATCTACAATTTTTTTTAATATATATATATGTATATCTTCTTTGTATTCATATTATAGATTTGTGAGAATTGGTCATTCAGCCTAAAATCTATGTTTAGATTTAGATTTCTATAGATTCCAAGTGAGTGGGAAATATATTCATTGTTTATAATATATTATATAATTCATTTGTTTTAAATCTGTGTTGTATACTTAAGATTTATCAGATCTATTTTGTTTTTCACAAATTCAAAATAATATGTATGAAATTTAGATATGAATTTGTAGGCCTTTCAGTTTGATGTTACCATATTTCCTGGAATTTATCTTTGACTATTTGTGGTTACAATAAACACGCTGAAATCTGGAAATCAGTTCCATAATATTGTTGGGTATTTAGTGTTGTTATTCAAGATTCATAGGATTTGGGTGTAAATTTAAGATTTATATAGTATTGATTTTAAAAATATAAACTTTTTATGTTTGATACTGTTTGGGGTTATTACTTGATTATTGTAAATTTGCTCTTTTTAAGGGAATATTTGTAATCTACAAGGAATATAAACAAACCAAAGAGGAAGAGATGTACAAATTCACTTATTCTTGTACCTAGTTTGCAACATCTATTCCGAATTAGATACTAACCTAAATTCGGGTAATTTTAAATATGCTAATTTTCCTCTTTTGATTAGTTTGGGAAAAATTAACAATAACAATAGTAAATAACCTTTTCATGAGATTTTGAATCTTAAACATGATTAACACAAAAAGGATTATTTTAGTCTTTAGTTTAGACTAGAATATAAAAGAACAATAAAACATAATTAGTAACTACGTTAACATCGTGCTTAAAATACAAATATATAATTATTATACTCATATCCTTCCAAACCTACGTAAATAATGCTACCATGCTATTATTAAATTGGATGTATATTGTGTGTATGAATTTGAAACATTTCCATTTTATGGGATCAAGTACATGGTAACAATTCTCATAATAAATAGGATAAATATTTATAGCCATTTTAGCAATAAACGTGGAAATTGATTACCATACTTAAAATGTCATGAATAAGGTAATAAATATTGTAGTCGTATATGTTTTGGCGGAATAGATTGAATAGGTAATAAATGCGAAAATAGTTACACTTTTAATTGGGAATTGGAGCAGGGGTTGGAACTCTAACCAATAAAATAAATAAATTTTAAATTATACATATATATATGTATATATATATTCAAATACAAATTAAATGGAATTAATAGTAATGTCTAGATGCTACAACAATTAGATTATAATTTTAAATGGGACTAATATCAATGTCATTTAAGAGTTTGTCTGTTGCCTTAGGAAACATGACCATTAGGACCATTAATGGCATGGGACAATTAGGGAATTAAATTGTGAGTGTTCATTACCTTATAATATATGACCATTATGTTCATTAATGGCATAAGACTGTTATAATAATAAATGGAATTAAATGGGATTTGATGGGAATTGATTGTCGTAGTAAATACTAAGTCCAATAAAGAATTAAATATCCTAGGGTAAGAAGTTATAGAGAATTATCCTTAGAGTTAGCAGGTTAATGATTCGAGGTATGTTACCTTATTCGATATAAGTCTACACTTTCCATCAGCCGAGTATATGTACAACTGATGTGAGATATCATTAACCATAGGGCACCGTGACAATACTTAATTGCGTAGTGAGAATTATTCCTAAAAAGCGTTTACTTCAAGTGTTGAGGTATTAAGTGGCTGTAGCGTCCGCCTCCCTTCTGAAAGAAGAAACCAAAAAGGAAATAATTCATAGCGTATCCTACTTAGAGAATTATTAGAAAGGCTAATTACGTGTGAGATTGGTAATCCCCGCGATGGTTCGCTTCTTTGAGATATTAATGTTGGAGAATGGAGTTTTGATGACAACAACCTTATTTCAATATTAATTGATTATAAAATATATACTAACACCTTTATCTAGAATATATATATATACACACATATGTAGGATTTGTATATAGGAATTTATATTGAAGATTTTACAGTTTAAGAGCTTTTAGAGATTTAGAATTCAGAAATGATTCAAGACTCATGAGTAATCAATATTTCAAGAGTTCAAGATAAATATAATAATAGAGTCTAGTTTATGTAAGACCCTAAATAACACTCCAGGTTCAAATTCAAATTCAGTTTTTCAAACTTCAAATTCTATTTTCAAACTCTATCTTCAATCTTTATTAAGTTTCTCTATTTTACTTTCTCTATTTTATTTTTGATTTTAAACTCAAGTTTTATAGTTTATAAGTTTTATATAGTTATATACTTTATATTTATATAGTTTTAAACTTTATAATTTTATAAATATGTTTATATAGTTTATACTTATGATTTCAAATAATTTTCTACTTTATAATATTCATTTATAACACTATGTTTTAGTTCAAGATTTTCCAGAATTATATATATATTAAAACACTTCAAAAATGCTCAAATTTCAATTTTTGAATAGCATATGTTGATATACATATGTTGATATGTTGACATATAACTATGATATTTTTGATTTTGAACGGAAGTGCCTTTTCACTATTTGTAACATTCCAGAAGCGTTGCAACCTTTCAAATCTTATAAATAAGGGCCAATTCGAATTTTTTCATCATTCCTCTTCTCCATCTTCATCCTCTTCTTTACACCATTAATATTTCATATTTTTATGATTTCTACACTTATACTCTGTCGATTTCAATTCTATTTACATAAATTTTCTTCTCTTCTTATCACATTCTGAATCGAAGTGCTATTAAAGAGTTATAAGGCTATTGTAATTGTTTGGGAAGTGTTTTGAAAAAGGTGTGTCCTTGTAGCCTTGAAATCAAGGAAATGTAGCGATGTTAACCTTGTAGCCGGGAAATCAAGGGGAATATACTTGATCAAGGGTGTTTGGAATCGGTGGTAACCTTGTGGTTGTGAAATCAAGGGAGTTGTACTTGGATATTAATATAGTAATAAAACTCTGCGCAATCCAGCGTTGCGTGGGACTGGACGTAGGAGTAATCCAAACCACTATAAAATCCTGTGTGTTCTTTCCTTTTCTGCATTTTATTTGTTTATCTTTATGTTTGTGTTTGATTCTGTGTCCGTGATTATCTCTGTGGTGTGTGATTCATATAGTAGATCACATAAGTTTTAGATTTTGTTAAGTTTCTCAAAAACACTATTCACCCCCTCTAGTGTTAATTTTGCCTTAATGATCCATTCCACAATCCCTAACAATTGGTATCAGAGTAAGGTATTTCAAAAAGTTCATAATCAGATTTTTGGAAATTTTTAAATGGAAAATTTTGAAACAATTGTTAACACTAGTGTCAATTCATGCATTGTACTAATGTTGAAAGAGTCTGCATATAATCATGTTGAAAAATCAAGTGATCTATTGAAATATTGTTCAATACAGGGAAAGATGTGTTATATGGCTTTTAAGAATTCAAAAGCTGAAAAGATGGGTAAAGAGGCTGTTGGTAATTCAAATTCTGAAAATATGGCTATTGAAAATTCAAATTCTAAAAAGATGGTTGTTGAAAATTCAAATTCCAAACTGGCATGTTACATGGCTGTTAAGAATTCAAATTCTGAAAAGCAATTGGTGGAAATCAAAATGCACAAATGGATACTGGATAATGGCTGTTTGAGATATATGATGGAAAATCCTTAATTACTCAATAATATGATATATGGAGATCGTGGAATAGTGAACTTCGAAAATAACTCTAAAGGATACATTATTGGGATCGGCAATGTCGCTAACTCTAAAACTCCTATTATTTCTGATGTTTTATTAGTTAGTAATCTAAAGCACAACTTGCTAAGTATATGTCAACTTTGCGATAAGGGTTATAAAATAAACTTTGAAAATATAAATGCTTTATAGAAGATAGGAATTCAAAAGTAATATTCGAAGGAGATAGAAAGAAAAATATCTATATATTGAGTATGAAAATATCCAAAGATAGTCTGTCTTATGGCCAATACAAGTGACCCCTGGATCTGGCATAAAAAATTTAGTCATATAAATTTCAAATAAATCTCTAGGATTTCTAAATTAGATTCAATTAGAGGATTACCCAAAATGAAATTTAAAGTTAATAATTTATGTGGTGTTTGTCAATTCGGAAAATTAAAAATAAGTTCGTTTAAATCAAAAGAAGAAATTACAACCTCGAAACCATTAGAATTAATTCACATGGATTTATTTGGTCCATCTTAAACCCAATTGATAAATCATAATAGATATGTTTACATAATAGTCGACGATTTTTATAGATTTACCAGGACTTTGTTTCTTGAAAATAAAAGTGATGCTTTTGATCAATTTAAATCTTTTTCTAAAAGAACTCAAAACTTATTATCACTAAAAATCAAAACAATACGTAGTGACCATGGCGGGGAATTCGAAAACGAAAATTTAGAAAATTTGTAATAAAAAGAGAATAATCCATAATTTTTCTATTCCTAGAACCCCTCAACAAAATGGAGTAGTTAAACGTAAGAATAGAACGATACAAGTGAAAAGTCGATGTGTATGATTTAAGCAGGATCTATATGGATATAGCGGAATTGTAGATGATATATTAATTAGCTAATATACAATAGTTACACAGGTAAAAAGCTAAGCTATAGAAATATATCCAAAGTAAATGCAATAAGAAACGAAACTAGGATGGTTTAGACTTCCCGCCTTACGTCCTGTCCCGAAGCTCCTCTTCGGAATTCACTATCACGCCCTCTCTTAACCTGGAGGAATAGGTCAGTATACCCAAGCCCCAACAAGGATGCCTCTCGCCTGAGCAACTATACAGGACTTCAACAATTACAAGTATTTTGCTTTTGCTTTGTGTTTTTGAATCAACACGGATAGTCAACGGTTTAAGTACACCCTTCCTATAATCTTATCCTCGAGTATTTGAAATGTTTTCAAAGACTAAAGGAAGTTAGTTGCTTGTCGAATCAAGATATGAGAAGTGTTATCAAGGATTCAACAAGTAACTTGAATTGAGAGAGCTTTTGTTTGCAAAGTATATAGAAGTTTATATAAGAAAATAGAGAGAATATAATCAGAACTGGTGATTTGGAAAACACGTTTGAAGTGTTCATATAACAGTAGAAAGGTAGCAATTCTTCATGAAGAGTTTTAACCAAAAGAAGTTTCCATTTCCTTTCATAAATGAAGAGATTCCTCTTCATGAATAGAGGCAACTTTTCAGAAAAATATTTGTTGTTTCGAATCAATCGACTGGTTAAAAATCGTCAGTTGACTGGTTGAAGTAGACTTTAAAACGTTTGGATAAAAACTTTTCAAAACTAGCCATTATATACAAAAACTCTCTAACCAGTCGACTGGTCATTTATCTATCAGTCGACTAGTAGACCTGTTTTTGTACATTCATGACTTTTTAAAGCCTTTTAAATATATATATTTACTTTGTTTTGTATATTGTGTTATACTTAAGGATAGATTTTAACATAATTCTAACACGACTCAATGTGTATATGTGTGTGTGTGTGTATAACCTTATCTGTATGACATGATTCCCATTGCAACTTCTTTTATTGTTGGCATTAATTAAAATCTTGATATCAATAACAAGAGTGTGAGAGAACTATGTTATATGATAGTAATTTACTAAGAAATTTTTGGGTTGAGGCAGTTGCAACAGCTTGTTATATTTTAAATAGAATTTCAATTAGACCCATAACTCATAAAACTCTGTATGAACTTTTGTATAATAAAAAACCAAAGTATCATATTTTAAAATATTTGGAAGTAAATGTTTGTACTTAATACTAAAGAAAATTCAGACAAATTTGACTCGAAAACCGATAAAGGAATATCTATTGGATATTCAGAAAGAAGTAAGGCATATAGAGTTTTCAATACTAGATACAATACTATTGAAGAAACCTTAAATATATCGTTTGATAAACATTATAAATTTATAACACAAAACAATGAAGTTGAAAGTGAAAATGAAATTAATGAAACAAATCATGAAGATAGTCAACCAAATAAACGAATTAGATTACTTAGAGACCACCTTGTAGAAAATTTCTTAGGAGATATTGAATCCATCATTAGAATTCATAATCAATAAAATAATATGAGTATTTCTGCATTTAGTTCAACTATTGAACCTAGGAATCCAAAGGAAGCATCTTCCGATGATTCATGGATCCTTGCCATGCAAGAAGAACTGAACCAGTTTACTAGGAATGATGTATTGGAACTTGTTCGTAGACCAGAGGATAAGACTATAATAGGAACTTAATGGGTTTATAAAAATAAAATGAATGAACACGGTGAGGTCATAAGAAATAAGGCATGACTGGTAGCATAAGGTTATACTCAAGAAGAAGGAATAGATTACAATGAAACATTTGCCCCTGTAGCAAGATTAGAAACTATTAGGATTTTACTAGCCTTTGCAAACCATAATAATTTCAAATTATATCAGATGGATATTAAAAGTGCTTTTCCAAATGAATTTGTTGAAGAATATGTATATGTAAAGCAACTACCTCTCTTTGATGATGAAAAATTACCAAATCACGTATATAAGTTAAAGAATGTTTTATATGGTTTATAACAGGCTCCTAGGGCTTAGTATGATAGATTAATAAATTATCTAGTACAATCCAACTTTGAAATTGGAAAGTTAGATAATACTTTGTTTATTAAAAAAAAATAAGGATGTACAATTAGTACAGATATATGTTGACGATATAATTTTCTGATCAACAAACGGTAAGATAAATAAAGAATTTTCAGATATTGTGACCCAACAGAATTTGAGTTGAGTCATATGGGAGAACTAACGTTCTTTCTAGGCTTACAAATTTGTCAATTAAAGAATGGAATATTTATTAATCAAGAAAAATATGAAAGAGATCTAATTAATAAATATAATCTGACAACAACTAATGGGAGACCATGGCAACTAATATAGCATTAAGTAGAGACGATACGACAAAAGACATTGATCGGAAATTATATAGAGAAATGATAGGATCACTATTATATATAACAGCTAGTAGACTAGATATAATGCATAGTGTATGTCTCTATGCAAGATATCAATCACAAACTAAGAAAACACATTTAAAAGCCGTGAAACGTATTCTAAGGTATGTAAATCATACATCAGAATTTGGATTATTTTATCCTCAGGATGATTCATTCGATATAGTTTCTTATTGTGATGGTGATTATGCAGGATGTAAATCCGATTGTAAAAGTACTAGTGGAACATGTCACTTCTTAGGACATTCACTAGTCTCTTGGTTTAGTAAAAAGAAAAATACTGTATCTTTGTCAACAACTGAAGAAGAATATATCTCTGCTGCTTTGGCGTGTTCACAAGTAATATATATGCAACAAACTCTAAATGAATTTGGATTAAATATAAACAAATCACCAATATACTGCGATAATACAAGTGCTATAAATATTTCTAAAAGTCAACTCATCATTCAAGAACTGGACATATCGATATACGACATCATTTTCTAAGAGATAATGTAAGTAAAAGAAAAATTTACTCGAATTTATAGAAACAGATAAACAAATAGCAGATATATTAACAAAACCATTAAACGAAGCAACATTTACTAAATTGAGAAGAGAATTAGGCATATGTTCACTAAGGGAAATAGTATAATTATATATATATATATAAGAATAACATAAACAATCAGAAAAATAAAATGATAAATACAAGTATATCGACATACATATTTCATTATGTCAACATATAACTGCCAGATTTTTAAAATTAATTCCCACCAAAAGTTAGTTACAATAATCATTTAAACTCTCCACTTCAAATTTTCCTCTTCATTCTCATTTCTCACTTCTGTAAAAACTCTATACTATAATAAACAGTGGCCTCCACCAATTTTAACACTCAAATTAATCCTGAATCATAAGCTGGACTATCCAAAGGTCATTTTCAATGTTCTACTCTATCACATGTCATCAAACTTGAGGAGAAGATGGAATACACTCTTCAAATGCTCGCTGAAATACAAGTGCTTCAAATTCGAATGAGCCAAGAGCAAAATAAACAAGGAAAAATGATGAGAAGTCTTCTTAAATTTGTAATCGATAATCAGGCGAATCCAATTATCATCGAAGATGATAATCAAGCCATGGAAGAAGATTTGGAACCAAAAGCGGAGGAGTAATAAATAATGGAGGAAGAAGAACCTGAGGGGATTCAATAAGTAGTTACGAAAGAAGATGATCAAGTTGTATGTGTGGGAGAGGCTTTGTTCGATCAAAATGGAAATGTGATTGAACTAAGTGGGGATTTTTGTCTCCATTTCCTAAATTGTCTAATCCATATGTCTTCCGTCGTCAAAAATAATTAGAATTTAGGCTTTTCTTTTCGTTTCTTTACGTTCGTTCGATGTATTGCGTTTATAGTATTTCGTGTAATATCGCTTGTATAAACTAAGTTTAATATAATGATTGTTTTGTTTGTCAAAAGTATTCTATTTTTTTTATATAAGCAAGAATTTAAGGGAATTCATATACAAAGTATTATAATTAGTTATACATTTATAAATCTTAATCTAGAATAATATAGTTTAGACTGATATTGAATTTAGGGGGAGTACTTTACTTTAGTATAGGAATTATTTAGATAGTTATAGGATTAAGGGGGAGTATTTTTATAATTCATTTTTAATAATACCAAAGGGTGAGAAATTATAAAATATAGAATTAGTTTATAGGATTCATATAGATATGGGAAGTATCAGAAGGGTTACCATCAACAGGTATGTACATGTATGATATTTTATAAAATAAGGTTGTCATCATCAAAAATGGGGAGATTGTTGGAGAATGGAGTTTTCTTATGACAACAACCTTATTTCAATATTAATTGATTATAAAATATATATACTAACACCATAATTTAGAATATACACATACATATATATATACATATGCAGAATTGTTATACAGGAATTTATATTAAAGAATGTACTATTTAAGAGCTTTTAGAGATTCAGAATTCAGAAATGATTCAAGATTCATGAGTAAAGAAGATTTCAAGAGTTCAATAATTCAAGATAAATATAGTAATAGAGTCTACTTTATGTAAGACTCTGAATAGCACTCAAGGTTCGAATTCAAATTCAAATTCTGGTTTTCAAACTTTAAATTCTATTTTCAAATTCTATCTCCATCTTTATTGAGTTTCCCTATTTTACTTTCTCTATTTTATTTTTGATTTTATACTCAAGTTTTATAGTTTATAAGTTTTATATAGTTATATACTTTTATATACTTTATATTTAGGGTGAGTTTTTTACAGGTCCCTATTAAGTTTCAAATTTTGGCTCACATCCAGTCATAAACTTATTATAAATTAGGTCCCTATTTTTCAAAAGTAGCTCAAGAAACGATTTTTTTTTTAAAATACGAAAATTAAAATTAAAATAAATTATGCATTCGACAAAAAAAGCACTCAAAAAAAATCAAAACCCATGATAAAGTAAAAAAAAGCAAAAAAAAACAACGAAAAATGCAGTTAAATGCATAATATTATGCAAGAATTCCAATTTCTTGCATATATATGTTGCAATAACCCGGAAATTTTGGGCCAATTTAAATTTTTTATTTTGGCAATTTTAAATATTTAAAATGGATTATTTTAAATAACGACGACGAGAAATTTATTTCTAATATAAATAGAACATATATATTTATATAAATCGTCGTTAGAATATAAATATTTATTTTTAAATATAAAAGGAATTGAAAATGGCGCGGTAGTTTGAAATTTCGATTTCGAATTTCAAATTTCAAATGAATGTACAGTATTCAAAATAAACCGGATTTTAGCAAAACCAAAAATATTTGAATCTATTTGAAAATATCTTTCCAATAAATCCAAAAAATCAAAATTTCATAGCGGGGATAAAAAGTTATGCCCAGTTGAAATTTCATAATAGTCGCTAGGGAATTTTGAGCCCTTAAAAATGGAAATTTTACAAACGACCTCGGTTTTCGACGAAACCACTTTTGTTGGATCCGTGATGTCAAGTTATTGCTAGATTTCAAAATTTGTAATTTTTCGAATCAATATGTGAGCATGGCGAAAGAAAATGTGTTTTGACAGTTTCAGTTGATTTTAATCGAGTAGAAAATGGCCATTTTTCAAACGATCTCGGAATTTGACGAAATTAGTTTTGTTAGGACCGTATCGTCAATACGAAGCTGGAAAATATTTTTTGGGAATTTTTAAAGTCCGTATGTGGCCCCGGTAAATTGAAATGTTCGTTCAAATTCAATATGTAGATTTATATTTTGATTTTGACGGAAACTGGTCGAAACAATGGAATTGGCCTACGAAACATATCCCATTGTGTTCGGAATGGGGGTAATTAGCTAGGGGCGATAGTCGTTGGGTCTCGTTTGCCGTTCGTATACGAAATCACAATTATGGAGAAAATAAATTAATTAATTAAATAAAATATTCCCCCATCCTCTCCCTTAGTCAACGACACCCCCCTTTCCTTTTCACGATACAAATTAAAAAAAAAGAGAAAGGGGCGAACGGCGGGGGAGGAGGACGTTCGCCACGGCGACCAGGGGCGGCGCACCTCTGGCGCCGCCGCCCAGGAAGATCCCCCCTTGCGCCTCCTTCCTCCTCCCTTCTCCCCTCGCCCCCTTCTCCATTATAACCGCCGCACCTAAACCCCGATTTCAGCCACCGCCCGTCGCTCCTCCGCCCTAGCCGCGCCTCCGCAGGCTTCCACCACCTCAGGCGCCCCTCTCTCATCCCTTTCCTCTCCCCTCCTTCTCCAATTGAAGATCCACCGCCCCTAAATCCCCCAAACATTGAAACCCTAGCCTCCTGACGCCTGCCGCCGCCACCTGACTAGACTGCCGACCCCCTGCCGAAGCCGATGAGCCACCGCGAGCTCCTCCAGCGAGCGCTAGCCCTAGTCAATGTTGAACAGTAAGTTTATTTTCAATTTTGTTTATTTATTTTCTATAAACTTTGTTTTATAAATCTGAATCTATTTGAATACGATTTTTGTATATAGATTTGAAATAGAAAATTGCGATTCTTATATAGAGAAAGCTTTGATTTTTATGTAGGTAAAGGTAAGATTTATATTTCAGGAAGTTGGGATTTTTAACACGAAAAGGAATAACTTTTCTAAAATAAAAAGAATAGAATTTTATATGCTAAAAGATTTGATTTTTATTTTATTATGAAGTTAGGGAAATAAAAATACGATTTTTATCATCTCGAAGGCAAAATAAAAATATGATTTTTATATTATATAGATAATAAAAATTCGATCTTTATTATGTAGGAGATATAAAAATATGATTTTTATTATGTAGAAGAAGCAAAGTTGTGATTATCATATGAGTGGCGATATAAAAATATGGTTTTATTTATATTGAACACCGTTATAAAAATAGAATTTTTATCTATATAGTAGGGGTGTAAAAATAGAATTTTTATCTATATAGTAGCGGTGTAAAAATAGAATTTTATTGTAACAAACCAGAAAATACGAGCCAATTTAAAATTTTTAAATTGGTTATTTCAAAGGAATTTGAACAATTGAAATAGAATATTTCAATAAAATAATGAATTAGAAATAGTATGGTAGTTTGAAAATTCGAATTCAAACTTTGACTGACTGTGCAGGGTGGAAAATATAACGGATTTTAGCGAAACCAAAAATATTTAAATCTGTTTATAAATACCTTTCTAACGAATCTGAAAAATCAAAGTGTCATAGCGGGAATCAAAAGTTATAGCCAAATGAATTTTCACAAAGGTCGCTATATAGAATATACAACCATTGAAAATAGGCATCTTGCAAACGACCTCGGAATTCGACAAAACCACTTTTGTTGGGTCCGGGATGTTAAACTATTGCTAGGTTTCAAATTTCATAATTTTTGAAGCTAGTATGTGAGCGTGGCAAAAGAAAATGTGTTTGGTCAATTTCTGTTAAATAGGATCGACCATAAAATGGCCGTTTTTCAAACGATCTCAGAATTCGACGAAACTAGTTTTGTTGGGACCGTATCGTCAAAACATAGCCAGATTTATTTTTCTGGAATTTTTCGAATCAGTTTGTGGCCCTAGCAAATTGAATATTAAATGTTTTATACTTTAATTTGAAAAATAACTGACTGTAACAGTCGAATTGGCCAACGAAACATATCCCATTGTGTCCAGGATGGGGGTATTTAGCTAGGGGCGACAGTCGTTGGGTTTGAATTGGGGTTCGTAAGTGAAAACCCTAATTTTCTGAATAATATATATATCGGCCAATAGGAAATTTCCATTCATAAAATAAAATAAAATAAAAACGCTTTCTCTCTCGTATCGACGGCGACTGGAGCTCCTTTCTTCCTGACCAGATTCTGATCGCCGCAGCCACCTTCAAGCGCAGCCACCACCCTGACTCGACGCCGCCGACTCCCCTCTTCAAATCCGACCAACCCTTTCTCCCTACGCCAGCGTCGAGAATGACGCCCAGGAAGTCGCCGACTTCACGTCGACGCCACGATCGCCAGAGGCGATCGCACCTACTCCTCCGACCACCGACAGGACCGCATCGCTCCCCTCTTTCACGTCCCACCCTCTGATCGGAGCATCGATTCACGGATTTTCTGAAAAATCCGAACCCTAGTTCGAACCACTTTGAAAGGTGAGATCTTTATTTTATCTGAACTTTGAAAAATCATATCTTTATGGTGCGTTGACGAAATTCGATGAAGCAGGAAACATCGTGACCGCAAGGAGGCTCTCTACCACATAGAAGAGACCGCGGATTTTTCTGAGCCATCTACGATTTTTAGCACTCCAAAAACCAAGGTGAGAAATCTAAATTAAATGAAATTAAATGGAAAATGTCATGTATAAATTATACAAGCGAAGTATAAATTAAACACGTGTTGTATACCTCATGTACATGCGTTGTGTAAGCTATATGAGCGAAGTATGAATTATACATGCATAGTATAAATGATATGTGTGTTGAAATGCAAGTGAAATATAGAAATTATATATATATATATATATATATATATATATATATATATATATATATATACTCCCCTCGTCCACAAACCATGGACGATATTTATTGTTGTGAATTGGTGTGAAATATTGGATGAAAATTGTGAATGGTTGAATAATTGTTTGTGGTTGAAATTGATTGGTAGTGGTTGAAAAATACCCATTGGTGATTGAAATCAAATTGGAAATAATTGTGGAAATGAAAATAAAACATGCCGCCTGCGTGCGAATTAGATGCATGAATCCCCATTGTCAAAAACCGCGAGGTTTTAAGGTAGAGCGAGGAGCCGTACTCGGGACGGTGCCGGTTTTAACTACCCTGCCGTTATGCTGCCGAAATTTTGAATAATATTCATGTGTTAGAATTATTTTCATATGTTGAAATTATTTTCATGCGATGAAATTAAAATCATGTGTTGAAACTATATCCATGTGTGGAAATGCTCATGTGTTGAGAAGTGATGTGTGAAAATTAAATTCATGTGTAAATGAATAAAGTGTTTAAACAATAAAAATCACATTTTTATAATATATATGAAGTATGTAAAATATTCGCCTTATATATAAATAGTTTCAACAATAAAAATTTCATCTTTCTTATATGAACAAATTATATGAAATATCCATGTGTGGAGATGCTCATGTGTTGAGAAGTGTGTGTATTGGAAAAGTTCATGTGTTGAATAAAAAGATCGAATAATAAAAATTACATTTTTATTGAAATTATGAAGTGTTAAAAATATTCATGTGTTGAATAAATATTTTAGATGATAAAAATACCATTTTTATCATGTATGTGATTTGCTAAAGATATGCGAGCGTTGAAATAAATATTTGTGAAAGAGGGATTGTTTTTAACATGCATAGGAACTAAATAAAATAGTCATGTGTTGAAATATATTTTAGTTCGCCAAAATTATCATTTTTGAAATGTGAAGTGTTAAAAATAACCACTTGTTCAAATAAATATGCATGAGTTGAAATATACATTAATTAGCTAATGATATGATTTTTGCCTATGTATGCAACATTAGAATGAATGGTGTTTTTAAACCAAAGTGAATCAAAAATGAAGTTGAATAGAAAATGATAAGTAATGAAAATTGCATATATGTACATGCATATTTATTGAACAGGTTATAGCAAAGAGGCTAGAGAAGAGTAATAAAATTGTGTGCCCGACAAATAGGTACATGTTTATTGTTTTGTTTGGGTGATGATTTTATGAGCCTATTGGCTAGCCGCTTGGCTTTTTCATTTTCTTTTTGAGATGAGACGCCCGTGTGGCTATTTGGGAATTTTCCCAGCCCCTCCCGTACAAAGGAGGTTATGGCAAAAATTTCCAAAATTTAAAGGCGTTAGTGAAATATTTGAAATGAAAACGATATAGGAATTTTCGAATGAACTATATTTATATAAATATATAAATATAAATAAAATTAAAACGAATCGTGGCCGTGCAGTTTGTGTTTTGAAACCGTGATTTCAAACGACTAGTGCGGGAAATCCGACCATTGGATTTTTCCGAAACCGCAACTGTTGGGTTCGCCTTGGAAATATCTTTCCAACGACACCAACTTTGTAAAGATCCGACTATTGAATTGTATGGAATGTTTAATTCAAATCTGAAGAAAAACAGCGCCAGAAACGATTATATTTATATATATATAAATATAATTAAATTAAATCGAATAATGACGATGTAGTTCGTAATTTGAAATCGTAACTTCAAACGACTAGTGTGGAAGATCCGACCTTCCGATTTTCCCAAAACTGAAACTGTTGGATTTGTTTTGAAATGATCTTCCTAATGATATAAAATTTGTGAAGATCCAACGGTTAGATTTTCAGATATGTGTAAAACAAATTTAGTGAAAAACAGCGCCAGTGCCTCGGCACGACCTGAAACGTCGTTTAATTAAATATGGCCGTTTTAAATAAATAAAAATGGCGATATATCGTTATAAAATACTATAGACGATATAGAGTGGAAATAAACCAATTTTGTTGTGTTTTCTTGATATGTGATGGTTGAATATGTTTAACATGAAAATTATACTAAGGAACTGAAATGTGAATGTTGAATAGTTTAACCATGTGAAAAATTGATTTGAAAATCTAAATATACGTGGGTTATTTGAAAAGGCCGAGTTCATTCTAATTTCAAATAATCGATCGACGTTGAGAAGTCGAAGATTCGAAGACGGTTGAAGACCGACGATCTTCACATTGGATGGATAGGTGCTACTAATGCTCGTGATTGGAGTAGCTACCTTGAAGGAGCTGAAGTAGTAGCCGTCCGGACGTATTGTTGATCGTACGGATATGCGAGGAATTGGTGCCTCCGGTTTTGTTCAAACCCAGAACGAACTTGTAAATGGACTGTGTGTCTGACATTGGATTTTGTTCTGTGCTGATTGATCTCTGTTAAATATATATCTGTTTGGCGGTGGAGAATTTATTCTCTTGCATAACGCCCTTCTCTAAGATGTACGAGCTCAGAGGTTATGTATTGATAGAAATCAGTCGCATGGAATGGATTGCCTGTGTGGCACGCCTAAGTGGCGTATGATCAAGGCTTCTGTTGCAAAGCAAAGTCTTGTGGTTGATGATCAAAGCACAGCCTGTGTGGCATAGCTTTGTGTATAACGTGAATTCGCGAGCCTCACACCCCGGTATGAGTCAAAAACGGGAGAAGGACCCAAGGAGTGCACGACGTTTCTTTCTAGCTATGGTGGTGTCAGTGACCTACCAGCCCTGACATTTATATCTACTTTTCACCTGTGTGGTTGTTGGAATACGAGGCGCCTCGATTATAGGTCTGTAACGACCGGGAAACGTGTGTTTAGGAATTGCTAATCCTCAAAAGTAATAGTGGACCGGCCTTTTAGGATCCAGGGATTGATGTGTGCGGTCCCGAGCCATTTGCTAGAGTGTCTCGAACGGAGAGGAGCTTACCGCTTGCCTCGACTCATGATGGAATCCGACTTCCAATACAAAATATGCGGATGTAATTGTATTACTAGTATGGTGACATGATATATGGTACCTATGCCGTCTAGGATTGATATTTATGATTGAAATCACTTTTGAAATATATATGCACTAGTAATAATATCAAACACTTTTGTTTTATACGTATGAAGCATTTTTGGCCATTATAAGGTAAAACTCTATCCTTTGGCTTGCGTTGCATTGTGTGATGGGACCTGAGTCTTATAATGCCTTCATTTTGATAAAAAGCATTGCAATGATTTAATCATTTACTTTATTTCATGCACTAGCACTCATTGGAGTAAACCCGTTCCGCGAAAGTGGCATGGTCCTTTGATTTGCCTTATTATTGTTGTTTAATAAGTTAAGTAGATTTCTCATACCAGTCCCATGACTGACTCGTAGTTTGTTTCACCTTGCAAACTCGGGTGCCCTCATTTTCACACGGGCAGCCTAGTTACAGGTATCTGGTGCACTTTTGGCTCACGGCGAGGCTTGACTACACCGTGTTGACTATGACTTTTTCCGACATGATTGTATATGTATTATGATTCCGCCACTGGCGATGTAGACTGATGTTTAGTTTGTGTACTCTTTATGTATGATTCCGCCTCTGGCGATGATAACAGATTATGTATTATTATGCACTAAGTTGTATCCTGCACTGTGCTCTCTGATGTGGTGATATCTATATGATTCCGCTGTCATATGTGTGTAAATTATTCTATTTCTTGTTTATGCTATTATCTGTGATCTGCTAATGATGATTAACGTGTTATATTCCAATGATTATCCTTGACACCGTGTCACGGGGTTTTGGGATCGTCACAGCTGGTATTAGAGCTTTGGTTAACCTTAGTTCTGGAGTCTAACACATTAAACACTTCGTCAAAATAGAATCAGTAGTATTCTAAGGCGAGTAGCTCATTAGAGATAGGACTAGTAATGTCCTAGAATGAGCCAAGCAGAATAGCAAAAATAATTTGATCAGTCCATCGTTATCTTTCCTTATGTTTTCTGCTTAACCATACAATAAAATTATCATTTCTGTAGGCTAACTCTTTTCTTGCTTGTACAGAATTTGAACAATGGCTGCCCGAGTAGCCGCTGCTAGAGGAGGCCGAGCTGGCCGTGGCAGAGGACGAGGAGAAGTCCCAGTTGAAGAAGGACCCTTGAAACAACTCCCGGGCGCTCAACAATTTGAGCTGGATCGCGTGGCTAAGAGACACAAGAACCTAGGAGGCAAAACCTTCTTTGGGACTGGCACAGTAATAGAGGCTTTTACATGGCTGAAAACATGCGAGAAGATACTAGAAGGCCTAAGGCTCGATGATCAAGATAAATCTTTTATGGGCGCTTGGCTCCTACAAGAAGAAGCTGAACTATGGTGGGAAGCTCTCACCGCCGGGAATAGAAATGCTGGTATAACCTGGGACGGATTCAAAGAACTATTCAAAGAGAAGTATGTCCCAGAGCAAGCCCTTGAGTGCATGCACGACGACTTCGCAAACCTCCAGCAGAGGGATCTCTTGGTGCAAGATTATCTGAATAAGTTTACACAATTGTCCCGCTATGCTCCAGAGCTCGTCGCCACCGCAAAGTCCAAGAATAAGAGGTTCATCCTCGGGCTGAAGCGACAGTACCATGATAGACCCATGGCCCACATCAAGCTGGGGTTTAATGAATTGGTGGAACTGGCGTGCAACTACGAAAACCTGGATTAAAGGCACCTGGAACATGATCGTGCTAAAAGCCAAGCCGGAAATAAACGCAAGCCCGCTATGAATCAAGCGGAGTCAAGCCAAGCGGCATCCTCGAAACCACAGACTGGCAGGCCGCCAAAAGGAAGCTGCTATAATTGTGGCAAGGTGGGGCACTACTCTAATGTTTGCACAGCCCCGAAGAGGCAGAAGACAAATTCACAAGGTTCAAGCCAGGGCTCTCAGAACCCTCGCTCCTGCTTTAATTGCCGCATGACGGATCATCTTGTCAAAGACTGTCCTTTGCTTAAGAAGGCCGTAGTAGCTCACTTGTATGACAAGACGAACCCGCCGGCTGCTTCCGATGGAGCAGGTAAACCCGATGTTTTGGGAGGTACCCTTACAATTAAAAATATTCCTGTTTCTGTATTATTTGACATGGGTGCATCACGTAGTTTTATTACTAGTAATACAGTTCACAAATTAAAGTTAAAACAAAGGAAGCTGAAAGAATCGGTTGAAGTACATAATCCGATAGGGGGTTCTATTATTCTCAGTTCGTGTTGTAAAGTGCCTACTTCTTTCTTCCGATACCAGTTTGCTTTCAATCTAGTCGTTATGGACTTTCCCGAATTCGATATTATTCTCGGGCTTGATTGGTTAACGAAATACGAAGCTGAAGTGTGCAGAAAGAATAGTAAAAATTCGAACGAAGCTTGGATATATTACTGTACCCTGTCATGGTTCGGATCCGGATAGAAAAGAATTTTGGTCTGCGTTAGAAGTTATCCCCACTTCCTTAGAAAAGATTCCTGTTGTTAGAAACTATGCGGATGTGTTTGAAGAAGTCGAAAACTTATCTCCGTGAAGAGAAATAGAATTCAGAATTGATCTAATTCCCAATGCCAGACCAGTAGTGCATCCAATTCGCAGAATGACTCCAAAGGAAAAAGAAGAATTAGGCGATCAAACTCGCCAACTGTTGTGGAAGGGTCTAATCAGACCTAGCTTTTCTAATTGGGGTGCAGCTGTGGTGTTTGTCCCAAAGTCAGACGGTACTCTTCGATTGTGTGTTGATTACCGGGACCTCAACAAATAGACGCTCAAAAACAAATACCCATTACCCCGCATCGATGATCTGCTAGACCAGTTAAATGGGGCGAGAGTATTTTCCCGCATGGACCTAGCTACGGGTTTTCATCAACTGAGAATTGCAGAGGAGTGTGTTCCTTTGACAGCTTTCAGAGGTCCAGACATACTTTATGAATGGTTAGTAATGCCGTTCGGCCTGTGCAATGCTCCAGCATACTTTGTCGATTTGATGGATAGAGTGTTCAGGGGAGTTCTGAATAAATTTGTCCTCGTATTCATCGATGATATTTTAATCTACTCCAAATCAAAACCCGAGCATGAAAAACACTTAGAACAAGTATTGGAGATTCTAAGAAAGAACATCTTCAATGCCAAATTCTCAAAATGTGTCTTTTGGCAAGAAGAAGTGAAGTTCCTTGGCCATGTCATGTCAAAGAAAGGGATTTCTTTAGATCCGAGCAAAATAACAGCAATTCAAGACTGGAAACTACCCACTACACCCACAGAGGTTAGAAGTTTTATAGGGTTGGCTAGTTATTATCGAAAGTTCGTTAAGGATTTTTCGAAGATATCTGGTCCATTAACGAAGCTTACAAGGAAGAATGAGAAATTTAAGTGGACTTCCGACTGTGAAGAAGCTTTCCAGGAATTGAAATCGAAACTGACAGCTGCTCCAGTGTTAACCATTATCGATGACAATCAGAATTTGATGGTTTGGACAGATGCTTCTGTTAGGGGTCTTGGTGCAGTGTTAATGCAAAGAGGCCAAGTAGTCGCTTATGCAAGCCGCCAACTGAAACCGCATGAGAAGAATTATGTAACTCATGATCTTGAGTTGCTAGCTATCGTTTTTGCTTTGAAAATCTGAAGGCATTATTTATTGGGCGAGAAATTTGTACTGTACATAGATCATCAATCATTGAAGTATTTATACACCCAGAAAGATCTGAATTTGAGACAGCAGCGTTGGCTAGAATTTCTTGCAGCATATTATCTAGATATCCTGTATACACCGGGGAAGGCTAACGTTGTAGCGGATGCGCTTAGTAGAAAAACCGCAATCATTGCCAATCTTATAATTACACCTGGATTGATTGATAAGATTTCAGTCTTTCAAAAGACGATGAATTTATTCAGATAATCAGTCAGAGGGTCAAGGAAGGTGAAACCACAAGTTTCTGTATTGACGATAAGGGGGTTCTCAAGTTAAATGATAGGATTTGCATCCCAAATATTCTAGGCCTTCGAAGAGAGGTGCTGGATGAATGCCATAAATCCAAACTTTGCATTCATCCTGGCGTAAGTAAAATGTACAACGATATCAAACGCACTTTCTGGTGGAGAGCAATGAAGAGGGATATTTCTTTGTATGTTAGCAGATGCCCTACTTGTCAATTAGTCAAGAGCGACCGACAGAAGCTAGCTGGATTGTTGCAACCGTTGGAAGTCCAAGGTTGGAAATGGGAACAGATTTCCATGGACTTCATAGATGGTTGCCGCGAACCAGGAAAGGTAGTGACCGCATTTGGGTAATCGTAGATCGCTTCACGAAGACTGCCCATTTCATACCTGTCAGATCCAATAGAACCGCTCAAAGTCTAGCACAGATATATTTCAAAGAAATTGTTAAGCTGCATGGAATTCCCATCAGCATAGTCAGTGATAGAGACCCAATATTTGCTAGCAAATTATGGGAGGCATTCCAGACAGAATTGGGAACGAAACTGAATATGAGCGCCGCTTATCACCCTCAGACAGATGGCCAAACTGAGCGGGTGAATAGAATTCTGGAAGATTTACTGCGGGCTTGTATAATTGATTTTGGTGGGTCATGGGAAGACCACTTACATTTGGTAGGATTCTCATATAACAATAGCTATCAAGCAAGTTTGGGAATGTCGCCATTTGAAGCATTATATGGCAGACCGTGCAGATCTCCAGCATGTTGCGTAGAACCTGGCAACAGACATGTGTTAGGACCCGATATGATTAGAGAAGCGTCTGATAAAGTCGACTTCATCAAAAAGAGATTGAGAACCGCACAAAGCCGACAGAAAAGTTACGCAGATTCTAGAAGAAGAGATTTGACATTTGTTGTTAGTGACCATGTTTATTTGAAAGTTTCTCCGATGAGAGGAGTAATCAGATTTGGCAAAACTAGGAAGTTGGCACCGAGATTTATTGGTCCCTTTCCTATACTTGAACGAATTGGAACTCTTGCTTATAGGGTTCAATTACCAGATTGGTTGCCTGGAGTGCATGATGTATTTCACGTATCTCAACTTAGAAGTCATGTGCATGATCCGGATCTTGTTGTAGACGAGGCAGCGCAACAGGACTTGGAAATAACTCCAGAATTAGCAGTCAGAAGAGAGCCATTAAAGATTGTTGGCAAAGAAACTAGAGAGCTAAGAAGCAAAAAGGTTCATTTAGTTAAAGTGCAGTGGAGTAGTGATCCTAGAGACTGTACTTGGGAGACTGAGGAAAGCATTAAGCAAGCTTACCCCAAATGCAGAGTGGACATCTCTGACTAACTCCGGTGCAAGGTACCTTTACAATACTTTGCATTTACATTTTGTTTCCTACTTTACCGTTGTTTCCTTTTCGGGGATGAAAAGTTTTAAGTAGGGGAGATTGTAACAACCCAGAAAATACGAGCCAATTCAAAAATTTTAAATTGGTTATTTCAAAGAAATTTGAACAATGGAAATAGAATATTTCAATAAAATAATGAATTAGAAATAGTATGGTAGTTTGAAAATTTGAATTCAAACTTTGACTGACTGTGCAGGGTGGAAAATATAACGGATTTTAGCGAAACCAAAAATATTCAAATCTTTTTACGAATACCTTTCTAACGAATCTGAAAAATCGAAGTTTCATAGCGGGAATCAAAAGTTATGGCCAAATGAATTTTCAGAAAGGTCGCTATATAGAATATACAGCCCTTGAAAATAGACATTTTGCAAACGACCTCAGAATTCGACGAAACCACTTTTGTTGGGTCCGGGATGTTAAACTATTGCTAGGTTTCAAATTTCATAATTTTTGAATCTAGTATGTGAGCGTGGGAAAAGAAAATGTGTTTGGCCAATTTCTGTTAAATAGGATCGACCAGAAAATGGCCGTTTTTCAAACGATCTCAGAATTCGACGAAACTAGTTTTGTTGGGACCGTATCGTCAAAACATAGCCAGATTTATTTTTCTGGAATTTTTCAAATCAGTTTGTGGCCCTGGCAAATTGAAATATACGTTCAAATTGAATATTAAATGTTTTATACTTTAATTTAAAAAATAACTGAATGTAACAGTCGAATTGGCCAACGAAACATATCTCATTGTGTCCGGGATGGGGTATTTAGCTAGGGGCGATAGTCGTTGAGTTTGAATTGGGGTTCGTAAGTGAAAACCCTAATTTTCTGAATAATATATATATCGGCCAATAGGAAATTTCCATTCATAAATTAAAAAAAAACAGCTTTCTCTCCCGTATCGACGACAACTGGAGATCCTTTCTTCCCGACCAGATTCCGATCGTCGCAGCCACCTTCAAGCGCCGCCACCACCCTGACTCGACGGCGCCGACTCCCCTCTTTAAATCCGACCAAACCCCGCCCATTCTCCCTTCGCCAGCGACGAGAACAACGCCCAGGAAGTCGCCGACTTCACATCGATGCCATGATCGCCAGAGGCGATCGCACCTGCTCCTCCGACCACCGACAGGACCGCCTCGCTCCCCTCTTTCACGTCCCACCCTCTGATCGGAGCATCGATTCACAGATTTTCTGAAAAATCCGAACCCTAGTTCGAACCACTTTGAAAGGTGAGACCTTTATTTTATCTGAACTTTGAAAAATCATATCTTTATGGTGCGTTGGCGAAATTCGATGAAGCAGGAAACATCGTGACCGCAAGGAGGCTCTCTACCACATAGAAGAGACCGCGGATTTTTTTGAGCCATCTATGATTTTTAGCACTCCGAAAACCAAGGTGAGAAATCTAAATTAAATGAAATTGAATGGAAAATGTCATGTATAAATTATACAAGCGAAGTATAAATTATACATGTGTTGTATACCTCATGTACATGCGTTGTGTAAGCTATATGAGCGAAGTATGAATAATACATGCATAGTATAAATGATATGTATGTTGAAATGCAAGTGAAATATAGAAATTACATATATATATATATATATATATATATATATATATATATATACACACAATCCCTCGTCCACAAACCATGGACGATATTTATTGTTGTGAATTGGTGTGAAATATTGGATGAAAAATGCGAATGGTTGAATAATTGTTTGTGGTTGAAATTGATTGGTAGTGGTTGAAAAATACCCATTGGTGATTGAAATCAAATTGGAAATAATTTTGGAAATGAAAATAAAACTTGCCGCCTGCGTGCGAATTAGATGTTGAATCCCCATTGTCAAAAACCGCGAGGTTTTAAGGTAGAGCGAGGAGCCGTACTCGGGACGGTGCCGGTTTTAACTACCCTGC
This sequence comes from Allium sativum, assembly GCA_030737875.1. NCBI lineage: Eukaryota > Viridiplantae > Streptophyta > Magnoliopsida > Asparagales > Amaryllidaceae > Allium > Allium sativum. The sequence goes on along the minus strand of CM060927.1, from coordinate 223,008,435 downwards.
CGTTATGCTGCCGAAATTTTGAATAATATTCATGTGTTAGAATTATTTTCATATGTTGAAATTATTTTCATGCGATGAAATTAAAATCATGTGTTGAAACTATATCCATGTGTGGAAATGCTCATGTGTTGAGAAGTGATGTGTGAAAATTAAATTCATGTGTAATGAATAAAGTGTTTAAACAATAAAAATCACATTTTTATAATATATATGAAGTATGTAAAATATTCGCCTTATATATAAATAGTTTCAACAATAAAAATTTCATCTTTCTTATATGAACAAACTATATGAAATATCCATGTGTGGAGATGCTCATGTGTTGAGAAGTGTGTGTATTGGAAAAGTTCATGTGTTGAATAAAAAGATCGAACAATAAAAATTACATTTTTATTGAAATTATGAAGTGTTAAAAAAATTCATGTGTTGAATAAATATTTTAGATGATAAAAATACCATTTTTATCATGTATGTGATTTGCTAAAGATATGCAAGCGTTGAAATAAATATTTTTGAAAGAGAAATTATTTTTAACATGCATAGGAACTAAATAAAATAGTCATGTGTTGAAATATATTTTAGTTCGCCAAAATTATCATTTTTGAAATGTGAAGTGTTAAAAATAACCACTTGTTCAAATAAATATGCATGAGTTGAAATATTCATTAATTAGCTAATGATATGATTTTTGCCTATGTATGCAACATTAGAATGAATGGTGTTTTTAAACTAAAGTGAATCAAAAATGAAGTTGAATAGAAAATGATAAGTGATGAAAATTGCATATATGTACATGCATATTTATTGAACAGGTTATAGCAAAGAGGCTAGAGAAGAGGAATAAAATTGTGTGCCCGACAAATAGGTACATGTTTACTGTTTTGTTTGGGTGATGATTTTATGAGCCTATTGGCTAGCCACTTGGCTTTTTCTTTTTCTTTTTGAGATGAGACGCCAGTGTGGCTATTTGGGAATTTTCCCAGCCCCTCCCGTACAAAGGAGGTTATGGCGAATTTTTCCAAAATTTAAAGGCGTTAGTGAAATATTTGAAGTGAAAACGATCTAGCAATTTTCGAATGAACTATATTTATATAAATATAAATAAAATTAAAACGAATTGTGGCCATGCAGTTCGTGTTTTGAAACCGTGATTTCAAACGACTATTGCGGGAAATTCGACCATTGGATTTTCCCAAAACCGCAACCGTTGGGTTCGCCTTGGAAACATCTTTCCAACGGCATCAACTTTGTAAAGATCCGACGGTTGGATTGTCTGGAATGTTTAATTCAAATCTGAAGAAAAACAACGCCAGAAACTATTATATTTATGTATATATAAATATAATTAAATTAAATCGAATAACGACGCTGCAGTTTGTAATTTGAAATCGTAACTTCAAACGACTAGTGTGGAAGATCCGACCATCGGATTTTCCCAAAACTGAAACCGTTGGATTTGTTTTGAAATGATCTTCCTAATGATATAAAATTTGTGAAGATCCTAGGTTAGATTTTCAGATATATGTAAAACAAATTTAGTGAAAAACAGCGCCAGTGCCTCGGCACGACCTGAAACGTCGTTTAATTAAATATGGCCGTTTTAAATAAATAAAAATGGCGATATATCGTTATAAAATACTATAGATGATATAGAGTGGAAATAAACCAATTTTGTTGTGTTTACTTGATATGTGATGGTTGATCATGTTTAACATGAAAATTATGCTAAGGAACTGAAATGTGAATGTTGAATAGTTTAACCATGTGAAAAATTGATTTGAAAATCTAAATATATGTGTGTTATTTGAAAAGGCCGTGTTCATTCTAATTTCAAATAATCGATCGACGTTGAGAAGTCGAAGAGTCGAAGAGTCGAAGACGGTTGAAGACCGACGATCTTCACATTGGATGGATGGGCGCTACTGATGCTCGTGATTGGAGTAGCTACCTTGAAGGAGATGAAGTAGTAGCTGTCCGGACGTATTGTTGATCGTGCGGATATGCGGGGAAATGGTGCCTCCAGTTTTGTTCAAACCCAGAACGAACTTGTAAATGGACTGTGTGTCTGACATTGGATTTTGTTCTGTGCTAATTGATCTCTGTTAAATATATATCTGTTTGGCGGCGGAGAATTTATTCTCTTGCTTAACGCCCTTCTCTAAGACGTACGAGCTCAGAGGTTATGTATTGATAGAAATCAGTCGCGTGGAGTGGATTGCCTGTGTGGCACGCCTAAATGGCATATGATCAAGGCTTCTGTTGCAAAGCAAAGTCTTGTGGTTGATGATCAAAGCACAGCTGTGTGGCATAGCTTTGTGAATAACGTGAATTCGCGAGCCTCACACCCCGGTATGAGTCAAAAACGGGAGAAGGACCCAAGGAGTGCACGACGTTTCTTTCTAGCTATGGTGGTGTCAGTGACCTACCAGCCCTGACATTTATATCTACTTTTCACCTGTGTGGTTGTTGGAATACGAGGCGCCTCGATTATAGGTCTGTAAGGACCGGGAAACGTGTGTTCAGGAATTGCTAATCCTCAAAAGTAAGAGAAGACCGGCCTTGGAGGATCCAGGGATTGCTGTGTGCGGTCCCGAGGCATTTGATAGAGTATCTCGAACGGAGAGGAGCTTGCCCCTTGCCTCGACTCATGATGGAATCCAACTTCCAATATGAAATATGCGGATGTGATTGTATTACTAGTATGGCGACGTGATATATGGTACCCATGCCGTCTAGGATTGATATTTATGATTAAAATCGCTTTTGAAACATATATGCACTAGTAAAAATATCAAACACTTTTGTTTTATACGTATGAAGCATTTTTGGCCATTATAAGGTAAAACTCTATCCTATGGCTTGCGTTGCATTGTGTGATGGGACCTGAGTCTTATAATGGCTTCATTTTGATAAAAAGCATTGCGATGATTTAATCATTTACTTTATTTCATGCACTAGCACTCATTGGAGTAATCACGTTTCGTGAAAGTGGCATGGTCCTTTGATTTGCCTTATTATTGTTGTTTAATAAGTTAAGTAGATTTCTCATACCAGTCCCATGACTGACTCGTAGTTTGTTTCACCTTGCAAACTCGGGTGCCCTCATTTTCACACGGGCAGCCTAGTTACAGGTATCTGGTGCACTTTTGGCTCATGGCGAGGCTTGACTACACCGTGATGTATGTATTATGATTCCTCCACTGGCGATGTAGACTGATGTTTAGTTTGTGTACTCTTTATGTATGATTCCGCCTCTGGCGATGATGACTGATTATGTATTATTATGCACTAAGTTGTATCCTGCACTGTGCTCTCTGATGTGGTGATATCTATATGATTCCGCTGTCATATGTGTGTAAATTATTCTATTTCTTGTTTATGTTATTATCTGTGATCTGCTAATGATGATTAATGTGTTATATTCCAATGATTATCCTTAACACCGTGTCACGGGGTTTTGGGATCGTCACATTTTATCGATATAGTAGCGGTATAAAAATGTGATTTTTATCCGTGTAGAGCGATTATAAAAATGTGATTTTTATATACATAGCAACAATATAAAAATATGATTTTTATATATGTAGTGGCTACGGACAATGAACTTGATAAAAGGCGATAACGACGAAGATTTCTACACGTGAAGAGTCGCGGTGTATTGGTTTAGCTAGTCGGTGAGAACTTCTCACTTTAAATCTTGTTTTCTAGTTAAAATATATGTTTGGATGCAGACGGTAGCAGCACCGGACACCCGTCGTCCACAGACCATGGACGACTTGTATGCTTGTTTGATGTGTTGTGAAGTTGTTTGTGATGTTGATGTGAAATGGTTAATAAAACATTCATGTGTTAAAATAAATTAATTATCGTTAAAAATATAATTTTTAACGTGAATGTGAACAAATAAATATTCATTTACAAACCGGACGGTTTGTTTATGTAAACCTATTTGAAGGACATTGATTGGGACGATAAATTTTATACGTCGCCCAACTGCACGAATAATATTCAGTGTTGGTGGATTGAAACCCCACACGGGTGTTGGGATGATATTTGACGTACACTAATCCCAATTGTTTAGTGGTATGTCGATCGTTTGATTGACAGATTGTATGAGCGTTAATTAGTTATATTTAATGCTTATGCAGTTGTGTGGTGCACTTTGGATGATGGTTGATTATTTATCGTTGCTATTATATACATGTGTTTTATGGAATCCATATAATTAACATTATATGGTAATTGATTGTGCCTCATTCCAATTGGGAAAATAAAGAATATTATAAAATAAATATTCATGTGTTGAGTAAAATATTTTAAACAATAAAATTTACATCTTTATCATAATTTTATAAAATATATTAAATAATAAAAATAGTCATGTGTTGACGATACTCATGTGTTGAGAATATTCATGTGTTGAAAGAAATATAGATTCATGTGTTGAATTGAATAAATATTCATTTGTTGAATAGAATAACGAAGTTATTGAAATATATAAAGCCGTGTTGATTAGCGATGCGCCATTTTGACGCGAACGATATTTATATCAATCTTATTCGTTTTATAATGAATACAAAAAAGAAATTGATTTCAAAATATAACGTTTTGAACATATTATCATTTGTATATCGATGATGCAGAATATTCAATTTTGATTCGAAATTGAATATGAAGTTGAAATCATTTCGAAAACGAATTTAAAACGATTTATAAAATACGTTTTAAAAGGAAATCATCGAAATATACATATTATATATATTAAATGGCCTGAATAGAATGCGCCGCGCCGCGGCAGTTCGCGAGTTTCGACCATTGACTTCGAATTGACGTTACGGGAGATCCGACCGTCGGGTTCTCCTGAAATCAGAATCGTTGGGTTCGTATCGAAAAGAGCTTTCCAATGAATATTAGAAATTTGAAATCTAACGGTTGGATTTGGAATTATGTCCAAATCAAATTTGGAAAAGGTCGTTGAAAGTGCAGTTCGGTGGCCATTATTGAAAACGGACTGTACGGGCCTTGATAAAATTATTAAAAATATTAATAATTTGTGTAAAATCATAATATATGAATTGGAAAGAACTGGGATGAAAAATTCCACATTTGTAAAGATAAAAATATATTTTTATCGAAATGAACTAGTTTATAACTAGAATTATAATCCATTGTTTTTAAGTAAATATATTGGATTTGAAATGGTTTTGAAAATAATCAGAATTTCCAATATACGAATTGGAATGGATTTGAATCGAAATTATCCTCGGAATATTTCGATGTTGGATTTCGTGATTATGCAGATATGGTTGTGGAAATTTGAAAGATATATTTATATCGTTATTTCCAATACGATATTTGTTGGTTTCAGAATTTGGTATTGAATATAAGCCGATATATTCTCTATTCAGAGCCTTGTATTTAATATCAAATGGGATTTTGGGTTCGTTGTGAATGGTGTCTTAAATAACACTGTTCTTGAACCCAGTTTAGAAAAGAATAAATCTTTTAATTAAGATTTAGTGAAATGTACCAATTAAATGGTATTTAATTGGAATTGAATTTGAATTGGTTTTTGTGGTTTTTCGTGAACGGTGTTTTAAATAACACCTGTTCTTTAACCCGATTAACAATGAAAGTGATTTTTGGGTTTATCATGGATCGTGTTTTAGATGACATTGGTTCTTTAACCCAGTTAAAGACAGGATATTGATTTGTGGAAAGATTAAAACTAAGTGGAGTTTTAATGAACCTTTAATTAGATTGAAATGATCGAGAATGGAGTATCACCAGTTTTGCTCCAAAGCGATAGTTAAATCTTTAATTAGATTTGAACGTGGAAAGGTAATTAATAATTACCGATAATACCGTGGTGTTAGATATGGAGTATTACCAGTTTTTCTCCATGGGATGAATAGGTTGGGATTGGGAAATAAAATAAATGATTACTTCGGTGTGGTTCGCTAATCCCGACTAGTTTGGAAAACCATAATATGGTTTGAAAAGATATCCAAAGGAAGATTAAAGAATAAATTTAGAAGAATTTATCATTGATAAAATTAATGGGAACCTTTCCCTAAGAATGTGAAAATTTGAATAAAAGAATATTCTGAATTGGAATGAGGCGTATGTTGTGTTTGTATAACACTTGTTTATTTTATACGCGGGTTATTTAGAAAGGCCGGGTTTATACCCATTCTGAATAACCGATTCGACGATAATTCGAAGACGAAGACGGTGGTTGAAGACCAGAAGTCTTCACATCATTTAGGTGATTACTGATGATCTTGATTGGGTTGTACACCCAAGAGGAGGGGAACAGTGGGTGATCGTCCAGACGTACTTGGAGATCGATGGATATGCGAGGAAAGTGCCTCCGGTTTCGTTCAGACCCAAAACGAAATTGTAAATGGACTGTGTGTCTGACATTGGATTTTATTCTGTGTGATTGATTTCTATTAAATATATATCTGTTTGGCGGCGGAGAATTTATTCTCTTGCTTAACGCCCTTCTCTGAGACGTACGAGCTTAGAGGTTATATATCGATGGATATCAATCGCATGGAGTGAATTGCCTATGTGGAATGCCTAAGTGGCTGAAGATCCAGGCTTCTGTTGAAAAGCAAAGTCTTGTGGTAGATGATCAAAGCACGGCCTGTGTGGCACAAATTTGTGTATAGCGTGAATTCGCGAGCCTCACACCTCGGTATGAGTTAAAAACAGGATAAGGACCGTTGGGAGAACATGACGTTTCTTTCTAGCTATGGGTGATGTCAGTGACCTACCATCCCTGACATTTATATACTTTTCACCTATGTGGTTGTTGGAATGCGAGGCGCCTCGAATATATGGTCGATAACTGGCACTATGTGAGCCAACGTGCTGACCATTATATAGGTCCTATAGGACCGAGAAACGTGCGTTCAGGAATAACTAATCCTCAAAAGTGAGAGAGGACCGACCCAACCGATTCCAAGGATCGCTGTGTGTGGTATTGAGACATTTGCTAGAGTGTCTTGAATGGAGAGGAGCTTGCCCCTTGCCTCGACTCATGATGGAATCCAATTTCCAATACGTGACATTTCGGTTTTATTTGTAGAGCCTAGTATGGCGACATAGTGGTATGGGACACTTATGCCGTCTATGATTGATACTTATGATTGAAATTGTTTTGAAACTATACACTTATAGTAATATCAAAATAATCTGTTTTTAAACGTATCAAGCATTCTTTGGCTATTATAAGGTAAAATCATATCCTCCGGCTTGCGTTGCATTGTGTGATGTGACCTGGGTCTTATAATAGCTTCATTTTTCTTTGTTTAGCGTTGCGCTATTGTTTTATGCACTGGTATTCTTGGGGTAAAAACTCGTTCCGTGTTATACGGCGTGGTCCCTTGATTTACCTAACTTTAAAAATAAAGGTTAATAATTATTTTAGTTCTCACACCAGTTACATGACTGACCTGGAGTTTATTGTTTTAACCTAAACTCTGGGTGCCCTTATTTTCGACACGGGCAGCTAGTAGTTGGGTTTTACAGATTTATATTCAAAGGATCCTGGTTTACAGCTGGAATGATATTCGGAAAGCTCTGCATCTGTACATCTCCTTTTAGTTGTGTTTTGTATTATTTTTCCGCTGCTATGTAATTTATTGTAATCTCTGATATTTATCGAATGTATTTTATTTATTCATACTCTGTATATTCTTGTATTCTGATGGAATTGTTGTAATAAACAATGAAATTTTCTTCTGTTTGCATTCTGATTCGTCTTGTCCTCAAAGCAATTCGTTCTTTCGTTACCGGGGAAGTTACGGGTCACTACATTTGGTATCAGAGCTTTGGTTTACATAGCTCGAGAACAAGACACATTAGAACCATACGAAAGAATTCATCAGATATTGGATTAGTAATATCCAATTAGAATGACTCGTTAGAGATGGGATCAGTAGAGTCCTAGAACAAGTGGAAAGAGTGAAATTTTTGAAATAAAAATTTGAAAACAATATTGTTTTGAAAATTTAAACCAGTTTATACGTATTTGAATATTTTATTTGTATTGAATTTGGACAATCGAGTATATGAAGATCTTGCATATACGCGTCATGAACGTATATTCGAAGTTTTAATATACTAGATAGATATAGAATCCCACTCTAGTCACCCGGACATGATTCTGATGATGGTGCGCCATCACCAGTATTTATTTTCGTGTTTCGAAAGTGTGATATTTATATACTTCCATTAGACTGGTGTGAGAACCAAAATTAGATAGGTTTATTGTTGTGAGTTGGCATCAAAAACATGATTTTCAGTATATATATCAAAAGTTATGAATTTGAAAAGCTAGTCAACTAATTGATTGATGGTTGTGTTGTTTGATTGTTGGTTTGATTAATTAAAATTTTGAACCATTTAGGCCAAATTGAACTGAATATTGAACTATATTGAAAAATGATTACAATTGCATGCTTATATATGTACTTACATTGAACAGGTCATAGCAAGGAGGCTAGAGCAGAAGAATAAAATTGTTTGCCCGAGAAATAGGTACATGTTTACAAATTTATTGGGTTTGGATGATTTTATGAGCCGATTGGCTAGCCGCTTGGATGTTTGTTTTTCTTTTTGGATTGATGAGGGTCATGGGAGGCTATTTGAAATATCCCAAAGCTCCCGGTGCGGGCGAGGTTATGGCGAAATTTTTGGAAAATTTAGGGTGTTAGCCAAATTTTTGAAAAAATTTGAAAAGTTCTTAGAAACTGAAAAGTTGAAAAACTTAAGCCGTAATGGAAATAATGAAAGTTGAGTTGATTAGTTAAACAACTTTCAGCTTCGTTCCTTTTCGGGGACGAAAAGTTTTAAGTGAGGGAGATTGTAATAACCCAGAAATTCTGGGCCAATTAAAAATTTTTATTTTGGCAATTTTAATGAATTTTGAATATTTAAAATGGATTATTTTAAATAACGATGACGATAAATTTATTTTTAATAGAAATAGAACGTATATATTTATATAGATCGTCGTTAGAATATAAATATTTATTTTTAAATATAAAAGGAATTGAAAATGGCGCGGTAGTTTGAAATTTTGATTTCGAATTTCAAATGAATGTACAGGATTCAAAATAAACCGGATTTTTACGAAACCAAAAATATTTGAATCAATTTGAAAATATCTTTCCAACGAATCCGAAAAATCAAAATTTCATAGCGGGGATAAAAAGTCATGCCCAGTTGAAATTTCAGAATAGTCGCTATGGAATTTTGAGCCCTTAAAAATGGAAATTCTGCAAATGACCTCGGTTTTCGACGAAACCACTTTTGTTGGATCCGTGATGTCAAGTTATTGCTAGGTTTCAAATTTCGTAATTTTTCAAATCAATATGTGAGCGTGGCAAAAGAAAACGTGTTTTGACATTTTCAGTTGATTTTAATAGACTGGAAAATGACCATTTTCAAACGATCTCGGAATTTGGCGAAATTAGTTTTGTTAGGACCGTATCACCAATACGAATCTAGAAAATATTTTTCGGGAATTTTTAAAGTCCGTATGTGGCCCCGGTAAATTGAAATGTGCATTCAAATTCAATATATAGATATATATTTTGATTTTGATGAAAACTGGTCAAAACAATGGAATTGGCCAACGAAACATATCCCATTGTGTTCGGAATGGGGGTAATTAGCTAGGAGCGACAGTCGTTGGGTCTCGTTTGGCATTCGTATACGAAATCACAATTATGGAGAAAATAAAATAATTAAATAAAATATTCCCACATCCTCTCCCTTAGTCAACGGCACCCCCTTTTCCTTTTCACGATTAAAATAAAAAAAAGAGAAAGGGGCGAATGGCGGGGGAGGAAGACCGCCGCCGCGGCCACCAGTGGCGGCGCACCTCTGGCGCCGCCGCCCAGGAAGATCCCCCCTTGCGCCTCCTTCCTCCTCCCTTCTTCCCTCGCCCCCTTCTCCATTAAAACCGCCACTCCCAAACCCCGATTTCATCCACCACCCGTTGCTCCTCCGCCCTAGCCGCGCCGCCGCAGGCTTCCACCACCTCAGGCGCCCCTCTCCCCTCCCTTTCCTCTCCCCTCCTTCTCCAATTGAAGATCCACCGCACCTAAATCCCCCTAACAGCGAAACCCTAGCCTCCTGACGCCTGCCGCTGCCACCTGACTAGACTGCCGACCCCCTACCGAAGCCGACGAGCCACCGGAGCTCCTCCAGCGAGCGCTAGCCCCAGTCAATGTTGAACAGTAAGTTTATTTTCAATTTTGTTTATTTATTTTCTATAAACTTTATTTTAAAAATCTGAATCTATTTGAATACGATTTTTGTATATAGATTTGAAATAGAAAAATGCGATTCTTATATAGAGTAAGCTTTGATTTTTATGTAGGTAAAGTTAAAATTTATATTTCAGGAAGTTGGGATTTTTAACATGAAGAGGAATAACTTTTCTAAAATAAAAAGAATAGAATGTTATATGCAAAAAGATCTGATTTTTATTTTATTATGAAGTTAGGGAAATAAAAATACGATTTTTATCATCTCGAAGGCGAAATAAAAATATGATTTTTATATTATATAGATAATAAAAATTCGATCTTTATTATGTAGGAGATTTAAAAATATGATTTTTATTATGTAGAAGAAGCAAAGATGTGATTTTTATATGAGTGGCGATATAAAAATATGGTTTTATTTGTATGAACACTGTTATAAAAATAGAATTTTTATCTATACAGTAGCGGTGTAAAAATAGAATTTTTACTTATATAGTAGCGGTATAAAAATGTGAACTTTATCCATATAGAGCGATTATAAAAATGTGATTTTTATATACATAGCAACAATATAAAAATGTGATTTTTATATATGTAGTGGCTACGGACAATGAACTTGACAAAAGGCGATAACGACGAAGATTTCTACATATGAAGAGTCGCGGTGTATTGGTTTAGCTAGTCGGTGAGAACTTCTCACTTCAAATCTTGTTTTCTAGTTAAAATATATATTAGGATGCAGACGGTGCTTAGCAGCACCCGACACCCGTCGTCCACAGACCATGGGCGACTTGTATGCTTGTTTGATGTGTTGTGAAGTTGTTTGTGATGTTGATATGAAATGGATAATAAAACATTCATGTGTTAAAATAAATTAATTATCGTTAAAAATATAATTTTTAACATAAATGTGAATAAATAAATATTCATTCACAAACCGGATGGTTTGTTTATGTACACCTATTTGAAGGACATTGATTGGGACGATAAATTTTACACCTCGCCCAACTTCACGAATAATATTCAGTATTGGTGGATTGAAACCCCACATGGGTGTTGGGATGATATTTGACGTACACTAATCCCAATTGTTTAGTGGTATGTCGATCGTTTGATTGACAGACTGTATGAGCGTTAATTAGTTATATTTAATGCTTATGCAGTTATGTGGTGCACTTTGGATGATGGTTGATTATTTATCATTGCTATTATATACATGTGTTGTATGGAATCCATATAATTAACATTATATGGTAATTGATTGGGCCTCATTCCAATTGCAAAAATAAAGAATATTATAAAATAAATATTCATGTGTTGAGTAAAATATTTTAAACAATAAAATTTACATCTTTATCATAATTTTATAAAATATATTAAATAACAAAAATAGTCATGTGTTGATGATACTCATGTGTTGAGAATATTCATGTGTTGAAAGAAATATTGATTCATGTGTTGAATTGAATAAATATTCATTTGTTGAATAGAATAACGAAGTTATTGAAATATATAAAGCCGTGTTGATTAGAGATGTGCCATTTTGACACGAACGATATTTATATCGATCATATTCATTTTATAATTAATATAGAAAAGGAAGTGATTTCAAAATATAACGTTTTGAAAATATTATCATTTGTATATCGATGATGCGGAATATTCATTTTTGATTCGAAATTGAATATGAAGTTGAAATCGTTTCGAAAACGAATTTAAAACGATTTATAAAATACGTTTTAAAAGGAAATCGTCGAAATATATATAATATATATATTATATATATTAAATGGCCTGAATAGAACGCGCCGCGCCACGGCAGTTCGCGAATTTCGACCATTGACTTCGAATTGACGTTACGGGAGATCCGACCGTCGGATTCTCCTGAAACTGGAACTGTTGGGTTCGTATCGAAAAGAGCTTTCCAATGAATATTATTAATTTGAAATCTAACGGTTGGATTTGGAAATATGTCCAAATCAAATTTGGAAAAGGTCAGTGTAAGTGCAGTTCGGTGGCCGTTATTGAAAACCGACTGTACGGGCCTTGATAAAATTATTAAAAATATTAATAATTTGTGTAAAATCATATTATATGAATTGGAAAGAACTGGGATGAAAATCTCCACATTTGTAAAGATAAAAATATATTTTTATCGAAATGAACTAGTTTATAACTAGAATTATAATCCAATGTTTTTAAATAAATAAATCGGATTTGAAATGGTTTTGAAAATAATCAGAATTTCCAATATACGAATTGGAATGGATTTGAATCGAAATTATCCTCGGAATATTTCGATGTTGGATTTCGTGATTATACAGATATGGTTGTGGAAATTTGAAAGATATATTTATATCGTTATTTCCGATACGATATTTGTTGGTTTCAGAATTTGATATTGAATATAAGCCGGTATATTCTCTATTCAGAGCCTTGTATTTAATATCAAATGGGATTTTGGGTTCGTTGTGAATGGTGTCTTAAATAACACTGTTCTTGAACCCAGTTTAGAAAAGAATAAATCTTTTAATTAAGATTTAGTGAAATGTACCAATTAAATGGTATTTAACTGGAATTGAATTTGAATTGGTTTTTGGGGTTTATCCTGAACAGTGTTTTAAATAACACCTATTCTTTAACCGGATTAACAATGAATGTGATTTTTGGGTTTATCGTGGATCGTGTTTTAGATGACATTGGTTCTTTAACCCAGTTAAAGACAGGATATTGATTTGTGGAAAGATTAAAACTAAGTGGAGTTTTAATGAACTTTTAATTAGATTGAAATGATCGAGAATGGAGTATCACCAGTTTTGCTCCAAAGCGATAGTTAAATCTTTAATTAGATTTGAACGTGGAAAGGTAATTAATAATTACCGATAATACCATGGTGTTAGATATGGAGTATTACTAGTTTTGCTCCATGGGATGAATAGGTTGGGATTGGGAAATAAAATAAATGATTACTTTGGTGTGGTTTGTTAATCCCAACTAGTTTGGAAAACCATAATATGTTTTGAAAAGATATCCAAAGGAAGATTAAAGAATGAATTTAGAAGAATTTATCTTTGATAAAATTAATGGGAACCTTTCCCTAATAATATGAAAATTTGAATAAAAGAATATTCTGAATTGGAATGAGGCGTATGTTGTGTTTGCGTAACACTTGTCTATTTTATACGCGGGTTATTTAGAAAGGCCAGGTTTATACCCATTCTGAATAACCGATTCAATGATAAGTCGAAGATGAAGGCGGTGGTTGAAGACCGGAAGTCTTCACATCGTTTGGGTGATTACCGATGATCTTGATTGGGCTGTACACCTAAGAGGATGGAAGCAGTTGGTGATCGTCCAGACGTACTTAGAGATCGATGGATATGCGAGGAAAGTGCCTACGGTTTCATTCAGACCCAGAACGAACTTGTAAATGGACTGTGTGTCTGACATTGGATTTTATTCTGTGTGATTGATTTCTATTAAATATATATTTGTTTGGCGGCAGAGAATTTATTATCTTGCTTAACGCGCTTCTCTGAGACGTACGAGCTTAGAGGTTATATATCGATAGATATCAATCGCATGGAGTGAATTGCCTGTGTGGAATGCCTAAGGAGCAGAAGATCAAGGCATCTGTTGAAAAGAAAAGTCTTGTAGTTGATGATCAAAGCATGGCCTGTGCGGCATAGTTTTGTGTATAGCGTGAATTCGCGAGCCTCACACCTCGGTATGAGTTAAAAACGGGATAAGGACCATTGGGAGAACACGACGTTTCTTTCTAGCTATGGATGATGTCAGTGACCTACCAGCCCTGACATTTATATACTTTTTACCTGTGTGGTTGTTGGAATGCGAGGCGCCTCGAATATATGGTCGATAACTGGCACTATGTGAGCCGATGTACAGACCATTATATAGTTCCTATTGGACTGGGAAACGTGCGTTCAGGAATAACTAATCCTCAAAAGTAAGAGAGGACTGGCCCAACTGATTCCAAGGATTGTTGTGTGTGGTCCTGAGACATTTGCTAGAGTGTCTCGAACAGAGAGGAGCTTGCCCCTCGCCTCGACTCATGATGGAATCCAATTTCCAATACGTGACATTTAGGTTTTATTTGTAGAGCCCAGTATGGCGACATAGTGGTACGGGACACTTATGTCGTCTATGATTGATACTTATGATTGAAATTGTTTTGAAACTATACACTTATAGTAATATCAAAATAATCTGTTTTTAAATGTATTAAGCATTCTATGGCTATTATAAGTTAAAACTCTATGCTCCGGCTTGCGTTGCATTGTGTGTTGGGACCTGGGTCTTATAGTAGTTTCATTTTTTTTATTTAGCATTGCGCTGTTGTTTTATGCACTAGTATTCTTGGGGTGAAAACCCGTTCCGTGTTATACGGCGTGGTCCCTTGATTTACCTAACTTTAAAAATAAAGATTAATAACTGTTTTAGTTCTCACACCAGTCACATGACTGACCTGGAGTTTATTGTTTTTACCTAAACTCTGGGTGCCCTTATTTTCGACACGGGCAGCTAGTAGTTGGGTTTTGCAGATTTATATTCACAGGATCCTGGTTTACAGCTGGAATGATATTCGGAAAGCTCTGTATCCGTGCATCTCCTTTCAGTTGTGTTTTGTATTATTTTTCCGCTGCTATGTAATTTATTGTAATCTCTGATATTTATCGAATGTATTTTTTTATTCATACTCTGTATATTCTTGTATTCTGATGGAATTGTTGTAATAAAGAATGAAATGTTCTTCTATTTGCGTTCTGATTTGTCTTGTCCTCAAAGCAATTCGTTCTTTCCTTACTGGGGAAGTTACAGGTCACTACATATGTGCAAGTATTCCAGTGTTGCATCCGCATTTGATTCTTTTGCATATTTCTATGTAACTATTGAATCATTCTTGCATAAAAATATGCAATATTTCATAACAGTGCAACCCAGTTCATTTTTTATTTGCATTCAAGTGTGCTAGTAATTCTGAAACATGCACACATGTGTGCAACATATCTGTAGGCAAACCGTTAGCATAATTTCCTTTATACAATAATTACATATATATGTATGCAAGTATTGGCTATACTTGCATACATATATGCAACAATTTTTTTTCTTGGCATGGACTTCTGGGATTATTTCGAGATTATAGAAAAAAAAATTAATCAGCATTGCAATTTTTTTTGGAAGAAAATGAAGGATAAGCAGGAGACGAAACCAGAAAAGTAGGAAGCGGATCCAAAAAAGGAGGCAGCCATTCAAAAATAGGGGGCGGGAATGTATTTAAAACATGGGAGGGATGTGGGCTACATTAAGTTCCAAAATAGGGATGTGTCCCTAATTTTCACTTATATTTATATAGTTTTAAACTTTTTAATTTTATAAATAAGTTTATATAGTTTATACTTATGATTTCAAATGATTTTCTACTTTATAATATTCATTTATAACACTATGTTTTAATTCAAGAATTTCCAGAATTATATATGTGTTAAAACACTTAGAAAATGCTCAAATTTCAATTTTTGAATAGCATATGTCGACGTACATATGTTGATATGTTGACACATGGCTGTCATATTTTTTATTTTGAAAGGAAGTGTCTTATCACTATTTGTAACATTCCAAAGCGTTGCAACCTTTCAAATCTTATAAATAGAGACTGATTTCGAATTTTTTCATCATTCTTCTTCTCTGTCTTCATCCTCCTTCTTTACACCATTAATATTTTATATTTTTATGATTTCTACACTTATACTCTGTCGAATTCAATTCTATTTGTATAAATCTTCTTCTCTTCTCACTCTCTACTCATTACTCTCTGAATTGAAGTGCTATTAAAGAGTCATAGGGCTGTTGTAATTGTTTGGGAAGTGTTTTGAAAAAGGTGTGTCCTTGTAGCCTTGAAATCAAGGAAATGTAGCGATGTTAACCTTATAGCTAGGAAATCAAGGGGAATATACTTGATCAAGAGTGTTTGGAATCGGTGGTAACCTAGTGGCCGTGAAATCAAGGGGGTTGTACTTGGATATTGATATAGTAATAAAATTTCGTGCAATCCAGCGTTGCGTAGGATGGACATAGGAGTAATCCGAACCAGTATAAAATCCGGTGTGTTCTTTCCTTTTATGCATTTTATTTTTGTTTATCTTTGTGTTTGTGTTTGATTCTGTGTCTGTGATCATCTGTATGGTGTGTGATTCATATAGTAGATTATATAAGTTTTCGATTTTGTTAAATTTCTGAAAAACACTATTCACCCCTCTCTAGTGTTAGTTTTGCCTTAACGATCCATTTTGCAATCCCTAACAATTAAGTGATTGAGGTCGGAGTCTTCCTTGGGATAAAGTATTAAACGACCGCTATGAAGGCACCATATGTTTTTTTATCCTGCGGAAAGTATTGAGTGACAAGTGGATTATCTAATACGACATGCTAAATAGGAACATGGGGTCCAACCAAGGAAGGTCATAAATGGCATAGTCCTCTACCTATCCTGCAGTCATAAGTGATTGCTTACTATCTTTAGTCTTATGCTGGTTTGAGAATATATGTGAATGGAAGAAGTTTTAAATTAATAGGACTTAGTAGCTAGTGTCCTTTAATTTACATTAGGGTTTAGTAAACTACACAGTAAGATATTAAGTGATCAATGGATCTGCCTTGGGCCTTAAGTGATCGTAGGGATCTTCCCTTATATTATATTATGAGTGCGGTCATAAGTGGCTATATAGAATAACCCATCTCCATTATAAAGTATTGAGTAGTTGGACAGCCCGCCTCTTAGTTTTGGTATTTGTTTGAGTGGTGGTTTAGAGGTATCAAACTTATGCGTGAAAGTTCTGTCTCAGAGTATTTCGTTAGCATTATCTTTGGGAAGTACTACCTTGGGTATGGTAATTTGTCGTCATGCATTAATTCTTGCAAGGTTAGGTTAGAATTACTAACTTTGTTAAACATATGATTTTTGGTGAAACTGAACGGGATACATCTATGTATTATGGACAGTGTTATACATTTTCTACTCATAGGGACTTGTTATTCTGATCCCCCTACACATAACAACTCGTTGGTTCATCTCGGGGAAGACATATCATTGAATGTGTTTAAGTTTGGTTTTATGTTCTTGTCCTATTAAGCTCAGTATTGATGTGGTGATTCACTTTTAAGATAGTTGCCTAAGTCGATACTTTTTTATCCTTTCTTGTTTCTGCTATGAGTTGATTTTATTGTACTCTGATTATGCTCATGCTCATTACTTGCAGGTACTAGATTTGTACTCTCTATACTTAAATGGGTTTGGGTTACATTTTTTTGTCGAAATTCGGGCTAAAAAACGTGTGGGTGTTATATTCGGCAACAGAGCATTGGTTTAGATGATCGGAGAAACTAATAAATTAGGACTAGTGAGAAAATGTAATAGATTCTCTTTTTCATTTTTCTTTGATCTTCCTTACTTGACTCTAAATTATTTCGATGATGAGATAATCTTGAGCCTGGTTATTTAAGATAGGTTTAAACGACAAAGAGTCAAAAATATTTTTTGTTTGAGTATCTGGCCAACCCCGACTTACCCCACAGTGTGTTTGGCGACTTATTTTGAAGAGCATAAGAACGATAAATTTGAATCCCATGAGTTTGAGCTTGGGGATTGGACAAAAAGCTACCTACAACAGAGATAATTGCGATTTTTGGTTTTCAATTCTGTTGGAGTTTAAGTCGATGACCTTTTTTGGTCTTGAAATTTAATGGGAAATTCATGTTAATATGTCGTATCAGTCCGAGAAATAAAACTACAAAGTCTATCCATTTGGTACTTCATTTTGAAATCCCAATATTCTTTTGCTAGAATTATTTCTTTGAATTCTCGGTCTCGTTCGGGAGGAATCTTATTTTCAACTGTTTTGGAGAATAAAAAGGATTTTAAAAGTTTTAAATTATAGTTTTTGATAAATAAATATTTAAGAAAGTAAATAAATTTTAAGAATTTAAATTCTATCCATGTTTCTGATTCTTTTGGTTTTGTGTAATTTGAATAAATAATCTTTTCTAGTAAAAAGACGAAATTTGAAAATAATAAGGAATATGTTCAATTTTTTTTATTATTAATACCTATTCCTTCTGATTATTAATATTCTTCATTTTGATACCTTGGATGATTTGTGGAAATTATTAGAAATAACCTTTTGGAGATTTAAAAATCTCGATGGTTTATAACATAAAGGGATTGTTCTAGTCAGTAACATGAACTGGAATATAAATATGCTAAAGTAGTTAGATAGATTTATAGTGTGAGACCCACAGTTAATAATTAATATTGAATCTCGAAAAGTTTCCAAAATCTTTCTCTCGATTGGACTATAGAAAATTTCTGTGTAGCTTGGGGTATTTGTTTCTCAAATCTTTTGTTGACCCATCATTTAAGGGATATAATTTTGTAGAAATCCAAATACGAAATACTAGATAAAATATTTTTGGGTAATCCATTTATTAATCGTTCGATTTGCTTATCAGCTAGGTAAGGGGAAAATCCATTTTAAATTATATTACAGATTTTTGGCTGAATTATGTTGGGGATTCATTCATTGTGTTGTCGCAGCCATTTGTTGAGACTACTATGGTTCTTTGGTGATGGTTCGGAGTTTTACTATTGTCTATGATACCGCCGTGATGAGGATAAGTATTTTTCAGATTCACGTCAAATATTAAGAGAAGATGTGGGGTGATTAATATTTTAATCCGACCCTAATAGGGTCAAGGTTCAACTATTATCCGAAGCCCATTTAACAGTTGACCCTTTAGCGTTATACCAAGAGCGGTCAAATAGTTGAGGAGTTTTGTACAACTTGGACCTAGGAATCAACCGTAAAAGTTGCGTCCAAATTCCCTCTTTAAACTTCTTTCTTTCGTCCTTCCTTTGTAGTCTAGCCGAACCATATATTTATTCTTCTTTTCTTTCTTTGTTGTCACCTCTGTTAGCAATATATTTCGTCTTGGTCTACGAAAGTGGACCTAAGGGAAAACATAGGTTTGTTTAGCTTTCACGAGTTTGAGTTAGTTTACCGTTTTATAGATATCAAGGTTTCGGGCCCGAAAGATTAGTTACTCTTCCCTCAATGGGGTGAGTATCACGCTTAAGCGGCTCAAAAACCAACCGTTATCTTGCGATAAATATTTCTTAAGCACAACCCTTAGTAAGGGCTGAATGGCTTATTGGAAGGGGGTTTCACACTGATTTTGTGGAAGGGTTTAGGCTTGTGAAAGAACCTGTAAGTGTGTAGATATCATAGTACCTATAACACCAGCAATAACTAACAAATTGCATGAGAGGCTCATAAGAAAATGTTCTAAGTATTGATCCACTCTTTATTGATCTTTGATTTAAAATATAAAAGTGATTACAACCGAAATTGTGACGATCCCAAAATCCGAGGGGCGGTATTAAGGATAATCATTAGGAAATAACACATTAATCATCATAGCAGAGTACAGATAATAGCAGAAACAATAAATAAAATAATTTAACATGGATATGACAGCGGAATCATAACATGTAGGAATATCAGAATAGCATAACGTGGGGATACACTTAGTAAAAAGAATAGGAAGTGATCAGTCATCATCGCCAAAGGCGGAATACATACATGCAGTGACAAAATAAGAATATCAGTCTACATCGCCGAAGGCGGAATACATATACATATCGTGAGAAATACGAAAAGTAAATCAGTCTGCATCGCCAGTGGCGGAATCATAATATACACAGTAATGGCGGAAAATATCTAAGTCAACACTATGAAGTCAGCCTCGCCATGAGCCAAAAGTGCATGCTGTGCAGCAGTGCAGAACCAAAAATCACCTGTCACCTGTGTACTAGGCTGCCCGTGTGAAAATAAGGGCACCCGCGTTTGCAAAGTGAAACAAACAACGAGTCAGTCATGGGGACTGGTATGAGGAATCCATTTAACAGTTAAACAATAGTAATAGCAAATCATAGGACCACGCCACTTTCGCGGAACGGGTTTACTCCAGTGATTGCTAGTGCATTTAAAACAAAGTAAATTCTTTTTAAGACAACGCAATGCTTTTAGAAAGAATGAAGCTATTATAAGACTCAGGTCCCATCACACAATGCAACGCAAGCCGGAGGATAGAGTTTTACCTTATAATAGCCAAATATGCTTGATACGTATAAAGAGAAATCATTTGATATTATTACTAGTGCATATATGTTTCAAAAACGAATAGCATCATAAATATCAATCATAGGCGACATGAGCGTCCCATGCCACTATGTCGTCATATATAAGTTACAATCGAAGCCGTTATCTCGTATTGGAAATTGGATTTCCGTCATGAGTCGAGGCAAGGGGCAAGCTCCTCTCCGCTTCGAGACACTCTAGCAAATGCCTCAGGATTACGCACACTGGGTAACCCCTGGATTCGGCTGGGCCGGTCCTCACTTACGTTAGAGGATTAATTATGCCTGAACACACGTTTCCCGGTCCTTACAGACCTATAATCGAGGCGCCTCGCATTCCAACAACCACAAAGGTGAAAAGTAGATATATATGTCAGGGCTGGTAAGTCACTGACACCACCATAGCTAGAAAGAAACGTCGTGCTCTCCCAGCGGTCCGTATCCCGTTTTTAACTCATACCGAGGTGTGAGGTTCGCGAATCTACGAAATACACAAAGCTAGGCCACGTAGACCTTGCTTTGATCATCATCCACCAGACTTTGCTTTGCAACAGAAGCCTTGATCACAGCATCTTAACATGCCACATAGGCAGTCCACTCCATACGATTGATTTCCATCGATATATAACCTCTAAGCTCGTACGTCTCAGAGAAGGGCGTTAAGCAAGAGAATAAATTCTCCGCCGCCAAACAGATATATATTTAACAGAGATCAATCAATATAGAACAAAATCCAATGTCAGACACACAGTCCATTTACAAGTCCGTCCTGGGTCTGAACGAAACCGGAGGCGTCAAATTCCTCGTATATCCGTCCAATCAACATACACGTTCAGACGGCTACTACTTCCGTCCCTTTCCGGTAGCTACTCCGGTTAGGAACCTCAGTAGCGCCCATCCAACCGATACGAAGATCGTCGGTCTTGAATCGTCTTTGCATCTTCCAATTCGAATCGTTCGATGAATTACTTGAAATGAGGGTTAGCTCGGCCTTTTCAAATAACTCACGTCATTAGAATTTAAATCGATTCTTTATATGGTTATACTATTCGACATCCATCTTTCAGTTATTTAGTGTTATTTTCATGTCATACACATACAACCATCAAATATCAAACAATTCAAGCCCAACTGGTTTATTTGCAACCTATGTTGCTTATAATATTTTATAACTATTTTTCGCCATTTTTATTTATTTAAAAATGGCCATAATTAATTAAACGACGTTTCAGGTCGTTTCGTGTCACTGGCGCTGTTTTTCCCTTAATTTGTTTTACACATATCGGAAAATCTAACCGTTGGATCTTCACAAATTTTACATCAATGGGAAGATATTCCCAAAGCGAACCCAACGGTTCCAGTTTCGTGAGAATCCGACGGTCGGATCTTCCACACTAGTCGTTTGAAGTTATGGTTTCAATTTACGAACTGCAGCGTCGTTATTCGATTAAATTAAATTATATTTATATATATATAAATATAATCGTTTCTGGCGCTGTTTTTCCTTAATTTTGAATTAAACATTTCAGACAATCCAACCGTTGGATTTTTACAAGGTTGGTGCCGTTGGAAAGATTATTCCAAGGCGAACCCGACGGTTGAGGTTTCGGGGAAATTCAATGGTCTGATTTCCCGCACTAGTCGTTTGAAATCACGGTTTCAAAATACGAACTGCCCGGCCTCGTTTCGTTTTAATTTTATTTATATTTATATATTTATATAAATATAGTTCATTCGATGATTCCTATATCGTTTTCACTTCAAATATTTTTCTAACTCCCTAAATTTTGGAAAAATTTCGCCATAACCTCCCCTGTACCGGGGGCATCGGGAAATCGCAAATAGCGTCCCGGTCCTTCTAATCTCAAAAAGAAAAAGAAAAAGCCAAGCGGCTAGCCAACAGGCTCAAAAATCATCACCCAAACAAATCAGTAAATGTGTACCTATTTGTCGGGCACAAATTTTATTCCTCTTCTCTAGCCCCTTTGCTATAACCTGTTCAAAGAATATGCATGTACATATATATACAGTTCTTATCAATTATCATTTTCTATTCAACTTCATATTTGATTTCTGTTTGGTTTAAAAACACCATTCATTCTAATGTTACATAAATAGGTGCAAATCATTTCATTAGCTAATTAATGAATATTTCAACTCATATATGTTTATTTTGAACAAGTGGCTATTTTTAACACTTCACATTTCAACGACTTGGTGCTTACAATAAAAATGTGATTTTTATTGTAAAACAATTCATTTCAAAACACTATTCTTCTATATAGTTCAAGTTGGTGATAAAAATGGGATTTTTATCATAAAACAATTTATTTTAAAATATGAATACCATTCAACACATGAATTGCTAAACAACGGATGAATATCAATTCAACACATGAATGTTTCTATAGTTAGATAAAATGTGATTTTTATTATCGAACGGTTTATTTCAATATATGAATATCATTCAACACATGAATTGCTAAACAACGAATGAATATCAATTCAACACATGAATGTTTTTATAGTTAGATAAAAATGTGATTTTTATTATCGAACGGTTTATTTCAATATATGAATATCATTCAACACATGAATTGCTAAACAACGAATGAATATCAATTCAACACATGAATGTTTTTATAGTTAGATAAAAATGTGATTTTTATTATCGAACGGTTTATTTCAATATATGAATATCATTCAACACATGAATTGCTAAACAACGAATGAATATCAATTCAACACATGAATGTTTTTATAGTTAGATAAAAATGTGATTTTTATTATCGAACGGTTTATTTCAATATATGAATATCATTCAACACATGAATTGCTAAACAACGAATGAATATCAATTCAACATATGAATGTTTTTATAGTTAGATAAAAATGTGATTTTTATTATCGAACGGTTTATTTCAATATATGAATATCATTCAACACATGAATTGCTAAACAACGGATGAATATCAATTCAACATATGAATGTTTTTATAGTTAGATAAAAATGTGATTTTTATTATCGAACGGTTTATTTCAATATATGAATATCATTCAACACATGAATTGCTAAACAACGAATGAATATCAATTCAACACATGAATGTTTTCTATACAATGAATAAATATAGTTTAAGCATATGAAAATAATTCAAACACAAGAATATTATTCAAAATTTCGGCAGCATAACGGCAGGGTAGTTACACCGGCACCGTCCCTAGTACGGCTCCTCGCTCTACCTTAAAACCTCGCGGTTTTTGACAATGGGAATCATGCATCTAATTCGCACGCAGGCGGCATGTTTATATTTTTTCATTTCCACAACTAATCCTATGTGGTTTCAACCAAATATTTTCCAATCACAATTGGGTATTTTTCAACCGCAATCAACCAATATCAATCACAAACAATCCCAAACAATCAATCAATTCCAACCAATAAATATCGTCCATGGTTTGTGGACGAGGGGCGTATATATATATATATATATATAGATATTTATATATAGCAGTTCATTTTCAACTCATATATAATATTTATAAAAAGGAGTTGAAGAGTGAGAAATCCTCACCAATAGCTATCCACTCACACGATTTTTCCTTACTAGAAACTTCGCCTTGTTGTTGCTTTCGTTGACTGTATCCTCTACATAGGTAAAAATCGAATTTCACTATGTTATTCAATATATAAAGATTGCATTTTGACTTCGCTATTAAATATAAAGATTATATTTTTATTATTCTTTCAAAACTGCTTTTATAATCTTTTTTTTTTCTTTTAAATAAATGCAGTTTTTATCTTTAAAATAAATGCAGTTTTTCTTTTATCAAAAATGCAGTTTTTTCTTCTATCAAAAATGCAGTTTTTATTTTCTCTTTTTCAAATGCAGTTTTTTCCTTTTAGAAAAATAGTTTTCATCTTCTAGAAAAATGCAGTTTTTACTTTTTAAAAAATGCAGTTTTTAAATTCTTTTTAAAATGCAGTTTTGCCTTCTATCAAAAATGCAGTTTTTACTTTTTAAAAAATGCAGTTTTTAAATTATTCTTTTTAAAATGCAGTTTTGCCTTCTTTCAAAAATGCAGTTTTTACTTTTTAAAAAATGCAGTTTTTAAATTATTCTTTTTAAAATGCAGTTTTGCCTTCTATCAAAAATGCAGTTTTTACTTTTTAAAAAAATGCAGTTTTTAAATTATTCTTTTTAAAATGCAGTTTTGCCTTCTTTCAAAAATGCAGTTTTTACTTTTTAAAAAATGCAGTTTTTACTTTAAAAAAAAATGCAGTTTTTATTTCTTTTAAAAACAGTTTTTGAATCTCTTTTTAAAAATTCTGTTTTGATTTCTTTTAAAACTCTGTTTAAAAACCCTTTTAAAAATTTCTGTTTTAAAACTAAAAGAAATCAGTTTTTAAATTTATTAAAAATACATTTTTTTATAATCCAGAAATAAAAATAAAAATAAATTAACTAACTAAAAAAAAACTCACCGAGCTTCGAATGGGAGGAGGAGGAAGTCGGCGGTTCCGAGGCGGCGTTCGGAGGTGGGGGTTGTCGCGGCGGTGGTTTCGGAGTTGTCGAGGTCGAGGGTTGCTCGATGGTTCGTTCGGTGGGAGGAGGAGGAGTCGAGGGCGGCTCAGGCGAAGGGTTCGGCGGTCAGGCGGTGGGGCTTCGGCGGTCAGGCGGCGGCTTCGAAGATCGGGCGGCGGCTTGTTTTAGTTCCTAGGTTTTCCTTTTTTTTTATTTTTTTTTTATTTCTCTGATAAATGATCGGGGGGGCCAAGGCAGAAGAAAAGGGGAGAAGTTTATTTTTTTATTATTATTTTATTTCATTATTTAATTATTTATATTTGCACTAGGGTTGACTTTCATATATGACCTCGAAACGAGGCCCACCGCCTGTCGTCCATAGCGTTTTACCCCCATTCCGAACACAATGGGATATGTGTTGTAAGCTGGTTTGATCGTTACAATCAGTTTCCGTTGAATTTACAATTTAAATCCTTATATTGAATTTTAAACGTACATTTCAAATTACCGGGGTCACATACTAACTAGAAAAATTCCAGAAAAATATTTTCTAGTTTCGTATTGACGATACGGTCCTAACAAAACTAGTTTCGTCGAATTCTGAGACCGTTTGAAAAATGGCCAATTTCCAGTCGATTAAATTCAATAGAAACTGGTCAAACGCGTTTTCTTTTGCCACGCTCACATATTGATTCGAAAAATTATGAAATTTGAAACCTAGCAATAGTTTGACATCCCGGACCCGACAAAAGTGGTTTCGTCGAATTCCGAGGCCATATGCAAAATATCAATTTTCAAACTGACTTACTATTTCTTAACTCACTACTTTATTGAGATATTCTATATTTTATGGGAATAGGCTATTCTAATCATTCAAATTTCTTGTTAATAACCGAATTTAAAAATTTTTAACTGGTTCACATTTTCCGGGTTATTACAATCTCCCCCACTTAAAACTTTTCGTCCTCGAAAAGGAAATAATAGTTAAGCAGGAAATAAAATGTAAATGCAAAGTATTGTAAAGGTACCTTGCACCGGAGTTAGTCAGAGATGTCCACTCTGCATTTGGGATAGGCTTGTTTAATGCTTTCCTCAGTTTCCCAAGTACAGTCTCTAGGATCACTACTCCACTGCACTTTGACTAAGTGAATCTTTTTCCTCCTTAGCTCTCTGGTTTCTTTGCCAACTATCTTTAATGGATCCCTCTTGAGTGCTAATTCTGGAGTTATGTCAATATCCTGTTGTGCTGCTTCTTCTACTACAAGATCTGGATCATGAACATGTTTTCTGAGTTGAGATACGTGGAACACATTATGTACACCAGGCAACCAATCAGGTAATGATACCCTATATGCAAGAGTTCCAATCCGTTCAAGTATAGGAAAGGGACCAATAAATCTCGGTGCCAACTTCCCAGTCTTGCCAAATCTGATTACTCCTCGCATTGGAGAAACTCTTAAATAAACATAATCGCCAACGGCAAACGATATATCCCTTCTTCTCGCATCAGCATAACTTTTCTGTCGGCTCTGTGCGGTTTTTAATCTCTTCTTAATGGAATCGACTTTATCCGATGCTTCTTGAATCATATCGGGCCCTAACACTAGTCTGTTGCCAGGTTCTACCCAACATGCGGGAGATCTGCACGGTCTACCGTATAGTGCTTCAAATGGGGACATTCCCAGACTTGCTTGATAGCTATTGTTGTAAGAGAATTCTGCTAGATGTAAATGATCTTCCCATGAGCCTCCAAAATCAATAACGCAAGCCCGCAGCAAATCTTCTAAAATTCTATTCACCCGCTCAGTTTGGCCGTCTGTCTGAGGGTGATAAG
Source organism: Allium sativum (assembly GCA_030737875.1). Taxonomy (NCBI): domain Eukaryota; kingdom Viridiplantae; phylum Streptophyta; class Magnoliopsida; order Asparagales; family Amaryllidaceae; genus Allium; species Allium sativum. The sequence goes on along the minus strand of CM060927.1, from coordinate 222,981,573 downwards.
CGGTGCTTAGATTTAATTTGGTTCCCAATTCCGTCTGGAATGCTTCCCAGAATTTGCTAGTGAACAGGGGATCTCTATCGCTGACTATACTGAGCGGTACTCCATGAAGTTTAACAATTTCTTTGAAGTAAATTTGCGCCAGACTTTGAGCCGTTCTGTTGGATTGGACAGGGATAAAATGGGCAGTCTTCGTGAAGCGATCTACGATCACCCATATACTGTCGTTTCCTTTCTAGTCCGAGGCAAGCCATCGATAAAATCCATCGAGATTTGTTCCCACTTCCAACCTGGAATTTCTAATGGTTGTAATAATCCAGCCAATTTTTGCTGATCACTCTTGACTAGTTGGCAAGTGGAGCATCTGCTAACATATATTGAAATATCTCTTTTCATCGCCTTCCACCAGAATGTGCGTTTAATATCATTATACATTTTGCTCACACCAGGGTGGATACTTAATTTGGACTTATGGCACTCATCAAGTATTTCTCTTCTGAGCTCTGGAATTTCAGGCACACAAATTCTCCCTTTTAACCTTAGGACCCCTTGGCTATCGAGGCTAAAATCTGAGGGTTTTCCTTCTTGGATCCGCTGGCTAATCCTTTTAATGAATTCATCGTCCTATCATGATATTTGCGCTTCAGCCCAAAAATGAATCTTTTATTCTTCGCTTTGTCGGTCAAAACCAACTCTGGGGCATAGCGCGATAGCTGAGTGAACTTATTCAGATAGTCTTGAATTGAGAGGTCTCCCTGCTGGAGATTAGCAAATTGCTCCCGCATCCTCTCAAGAGCTTGTTCTGGCACAAACTTCTCATTGAATAAAGCCTTGAACTGCTCCCATGTTCGGATAGTACCAGCTGCATCTCCAGAAGTAATGGCGTCCCACCACAGCTCTGCCTCTTCCTGCAGAAGCCAAATGCCAAGTCGGGCTTTGTTGTTAGTTCCCATGCCCATACCTTCAAATATTTTCTCGCAGGTCTTCAGCCAAGCGATAGCTTCAGTCACTGTGCCTGTGCCTGTAAAAGGTTTCCCTCCAAGATTTCGGTATCTCTTTGCCACTTTATCCAACTCAAAGTCTTCGGGAGCTGGTGCCTGAATAATAGGGGCCTCTGCAGCTACGGGGATATTCCCCCGTCCTCCTGCTGCATCTCCTCGGCCTCCACGGCCTCCTCTGGCTGCTGCTGCTCGTGTAGCCATCTAAGAATACTGTATAAGCAAGAAAAGAGTCAAGCTCACAGATTTGATAATTTTCATAAATGATAAAGCAAGGAAATACAAGGAAAGATAATGATGATGTACTGATCAAATTGTTTTGCTAATCTGCTTAGCTCATTCTAGGACATTGCTAATCCTATCTCTAATGAGCTACTCGCATTAGAACACTACTGATTCTATTCTGACGAGGTGTTTAATGTGTTAGATCCCAGAACTAAGGTTAACCAAAGCTCTGATACCAACTGTGACGATCCCAAAATCCGAGGGGCGGTATTAAGGATAATCATTAGGAAATAACACATTAATCATCATAGCAGAGTACAGATAATAGCAGAAACAATAAATAAAATAATTTAACATGGATATGACAGCGGAATCATAACATGTAGGAATATCAGAATAGCATAACGTGGGGATACACTTAGTAAAAAGAATAGGAAGTGATCAGTCATCATCGCCAAAGGCGGAATACATACATGCAGTGACAAAATAAGAATATCAGTCTACATCGCCGAAGGCGGAATACATATACATATCGTGAGAAATACGAAAAGTAAATCAGTCTGCATCGCCAGTGGCGGAATCATAATATACACAGTAATGGCGGAAAATATCTAAGTCAACACTATGAAGTCAGCCTCGCCATGAGCCAAAAGTGCATGCTGTGCAGCAGTGCAGAACCAAAAATCACCTGTCACCTGTGTACTAGGCTGCCCGTGTGAAAATAAGGGCACCCGCGTTTGCAAAGTGAAACAAACAACGAGTCAGTCATGGGGACTGGTATGAGGAATCCATTTAACAGTTAAACAATAGTAATAGCAAATCATAGGACCACGCCACTTTCGCGGAACGGGTTTACTCCAGTGATTGCTAGTGCATTTAAAACAAAGTAAATTCTTTTTAAGACAACGCAATGCTTTTAGAAAGAATGAAGCTATTATAAGACTCAGGTCCCATCACACAATGCAACGCAAGCCGGAGGATAGAGTTTTACCTTATAATAGCCAAATATGCTTGATACGTATAAAGAGAAATCATTTGATATTATTACTAGTGCATATATGTTTCAAAAACGAATAGCATCATAAATATCAATCATAGGCGACATGAGCGTCCCATGCCACTATGTCGTCATATATAAGTTACAATCGAAGCCGTTATCTCGTATTGGAAATTGGATTTCCGTCATGAGTCGAGGCAAGGGGCAAGCTCCTCTCCGCTTCGAGACACTCTAGCAAATGCCTCAGGATTACGCACACTGGGTAACCCCTGGATTCGGCTGGGCCGGTCCTCACTTACGTTAGAGGATTAATTATGCCTGAACACACGTTTCCCGGTCCTTACAGACCTATAATCGAGGCGCCTCGCATTCCAACAACCACAAAGGTGAAAAGTAGATATATATGTCAGGGCTGGTAAGTCACTGACACCACCATAGCTAGAAAGAAACGTCGTGCTCTCCCAGCGGTCCGTATCCCGTTTTTAACTCATACCGAGGTGTGAGGTTCGCGAATCTACGAAATACACAAAGCTAGGCCACGTAGACCTTGCTTTGATCATCATCCACCAGACTTTGCTTTGCAACAGAAGCCTTGATCACAGCATCTTAACATGCCACATAGGCAGTCCACTCCATACGATTGATTTCCATCGATATATAACCTCTAAGCTCGTACGTCTCAGAGAAGGGCGTTAAGCAAGAGAATAAATTCTCCGCCGCCAAACAGATATATATTTAACAGAGATCAATCAATATAGAACAAAATCCAATGTCAGACACACAGTCCATTTACAAGTCCGTCCTGGGTCTGAACGAAACCGGAGGCGTCAAATTCCTCGTATATCCGTCCAATCAACATACACGTTCAGACGGCTACTACTTCCGTCCCTTTCCGGTAGCTACTCCGGTTAGGAACCTCAGTAGCGCCCATCCAACCGATACGAAGATCGTCGGTCTTGAATCGTCTTTGCATCTTCCAATTCGAATCGTTCGATGAATTACTTGAAATGAGGGTTAGCTCGGCCTTTTCAAATAACTCACGTCATTAGAATTTAAATCGATTCTTTATATGGTTATACTATTCGACATCCATCTTTCAGTTATTTAGTGTTATTTTCATGTCATACACATACAACCATCAAATATCAAACAATTCAAGCCCAACTGGTTTATTTGCAACCTATGTTGCTTATAATATTTTATAACTATTTTTCGCCATTTTTATTTATTTAAAAATGGCCATAATTAATTAAACGACGTTTCAGGTCGTTTCGTGTCACTGGCGCTGTTTTTCCCTTAATTTGTTTTACACATATCGGAAAATCTAACCGTTGGATCTTCACAAATTTTACATCAGTGGGAAGATATTCCCAAAGCGAACCCAACGGTTCCAGTTTCGTGAGAATCCGACGGTCGGATCTTCCACACTAGTCGTTTGAAGTTACGGTTTCAATTTACGAACTGCAGCGTCGTTATTCGATTAAATTAAATTATATTTATATATATATAAATATAATCGTTTCTGGCGCTGTTTTTCCTTAATTTTGAATTAAACATTTCAGACAATCCAACCGTTGGATTTTTACAAGGTTGGTGCCGTTGGAAAGATTATTCCAAGGCGAACCCGACGGTTGAGGTTTCGGGGAAATTCAATGGTCTGATTTCCCGCACTAGTCGTTTGAAATCACGGTTTCAAAATACGAACTGCCCGGCCTCGTTTCGTTTTAATTTTATTTATATTTATATATTTATATAAATATAGTTCATTCGATGATTCCTATATCGTTTTCACTTCAAATATTTTTCTAACTCCCTAAATTTTGGAAAAATTTCGCCATAACCTCCCCTGTACCGGGGGCATCGGGAAATCGCAAATAGTGTCCCGGTCCTTCTAATCTCAAAAAGAAAAAGAAAAAGCCAAGCGGCTAGCCAACAGGCTCAAAAATCATCACCCAAACAAATCAGTAAATGTGTACCTATTTGTCGGGCACAAATTTTATTCCTCTTCTCTAGCCCCTTTGCTATAACCTGTTCAAAGAATATGCATGTACATATATATACAGTTCTTATCAATTATCATTTTCTATTCAACTTCATATTTGATTTCTGTTTGGTTTAAAAACACCATTCATTCTAATGTTACATAAATAGGTGCAAATCATTTCATTAGCTAATTAATGAATATTTCAACTCATATATGTTTATTTTGAACAAGTGGCTATTTTTAACACTTCACATTTCAACGACTTGGTGCTTACAATAAAAATGTGATTTTTATTGTAAAACAATTCATTTCAAAACACTATTCTTCTATATAGTTCAAGTTGGTGATAAAAATGGGATTTTTATCATAAAACAATTTATTTTAAAATATGAATACCATTCAACACATGAATTGCTAAACAACGGATGAATATCAATTCAACACATGAATGTTTCTATAGTTAGATAAAATGTGATTTTTATTATCGAACGGTTTATTTCAATATATGAATATCATTCAACACATGAATTGCTAAACAACGAATGAATATCAATTCAACACATGAATGTTTTTATAGTTAGATAAAAATGTGATTTTTATTATCGAACGGTTTATTTCAATATATGAATATCATTCAACACATGAATTGCTAAACAACGAATAAATATCAATTCAACACATGAATGTTTTTATAGTTAGATAAAAATGTGATTTTTATTATCGAACGGTTTATTTCAATATATGAATATCATTCAACACATGAATTGCTAAACAACGAATGAATATCAATTCAACACATGAATGTTTTTATAGTTAGATAAAAATGTGATTTTTATTATCGAACGGTTTATTTCAATATATGAATATCATTCAACACATGAATTGCTAAACAACGAATGAATATCAATTCAACATATGAATGTTTTTATAGTTAGATAAAAATGTGATTTTTATTATCGAACGGTTTATTTCAATATATGAATATCATTCAACACATGAATTGCTAAACAACGGATGAATATCAATTCAACATATGAATGTTTTTATAGTTAGATAAAAATGTGATTTTTATTATCGAACGGTTTATTTCAATATATGAATATCATTCAACACATGAATTGCTAAACAACGAATGAATATCAATTCAACACATGAATGTTTTCTATACAATGAATAAATATAGTTTAAGCATATGAAAATAATTCAAACACAAGAATATTATTCAAAATTTCGGCAGCATAACGGCAGGGTAGTTACACCGGCACCGTCCCTAGTACGGCTCCTCGCTCTACCTTAAAACCTCGCGGTTTTTGACAATGGGAATCATGCATCTAATTCGCACGCAGGCGGCATGTTTATATTTTTTTCATTTCCACAACTAATCCTATGTGGTTTCAACCAAATATTTTCCAATCACAATTGGGTATTTTTCAACCGCAATCAACCAATATCAATCACAAACAATCCCAAACAATCAATCAATTCCAACCAATAAATATCGTCCATGGTTTGTGGACGAGGGGCGTGTATATATATATATATATATATATATAGATATAGATATTTATATATAGCAGTTCATTTTCAACTCATATATAATATTTATAAAAAGGAGTTGAAGAGTGAGAAATCCTCACCAATAGCTATCCACTCACACGATTTTTCCTTACTAGAAACTTCGCCTTGTTGTTGCTTTCGTTGACTGTATCCTCTACATAGGTAAAAATCGAATTTCACTATGTTATTCAATATATAAAGATTGCATTTTGACTTCGCTATTAAATATAAAGATTATATTTTTATTATTCTTTCAAAACTGCTTTTATAATCTTTTTTTTTTCTTTTAAATAAATGCAGTTTTTATCTTTAAAATAAATGCAGTTTTTCTTTTATCAAAAATGCAGTTTTTTCTTCTATCAAAAATGCAGTTTTTATTTTCTCTTTTTCAAATGCAGTTTTTTCCTTTTAGAAAAATAGTTTTCATCTTCTAGAAAAATGCAGTTTTTACTTTTTAAAAAATGCAGTTTTTAAATTCTTTTTAAAATGCAGTTTTGCCTTCTATCAAAAATGCAGTTTTTACTTTTTAAAAAATGCAGTTTTTAAATTATTCTTTTTAAAATGCAGTTTTGCCTTCTTTCAAAAATGCAGTTTTTACTTTTTAAAAAATGCAGTTTTTAAATTATTCTTTTTAAAATGCAGTTTTGCCTTCTATCAAAAATGCAGTTTTTACTTTTTAAAAAAATGCAGTTTTTAAATTATTCTTTTTAAAATGCAGTTTTGCCTTCTTTCAAAAATGCAGTTTTTACTTTTTAAAAAATGCAGTTTTTACTTTAAAAAAAAAAATGCAGTTTTTATTTCTTTTAAAAACAGTTTTTGAATCTCTTTTTAAAAATTCTGTTTTGATTTCTTTTAAAACTCTGTTTAAAAACCCTTTTAAAAATTTCTGTTTTAAAACTAAAAGAAATCAGTTTTTAAATTTATTAAAAATACATTTTTTTTATAATCCAGAAATAAAAATAAAAATAAATTAACTAACTAAAAAAAAACTCACCGAGCTTCGAATGGGAGGAGGAGGAAGTCGGCGGTTCCGAGGCGGCGTTCGGAGGTGGGGGTTGTCGCGGCGGTGGTTTCGGAGTTGTCGAGGTCGAGGGTTGCTCGATGGTTCATTCGGTGGGAGGAGGAGGAGTCGAGGGCGGCTCAGGCGAAGGGTTCGGCGGTCAGGCGGTGGGGCTTCGGCGGTCAGGCGGCGGCTTCGAAGATCGGGCGGCGGCTTGTTTTAGTTCCTAGGTTTTCCTTTTTTTTTTTTTTTTATTTCTCTGATAAATGATCGGGGGGGCCAAGGCAGAAGAAAAGGGGAGAAGTTTATTTTTTTATTATTATTTTATTTCATTATTTAATTATTTATATTTGCACTAGGGTTGACTTTCATATATGACCTCGAAACGAGGCCCACCGCCTGTCGTCCATAGCGTTTTACCCCCATTCCGAACACAATGGGATATGTGTTGTAAGCTGGTTTGATCGTTACAATCAGTTTCCGTTGAATTTACAATTTAAATCCTTATATTGAATTTTAAACGTACATTTCAAATTACCGGGGTCACATACTAACTAGAAAAATTCCAGAAAAATATTTTCTAGTTTCGTATTGACGATACGGTCCTAACAAAACTAGTTTCGTCGAATTCTGAGACCGTTTGAAAAATGGCCAATTTCCAGTCGATTAAATTCAATAGAAACTGGTCAAACGCGTTTTCTTTTGCCACGCTCACATATTGATTCGAAAAATTATGAAATTTGAAACCTAGCAATAGTTTGACATCCCGGACCTGACAAAAGTGGTTTCGTCGAATTCCGAGGCCATATGCAAAATATCAATTTTCAAACTGACTTACTATTTCTTAACTCACTACTTTATTGAGATATTCTATATTTTATGGGAATAGGCTATTCTAATCATTCAAATTTCTTGTTAATAACCGAATTTAAAAATTTTAAACTGGTTCACATTTTCCGGGTTATTACAGAAATCCCAAATTTGATTTAGGAATTAGGGTTACTCTAAAGAAAAGAGTACAAGAATAAGAATAAGAAAATCTCCCGAAAACGAGACCCCTAGGGTTTTATTTACAGACAATTCGGGGTCCCTTTTGCTATTGGGCCAGCAGTACCCCTGTCGGTCGCTTTTCCCTTTGGTTCCGAATGTTCTGGTTCTCGACCGCCTTTTCCTTAGGTTCTGAAGGCTTTGCTATCGGATCTTAGAGGTGTCCTTCGGAGCTTTTGGTTAGTATTATATCTACCTTCTTGTATTGGTGATGAGGCTGATGGTGCGAGTAGCTTTCGGATGGTCTCTGCTTCCGGCTGTAGGCATTCGATCATGGGTTCTCGGGCTTGCCGCTTTGTGGATGTTGTCCTTGTGATTCAAGTGGAAGGTTGCCGGGTCCGCCACCCTTGCCGGTATTAACACTAAGAAGATCAGTGTGGATAGCTTTGTCTTTCTTTGGGGGTTCCAGTTTGCCTGTCGGTACACTTTCGGAGTGTACCCTTACCTTTCCGGGAGGTTTCTTCCGGTACTTTATTAGTTGCTTATCATAGTGGTTTCTCAGGAACCAACTGATGGAGGTCTTGGTAATTGGTTTCAGATAATCTTCACATGCTTTAAACCCTTTATCTTTGGTGCTTTCGTATCCTCATGTATCGGTATTAAGCGAGTTAATACCGATATCACCTTCATCCCTATGGGTCCCGGTAGGTAGGATTTTTAGTCATTCCCTTCATTGGCTTCCAGTCTTTGGGTGATCTTTTATCAATTGTGCCGGCACTACCCTGCTGGTATTTCATTTTGTATAAATTTCGAGCTCTGTCCTCCCATGATGGAGTCGGTTGTATATCTCTCGAAATATTCCCTTATATTGTTGGCTTCTTCTTGGGTTGGGATTTGTTGATGGAAGACTTCTTTGAGGTGATCTATTATGCCTTCACCGCCAACCTATTCCGGATGCTTTATTTTGGTGATAACGTTTTCCCCTCCCTCTTGTGAAGGGGTATTTTCGAATTTTCAAGTAACCTTTTTGAATGTGCCAATCAATTCTTCATTCTTGTGTATATATACCCTTCTCGAGTTTAGATTCTTCATAACTTCCCGAGTCATGAAAGCATGAATTTGTTGGAAAAATATTTCAGCCAGCACGCATCTATTGATTCATTTGTCAGCCTTTTCCACCCTCATTCATGCAGATGGCGACGCCAGCTTCTTTATCGGTTCTGAAAAATAGAAAAAGAAAACGATATAAAAAATCTATAAAATAAGTATTTCTACATTCAGTGTATGACAGTGCCTGTCATAATAAATAATTTTTTGAAGAATACCATGCTATAACCCAAATTTCATTTACGATAAATACAACCAAGCCTTCATGGATACAATAAGTGACCACTTCTAAATCAATTTACTACCAACAGAAAGTAGAATTGTATGGAAATATGGAGGTATACCTTGAAAAAATAGGAATGTTGTCTCCTTATGTGTATTCTTGCACACATGAATATGTGTGCTCAGTCTTTGTTTTATTTTATTTTATTTGAACATTTGTTTTAACTTCAATTTTGAGAATGTGGTCATGAAACCGCCACGCTAGATTTTTGCACATTACTTCAGTAGTTTATATTCGTAATCTACATACATGTAACAGTGTTAGAGCGATATTCTAATAAAGATGCTACCAACCAAAAGGATCGTACAAATTTACTTTCATCCTTTAAAGAAAGGAATATTGCTTATTATAGATTTATCATTATCTAAAGGACAATTAATAATGATGATATGCCCATCAGATAAGTTGATCTAAATTCTTAAGATAACTTCGATCTATCAGATATAGTGCTTAATCATGTTGACAAAGTGAAAGCATAAAAACAAATGAATAAATTACTTCCAAATCAACACATGGTATAAACAGTTTCACAAAACATGGAAGCCAACAGGAAGCAGTGTTCCCAATAAGGCAAAATTGAAGTGAAAAGCTGTGAACAAAACATGCTTCATCCTTATTCCCTTTTCACTCAGCTCTAAGTTGAAGCTCCAATGCAATCCATACTGAGGAATGGATTTGCATGCTCATTTGACATCTGAAAGCATTTTTGCACATTTTGCTTTATGATTATTATGAGGCTTCTGACTCCTTGCACTTGTACTCTGCAAAAAAGCTCTGCAAAATATCTCTGCAAAATACACACTCTTGTAGGATATTACCACCAATAAAGCAATGAAAGGTAATTTGAATACTATCTTTATATATACCAAAGAAGGGTGAAGTACTATGTTTATATATACCAAAGGAGGAATGGCTATAAATAAGCTACACTGATAAGGTGAATCCCATCCTTTAAGGTTGATCAACCTATCCGTACATGTATACACAAAGGCAACCCTTGAAAATGACCATCAAACCCTGCTTAAAAATATGCATTTCCTGCACCTATGATGCTTCCATTCACGAAGACAAATACAATTTGCTTTGATTCTCTCAACCTCCGTCGTTTGTCATTGTTACTTCCCTGTCTTCTCTCTACTCCACTATGCAATTCTATAAATATTGAAATATCTCAACTAATAGTGCAAAAGCTGGAGCAAGGTTTACTATGGTGTTCAGCACCATTGGATTAAAACAACTTAAAATATGATGGTCTTAACTTGTGTTCATATAACATTTGTTTCACTTGTTTGAAATCAAGACAAAACTTATACATGTGTCCTCCTTGTAAATATATTTGTGCAATTTACATTTTATAACTCACCTTTATTGCTATCGGCAAGCATTTATCAACTAAATCAAAGTAAACCTACTAAACAAAATAAGATTACTTGGTTCGATATTGTTTCATGAGTTAGTCGAATTTTATTTTATTTACAAATTTATTTGTATTTTTAGTCACTGCTTTTTTTATTTTAAAACCAAACCAAAATTAATTAAACCAAAGGCAAAATTAAAATTACTTAAAAAATATAACCATCAATTTGAATATTATTATTTATATTTTATCTTAAGGTTGCAATTTTTATTTTATTTCATGTTTAATGTATTTAGCAGAGGTGTTTGTTTCCAAAATTATAACATTTCTCATATTTTAACAAATATAAATCTAACCCACTATTTCATACATGTATTACGCTTGCAACTAATAAACCAAGCTCATTCAAAGAAAAAACCAATTAAATCAATAAAGACAGTCAGTTATTTTGAATTTGACTTTTTAGTTTTGAAATTTTTTAACTGAGTCAGGTTTTATTTTTATTTTCTAAATGGTAGCTTTGTTTTTGACAATTATTATCCTATTTCAGATTAAACTATTCAGCATTACATTTAGCCTACAAATGTCTAGTTAAGTGTATGATTCAAACATTGATAGTAATATGATTATAGTTTAATTTGAACTTTCAAATTTACATCCTCAAGGTAAGATATCACCAATTTAATGTACTTCAATGAAGTAGAGGACCCCTTTAAATATTGTTTACTTTTTGCTTTAACTATTTTTTGGTTCTTGTTTTGTCCCGTTATGGTTCATAAAGACACATGGGTTATCAATTGTGCAGAACTTAGTTATTTTAGTTTTTTCTGTGTAATTTCTAAATAGTATGTCATCATGTTAATATTTGATTTACTCCATTGTTTTATGTAGAAAACAAGATAATCATTTCTTAATCACAACTATATATATTCTAATCCATCTTTCAACTTATTTTAGTTGCCAATAAGTTACAAATTAAATTTTACCATTTTTTAAATAGATCACTAACAAATATTTAATTAAACCTTGATGTAAATATTAGAATATTAATTAAATTTCACAACATAATTTTCTACACATAATACCACTGAGACATTTGCGTCAGCTCTGATACTATTACTATTAACATCAGATCTATGTTTGAAGGAATATTATATGTGAACAATAAAAAAATCGATAGTTGAATATTTTTTGTATCAAGCATCAATGTTAGAGTAAGAAATAAGGATTTTCTTTCTCTCGAAAGAAATGAAATATCTAATGTACATATAGTTAGAGTAAGCAATAAGGATTTTTTGTAAGGAAAGATGATCGGTTTCGTTGTTATAACATGTAATGTGGAGTCATGAATAAACAAAGCTAAAAATTAAAACCATCAACTTGAAGAATGATATATATAGATGAAGGGACAACATTGAACATTCAAAAACAAACCAAAAATAAGCAGATTAATTTTTTCACATGAATACAAATTCTAGTATCCATTCATCAATGGCTAAAAGAATTACTGGCCTAATAAAAATGCTTAATATTATGAAATCCTTATTATTCATAGTTTGAACATTGATATTACATTAAGAAATATAATCCAAAACATTGCATCTAAAAAATTGCAAACCAACATGATGAATTATTTAACATAGATAAAAGTAACCTGACATGAGCATTTTGCCATAACAAAACTTCAAAAACTGGAAATCGCATTTAAAATACTTATTTCAGTATACATATCATATATGAAGAAGAAATGTAAAATCTACATTACCTTTTGCATGATGTTTTTTTCCTACATCAGAAAACTAACTCGTGTTTAACTCAGGTCGTGAGGCGTTAAGCTTCACTGATATTGTAACCACTTCCCTCAATGGTGCAATTTAGATATAAAATTGGAAAGTGTTACGTAATTGAGTTGTTATGCTAAATTACACACTCTACTTGATTTAAATTAAAGCGAACCTAAATTGGAACACCACCAGAAAATTGAAAATATGGTATATAATTTTGTATTGTAATCACTTCCCTCGTGACAACCATACACACATTGGCAACATACCCTAAATAATGCTAGTATAATTGAGTAGATGTATGCATAAATGTAACACAATGAAAACTAAGTGAACCGATTGCCAATTAATAATAAATTATTGATTGAACTATGCAAACCACTCATAGGTGGTTTAGCCATAAAAAATTATTACCGATTCAATTTCCAATATCATAATGCTACTCAATGGCAGGCCGAAATCTCATTTTGTGTGCAAAAAGAATATAATGTATGGATTCTGAATTTTTAGTTTTCAAAATAAATGTTTACATAAAATAAATGCAAGCATAAAATAGGGAGAATTTTGGTAGCGAAAGACAAACATTTGAACCCACATCCATTAACATCCTTACATGACGTGAATTGAGAATGATTTATAGATATGAATATACATATACACGCCAAACTCATTGAGAACATCATCTCATTGTTACACAAAATTTAAAGAAAAAAGTTATATATATTTCATAACCAAATATCACTAAGTATTTAAGAGTTAAAGGTTTAAAAACACTTGAAATGCCTTGATAATACACTGTGGCAAAGGAATGGGTGCAAAATGGGCATAGGAAAAATATATGCATGCATCGTTTTTGATTTATTGCATTCCCAACATACTAAGAAAATGTGTCAAAGATAGCAGTATAATATTGACAAACATATCTACTCAACTTGGTTTGCAATCAGGATGTAAATATAAGTGACCAACCAAAGTGTTATATTTGTAACAAATGTATTTTTCAGTATATGAGAAAGGAAAGAATTTTTATTTTTGAAATAGCTCGCCAATTTTATGGGATTTGTTTAAAATTTCATCTCTTTCGACTAAAGCATGATGCTAGATAAAGACCCATATTTAAGAAGTTAAATTGAAGGATAAAAAACTGAAAATAGATGACATATGTAAAGAAATTATTCCAACACAGTTATATAAGGAGTCAAATCATATAAAAAAATTACTTCAACCTTGACCTCATTAGTGTTTTGGTAACTTGTCCACTTTATGTGTCAATTAATTTGATTGTAGAACAAAAATGTAATTTAGCTGAGTGGGGATCATGAAGCAATAGGATCGAACATATATGTCTGTATGTGTGTATAAGCACATGTGATTATTACTTATGTGGCAAATTCTATTGCAACCCACATTTTTAGGTAGTAGCCCCCCTAAAAAAGAAAAAAACCATATACTCCTATAATTAGTAAGTAGCACCCTTCTTTTCAAAAGTTGCCCTTCCCTTCACGTTGCTCTCATTTCTCATTCCAAAAAGAAAGAAAAGCCGAATACGATTTCCATGCAAATCAACCATAATCCATCGCAAATCATATCCTCCATCACACTTCATTTCTGAATAACTAGATTGAATTCAGTAGAGAAGAAGGGGAAGAAGGTACACTCCATTTAAATTTTAGGGTTTTGAAGTTAGGGTTTTGAGTATTGATTTGTGGAGTAAGTAATTTGATTGAAGATAGACACGTTGTTATTGATGTTTATGGTATTTTTGAACGAAGATCGTCATTGGTTTGAACCATGATTGATTTCTCATTAGGTTGGTAGTTGTTATAGAATTGTTTTTTTTTTAATTGTTCTTGGCTACCACTCGTGTAAACAACATGAAAATTTGATAAACCACGTATAAAACATATGAGGATTTCATTTTTCCCTAGATGAAATAATGCGTTGTTATCGTACTTTCCACATAAAAGAAGTATGTGGTTATGTAAATTTATAAGTCCACCACGTTCAAACCTTACGTGGTAAAACTCCAAAGTGGTTTGTCTATGTACCACGTATGTTTGAAGCGTGGGGACCTGTAATTTTGAAGAAAAAAATTATGTGATGATGACTTTGAACTAACACATTCCTTTTTTTAATTTATAGATGCCTCCACGTATATGAATGACTGCTTCTTAAAGAAAAAGGAGACCGGAAAAGGTGGCTAAAGGCACAAGTACAGACATGACTGTGGACAGGGATGAAGAGCAACACGATGAAGCTGAGGATGATTGTCAAATTGCAGTAAGGGAAAGTGAAGATTAGACAGAACTACAAGAACAATAAGATGAAGAAGAGGATGAAGAATAGGAGGATGAAGAAGAGGGTGATCAAGAAGCTTTAAATGAGAAAGGAGGACTAAGAATAAATGATGTGATTAGAGAGTTTGATACTCATGTTGCTTCCTTGATATTACTTGACCAAGTACGCTGCTAGTAATTAATTGAATTATATTTACTTCATTTTTTAACTTACAAATATGTTTGTGTAGGACCGAGGACCGCTTACATGTGTAAATCATGCTCAAAAGGTATCGGAGTGGAAGATACCGGATACTGCTACTAGATTTAAAACCATCGTAGAGTTGTCCGGTTTATATCCCATTGTTAGCCCTTGCTACGTTAACAAGTACTTGATATCGGCTTTTGTAGAGCGATGGTATCCAGAGACTAACACTTTCCATTTGTCATTCGGTGAGATGACAATTACTTTTGATGATGTCGCATCAGTATTACACATTCCAGTTGAAGGAAAACCGATACAGAGCTGGCCATATGACATGGAGCAGGCGGTTACCATTGTTCACAAGTATCTTGGAATCTCAAAAGAAGTAGGTAGGATGGAAATGAATGACTGGTTGGTTATAAGCTAAGGTTGTCTGCGTTATGTGATGTATTTGAAGATGTGAGCGATGAGTGGACCGATCGAGCTATTAGGCGTGCCGCTCGCGCGTATTTGTTGTTTTTTGCTCGGTAACACGTTGTTTGCTGATAAAAGCAAGACTCATGTGCACATCTTCCTTCTAGATCCACTTAAACACTAGGATTCTGTTCGCACATACTCGTGGGGTTCGACAACACTAGCTTTTCTGTACAGGCAGCTTGGATTAGCAACTTGCATGGGAGTGGAACAAATTGTCGGGTTTATTTGTTTACATGAGTCCTAGATATTCGAGCATTTTCCCTGCTTTCATCCGTCAACAAATCTTTACTATGAGAATTTACCACACGCTGCTCGGTGGAATCCATCTATAGACTGTGGCGCTTCACAAGTTGATCTTCGTATATTCCTCAATAACATTCAAGAAGAATAGGTAAATTATTTCATTTATCAAATAAATGCATTTTCCCTGCTTTCATTAGTTGATCTTAGTATTAATAATTTTCTACATCTTTGAATAGGTTATATTTGATCCTTATATTTTTGCATGACACTATCATCCGTTAGATCCTATATCTTGGTATAGTGGCTGCTCTGTATGAATGTTGTAGAACCATATCATCCCGATAGAGTACTCAAGCAGTTTGGCAGAGTTCAGAATATTCCCGTGGCACCTATTCTTCCTGTAGCAACAAATGCACGTCGTGGTACTACTTCTACGACATACATCCGAGTACGATATCAATTCTTGGAAAGTATATGGGAGAATAGGTACAATCATGTGATAGCAGAAGGGCGTAGATCAATACCACTACATCAATCCTCCTTGAGTTACACATATGATTATATGGAGTGGTATAGAGAACACGATGTCTTGCGTGTTCACAATCCGCTATACCTACCGGATAATGTTATGCTTGGAGCTCCGCATTTTCGGCCGACCTACAATCAGTTATACTCGGTATGTTTCAATTATTTATTTCCTTTAAATTTGGTTTTCCAGTATAATATCCTTTTTCATTTTATTTTATTTTTTTAAGATCAAAACTATGTTTTAATTTCAGTTTGATTTATTTTCCATAGACTATTCAAGACGTGCATGGGATGTTGAATGAACCAAACCCTTAAATTGATAATGCCCGGATTGCTGTTGGGTGCTACTATAGGCCTCAAGTTTAATTGTTTATTAGTTTAAGTTTGATGAACGTGTATTTTGGATATGGTATGTAATGTAACTATTTTAATGCTGAATTTGGATGGACTTGTGTTTGATCATGTGATGTATTTTGGAAAAAGAATGCTAATGTAATGGCTTTTGGGTTGTTTAATTTGTTCTAATGGTTTAATTGTGGTCGATTTTCGTATTTATTCTTTCCATTTGGTGAGTAAACTATTATGCACTTTTCCATGTTTGACAGTTTTTATTCTTTTGAGTTTTTGTTATAGCCTCGCTCTGACAAATCGGGATTAGTCAGTTAACCACGCAGAATATGAACGTGGTAGTAGTTGAACCTCGTACAAGTTTTACGTGGATACATTCACCACCTCGTAGGGCCTATACACAGTTGATTAACAAACCGCACCAAATTGAAGCATACATTTATTTTTTTGAGTTTCTGGAAGTCTTCTCGCTCTGTAAAAACGTGGTCAAGACAGTAACCACATAAGATTTATACGTGGCTTAAATTTAAACCTCGTTGTGTATAAACGTGGTTGACTTGCTTACCATGTTTTAGTACTTCGAGGTTTTATGTCCTTCCACGTTTTTACAGTCTGTTTTTGACCAGAATTATAAAAAAAATGTCGACCAAACTGTATCAACATATAACAATTACAGTACACATAGAATGAAAAATAACAACACACTTTGCAATTGCCAAATAGTTTAATACAATACCCAAACAACAACCAATTTCCTAATATATTCTCATTTCATTTGCCAAACAAAACTACAACCAATCAAAAGTATGTCAACCAAACTACTTTCAATCTACATATGAATTTCTTTCCTCCCAAGCTTGTCTCCTATTGTTGTAAATATGCTCCCAGTTGCTAGCATCCTGGTCTCGAGCTTTGAACCATTTTGAGTAAATAGGTGGTACAGGATGTTTGTCCTCAAGCTTAACCTATAAGTCATGAACCATGAGCCTTAAAAATATACTTTATATTTTAAAATTTATGAATACAAATGTTATATACCTGAAAAAAATGATCCTAGTTGACAAAAGCTATCGCAATTTCTTTGTGCAGTACTGGTGGAGGTATTTTTCCTCTCAATGGTGGTATTGTCATCATTATATCTAGTTGCAATAATATATCCAACATCAGGCATTAACATCCAATTTTCCATTGGCGCAAAGTCTCCATTTTCGTGTAAAAGGCTTTTGAGAATAGATGAACTTCTACCATGCTCTACAAAAACTTGATCGTACAGTCTCTGGTGTTCATATAGATCATCGTGCAATTCTGTTCTAATTTCGCTCCATCTAGATTCCCCCAATCCAAGCAAAGCGGCCAAAATTACCGTCCGATCGAACGTCCACAATATCTGTGACAAAAGCCCTCATCTCTAATGGAATTTCATGCAGATACATTCTCATGCCTTCAATTAGTTCGTCTAACTGCAAATTTAATAAAGTAGGTTATTATACAACTCATGTATATTCAAATAAAATGATTATTGCCTTTTTTGGTTTACGAATAGGAAGTTTATCGATACGAGCTTTTTTTGAAGTATAAGAACTTTGGGAACAAAAACTTTCGACAAGCTCGAATGACGAAGCCATCTGTTTAGTCAATGTATTAGAACTTTTTTGCTTTTTCTTCCATGTGTCTTTATTTTTCTTTTCGAAGATGTGAGAGACATCATTCGCAGTTCTGCAACTTCCAACATCTTTTTATTAATTTGCATTTGGTAAGGAGCTTCCATCTTGTTCACATCATTTAATAAATTTTCCATTTTCTCCGTTATCCCCGTGTCTTTCTTTCCACTTATTTCAACAAGATAAGTCTCGTCCAATGAACATCAACCATATCAAGCGACATTGCCGTACCACGTTCAAGACGAGGTAACTCATGCGCACAAGGAAATCCATGTGTTCTACAAGGAACATAGACATAACATTTCTTCATCACCAACATCTTTTATTCTCTAAAGTTCAGAATGCAACAATTCAAGTGCCTTTATAGAAACAAAGCCTCGTAAATTTATCAACTCTCGTATATGGAATATGTGCTTTACTTTGATTAGACTTGGCTCAAATAATGCTTTAAGTTGGTTAAATGAGAGTTCCAATTATAAATGCATCTTCTTCCAAGCTTGTTCGAAATTTCATTGGCAACTAGCTAAATGTTTCTTCAATTTTGAATGAGTGTGACAGACCGTCCCGCACCAGCCGGCATCTCCTACGAGAGTGCGCTGTACACATGCCCAACTAGCACATAACGGTCGCCAAAGAAATGAAAGAAGAGAATGAACTAATTGAAAACCTGTAGAATGTCTCACAGCGCATGGAACAAAATATAATAATAATGTACTTGACATAAAACAGGCGAGACAATGCATAAGCTGACAAATAAAACCAACATCAACATCAGAGTAGCGGAAGTCTAAATACAGCTTATTACAGCTTTCCAAATTACTGCCTCAAACAAAAGAAAGTTAAAGTAGAAGATGCACTACTAAAGCCCAAGCAGTGATCTTCAACAACACAGGGAGAATATCTATATGTATCATACGTGGAAGCCTCCTGCTCGTCTCCGAATCAGCTACTTGTGCATACCCAGCTAACATGTCTCTAGTCTGCCCGTGAGAACACCCAGAGTAATAAGAAGAGACATAAAACTCTGGGTCAAACAAAAAGTCTGGTATGAGCGATAAGCAGCTAAACAGAAAAACAACAGGTATACTAAACCATACCTGAACCTGGACCTGCAACCAAAGAGTTAGCACTACATACCGTACAATATTCTAAGGTGCCACTGAACAGATGGTGTAAAGATAACGGGGGTGGGGGTGTACATGTCATAGTGATGGCAATCAAATCAAACATAGCAATCATCCTCACATCTCTCACTCAGTGCGTAAAGCATACGATGTCCACCACTGTCAATCACTAGACCCATCGAAGAAGTGACGGAGTTCGACTTGTACAACTACTGCTACTACCAAGCTTACCACATGGAGTCATGACCAAACCTTTACAAATGACCCCACTTCATTGGTCTATAGCTCTTTAGTCGTACCTAAGCCACTGTGGCCCTGAATCCGTTCACGTACTCCCTACACATAGTGATTCAAAGTTACAGACATCGACAACCCCTTAGCACACGTCCCGCAGCAAAGCCCAACTCATGAAGATAACTCGTTGGTTCCCAACTGGATCCTGAGTTCTACTTCCTATTTGGACTTCCTTTGCATCTCGGGTTTTGGTTCGGTCTGTGGTGCTCAGGCTCCCCGTTTAGTTCAGTTTATTTCCCCTCCTTCACCAAGGTTCGGGTTCACCTCCTCCATGCGGTTTGGTTCGGGTTCAGCTCCTCAATGCGGTTCGGTTCGGGTTCCCTCTTCAATGCGGTTCGGAATGGGTTCCCTCTTCAATGAGGTTCGGAACGGGTTCCCTCTTCAATGCGGTTCGGAATGGGTTCCCTCTTCAATGCAGTTCGGAACGGGTCTGATCCGTTCCAGTTCGGGTACCTTCCTGCACTTTTCCTACAGCTTCCAGCGACTGTTTATACGCCACTCAACGGCGTTTTCGACCAGTCTAACTATTTTAAACAATCACAAAGCATACCATACAGTCATAGCAACAAATAGAAGTGACCACAAACACCAAAACAACAATATGACAAGGTTAAACGGATCAAAAATAGCCAAAATCCCATATTTTCCCTTAAGCATGTTTAAGCAAAACTAATGGTATGATTAGCAAAACTTAACCAAATTAAACCAAAATTCTAATAGAGGTCTAAAACATTATTTCGAATTTTATCAATATTTTTCCAGATTTTTAACACGTATAAATTCGCTAATTATCACTAATTCCTCTTAATTAACCATAATTAGTGAGGAACTATGCAAATCACTCACCTTAGCCACAAATAAAACCTCAAGACTGAAATAAATCTCTGTTTAGCGCTGTTCCTAATGTAACACAGCAGCTCTAACTTTGCCTTGGTGCTTTCTCTCCTCAATTTGATGTAGCTAAGCCTAATCTTCAATTAGAAAGTGGTTTAGAGGTGTTTTGAAGAGGTTTAGAAAGTGGAGGCCATGGCTAGGTTAAGAGGAACGAATAGTGACGGCTGAAAAATGAGAAAAAGGTATTCACCAAACCCTAATAGCCCTTTTAAACTCCTAATCCCGAAATTCCCCTTTGGGCCTAGCTGTTAATCACCCGGTTAAGCCCAATTAAGCTGTTTTTCACTATTTGAAACTTGTTTCAGCCATATCTCCCAAACGGTGAGTCCGCTTGGCTAATGTGACCACTCTATGGAATTGTAAACCATCATCCGGATTCAATGGAAGTGGTTTCAGGTCAAAATTCCTTTCCAATCAAATGTTATGGCCGAAACAAGATCAGCTAGGGGCAAAACGGTCATTTAAAAATCGGCAAAAATCATGAACATGGGAAATGTCCCCAATGGTCGTTTCCCAAAGACACATGACCATACGCCTTCGTATAAGAAAGAAATATTCTACGATCCTCTGATGCGTAGAATGCGGGTTGTTACATTCTCCCCTCCTTAAGAAATTTCGCCCCCGAAATTCCCTAAACAAAACACACAAAGGGTTCCGCATGCCTATCAGCCATAAAACAACAATCAAACATGCAAAACAAGCAAAACAATTCTATCCTAGCATGCAGAATAACTAAATTGCAAAGTAAATCTTACTAGGCAAAGAGCTTTGGATACGACTTTCTTATGTCATTCTCTACTTCCCAAGTACAGTCGTTCTCTCGCCATCGATTCCCATCTCTACCCTAGAGGTAATTTCCAATAGTTTGGGATTGTCCCTCTGACTGGAACCGATCCACTTAATCTAGATCGATCTAATCGTCAAGCTTATTAGCGTTTCTGAATCCAATTCACATGTAAGTCTGAAGTCATATCCCAAGATATACTCTAGTTGCTTCCATTCCAGAAAAATAGCCTCTAAACTGGTATGTCTCCTACCCAAATGTATCAGCTATCGCACCCAGTCCGGTACTATGGCATTTGTCTATTGTCATTTTCTTAGGTAATCCAACCCTATACGTCAAATTTTCAACTACATTCCAAATGTCCTTTCAAGTCCAACTTGAGTCCTTCCTACATTCGTACTGCATGTCCAACGTACATTCATCTCCTAGAGGCAAACTAGACCCATCCAATGAACCTAGGTACTCCACTTATACTCGTACTGCACGTCCAACGTACATTCCCCTTCTAAAGGTGAACTAGACTCATCCAATGAATCTAGGTACTCTACCTTCGAGTCCAAGTCCAACTTGAAGCTCCTATATCCGCTGAATCTCCAAGGTCAACGGGCGCTCCACAATGCCCAACATACTTCAAGTCTAACATAAAGTATCTTACGCCCGTCATATCACCATGATCAACGAACTTATACTATTTCCATTTAACAGGATCCTACAGGTGATACTCAAGAGAAGAAAGGTAGGAGCAAACACAACAACCATAGCATCCATCAAACAAATCCTATCTATCACCTGCTAAAGCCATGAATACATCGATACCTGTATGTCTGGTCCAACCAACATCAATAACTAATGGAAACTCTGCCTCCAAACGGACTACCGTACGTCCAACGTACGTTTATCCTCCAAAGATAACTATATCACGTCCAACGGATCCAAGGTAAGTAGGCGTCCCCAGATACCCCTGCTTTTAGTCCGCCTGAAACACTCGAGTCCCACCCAAGTCTATCCATTATATTGCTGCCCTCTCGAGTCCAACTCGAGCCAATCCAATTCCTTGCAGCCTTCTCGAGTCCAACTCGAGTCAATCTATTACCCATAAACTCAGACCCAGTCTTGAGTATCCATTACCTACAGACCCTAGTCCAACGTGAGTCGTCTCCCTATTCGTTGCATCTCCAAGATCAACAAACACCCATTTTCTTTTACGAGTTCAAGTCCAACTTGAATCGTCCTAATCTTCGTTGCATCTTCCATGATCGACGAATACATCCTATTTCTTCAAAAAGAACATCAACATAAGGTCCTAAACAATCCATTACTTTGCATCTTTCTTGAGCCCCACTCGAGTCATCTCATAATCCTATCGAGTCTAACTCGGGGTAGTCCATACCATTGAATAGTCCTATCATGTCACAGCTGCCCATTACTCCTCGAGTAAACCAAGATATCATCCAATGAAAAATCGCAACAACTATTTAGCTCTTACGCGAACCATCCTAATCGAACTCGACATTCCCCAAGCACAAGCCCCAAAGGCCTAAACCAATATCAGACAAGCACCTAAGGAACATCTCCTCCGAATTCGGACAATCCATGTGAGGTGATACTAGCAAAACATCCAAACACTCAAGCATCCATAACTAACTTTGACTATCCTTGCCAATCTCGCTTGAGACTATCGTCGATCGCATAGCCAAGTCCTGACCAAATCGATGTACATCCAATGTACATTCGCTTCTCTAACTCCCGTTATCATCTTCATCATAAGGTAGGCGATCCAATACCACCTTTCGTCCATCATTCATTATAATGGTCGTCAAAGACTCTTCACAATCTACTATCACTCTATACCTTTAAGGTCAATCGGCTCCCAAAAATCAAGTTAGACCTAGTAAAGCTCAAAATAAAGCAATCACAACAAACATACATCCATGACTCGATAAGACCAAATTACGACAAATCCTACAAAGGCTAGTCAAACCACCTATCGGGCTTGTCACTACTAAAGGTCTATCGACTAACTCAGGTTTGTCAAACAAAACTCGATCAAAAACATCTTAAATAGAAAGCATACCTCGAATAACGACACCTTTTTCCTTCTGCGCCACAGTTGGGGCATTCGACGAAGAAGGAACAGCGTTAATAGCATATGCTTTCACGATCTGCTTCTCCCTAGGAGGTTGTGGACATTCATTCTTGTGATGTCCCGCTTGACCACAATTAAAGCACTTCCTTTCCCCAGGGTTTTCCCGACAATCTCTGCCATAGTGGCCCTTCTTACCATAGCTAAAGCACTCGTCATCTTTCTTATTTTTCTTATTCTGACCATCCATGGTTTGGTCTTGTTTCCTTTTATTCTAGGAATTATCCTTGCCTCCACCGCCTGCTTGCGGTTTTGGCTCCTCTACAGATGCAATAGCAACCTCAGTCTTTGGCTTAGGGTAAAGACTCTCAGACCTTAATGCTTTCCCCACAATCGATTCAAACGTCTCATCGATGTGGTTAATAAGCTTTTCCCCCAAGTATACATCCAAACTAGTAATGAACTTCTCATTCTTCTTCTCAGAAGTATCGATAAGGGATAACCCATACTTCGACAAGGTGTCGAACTTAGCAATATAGTCCGAGACTGCCCTACCATTCTGTTTAAGCTCCAAGAACTTTCTAAACAATTCTGACTTCTGAGCAGCTGGGATAAACTTGTCGTAAAGCGAGCCTTAAACTGGTCCCAAGTAACCTGATTCTCTGGAGTGGCTGTCTTAATAGCATTCCACTAATTCATCTCTCATCCTTGCAGCTAACGAGACACTAGCCTTCTCTTCATCGCATCCTCGATACCCAATTCGTCGAAGATACGATCACAGCTGTCCAACCAATCCTGAACATCCGTGGCTGACTCCGTTCCGTGGAACGGCTTCCCACCAAGACTAGTATAATCCTTATTCAGCTTGGCGAAATCGGCCCTAGGCGCCTGCACTACACCACCATTACCAGCATTGGGAGCTGCCCCCAGAACATCTCTAAGCATCTCTCTCATGAGGTCAGTGAACATCGTCCTCATGTCAGGAGCATTCCTATTATTGGCTCCTCTACCGGTACCCCTTACGTATTGGCTCATCATTCAATCTGCACAGAGAAAACGATTAACCATCTCCATAGTGGTGCCAGTGTAGTGCGACTTCATCCTTAGCTATACTAATAATATATATATAGCTTTTGAAAACCAAAATAATCACAAATACGCGCTCTCATATATGTATACTATCTCCCCCTGATGACTTCCCTAGGTTAACTACGCAACCTAGAGCTCTGATACCAAACGTGACGGCCCGCCCTGCACCAGCCGACATCTCCTCCAAGAGTACGCTGTACACATGCCCAACTAGCACAGAACGGTCGCTAAAGAAATGAAAGAAGAGAATGAACTAATCGAAAACCTATAGAATGTCTCACAGCGCATGGAACAAAATATAATAATAATGTACTTGACATAAAACAGGCGAGACAGTGCATAAGCTGAAAAATAAAACCAACATCAACATCGAAGTAGCGGAAGTCTAAATACAGCTTATTACAACTTTCCAAATTACTATCTCTAAAACAAAAGAAAGTTAAAGTAGAAGATGCACTATTAATGCCCAAGCAGTGATCTTCAACAACACAGGGAGAATATCTATATGTATCATACGTGGAAGCCTCCTGCTCGTCTCCGAATCAGCTACTTGTGCATACCCAGCTAACCTGTCTCTAGTCTGCTCGTGAGAGCACCCAGAGTAATAAGAAGAGACATAAAACTCTGGGTTAGACAAAAAAAATCTGGTATTAGCGATAAGCAGCTAAACAGAACAACAACAGGTATACTAAACCATACCTGAACCTAGACCTGCAGCCAAAGAGTTAGCACTACATACCATACAATACTCTAAGGTGCCACTGAACAGATGGTGTAAAGATAAAGGGGGTGGGGGTGTACATGTCATAGTGATGGCAATCAAATCAAACAATATCAATCATCCTTACATCTCTCACTCAGTGCGTAAAGCATACGATGTCCACCACTGTCAATCACTAGACCCATCGAAGTAGTGACGGAGTCCGACTTGTACAATTACTGCTACTACCAAGCTTACCATATGGAGTAATGACCAAACCTTTACAAATGACCCCACTTCATTGGTCTATAGCTCTTTAGTCGTACCTAAGCCATTGTGGCCCTGAATCCGTTCATGTACTCCCTACACATAGTGATTCAAAGTTACAGATATCGACAACCCCTTAGCACACGTCCCGCAGCAAAGCCCAACTCATGAAGATAACTCGTTGGTTCCCAACTGGATCCTGAGTTCTACTTCCTATTTGGGCTTCCTTTGCATCTCGGATTTTGGTTCGGTCTGTGGTGCTCAGGCTCCCCGTTTAGTTCAGCTTATTTCCCCTCCTTCGCCATGGTTCGGGTTCACCTCCTCCATGCGGTTTGGTTTGGGTTCAGCTCCTCAATGCGGTTCGGTTTGGGTTCCCTTTTCAATGCGGTTCGGTTTGGGTTCCCTTTTCAATGCGGTTCGGAACGGGTTCCCTCTTCAATGCGGTTCGGAACGGGTTCCCTCTTCAATGCGGTTCGGAACGGGTTCCCTCTTCAATGCGGTTCGGAACGGGTTCGCTCTTCAATGCGGTTCGGAACGGGTTCCCTCTTCAATGCGGTTCGGAACGGATTCCCTCTTCAATGCGGTTCGGAACGGGTCCGATCCGGTCCGGTTCGGGTACTTTCCTGCACTTTTCCTGCAGCTTCCAACGACTGTTTATACGCCACTCGACGGCGTTTTCGACCACTCTAACTACTTTAGACAATCACAAAGCGTATCATACAGTCATAGCAACAAATAGAAGTGACCACAAACACCAAAACAACAATATGACAAGGTTAAACGGATCAAAAATAGCCAAAATCCCATATTTTCCCTTAAGCATGTTTAAGCAAAACTAATGGTATGATTAGCAAAACTTAACCAAATTAAACCAAATTTCTAACAGAGGTCTAAACGTAATTTTGAATTTTATCAATATTTTTCCAGATTTTTAACATGTATAAATTCACTAATTATCACCAATTACTCTTAATTAACCATAATTAGTGAGGAACTATGCAAATCACTCACCTTAGCCACAAATAAAACCTCAAGACTGAAACAAATCTCTTTTTAGCGTTGTTCCCAGTGTAACACAGCAGCTCTAACTTTGCCTTGGTGCTTTCTCTCCTCAATTTGATGTAGCTAAGCCTAATCTTCAATTAGAAAGTGGCTTAGAGGTGTTTTGAAGAGGTTTAGAAAGTGGAGGCCATGGCTAGGTTAAGAGGAATGAATAGTGACGACTGAAAATGAGAAAAAGGTATTCTCCAAACCCTAACAACCCTTTTAAACTTCTAATCCCGAAATTCCCCTTTGGACCTAGCTGTTAATCACCCGATTAGGCCCAATTAAGCTGTTTTTCACTATCTGAAACTTGTTTAAGCCATATCTCCCAAATGGTGAGTCCGTTTGGCTAATGTGACCACTCTACGGAATTGTAAACCATCATCCGGATCCAATGGAAGTGCTTTCAGGTCAAAATTCCTTTCCAATCAAATGTTATGGCCGAAACATGATCAGCTAGGGCCAAAACGGTCATTTAAAAATCGGCAAAAATCATGAACATGGGAAATGACCCCAATGGCCGTTTCCCAAAGCCACATGACCATACGACTTCATATAAGAAAGAAATAAATATTCTACGATCCTCTGATGCGTAGAATGCGGGTTGTTACAATGAGCAAAGTCAACCCTGCATTGACACATGTATATAAGTTAGAACTAATCACAATAATTATTCTTTGAGTAATTGTTACAACAATTATTACACAAAATTACCGATTAGAAGTGTATTTTCCAAAATGCTTGTAGTCGTCTATCCATGCTTGCACAAATTTGTATTTGTAAGTATCCAACCATATCTCGTGAATATACTTCAAAAGTGAAGTATGGCTTGCATACTTTTCGTGCAACACTTGTAAATTCTTATTATATGCAACTATATTTTTTGAACACACTAATTCATTCCAATCCAATAAAAAAGACTTCTTCTCTTCAAGCTCCATACCTTTTACTTGTTTTGCATATATGTGAGAACATTATTTTTAATGTGCCATGTGCATAACATTTGAGCAGACTGAGGAAACACTAATCCAGTAGCATTAACTATTACCATTTCTCTATTAGAAATAAAGACTGACTGCATGTCCACTTCACAATCAACCAACACTGATTTCAACCTCTCTATTGCCCACATATAATTTTCCTCTATTTTGGCAAATAAATATGCAATGGCAATACAGAATGTAAGATCCGTGCAAGTAACTCCAACAATCTCAAGTAACGACATTGTGTATCTATTGGTTTTATAGCACAATCTAATATGATAACCTTGGGAAATATACATAGAAAATCCGAACTAACAGGAAGTGCCCAAAAGATATCTTTAATAATATCAGTTCCATCTAATGTCTTACGATGCCATTCACAGTAACCAAACTCTTTCAATTTACTAAGCAAGTATTGAACTTGTGATCGCCTTACTTGTTCAATGGCATTCTATTCTTTTATCACATTGTAAATTGTTTTGATTGTGGAAAATTTTGAAGTATCATTTCATTTAATGGTGGCTGAAATTTATTTTTGCTTTACCAAATTCTTATGCATCTCTATAACTAACCAGATCTCAGCTTCGGTTAGTCGACCAATATATGAATAAACTTCTGTAATTTTCAATTCAGAATGATTGTGAACACCATTGACGACATGCAATTGCCAATTATCTAAAGTTCCAAGTTTCTCGCCTTTGAGTCTAAATGGGCAGTTGCATTTTTTGGTACCCGTAAGTCAGAGAATTTTCGGCTTAAATCTTTTCGCTTCTTGTAAACATCACTTCGTTCATAAGCAAACATGATTCTTGGTTTCTTGACAGAAGCATCGGTATCCGATTTCAAGATTATAATGACAAAACCAAGACGCTTTCCAATACCACAAACCCAATCAACTAATTTTTTCCGTGAAGGATATATCTGCATTTAAAATGTTATATAAAATGTAAGTATTCGTGGTTTATTCGAGCGTTAAGCAAAGAAAAGTTACATCATAAGTCGTGAACTCATTTGAATAATAATCCAGTACTATCTCATCATTCGTTTCTTCATCAGTAGAGAATGCTACAATCTACATAAAACAGATATAACAAACTTTAAGCACAAACCAGAAAAATAGTAGCTTACCCAATTTTGCAAATCAGTGGCATACCAGAAGACCACGTATAACACAAACGTGGTTTAAATGAAGACCAAATATAACGTAAACGTGGTTTACTAATTTTCCATGCATTATGCATAGGTGGTTCAATACGTATCTCCAAATTTGTATTTCTAGGTTTATATAGCTTCCTAGAATGATACTGTGACGACCGCCCATAACCGCTGCACTAAACAAGAGGAATAATGCGTTGAAAGGTGTGCACGACAGCTATGGACGATCATCATAGTAGGTAACACAAGCAGAACCCGTCGTAAACTCACAGCGCAAGGATAAAAGATAATCGAACATATACACTAGGTAGTGGTAGTGAAGTAGAAAACACTAAACTTTCATGACAACTAGAAAGTATTTCCCATACATATGGAGAACAACAATAGTGTTTGTACAATTTGCCTTACTACAACACCCAGAGAAATAGCAAATAGCGAGAACAAATACTGGATAGTAATACAATTGGTACGTGAGCCTCCTGCTTGCCATCGATCAGCATCGTCATCCTCACTAAAGCAATACCTGCCACATATTACTCAGTCTTCCCATCCACAACCGGATGAACATCCCAAGGTAATAAGAGGAAACATAAAACCTTGAGTCAGACAACAGTCTTAGTGAGCAATAAAACAGCTAACATATTTCATCAATAAAGTATATGAGAATAATCAACTAATCTACCCAGCTTCAAAGAAGAACTCTCAATTTCCTTCTCCATTACATGACAATATTGCCTTTACAATCCATACACCCAAAGGAATAATAATTCAGTCATGACAATTAAAACATCCATTCATAAATGGCAAAGTAACTCAATCATGATCACAACATGCATTCAAATGTCCATGACTGACTATGGATATCACTGCCAACCTTGCTTTGGAAACTTCGTTATCGTATGACTGGCTAACAGTTTGCCGTAAATTGTCAAGGACCACACAAGATGCCCTGGTTCTAGCAAAACTCCACATGCTATACTCAACACATGCTTCACGCTATACTCAACACGTGTCTAGGCCATACACGACGCCCAAGGCACTCGACCTACAATTGGTCTTCAATTGTACCTCTTCTTTATGTTCGCTAGAACCTATGACAACGAAGATTCCTTGACCTTCGTCTCTCTAGTCGTTATCAATTACGACTACTAATTAGCTCAGAACACCTTAGAGCTGTCACTTCACATGAACTCATTACATCCTTGAGTTGTCTTCCCATTTGTTGCATACAATGAGCAATAACAGTTTTCAACACTTCCTAACTTCCCAATTGAATTCGCTTTGAAGTCACATCATCACCGGAAGTGTCCGACCAGAAATAACCGACCTGAAATGGCAAAAATGGCTGACTAGAAATTGCTGACCAGAATAGCCCGATCCAGTTATGCCCGATCCAACTTTGGTCTGATCCAACTTTAGTACGATTCAACTTCAGTCCGATCCAACTTCAGTCTGATTCAACTTCTGTCTGGTCCAACTTCTGTCCGATCTAACTTTTGTTCGATCCAACTTCGGTCCGATCCAACTTATGTCCGATCCAACTTATGGGTGATCCACAACTTGCATATTGCAATTCAACTCCGATTTCGACCAAAACTTCGCTAAACGGTAAATCCGATAATACTACATCATCCAATTCATCAAAATGGATTAAAAGCATGTTATGAAATCAATAATATCATCAATATCAAATTCACCAAAATTACCACAAATATGCATACGAACAAAAACCATGGATCTAACTTGAACATTAGTACGAAATATCATAGAAATTACCTATCTAAACTTGCTAAATTGGATCATAGGGTGAGTTATAAGAAAATGAACTTACCAATTATTAGATCTAAGGGAAAGCACTTGAATTTGATGAAAAACATGATCTACTACCCATACACTTTATTGAATCCATGTGAGAGATGCAATCCACTCACCGATTCTTCAATACAAGCTAAAACGATAGAATTATGAATCCGGACAGCGAGCAATTCGAACTAACTCCTCGATCCGATGAATTCGCCTTTGAAATGATGTGGATCTAGCCTCCAATGGTGTAGATCTATGATTTCCCTCCTTTGATTTGGATTTTCAATAGTGGAAAGGTGTTATAGGAAGAAGGAGATCAATGCCTCTAAATGAGAGAATGGGAAAATAAATCTTTTCCCTCCACTCTCACCCCCTATATATTGGATTCCACCAGCCCACTAATGGGCCTCCCCAATTCAGCCCATTAGGCTCTCTAAACCTGAACAACCCACTGAAAAACCCTAAAACAACGATTTCTCCCAAACCGCTGAGCCAGATCTTTAATGTAACCACTCTACGAAAAGGCAATCATCAATTCCTTTCCAATGGCTTAGGTCTTACCCTCTGATTCGACCTGAGTCAAAAGTTATGCCCTATACAAGACTGACAGGGGCAAAATGGTCACAAACAAAATTGGTAAACATTATGGACATGTCTCACATCCCCATAAGCAACATATTAAAAGATGAGAATGATCCAACCCTTAGGGAATAAAATAAAAATATTTTACAATCTTTCGATATGCAAAATGTGTGTTGTTACATTCTCCCCCCTTAAGAATTTCGCCCTTGAAATTCCAAACAAACATAACAATTACGTATGCCTATCATCCTTGAGAAGCCAATTCTATCATCCAAACTAGCAACCATCAAGCCATGCATCCATAGCCTTATCCTAACACGCGGAATTCTACCACACAACAATAAGATACAACAATATAATGATGATACGATATCAAAGGGTTCTACCGACGAAGAGTTCTGGATGAGTCGCCTTCATGCTCTTTTCTGTCTCTCATTTACAACCATTACCATCTTCACTCCATTGTACCTTGACTAGCTTAATTGTCTTCCTCCTAAGCTGTTTCGTGTCATTCACCACAACACGAAGCAGCTTACAAGGTCTCGCAATTGCGATTTCCACTTCTAGGTCTTCGTACTTCTCTGGAGATACCATCTCATTCGAATCATGCACGAACTTCCGTAGAAACGACACATGGAAAATATTATGCATACTCAACATCTTTTCAGGTGACTCCAATTTATATGCGAGCTTTCCAATTCGCTCGACTATCGGAAATGGTCCCATGAACCTAGGAGCTAACTTTCCTTTACTTCCAAATCTCACCATATGCTTCAACGGCGAAACCTTCATGAAAACCATATCGCCAATGTCATATTCCAAGTCCTTACGACGCTTATCAGTGTAACTTTTCTAACAGTCTTGGGCTACCTTCATTCATAGCCGAACGATATCGATACAATTCAAGGTCTCTCTTATCATTTCTGGCCCAAGTACCAACTTATCTCCAGTTTCTAACCAACATGCTGGAGAATTGCACGGTCTCCCATACAACGCCTTGTATGGTGCCATCCCAATTCTACATCGGTAGTTATTATTATATGCAAACTCAACCATATGTAGATGGTCCTACCATGATGCTCCAAAATCCAATACACAAGCTCTTAGGAGATCTTCCAAAACTCAATTGACTTTCTCGGTCTGACCATCAGTTTGGGGATGATATGCCGTACTCAAGTACAACTCGATTCCCAAAGCTTCTTGCAAACTCTTCCAAAATCCACTTGTGAATAATGGATCTCAGTCACTCACTATACTCTTTGGGACACCATGGAATCGAATTATCCATTTCACATAAAGTTCAACCAGTTTTGAAGTCGTCCTAGTCGACTTGACAGGAATGAATCTTGCACTTTTGGTCAAGCGATCCACAATGACCCAAATTCTTTTATTTCCTGCCCCGGTTCTAGGTAGTTCATCAATAAAATCCATCGATATTTGCTCCCACTTCCACATAGGAACTTCCAACGGCTGAAGCAAACCACTTGGCTTCTTCTGTTCAGCTTTCACTAACTGACAGATCATGCACTTGGAAATGAAATTCCTAATATCTCGCTTCATCCCCTCCCAGTAGTAAATTCTCTTCATGTCCTGATACATCTTATTACCACCAGGATGAATCTTCAACTTCAAGTGATGACATTCTCTCAGAACCTCATCTCTCAATCCATCGATATCAGCAACAACTAACCACCCTTGCTTCCGAAGCCAACCTTCTCGATCGACTTCGAACTCTTTATCTTCTGGTTTTATCTTCTGGACGAACTCGACAAGCTTTACATCTAGCTTTTGGCTCTCACCAATCCTTTTAATGAGAGTAGGTATTATCGATAAGCTTACCAACATTTCAGGTTCCAACTCACACCTTGGCCTGAAATCAAACCTTGCGAAATACTCAAGGCTCTTCCATTCCGAAAACATCGCTTCCAAACTTGCGTGTCTTTGGCTCAACGCATCTGCAACTGTGTTACCTTTACCAGGAGTATAGGCTATATCAAAATCGTACGATGCCAGAAACTCTAACCATCATTGCTGCCGATGATTCAAATCCTTTTGGGAGAAAAGATACTTCAACGACTTGTGATCTGTAAACAACTCGAATCAGATTCCCAACAGGTAATGTCTCTACATCTTCAGAGCAAACACAATCGCTGCCAACTCCAAATCATGAGTTGGGTAATTCTTCTCACACGGCTTTAGCTGTCAACTCGCGTAAGTAACAACCTTATCCTTTTGCATTAGCACTGCTCCAAGCCCAGTACCACACGCATTTGTGTATACCACCATCTCTTCATTCCCATTTGGAATGGTCAACACAGGAGCACTTGTCAATCTCTCCTTCGGGATTTCGAACGCTTATTCACAATTTGCATCCCATGTGAACACTTTGTTCTTCTTCATCAATCCTGTCAACGGTGTAGCTATCTTGGAGAAATCCTTGATAAACCGTCAGTAATATCCTGCCAACCCAAGTAATCTCCGAACATCCGTTGCATTCTTAGGTCGATCCTAGTTCTGGATTGCTGCAACTTTAGCGGGGTCAACCGCTATCCCTTTTCCAGAAACTACATGGCCTAATAATCTCACCTTATCCTTCCAGAAGTGACACTTCGAGAACTTAGCTTTCAACTGATGCTTTTGCAAGATCTCTAACACAACCCTTAAGTGTGTCTTGTGTTCTTCCTCATTCCTTGAGTAAACCAGAATATCATCCATAAACGCAAGCACAAACTTATTCAATTGATCTCTGAATACCCATAAGATCCATGAAATACGCTGGTACGTTTGTCAAACCGAATGGCATCACCAACCACTCGAAGAAACTGGATGGTGTCCTAAAAGCAGTCTTTGGCACACTATCCTTAGCCACCCTCAATTGGTGAAATCCCGTTGCCAAATCCATCTGAGAAAACACTTGCTTCGTGAAGCTGATCGAACGAGTCATCAATCCTTGGCAATGGATACTTGTTCTTCTTAGTCACCTTGTTCAGCTCATGATAGTCCACAAAAAATCTTAACGAGCCATCTGCCTTGGTTGCAAACACGACCAATGCACCACATTCGGAAACACTTCTCCGAATGAATCCCTTCCTTAGAAGGTCACAAACTTACACCTCCAACTCTCGCTGTTCCTTAGGCGTCATCCACTTAAGAGGCATAACAATTGGTCTAACACCCTCGACCAAATCGATCCTAAACTCGATCTCACGATGCGGTGGCAACCCTTTGACCTCGTCAAAGACATCTTCATACTCATTAGCAATCAACATAGATGACACGTCTTCTTGTGGAATCACAAGCGAATATAGATAGCTGACGAAGACACCCTCTTCGCACTTACAACTTTATCAACACTTTTCGCCCTTCCACATCCCCAACTCTCACCTCTAGTTTCTCGCAATTCACCATTGCCGCATACCTCTTGAGCCAATCCATGCCTAAGATGATCCCAAACACAGCGAAGTTAAGAACAAAGCAATCACACACAAAAGTGCAACCATGATTCAACAACACTAGACCTCAGCAAATCATGCAAAGATTTGACAAACCCCCAATTGGATTAGTTACTATGAAAGGTCTATCACATATCTCGGGTTCCAAACTCAAGCGGCACATAAGATCATTGAAAATGAATGAACGAGATGCTCTAGTATCAAACAAAACTCGAACTGAAACACCATGAACAGAAAGAGTACCTTGCACCACGACACCCTTTCCCTTCTCCTCAGCAGTAGAAGCCCTCGAAGATGATGGCACTGCCCCCAAAGCATAAGCCTTAACCACTTGCTTCCTTTTGGTTGATTCTGGACAATCTTTCTTCGCATATCCTGGCTTCCCACACTTGAAGCACTTCTTCTCAGCTTTAGGATTCTTGCATTCACTAGCAAAATAACCCTTCTACCAACAATTGAAGCAAGTCACTTCTCCCTTTTGGTTCTTTTGGCCATTCTTTCCTTTCTTTTGTTGCTTCCTTTTCTTATTAATACCACC
Source organism: Allium sativum (assembly GCA_030737875.1). Taxonomy (NCBI): domain Eukaryota; kingdom Viridiplantae; phylum Streptophyta; class Magnoliopsida; order Asparagales; family Amaryllidaceae; genus Allium; species Allium sativum. The sequence goes on along the minus strand of CM060927.1, from coordinate 222,946,767 downwards.
CTGCTGTGGCTTCTGTTCCTCCTTAAGTGCAACAACAACATTTTCTTCTTTAGGAAACAAGCTCCCATGACGAATAGCTTTTTCCACAATCTTCTCAATTGAATCATCAAGATGGTCCACTAACAGCTTTCCGATATCAGCAGCCAAAACCAAGACAAATTTCTTGTTCTTCTGATAGGGTGTACCAATGTATGAATGAGCATATCTAGACAAGGCTTCGAAATCAGAAATATAGTCAAGCACAGAACGACCATTCTGTTTCAGCTCTACGAACTTCTTGAATAGAGAAGATTTCTAAGATGTGGAGATAAAGTTTGCTTCAAACTTAGCTTGGAATTTCTCCCATGAAATTCCTTCCTCCGAAGTCTCGAGTGTAACAGAATTCCACCATTCCATGGCCCTGCCTTGCAGTTGCCTCGATGCAAGCTTTCTCTTTATTGCATCCTCAATACCCAAGTCTCCAAAGATTCGGACACATGTATCCATCCACCTATGAACCTCTAAAGCTGGTTCAATTCCCTTGAATGGTTTTCCCCCTAGAGATGTAAAGTCCTTGCACAGCTTTGCAAAATCTACTACTCTAGGATCTCGCATACCAACATCTACCATTGCTGCTACTGGAGCGGGTACCCTTCGCATAATTGCTTCTGCCATGGCTTCAAACATGGCTGGGTAATTAGGTTCACCACCATTTCCCCTTCAGTATTGGCTCCTCTAGCAGCGTATCTTGTTTTTCGTCTACTCATTCTAAATTTGCAATTTAGAATAATTAGCCACTTTCAAGAAAAACTGCTAAAGGAGAACAACCGTTACTACTATATATGCTACTATGTATAGTAAGCATCCAACTGAAATACAAAAATACGTCTCTCATACGTAATTACGTCTTCGAACTTTGGCCAAAATAGTTGACCACAGCTCGACACCAAATGTGACAACCACCCATAACCCCTGCACTAAACAAGAGGAATAATGCGCTGAAAGGTGTGCACGACAGCTATGGACGATCATCATAGTAGGTAACACAACCGCAACCTATCGTAAACTCACAGCGCAAAGATAAAATATAATCGAACATATACAACAGGTAGTGATAGTGAAGCAGAAAATACTAAATTTTCATGACAACTAGTGTTTGTACAATTTGCCTCACTATAACACTTAGAGAAATAGCAAACAAGGAGAACAAATACTAGATAGTAATACAACTGGTACGTGAGCCTCCAGCTCGCCATCGATCAACATCGTCATCCTCACTAAAGCAATACCTTCCACCTGTTACTCTGTCTTCCCATCCACAACTGGATGATCAGCCCAAGGTAATAAGAGGAAACATAAAACCTTAAGTCAGACAATAGTCTTAGTGAGCGATAAAACAGTTAACAAATTTCATCAATAAAGTATATGAGAATGGATAAATAATCAACTAATCTACCCAGCTTCAGAGAAGAACTCTCGATTTCCTTCTCCATTACATGACAATGATAGCCTTTACAATCCATACATCCAAAGGAATAACAATTCAATCATGGCAATTAAAACATCCATTCATATATGGCAAAGCAACTCAATCATGATCACAACATGCATTCAAACGTCCATGACTGACTCTGGATATCACCGCCAACCTTTCTTTGGAAACTTTGTTATCGTATGACTGGCTAAAAATTTGTCGTAAATTGTCAAGGACCACACAAGACGCCCCGGTTCCAGCAAAACTCCATATGCTATACTCAACACATGCTTCACCGCTATACTCAACACGTGTCTAGGCCATACACGACAGCCCAGGGCACTCGACCTACAATTGGTCTTCAATTGTACCTCTTCTTTGAGTCCAATGGAGCCTATGACAACAAAGATTCCTTGACCTTCGTCTCTCTAGTTGTTATCAATTACGACTACTAATTAGCTCAGAACACCTTAGAGCTGTCACTTCACACGAACTCAATACATTCTTGAATTGTCTCCCCATTTGTTGCATACAAAATAAACACTTTCCAACACTTCCTAACTTCCCAATTCTATTCACTTTGAAGTCACATCATCACCGGAAGTGTCCAACTAGAAATAGCCGACCAGAAATGGCAAAAATTGCAGACCAGAATAGCCCGATCCAGTTTTGCCCGATCCAACTTTGGCCCGATCAAACTTTGGTCTGATCCAACTTTGGTCCTATCCAACTTCGGTCCGATCCAACTTCAGTCAGATCCAACTCCAGTCCGATCCAACTTCTGTCCGATCCAACTTCTGTCCGATCTAACTTCTGTTTGATCCAACTTCGGTCCGATCCAACTTATGGCCGATCCAAAACCTGCATATTGCAATTCAACTCTGATTTCGACCAAAACTTCGCCAAACGGTAAATCCGACGAAACTAACTCATCCAATTCATCAAAAAGGATTACAAGCATGTTATGAAATCAACAATATCATCAATATGACGATTCTATCAATGGTAATGTCGAATTCACCAAAATCACCACAAATATGCATATGAACAAAAACAATGGATCTAACTTGCACACTAGTATGAAAAATCAAAGAAATTACCTATCTAAACTTGCTAAATCGGATCATAGGGTGATCTATATGAAATTAAATTACCAATGATTAGATCTAAGGAAAAACACTTGAATTTGATGAAAAACATGATCTACTGCCCATACACTTTATTGAATCCATGTGAGAGATGTAATATACTCATCGATTCTCCAATACAAGCTAAAATGGTAGAATTTTGAATCCGGACAACGAGCAGTTCGAAACACACTCCTCGATCCGATGAGTTCTCCTTTGAAATGATGTAGATCTAGCCTCCAATGGTGTAGATCTATGATTTCCCTCCTTTGATTTGGATTTTCAATGGTGGAAAGGTGTTAGAGGAAGAAGGAGATCAATGCCTCCAAATGAGAGAATGGGAAAGTAAACCTTTTCCCTCCACTCTCACCCCTATTTATAGGATTCCACCAGCCCACTAATGGGCCTCCCCAATTCAGCCCATTAGGCACTCCAAACCTGAACAGTCCACTAGAAACCTTAAAACAGCGATTTCTCCCAAACCGCCAAGCCAAATCTTTAATGTAACCACTCTACAGAAAGGCAACCATCAATTCCTTTCCTATGTCATAGGTCTTACCCTCTGATTCGGCCTGAGTCAAAAGTTATGCCCTGTACAAAACTTACAGAGGAAAAATTATCACAAACAAAATTGGTAAAAATTATGGATATGTCTCACATCCCAATAAGCAACATATTAAAAGATGAGAATGATCCAACCCTCAGGGAATAAAATAAAAATATTTTACAATCTTCTGATACGTAAAATGCGGGTTGTTACAGATACCTACGCGGTTTTGTACAAAATCACTCAAATTGTACCGCATCAGCTGTACTTGAAAAGTGAAAAAAAAAACTCAAATTCAAAAATTTTCTTTAATTACCTGTTGTGATTGCGATGAGGAATCATCTTCTCCTTCAAAATCCATTGTATTCTTGTTTGCAAATCAATTTTTCCTTGAGCAATTTGAAGTCTAGAGTTTTGAAGCTTAGGTGTTTTAACAGACAGTAAATATTACGTTGTACTGAGTTTAGATGAGAAGATAACTCCTTAAGAGCACTTTAGTCATTAAAATTTTAATTTTTTAAGGGGGGGCTACTAACTAAAAACATGGGTTGAAATAGAATTTGCCTACTTATATTGTTTGTTCTGTAAATTTTAAATTTAAATCGGTTTGTTGTCATTTTATATATTGTATCTTAAATTATTCATAATTATTTTTATTCCTAGACCAAATGATTTTTAATTCTTATCTATGCATATAACTTAAAAGATGCCTTAGATTCAAATTCGTTGAAACATTTCAATCTATGCAAAATGAATATATGATGATTTTTGAAGTACACACAATAAATGATCAAAGAAACCGGTTAGAACCTAATAAGATGTCGATGACTTCACATATAGGCAAACATTTGGTTAAAGGAAAATAAATATGATAGGAGTTAGGATAAAATAAATTGTAAGTTGAACCGGTAATCTCGAAAAAAAACGTATTGCAATAAATTTAAAGAATCTAAGATGATATAGATAACTTCAGTCACTGATTATTTTTGAATCAAGTGAAACAGAATAAAGTAGTAATCAAGTTAAATAAAATTCAAATCAATATACTGGTTTCCTAGGTTACATTATCATGAAAATCTTATCTTAACCCAAAATTATTAAGTTAAGGCAAAATTCAGAAGAAAAATCAAGAGAAATAACCTTATTATGTAGTGCACGACTTGAAAGTGCTGATAGTTATCAAAAACTAAACCTTCTTAGTACATTTAAGAAATCAAATCTCCAATGCTGCTATAATAAACCAAGACAAGATTCCCATAGCCTCATATATGATCAACAAAAGTAATGTCATTTCATATAAATGTTTGATTAGTACAAACTTAAAATCACACTATGATTATACTTACATAGTTTGACATCAATCATAATGGTTATACCTTTTACTTTAGCAAGTATATTTATATGCACGCGAAATTAGTGTTAAAAAATAGTATATAATCAAATGTGTATGAAAGCTTACTTACCACAAACCAACTTGTTAAATTATCAACAAAAGTATGCATAACTATTTCATTGTAAGTAATACTAGATATCCAATCAAATATTACAGTATGATAAACTTTAAACATTTTAATAATTATAGCGGTATTTTTGTGATTACAAAAAGTTACAAACCAGTACTTGTGACGAAACATAAAATGATTCAGGTATACTTTGCCAATAACTCATATTAGGAATCCAAATAAAAATTCGTACCTCTAGTAAATTTTGAAAAGAATAAATAATAAGCAAGAAAATTACTTACATTTTAGAAGCAATAATATTTCCAAAATGATGTGAATATTTTATCCGTAAGTGGACATGTCAAATAATATGACAATAGAAAATAGTAGTTTTCGCTCATTGTGAACCTCAAACATAAATTAGTTAAGGTTGGTCACGACAATAATTTGATCTTTTAATTGTATAATCTAAGGATTTATTTTTTTAGATCTAAAATGATTTGCCCACCTAGTGAATAACAAATATGATTAAGTGGCTTGTATTTTTAATTTACTCCATTTTAGATTGAGTAAATCTGGGTGAAGAGACTGTTAGGATTTCTGAATAAATGGCAGTGAATAGAATAATAATCAGATTTTTGATACCTATCCAAGTTGTTTTGGTACAAAATTACTAATGATAAACCTCTAATACATAAAGACTAAGCTCAACCATGAAAAAGAAAGATAAAAAACTAAACATTGACGTCACCATACAGAGGGTGGGTTTTACGACATAAATTAGAACAATTAATAAACTTCTATTATGCATAAAAGTTGTTTTTACATTTATTTGTGAACACATTAATCTGCGAGTGTAATTAAATAAGTGACAGACAATTAATATTAAAACCCAAGAAGATTTTCTAACTATAGCCAATCACGAATATGTTCAAAAAATGTGTTTTAAATTTCCCCGATATCAGGCTGAGTAAAAATTAGTATGAAGAAATTGTTACCTTTTCTGGATAAACATGTTTTATACCTTGAAAGCAGCCTACTTCATAGCAGACTTCATTTGGTTCAAGCTTAGGTATTTGTCACATTAGTTTTTTCAGTTCCACAAAAATAAATAATTCAACAGCCAATGCTTATTTTAGTGTTTGCCATCGAGAAACTGTACATATAATTTGTCCAATATCATTAAATTCGTTGCTACCCAACATTAAATAGGTTGAATGTCTTGGAAAGTAAGGGTATTATTAAACATAACTTTATCTTGTTTTGTAGTGGATTGATAAGTTAATTTTTTTTACTTATTTTGAAGCACTTGAGGATTTATGTAACACCCCACAATTTTAAAGGACATTATAACAATAAACTAAAGAATACTTAATTAAATATTAGGAATTAAGGGAAAACGGACTATACCATTGCGTTCATCTCGGAATTCTGCGTAAGATAGACATTGAGTTTGCATGAAACAGACATCTTATGAAGAAGATATTAAGGTTTGAAGTTTGTATACGTATAAGATATATATATATATATATATATATATATATATAAACAAACTAGTCCAGAATATTCAAAATAATTCAAATCAAGGAGCTGAAAACCAACGTGGGAGATCGACCCTTTAGGAGTTGACCTGCACCCAAGAGGGGTCGACCCTAGGGTCGATGCATACTAGGGTGTGTCGACCCACCCCAGATCCGGGGCAGATTCATTCTCCAAATCTGGATGCGTTTCTAAACGAGATTCGTTGCTGGTAGGCTATAAATAGGACAACATTTCTTTTGTTTTATTTACCTAAAACAATGGTGACAAGAAGATGCTGCCTCAGCTTGGACTGAACTAGCCTATTTCTCTTCTACAACAGCTTATACATATACAAGAATCTCTACTACAACATCAACATACTTTTCTCAGTTCTTTAGATCCATTCTCTGTGAGTTCGTATTGCTTTTAGATATAAATACTTAACTAGTAATCTTGACATGTTAATAAACCGGATCTAAAATTTATGCATGTTATGATGTTGATTAATGTTTAAACATATCTGCTAAATTGACATGAAACTTGCCACACACCTACTTTTTTCAGTTATGTCTATATGCCTATTTCTATGTCTATATATGTTATTTATTCCTATTTCTGTTCTTCTTCCTCCTTTGTTCCCTTTTTATTTTTATAGCCAGGCTACCTTCGGGCCTAGGCCGATAACGTTGAAATATGTGTACGAAAGAAATTGGGTTTAATTGGGAATGATTTGGAATGGTAATTTGGGGACATAACCTATACTATGAATATGACTAAAGTTTGGGGAATAATTTTTGATATGCAATATAACTGAAATATGGGGTGTATGAATATGGAAACATGTGGGCTTAATGCAAAGATTAAGGGAACATGTAAATGGAACTATATGTCACCTATGTATTATGTTTGATCTGTTGGGGGAGGTTAAGTAAACTTGTAAATATGGTGGGTTTGTAGGGAGAGTATTAACCCGTGTAAAATATAAATTGTGTAAAGACTAGTTGATTGGGGACGCAATTCTAAGGTTGCTTGTGTCATTTGTTGTGTGGGACCCATACTAGCCAATAACCTGTTAGGTATTAAAGGAGGACCCTGCACTAGGTAAGGGTCAGGGCACGCTTACTTGGACTAATTATAAGAGGATCATTTAGGATGGGGTGTTCTGATGGTGCATTCCAACGGAGTCATGTACGTGCATGGGTCCGGTCTGTCTGGGAAAATAAGACGCCATAACACTTGTAAATAGGTCTGTATCCTTCTGATGGTTGCAACTTTAGGAAGTAATACACCCTACTGTGGGGTCGGCACAGGGTATTTACGTGGTAGGGAGCCGATCATATGGATAATAATAAGGGTATATCTAGTTCTATTAAGGTACTTGCTTTTTCAGTTTGGGGTACTACCAGTTATATTCTATTTAGGTACCTTTTATTCTATTTAGGGAAAAATCTGTTGCTAGAAGCACACCTGAGTCTACCTTTATGCTATGTTGGAATCATTCTGTTAGGTTAAGTACTTGAAAAACACTTAATGCGATGTACTAGTATTGGTGCAGAGAAAGTATTTGAGAAGCATAATTCATCATGTTCATCCTATTTATACCTGTTATATACTGCTATTATCTCTCATCCTGTTTATTTACTATCTCGTTACTTTTATCTCTTTATATGCTAAAAGTCACTGGACTGGCCAGAATTTATGTCTGAACCGTTTTGTTTCCTTTTCTCTTTTTCCTCCCCCCAACACCCAAGGTTCTCAGGTTGGGAATACTCAGGCTTGATTAGGATTCTTTCCCGTTTCCACTTGGAGTTGAATTTGCTTTGCTTAGATGTATCGCTTTAACTACCTGTCTACCTTATTATGGTTGTTTTTAGGGACTATGATTTTATATTTACGTACTCTGATGATTTTAGTACAAGGTAGATACTTTAATTTGATGTAATTGTTTTTCAATATTTGAGACTAATGTTGTAATTGGATTTTTGGACCATGGTGTTTTATTTTGGAAAATAAAAGTACTATATTTCTGCTGCTATTTTATATTTTTCTAGTATAATTATGTATCTGGTTACCCATAATGCTTCACGAAACTTAATGCATTTGATAAAGAGTGACATTAACGGACGAGGGGTGTCACATTTGGTATCAGAGCTGAAGGTTACAAGATCGGATAAAAGATTTTTAAAATCGTTTTTAAAAAGGTTTCAAAAAAGAGAATGTTTTTATAAGAAAGGTCTATTTTTGAAAAACATATTCCCCAAAGCCATATAAATATCTTTCGATCCTCGGTTTGAATCCCTTTTTCCTTTTCTTCTCAGCATGTCTGAGGAACCGAATATTCCCAAGGCATTCAGATACTGGCCTGGTTCCGTAGATACCTCGAGGTTACCGCACCTATCAGAGGCCTCCAGCAGCACCCGCTGTTCCTCCTCCTCCGCGAGCGGATAATTTCTCCAAGATATGCAAGGACTTCTATGCTATGGGCGGAAAACCATTCCATGGAACTGAAAGCTTTGTGGAAGCATGGAACCGGCTTTAAGAGGCGGAGGACTTTTTTGGGATTTTCGAGGTTGACGACTGTAGGAAGATTCAGGTTGTCGCATGGCAGTTGAAAGATGAGGCTTCATTCTGGTGGGAAGTGACGCAAGCAGAGCGTCCAGTAGATTTTTCGTTAGAGCTTCGAGATGAAGTTTCTCTCTCAGGCAGAAGAGAGTATGCAGATGGAGAGGTTTCTAACACTTAAGCAAGGAGGCATGTCGGTCAAAGAGTATGACAATAAGTTCAACTAGTTAGCACGGTTTGGTCTGGAGTTGGTAAATACTCCACACAAGAAAGCCTTGAGGTTCGCAAGAGGATTGGATAAACCCCTACATGGACTGACTATATCTCATATTCAGATGGGAGCAACTTTCGAGAAGCTCGTTGATATGGCATTGATGAACGAAGAAGAGACAGGCGAAAAGAAAGAGGCAAAGACTGACGAGGCTCAAAATAAGAAGGTGTGGCCCAAGAAAGAACATCAAAATAAAGACGGAAAGAATGACAAAGCTCATAATAAGAAGAAATTTCATGGTTCTGGAGGCTTGGGTCATGTGATCAGGAATTGCAGAAAGAGGAAGAATTCCTGTTTCAACTGCGGTGAAGATGGAGACTATAGTAGGGAATGCCCGAAGAAGCAAGGACAGAGGCAATGGGAAGGATCTTCCGGAGGGAAAGTGCATGCTCTTGAGGCTAGTAGACTGGAAAGAGGTCGAAAAGGTTATGTTGAAAGTTTGATTTCTCTTTCCGATCATCCAGTTAGGGCTTTTTTGATTTTGATGCTTCGCATTCTTTTATATCCGATTCTGTGGTTGAGTCTCTGCAACTTAGTACTTGTATTGTTTCTGATCCTATTGTTGTCTCAAACCCCATTGGTGGCACGGCTCATTTGTCTATGATTTTTCGGGGTTTGAGGATATCTGTGTTGGGCGTCAAGATTGAGTGCGACGCATATGTGTTGGGTTTCATGGGCTACGGTTTGATTCTAGGGATGGATTGGCTAGCCATGTATGGTGCCATTCTAGATTGTGAAAGGAGGGTCATTAGACTTTTGAGTTTCCGTGCGAGGACTCTCGAGATTTCTTGTGACCCAAAAGGTTCTATTATGTTTAGTTTCCTAGAATCGCTTTATGCTTCCGTAGACGATTTATGACATGCACCTGTAGTCTATGAGTATCATGATGTTTTTGAGGAGATTCGGGGCTTGCCTCCAAGGTGCGAGATTGATTTCCGGATATACTTGCTGGACAATGCAAAGCCAGTTGCATTGCCTATGCACCACATGGCTCCTAGAGAAAGGAGGAAGCTACTTGAGAAGGGGTTATTAGACGAAGCATAACAGAATGGGGTGCTCCATTCATTTTCGTGACTAAGGCGAATGGCTTGCTTCGCTTACGTGTGGATTACAGGGAGTTGAACAAGCTCACAAAGAAAATAAACACCCACTCCCGGGGATTGATGATCTGTTTGACCAGCTTGTTGGTGCATCTGTTTTCTCGCATTTAGATTTGGCTACGGGATTTCATCAGTTGAGAGTGGCCAAGGACAGTACAGATAAGACTGCTTTCAGAACTCTAGATGGTTTCTTTGACTGGTTAGTCATGCCTTTTGGGTTGACTAATGCACCCTCATATTTCGTGGATTTGATGATTAGTGTGACAACCCGCATTTTATGACAACTAAATAATTAAATAATGCATATATGTGTGTGTATATATATACATATATATATATATATGTATAGACATAAAGATATAAAAGAAGAATAAAATAAATATAATATATGATTGCATGAAATAAATACATGCATTGAAAAAGAAGGAAAAATTAATGCAAATAAAAATGTAACGCATACATTAAAGGAATGAAAGATTTGGTTGCATGCAATATAAATATGTTGCATGAATTGATTTACAAATATTATACATTAATAATAAAAGAAAAATGAAAGAAAAATATGCATTCAAAGTGATAAGGTTACATGCAATATTTTAAATGAAAAAGAGGAATAAGAAAAGAATAATGACCACCATTGTTCTAAGCCTTGTTAACAATAGCCTTAGTAGTCCAGTTGTTTAGAGCATGTGGCTTTTATGCAAGAGGTACAGAGTTCAATCCCCGTCAACGCCTTATTTTTGTTTTAAGGGAACGACTAAAATAACACATGCTCATAAGGGAAAATATGTATAAACTCACGTATAAGAAAAATATACATATAAGGAAGTAAAGAAAAATATATGTATATAAGTATATATATGTATATATGTGCAGAAATATATATATATAAGAGAAAAGTTCAAAATAAGGCTGCAATCAAAGAAATATGGTCAGGATTAAATAATGACATAGCACCATTTGAATTTTAAAAGCAAAAAAAAAAGTTATGTGTATGTACATACGCGTAAATGGTCATTAGAAGATTTGTATACATATAAGGAGATTATATGTAAATATAATGTTTAAATAAATTCTAGAAATTCGAACGTTCAAAAATAGAACTTTTGCGCCCAAAAAAGCTCGTAGGACCCACATGGGGGTCGACCCACCCATAGAGGGGTCGATCCACCCCCAGATCCGGGCAGATTCATTAATGAATCTTGACTATTTTCTTAACCAAGTTCGATGCTGACTCAGTGCTGCGTGTACGATAAGATCTTGAACACTTATAAATAGGCTAACAGAGCCTAACCTAAATCTCATATTTTCTGAGAACCCTCCTAAGCTCTGCCATTCTTCTTCCTCCTCAAATCTTTTTTGAGAAATAAGATAATTAGTTTAGAAAATGTGACACCCTACGTCCGTTAATGTCACTCATTAAGAGAATGCATTAAGTTTCGTGAAGCATTTTAGGCAAACAGAAACAGAAACATTAAAAGACAGATGTAAAATACCAGTGGAATTTCAAAACTTTATTAATCATAAAGAATCGTGGTTCAAAACATCATAGGTCTGAAAATACATAAACCCAGTACATAATTAAAACTTTTGTCTTGCACTTAAAACATCAGAGTACAATAACAAAAGAAGCATAACCCCCAAAAGAAACATAGCCATAGTAGCAAAGATAAGAATTTGCGCAATACATCTAAGCAGCTCCAGCAAAATGATAGCAGAATCCCGATCAAGCTTGAGTATTCCCACCCTGAGAACCTGGGGGGAAACGTAAGAAAAAGAAGAGGAAACAAAATGGGCTAGACATAAAGTCTGGCGAGTCTAGTTACTTTTAGCAAATAAATAAGTAAAAGTATCATGATAGGCATATAAAGTGGATAAGAAAGGTAACAACATAAAAGGCAGGTATGACAAGGTAAACAACATAAACATGATAGAGTGTATTGCACTTCCCTAATGATCACTCTACACCGATACTAGTATAACCAGAATGAGATGATCCCAAAACCATAAGATGGTAGACTTAGGTGTACTTCCAGTGAGAGATTTTCATCCCATACAAACAACAGGCAGCCCAACGTTCCGAAGTTACCCCTATGGATAATAACGGGCTCCTAAACATACTGGAGTCTAAGTGTACCCTAATTACTACCCTAATCGATCGGCTTCCTGCTCCGTAGATACCCTGTGTTGGCCCCACAGTACGGTGTATCACACTCTAAAGTGGCAACCCTTCATTTTCCCGATGTACACAACCATATCACAACGTCTTATTTTTTCGAGCAAGCGGAGTCATGCACGCACATGACCCTAATGGAACGCGCCGTCGGACACCGTCGGACACCGTCCCCACTTTTGGATCACTTACAATCAGCTTAGTAAGCATGCCCCGACTCCGACCTAGTTCGGAGTACTCGTTTAGTACCTTTATATGGGTTACTGACTGAAACGGGTCCCACACACAAGATGATGCAAGCTCTCACCTTTGTCTTGCATCCCCACTACTAGGTTTTCAAAAGGTTATGCCTATCTACTGGTGTCATAAAATTGCATAACCCCAACAGGTTAAGTTTGTAGGCCTATATATATAAATATTAACCACCTACCCAAGATATACTTAACCCACCCACTGTTTCAAACAAGTTTACTTAATCCCTATCCAGTTTAACTTGTTCATACAATTCCTATGGGTTCAACTAGATTAAGTATTCCAACTTTATTACCATGTCCATTTATGGTTATAATGTGCTAGACCTCCCACATTAAGCCTACCACTTATGGATGCTGGATATGTCGGTCGGTTCCGGGCAGACTTCTTCCACAGGTTGGGCTTAACCTTGTATCTTAGAACGTCTCGTGTTTGTGCACCTAGACCCCTCACATTAGATTCACCACTTATGGTCCCTGGATATGTCGGGCGGTTCCGAGTAGACTTCCACCACAAATGTAATCTAACCTCATGTCTAGATGCGGTTATAGTTCCTAATTACTGTAATCCTAGGCATTCTAATTATTAACCAAATTTACCTATATCGTTATAGGTTTTCATGCCCCTTTCCCAAGTTATGTTCATAATGAGCCATATGCCCCAGATTAATATTATTACACTTTATTCAAGTTATGCTAAAATTCCCAATTACAAGTTATGTCCCAATTCAATGTTTTCCCCTCGTTCCCAATCTAATGTATTCGCATATTCCAGCGGCATGCCTAGGCTCTAAGGTAGCCTAGCTATATAAAAATAGAAGGGAAAAGATAGAGGGAATAGAACAGAGATGATCATACTAACACGATGGACATATAATGGCGAAAACAGGCATAAAACATATAGTGGCATAATGACAAGATAAGCATATAGGATGAACATGTGACAATAGCACTGATTCTGACATAACAGGGATAGGCATGATGTGACCTAATCAATGATTTAGATGTCCAACTAATAATAGATCTGATTTGGCAATAAACATAATAGAACAGGTATAAAGTGATCTAGACAATAAATTAAATCTACAATCAAATGCAAATCTGACATGATAAATAGGTGTAGGTTTGTAACAACCCTGAATTTTGGGGTAAATTTGAAAATTTATTTTAAGTAATTTTAATGAGTTTTTGATATTTAGATCAAAGTTAGAATGATTAATTTAATTTTAATTATAAAAGGAGTTAGAAATAGCGCGGTAGTTTGAAAAGTCAAACTTGAACTTTGACTGACCATACAGGATGCAAAATTTAACGGATTTTAGTGTAACAAAAAATATTGGAATCTATTTAAAAATATCTTTCTAACGAATCCGAAAAATTGAAATTTCATAGCAGGAATCAAAAGTTATGCCCAAATTAAAATTTAGAAAGGTCGCTATGAAATTTATAAAGGTCAAAAATGCCACTTTTTGCATACGAAGGAATTTGAACTCGAAACCACTTCCATTGAGTTCAGAATGATGTTTCTGCATTTAAAAACAGTAAACACTTATATATTTCGAGTTTCGAAAATTATTTGTTTAAAAATGTATTTTTAATATTAATATATACGCCTTAAAAATAGCCATTTTGCAAACGACCTCGGTTTTCGACGAAACCACTTTTGTTGGAACCGGAATGTCGAATTATTGCTAAGTTTAATTTTCCAGAATTTTTCGAATTAGTATGTAAGCGTGGCAGAAGATAACACGTTTTGTCAGTTTATAGTTAAAACTGAGTGAAAATTAGTGTCACATCCTTAAAACTAAACCTAATTAAGCCTACATCCCTCCGTTCTAAAACATGTAAAATACATCCCTATTTTTAAACATCGGCTAATATTTTCCTCCAATTGCCCTTTTTCTTAATTAGCGCCGCAATTAACTACGGATGAAACACGTATTGCGGAATTTATTTTCTCAGAAACATATACTTTAGGGTTCATGGCAGTGCAATTTTTACAGGTGGTGTACATCGATCTACTTATTCGCTTTAATCCAATTAGGCTCACATCCTCATGGCGGCGCAATCTTCTATCATATTAGGGATGTTTCAACGTCAAGGTAATTTATACATTTTGTTTTTTTTTCCGCTTTAATCCAAGTTTTTATGGATATTAGATTTGATCGATCTAATAATATATTAGGGATGTTTCAACGTCAAGGTAATTTATACATTTTGTCTTTTTTTTTACGGATTTCAATTTTATATCCAATTATGGTGATTAAATATTCTGAATTTCGTTAACTGTCTAGTGTAAATTATATTTTACGGCTGTATAAATTAAAAATTCGCTATATTTGTTTATCTCTTCTGAATAGGTTTATAAAATTATGCATATGTTGTGAGTATAAGCATACATTCATGCAAAAATTGTATTAACATGTGAGGTTGTATGTAATCAGAAAAATTGCGTACTGGTATGCATATATTATGTATATTTGCATATAAATATACAGCTATTTTTAATTATCTTTTTGTTTTTGTTCATGATGATTAATAGCACCCGTCTTCGTCCAGGTAATTTTGTAGTTTAATAATGTAATTTTTATTATGAAATCATTTTTTTCCAATATTTTGTTGCTTGATTATTCTGATTTTTTTAAAATGTATTTTTTCTCTGCGGTTAATATTAGGAATAAATTCAGAACAGTTGCATATAAATATACAAATTTTTAGATTATTTGCATACATGTATGCCATTATTACGAATATTGGGATACTTGTATTCCTATATTCTTAATATTTGCATGTTTGTATGCAGATAATAAATATAGTTCCATATTTGCATGCAGAAATTTAAAATAGCTGCATGCTTATATAATTAACAGTCTGCGTATGATGGTATGCTATTATTCAAGATACTTTACACAATTTTGAACATCTTTTTCATAATAGTTGCACATTTGTGGGCATTTGTTCAGAATATTTTCACACTATTGTTCATGTATTCAGAATACTCGCATACTTGTATGCATCTATTAAGAATATTTGCTCACTACTATGCATCAATTCAGAAATAGTTATCACATTAGTGTTGATCTATTAAGAATACTTTCAGACTCATTTGCATCTGTTCAAAATACTTTCACATTTGTATGCATTTATTTGGAAATTTGGGAATATTTAATATAATACTTGTATGCAGATTTCCTAAATATTAGCATACTTATATGCAGATATTCAGAAAAGCTCTAATTGATGGTACAACAGTGAAGCAAGGACAAAGAAATCGATAAAGGTGATGAAATGTACAATGGTGATGCAGTTAATGCTAAACGACATGTGCTTGCTCACAAAATTCTCAGTTGAAAACGTTATAGTTGGAATGTAGATGATCAACGTTCACAGACATACCTGATATTAGATGCAAACGTCCTATTGATTAAAATTGTGAAAAAATGTTTTTTTTATTTATTGTAAAAATGGTTACTGATATTCTATTTTTGAACTATGCAAAGATATTTATGTAGTTTCTATACTGAATGTCTGGGGAATTTTAAGTACTGAATTAATCTCTTATGATTTACATTGATGTTACGAAATTTTGCTTACTTGTGTACAGTTATTCGTAATAATTGCATACTTATTTGCGAATATTATCAAACGTTCTGCATTTTTTTTTTTTGCAAGCTAAAATATTCCGCATATTTGAATTGCCAAAATATTCAGCATACTTTCATACATATTTGAAAGTATTAGTAGTAGTTGCATACATATATGCAAATGGTCTAAATGTTTGATGTGTGAATTTTTTTTTAATACTTACATACATTTATGCATTTTTTTCTAATAATAGCTTACATTAAAGCAAATATTTGCAGTATTAATCAAATCGCTAATGCTGTTTTTGATGTTTAAAGTACTTGCTGTATGAACAGAACTGCAAAAGTTTTACAGAATATGTAACAAAAATAACTACGAACATATATTTGCAAACATATAAGCTAGTAATTGTAAACATCACAGAAATTACTGCAAACATATACATGTAAACATCGTAGAAATTAACAAATTGCAGAAACCACAGTTGATAAATAACTGCAAACATATAGATGTACAATTCAGCAAAATAACAATAATATCTGCATATTTATATGCAAGTTTTATAGATATATGCATACAAATATACATATATTCTATATTATATTTTTCTGCATGCTTCATAAAAAGTTGCATATAATAAGAATAGATGCTAATTTGTATGCAACTTTTTTAACATAAATGCTGGAAAAAAATTTAAACTGTATAGATATTTGTATGCATATGTCTATAATATATGCATACATACACGCAAATTTCCTTGATATAAAATATATGCATGAGTTCTAACAATATTTGCATACATATATGCTCATATTAACAATATATGCATATTCTTATACACGTATTAAGAACATAAGATCAAATAAAACAAAAAAATAATACATACGACTGTATGATAAAAAAAAACCATAAGTTTTATTTAAAAATTGCGTTAATTCCATTATCACTGACTTCTCCACCGTCACAAATCCTCCATTCCCATCTCTTCATCATTGCGCCAACGACAACTGCTCATAAATGGTTAGCAGGCGGCGCCTGTCGTGGAGGCAGTCCAGTCAGGGGCGACGGCGGTTGTCAATTCTTGTTGCGGTGCGGTTTTCGGGCTATAGAGGTTTTGGGGGTTTCAGATTGGGGAAGGAGGAGGAAGAGGAGGGTTTGTTGACGGCTGTGTGGCCATCGTTGGGCGGTGCGGCGGCTATTGCGGGGAGAAGGACGGCGATGTCAGATCTTAGGAGGGTGACGACTGGCGATTGGGATTTTCTAATTTGTGTGGACAGCGGAATTAAATTTGGATCCTAATTTTAGGGGTCTGAAAATGCGTAAGGGTAAGACTGGAATTTGTTCATCCGATTTTCAAAAATAGGGACCTAACTTGTATTAAGTTTATGACCGGATGTGAGCCTAATTATGAAACTTAATAGGGACCTGTAAAAAACGCACCCTAAAATTGATCGACCTGAAAAAGGCCATTTTCGAACAGTCTCAGAATTCGACAAAAATAGTCTCGTTGGAACCATATCGTCAATGCGAAGCCAAAAATATCTTTTTTGGAATTTTCGGAGTCCGTATGTGGCCCCGGCGTATTTAAATGTACGGTAAATATTTAATTAATTATTTTTTAATGTAAATTTAAATAATTTTTTTACAGATTTCGGAATTGGGCTACGAGACCTGTCCCATTGCGTTCAGAAGGCGTCAAAACCTTAAGAACGACGGTAAGCAGGCCCAATTCGGAGACAACCCGCATTTTTACCTTTATAACACGCTTTACGATGAATAAATTAATAAAAAATTATTTAAAACCCTAAAAATGGCCAGCCGCCTGCTATTGAAACTGAAGGCCACGAATGACCGAAAATTTAAACCTCGATAACTTTTGATCCGCTCTATGAAATTCAATATATTAAATACCAAATCGAAGCTCTTGGAGAGATCTACAGATCCATACGGTTAAGATCGGGTTTTAGTTCACGGATTTCGCGAATTCTCAGCCTGAAGTCGGCGGGTTCGGGTCCAAATTGGGGCGTGGATGGGAGGCCGAGTTGGTTCAGGCTGGTGGCGCTAGGAGGGGGTGTCGAGGCCTTTGAGGTGGTGTTGCTTGATCGGGGTTCGGTTGCATGTAGGTGAAGCGGCAGAGGAGAGAGAATCGGTGAAGGATGGGTTCGCATACGTACAGAAGGAAGAAAGAAGAAGGAGCAACTAATCCTAAGACAAAAGTAATTAGAGAAGTTAATTAAGAATTTAATAATATTATTAATTGCTTATTAATGTAATTAAAGTTTAAAATACCATAACTTATTCAAACATGAACATAAATAAGCAAACAAGGGCTCGTTGGAATCGTCTTTCCGAGTGCCAAGCGATGGTACAAACCAGATCTGAAAAGGAGGAGATGAAATTTTGACCAAATTTCAGATCTGATTTATTCTGAATTTAAAGCTCGGTGAGATTTCTATTTTAAAAATTAAAATTAATTATTTATTTTATTTAGTAATATATACATTCATTCAGTATGAGATTCATGTTGTATGTACATATTTATTTCAATGTTGATTGTGCTGCGATTGTGATGAACGATTGATTGTGATTGTGTATTTATGATTGTTAGAATTTTGTGTATACAAAAAAAATCATATATTATTGTGAATATAGAATATTTTATATTCATATGTGTCAAAAATTGAAGTATAAAATAAAAACAATACTTTTATTTTCATGTTTGACTTAAATAAATAAAAAGATTAGAATAAATTGTCATTCTGTTTTAACATATCATAGCAGAAACATACATTAAAATAGAAATCACCTTTTTGAATGAAATGTTTCATTAAAATATAGTTTGTAAACAAATAAAACTATCCTTTTTATTTGTTAAGATTAGAAATGTAGAACTTGTTTTACAAATAAAATCACTTTTTAATTGTCATTAAAGTTTATTCTTTTATTTGCATTCACTAGTGCAAATATACATTAAAAAAATAGAATTTGTTCTTTTATTTGAATTTCACGATGCAAATATGATATGGAAATAAAAGTGCATCTTTTTATTTGTGTCCCCCAATATAAATAAAACTTAGAAGTAAGAGCTCACCTTTTTATTTGCATTCCATAATGCAAATATAACTTGAAGTAAAAGGTAAGACTTTCTGTTGCATTCCATAATGCAAATATGGCATAAAAATAAAAGTTACATTTTTAATGTAAAAAGATATAAAATTACATTTTTATTATGTAATTAAAGAATGAGATTTTACATTGTAAAATAAAATTACATTTTTATGTATAATTAAAGAATAAGATTGGACAAGCTGAAATTTAATTTCTATGTTATTACCTCAGATCTATTCCTTAAGATCTGCATATGCGCTTGAATTTTTATGTTGTGTAGTAACCAATTAAAAATATTGAATTTTACATGGCGTTTGTAAGCGAATAAAAGATAGAATTTTTGTGTTGCATTTGTAATCAGATGAAAATTACAATTTTTATGTAATTAAAAAAGGAGAATTTACATTGTCAATTAAGAGTACATTTTATTATGTAATTAAAGAATAGGATTTTTATATTGTAAAGTAAAAAGCAAGATTTGACATGAAATGTTAATTACATTTTTAATGTAATTCAAAAGGAAGAATTTTGACATGGAAGTTGATGTGATTGAAATGGCGAAATTTTGACGATAAAATTTCCGTGCAATTTGGAATGAAATTTTGACGATGAAGCACACATGCACTTTCAATTGAAGTAAAGAGATTAAATGTTGCCAATGCATATTATATGCATTTTCATGAAAGATAAAAAGATTATACTTTGTCGACACATTTGATATGCATTTTCATGTAAAACAAAGAATTGAAACTTTAGGTTGCATTTTTAATTAATTAGGAAGATTGAAATCTAGTGTTACATTTTTATATTTATTTTAATGTAATAAAAGATTAGAGTTTAATGTTTACATTTTAATGCAAGTAAAAGAATGAAATGTAGCGTAGTGTTTTATTTACATTTTTGATACAAATAGAAAAATGAAATTTAGTGTAGTATGTTTATTTACATTTTTTTATGTAATAAAAGGTTAGAATTTAGAATTGCATTTTTATTCACATTTTTAATGTAATAAAAAGAGTAGGAATTCGACGCTGCATTTTTATGTACATTTTTAATGAAATAAAAGATTAGATTTTGTTAATGCATTTTACATGTATTTTCAATGAATTAGAAAGAATGAAATTTATTGTAAAGTAAAGAATGAAGTGTATTGTTGCATTTTTCACATGGTTAATGTAAAAAAAAGATTAAAATTTTGTGTTGTATTTTTAATAAATTAAAAGGAATGAAGGCTTATGTGCATTTTTTTTTAACAATGATAAAAAGGTGAAATTTAGTGCAGTGTTTTATGTGCATCTTTAAAGGGAAAGAATGAAACTTAAAGAGGTTCTTATATTTACATTTTTCATGTAAATAAAAGAATGAAATTCAGCATAGTACTTTTATTTGCATTTTCAATGAAAATTGAAACATGATTATATAAAAGGATAACATTTTATGTAATGTTATGAATTCATAGAAATGGTTTACATATAAAATATCATTTTTATGAAATTAGATTAACACAGAAAATGAACACATATGCAGCGTTATGTCAATTTAGAGAAAATGAACGCATTTTTAGCGGTATGCCCTTTTAGAGAAAATGAACACATAGTTGGCGTTATGTCATTTTAGTAAAAATGAACATATTTTTAGTGTAAACGTTAATATATTGAAAAGAACAATATATGAGGAAAACTTTATTTACATTTTCTATGTAAATAAAATGAACATATTATTAATGAAAACTTAATTTACATTTTCATATGTAAATAAAAAGAATTATTTTAGATGACACATTCATTTACATTTTCATATAAATAGGATATGTAGAAGTGAAAGATAACAATTATTTACATTTAGGTAAAAAAATAAGAATAAGAAAAGTAAACTTATTTACATATAGTGTAAATAAACAAGAAAAAGAAATGTTTTAATGACATTTTCTATGCAGTAAAAGAATAAATTGAAAGTTACATTTTGGTTGTTATTTACAAACAAATAAATGTGGGAATGGAATTGAAATGTTCATTGAACTTGATACCTTGATATGATACATGAACATGATTGTGCGTTGTTTGTTTGGTTGATTCGTTGCCCTTATATGTTATTGACTACATGAAATGATTTATATTTACTTTTATCAAAATAAAAATAGTGATAAGTAATAACGTTATGAAATAATTTAAATGATAATTATGCGAAGATTATTTGAAAAGACCAAGTTATACTCATTTCAAATAATCATACGATGTTTTAAATGGAAGAATTGAAGACGACGATTGAAGACCGACGATCTTCACATCGAATGGGTAACTAGTGTTGAGGCCCTTGATTGATTTGCTCCCAAGACGGGGCTAATATGGTAGTTATCCAGACGTAGTGTTGATTTGTACGGATTTGGCTTTCGCTTAGACCTAGAGCATAAGCTTATAAATGGATGTGTGTCTGACATTGAATTTTGTTCTATGCAAATTGATTTCTATTAATATACGACCGTTGGTGGCGGAGAATTTATTCTCTTGCTTAACACCCTTAGAGGTTGGGTATTAATAGTTATCAATCGCATGACGTGAATTGTCAACGTGGCACGCCAAGATGAAGATGATCAAGGCTTTGTTGAAAAGCAGGCCTTGTGGTTATAACGTTACTTCGCGAACCTCGTGTCTAAAACGGGAGAAGGGAACGCAGGGAGAGCAGCACGTTTCTTTCTAGCTAGAAGTGGTGTCGGTGCTTAAACTGGTTGATATTTACTTATGTGGATGATGGAATGAGGCGCCTCGGATGATAGGTCCTATAGGAATGAGAAACATGTGTTCAGGAATAACTAATCCACGAAGCTGTATGTGTGGACCGGCCCTGCAGCTATCCAAGGGTTCTCTGCGGGGGAATCCTGAGACATTAGCTAGGGTGTCTCGAATCGGTAAGGAGCTCCTCCCTAGCCTTGACTCATGATGGAAACCCAATTTCCAATACGACCTCATGCAGTTTTGATTGTAGAACTAGTATGGCGACATAGTAGGATGGGGTACTATGCCGTCTATGATTGATACAATATGATTAAAATGTTTTTATTAAAAACCTATACACCCAAATATTAAATCCGTTTCTATCGTATCAAACATCTTTTGACCATTATAAGGTAAAACCCTATCCCCCGGTTTGCGTTGCATTGTGTGATGGGACTCGGGTCTTATAATGGTTTCATTTTTCTAAAAAGCATTGCGTTGTTTAACGATTCACTTTATTTTATGCACCGGCAATCCATTGGAATAAAACCCGTTCCACGTCAGCGGCGTGGTCCTTGGATTTGCCTTATTACTATTAGTTAAATTAGTTAAGAATTCTCACACCAGTCCCATGACTGACCCGTAGTTTGTTTCACTTTGCAAACTCGGGTGCCCTCTTTTCCACACGGGCAGTCGAGTAGCTTTTTGCAGATATTTATCTTTTGAGCAGGATGCTGGATTGAAGCTTAAAGCTGTGTCCAGAGAGTAGTTGCCTTCCGCTGCCTTAGTTATTTTATTTCCGCTGCACTGTATTGTAAAATAATTTATTGTAATTTATCTTCCGATGTAATTTTATTCGATGTACTATGATATTCTGTACTCTGATGTAACATTATTATGATGTTTATAAAAGTCTGCTGTTGTTATTCTCATGTGTTGTAGCCCAAAGTAAGCGTATCTGGCGATCTCCCGCAATGGCGATTTTCAGGTCGTTTCATTTTGGTATCAGAGCTTTGGTTAGCTCAAATCTTTGGGATACAACTCATTAGAACTGAACAAAAGACTCATCAGAGATTGGATTAGGAATATCCAGTAAGAATACTCATTCGAGATAGGATCAGCAGTATCCTAGAATGAGAAAACTCATTAGAGATGGGGTTAGTAATGCCCTAGAATGAGTTGAGAGTGCCCAGTTTATAATTAACGTATTTGTGATTATATATAATCTATTTTAGAAAATATGATTTTTGAATATATAAAAGTTATCTATTTTAAAAGTTAATCAACTAATAAAATTATTAAATGAAATAAGAATGAAAGATGAGACAGGATAATTAAACAACTTTAGCTTCGTTCCTTTTGGAGGATGAAAAGTTTTTAAGTGGGGGAGACTGTAACAACCCTAAATTTTGGGGTAAATTTAAAAATTTATTTTAAGTAGTTTTAATGAGTTTTTGATATTTAGAATAGTTTATTTTAAATAATAATGATTAAAAATTGATTTAAATCGAAGTTAGAATGAATAATTTAATTTTAATTATAAAAGGAGTTAGAAATAGTGCGGTAGTTTGAAAAGTCAAACTTGAACTTTGACTGACCATACAGGATGCAAAATTTAACGGATATTAGTGTAACCAAAAATATTGGAATCTATTTAAAAATATCTTTCTAACGAATCCGAAAAATTGAAATTTCATAGCAGGAATCAAAAGTTATGCCCAAATTAATATTTAGAAAGGTCGCTATGAAATTTATAAAGGTCAAAAATGCCACTTTTTGCATACGAAGGAATTTGAACTCGAAACCACGTCCATTGAGTTCAGAATGATGTTTCTGCATTTAAAAACAGTAAACACTTATATATTTCGAGTTTCGAAAATTATTTGTTTAAAAATGTATTTTTAATATTTAATATATACGCCTTAAAAATAGCCATTTTGCAAACGACCTCGGTTTTCGACGAAACCACTTTTGTTAGAACCGGAATGTCGAATTATTGCAAAGTTTAATTTTCCAAAAATTTTCGAATTAGTATGTAAGCGTGGCAGAAGATAACACGTTTTGTCAGTTTACAGTTAAAACTGATCGACCTGAAAAATGCCATTTTTCGAATAGTCTCGGAATTCGACGAAAATAGTCTCGTTGGAACCATATCGTCAATGCAAAGCCAAAAATATTTTTTTGGGAATTTTCGGAGTCCATATGTGGCCTCGGCGTATTTAAATGTATGGTAAATATTTAATTAATTAATTTTTAATGTAAATTTAAATAAATTTGTTACAGATTTCGGAATTGGGCCAGAGACCTATCCTATTGCGTTCAGAAGGCGTCAAAACCTTAAGAACGACAGTAAGCATGCCCAATTCGGAGACAGCCCCCATTTTTACCTTTATAACACACTTTATGATGAATAAATTAATAAAAAATTATTTAAAACCCTAAAAATGGCCAGCCGCCTGCTATTGAAACCGAAGGCCATGAATGACCGAAAATTCAAACCTCAATAACTTTTGATCCGCTCAATGAAATTCAACGTATTATATACCAAATCGAAGCTCTTGGAGAGATCTACAGATCCATACGGTTAAGATCGGGTTTTAGTTCACGGATTTCGCGAATTCTCAGCCTGAAGTAGGCGGGTTCGGGTCCAAATTGGGGCGTGGATCGGAGGCCGAGTTGGCTCAGGCTAGTGGCGCTAGGTTCGCATACATACAGAAGGAAGAAAGAAGAAGGAGCGGCTAATCCTAAGGTAAAGTAATTAGAGAAGTTAATTAAGAATTTAATTATATTATTAATTGCTTATTAATTTAATTAAAGTTTAAAATACCATATCTTATTCAAACATGAACAGAAATCAGCAAACAAGGGCTCGTTGGATTCGTCTTTCCGAGAGCTAGGCGATGGTACAAACCAGATCTGAAAAGGAGCAGATGAAATTTTGACCAAATTTCAGATCTGATTTATTCTGAATTTAAAGCTCGGTGAGATTTCTATTTTAAAAATTAAAATTATTTATTTATTTTATTTAGTAATATATATATTCATTCATTATGAGATTCATGTTGTATGTACGTATCTATTTCAATGTTGATTGTGCTGCGATTGTGATGAACGATTGATTGTGATTGTGTATTTATGATTGTTAGAATTTTGTGTATATAGAAAAAAACAAAAAAATCATATATTATTGTGAATATAGAATATTTTATATTCATATGTGTCAAAATTTGAAGTATAAAATAAAAACAATACTTTTATTTTCATGTTTGACTAAAATAAATAAAAAGACTAGAATAAATTGTCATTCTGTTTTAACATATCATAGCAGAAACATACATTAAAATAGAAATCACCTTTTTGAATGAAATGTTTCATTAAAATAGAGTTTGTAAACAAATAAAATTGTCCTTTTAATTTGTTAAGATTAGAAATGTAGAACTTGTTTTACAAATAAAATCACTTTTTAATTGTCATTAAAGTTTATTCTTTTATTTGCATTCACTAGTGCAAATATACATTAAAAAAATAGAATTTTTCTTTTATTTGCATTTCACGATGCAAATATGACATGGAAATAAAAGTGCATCTTTTTATTTGTGTCCCCCAATGTAAATAAAACTTAGAAGTAAGAGCTCACCTTTTTATTTGCGTTCCATAATGCAAATATAACTTGAAATAAAAGGTAAGACTTTCTGTTGCATTCCATAATGCAAATATGACATAAAAATAAAAGTTACATTTTTAATGTAAAAAGATATAAAATTACATTTTTATTATGTAATTAAAGAATGATAAGATTGGACACGCTGAAATTTAATTTCTATGTTATTACCTCAGATCTATTCCTTAAGATCTGCATATGCGCTTGAATTTTTATGTTGTGTAGTAACCAATTAAAAATATTGAATTTTACGTTGCGTTTGTAAGCGAATAAAAGATTGAATTTTTGTGTTGCATTTGTAATCAGATGAAAATTACAATTTTTATGTAATTAAAAAAGGAGAATTTACATTGTCAATTAAGAGTACATTTTATTATGTAATTAAAGAATTGGATTTTTATCTTGTAAAGTAAAAAGCAAGATTTGACATGAAATGTTAATTACATTTTTAATATAATTAAAAAGGAAGAATTTTGACATGGAAGTTGATGTGATTGAAATGGCGAAATTTTGATGATAAAATTTCCGTGCAGTTTGGAATGAAATTTTGACGATGAAGCACACATGCATTTTCAACTGAAGTAAAGAGATTAAATGTTGCCAATGCATATTATATGCATTTTCATAAAAGATAAAAAGATTATACTTTGTCGACACATTTCATATGCATTTTCATGTAAAACAAAGAATTGAAACTTTAGGTTGCATTTTTAATGAATTAGGAAGATTGAAATCTAGTGTTACATTTTTATATTTATTTTAATGTAATTAAAGATTAGAGTTTAATGTTTACATTTTAATGCAAGTAAAAGAATGAAATGTAGCGTAGTGTTTTATTTACATTTTTGATGCAAATAGAAAAATGAAATTTAGTGTAGTATGTTTATTTACTTTTTTTTATGTAATAAAAGGTTAGAATTTAGGATTGCATTTTTATTCACATTTTTAATGTAATAAAAAGAGTTGGAATTCGACGTTGCATTTTTATGTACATTTTTAATGAAATAAAAGATTAAATTTTGTTAATGCATTTTACATGTATTTTCAATGAATTAGAAAGAATGAAATTTATTGTAAAGTAAAGAATGAAGTGTAATGTTGCATTTTTCACATGGTTAATGTAAATAAAAGATTAAAATTTTGTGTTGTATTTTTAATAAATTAAAAGGAATGAAGGCTTATGTGCATTTTTTTAACAATAATAAAAGGGTGAAATTTAGTGCAGTGTTTTATGTGCATCTTTAAAGGGAAAGAATGAAACTTAAAGAGGTTCTTATATTTACATTTTTCATGTAAATAAAAGAATGAAATTCAGCATAGTACTTTTATTTGCATTTTCAATGAAAATTAAAACATGATTATATAAATGGATAACATTTTATCTAATGTTATGAATTCATAGAAATGGTTTACATATAAAATATCATTTTTATGAAATTAGATTAACAAAGAAAATGAACACATATGTAGCGTTATGTCAATTTAGAGAAAATGAACGCATTTTTAGCGGTATGCCCTTTTAGAGAAAATGAACACATAGTTGGCGTTATGTCATTTTAGTAAAAATGAACATATTTTTAGTGTAAACGTTAATATATTGAAAAGAACAATATATGAGGAAAACTTTATTTACATTTTCTATGTAAATAAAATGAACATATTATTAATGAAAACTTAATTTACATTTTCATATGTAAATAAAAAGAATTATTTTAGATGACACATTCATTTACGTTTTCATATAAATAGGATATGTAGAAGTGAAAGATAACACTTATTTACACTTAGGTAAATAAATAAGAATAAGGAAAAGTAAACTTATTTACATATAGTGTAAATAAACAAGAAAAAGAAATGTTTTAATGACATTTTCTATGCAGTAAAAGAATAAATTGAAAGTTACATTTTGGTTGTTATTTACAAAAAAATAAATGTGGGAATGGAATTGAAATGTTCATTGAACATGATACCTTGGTATGATACATGAACTTGATTGTGCGCTGTTTGTTTGGTTGATTCGTTGCCCTTATATGTTAATGAATACATGGAATGATTTATATTTACTTTTATCAAAATATAAATAGTGATAAGTAATAATGTTATGAAATAATTTAAATGATAATTATGCGAAGATTATTTGAAAAGACCGAGTTATACTCATTTCAAATAATCATATGACGTTTTAAATGGAAGAATTGAAGACCGACGATCTTCACATCGAATGGGTAACTAGTGTTGAGGCCCTTGGTTGATTTGCTCCCAAGGCGGGGCTAAGATGGTAGTTATCCGGACGTAGTGTTGATTTGTATGGATTTGGCTTTCGCTTAGACCCAGAGCCTAAGCTTATAAACAGATGTGTGTCTGACGTTGAATTTTGTTCTATGTAAATTGATTTCTATTAATATACGACCGTTGGTGGCGGATAATTTATTCTCTTGCTTAACACCCTTAGAGGTTGGGTATTAATAGTTATCAATCGCATGGTGTGAATTATCAAGGTGGCACGCCAAGATGAAGATGATCAAAGCTTTGTTGAAAACAGGCCTTGGGGTTATAACGTTACTTCGCGAGCCTCATAACCCGATTGAGTCTAAAACGGGAGAAGGGAACGTAGGGAGAGCAGCACGTTTCTTTCTAGCTAGAAGTGGTGTCGGTGCTTAAACTGGCTGATATTTACTTATGTGGAGGATAGAGTGAGGCGTCTCGGATGATAGGTCCTATAAGACCGGGAAACGTGTGTTCAGGAATAACTAATCCACGAAGCTGTATGTGTGGATCGGCCCTGCAGCTATTTAAGGGTTCTCTGCGGGGGAATCCTGAGACATTAGCTAGAGTGTCTCGAATCGGTAAGAAGTTCCTCCCTAGCCTTGACTCATGATGGAAACCCAATTTCCAATACGACCTCATGCGGTTTTGATTGTAGAACTAGTATGGCGACATAGTAGGATGGGGTACTATGCCATCTATGATTGATACATTATGATTGAAATGTTTTTATTAAAAACCTATACACCCAAATATTAAATCTGTTTCTATGTATCAAGCATCTTTTGACCATTATAAGGTAAAACCCTATCCTCCGGTTTGCGTTGCGTTGTGTGATGGGACTTGGGTCTTATAATGGTTTCATTTTTCTAAAAAGCGTTGCGTTGTTTAACGATTCACTTTATTTTATGCACCGACAATCCATTAGAATAAAACCCGTTCCGCGTTAGCGGCGTGGTCCTTTGATTTGCCTTATTACTATTAGTTAAATTAGTTAAGAATTCTCACACCAGTCCCATGACTGACCCGTAGTTTGTTTCACTTTGCAAACTCGGGTGCCTTCTTTTCCACACGGGCAGTCGAGTAGCTTTTTGCAGATATTTATCTTTTGGTAGGATGCTGGATTGAAGCTTAAAGCTGTGTCCAGAGAGTAGTTGCCTTCCGTTGCCTTAGTTATTTTATTTCCACTGCACTGTATTGTACAATAATTTATTGTAATTTATCTTTCGCTGTAATTTTATTCGATGTACTCTGATATTCTGTACTCTGATGTAACATTATTATGATGTTTATAAAAGTCTGTTGTTGTTGTTCTGATGTGTTGTAGCCCAATGTAAGCGTATCCGGCGATCTCCCGCAAGGGCGATTTTCGGGTCGTTTCAAGGTTTAGATCTAGTTCATAATCATGTCAGAATAACTAAGATAAACAGGTTATAGCAGATCTGATGTGACTCGAATGGTCATAGGCATAGATCCAAGTCATAGTCATGTCAAGATTAACGTTTTAATTATTTAGATCTAAAAGTAACTTAAACTCATAGTGTTTGGATCTAAAAAAATAGAGATGGAATTGCTAACGTTGAATCACAGATCTTTAAGCTTGTATAACTTTATTGTAGAAGAAGAAAAGACTTGATTTGATCTGGGTAGAGGCAACATCTAGTTCTCCATTATTTTTGGTGTGCAAAAATATGATAAATGAAGCCATATTTATAGCCGAACCCAAAACCCTAATCTTCCTCCTCTGTCGTAGGGGGTTCGACCCCCTTATGGGGTCGACCAATGGGTCGACACCCCCCTCGAGGGGTCGACACCCCTGAGCGGGAAAATTTCCGCCTTCCCAATTCTGAGCGATT
Source organism: Allium sativum (assembly GCA_030737875.1). Classification (NCBI taxonomy): domain Eukaryota; kingdom Viridiplantae; phylum Streptophyta; class Magnoliopsida; order Asparagales; family Amaryllidaceae; genus Allium; species Allium sativum. The sequence goes on along the minus strand of CM060927.1, from coordinate 222,917,134 downwards.
TTGAATTTCTGGACCTAATTTTGATATTTGGACTATATATATATATTCTTCTTGCGCATATATGAACCTCAAACCTTCCTAACTTCTTCATAAAGTGTTCGTTTTACGCAAACCAGGTGTCTATTTTGACCAAAATTTCGAGATAAACGCAATGGCGCAATCTATTTCCCTTAGTTATGAATATTAAACTAATTATTCTTTAATTTGTCCTCTTTAGCGCTGTTAAAATTACGGGGTGTTACATTCTCCCCTACTCAAAGGATTTCGTTCCTGAAATCTCTAAGTTAAGAAGAATGTATATCCTACCATCCATCACCCATCTACTCATCTACCAATCACAGGCATCCATTCTCCTTAAGGACTTCTAATGCTTATATGAACATATGCAAAGGTGTGTATATATGTCCCAATACTAATGAAAAGATCAAGCGGTCTTCTGATTCAGTCGACCTCCGTAATGCAATGTATGTTAGTGCCATGATTCCATCATGTATGCAACAATCCTATTATAACAAGTAAGTTCCATATGGGTGCACAATCATTCGTCCAAATGCAACATCCATATGATTATACATTCAATTTCATCCATTAAAAGAAAAAGAAAATGCACACACATCCGTATGCAGTATGAGAGTGATTGAGCCGATCTAGTGCCTAATATGTGTATATGCATCCACGAGCAACCACTAGCAAACACTTGCATCCACTTGCATCCATCAAACATAACATTTCTCAAACACATGTTTACATCCATGGGTTTCTTACCTAAAGGTCGAAGATTTGATCGATAGGATATACTTAAATGATAGAAACAACTATAAATTAAAGCTTTGGAAAGGAAGTTAAGAACATACCCTCGAAAAGAAAAGGGTACGAAGCACGAATTTTGTCTTCGGTCTCCCAAGTTGCATCCTCTGGGTTATCTCCCCATTAAACCTTCATCAACTTGACTTCTCTATTGCATAGCTCCTTAACTTCTGATCCAAGAATATGGATAGTAAATCATCTGACTGTCACCTCCCGTTCCACTTCTACTTTCTCCAATATACTCGACTCAACTACTTCAGCGGTACCATGCAAGGACTTCCACAAATGAGAAACATGAAAACATCATTAACGCCGGATAGCCTCTCTGGTAGCTTTACTCTATAAGTCATTCGGACACTCCTTTCTATTATGGGAAATGACCCTACTAATCTTGGTGCCAATTTCCCTATAGATCCGAAGCGAACCACATTCCTCAAAGGTGACACTTTAATAAAAACCATGTCTCCCACTTCAAACTCGATGTCATTCCTTCTCTTTCCAGCGTAAGATTTTTGCCTATCTGGAGCTTTCTTCATTCACCGTATAATAAGATCAATCTTCTTGGATATTTCTCTGAATATATCTGGTCCAAGTAGTAGTCTATCTGTTGATTCCCCCATCAAGTCGGCGATTTACAGGGTCGTCCGTACAATGTTTCGAAGGGTGCCATGCCAATGCTAGCCTGATAACTGTTGTTGTAGGTGAACCCTACTAAAGGATGTTGCTCTTCCTAAGTCCCTTCGAAATCTAGGATACACAGCCCTAAAAGATCCTCAAGAACTCTGTTCACCCTTTCTGTCCATCTGTCTGAGGGTGATAAGTGGTGCTCAAATACAACTATGTACATAATACTTCTTGCAAGATCCTCAAAAATTCACTAGTGAAAATGGGGTCACGGTCATTTACGATACTAAAAGGTACTCCATGAAGACGGACTATCTCATGCACATAAATTGTTGCCATCCAAGCTACCGTCCTCTTGCTCTTAACTGGAATAAAGTGAGCGCTCTTAGTAAGTCTATCCACTACGACCCAAATACTAGTGTTGCCTTTCTTTGATCTTGGAAAACCATCTATGAAATCCATATAGACGCTCTCCCACTTCTACTGTGGAACCTCCAAAGGATGAAGTAAACCACTGGGCTTCTTTTGCTCAACTTTAACTTGCTGACAAACCAAACATTGAGAAACAATTCTGCCACATCTTTCTTCATCCTAGCCCAAAAGAAAACCCTCTTCATATCTCTATACATCTTATCACCACCTGGATGAATAGTCATCTTAGAATGATGGGCTTCTTCTAGGACTGTCTTTAAAACAAACTCCTAGTTTGGGGAACACAAAGCCTTCCATCTCGTCGCAACCACCCTTTATCGTCTATGGAATATCTACTGAGGTGACTAGAAGTCACCCCTTTACTGAGCCTGTAACACCCCACCTCCGTTAAGGTCACCCACAAAGGGAATGACTTAACTTTGATGGAGCGTTTTAGTAGATAGAACAGAAATTTACAAGATAGATAAAACAGTACTTGAAAAATTTATAACTTTATTACAGTAGAAACAGAAATAAGTTTGGTTACATCTTTTCAAATCACAATATCAGGATTCAAGTACAAAATATCGGTCTTGTACAAAAGCCTTCAGAACGCATATTTTTTAAAGTCATAATCCCCAACATAAACTGCCATGGAAAGATAGAGTCAAGGCCAAGCTATACTTCAAGCAGAGAAAATCCGAATCAAGCTCCTATATTTCCACCCCAAAAACCTTGGGGGGGGGGGGAGGGAACGAAAGAAAAGGGGCGAAAACAAGAAAGGTCAGATATAAAGTCTGGCAAGTCCAGTGACTTTCAACATATGAACAGATAATAATATCATGACATGAAAATAAAGCTGGATAAGAGACAACAGCAACAGGAGTAACTGGTATACTTAAGCTAAACAGAAGAAACAGAATGATATAGCCCAAGTTATGCTTCTTACTAATATCTTACTTCTCTGCACTAATACTAGTATAACAGGATACCCTAATGTCTAAACCGAAACAGAGATGGAACAGAATAATCTATACAGAAACATAATGCCAGTAATGGGCCTTTACCACCCCAACAGACAGAAGATACATAAACGGAATCAGAGACGGAAACAGAATAATCCTTATGGAAACAGAATGTTAGAATTAGGTGTACACTAGTAAATGGGCCTTTACCACCCCAACAGACGGTACCACGCAAAAACAGACAGGTGTTACCACCCAACAGAAATAGACGGTACCCCAACGGAAACATACATAACTAAGTGTACCCTAAATCTACCCCAAGCGATCGACTCCCTAATACATAAATACCCTGTGCCAGCCCCACAGAAGGGTGCATCACTCCCTAAAGTGGCAATCTTTGAATGACACAGACCTATTTACAATTGTCACGGCGTCATACATCCTAAGAGGCAGACCGGGATCCATGCATGCACATGACCCTATTGGAACGCACCATCAACACCCCTCGCCATTATCAGAATGAACCTCTTATAATTAGTTCAGTAAGCGTGCCCGGACCCTACCTACTGTTGGGTCATAGTTTTGATACCAGAAAGGGTTACTAACTAATATGGGTCCCAAACAACAGATGACACAAGTATTTTCCCTCCTAACCTTGTGTCCCCAGACTAATTGATTTCAGATTAACTTGTTTACAAGTTTTCAGGCCTACAGAGTTCAGATCAACTAGTTCACAGATCTGAAAATCAAGTCAACAGGTTTTCAGACTAACGGATCAGATGTACAGTTTTAACAGACTTATAGATTGTCTAACTTTGTATTAGGCCTACAGGTTCACGAAACAGGTTTAACATGTTTTAGACATCATATTTATCTCAGATTTGCATTAATTAAATATTAATGCGCAGACCTCTCATATTAGGTCGGTAGCTTGTGGCCGCTGGATAAGCCGGGTGGTTCCGGGCAGACTTCTGCCACAAGCCAGACCTAACCTTGTGGCTAAGCATATTTTAGTTATGTCTACGACATCTCACATTAGACTAGTAGTTTGCGGTTGTTGGTTAAGCCGGTTGGGGTCCGGGCAGGCTTCTACCGCAAACATGAGTCTAACATCGTGTCTCAGCATTTTTATTTTAACCAGTTTATTCCATTACAAATTATACAAATATCAGACTAATTATGTCAATTTAACAGATTTGACTTCTTTTCAAGTCACAGCAGATTAATCAAATTAACGTGTTTTACTCAATCTTAGATCGAGCCTACGGATTTTCATACACAAATTACAATCATTCAGCTTTTCAACAGATTTAGCAGCTCAGGCGGTTCAACAGACTTAGTAGATTAGGCAACTCAACAGATTTAGCAGATTAGGCATAATTAGCAGATTAGGCGATTCAACATATTTAACAGTTTAGGCAATTCAACAGATTAGGCAAATTTAACATATTAAGCAGATAACAGTTTTAGTCGATTTAAACATTCCTTAAAGTCCTATTCACATATCTTGCCTAATTCATAAAGTAAGCCTAAACTTATATGCCCAAAGTATGGTCATAATCCACCATATAACATATGTCCCAAATTTTAGTTAAACTTTCATAGTTCAGAATATTCTCCAAAAACCTTAATCGCTATTCACATATAAATTATGCCAAATATATCCATTGATTACAATGCATGTCACATATCCAAAAAAAAACCTTACTTAGGTGTATTCACACTTAATAGTCATCAAATCTTAATATAGGATTTTACACCTAAGTCATATGCAAATTAATTCTCCTACTTTCAAATGACAAACTATTAGATTTAATATGCCCAGATCCAGATCTTAAATTATGAAATATGTTCTTTATGTTCTAAGTCACTATAATCCTCTTCTTCCAAGTCATAGATCGTCTTATGCAATATGTCTCAAATTAATGTCCAGAATTACAACAAGCGTTGTGTCCTCAAATTAGTTACAAATTGATTTTGCCCAAATATGCCTCATTCAATATTCTTCCCACATTTAGCGTTTATGCGTTCATCTCTTATGAGACTTGGCTCAGGCTCGTGGTAGCCTGGCTATCAAACAAAAAGAAAGAAAGGAGGAAGAAATACAGAACAAATAGAATAATAAAACAGAGGAACATATCTGGTAAATAGAAAAAGGGCCTAGTCTCAGATTCAGATTTATAATTATGTCAAGATCATGATTAAATTTCATATCGGAAAATAGTTGCACCTTTCTTGGTTGGATTATAGAAGAAGAGTTGCAATTGTTCTCTTTTAATCTTATTCAGATTTGGAAGAAAATGCACTAGTTCTAGTTTTGATCCCAACAGAGTAGCGACGCCATTATTTTATTTATTTATTTCTATTATTTCAGAGGCAGCATAAGGAGAGCATAAAATGGTGTGAAGAGAATGGGGCTAGGGGGCTGTTTATATAGGATTAGGTGGACGAATCTAAACTGAAAACTAGACCAGATACATCAGAATGAACCCAGGCTCAAAACTGGGTTTTGGCACCAGGTCGACCCCCAGGTCGACCTGGCCCCTGGAAGGTCAACCATAGTGTCGACCCCCAGGTCGACCTGGTCCTGGGCGGGAAAATTCCCGTCCAGTCTGCGTTGGAGTTTGAATTCGAATTTCGAATTCGAATTCGAGCTGTTTTTCGGTTCTGAAAATCCTTGAAAATTTGGAGGGTCATATCTCCTTCATACGGACTCCGTTTCTCGAAAACTCGAACTCGTTTCCAAGCAAAATTTCGATATGAACGCAATGGCGCAACCCGTTTCCCTTGATTCTTATTTTAAAAATTAATTCTGCCTTGATTTATGGTTTTAACATGTTATTAAAATTTGGGTTGTTACATTCTCCCCTCCTTAAAGGATTTCGTCCCCGAAATCTTCAAGTTAAGAAGAATGCATCCTATCATCCATCATCCATCTACTCAACCATCATCCACAAGCAACCATTGTCCTTAAAAGATTTCTAATGCTGTATGAACTTATGCAAGAGTGTGTGTATATGTACTTATCTAATGCAAAGATCAGGCAGTCCACTGATTCAGTTGACCTCCTTAATGCGAATTATGTCAGTGCCATGAGTCCAACATGTATTCAATTTTCCTATTTGATACATATCATTTCTATATGAGTGCACAACCGTTCATCCTATGCAACATCCATGTGCTGAGTCAACCATTTTGCGTCCATAAAATTTTTAAAAAAATGCACACACATCCATATGCAGTACGAGAGTGTTTTTGAGCCGATCTAGTGCCTAATGTGTGTATATGCATCCACGAGCAATCACTAGCAACCACTTGCATCCACTTGCAACCATCAAACATAACATGTCTCAAACACATGTTTACACCCATTAGTTTCTACCTAAAAGTCGAAGGATAAAGTCGAGTGATAGAAGCAAGTATAATAAAAACTAAACCTAGGTTCTTATTAGACATCGATTTAAGAGAATAACTCCCTAAGTATCAACCCCGAAGACCGAAATCAACATTAGATTAATACTTAGAGAATCATTCCCATTAAACAAATGCCCAACTGGAAATCTATTTCACACTTTGAGTAAAAATTCCTATCCTTTTCAGAAACCTACAGACTACTGATATAGATCAGATTACCAAATGATTCATCTTAGCATGATAAAAACTCAGAATGTATGCGTCATGGTCAACTTAACGCCCAACAAAGATGCCCTCAAACCCCAACTTATCACAAACAGATGAGTCGTAACCCTCATGGGGTCTGAGACTATAACGGAACCAGAAACAAGACTAGTATTTAAGTGCAGAGTTTCAATTACAGAATCAAAATGCTAGAATCAGAAAGAGTTTTTAACTCCTCAATCAGATAAGGAAATTAAACCTTCTACATAAATTTTCTTATTTCTACCCTATCTACCAGTCACTTGAGCATTCGCCTGTCCTCCAGAAGTGGGTTTTGCCATCTGCCCTTGCCCCGTTTCTTTAGGCAGTCCCTTGTGAAGTGCACCATTTCTCCATAATTGAAGCAAGTGCCCTTTTTTTTCCTGCAATCCTTGTTCAGATGGGTCGAGCTTCCACAAGTAAAGCACCTCTTATCTTTAGTCTTCTCGTCCTTCTTTTGTGTTTCCTTTTTGGGCCCCGCCTTCTTGTTCTGTGGTCCTTCAAGCTTTTCCTCTTTCTTTTTTACTTTCGGCTTCCTCTTCATGCATTAACATCATGTCCACTAATTTTTCGAAGGTTGCCCCCATAGGAATGTCGGACATCGCCAATCCGTGTAGCGACTCATTTAAACCTTTAGCAAACCTTAGTGCCTTCTTATGCGGTGTATTTACCAATTATAAGCCGAATCTTGCCAATTGATTAAACTTGTTGACGTACTCTCTCACTGATAAATTCCCCAGCTTCAACGCCAAGAACCTTTCTACGTATAGACTCTCTTCCGCTCGTGAGAGAAATTTCATCTCGAACCTATGCCTGAAATCCATCCATCTCTCTACCGGACGCTCTCCATTTGTGACCTCCCACCAAAAAGAAGCTTCATCCTTAAGCAACCATACTGCCAATTGTATCTTCTGCCTATCATCCACCACAAAGATAACGAACGAATCCTCAGTTTCTTTGAGCCAGTTCCTTGCTTCCACGAAGGATTCAGTTTCATTAAAGTTCTACCCACCCATGGCTCGAAAGTCTCTACATATCTTCGGGAAAGTATTCACGCGCGGAGGAGGAGGAACCGCTGCAGCTGGGGGAGGAGGGACGTATGTTGGGCCCGCATCATTAGCCCTAGCTTCTAGGTGCCTCCTGAACCAGCAAGGTATCAGTATGCCCTCCGGAAGGTTAAGATCCCCATACATGCTGAAACGAAAGAAAAAGGAAAGATTCAAAACAAAGGATAGAAAGATAGGCTATGGCTTTGGGGATTATGTTTTTCAAAATAAACTCTACTTTTGAAAATACTTCCTTTTTAAAAACCTTTTCGAAAATAGTTTTCCAAAACTTTTTATCAAATCTGGTAACCTTCAGCTCTGATACCAAGTGTAACACCCTACCTCCGTTAAGGTCACTCACAAAAGGAATGCCTTAACTTTGATGGAGTGTTTTAGTGGACAGAACAGAAATTTACAAGACAGATAAAACAGTACTTGAAAAATTTATAACTTTATTACAACAGAAACCGAAATAAGTTTGGTTACATCTTTTCAAATCACAATATCAGAATTCAAGTACAAAATATTGGTCTTGTACAAAAGCCTTCAGAATGCATAGTTTTTAAAGTCATAATCCCCAACATAAACTGCCATGGAAAGATAGAGCCAAGGCCAAGCGATACTTCAAGCAGAGAAAATCCGAATCAAGCTCCTATATTTCCACCCTAAAAATCGGGGGGGGGGGGGACAAAAGAAAAGGGGAAAAAACAAGCAAGGTCAGACATAAAGTCTGGCAAGTCCAGTGACTTTCAGCATATGAACAGATAATAATATCATGACATGAAAATAAAGCAGGATAAGAGACAACAACAACAACAGGAGTAACTAGTATACTTAAGCTAAACAGAAGAAACAGAATGACATAGCCCAAGTTAGGCTTCTTACTTATATCTTACTTCTCTACACTTACCCTAATGTCTAAACCGAAACAGAGATGGAACAGAATAATCTATACAGAAACATAATGCCAGTAATGGGCCTTTACCACCCCAACAGACAGAAGATACATAAACGGAATCAGAGACGAAAACAGAATAATCCTTATGGAAACCGAATGTTAGAATTAGGTGTACACTAGTAAATGGGCCTTTACCATCCCAACAGACGGTACCACGCAGAAACAGACAGGTGTTACCACCCAACAGAAACAGACGGTACCCCAACAGAAACAGACATAACTAAGTGTACCCTGAATCTACCTTAAGCGATCGGCTCCCAAATACATAAATACCCTGTGCCAGCCCCACAGAAGGGTGTATCACTCCCTAAAGTGGTAACCTTTGAATGACACAGACCTATTTACAGATGTCACGACATCTTACATCCTCAGAGGCAGACCGGGATCCATGCACGCACATGACCCAGTTGGAACGCACCATCAACACCCCTGGCCATTATCAGAATGAACCGCTTATAATTAGTTCAGTAAGCGTGCTCGGACCCTACCTACTGTTGGGTCATAGTTTTGATACCAGAAAGGGTTACTGACTAATATGGGTCCCAAACAACAGATGACACAAGTATTTTCCTTCCTAACCTTGTGTCCCCAGACTAATGGATTTCAGATTAAATTGTTTACAAGTTTTCAGACCTACAGAGTTCAGATCAACTAGTTCACAGATCAGAAAATCAAGTCAACAGGTTTTCAGACTAACGGATCAGATGTACAGTTTTAACAGACTTACAGATTGTCTAACTTTGTATTGGTCCTATAGGTTCACGAAACAGGTTTATTAATTCATCAGTCTAGTTGGTTTAGCCCTATCCACCCAACATGTTTTAGACATCATATTTATCTCAGATTTGCATTAATTAAATATTAATGCGCAGACCTCTCACATTAGGTCGATAGCTTGCAGCCGCTGGATAAGCCGGGCGGTTCCGGGCAGATTTCTGCCACAAGCCAGACCTAACCTCGTGTCTAAGCATATTTTAGTTATGCCTACGACCTCTCACATTAGACTAGTAGTTTGCGGTTGCTGGTTAAGCCGGTTGGGTCCGGGTAGGCTTCTACCGTAAACATGAGTCTAACCTCGTGTCTTAGCATTTTTATTATAACCAGTTTATTCCATTACAAATTATACAAATATCAGACTAATTATGTCAATTTAACAGATCTAACTTCTTTTCAAGTCGCAGCATATTAATCAAATTAATGTGTTTTACTCAATCTTAGATCGAGCCTACGGATTTTCATACACAAATTACAATCATTCAGCGTTTCAACAGATTTAACGGATTTAGCAGCTCAGGCAGTTCAACAGATTTAGCAGATTAGGCAACTCAACAGATTTAGCAGATTAGGCTTAATTAGCAGATTAGGCGATTCAACATATTTAACAATTTATGCAATTCAACAGATTAAACTGGTAACAGATTTAGTAGATTAGTAAAATTTAACATATTAAGCAGATTACAGTTTTAGCCGATTTAAACATTCCTTAAAGTCCTATTCACATATCTTTCCTAATTCATAAAGTAAGCCTAAACTTGTATGCCCAAATTATGGTCATAATCCACCATATAAAATATGTCACAAATTTTAGTTAAACTTGCATAGTTCCGAATATTCTCCAAAAACCCTAATCGTGATTCACATATAAATTATGCCAAATATAGCAATTGATTACAATGCATGTCACATATCCAAAAAAAAACCTTACTTAGGTTTATTCACACTTAATAGTCATCAAATCTTAATATAGGTTTTTACACCTAAGTCATATGTAAATTAATTCTCCTACTTCCAAATGACAAACTATCAAATTTAATATGCCCAAATCCAGATCTTAAATTATGAAATATGTTCTTTATGTTCTAAGTCACTATAATCCTCTTCTTCCAAGTCATATATCATCTTATGCAATATGTCTCAAATTTATGTCTAGAATTACAACATGCGTTGTGTCCTCAAATCAGTTACAAATCGATTTTTCCCAAATATGCCTCATTCATTATTCTTCACAAATTTAGCGTTTATGCGTTCATCTCTTATGAGACTTGGCTCAGGCTCGTGGTAGCCTGGCTATCAAACAAAAAGAAAGAAAGGAGGAAGAAATACAGAACGAACAGAATAATAAAACTGAGGAACAGATCTGATAAATAGAAAAGGGCCTAGTCTCAGATTCAGATTTATAATTATGTCAAGATCATGATTAAATTTCATATCGGAAAATAACCGCACTTGCCTTTGTTGGATTATAGAAGAAGAGTTGCAGTTGTTCTCTTTTAATCTTATTTAGATTTGGAAGAAGATGCACTAGTTCTAGTTTTGATCCTAGCAGAGTAGCGACACCATTATTTTATTTATTTATTTCTATTATTTCAGAGGAAACATAAGGAGAGAATAAAATGGTGTGAAGAGAATGGGGCTAGGGGGATGTTTATATAGGATTAGGCGGACGAATCTAGACTGAAAACGAGACCAGATACATCAGAATGAACCCAGGCTCAAAACTGGGTTTTGGCACCAGGTCGACTCCCAGGTCGACCATAGGGTCGACTTGGCCCGTGGGAGGTCGACCATAGTGTTGACCCCCAGGTCGACCTGGTCCTAGGCGGGAAAATTCCCGCCCAGTATGCGCTGGGGTTTGAATTTGAATTTCTAATTCAAATTCGAGCTGTTTTTCGATTCTGAAAATCCTTTAAATTCGGAGGGTCATATCTCCCTCATACGAACTCCGTTTCTCGAAAACTCGAACTCGTTTCCAAGCAGAATTTCGAGATGAACGCAATGGCGCAACCCGTTTCCCTTGATTCTTATTTTAAAAATTAATTCTGCCTTGATTTATGGTTTTAACATGTTATTAAAATTCGGGTTGTTACAGAGCCTATCCAAGATGTTTGAAATCTGTGGGCCCTCTCGCTGCGAAGCTCCTATCTGATCTATATGAGTAGGTCGTATCTCTAGTGATGCAAACAAACCAGGCAATAACTTGGTGGTGGGTCTAAAGTCGAAAGTCAATATGAAATCCAAGCTTTTCCTCTCCACAAACAGAGGACTTAAGGCCATCCTCTGCCTACTCGTGCATCTTCCACCACAATACCCTTGCCAGGGGTATAAGCAATCTCGAAATCATAAGAAGCTAGGAACTCCATCCACCTTTATTGCCTTAAACTAAGATCTTTCTGTGACAACAAGTACTTGAGAGATTTATGATCGATGTACAACTCATACTTCTCTCCAAGCAAATAATGATGCCACATCTTAAGCACGAATACTAAGGCAGCTATCTCTAAGTCGTGGGTAGGGTAGTTCTTTTCATGAACTCTTAGCTGTCTACCACCATAACATACTACCTTTCCCTCTTGCATCAGAACTGCACTAAGCACTGTACCACATGCATCAGCGTATACTATAAACACTTTATTCCCATCGGGCAAGGTCAAGACTAGGGCTATTGTCAGAGCCCTCTTCAATCGTTGGAAAGCAATATCACAATCCATATCCCATGAAAATGCCAATTTCTTCCTTATCAACCTTATGAGTAGGGATGATATCTTTGCGAAGTCCTTAATGAACTTCCTATAATGGCCTGCCAATCCAAGAAAGCTTCTCACCTCCGTTGCATTCTTTGGGATTTTCTAATCCTAAACTACAACCACCTTTGCTGGATCTACTTCTGTCTTTTATTTAGAAATTACGTGCCTTAAGAATCTCACCTCTTTTCTCCAAAAATGGCATTTGGGGAACTTTTCCTTAAGCTGATGCGCACGTAGAGTTTTCAAAACTTCTCTCAAGTGTTGAGCATTCTCTTCCTCACTCTTTGAGAAGATCAAGATATCATCAACAAAGACCACGATAAATTTATTTAGAAACTCCCGAAACACCCTACTCGTCAGATCAGCAAAATAGGCGGGTTCATTCATCAACCCAAAAGGCATAACGAGCCATTCAAAGAAACCATCTGGAGTCCTAAAAGCGGTCTTATCTATACTGTCCTCGGCCACCCTCAACTGATGAAACCCAGTGGCTAAGTCTAACTGAGATAATACTGATGCACCAACAAGCTGGTCAAACATATCATCTATCCTTGGGAGTGGGTGCATGTTCTTCTTAGTGAGTTTGTTCAACTCTCTATAGTCCACACATAAGCAAAGTGAACCATCTGCCTTAGTTACGAATACCACCAAAGAACCCCAATTAGATATGCTTCTCCTAATAAATCCTTTCTCAAGCAGCTCCCCTACTTGCTTACTAAGCTCCCTACTGGCAAGCCCCGTACCTCATCAAAAACTAGCTTTGCATTGTCTACCAAGTATATATGAAAATCGATCTCGCGCCTCGGAGGTAAGCCCAGTACCTCATCAAAAACATCAGAATAGTCTCGGCCTACTGGCACAGATCACAGATCATCATCAAGAGACTCTAGGAAGCTAAGCATGACAGACCCTTGCGGGTCACAAGAAATCTCAAGGGTCCTCCCATGGCAAGTCAAAAGTCTAATGACCCTCCTCTCACAATCCAGAATGGCACCATACATACTTAACCAATCCAACCCTAGAATCAAACCATATCGCATAAAATAGAGCACATATGCATCACACTCAAATTCGACGCCTAATACAGATATTCTCAAACCCTGAAAAATCATGGATAAATGAGCCAAACCACCAATGGGTTCAAGACAATAATGGGATCCACTACCATACTAGTATTAAGGTGCAGAGACTCAACCATGAAATTAGATGTAAATGAATGTGAAGCAACATGATCAAAAAGAGTTCTAATAGGATGATTGGAAGGAGAAATCAAACATTCCACGAAACTCTCCTACCTCTATCTGGAGCACTGGTCGCGAGAGCATGCACCTTCCCTCTAGAAGCTCCTGCCTTTGACCTTGTCCCTGTTTCTTCGGGGGCTCCTTAGAAAACTGTCCGACCTCTCCACAATTGAAGCAAGTTTTCTTCCTTCTTTTCCAGGCCTTTACCAAGTGACCCTCGCGTCCACAACTATGGCACTTTCTCTTATCCTTAGCCTTGTCATTCTTTCCACCCTTCTTCTGTTGTAGTTGTTGTCCTTTCTTGGGCCATACTTTCTTGCTTTGCGTTTCCTCAACCTTTACTTCTTTCTTGTTGCATTTGTCTTCCTCATGCATTAAGGCCAGATCAATAAGCCTTTCAAAAGTTTCTTCCATTAAAATATGGGACGTAGCTAACCCATAAAGGGGTTCATTCAGTCCTTTAACAAACCGCAAAGCTTTCTTGTGTGAGGTATCTACTAGGTCCAACTCAAACCTCGCCAATTGATTAAACTTATTTGGCTTTCTTTCTTTCATCTATGTTCCCTACTTGGGCCACCATCTTCTCATCCTTGGGCTGTGCTCCTCAGCCCTAACTCCCTTATTCTCCTCTTTACCATCCTTATGTAACAAGTTAACAAGTCTCTCAAAAGCTACCTCCATCGCACGAAAATCCTTACAAAGCTCGTGAAAATTAGCCGTGGGTGAAACTACTGCGGCTACAGATGGAGGTTAGGAACTTCATTGCCCTTGGACATTTGCCGTAGTTTTAACATGCCTGTGGAACCATGCTGAAACAAGGACACCTTTCGGGAAGAATCCGTTCACCAAACAAAGAGGAATCATGTGGAGATTTGAGAAATATTACATATGGCTTTGGGGAATATGTTTTTCAAAATAGACTTTTCTGTTTGAAAATGCTTTCTTTTAAACCTTTTTTCGTTTGAAAATAATTTTTAAAATCTTTTATCTAATATGGTAACTTTCAACTCTGATACCAAGTGTGACACCCCACTTCCGTCAATATCACCCATTAATGAGAATGCATTAAGTTTCATGAAGCGTTTTAGGTAAACAGAAACAGAAACATTACAAGACAGATATAAAATAGCAGCGGAATTTCAAAACTTTATTGATCATAAAGCATCATGGTTCTAAACATCATTGGTCTGAAATACATAAACCTAGTACATCATTAAAACTTCTGTCTTGCACTTAAAATATCAGAGTACAATAATAAAAGAAGCATCCCAAAAGAAAAATAGCCATAGTAGCAAAGATAAGAACTTGAGCAATACATCTAAGTAGCTCCAGTAAAATGATATCACAATCCTAATCAAGCTTGAGTATTCCCACCTTGAGAACCTGGAGGGAACAGAAGAGAAAGAAGAGGAAATAAAATGGGTCAGACATAAAGTCTGGCGAGTCTAGTTACATTTAGCAAATAAATAAGTAAAAGTATCATGATAGGCATGTAAAGTGGATAAGAAAGGTAACAACATAAAAGGCAGGTATGACAAGGTAAATAGGGTAAACATGATAGAGTGTATTGCGCTTCCCTAATGATCACCCTACACCGATACTAGTATAACCAAAATGAGATGATCGCAACAACTATAAATTGTAGACTTAGGTGTACTTCCAGTTAGATATTTTCACCCCATACAATCAACAGGCAGCCCAACGTTCCGGAGTTACCCCTATGGATAATAATAGGCTCCTAAACATACCGGAGTTTAAGTGTACCCTAATTACCACCCTAATCGATCGGCTCCCTACTCCGTGGATACCCTGTGTTGGCCCCACAGTAGGGTGTATCACTCCCTAAAGTGGCAACCCTTCATTTTCCGGATGTTCACAACCATATCTATTGATGTCATAGCGTCTTATTTTCTCGAGAAAGAGGAGTCATGCACGTACATGGCCATGATAGAATGCGCCGTCGGACACCGTCCCCACTTTTGGATCACTTACAATCAGCCCAGTAAGCGTGCCCCGACTCTGACCTAGTTCGGAGTACTCGTTTAGTACCTTTATAGGGGTTACTGACTGATATGGTTCCCATACACAAGATGATGCAAGCTCTTCCCTTTGTATTGCATCCCCACTACTAGGTTTTCAAAAGGTTATGCCTACCTACTGGTGTCATAAAATTGCATAACAACAATAGGTTAAGTTTGTGGGCCTATATATATAAATATTACCCACCTACCCAAGATATACTTAACCCACCCATTGTTTCAAACAAGTTTACTTAACCCTTATTCAGTTTAACATGTTCATACAATCCCTATGGATTCAACTAGATTAAGTATTCCAACTTTATTACCATGTCCATTTATGGTTATAATGTGCTAGACCTCCCACATTAAGCCTACCATTTGTGGATGCTGGATATGTCAGTCGGTTCCGGGTAGACTTCTTACACAAGTTGGGCTTAACCTCGTGTCTTAACATGTCTTGTGTTTGGGCACCTAGACCCCTCACATTAGATTCACCACTTGTGGTCGCTGGATATGCCGGGCGGTTCTGAGAAAACTTCCACCATAAGTGTAATCTAACCTCGTGTCTTGACGCAGTTTTAGTTTCTAATTATTGTAATTCTAGGCATTCCAATTATTAACCAGATTTACCTATGTCATTATAGGTTTTCATGCCCCTTTCCCACGTTATGTTATGAACCATATGCCCCAAATTAATATTGTTACACTTTATTCAGGTTATGCCCAAATTCCAAATTACAAGTTATGTCCCAATTCAACGTTTACCCCTTGTTCCCAACCTAACATATTCACATATTTCTGCAGCATGCCTAGGCTCGAAGGTAGCCTGGCTATATAAAAATAAAAGGGAAAAATAGAGGGAATAGAATAGAGATGATCATACTAAATAATGGACATACGATGGCAGAAACAAGCACAAGACATATAGTGGCGTAATGACAAGATAAGCATATAGGATGAACAATTGACAACAGCACTGATTCTAACATAATTGGGAAAGGCATGATGTGATCTAAACAATGATTTAGATGTCCAACTAATAGCAGATCTGATTTGGCCATAAACATAATAGAACAGGTATAAGGTGATCTAGATAGTAAATTAGATCTATAATCAATGGCAAATCTGACATGATAAATTGGTATAGGTTCAGATCCAGTTCATAATCATGTCAGAATAACTAAGATAAATAAGTTATAGCAGATTTGATGTAATTCAAATGGTCATAGGCATAGATCAAAGTCATAGTCATGTCAAGGTTAACTTTTTAATTATTTTGATCTAAAAGTAACTTAAACTCACAGTGTTTGGATCTAGAAAAATAGAGAAGGAATTGCTAGCGTTGAATCACAAATATCTAAGCTTGAATAACTTGATTGCAGAATTAGAAAAGACTTGATTTGATTTGGGCAGAGGAAGCATCTAGTTCTCCATTAATTTTGGTGCAAAAATATGAGAAATGAGGCCATATTTATAACCGAACCCAAAACCCTAATCTGCTCATCTACCGCGGGGGGTCAACCCCCCTTATGGGGTCGACCCATGGGTCGACACCCCCCCTCCCCGAGGGTTCGACACCCCTTTAAGGGGTCGATACCCCTAAGCGGGAAAATTACCGCCTCCCCAATTCTGAGAAATTTCGAGTTTCTAGAGCTAATTTTGAATTTCTAGACTATATATATATGCATGTATGTATTCTTCTTGCGCGTATACAAACTTCAAACTCTTATAACTTCTTCATACAGTGTCCATTTTACGCAAACCAGGTGTCTATTCTGACTAGAATTTCAAGATGAACGCAATGACGTAGTCTCTTTCCCTTAATTCTGAACACTAAATTAATTATTCTTTAATTTGTCCTCTTTAGTGTTCTTAAAATTATGAGGTGTTACAAAAAAATTCTGATTCAAGATCTGGAGGAAAAGGATATAAATTAATAAAGAAATAATTCTTTTCAAAGTAAGGTAATTTCTTGGATCTGGTCTATTTAATTTTAGGAGAACCATGGAATGCTAGATCTGGACCAGATTCTGGATTTGGAAAGCAAAATTAGGTGAGTGGATTTAAGTTATATCATTTTTGATAATGGTACATTTATCGACATTCCCTGTTAATGTGAAATGTAATTCTGCTATAATGATTAAAGTGTTGAAATGTTAATATGACATGTTGATATGTTAAAATGTTAGAATATCCATATGTTGAAACATAAATCTGTTGAAATGTAAACTTGTTGAAATGTGTAACAATTACCATTGCATACATGCATGTTTTATCTACATGTTAACATGTGACATATTATGTGCTTGGACCCTTAACTTTAGAAATTGGGATAATTGCATGTTAAATTGTTAGATTAGAATAATAACATGATTGATAATACATGTTATTATTTTAGAATGGAGTTAATTACATGCGACATGATAATCAAATAATGGACTTAATAGGACATTAAGTGTGACATGTAAGAATAGAATATAGTAAAATTTAGAAAGAATGAATATGCCTAAATTTACATAAATTATAGAACTATAATGCACTTAGACACAAGGTTAAATTCAACTTGTGGTAGAAGTCTGCCCGGAACCGCCCGACAAATCTAGCATCCACAAGTTGTTAATTTAATGTGAGGGGTATAGTGCGTAAATATACATGAAACAGGGCTAAGACATGAGGTTAAATTCAACTTGTGGTAGAAGTCTTCCTGGAACCGCCCGGCAAATCTAACATCCACAAGTTGTTAATTTAACATGAGAGGTCTAGTGCATAAACATATATATATATATATATATATATATATATATGTATATAAAAGGACAGAAATAAATGGTACTAGTTGTGATCAATGGAAATGAATGGAAATGAACAAGAAAATGAATGGAAGTTACAACAGTAAGAGAAGGGAATGAATGGGGGATGATGATAACCTATTATATATAAATTACATTAATGAGAATGTTATATAATAGGAAGACTTGTCCTAGGGACAAGTGGAAATTAAAACTTAGGTTATAAAAAACGATAAAGAAAATGGAATAACTTATGTAATGAGATAAGTTGCACTTAATTGTAAATTAAGTTATCTGTAAGAATGATAATCTTATATCTATTGATAAGGACATTATAAGTTATATTAATGTAAACGAAACTTATTAGTAAACCTAAGTTAAGAGAACTAAGTTAATAAGTAAACAACAATAAGTTGTAGTGACAGTGTAAGATGAAGTTATGATTAAATAAGAAAGAATGCGGCAAACTTATGAAATGAAGTAAGTTATATTTAGTCATAAATAATAAGTGACATGTTAAACTAGAAAACATGTGAATTGAGATATACTTAATTACATATTAAGTAGAACATGTTATTATAACTATGAAATTGGACAATGAATAATATAAAGAGATTGTATATTACATACCTTGAATTACAATCTAGAGAATAACATGTTATGGGCCTTATTAATGAATGTAGAAGGGTTAAGTTTTGTAACCAAAACTAATAAGCAAGAGGGGTCCATTCCATAGGGATATAAGGGGTTCGGAAAGAACTTGGTAACTTAAATAATAAACTAATATAATTGGAAATAACCAAGTTAACTGGAAACCTGATGAGGTAGAGCAAGCACATAATTAAATGTTTAGACACATGGTCTAATAACACATTAAACATAGGCGCTTGGACTAGTCCGTACATTTGAGGGTGAAAAACCAAATGGCGTAGATCATCGTGGTGTTATGGGACACGAGGGGAGAGCATCTGATTGTTCTGCCTATTTTGCTTGTTGATATTCTACTGGCTCTGAAGGACTGGAAGGGGAAACATGCGGCTTCTTAGGACGTGGAGGGTACTCCTGGTAGCCCTCTGTGCTGTGACAACATTCTACTGTGCTCACAGAGGGTAGGCCTACGCGTTTCTACCGGTGAGTATGCCTTGATTGTCACGATAATGGGCAATCAAAAGACTGTAGGGTGGCATAGGTGATTCGACGATTCGAGGATCCTTGTGACTTGGCTAGGTTACGACTGCTCTTGAATAACCGACTAGTCCAACCTAGGTGATAGCAAGTCGTCGGGTACCTACCCTCGATGGTCAGCTTGATATGTGATGCGCGATGCGAAACGACAGAGAACTAAACCAAAAGACCATAGACCTTTTGCTATCAAGGATATGGGTGAGGGACATACTAATTAAAACTTGTTGTTTGTTGGTTGCTTGTGGGCTAGATCGTTATTTCTCAATCTTGTTCGTCTTTCACTAGTTGAAGGAGGCGTCAGGTAGGACCATAGCCACTGAAAATGCAAACCTTAGCATATGTTTATACAAATTTTTGAAAAGCTCCTGACTGAGTTCCGTGTTTCTTATACAGTCCTACCATGGGACCCGGTGCATACTAGAGGCTATGTGTGGTTAAGGCATCAAGTACGATTGACGATACGTACGTGGGAAATTCTAGATACATGCATGTCTGCTCTGGGTGGTGTATCATAGACTCGAGGGCATTAATCCATGATGGAATCTGACTCGATCGAAGTTGGAAGTCCGTGCGCTTACATAACATAGTAATGGTAGATATATGCGAAACGTAACATTGTTATATAGAGATTTGTATGTCACTCTGACATAGGATGAGGGACTGCGTACATTTCTATGGCATTACGGTGGAGATCGTGCGAGTGGGGTACCAATGGGGTGTATCTCAATATTGGGGTAGCTACATTTATGTTGTATTAGGTTAATCCACTGGGAAGTAGATGGGTATGACGTGTGTGTAAGACTTGAGTGCTGTTAACCCTAGTAACCTAATAAACAAGAAAATATAACTAAACGGTATTTGTAGGATTATCTAAAATGTGCAGTTTAAATCAAGTCACCAGAACTTGTGTTCTGACCTTCTCCTCACAACATACTCACAGGTTAAATTTGTGGCAGAGATATGATAGCTTTGGATAATGGTTAGCCGGTATTATCACTATGGTAAGGGTATACTTTGATTACATTATATTTTATCCATTCCGCTGTGAGATTTTTCTGAGATCTGATATGTTTTATATCTCTGTCTTTTCTATAGGATATTGGAGCAACCAACATGGATTTTAATGGATTAGAATTTTAAAGAAGAAAAAAATCGGTCTATCGGAATTCGGGTTGTTACATCTGGTATCAGAGCTTAGGTCTAGGATTCCTGTATAAACAATGAGTGAACATATTTGTATTTTTAAAAAAAATATATATATATATACCTAGATCCATAGAGCAACCCACTAAATAGAAAGAGCATAATATTGTGAGAATTGGGATATCTACTTTATACACTAAAGGAACGAACATGGAAATATGAGACCTTTAAGTAATTTGGGTGGGTATGTATAATATACTTTTTATTGAAGAAAGGTTAATCCCATGTGTTCGTATTTCAGGTTAGTGGGTTTGGCAGTAAAAACATTACAAATTGGAAAAGGTTAAAAAGAGGAAAATGGATTAGGAATGTATGTATATATATATATATATATATATATATATATATAGTTGAGAGAATTGACTTTGTGGGAGTTTCTAAGAAAGCCTAGTTAAGGTTGGAAACCCACTTTGAGTTTAACCCCATTGTTAACTTTTAAGAACTTGAAATTGTAAAAGTTTTGGGAAAATGGTTTATGATGTCTTCAAGTTTTAATTTTAAAAGTTATAGTTTTAAAATATGTAAAGTACACATATTGAGTTTTAAAGTAAAATGGGGTATATTGTGGAAATAGTGATTTCTTATGAAAATTTTGTCTAAAATAAAATTCTCTCAGTAAAAGGTGCATATTATAGATCATGTATTGCTCGCTAGTTTTCTTGTTATATTTAAAAGAAAAACTTAGAAAATGTTACATTTTGTTGAAAACTAGAATCTTCAGTAAAGAAAGTTTTGAAATCTCTATTCTTTTGACAATCATTTTCGATAAATTATTTTAACAAGAGAATTTAGTTGGGTGGACAAAATAAGTGTATAAATTAAGAATAGAGTAGATGTTTGCACCTTGTAGTAAGAAACTGAACCAACCTCATAGGCAAGAACCAGTTGTAAACCTTACTGAGAAACAATTATCCTTATCTACTCCAGTTTTTATGATTTGAAAGAAAATGATTTACATTTTTTTAAGGACATGCTTTTATGGCTTGGCAAAAGTAAGTTTTGAAGACGAAAATAAAGTTTTGACACTTCTAATTTTCCGAAGAAAATTTAATGAAAAGGCCCAACCGTGTTTTGAAAAGTATGGAGTAGGTAAGGAGTAGTTCCTAGGGAGGACAGAAAAAGTTTTGAGGCTATGAAGTAGATAGCAAGAATTACCTTGAAAAAATGGTAAGTTCCCGTAGAATGCCTAAGCATTGAGAAGCCTAGGGTGTTGCTTAATAATTTATGTTAGGACACAGCAAGGACTAGTGGTGACTACTAGACAGTAGAGGGCAAGTAAGTATTTACATCCTGTTGTTTGAATTTTTCAGAAAGGGACATAGTCTTGAGATTTTTGGCCCTTAGTAGTAGCTATGTATATCATTTGCTTTCCTGTTTTAGTTGAAGGACTAGAAGGCTTATTCAAAATTAAAATTTGATCAGACAATTAAGTTAAATTAGCTAAGAAAAGAGTAATGGCATAACTAAAAAGGAAACAATAAATTTAGTAAAGAAACAAACATGACAGTTGAAAAAATGGAAAATTTGGAGAAAAGGTGTATAAAATTAAAAATTTCCAAGATAAGATGAAAAACAAAATCAGTAACAAAGAAAATTTTCTTATGTGGGCTGTGCTTGGATAGGAAAATAGGGAATCTTTATAAATAGTTCCATAAAATCCAGTACGATTGGAAAAAGGTCGAAAAAGAAAAATGGAAAATGTGAAGTTTTCTGTTTTCCACCTTTTTGTAACATAAGAAAACGAATTTAGAAAATTAGATTTTTCTGAAATTTGAAAAATAAAGTTGCTTGGTATGGTTTTGGATGCAAAAATTGGATGAACTACGCTATTGCTCAATAAGTGTGTGGGAAAATTTGGATGAAAATATATTTTGATTTTCAAAATATTGCATTTATATAGAATTGTCAGTATATTTAGGATGTGCGTATCATGTTTTTAAAGGATTTTTGAAAAATTTGCATACATATAGGAGGTACCGCTTAGGCATACATGTATTTTATGTTGTATTACACTTTGTACAGGTGCACAATGTTTGCAAAAATTGGATGCACACATGATGGATGGATATTATGCGAAGGGTTATTTGATTTTTACCCTTATCAAATTTCGGGGACGAAATTTCCTACGGGTGGGAGAATGTAACACCCCGCATTTTATGACAATTAAATAATGCATATGTGTATATATAAGCATAAACATAAATACATAAAAGAAGAATAAAGTAAAGATAATATATGATTGCATGAAATAAATACATGCATTGAAAAAGAAGAAATGATTAATTCAAATAAAAATTCAATGCATACGTTAAAAGAAAGAAAGATTTGGTTGCATGCAGTGTAGATATGTTGCATGCAATGTTTTACAAGTATTATGCATTAATAATAAAAGAAAATGAAAGAAACATATGCATGCAAAGTGATAAGTTACATGCAATAGTTTAAATGAAAAAGAGGAATAAGAAAAGAACGTTGACCACCATTGTTCTAATCCTTGTTAACAATAGCCTTAGTAATCCAACTGGTTATAGCATGTGGCTTTCATGCAAGAGATATAGAGTTCTATCTCTGCCGGCGCTATATTTTTGTTTTAGGGGAACGACTAAAATAACACATGTTCATAAGAGAAAATATGTTTAAACGCACATATAAGGAAAAATATACATATAAGGAAGTAAAGAAAAATATATGTATATGAGAATATATATATGTGTGTGTGTTGTGTGTGTGCAAATATATATATATATATATATATATATATATATATATATATATATAAGAGAAAAGTTCAAAATAAGGCTGCAATCAAAGAAATATGGTCAGGATTAAATAACGACTTAACATCGCTTGAATTTTGAGGCGTATATATATACACGTAAAATGGTCACTAGAATATTTGTATACATATAAGGAGATTATATGTAAATATAATGTTTAAATAAATTCCAGAATTTCAATCGTTCAAAAATAAAACTTTTGCTCCAAAACAGCTCGCGGGATCCTTAGGGGGGTCGACCCACCCTAGATCCGGGAAGATTCATCAATGAATCTGAACTGTTTTCTTAACCAAGTTCAATGCTAACTTAGCGCTGTGTGTACGATAAGATTCTAAACACCTATAAATAGGCTAGCAGAGCCTAGCCTAAATCTCACATTTTCTAAGAAGCCACCTAAGCTCTTCCATTCTTCTTCCTCCTCAAATCTCTTTAGAAAAATAAGATAATTCGTTTAGAAAAATTATTATTCAAGATCTAGAGGAAAATGATGTAAATTAATAAAGAAGGTATTCAGAATTCTATTCGAAGTAAGGTAATTTCTTGGATCTGGTCTATTTAATTTTCTCCTCTTTCTTCTCTTTTTCTTTTAGTGAGAATTGTGGATCCATGGTTGTTAGGTTCTAAATTCAGTTAACAGAATCATGTAATGCTAGATCTGGACCAGATTCAGGATTTGGAAAATAAAATTAGGTGAGTGGATTTAAGTTATATCATTTTTGATAATGGTATATTTATAGTTTGACATTCCTTATTAATATGCAATGTGAATCTGCTAGAATGATTAAAGTGTTGAAATGTTAATATGACATGTTGAAATATTAATATGTTAAAATGCTAATATGTAGGAATATTCATATGCTGAAATGTAAATCTGTTGAGATGTAAACTTGTTAAAATATGGAACAATTACTGTTGTATATATGCATGTTTTAATTACATGTTAACCAGTGACATATTATGTGCTTGGACCCTTAACTGTAGAAATTGGGATAATTATTGTTAGATTAGAATACTTACATGATTGATAATACATGTTATTATTTTAGAATGGAGTTAATTGCATGTGACATGGTAATCAAATAAAGGACTTAATAGGACATTAAGTGTGACATGTAAGAATATAATACAGTAAAATTTAGAAAGAATGAATATGCCTAAATTTACAGAAATTAGAAAACTTTAATGCACTTAGACACGAGGTTAAATTCAACTTGTGGAAGAAGTCTGCAGAAAATGCCCGGCAAATCCAGCATTCACAAGTTGTTAATTTAATGTGAGGAGTCTAGTACATAAATATACATGTAATGGTGCTAAGGCACAAGGTTAAATTCAACTTATGGTAGAAGTCTGCACGGAACCGCCCCGCAAATCCAGCATCCACAAGTTTTTAATTTAATGTGAGAGGCCTAGTGCATAAACATATATATATATATATATAAGTATATGTATATAAAAGTTTAGAAATAAATGGTACTAGTTGTGATCAATGGAAATGAATAGAAATGAACAAGCGAACGAATGGAAGCTACAGCAGTAAAAGAAGGGCAATGATAATAACCTATTATAAATAAATTATATTAATGAGATTGCTATATAATAGGTAGACTTCTCTTAGGGACAAGTGGAAATTATAACTTAGGTTATAATAAACGATAAAGAAAATGGAATAACTTATGTAATGAGATAAGTTGTACTTAATTGTAAATTAAGTTATCTGTAAGAATGAGAATCTGAAATCTACTGATAAGGACAACATAAGTTATATTAGTGGAAAGGAAACTTATTAGTAAACCTTAGTTAAGATAACTAAGTTAATAAGCAAACAAAAATAAGTTGTAGTGACAGTGTAAGATGAAGTTATGATTAAATAAGAAAGAACAAGGAAAACTTATGAAATGAAATAAGTTATATTTATACATAACTAATAAGTGACATGTTAAACAGAAAACATGTGAATTGAGATATACTTAATTACATATTAAGTACAACATGTTATTATAACTATGAAATTGGACAATGAATAATATAAAGAGATTGTAGATTACAGACCTTGAATTACAATCTAGAGAATAACATGTTATGGGCCTTATTAATGAATGTAAAAGGGTTAGGTTTTGTAACAGAAATTAATAAGCAAGAGGGGTCCATTCCTTACGGATATAAGGGGCTTGGAAAGAACTTGGTAACTTGAGTAATAAGTTAATGTAATTGGAAATAATCAAGTTAACTAGAAACCCGATGCGGTAGAGCAAGCACATAATTAAATGTTTAGCCATAGGGTCTAATAACACATTAAACTGAGACACTTGGACCAGTCCTTACGTTTGAGGGTGAATAACCCAACGGGATATATCATTATGGTGTCATGGGACACAAGGGGAGCGCACGTCCATCTGATTATTCTGCCTGTTTTGCTTGTTGATATTCTGCTGGCGCCGAAGGACTGAAAGGGGGAGCACGCGGCTTCCTGGGACGTGGAGGGTACTCATGGTAGCTCTCCGTGTTGTGACAGCATTCTACTGTGCTCACAAAGGATAGGTCTGCGCGTTTCTACTAGTGAGTATGCCTTGATTTCCACGATAGTATGCAATCAAAAGACTGTAGGGTGGCATAGGTGATTTGATGATCCGAGGAGCCTTGTGACTAGGCTAGGTCATGACCACACTTGAATACCCGACAGGTCTAACCTAGGTGATAACAAGTCATCAAGTACTTACCATTGACAGTCGGCTTGATACGTGATGCGCGATACGAAAAGACAGAGAATTAAACCAAAAGACCATAGACCTTTTGCTATCAAGGTTATGGGTAAGGAACATGTCAATTAGGATTTGTTGTTTGCTGGTTGCTTGTTGGCCAGATCGTTAGTTCTCAAACTTATTTTTCTTTCACTAGTTGAGGGAGGGGTCAGGTGGGACCATAGCCACTGAAAGTTCAAACCTTAGCATCTGTTTATTCAGATATCTGAAAAGCTCCCGACCGAGTTCCGTGTTTCTTGTACAACCCTACCACGGGACTCGGTGCATAGTAGAGGTTATGTGCGGTTAAGGCATCGAGCACGATTGATGATACATATGTGGGAAAGTCTAGATACATGCATGTCTGCTCTGGGTTGTGTATCGTAGACTCGAAGGCATTACTCCGTGATGGAATCTGATTCAATCGAAGATGGAAGTCCGTACGCTTACGCAACATAGTAATGGTAGATATATGCAAAATGTAACATTGTTATATAGAGACCCGTATGCCACTCTGGCATAGGATGAGGGACTGCGTACATTTCTATGGCATTACGGTGGAGACCATGCAAGTGGGGTACCATGGGGTGTATATCAATATTGGGGGTAGCTACATATATACTGTATTAGGTTAATCCACTGGGAGGTAGATGGGTACGATGTGTGTGTAAGACTTGAGTGTTGTTAACCCAAGTAACCTAATAAACAAGAAAATATAACTGAATGATAAACTAGGATTATCCAAAATGTGTACTTTAAATCGAGTCACCAGAACTTGTGTTCTGACCCCCTCCTCATAACATGCTCGCATGTTAGATTTGTGACAGAGATACGATAGCTTCCGATACTGGTTAGGCAGTATTATTACTACAGTAAGGCTATACTTTGATTACATTATATTTTATCCATTCCGCTATGAGGTTTTTTCTGAGCTCTGATATGTTTTATATCTCTGTCTTTTCTGCAGGATACCGGAGCAACCAACACGGGTTTCAGTGGATTAGAATTTTGAAAAAAAAATTGGTCTGTCGGAATTCGGTTGTTACAAGTAGAATGTTCAGGGAGTTTCTAAATAAATTTGTTGTCGTTTTTGTTGATGACATCTTGGTTTTCTCGAAGAATGAAGAAGAACATGCCCTACATAGGAGAGGTCTTAAGGACTCTCAAAACACACCAGCTTAAGGCAAAATTCTCCAAGTTCCATTTTTGGAGAAAGGAAGTGAGACTTTTAGGGCATGTAGTCTCTAAGGAAGGGATAGCGGTGGATCCTGCGGAAGTAGTCACAATTCAAGCTTGGAAAGCTCTAAAGAATGTAACGGAGGCGAGAAGTTTTCTTGGTTTGGCGGGCTACTATAGGAAGTTTATTAGGCACTTCGTGAGGATATCATCCCCGCTTACCAGGATGATGAAGAAGAATCTAACCTTTGCTTGGAACGTTGATTGTGAGGATGCTTTTCAGGGATTGAAGAGGGCTCTGACAACAACCTCGGTTCTGACATTGCCTGATAGGAGCAAGGCATTCACAGTGTACACTAATGCATGCGATATAGGACTTGGTGTTGTTTTGATGCAAAAGGGGAGGGTAGTTGTGACGACCGCACACAACCTCAGCACTAAACAAGAGGAATAATGCGATTAAAGACGTGCCTAGCAGTTGTGGACGATCATCATAGGTAAACAACATCGAAACATGTCGTAGAACCCACAACGCAAGGATAAAATGTAGTAAAACATATACAACAGGTAGAAATAGTGGAGCATCATATAGCATACTTTTGAAAACTTTCACAACATCCTGAAAGGTTATCCACACATCATAGGAATATCAAAGTCTGTACATGAAGCCTCGCTAAAACACTCCGAGAGCAACCCAAATAGAGGAAATAGAAATACTAGATAGTAAGTTAAATAATAAGCCAGCCTCTTGCTCGCCTTCAAATTGCAACATCGTCTTCATTAAGCTATCTCCTGTCACCTGCCACCTAGTCTTCCTATCCACAGCCGGATGAACAGCCCAAGGTAATAAGAGGGAAACATAAAACCTTGAGTCAGGCAACAATCTAAGTGAGTGATAAAACAACTAACAAACATCATCAATAAATCATATGAGAATGGGTGAATAAACAAACTAATCTACCTACAACACCAGAGAAGAACTCAACCCCGTCTTCCCCACATCGGACGTTGATAGCATTTACATCAAACACTTCAACCATTCATTCATGGAAATCAGAAGCAAACACCACTAGCAGTCATAGAATCCAGATTATATGTATCTCACGTAAACCAACCTTATCGAATTCAACATCTCTCAAGCACAAGCCCCAGAGGCTTAAACCAATATCAGACAAGCACCCAAGGAACATCTCCTTCGACGTTGGACAATCTACGTGAGATCGAACAACCAGTCAACCATGATAGACTCTGGCTATCACCTCCAATCCTGCTTCAAAGCCATCATGAATCGTATGACAACCAACATTGCTATATGTCAAGGGATAATGGTAACCCCTATCCAAGCATAAACTCCATACGCCTTTCAACGATACATATGTTTATCTAACATTGACAACTAGGCTTTTCAACTATACCCAGGGTACTCGATCGACAACCTTCCAGTCTTTTGGGTGCCCCCAACGTACCCCTGCTTTGAGCCTGCTAGAACTTACGACAACGAAAACTTTTCGGCCTTTGCATATCTAGTCATCCAACCCGACGACTTTCCATAGCCCAAGCAACCTTCTCGAGCAACCATTATTCACCAACTCACGACCTTTGAGTTTCCACCTCATTCGTCGTTCTACATCGATCAACAAACACACACAACACTTCGAGTATTTCCACTTGAAATTACTTCGAAGTCACAACATCATTGCGCTACAGCTAGGGTTCAGGGGGGGGGGGGGGGGGGGTTACCCCCAATTTTTTCCAGGCCCTTTATATTCAAACCTGGGTCGTACCTGAAAAATATAATTTATTAGAAACGACCATGTGCGACCGAGCCATACTCTTAGAGCCAACTGACCCAAACCTTCCAGATCTACCGACTCATCCCTCAGCATCTAGGCCGACCGACCAGACCTCTTGTGAAACACGACCGACCCAATATCTAAAGCAAGGACCGACCGACCCACTTCCGCGCGATCCAACTCCTGAAATGATGACTAACCGACCCAATATCTGAAGCAAGGACAAACTGAACCAACCATCACGCTCGACCGACCCATTTCCAACTGACCAGCCACTGACTTGGTTCCCAAGAAAAGGATTTCGGCCGACCCAGTTCATGACCGACCGACCCAACCATGCCGACCGACCCAACTCCTGGACAGACCCAATTCACCCCCGAATTCAACCAAAACTTCGCCAAATGACCAATTCGACGAAACCAACTCATCCGATTCATCCAATACAACCACAAGCATGTTATGAAATCAATAACAACATATAAAATGACAACTTTCACCAAAATTATACAAATTTCAGCAAAATCATGATAAATGAATATATGAACATAATTATAGATCTAGCTTGCATAAACATATGAAATTATACCAGTTTTAAGTCACTAAATTAGGTCCTGTGGTGATTCATATGAGAATAGACTTACCATGATGTTGATCTAAGGGAACAATATAAAAATGATGAAATTAAGATCATAGAACTCATATACTTGCTTGAATCCGTGTGAGAGATGCATATCACTCACCAATTCTCCAAATCAAAGCAAAAACGGTGAAATTAGATTCCGGACAGCGAAGAACTTGATCCAAATCCTTTGATTCGATGAACTCTCACTTCAAATGATGTAGATCTAGCTTCAAATGGTGTAGATCTTAGATTCCCTTCCTTAGATCTCGATTTTAATAGTGGAAAGGTATTAGAGGAAGGAGGAACACAATGCCACCAAATGAGAGAATGAAGAAAGTAAACTATTCGCCATACCTCTTACCCCCTATTTATAGCTTCCCACTAGCCCATTGATGGGCCTATACAAATCAGCCCATTAAAGCTTATCAAATCTAAACAACCAACTGTTAAACCTTAAAACAACGATTCCTTCCAAACCGCTGAGCCAAATCTTTAATGTGACCACTCTACAGATAGGGAAACATCATTTCCTTTCCAATGGCATAGGTCTCAACACCTGATTCGACATGAGTAAAAAGTAATACCCTATACAAGATTGACAGGGGCAAAATGGTCACAAACAAAATTGGTAAATATTATGGACATGTCTCACATCCCCATAAGCAACATATTAAAATATGAGAATGATCCAGCCCTCAGGAAATAAAATAAAAATATTTTACGATCCTTCGATATGTAAAATACAGGCAGTTACATTCTTCCCCCTTTAGAATTTTGCCCCCGAAATCCCAACAATCATAAGCAACCGAAATAATTCCGCATGCCTATCAACCATGAGCAGCTAATACTATAACCCAAACTAGCAGTCATCAAACCATGCATACATAGTCTTATCCTAGCACGTGGAATTCTAACACAAACATAATAGTACAAGCTACAATGACGTAAGGTGACACGATACTATTGGGTCGTACAGACGAAGTGTTTCGGATGGGTCGCCTTCATGCTTTCATCCGTTTCGCACGTACAATCATCGCCATCCTTACCCATTGTACCTTGACTAAATTAACCGTCCTCCTTCTAAGCTGTTTCGTGTCATTCCCTACAACACTATGTGGCTTACGAGGTCTTGGAACTACAGCCTCAACTTCTAGATCTTCGTACTACTATGGAGATACACCACATTCGAATCATGCACGAACGTCCTTAGAAACGACAAATGGAACACATTATGCACACTCGACATCTTCTCGAGTAACTCCAGTCTATATGTGAGCTTTCCAATCTGCTCGACTATTAAGAACGATCCAACGAACCTAGGAGCTAACTTTCCTTTACTTCAGAATCGAACGACAATGTTTAACGATGAAATCTTCACGGAAATCATATCGTCTACGTCGAATTCCAAGTCCTTACGACGCTTATCGGCGTAACTCCTCTGACAATATTGGGCTACCTTCATCCATTGTCGAACGATCTCAATACAATCCGAGATTTCACTTATCATCTCTATCCCAAATATCAACTTACCTCCAGTTTCTAACCAACATGCCGGAGAATTACACGTTCTACCATACAACGCCTCGTATGGTGCCATCCCAATGCTAGACTGGCTGCTATTATTGTATGCAAGCTCAACTAGATTTAGATGGTCTTCCTATGATCCTCTGAAGTCTAATATACAAGCCCTTAGGAGATCTTCCAAAACTCGGTTAACCCTCTCGGTTTGACCATTAGTTTGGGGATGATATGTCGTACTAAAACACAACTCGGTTCCCAAAGCTTCTTGCAAACTTTTCCGAAATCCACTTGTAAACAATGGATCTCGATCACTCACTATGCTCTTTGGGATACTATGGAATCGGACTATCCATTTCACATAAAGTTCAGCCAATTTCGATGTTGTCCTAGTTGACTCGACAGGAATGAACCTTGCACTTTTGGTCAAACAATCCACGATGACCCAAATTCCTTCATTTCCTACACTAGTTCTAAGTAGTCCATAGATAAAATCTATCGGTACTTGCTCCCACTGCCATGTAGGCACTTCCAATGGCTTTTTCTATTCAGCTTTCACCAACTGTTAGTTCATGCACTTGGAAATGAACTTTCCAATATCTCGCTTTATTCCCTCCCAGTAGTAGTTTCACTTCATGTCCTGATACATCTTA
Source organism: Allium sativum (assembly GCA_030737875.1). NCBI lineage: Eukaryota > Viridiplantae > Streptophyta > Magnoliopsida > Asparagales > Amaryllidaceae > Allium > Allium sativum. The sequence goes on along the minus strand of CM060927.1, from coordinate 222,885,426 downwards.
TTACCACCGGGATGAATTGTCAACTTTGAGTGATGACATTCTCTCAGAACCTCATCTCTGAATCTATCGATATTAGGAACAACAAATCGCCCTTGCTTTCAAAGCCAACCTTGTCGATCGACTTCGAACTCTTTATTCTCTGGTTCCAGCTTATGGATAAACTTGACAAGCTTTACATCTCGCTTTTAGCTTGCGCCAATCCTTTCGATAAGAGTAGGTCTTATCAATAAGCTTGCCAACATTTCATGTTCTAACTCGCACCTTGGCCTGAAACCAAACCTTGCCAAATACTCGAGGCTCTTCCATTCCGAAAACATCACTCCCAAACTTGCGTGTCTTCGACTCAACGCATCTGCAACCGCGTTACCTTTACCAGGAGTATATGCTACATTGAAATCATATGATGCTAGAAAATCCAACCATCTTTTATGCCAAAGATTCAAATCCTTTTTGGGAGAAAAGATACTTCAGTGACTTATGATCCGTAAAAAACTCGAATCGAACTCCAACAGGTAGTGTCTCTACATATTCAGAGCAAATAGAATCATCGCCAACTCCAAACCATGAGCTAGGTAACTCCTCTCATGCGACTTTAGCTATTGACACGCGTAGGCCACAAACCTATCCTTCTATATTAGCACTGCTCCAAGTCCAGTACCACATGCATTGGTGTATACCACCATCTCTTCGTTCCCACTCGGAATGGTTAACACAGGAGAACTCATCATTCTCTCCTTTAGAATTCCAAATGCTTGCTCGCACTTTGCATCCCATATGACTTGGTTCTTTTTTGTCAATCCTATCAACGGTGCAGCTATCTTAGAGAAATCCTTGATAAACCGTCAATAATAACCAGCCAACCCAAGGAAACTATATACATACGTCGCATTCCAAGGTCGATCCCGGTCCTGGATTGCTTCCACTTTAGCGGGGTAAACCGCTATTCCATTTCTAGAAACAGCATGGCCTAAGAACCCCACTATGCTCTTCCAGAAGTAACACTTCGAAACCTTAGCCTTCAGCTGATGCTTTCGCAAGATTTCCAAAACAACTCTCAAGTGCATCTTATGTTTTTTCTTGTTTTGGAAGTAAACTAGAATATCATCCGTGAACACAAGCACAAACTTGTTCAACTGATCTCTGAAAACTCTATTCATAAGATCCACAAAATACGTTGTCGCATTAGTCAACTCGAATGACATCACCAACCATTCGAAGAAATCGGATGGTGTACTAAAAGAAGTCTTTGGCACACTATCCTTAGCCACTCTCAACTGGTGAAATCTCGTTGCCAAATCCTTTGAGAAAACACTTTGGATTCGTGAAGTTGATCGAACAGGTCATCAATCCTCGGCAAAAGATACTTGTTCTTCTTAGTCACCTTGTTCAGCTCATGATAGTCCACACATAATCTTAACGAGCCATCTTCCTTGGTTGCAAACATGACCAGTGCACCTCACTCGGAAATACTTCTCCAAATGAATCCTTTTCCTGAAAGGTCAAGAACTTACACCTCCAACTCTTGTTGATCCTTAGGTGCCATCCGCCTAAGAGGCATAATGATTGGTCTATCACCCTCGACCAAATCGATCCTAAACTCGATCTCACGATGTGGCAGCAAACCTTTGACCTCGTCAAAGACATCCTCATACTCATTAGCGATCAGTACAGATGACAAGTCTTCCTATGGAACCATAAGCGAGTATAGATAGCTTACGAAGACCCCATCTTCGGGCTTACATCTAATCAACATCCTTCGTCCTTCCACATCCCTGACTCTTACCTTTAACTTCTCGCAATTCACTCTTGTTGCATACCTCTTGAACCAATCCATTCCCAAGATGATCCCAAACCCAGTGAAGTTATTAACAAAGCAATCACACACAAAAGTGCAACCATGACTCGACAATACTAGACCACGACACAACATGCTCAAACTGGACGAACCCCCAACTGGATTAGTCACAATCAATGATCTATCACAAATCTCGGGTTCCAAACCCAAGCAACACATAAGCTCATTATAGATGAAAGAATGCGATGCTCCAGTATCAAACAACACATGAATTGAAACACCAGTAACTGAAAGAGTACCTTGTACACCGACACCCTTTCCCTTCTCCTCTATAGTAAGAGATCTTAAAGAAGATGGCACGACTTCCAAAGCATATGCCTTCACAACCTTTTTGCCCTTGGATGATTCTAGATAGTCTTTCTTCTCATGCGCAGGCTTTCCACAATTGAAGCACTTCTTCTTAGCTTTGGGATTCTTGCACTCATTCGAGTAATGACCCTTCTGTTGGCAGTTAAAGCTAACCACCTCACTCTTAGGCTTCTTCTGGACAACCTTTCCTTTCTACTATAGTTGCTTCCTTTTCTTATTATTACCACCTTGTTGTGGTATCGGAACTTCCTTGGTTGCAACGACAACATTTTCTTCCTTATGAAACAAGCTCTCATGGTGAACAACTTTTTCCACAAGCTTCTCAAGTGAATCATCAAGATGTTCCACCTATGGTCTTCCTATGTAGGTATCCAAACCCAAAACAAACTTCTCATTCTTCTGATAGGGTGTGTCAATTTATATAAAACATATCTGAACAAGGCCTCGAAATCAAAAACATAATCAAGCATAGAATGACCATTCTGTTTGAGCTCCACGAACTTATTGAATAGAGCAGACTTCTAGGCTATGGAGATAAAATTTGCCTTGAACTTAGCTTGGAATTTCTCCCATGAAATCTCCTCTTCTAGAGTCTCAAGTGTAATAGAATTCCACCACTATATGGCCCTGCCCTTCAATTGCCTTGACGCAAGCTTTCTCTTTGTTGCATCATCCAACCCCAGGTCTCCAAAAATACGGACGCAAGAATCCATTCACCTCTGAACCTCTTCATCTAGCTCGGTTCCTTTGAATGGTTTCCCTCCAAGCGATGTATAATCTTTGCACAGCTTTGCAAAATCCACAACCCTAGGCAATTGAACACCTACATCTACCGTGGTTGCACTGGAGCGGGTACCCTTCGCATTAATGCTTCCATCATGGCATCATACATGGTTGGGTAATTTGGTGCACTGCCATTAACCCCTCTAGCCATAGTCCCTTCCCTAGCAATACGTCTTGAAGCACGTCGCCTCATTCTAAATCTGCAAATTTAAATGATTAGCTACTTGCAAGAAATGCTGCTAAAGAAGTACAAACACTACTATACTATATACACTATATATTATAAATTCAACTAAACTCTACAAATACGTCTCTCATACATAATTACATCTTTGAACTTTGGCTAAAATCGTTAACCAGAGCTCTGATATCAAATGTGATGACCGCCAACAACCCCAGCACTAAACAAGAGGAATTATGCACTAAAAGACATACCTGGCTACTATGGACGATCATCATAGGTTAACAACATTGAAACCTGTTGTAGAACCCACAGCGCAATGATAAAATATAATAGAACATATACAACACGTAGAAATAGTGAGCATCATATAACAAAGTTCTAAAAACTATCACAACATCCTAAAACGTTATCCACACATCATGGGAATATCAATGTCTGTACATGAAGCCTCACTACAACACTCAGAGAGCAACTCAAATAGCGGAAATAGAATTACTATATAGTAAGTAAGATAATATGCCAGCCTCTTACTCGCCTCCGAATTGCAACATCGTCCTCACTAAGTTATCACCTGTCACTTGCCACCTAGTCTGCCCATCCACAACCGGATGAACAACCCAAGATAATAAGAGGGAAACATAAAATCTTGTGTTAGACAACAACCCTAGCGAGCGATAAAACAACTAACAAACATCATTAATAAAGCATATGAGAACGGGTAAATAAACAAACTAATCTACCCACAACATCAGGGAAGAACTCAACCCCATCTTCCATACAACGGACAGTGATAGCCTTTACATCAAACACTTCAACCATTCATTCATGGAAACCAGAACAACCATTTATTCATGGAAATAAAAAGCAAACACATTAGCACTCATAGCATTCCATATTATATGTATCTCACATAAACCATTCTAATTGAATTCAACATCACTCAATCACAAGCCCTAGAGGCCTAAACCAATATCAGACAATAACCAAGGAACATCTCCTTCGGCATTGGACACACGTGAGACGGTACAAACCAAACAACTAGTCAACCATGTCAGACTCTGGCTATCACTGCCAATCCTGCTTCGAAACCATCGTTAATCGTATGATAGCCAACTTGATATATGTCAAGGGCTAAGGGTAACCCCAGTCCTAGCATAAACTCCATATGCCTTTCAACGATAAGTATGTTTGTCCAACCTTAACAACTAGGCCTATCAATGATACCTAGGGTACTCGACCAGCAACCTTCTAGCCTTTTGGATGCCCTCGTCGTACCTGTACTTTGAGCCTACTAGAACTTACGACAACGATAACTTCTCGGCCTTCGCATACCTAGTCATCCAACCCGTTGACTTTCCGTAGCCCAAGCAACCTTCTCGAGCAACCATTATCCACCAACTCATGACCTCTGAGTTGCCAACTCATTCGTCGTTCTACACCGATCAACGAACACATACAACACTTCGAATATTCCTACTTAAATTTACTTCGAAGTCACAATAACACTGAGCCAAATTACATCACTATGCTGTGGTTAGTCTTTGGGAGGTTGCCCCCGATTTTTTATCAAGCCCTTTTTACGCAAACCTGAGTTGTACCCGAAAAATATTAAGTTTTCAAAAACGATGCTATGCGACCGACCAATCCTCTTGGAGCCGACCGTCCCATCCCTTAACATCCAGTCCGACTGACCCGACCTCTTGTGAAACACGACGTTCCAATATCCGAAGCAAGGACTGACCGACCTACATCACGCCCGACCGACCCACTTCCGCACGATCCAACTCCTGAAATGATGAACGATCGACCCAATATCCGAAGCAAGAACCGACCGACCCAACCATCATGCTCGATCGACCCACTTCCAACCGACCAGCCACTGACTTGTTCCCTAAGATAAGGATTTCGGCCGACCAAGTTCATAACCGACAGACCTAGGTCCTGGACCTACCTAATTCACCCCTGAATTCAACCAAAACTTTGCCAAATGACCAATTTGATGAAACCAACTCATCCGATTAATCCAATAAAGCCACAAGCATGTCATGAAATCAATAACAACATGATAATGACAATTTTCACCAAAATTATACAAATTTCACCAAAATCATGATAAATGAACATAATTATAGATCTAACTTGCATAAACATATGAAATTACATAGAAAGTACCAGTTTTAAGTCACTGAATTAGATCCTATGGTGATTCATACGAGAATAGACTTAGAATGATGTAGATCTAAGGGAAGGACATGAAAATGATGAAATTCAGATCATAGAACTCATATACTTGCTTGAATCCTTACGAGAGATGCATGTCACTCACTACTTCTCCAAATCAAAGCAAAAACAGTGAAATTAGATTCCGAATAGCGAAGAACTTGATCCAAGTCCTTCGATTCGATGAACTCTCACTTCAAATGATGTAGATCTAGTTTCAAATGGTGTAGATCTTGGATTCCCTTCCTTAGATCTCGATTTTAATGGTGGAATGGTGTTAGACGAAGGAGGAACATAAGGCCACCAAATGAGAGAATAAAGAAAGTAAACTATTCGCCATACCTCCCACCCCCTATTTATAGCTTCCCACCAGCCCACTAAGGGGCGTCTACAAATCAGCCCATTAAGGCTTACCAAACCTGAACAGTCAACTGTTAAACCTTAAAACAACGATTCCTCCCAAACTGCTGAGCTAAATCTTTAATGTAACCACTCTACAGAAAGGGAAACATCATTTCCTTTCCAATGGCATAGGTTTTAACACCTGATTCGATCTGAGTAAAAAGTTATGCCCTATACAAGACTGATAGGAGTAAAATTGTCACAAACAAAATTGGTAAAAATTACGGACATGTCTCACATCCCCATAAGCAACATATTAAAATACGAGAATGATCCAACCCTTAGGGAATGAAATAAAAATGTTTTATGATCCTATGATACTGAAAATGCCGGTTGTTACAGTAGTATGCTACGGGAGTAGACAGTTGAAGGTTCTTAAGAAAAACTACCCCACTCATGATTTGGAATTGGCTATTATTGTGTTCCCGCTTAAGTCTTGGCGACATTATCTACTTGGAGAAAGGTTCGAGTTATACGCGGACCATAAATCTCTCAAGTATATGTTCTTGCAAAAGGATCTCAATTTGAGACAGTTGGGATGGATGGAGTTCCTAGTGTCCTATGAATTTGAGCTTACTTATATCCTTGGCACAGGTAATGTGGTGGCGGACGTGTTGAGTCGAAAGAGGATGACCTTGAGTCCCTCTATTTGTAGAGAGGCAGAGCTTGAAGTATATATAGACCTTCGATTTTAGGCCCTCTACCAAGTTTACACCTGGTTTATTGGCATCGTTAGAGGAGCGACCTACTCTTTTGGGTCATATAGGATCTTTGCAATGAAAGGACCTATAGATAGCAGACATTTTGGATAGGCTCAGTAGAGGACAGACTTCTAGTCACCTTAGTAGATACTCCATTGATGGCTAAGGGTGGCTACAAAGGGATGTAAGGCTTTATGTTACCGAAGTTGGGAGTTTGTTGAAGATAGTCTTTGAGGAAGCCCATTATTCTAGAATAACCATCCATCCGGGCGGCAATAAGATGTATATAGATATGAAGAGGGTTTTCTTTTGGGTTGAGATGAAGAAAGATGTAGTGGAATTCGTAGCTCAATGTTTGATATGCCAGCAAGTTAAAGCTGAAGAAAAAAAGCCTAGCAGGTTGCTACACCCTTTGGAGGTCCCACAATGGAAGTGGGAGAGCATCTCTATGGATTTCATTTAATGGTCTGCCTAGATCGAGGAAGGGAAATGCCAGCATCTGGGTTGTAGTAGAAATGCTTACTAAGAGCGCTCATTTCATTCCTGTTAAGAGCAAGAGAACGGCAACATGGTTGGCATCAATTTATCTTCGTGAGATAGTTCATCTATATGGAGTACCTTCCAGCATAGTAAGTGATCGTGATCCCGCCTTTACCATTGAGTTTTGGGGAAGCTTGCAAGAGGCCCTTGGTACTCAGTTATGTTTGAGCACCGCATATCACCCTCAAATCGATGGGAAAACCGTGAGGGTGAATATAGTTCTTGAGGATCTTTTGAGGTTGTGTATCCTAGACTTCGGAGGGACTTGGGAAGAGCATCTTCCATTAGTGGTGTTCGCCAACAAAAACAATTATCAGGCTAGTATTGGCATAGCACCCTTCGAGGCATTGTATGGATGACTCTAGAGATCACTGACTTATTGGTGGGAATCTACAGATAGACTTCTACTTGGACCTGAGATGATTAGAGAGACTTCAGAGAAGATCGACCTTATTCGCAGACGCATGAAGACAGTTCATGATTGGCAGAAGTCCGACGCAGATAAGAGAAGGACTGATATTGAGTTTGAAGTGAGAGACATGGTTTTCATCAAGGTATCACCTTTGAGGAATTTGGTTCGCTTTGGATCTGTAGGGAAATTGGCGCCAAGGTTTGTACGACTATTTCCCATAATGGAAAGGATTGGTCAAATGGCCTTTAGAGTAAAGCTACCAGAGAGATTGGTGGGTATGCATGATGTTTTTCACGTTTCTTATTTGCGGAAGTATCTACATGATACGATAGAAGTAGTTGAGCCGAGCATGCTTGAGGAAGTAGAGGTAGAAAAGGAGGCAACAGTTAGACGAGTTCCTACCCGTGTACTAGGATCAGAGGTTAGGAAGCTCTGCAATCGAGAGGTTAAATTGGTGAAAGTTCAATGGGGAGAACACAGAAAAGATGCAACTTAGGAGACTGAAGACAAGATTCACGCTCAGTACCCTTCTCTTTTCAAGGGTAAATTCTAGCTTCTTTTTTTAAGCTTTCTTTTGTACTTATTTGTATCGTTCATCTGCATCCTATTGATCGAACCTTCGACCTTTAGGAAGAAAACCAATAGGTGTAAACATTTGTTTAAAACATGTTATGTTTGATGGATGCAAGTGGATGCAAGTGTTTGCTAGTGGTTTCCAGTGGATGCATATACCCACATTAGGCACTAATTTGGCTCAGTCACTACATATTGCATATGGATGTGTGCGCATTTTAAATTTTATATGGATGAAAATGGATGTATCAACATATGAATGTTGCATTTGGATTAATGATTGTGCACACATATAGAACTTACATGTTATACTAGGATTATTTTCATACATTTTGATTACACGGCACAAGCATAAATTGCATTAAGGGGTCAACTGAATCAGTCGACCGCTTGATTTTTCACATTAGTGTAAGGACATATACACACTACGTCATATGTTCATAAAAGCATTAGAAATATTTTAAGGATAATGGATGCATGTGACTGATGAATGATTAAATGGATGTGATTGTTAGGATATACATTCTTCGTAGATTAAAGATTTCGAGGACGAAATCCTTTAAGTAGAGGAGAATGTAACACCCCATAATTTTAAAGGACATTATAATAATAAACTAATGAATACTTAACTAAATATTGGGAATTAAGGGAAAACAGACTTTACCATTGCATTCGTCTCGGAATTCTGCTTATGATAGACCCCGAGTTCACGTGGAACGGACATCGTATGATGAAGATATTGAGGTTTGAATTTTGTATATTTATAAGATATATATAAACAAACCAGTCCAGAATATTCAAAATAATTCAAATAGAGGAGCGGGAAACCAACGCGGGAGATCAAACCGTTGGGGGTCGACCTGCACCCAAGAGGGGTCGACCCTAGGGTTGACCCATACAAGGGTGTGTCGACCCAAAGGTCGACCTCGGGGTAGACCCACCCCAGATCTGGAGAAGATTCATTCTCTGAACCTTGACGCATTTCTAAACAAGATTCGTTGGCGGTAGGCTATAAATAAGACAACATTTCTATTGTTTTATTCACCTTAAACAATGGAGACAAGGAGATGCTGCCTCTACTTGGATTGAACTATCATATTTCTCTTCTACAACAGCTTATGGGTATACAAGAATCTCTGCTACAACATCAACATACTTTTCTCAGTTCTTTAGATCCAGTCTCTGTGAGTTCATGTTGCTTTTAAATATAAATACTTAACAAGTAATCTTGACATGTTAATAAACTGAATATAAAATTTATGCCTGTTAAGATGTTGATTAATGTTTATACATATCTGCTAAATTGACATGAAACTTGCCATACACCTTTTTTGTTCAGTTATCTCTATATACCTATTTCTATGTCTATCTCTGTTATTTATGCTTATTTCTGTTCTTCTTCCTCCTTCATTCCCTTTTTATTTTTATACATTCCCTTTTTATTTTTATAGCCAGGCTACCTTCGGGCATAGGCTGATAACGCTGAAATACACGTACGAACGAAACTGGGTTTAATAGGGAATGATTTAGAATGGTAATTTAAGGGCATAACCTGTACTATGAATATGACTAAAGTTTGGGGCATAACTTATGATATGCAATATGAATGAAATATGGGGTGTATGAATATGGAAATATGTTGGTTTAATACAAAGATTAAGGGAACATGTAAATGGAACTGTATGTCACCTATGTATTTTGTTTGATCTGTTGGGGGAGGTTAAGTACACTTGTAAATCTAGTGGAGTTGTAGGGACAACATTAACCCGTGTAAAACTTAACCTTTGTAAATCTTAGTAGATTGGGGACGCAAGTCTAGGGGTGCTTGTGTCATTTGTTGGGTGGGACCTACATTAGACAGTAACCCGTTAGGTATTAAAGGAGGACCCCGCACTAGATAGGGGTCAGGGCATTCTTACTGGGACTAATTATAAGAGGTTCATTTGGGATGGGGTGTTCTGATGGCGCGTTCCAACGGAGTCATATGTGTGCATGGGTCCGGTCTGTTTGGGAGAATAAGACGCCATAACACTTGTAAATAGGTCTATGTTCTTTTAATGGTTGCCACTTTAGGAAGTAATACACCCTACTATGGGGCCGGCACGGGGTATTTACGCGGTAGGGAGTCGGTCGCGGGGGTAGTAATTAGTGTACATCTAATTCTGTTTAGGTACATGTTGTTTCTGTTTAGGGTATTACCCGTTATATTCTGTTTAGGTACCTGTTATTCCGTTTGGGGTTAAAATCCATTGCTAGAAGTACACCTAAGTCTACCATTTATGCTATATTGGGATCATTCTGTTAGGTTAAGTAGCTGAAAAATACTTAATGCGATGTACAAGTATTAGTGCAGAGAAAGTATTTGAGAAGCATTATTCATCATGTTTATACCTGTTATATACAGCTATTATCTCTCATCCAGTTTATTTACTGTCTTGTTTACTTTTATCTCTTTATATGCTAAAAGTCATTGGACTCGCCAGGATTTATGTTTGACCCATTTTGTTTCCTTTTCTCTCTCTTCCTTCCTCCTAGGTTCTCAAGGTGGGAATACTCAAGCTTGATTAGGACTCTCACTCCCGTTTCCACTTGGAGTTGGATTTGCTTTGCTTTGCTTAGATGTATCGCTTTGACTGCCTGTGTACCTTATTATAGCTATTTTTTGGGACTATGGATTTATATTTATGTAATCTGATTATTTTAGTACAAGGCAGATATTTTAATTCGATGTAATTGGTTTTCAATATCTCAGACTTATGTTGTAACTGGATATTTGGACCACGGTATTTTCTGTCGTAAAATAAAAGTGTTATATTTCCGCTGCTACATTATACTGTCTTGTGTAATTCTGTATCTGTTTACCTATAACGCTTCATGAAACTTAATGCATTCTGATAAAGAATGACATTAACAAACGTGGGGTGTCGCAGTTTGTTATATTTTTTCCATTAGTATTAATTTTTCTAAACATTTTTAATTTAGAATTTGTATACATATTAGTATTCTTACCTTTAATTTGACATATCTACAAAATTTAAACTGTGTATATTACAATTAAATAAAGATCTGCAGTTATGCATGAATACTCATAACATAATATATAACATGTTAGTATATGTTTGTTTCTTATGCATGTCAATCATACTTAGGTACTTTACAAAGTATTCAGATAATATATAAAACATGCTTTTATTTTAACTCTAGATGAAAGTAACATTGATTTCTTCCATATATTAACTTAATTGGTATGATTGAATGTAAAAATTCACATCTTTACATGCTCACTGTCATCAATACTATTAGCAGAAAGTAAATTGATTCTAAAATGACAATTGTATAAAATCAAATAATTTCAAACGAAAGAAGTAAAGAAGGTCTGATAGATAATATGTACATGAATACCTTAAACGAAGATGAATTCGATTTCTATTTCGTGCTATCAGGATGTGGAAAATCAATCTTCATGGTGGTTGTAGTTGTCAACTGATACCTAAATTTTACGTGAAACCGAAGAAATCCTCTAATAAGCGACAATTAAAGCAGGAAGATCGAGATCGCTTACATCCATAGATGCAATTAAAAGTAGGATCAGGAAATTAGGGTTCAGGTGTGGAGAGGATGACAACGCAGATCGAAAGGGATGTCAATGTGGATGGTGGACAAATGCCTCGAATGTAGGGGGTGAATATCTGGGATTTGAATGTGAAGACATGAGAGAAACGCAGTTGAAAGAAGAACTGGGAGGTATGATGTTTGAACTTTAACATACACGTGGCGGGGAAAGAGCAGCTTTTAGTAGAAATTGGAGAGGGTCTATAGACTTCCAAAACATAAATTGGCTTTAATAGTATAGTATAGATTATTCATTTTTTAATAAAAACTTGAACATGCCTTAATTACTTGAAAATGGTTTCAAATCAAATTCTTTCATTTACGAATGTTTATCGTAATAACTTAAACTTCATTTCTATCAAAAGTAGAATATCAAATTCGAACTTTTACTTTTCACTTATTGTTTAATTAATAAAATATTTAATTAAACAATCTTTAATTAATGGAGACTTAACTATTAACCTAATAATCCAACTATTTAGGTATAATTCATTACGGTATCATATACCATGTTATAAACAACCGTTATAACATTCAACATTAACCAAACAAGGTGCTATTAACTATCACGGTAATATCCATTAACCCTTTACTATTCAAAATAGTACTCAATCAACCCAATAAGGTTTATAACCACAATCAACATCCAATATCCACACAATCATTATCGTAGGGTGTCATTAACTTAAGTGCCATATGTTTATCAATTAAAATTTGGATTTTTTACTTCACTATTCATTATTAAATCCAAACATAATTTAATATTAACAACCCAATACTACTTAACATTTAAGTATGTTGTTTCTCACCGAGTCATCCACTCCTTCTAAACTTCGAGTATCGGACTCCTCTGCTATTCCTATAAAATCCGGCGGCCTTACGGCATCACCATGCATTATCAGTTTTTCTGCAGACAGGGCTTCGATGCGTACAGGTTTTATGATTTACGCTTGAATATAAGCAGTTATATTTTGGTTTTGGAGACAAAATATTGGATTTCGGTCTAGTGGTGGGTCCACGTGGGTGCGGGTATGGGATGGTGGGGTCTACGGGTAGGTGTTTTTGAGGTGAAGGGGTGTATAGATGTGGCCCTTTAGTGGTCAAGGCGGTTTAATGGATGTTTAGGGTTGTTTGGGGTGATGGTACATGGCAAGGGGAAGGAAGTGGTGGGGTATGATGTGGCAGGGTAGGGGAGGGCGCGGATGACTAAGGTGGTGCAGGTGGGTTCAACGACTGTGAGAAGGAGAGAGAAAGGGGAGAAGAGGGAAGAAAAGAGAGGAAGAAAGAAGAGAGAAAGGAAAGGAGGAAGAAATTGAAGGGAGGGGGTCTATTTATAGGGAAAACCAGGGGTGGGGTAAAAATTGCCGCCTAGGTGTCATCCTATGAGAGGTTAGCTTCATGGTGAAGCAAGTACTCAACAATTTTCCGTATCATGTTTTATTAACTATTACTTTTCTAATTTTTAATGCAAAGACACCATCATTACATTGGCAACATTAAGGGAGAAGACACAATTATGAAGAAGTATAAAGGAGGTGCCATGCGTGGAGCGATTTAACGAGGCTTATCCCCCGATAAATATTAGCTTGTTTAGTTAAACAACTTTTTACGTTTCTAATTCGTACGAGAAAACCGTAACTCCGACTAATACGAAATTTGAAATCCTACTATATTTGATCAATACGCATCTAACAAAACTGGTCTCGTCTAATTTGGATAATATTTGAAAAATGGTCTTTTTCAATGCTTCTATTAAATTTCAATAGATTTTTCAATACGCATTTATATCAAGCAAGCTAACATACTAACTCTGATTGATATAAAATTTGGAATCTTATTATACTTCAACATTCCGGATCCAATGAAAGTGATTTCATTGAAATTCGAGATCATTTGGAAAATGTTGATTTTTCATCAAATTGAAATAATACCGAATTATCGATTTTCAGTATACTTTATCTTGAATTCAAGTTTTAAATTGGCTCACATTTCAGGTCATTACATTGGCACTTTTATGTTGTGTATGCGTTGGATGAATTAGTTTATTTGAGTGTGAACTTCCCAATTTATTAGTTTTGATATCATTTCAATGAATTCTAGTGTAAACCTTTGTGTACATTTGTATTAGTATTCTTGTGTTGTTTCGACGAGCCTCGGAAGCTTCATTATCATTTGGATAACGTTTTAGCCTTCACGTTTTGTCCAAGCTCGATCGGAATCGATTGAATAAATTAAACTTAGGAATGCATATGCCCAGACCTACTTCAGCTGGTAGAATATCACCGATCAACCGACTGGACTGTAGGTATTTATAAAAAGAAATTATCCCAGATTCAGCCGACTGAATTTGTGAATTCAACCGGTTAAAGTTAAGGAAAGATAAATGAATATCTAGAATATAGATTCAGCATATTGAATCACAGATTCAGTCAAAAAAAATCATGTTTTTTGTTGTTGGCCATTGGAGAACACGAGCAGCAGTCAAGTTTGACCCAGACTTCTTCCTGGCAGAGTTTCAGCTCATTCACTCTTTTCTTGTATTTTCTCGATTGCTCTAGTTCATGAATTTCAGCCGCCCGATTTTATAAACTTTTGATTTATTCTTTGTGAACGAATTTATTATCATTATTTATGAGACTTAATTTAAACTATTAAAACATGAATTATGAAATTAGTTGTTGTTACAATCGATATTTTACCAGATTTGCCAGTTCAAATATAAAGGGTTTTATATTATTTGTAACACCATGTATTTTCTATGTTTATTAAAGTAACGAATTAAAGAATACTTAATTGTAAAAGTGATAATTAAGGGAAACGGGTTATGACATTGCGTTCGTCTCGGAATTCTGCTTGAGATAGAGTCCGAGTTTGTGTGAATCAGACTCCGTATGAATAAGTTATGGAGTCCAGAAGATTTCATGTTTAAACAGAAAATTATATAATTTAATAATTAAATAAACAAAACAGTTCAAATTTTGAAAATCACGTCAATCAGCTGGGCGGGAAAATTCCCGCCCATAGGGGTCGACTCTCCCCAAGGGGGATCAACATAGGTGTCAACCCCAGAAAAGGGGTGTCAACTGGGGTGTCGACTCCCCTATAGGGGTCGACCCCCCTCGCCCAGTTCCAAACAGTGATGATTTCTGATATGTTGCAGTGTCACTAGGGCATAGGTGGCAATTTCTGTATAGCTCTATCTAGTCTGGATGGTTCTGATTGCTCCTAGGTTGATCTAACGGCTCATATAAGTCTAAACCTCTATAAAAGCAACCCCAACCCTCAACCCTAAATCACACAATTTCATTCCAAGGAGCCACCATGCTGTCCACGGTCAACCTAGCAAAGCCACCATTCTTCTCCAACTAGGAAGAAAACTAGAAAGCAAGTTAGAAGCTACGAATCAAATCTAAATTAGAGAATCGATAGTCTACGTCAAGGGATAGCTTTTCAGTTTCAGAAAACAGATCCCAAAAAACAAGATTTTTCTTTTGTTTGTAAGTCCTGTTATTATTTAGATGTGAACAATTAAAAGTCATGATTTGTAATAAAGTGAAAACTAGAATTGTGCCTATTTGTAAGATAATGGTGATGCTGATTCATGTCTATTCTTGTGATGATTTTATCATATATGCCTATGAGACTATTGTGGTTTATTGGACTTATCATGTTGTATGTTAAACCAATCGTTTATTATATAAATTTTGTGACTCCTTCATGTTATGTTACATGCAAGTTTTTAGGCTAAGTCATGTATATGTTTAGATCTACATTCTCCTAGTGAAACACCCCACCTCCGTTAAGGTCACCACAAAGGGAATGCCTTAACTTCGGTGGAGCATTATAGGTAAAAGATGAAGATAAATTACAAGACAGATAAATAAAGCAACGGAAAATAAAGTCATTTTATAAACAATTTAATTCAGTCAAGCTTTTACAACAATTTCCTCAATCATACTTAAATGTAATACATAGAACTTCTGTCTAGATTTAAAAACTTCCAAGAATAAAAGAAGCATAAAAACAATGATATTCCCAGATAAAGCATGAACCAGCCATAGCAGTGGAAGAGAGAGAGTCCAAAGCGATAAACCAACTAATCTTCAAGCTTGGAAAGAGAAGAGGTCCAAGTTAGGCTGAGCTATTCCCTCCCTGACTACGAGGAGGGAAACGGAAGAAAAGAGGCGAAAAACAAACTAGGTCAGACATAAGTCTGGTAAGTCCAGTGATCTTTCAGCATGCAAACAAGTTAAAGGATCATGACATGAATAAACCGGAAATAGGACAATACCATAAAAACAAGGTAACTAAAGACAAGATCAAAGCAAGGTGAAGTGAATGCGCTTCTACTTTTTCTCTCCTTCGCTACTACTCTGTTAACCTGATTTATATATTTATCTCTGCACCACCTAACTAGTGTCCCAACTAGTAATCTGTATAAAATGATAATCGTGATCCCAACCCCTGTAATTGTGGTAGCCTTTAGGTGTACATCTATCGTGAGGATTCCACCTCAATCAGCCTAATTTTCATGAACATGTTAGATGTACCCTTACTAACCTATCGATCGGCTCCCTACTTGTATTCATGTTCCATATGTCTGGGTAAATCGACCCTCTCTTGCGTGTAGATACCCTGTGCTGGTCCCATCATAAGGTGTATCAATCCTTATGATAGCGACCCGACACGATTCAAGATGCACAGTGTATAACTACTGGTACCCAATGCCTTCTTTTTCCCACTTTGGAGTACGTGCACGGCCGTAAACCGTCGGAACCTACACTGACGTACCCCCTGCCGCTGCTTTGACCGCTTATAATCAGCCCAGTAATCGTGCCCCACCCTGCCTAGTTCAAGGTACCGTGATACATCTATGTGGGTTACTGCTGAAGTGGGTCCCCATTACTAGGGTTTCCTTACTGGTTATGTTTGTGGGCCTATATATACAAATATTACCCACCTACACGAAATGTACTTAACCCTCCCACCGGTTCTAGCATGTTTACTTAACGGTTAAGTTTGTGGGCCTATATGTACTAATATTACCCACCTACACGAGATGTACTTAACCCTCCCATCGATTCAAGTATGTTTATTTAACAGTTAAGTTTTGTAGACCTATATGTACTAATATTACCCACTAACCCGATATGTACTTAACCCTCCCGCACATTATGTCATATTGGTTAAGTGTTGTCTGTAACACCCCACGTCCGCTAAGGTCACTCATACCAGGGGAATGCCTTAGTTTCGGTGAAGTATTTTAAGTGAATATAGAACAGTAAAATTACAGCAAGACAGATATGAGTAATACTTGAAAATTTAAAACATCATTTCATTGCAACGGAAAGTAATACATGTTTGGTTACATCACAAAACCATAAACCAGAGTCAAGTACATAATATCCATCTTGATAAAATAGAAGTACATAATCCCACTACATAACTAATAGCCATAAAAGGAAAGATAAGCTCGGCTTCACTTCAGAGGTCCAAGCTCCATAGGATAGATTACAGCAATCAGATCAAGGCCCACTAGCACCAGGCCCACTCTAATAACCTGGGGTTGGGGGAAAAAGATAAAAACAACGGGGTCAGACATAAGTCTGAGTGAGTCCTATAACCCTAACAATACAATCATTAAAATAACCAGAGAAGACATAAGTTGATATACGGTAACGACTGGGGATGAATGGCTACACTAAGCAGCTTGGTAAACTTAGGATAAACTAAGATCACCGTAAAGACGCATTTATCCACCCAAGGATAATTACTAGATTACACCGCCCCAGACTTATCCACCCAAGGGTAATTCCTACACTGCACCACACCAGTTCTACTCACCAAGAGTAATTTCTACTTAAAGGTTGATCCCACTAAGTGTATTTAGTAATTTAGTAGTTTCGTGTACTCCTAGCCCACTACATAGGTGCCGTCTGCCCCTATCTCCACTAGGTGTACTCAGTAATTCTTACCCAGTAGTTTCGTGTACCCCTACATAGGTGCCGTCTGCCCCTATCTTTACTAGGTGTACCCACTACTCCCAAGCGATCGGCTCCCTAACGTAGATATCCGTGCTGGCCCCACAGTGGGATGTATCATTTCCCAAAGTGGCAAGCCTGATTTTGGTACACGGGTTATACCTACACGATGCAACAACGTCTTACTTACCAGCCCGGGCCCACACACGCATATGAAACCCGATGGACTTGCGTAACATATTGCATATGAACTTGCATATTATCATACACATATCTTGCATAACATGTTGAACTTGCATAAACACACATAACTTGCATAACATGTTGGACTTGCATATAAGCATTCTCACAACTTGCATAACATTCACATACTTGCATATTAACCAACATGTAACTTGCATAGCATATCTTGTATATTAACATACATGTAACTTGCATAGCATATCTTGCATATTAACATACATGTAACTTGCATATTAACAAACATGTAACTTGCATAGCATATCTTGCATATTAACATACATGTAACTTGCATAGCATATATTATCATACATGTAACTTGCATAGCATATCTTGCATATTAACATACATGTAACTTGCATAGCATATCTTGCATATTAACATACATGTAACTTGCATATTAACAAACATGTAACTTGCATAGCATATCTTATACTTAGCATGCATAGAATCACATATTCATCATGCATAATATCACCTACTTAACATGCATAGAATCACATACCCATCATGCATAAAACCACATACTTAACTTGCATAAAATCAATTACTTATTATGCATAAACCCACATATCCAACTTGCATAAACTCTCATATTCAACTTGCATAAACTTACATATTCAACATGCATAAACTTACATATTCACATAGGATTAATATTATACATAGATTAGCATATCATTACAAATGATTCAAACTCACAAATCCGCATTCAAGACCATAAGTCTCATTACACCTAATCTACTTATCTTAACAATTGATCATCAAAGTGATAGAAACTCACCAAAACACAATTAGCAAGCTAATGAAGAAGATTAAGATACTTAGAATGGATTAGAGATTGATTAGAGCTTGCTTTCCTCTTCATTGATTTGTGGAGGCCATGACCAAGTTTCATTTTGCCATAGTTTAGTTACTAGGTTTAATTATGAATGAATTAGGGTAGGGTTAGGGTGTTATTTATAGGATTAGGTTGCATTTTAGACCCTTAGATTAACCCTAGATTAATTTAGGACCATCAGATCCATCAGATCCAAGAAGCTTCCAGAACTAGCCCACCAAGCCAGCCCAAGAACCCAAACTGGTGCACCCAGTTTCTCTGGGCGTCGCACCCTGTCGACAGGCAAGTCGACAGGCATGTCGACACCCCTGTCGACAGGCCTGTCGACAGCCCTGTCGACATGGGTTGGGCGGGAATCTTCCCGCCTGGCCCCGCCTGTCCAATTTAAAATCTGAATTTTAAATTCTTAATTCTGTTTTTTAGTTTCAAATTTTCTGCAAACTTCATCGGGCCATAACTGGGCCATACGGACTCCGATTTTCGAAAACTCGGACTCTATTTCGCGTATTTTTCCGAGACGAACGTAATGATGCAGTCCGTTTCCCCTAATTCCCACATCTGAGTTTATTTATCTTGTAATTAGTGAATTTTAGTATTAACTAAAATTCGGGGTGTTACATTCTCCCCTCCTTAAAGGATTTCGTCCCCGAAATCTCTAAGCTAAGGAGAATGCATATCCTACCATCCAAACAACCATCTACTCAAACCATCATCCACGGGCATCCATTGTCCTTAAAACAATTTCTAATGATGTATGAGCATATGCAAAAAGTGTGTGTATATGTTCCCTATCTAACGTATGAACATATGCAAACCATGATAGTGCCATGCATCCATTATGTATGCGAGAGAACCCTATCGACACATACAATATCTATATGAGTGCACAATCATTCATCAAAATGCATCATCCATGTGATAACACAACCATTATACATCCATAAATATATTTTCCTACACACAATTTTATGCAATATGCAATATGAAGTGATTGAGCCGATCTAGTGCCTAGAGTGTGTATATATGCATCCACGAGCAACCACTAGCAAACACTTGCATCCATTTGCAACCATCAACCATAACATGTCTCAAACACATGTTTCAACCATAGGTTTACCCTATCTAAAGGTCAAAGGTACTAACGAGAGGACATACTAAGAATAAGATAAGCACAAGGTATGCGATGAAGGAGAAGCAAAAGGACATACCCTCCGAAAGAAAAGGGTACCTCGAACGTATCTTCGCTTCCGTCTCCCAGGTAGCGTCGCTCTCTTCATCTCCCCTTCGTACTTCGACTAGTTGAACCTCTCTGTTTCTCAACTTCCAAATCTCTGACCCAAGGATGCAAGTAGGAGCTCGTCGAATCGTCGCATCATGCTCTACTTCCACTTCTCTAAGCAAGCTCGGCTCTACCGCCTCTGCGGTCTCATGTAGGAACTTCCTCAAATGTAACACATGGAATATATCATGTACACCACTAAGCCTGTCGGGCAACTCCACTCTATATGACATCTGTCCAATCCTTTCCTTAATAGGAAACGGTCCAACAACCTTGGTACTCACTTCCCAACAGATCCAAAGTGAACCACATTCCGTAACGGAGATATTTTGATAGAAAAGCATGTCCTAATATCAAACTCAAGCTCTGTTCTCCTCTCGTCCGCATAAGATTTCTGTTTATCTTGCGTCGCTTTCATCCTTCTTTGAACCAAATCAATCTTTTCCCGAAGTCTTTCTAACCTTATCGGCCCAAGTAAGATCTCGTCCGTAGATTCCCACCAACGTGTAGGTGATCGACAAGGCCTTCCATAAAGAGCTTCGAAAGGTGCCATACCAATACTGGACTGAAAGCTGTTACTATACGCGAACTCCACCAATGGAAGATGCTCTTCCCATGTTCCTCCAAAATTTAAGATACAAAGCCTCAAAAGGTCTTCTAAGACATGATTCACCCTCTCGGTCTGGCCGTCCGTCTGAGGATGATATGCGGTACTCAAACACAACTGAGTCCCTACCGCCTCTTGCAAACTCTTCCAGAACTCGCTAGTGAAGATAGGATCTCGATCACTTACTATGCTAGAGGGTACCCCAAGTAATCGAACTATCTCTCGAAGATATACTGAAGCTGGCCATGGAGCAGTCTTCTTGCTCTTCACAGGTATGAAATGGGTGCTCTCAGTAAGTCTATCTACCACTACCCAAATTCCTGTATTACCCTTCCTCGACCTGGGCAACCCGTCAATAAAATCCGTCGAGACGCTATCCCACTTCCATTGCGGAACCTCCAATGGGTGAAGCAACCCACCTGGTTTCCTTTGCTCCGCCTTCACTTGCTGGCACACCAACCATCGAGCGACATACCCGGCCACATCTTTCTTCATACCGGCCCAGAAGGAAATCCTCTTCATGTCTTGGTACATCTTATCCCCACCGGGATGAATGGTCATCCTAGAACGGTGTGCGTCATCAAGAATAGCCTTCCTCAACCCTTCATCTAGCGGTACACAAAGTCTACCATCCCTACGCAAGCACCCCCTATCGTCTAGGGTGTACCTACTCAAATGGCTGGACGACTCCCCCCTTATGAGCTTTTCTATCAACTCAACCAATTGTGGGTCGTCCCTCTGGGCTTCCCCAATCCGCCCCAAAAGAGTAGGTCTAACTTCCAAAGAAGCTAGCAAACCGGGTACATAGTCAACGGAAGGTCTGAAGTCAAACATAGAAATAGACCCTAAGCTCCGTCGTTTAATCGATCAATGAGCTCAAGGACAATCTTTTTCTTCTTAAGGCGTCTGCTACCATGCTTCCCTTGTTAGGGGTATATGCTATCTCAACTCATAAGATGCTAAGAATCCTATCCAAAATCGTCACAACTGTCCATCTCTCACGCAGACCACCCTAGTCGAATTCGACATCCCCCAAATGCAAGCCCCAAAGGCCGAAACCAATATCAGACAAACACCCAAGGGATATCTCCTTCGAGTTCAGGCAACCTACGTGAGATGATACTAAAAATAATAATAATAATAATGGCTAAACAATTAAGCCTTTGACCAACTTTGGATGTCCTTGCCAGTCTCGCTCCAAAACCACCGTTTTATCCCATAACTGGCTTTGCTTAACCTATTGAGCACATACGAAAACTTATTTCGCTCCTAGAAAAACCAAGATGTCATCCATAAAGACCATCACAAACTTATTTAGGTATTCTCTGAACACCCTTCTCATTAAATCAACAAAGTATGCGGGGGCGTTCATCAAACCAAATAGCATCACCAGCCACTCAGAAAACCATCAGGAGCCCTAAAGGCAATCTCCTCTATACTATCCTCAGCCACTCTCAACTGACGAAACCTCGTGGCTAAGTCCTACTACATAAATATTGAGGCGCCACCCAACTGATCAAAGAGATCATCAATCCTCGGCAATGGGTGTCTATTCTTCTTTGTGAGTTTATTTAGTTCTCTTTAGCCTACACAAAGTCTGAGGGACCCATCCGCCTTCGTGACAAAAATTACTGGAGCGCCCCACTCCGATATACTTCTTCTTATGAACCCCTTCTCAAGCAATCGCCTACTTACTTATGGAGTTCCCTCCTCTCACGAGGAGCCTTGTGGCCCACTGGCCAAGTCACTGGTTTGGCATTGTTTACCAGATATATTCGGAAGTCAATCTCCCGCTCCGGAGGTAAGCCCTTCACCTTCTCAAACACATCCGAGTATTCCCGGACCACTTCTAACAGATCGCAAACTCTCGACCGACGTGTCCAGCGATTCTAGATAACTTAGCATAACAGATTCTATGGGATTACTAGAGATCTCGAGAGTGTTACCCCAACGGGTTATAATCCTAACAACTCTCCCTTCAAAATCAAGAACGGCACTTCTACTGGATAACCAGTCCATGCCCAAAACTAGCCCATAGCCCGTGAAGCCCAACAAGCATCACACCTAAACTCAATGCTAAGTATAGAAACTTTCAAACCCAAACACATCATGGAGCCCAATTGGGTTTGAAACAACTAAGGGATCATCTACCAACTGGTGTATTAGTGCAGTGACTCAACTAACAATGATGAGATAAACGAACTCGATGCGTCAGAATTGAACAAAGTTCAAATCGGATAATAAAGAAATCCAACCTCCAATCTGGACGGTCTTATCCCCATCTGGTACCCTAGTCGTGAGGGAATACAACTACCTTCCAGAAGATTCTATACCTTGCCCTTGCTTCTTTGGACAATCCTAATAAGGTGTCCTATTCCTCCCAAAAGGATAACTACTAGCCTTCTTCTTCCCATTCTCCACTCGTAACCTCCCATTAATGAAGTTTCGTCCTTCATTAACCAAACAACTATTAGAGCCTTCCTCTCCTCGTCTATCCTATATGTACCTACCAGTCCTCCTCCTTCTTGAACCAACTTCTAATCTGATTTACGTCTAAGTCCCTTGAAGCGGTTTTCCATTCTTATCTATCCTAGAAAGATCATCTACACACGGAGGGGAAACTCAAACCGAGAGAGAGAGAGAGAGATTCAAACGGAGAATTCGAAAGATAAAGATATGGCTATTGGGGATTATGCTTTTCTCTCAAAAACTTTTCTCTTAAAAGACATGTTTTTGAAAATACTCCTTCAAAAATTTTCTTAGAAAAATAGTTTTTCTAAAATTTTTATCTGTTCTGGTAACCTTAAGCTCTGATACCACGTGTAACACCCCACGTCCGCTAAGGTCACTCATACCAGGGGAATGCCTTAGTTTCGGTGAAGTATTTTAAGTGAATATGGAACAGTAAAATTACAGCAAGACAGATATGAGTAATACTTGAAAATTTAAAACATCATTTCATTGCAACGGAAAGTAATACATGTTTGGTTACATCACAAAACCATAAACCAGAGTCAAGTACATAATATCCATCTTGATAAAATAGAAGTACATAATCCCACTACATAACTAATAGCCATAAAAGGAAAGATAAGCTCGGCTTCACTTCAGAGGTCCAAGCTCCATAGGATAGATTACAGCAATCAGATCAAGGCCCACTAGCACCAGGCCCACTCTAATAACCTGGGGTTGGGGAAAAAAGATAAAAACAACGGGGTCAGACATAAGTCTGAGTGAGTCCTATAACCCTAACAATACAATCATTAAAATAACCAGAGAAGACATAAGTTGATATACGGTAACGACTGGGGATGAATGGCTACACTAAGCAGCTTGGTAAACTTAGGATAAACTAAGATCACCGTAAAGACGCATTTATCCACCCAAGGATAATTACTAGATTACACCGCCCCAGACTTATCCACCCAAGGGTAATTCCTACACTGCACCACACCAGTTCTACTCACCAAGAGTAATTTCTACTTAAAGGTTGATCCCACTAAGTGTATTTAGTAATTTAGTAGTTTCGTGTACTCCTAGCCCACTACATAGGTGCCGTCTGCCCCTATCTCCACTAGGTGTACTCAGTAATTCTTACCCAGTAGTTTCGTGTACCCCTACATAGGTGCCGTCTGCCCCTATCTTTACTAGGTGTACCCACTACTCCCAAGCGATCGGCTCCCTAACGTAGATATCCGTGCTGGCCCCACAGTGGGATGTATCATTTCCCAAAGTGGCAAGCCTGATTTTGGTACACGGGTTATACCTACACGATGCAACAACGTCTTACTTACCAGCCCGGGCCCACACACGCATATGAAACCCGATGGACTTGCGTAACATATTGCATATGAACTTGCATATTATCATACACATATCTTGCATAACATGTTGAACTTGCATAAACACACATAACTTGCATAACATGTTGGACTTGCATATAAGCATTCTCACAACTTGCATAACATTCACATACTTGCATATTAACCAACATGTAACTTGCATAGCATATCTTGTATATTAACATACATGTAACTTGCATAGCATATCTTGCATATTAACATACATGTAACTTGCATATTAACAAACATGTAACTTGCATAGCATATCTTGCATATTAACATACATGTAACTTGCATAGCATATATTATCATACATGTAACTTGCATAGCATATCTTGCATATTAACATACATGTAACTTGCATAGCATATCTTGCATATTAACATACATGTAACTTGCATATTAACAAACATGTAACTTGCATAGCATATCTTATACTTAGCATGCATAGAATCACATATTCATCATGCATAATATCACCTACTTAACATGCATAGAATCACATACCCATCATGCATAAAACCACATACTTAACTTGCATAAAATCAATTACTTATTATGCATAAACCCACATATCCAACTTGCATAAACTCTCATATTCAACTTGCATAAACTTACATATTCAACATGCATAAACTTACATATTCACATAGGATTAATATTATACATAGATTAGCATATCATTACAAATGATTCAAACTCACAAATCCGCATTCAAGACCATAAGTCTCATTACACCTAATCTACTTATCTTAACAATTGATCATCAAAGTGATAGAAACTCACCAAAACACAATTAGCAAGCTAATGAAGAAGATTAAGATACTTAGAATGGATTAGAGATTGATTAGAGCTTGCTTTCCTCTTCATTGATTTGTGGAGGCCATGACCAAGTTTCATTTTGCCATAGTTTAGTTACTAGGTTTAATTATGAATGAATTAGGGTAGGGTTAGGGTGTTATTTATAGGATTAGGTTGCATTTTAGACCCTTAGATTAACCCTAGATTAATTTAGGACCATCAGATCCATCAGATCCAAGAAGCTTCCAGAACTAGCCCACCAAGCCAGCCCAAGAACCCAAACTGGTGCACCCAGTTTCTCTGGGCGTCGCACCCTGTCGACAGGCAAGTCGACAGGCATGTCGACACCCCTGTCGACAGGCCTGTCGACAGCCCTGTCGACATGGGTTGGGCGGGAATCTTCCCGCCTGGCCCCGCCTGTCCAATTTAAAATCTGAATTTTAAATTCTTAATTCTGTTTTTTAGTTTCAAATTTTCTGCAAACTTCATCGGGCCATAACTGGGCCATACAGACTCCGATTTTCGAAAACTCAGACTCTATTTCGCGTATTTTTCCGAGACGAACGTAATGACGCAGCCGTTTCCCCTAATTCCCACATCTGAGTTTATTTATCTTGTAATTAGTGAATTTTAGTATTAACTAAAATTCGGGGTGTTACATTGTCCATCCATGTTAACTTAACCCACCCATTCATCGTGTCATGTTGGTTAAGTGTTCCTTATGAACTTGACCCTCCTTACTTATCATGTTGGATCGGTTAAGTGTTTCCTATTAACTTAACCCCGTTCGTTCATCAAGTTATATTGGTCAAGTGTTTCTTGTTAACTTAACCCCACGTATTCATGTTATTGTATTGGTTAAGTGTCATCAATCAATTTAAATTAACTTAACCCACCTACGTGTCATATTACTTTGGTTACGTGTTGCCTTCTTGTGTTAACTTAACCATACTACAAATCATGTTATATTGGTTAAGTGTTGCCCTTTTGTTTTTACTTAACCTTCCCACAAATCAAGTTATATTGGTTAAGTGTTGTCCTCTTGTTTTTACTTAGCCTTACCACAAATCAAGTTATATTGGTTATGTGATAGCCCCAAACTTCCACGGACTGGAAGTAAGGGATGATCATTTGGAATACAACATAGATATAACAATACAGATCATAGATACACATAGCAAAGGAAAACTATAGAATAACAACATCATAACAGCAGAATATGAATGTCATCAAACACAGAATTCCATAGTCACAGAGTTCTAAACTATTACATCAAGTTTCAGCAAAAAGGAAATAGTTTCAACTTCAAAATAGAACAACTTGAAATAAAATAAGTTTGGATGTATGAAAGTCTAAGGATAAAGTGCAAATAAAAGATAAGTGATAGATAGTCTTCGTAGCTCCAAATCATCACCTCAACTAAGCAACTCCAAGATAGCAACTCCAAAGAAAGCTAGACCTGTTACTTGGCTGCCTGTGTGGAAAAGAGGGCACCCTAGTTTGCCAAAGGTGAAAATAAACTACAAGTCAGTCACGGGACTGGTGTGAGAATTCTTAACTAATTTAACTACTAGTAATAAGGCAAATCCAAAGACCATGCCGCTAACGCGGAACGGGTTTATTCCAATGGATCGCCATGCATAATTTAAAGTGTCAGAACAGATAAATAAGTAAATCATAAAACAACGCAATGCTTTTTGGAAAAATGGAATCACCATAAGACTCAAGTCCCATCACACAATGCAACGCAAACCAGAGGATAGAGTTTTACCTTATGGTGATTAAACATGCTTGGTACGATAAAAACGAATTTGATATTATTATTAGTGTATATAAAAACATTTCAAAATAAATGTATCAATCCTAGGAAGCATAGCTACCATATACTATGCCTCCATACTAGTAATACAATCAAATTCATAGGGTCGTATTGGGAATTTGGTTTTCCATCATGAGTCAAGGCTAGGGAGGAGCTCCTTACTGATTCGAGACACTCTAGCTAATGTATCAGGATTCCCCGCGGTGAACCCTTGGATTCTGTAGTGTCGGTCCACACATACAGCTTTGTGGATGGGCAATTCCCGAATAAACTTTTCCCGATCCTATAGGAGCTATCATCCGAGGCGTGCCTCATTCCATCATCCACATAAGTAAAATATCAGCCAGTTTAAGCACTGACACTACCCCTAGCTAGAAAGAAACGTGCTGCTCTCCATGCGTTCCCTTCTCCCATTTTAGACTCAACCGGGTTGTGAGGCTCGTGAAGCTACGTAATACACAAAGCTATGCTTATTCAAGTTGTGCTTTGATCGTCACCACAAGGTTCTGCTTTTCAACAAGAAACCTTGATCGTTACATCTTGGTATGCCACACTGTCGATCCATGTCATACTATCAACCTTTTGCCAAAATATACAAAAGGGTGTTAAGCAAGAGAATGATTTCTCTACCACCAATCATTCATACATTCGACAGAAAATTAATAAATACAATATAAAGGAGCATAATGTCGGACACACATTCCATTCATAAGCCCGTTCTAGGTCTGAACGAAACTGGAGATACCTCGTCCCGTATGTCCAGTACGGAAAGGAGGTACCTGCATATCCGTGAAATCAACACGTACGTTTGGGCAATTACCCCGACCCTTGAATTGGGAGCAAGTCAATTAAGTATCTTGATCATTGTCCATTCGAGGGAAGATTTACAGTCTTCATTCGTCATCTTCAACTTCAATTCTTAACGTCGTCTAATTATTTGGAATGAGATTAACTCGGACTTTCCAAATAATTCTCGCATATATAATTTGAGAAAACCCATTTCATGTCGTTATATTATTTTATAACGATTAATTCTTACCTTAATTATTTAAAATAATTAAATCCTTAATTAACGACGCTTCGGGTAAAAGGGGCGACCCTGGCGCTGTTTTCAACAAATTTTGATGTACTCATTTCTCAAAATCTAACCGTTGGATCTTAACGTAGTTTATATCGTTAGAAAGATCTTCCCAAGATGGTCCTAACGGTTCCAGTTTTGGGAAAATCCGACGGTCGGATCTTTTGGTATAGTCGTTTAAAGGTACTATTTCAAAATGCGAACTACCGCGCTCGATTCGTTAAATTTTAATTATATTTATATCGTTTAACCATATAACATCGTTTGATTTAACCACGAGCTAAACAACTATCGATCTCCATTCAATTTTAATTCATTTAAAATGAAGACAATAGTTCAACATTTTAAGTACATTCTTTTATTCCTTTATTTATATTAAAAATGTAAAATCCATTCTTTATTCTTTTATTTACATTAAAAAATGTAAATTCCATTCTTTATTCTTTTATTTACATTGGAAATGTAAATTCCATTCTTTATTCTTTTATTTACATTAAAAATGTAAATTCCATTCTTAATTCTTTTTTTTTAATTACATAAGAATGTAATTAACATAGCGGTGGAAAACTTTATCTTTACAAATTACATTAAAGATGTAATTTTATTTACAACGTCAAATTCTACTTTTTAATTTGCAATGTAAATTTTATGCTTTAATTACACATAAAAATGTAATTTTATTGACTATACAAATTCTTATTCTCTCATTACATATAAAAATGTAGATTTTATTTTCAATGCAAATTCTTCTTCTAATTACATTAAAAAATGTAATTTCCTTTACAGAGTAAATTCTCATCCTTTGATAACATATAAAAATGTAATTTTTAATTTACAATGTAAATTCTACTCTTAAGTTACATATTAAAAATGTACCTTTAATTTACAGTGTAAATTTTCCTTTTTATTTTACAACATAAAACCATACTTTTTAATTTACATGAAAAATGTAATTACATTAATGTGAGAAATTCTATCCTTATGAATCACATTGAAAATGTAATTCTATCTACATTGTCCAATTTGTCTTTTTAATTACATTAAAAATGTAATTTCATAAACAGTGAATTTTTATCCCTATGAATTACATTGAAAATGTAATTTTTATTGCAATGGTAAAGTCTTATTTATTTTTATTCCATTTAAAACTGTAATTTTATTTATAATGCAAAAATCTAATCTTTTTATTTCAATTGCAGAAATTTTATCTTATAATCTACAATGTAAAAATATCACCTTTTTATTTACAATGTAAAAATATCGCCTTTTTAATTACAATGTAAAAAATATCGCCTTTTTAATTACAATGTAAAAATATCGTCTTTTAAATTTTAACGAAAACTCAATCTTTACCATAACGTTATATTTTAATTTAACAACCACATAACAATATTTTATTAGAATAACAAGATATAGTCCAACCAAATACAACAGGGTGATGTATATAATTATTTTCCCACGATTCACAGAATAACCACAAACATTATACAACCAAATATTTAAACAAATAATTGGTTCAAATTTTCTACCATACCCAGATCTAAAGTTTTGACTATCAGATCTAAACTCATACAACCCAGAATAACAAATCAATCAATCAGACTTTTATCACATCGTAGATCTAGTTCAGGAACAATTCAACATATTTAAGTAACTTGAGAATATAATTAAATTGATTTAATTATTTAACATAGAATCTCACCTTGATTTAAGTAGAATCGAAAATCCAAATAAATTCAGAAATGGTCGCAATCAATTACAGCAACCTCTGTATGTCTTCACGGTTCCGTCGGATCTGAAATTATCAGATTTGGAGTTCGTATCAATTAATTATGAATTTTTAATTATTAAATTTCAGTTTGCAACACTTATAAGTGTTGGAACCTCAAGAAATAATACCTCAAGAACAAGCCGTTTATTTCAGAAATTGGTTCAGAACTTTGAATCAGAATAACTCGAGATATGGTCAACGGTTTGAGGAGCCGTTTGTTGGAGGTGGACCACCTAGGATAGGCGCACATGCGCCAGACATTGGGGGGTGCGGTGGCGACACGTGGCAGCGGCAGGAGGAAGAAGGGCTCGGGTTTCAGAGGGTGATTCGTGAGCTACAGGGGTTTTGAGGGAATGCAATTCATATGAAGTCGAAGAGGAGGTTGAGGGCTTTTAAAAGTTCAACTGGAGCATTGGCTAAATCTTCTTGGATTCAGAGGAAAGGAGGAGAGAAGGTTTGGAGTTGTAGGCGGCTATGTGTTTTACACGATCGGGAAGAAAGAGGAACAGTGTACGGATATTTATATTAATGTAAAATTAGGGTTATCTAATTATTATTAGATTCCTAATTACCCATTTAAGGCCCGTTTAGAGATTTTATCCGAATTCAGCCCAACGACCATCGAACAATATGTTTTGACGTCTTCTGAACGCAATGGCGCAAGTGCCGAAGTCCAATTCTAATGTTTGCAGCATGTTTCTTTTATTTTTAAAAATAAATCTTTTTAATATCAATTCGAACATACTCTTTAAACTGCCGGGGTCACATATAACTCAGAAAAATCTAGAAAAAAATATTTCTGGCTTTGTTTTAACGATACGGTCCTAACAAAATTAATTTCATCAAATTCTGAGACTATTTGGAAAATGGTTATTTTTCAGTCGATTAAAATTGATCGATATTGACCAAACTGAAATCTTTTTGCCACGGTCACAAATTAATTCTAAAAATTATGAAAAATTGAACTTAGCAAAAATTTGACGTTCCAAATCCAGCAAAAGTGGTTACGTCGAAAACCGAGGTCGTTTGCAAAATTGCTACTTTTAAAATTGAAAATATATAGAAATTCTACAACGACTATTCTGAAATTTCAACTGGCCATAACTTTTGTTTCTCATTATGAAATTTCGATTTTTCGGATTTGTTGGAAAGATATTTTTAAATAGATCCTAATATTTTTGGTTTCACCAAAATCCGATTTATTCTGCATCCTGTACAGTCAGTCAAAGTTCAGATTTGACTTTTCAAACTACCGTGCTCTTTCTAATTCCTTTTATAATTAAATTGAATATATTCGAATTAACTTCGATTAAAATAAATTTCTAGTCACTATTATTTGAAATAATTTATTTCAAATATTAAAATCCCTTAAAATTTCTAATTTTTTTTTTAAATTGGCCCCAAATTCCGGGTTGTTACAATCTCCCCCGCTTAAGAACTTTTCGTCCTCGAAAAGGAAAAAGGAAAAATAGAGGAGTAGGAACCAATACAGGGAATGCAAAATATCTTAAGCGTACCTCCATACAAAATCTAATTGGAGATATCTACTCTGCAATTGGGATAGGCTTGTTTGATACTCTCCTCAGTTTCCCAAGTGCAGTCTCTAGGATCACCGCTCCATTGCACTTTGACTAGGTTGATTCTTTTATTATTGTTGGCCAAGCTTCTTTCTCTATCTTGTTGTGAAACCATTTTGTTGTTCTCCTTATAGCGACAAGCAAACTCAATCAGCTTATTGAAAGGAAGGTCAATGTGAGCAGTAACCCTGTCAATGTACTTCCTTGCAAGCCCATTAATAAACCTCTTATTCATTTGGAAGTCATCCTGAATCAATTCTGGGGCGCAGCGAGAGAGGTCTTCAAATTTTCTTACGTACTCGGAGATAGTTTTGTCGCCTTGCTTCAAGTTGGTGAACTCGTCATGCAGCCTTTCCACTTCTTGCCTTGGAATGTATTTTTCATTGAACAGCTCTTTAAACCTGGTCCAAGTCACATTTTCTTCATCTCCTCCTATATTGACCAATTCCCACCAATTCCGCGCTTCGCCTTCGAGCAGCCATAAAGCTGTAAATCTCTTTCTTTGATCATCTAGCCCTATCCCTCCAAATATCTTCTCACAATTCTTAAGCTATGCCTGAGCCTGTGTCACGGTCTCTGTGCCAGTGAATGGAACTCCACCTAAATTCTTGAACTTCTTCGCTACCTTAGCCAAGTCAAAGGGCTGCGGTGGTGGTGGAGGTGGCTGTTGAACTGTGGCCTCCTCAGTTTCAGCAACATTTTTCCTCCTTGCTCTAGCTCTAGCGGCAACAATACTCATTTTTAGTTAGTTATGTACGATCCAGGAAAGAGCCAGAACAACTGTAATGGTGATTTTAAGAAATGATAAAAGGATGGAAAAAGGATGGCGATAAATGACTGACTATTATGTATTCTCATGAAATGTTCTGTAATGACCCGAAAATCCGGTCCAATTTGAGCTGACTAAATAACACAAGTCCAAACCCAAATTGCACTGAAAACCAGGAAATTAATAGAAAGAAAAACAAAGGGTGAGGAAAGATAAGATAGAGACTTAGAATAGAAGAAGAAGAAGAAGAAGAAGAAGAACACAACATTAGAGCAACACGAACCTCACAGCGGAGTGAATAACATATAATATATAACATAACTTTGAAATATAAATCTGTACTTGAATATACATCATTTCAAAGTACAACACAACGGACATAAACAATAGCTAGATGATCCTGAAGCCTCTTGCTCCAAGCTCTCCAAGTATATCTGTAAAATCCTGACTACTTGACTGGCCATACAAAATTGGGCACCCAAGAGTTCAGGGATAACAAAACATAATAAACTCCAGGTCAGTCATAGGACTGGTGTGAGTAAAACAGTTTTAAAACAGTCCGAACAGGTAAATGATATCTCATAAGACCACGCCGTATAACGGAATGGGTTTTTCCCTTATGAGAATCCAAATTATCTTTATATCAAAAACCTTTTGATATTATAATAATGTCTATCAACCACAATAAAATAATCATCTATTAGAAACGCTTTCATCTCACGTTCTACATATATAGTATACAATCAAAACCGCAAGCACGTATTAGGTAATGGATTTCCAACTATGACAAGGTATGGAACCACCTTTCGCTAGTGTACCTCTAGAAAAGAATACACTGGGTTCAACAAGAACATCTTGCAACCCGGCCACACATGACCGACCACTCATTTCGCTTGAGTGTATCGAATATATATCACCAACAGTTGGGATCAGCAACCGTTTCCCGAATGGGACAGCATCAACAATAGATTTTTAGAAGTAAATGAAACTCTAGATCAGGTGATTATACACCCAACTTCGGAGCGACCGACTTAGCCATGCTGCCTGCCCGATTTCTGTCATTTACCGGTTGATGAGGCTTGAGGTTACGCTTCATCATCACATCAGATTCACTTTGAATGCGCAAATCCGTCAGTCAATAAGCGTCTCGACTTCATGCCCCCTCTCTATGTTTGAGCTTCCTCTCCCATCTTCTGGCTATCCAAAATAAAAGAATGACTTCCGGACCGGTTGAACGATAGGTAGTCCCGAATAGCGT
This sequence comes from Allium sativum, assembly GCA_030737875.1. NCBI lineage: Eukaryota > Viridiplantae > Streptophyta > Magnoliopsida > Asparagales > Amaryllidaceae > Allium > Allium sativum. The sequence goes on along the minus strand of CM060927.1, from coordinate 222,851,972 downwards.
AGGTCAATCAAGTCTGAAAGAAATTCGAAGCAGTTCTCACTTGTGCACCTGTCTTTTTATACTTATAGCTAGAATTTGAATCAAATTCAACAAAGCAGATCAATCAAAGAAGTTGAAAAGCCAGTTCCGCAATTAACATACTGGATATCATGAAATACCTTTTCACTCTTGTTCTTATCCGAACATCTGCGCCAATAAGCAGGGCCATATTCACGAGAGTGCTAAGATCAAAAGTTCTCTAGTGAAAGTTGAGTGAACTATTATTACTTCTTTCTGAGTGAACAAAGGTTGACTTGCCACTGGTCTAATACTGGAGAGTTCCCTAGTTCTTACTGAACTTTGAGTGGAATGTTTGACGCAGTTGTCATGTTGATACCAGGAATCCAACCATTTCTTTGCAGTAGATCTTTCTTCCATCAAGTGAAAACTTCCTCTACATTGTCAGATCCATCGAAAATCACTAATTGACGTCTACAACAGTACATTACGTGTTAGCTAAAGAAGTTTCCTTCTCCGCTTCCACTCTTGGTTCGGTTGAAGAAATCAATGTACGTGACTTTTTTTGGAAATACTCTGTCATACATTCATCCATACAAGTCACCCAGGAACAGGATGAACCGAAGGCACTATTCAATACATCCATCTTAGACACTGTTATCTAAGCCTTATACAATTGCCCTTGTACTTTACTCCGTCTTCAATTTTCTTTGGCATATATGATTCACAACGCTTATGCCAATACAAAGTGGTTCTTTGGATAATAATCCAATAGGTCTCTCCATATTAACAACGTTAAAATGGTCCAAACTTCGATAGTCTGTGATTTAACCATCAAAGAACAACAGGTGTGCAAACAACGATATTATTTCCAGATGGAAATTCTATCAATCAATCATCAATTATATATATATATATATATATATATATATATATATATACAGTCATATTTCCTATTTCAATATTTGATTACGTTTCAGATTCTATTTGGAAAACATTTCCAAATCTTCTTTACTTGGATTTAAATAGATGTTTAAATCAACATCGCGACGACAACTCGAACCACTATACTTATTTACTAAATTCACTTAACCACTTTCACTCTCGAACCTTAACCATTTCTAAATTAAAAACGAAGTCAATCAAGTTGGGTATAACTACCTCTCAGACATTAACTGAACAACATTTAAAATCTTGGAATAGGGTAAGTTCATCTTTAACCTTTTAACACTTTCTTACGTAACTCTCGTTCGAATAAATTTCTATTCGATAACTCCTCCCTTCGAATAACTATATTTGATAATCTCTCTTACGAATAACTAGATTCGATAACCTATCTTCAAATAAACTAAATTCGATTAACTCTATTTATTTAACCCTAATCGATTAACTCTTTTTACTTAACTCCTTACTTAACTCCTTTCGATTAAACTAAAATCGATAACTCCTTTCGAATAACTAATTCGATAACTCCTTTGTGTTTAACTCTATTCGAATAACTAATTCGAATAACTCTTATTTATTTAACTCTATTCGAATAAACTAAATTCGATTAACTCCATTTGAATAATTCTAGTTCGATTTAACTCTATTCAATAACTCTAGTTCGATTTAACTCTATCGATTTACTCTAACTAGTTAACTCTATCTAACCAACTCGACTCGACTAACCCCTTTCGAATAATATATTCGATTTACTAACTTTCGAATACCATATTCGATTTAACTCCTTCGAATACCATATTCGATTTAACTCCTTTCGAATACCATATTCGATTTAACTCCTTTATTCGCTTTATAAAGATTTCCTTTTTAACAACGTTTATTCATTTTTAAAGATTTACTTTTAGTAACGGTTCTCCACTTTAAAATGATTTCCTTCTTATAACAGTTTCCTTTTTATAACGTTTTCCCTTTTATAACGTCCTATTCCGTTATAAATAAATTTCCCTTTTTAACTCTATTTATTTTCTAAATATTTCCTATCCATTCTATTTGTAAATGGTTTACAAATCTTTCCTTTTCTATTATTCTATTTGCAAATGGTTTGCAAATATTTTCTTTTATTCTAACTTATCCTTCGATTTTATAATTATTTTCTTTTATAAAAATCCTTTTCCTTTTCTATATAAAATCCATCAATTTTATATAAATAATTCATTTTCAAAATACACTTGGAAAATCCCCTTTCCCACATCCAGTATTTCTTATGGTATTTACATACCATATAACAATGATAAATATTGTCCAAACACACATAATCAACAACATATTATATATCACATCATATATCACAATATATGAATCACAGTAAAATAAATGTTGAGGAATCCAGTTGGATTCCTCCAACCTGTTTCCCTGCATCCACAGATGTTTTACAATATAAAATCAACATCACTTTCAGTTCCATATGTTATATTCTGTTAAACAGAATCAATATAGAAACTCAACTAACTGACTAGCAGTTCAATCAAACCGTCAACACATAGTCAATCAGCCAATATTTAACAGTTCTAAAAATACAACATGAAATTATAAACTGTTCAGAGTTAGTGAGATTTACTCACATGGCAGTTCATCGTTAAAGAACGATAAACTATTGTTTGATTTGAATCAAACAATTTATTTCGCCATAAATTCATATGAGCCCGAATCCACTTCCAGTCAGTCTCATTGTGTTGCTCCCATCCATACGATCCTAACGGATCTTGTTTCTTCCAATTCTGATATCGTATGGCAAGGTTATGGCCTTACGAAGTAAATGTACATTATAAATAAATTAAAACATGGATTATATATTTCTATTGGGCTCACCCAATCCCTAAGGCCCATCACCATATTTTAAATCCTAGGCCCGCTCTACCCCCATCCTTCTTCCACGTTGAGCTCAAGTTCCTTACTCCTCCATAGCTGCTTCTTTATCCTCTCACCGCTCCTCTCCTACTTCTTTTAAAATCAAATAAAAATCACGATAATTCACCTCTTCGAATTCTCTTCCACCTCGTATCAACATCACCAAACCCGCACCTTTTTCCCCATTTGCGTCCATTGGAATCTTCCACCGCATCCAGACAATGACCGTACCTTTTTATCACCGAAATTCCCAAATGTTTGCTAGCAAATGTATTTCGATCCCCTGATTCCAAAACCAAACTCGGAATCGTGAATTAATGCCTATAAATTCTCGATTCAATGAACCCTAGGACTAAAAAGCACGCTGTTCACACAGCAGAAATCCAAAACAAAACCGAATCCCTCCAAAGGCTTACCAGAACAAAGAGAGAATCGCTATGATTCCATAAATTATCGATTCAGATTTTATAGATCTTTGAATTCTTGTGGATTTATGAAGCTTGCGTTTTTAGTTTTTAAGAGAGAAACTAGCGGCTCCTATCTTGCGTTTTATAAACTTGAGTGTGTGGATGAGAATACGTAGTGCATGGCCTATGTTTTGACCTTTAATTGAGTTTTGATATTTTCTTTTAATATTATATATTCATTTTAATCTTCTAAAATCCCGTGTGATCACACATGATATCTAAAAATCATGAAAATTGAAATGCAGCTACTGTTTGACATTACGGTCCCAACGAAACTAGTTTCGTCGAATTTCGACTCCGTTTGCTCACACAGCATATTTTTAACTATCAAAATGCTGACTGTTTTTCACTCTAAAAATCCGTACAGCCACACAGTGACTCTAAAAATCACAGAAGTTGGAATCTAGCAATAATTTGATGTTGCGGATCCAACAAAATTAGTTTCATCGAATTCCGACTTCATTTGCAAAACCGGCTATTTTTAAAGCTTTGAATGACCCATTTAAATATATAAATATATTTAAATATTATTAAATTAAATACAAATCAATTTATATTATCGTATATACTCATAGTGGAATACCAACAGCTCTACTGGGATTTATAACTCGATATTTCAAATCACGCTTTAAATCGATATTCGATTTAAAAATGAATTTCCTTTTTTAAAATATAAATAATTCCTTTATAAATTATAAAGGAATTCCACAACGACTTTTCTAAAATTTGATTTGGACGTAAATCAAAATCTACACGACGAAATCCCGATTTTTTCTCTTCCACTAGAAAGATATACTCCACCAGCTCCACATGTTTCTTGTTTCACAGAAATCCAGCTTAAAACGAATCCTGTACATTCAGTTGAAGTTCAAATCGCCAAATTACGAACTGCAGCGCCATTTCGAGCTCGATTTTAATTATAATATAATTATACGTTCAAACTTCGTTTATATAATATATTCGTTAATATAATTCAACTCTAAACTGAAATATATATTTTGAATTCCCCAGTTCACATAATATCGCCCTTTCAGCCAATTCTGATTATTTCAAAATTAAATATATTATTTAATTTATTATTTTAATTAAATATTCACCATTATTTAATTAAACCACCATTTAATTCACTATATCACTATTTATATAATTAAATAAATTAATTATAATACCTCTGCCAATGCAGGTCATTACATGTTCGCTATAGAATATTGTGATTCTATGTAAACGAATTATTATGAATATGTTATATTCCAAAGCTAAGTTTAACCAAAGCTCTGATACCAACTGTGATAGCCCCAAACTTCGACGGAATGGAAGTAAGGGATGATCATTTGGAATACAATATAGATATAACAATACAGATCATAGATACAACATAGCAAAGGAAAACTATAGAATAACAACATCATAACAGCGGAATATGAATGTCATCAAACACTGAATTCCACAGTCACAAAGTTCTAAACTATTACATCAAGTTTCAGCAAAAAGTAAATAGTTTCAACTTCAAAATAGAACAACTTGAAATAAAATAAGTTTGGATGTCTGAAAGTCTAAGGATAAAGTGCAAATAAAAGATAAGTGATAGATAGTCTTCGTAGCTCCAAATCATCACCTCAACTAAGCAACTCCAAGAAATTTAAGCAGCTTCAAGATAGCAACTCCAAAGAAAGCTAAACCTGTTACTTGGCCGCCCGTGTGGAAAAAGGCACCCGAGTTTGCAAAAGGTGAAAACAAACTACGAGTCAGTCATGGGACTAGTGTGAGAATTCTTAACTAATTTAACTACTAGTAATAAGGCAAATCCAAAGACCATGCCGCTAACGCGGAACGGGTTTATTCCAATGGATCGCCGTGTATAATTTAAAGTGTTAGAACAAATAAATAAGTAAATCGTAAAACAACGCAATGCTTTTTGGAAAAATGGAATCACCATAAGACTCAAGTCCTATCACACAATGCAACGCAAACCAGAGGATAGAGTTTTACCTTATGGTGATTAAACATGCTTGGTACGATAAAACCGAATTTGATATTATTATTATTAGTGCATATAAAAACATTTCAAAATAAATGTATTAATCCTAGGAAGCATAGCTACCATATACTATGCCTCCATACTAGTAATACAATCAAATTCATTGGGTCATATTGGGAATTTGGTTTTCCATCATGAGTCAAGGCTAGGGAGGAGCTCCTTACCGATTCGAGACACTCTAGCTAATGTCTCAGGATTCCCCGCAGTGAACCCTTGGATCCTGCAGTCCCGGTCCACACATACAGCTTTGTGGATTGGCAATTCCTGAACACACGTTTCCCAATCCTATAGGACCTATCATCCGAGGCGCGCCTCATTCCATCATCCACATTAGTAAAATATCAGCTAGTTTAAGCACTAACACTACCCCTAGCTAGAAAGAAACATGTTGCTCTCCCTGCGTTCCCTTCTCCCGTTTTAGACTCAACCGGGTTGTGAGGCTCGTGAAGCTACGTAATACACAAAGCTATGCTTTGATCGTCACCACAAGGTTCTGCTTTTCAACAAGAAACCTTGGTCATTGCATCTTGGTATGCCACATTGTCGATCCATATAATACTATCAATCTTTTGCCAAAATGTACAAAAGGGTGTTAAGCAAGAGAATGAATTCTCCGCCACCAATCATTCATACATTCGACAGAAAATTAATAAGTACAATATAAAGGAGCACAATGTCGGACACACATTCCATTTATAAGCCCGTTCTGGGTCTAAACGAAACTGGGGATACCTCGTCCCGTATGTCCAGTACGGAAAGTAGGTACCCACATATCCGTGAAATCAACACGTACGTTTGGGCAATTACCCCGACCCTTGAATTGCGAGCAAGTCAATTCAGGATCTTGATCGTTGTCCATTTGAGGGAAGATTTACGGTCTTCATTCGCCGCCTTCAACTTCAATTTTTAACGTCGTCTGATTATTTGGAACGAGATTAACTCGGACTTTCCAAATAATTCTCGCATATATAATTTGAGAAAACCCATTTCATGTCGTTATATTATTTTATAACGATTAATTCTTACCTTAATTATTTAAAATAATTAAATCCTTAATTAATGACGCTTCGGGTCAAAGGAGCGACCCTGGCACTGTTTTCAACAAATTTTGATTTACACATTTCTCAAAATCTAACCGTTGGATCTTAACGTAGTTCATATCGTTAGAAAGATCTTCCCAAGATGGTCCTAACGGTTCCAGTTTTGGGAAAATCCGACGGTCGGATCTTTTGGTATAGTCGTTTAAAGGTACGATTTCAAAACGCGAACTACCGCGCTCGATTCGTTAAATTTTAATTATATTTATATCGTTTAATATAACGTCATTTGATTTAACCACGAGCTAAACAATTATCGATCTCCATTCAATTTTAATTCATTTAAAATGAAGACAATAGTTCAACATTTTAAGTACATTCTTTAATTCCTTTATTTACATTAAAAATGTAAATTCCATTCTTTATTCTTTTATTTACATTAAAAAAAATGTAAATTCCATTCTTTATTCTTTTATTTACATTAAAAATGTAAATTCCATTCTTTATTCTTTTATTTACATAAAAAATGTAAATTCCATTCTTATTTTTTTTTAATTACATAAGAATGTAATTAACATAGCGGTGGAAAACTTTATCTTTACAAATTACATTAAAGATGTAATTTTATTTACAACGTCAAATTCTACTTTTTAATTTGCAATGTAAATTTTATGCTTTAATTACACACAAAAATGTAATTTTATTGACTATGCAAATTCTTATTCTCTCATTACATATAAAAATGTAAATTTTATTGTCAATGCAAATTCTTCTTCTAATTACATAAAAAAAATGTAATTTCCTTTACAAAGTAAATTCTCATCCTTTGATTACATATAAAAATGTAATTTTTAATTTACAATGTAAATTTTGCTCTTAAGTTACATAATAAAAATGTACCTTTAATTTACATTGTAAATTTTCCTTTTTAGTTTACAACATAAAATCATTCTTTCTAATTTACATGAAAAATGTAATTACATTAACGGTGAGAAATTCTATCCTTATGAATCACATTGAAAATGTAATTTTGTCTGCACTGTCCAGTTTCTCTTTTTAATTACATTAAAAATGTAATTTCATAAACAGTGAATTCTTATCCCTATGAATTACATTGAAAATGTAATTTTTATTGCAATGGTAAAGTCTTATTTATTTTTTATTCCATTTAAAACTATAATTTTATTTACAATGCAAAAATCTAATCTTTTAATTTCCATTGCAAAAATCTTACCTTATAATCTACAATGTAAAAATATCACCTTTTTATTTACAATGTAAAAATATCGCCTTTTTAATTACAATGCAAAAAATATCGCCTTTTTATTTACAATGTAAAAATATCGTCTTTTTAATTTTAATGAAAACTCAATCTTTACCATAACGTTATATTTCAAGTTAACAGCCACATAACAATATTTTATTAGAATAACAAAATCTAGCCAACCAAATACAACAGGGTGATGTATATAACTATTTTCCCATGATTCACAGAATAACCACAAACATGATACAACCAAATATTTAAACAAATAATTGGTTCAAATTTTCTACTATAAGCAGATCTAAAGTTTTGACTATCAGATCTAAACTCATACAACACAGAATAACAAATCAATCAATCAGACTTTTATCACATCGTAGATCTAGTTCAGGAACAATTCAACATATTTAAGTAACTAGAGAATATAATTAAATTGATTTAATTATTTAACATAGAATCTCACCTTGATTTAAGTAGAATCGAAAATCCAAATAAATTCAGAAATGGTCGCAATCAATTTCAGCAACCTCTATACGTCTTCACGGTTCCGTCGGATCTGAAATTATCAGATTCGGGGTTCGTATCAATTAATTATGAATTTTTAATTATTAAATTTCAACTTGCAACACTTATAAGTGTTGGAACCTCAAGAAATAATACCTCAAGAACAAGCCGTTTATTTCAGAAATTGATTCAGAACTTTGAATCAGAATAACTCAAGATACGACAACGGTTTGAGGAGCCATTTATTGGAAGTGGACCAACTAGGATAGGCGCACGTGCCCTAGGAGTTGGGGGAGTGCGGTGGCGACACGTGGCAGCGGCGGGAGGAAGGAGGGCTCAGGTTTCAGAGGGTGATTCGTGAGCTACAGGGGTTTTGAGGGAATGCAATTAATATGAAGTCGAAGAGGAGGTTGAGGGCTTTTAAAAGTTCAACTGGAGCATTGGCTAAATCTTCTTGGATTCAGAGGAAAGGAGGAGAGAAGGTTTGGAGTTGTAGGCGGCTATGGGTTTTACATGATCGGGAAGAAAGAGGAATAGTGTATGGGTATTTACATTAATATAAAATTAGGGTTATCTAATTATTATTAAATTCCTAATTACCCATTTAAGGCCCGTTTAGAGATTTTATCCGATTTCAACCCAACGACTATCGAACAATATGTTTAGACGTCTTCTGAATGCAATGGCGCAAGTGCCGAAGTCCAATTCTAAAGTTTGCAGCATGTTTCTTTTATTTTTAAAATAAATCTTTTTAATATCAATTCGAACATACTTTTTAGACTGTCAGGGTCACATACGAAATAAGAAAAATCCAAAAAATTTATTTCTGGCTTTGTTTTGACGATATAGTCCTAACAATATTAATTTCATCGAATTCTGAGACTGTTTGGAAAATGGCTATTTTTCAGTCGATTAAAATTGACCGATATTGACCAGACTGAAATCGTTTTGCCATGGTTAAAATTAATTCTAAAAATTATGAGAAATTAAACTTAGCAATAATTTGACGTTCCGAATCCAACAAAAGTAGTTTCATCGAAAACCGAGGTTGTTTGCAAAATGGCTACTTTTAAAATTGAAAATATACAGAAATTCTACAACGACTATTTTGAAATTTCAAATGTCCATAACTTTTGATTCCCGTTATGAAATTTCGATTTTTCGGATTCGTTGGAAAGATATTTTTAAATAGATCCTAATATTTTTGGTTTCACCAAAATCCGATTTATTCTGCATCCTGTACAGTCAGTCAAAGTTCAGATTTGACTTTTCAAACTACTGTGCTCTTTCTAATTCCTTTTATAATTAAATTGAATATATTCGAATTAACTTTGATTAAAATAAATTTCTAGTCGCTATTATTTGAAATAATTTATTTCAAATATTAAAATCCCTTAAAATTTCTAAAATAAAAATTTTAAATTGGCCCCAAATTTCGGGTTGTTACAGGTTAAGTGTTTCTTATTACTTAACCCTACCCATTCATCATGCTATACTGGTCAGGTGTTTCCTATTAACTTAACCCTAGTCATTCATCTTGTTATATCGACTAAGTGTTCTGAGTTTACTAAACCCCACCTTCTAGTCTAGTTAACATGTTAAATTGGTTAAGTGTTCTAAATTTACTTAACCTCACCACTTGTCTAATTAACATGTTATAACAGTTAAGTGTTCTAAATTTACTTAATCTCACTGTAACACCCCACCTCCGTGAAGGTCACTCACAAAGGGAATGCCTTAACTTTGGTGGAGCATTTTAGTAAACAGAACAGAAACTTACAAGACAGATAAAACAGTACTTGAAAATTTTATAACTTTATTACAACAGAAACCGAAATAAGCTTGGTTACATCCTTTCAAATCACAATATCAGAATTCAAGTACAAAATATCAGTCTTGTACAAAAGCCTTCAGAATGCATAGTTTAAAATCATAATCCCCACAGAAGAAGACAAGCCATACTTTAAGCACTTCGAGCAGAAGAAATCTGGATCAAGCTAGAGTATTCCCTTCTACAAAACCTGGGGGGAAACGGAAGAAAGGAGGCGAAACAACAAGGGTCAGACAAAAAGTCTGGCAAGTCCAGTGATTTTCAGTTATGAACAGATAATAATAACATGACATGAAAATAAATCTGGATGAGAGATAACAGTAACAGGTGTAGAGGATATTACAGAAGAACAGAATGACATAAGCTATTTCTTTACACTTCTCTGCACTAATACTAGTATAACAGAATTAGGTGCCACCCTAATGTCTAAACTGAAACAGAAACGGGTATAGAATAATTTCCACAGAAGAGAATGCTAGTAATGGGCCTTTACCACCCCAACAGAAACAGACAGAAGCAGCATGCTAATAATGGGCCTTTACCACCCGAACAGAAATAGACAGAAACATAATATTAATAATGGGCCTTTACCACCCGAACAGAAACAGTCAGATTAATCCCTATGGAAACAGAATGTGGTATTAGATGTACACTAGTAATTGGGCCTTTACCACCCGAACAGACGGTACCACGCAGAAACAGACAGGTGTTACCACCCAACAGAAACAGACGGTACCAACAGAAAAAGACAGAACTAAATGTACCCTAAAACCCTACCCCAAGCGATCGGCTCCCTAATACATAAATATCCTGTGTCGGCCCCACAGTAGGGTGTATCACTCCCTAAAGTGACAACCAATTGGCACAGACCTATTTACAGATGTCACGGCGTCTTACATCCTCAGAGGCAGACCGAGATCCATCCACGCACATGACCCGGTTGGAACGCACCATCAACACCCCTCGCCATTATCAGAATGAACCGCTTATAATTAGTTCAGTAAGCGTGCCCGGACCCTACCTACTGTTGGGTCAAAGTTTTGATACCAGAAAGGGTTACTGACTAATATGGGTCCTAAACAACAGATGACACAAGTAATTCCCTTCCTATCCTTGTGTCCCCAGACTAACAAATTTCAGATTAACTTGTTTACAAGTCCAGACATACAGAATTCAGATCAACTAGTTCACAGATCAGACAAGTTTTCAGAATAACAGATTAGATATACAGATTTAACAGATTTACCGATTAGCCAGTTACAGATTAACAGACTTACAGATTTGTCTAACTTTGTAATTGGGCCTACAGATTCACGGAACAGATTTATTAAATTCATCAGTCTAGTGGGTTTAACCATATCCGCCCAACACGTTTTAGACATCATATTTATCTCAGATTTTCATTAATTAAATATTAATGCCCAGACCTCTCACATTAGACTGACAGTTTGCGGCTACTGGTTAGGCCGGTTGGTTACGGGCAGATTTCTGCCGCAAACTGAGTCTAACCTCGGGTTTTCAAGCACGTTATGACTAAATTCTCACATTAGAACCTATTGTTTGCAGCCACTGGATGTGCCGGGCGGTTCCGGGCAGAATTACGCCGCAAACTCATTCTAACCTCGAGTTAGCCACGTTCATCTTTGCGGCCAATTAATTAATAATTTACCATTTATGCCCACGCCTAATATACATGTCAATTATTCATAACTATAGCCAATTCAGATTATGTCAATAACAGACTAATTATATCAACTCAACAGATATAGCAGATAATAGACTTTGCAGATTAGGCGACTTAACGGATTTAGCAGATTAAGCAAACTAGCAGATTTAGCAGATAACAGATTGGGCATCTCAACAGATTTAGCAGTTTAGGCATCTCAACAGATTTAGAAGTTTAGGCATCTTAACAGATTTAGTTTAGCAGATTTGGTATTTTCAGTAGGCTTAGCAGATGACAGATTTGGCAGATGAACAGATCTAGCAGACTAGGCAGTAGAGCAGAACTAGCAGATTAAGCAATATAACAGAACTAGCAGATTAGGCAATATAACAGAACTAGCAGATTAGGCAATAAAACAGAACTAGCAGAGTAGGCAAATATAGCAGAACTAGCAAATTAGGCAAATATAACAGATTTAATCATTCCTTAAAGTTTCACAAACATATCCTGCCTAATTATAAATTTGGCCTAAGTTTGCATGCCTAAATAGTTGTCATGATTCACACTATGATCATATACCCCACGATTTGAATTTACATGTCACAGATTATGGTCATAATTTACATGTCCCAATTTAGTTCAACTTGCCTAGTACAAAAGATTCACATATAAATTATACCAAATATAGCCATCGATTTCAATGCATGTCATATATTCAAAAATCTCCTACTTAGGTGTTATTCACATTTGATAGTTATCAAATCTTAATATAGATCTTCACGCCTAAGTCATATTTTCTCTCAAATCATGAATTGTCATATAAACAATATGCCCAACAATCTAGTTATAACAGATCTTAATTCAAAATATGTGTTATGTCCAATGTCTCAAGTCACATGTTAACATACCATGGTTCCTCTTCTTCCAATTCACAGAATATGCATAGATCTAAATCTATTTTACAACCTATGTCCTTTTTCTTAAATCAGTCACAGATTAGCCATGTCCAATTATGCCACATTAATTATTTGTCCCAAACATTTTAGCGTTCGTGCGTTAATCTCTTAGGAGATTGGCGCAGGCTCGTAGTAGCCTGGCTATAGAACAGAAAGAAGAAGAGATACAGAATAAAATAGATCAGAACAGAACATACACAATCTCAAATTCAGACTTACAATCATGTCACAATTATGATTAAAGTTTATATCGGAAAATAACTGCACTTGCCTTGGTTGGATTAAAGAAAGAACTTTAATTGTTGTAGAATCGTTGCAGAAGCTTTAATCTCTAGTTTGAATTGTGTTGCTTAGGTTGATTTTGATTAGCTTCTAGTTTTGATTCCAGCAGAGTAGCGACGCCATTTTTATTTTTATTTAGAACAGAGGCAGAGTAGAAGCAGAATAGAATTGTGTAGAGAAGGCTAGGTTTGGGGCTGTTTAAATAGGGTTAGGCAGACGAATCTAGGCAGAAAACGAGACCAGATACTTAAGAATGCACCCAGGCCCGAAACCAGGTTCGGGGACCAGGTCGACACCCAGGTCGACTGCCCAGTCGACCTGGTCTGGGGGGTCGACTGCCCAGTCGACCTCGGTCTGGGCGGGAAATTTCCCGCCCAGTCTGTTCTGTGTTTGAAATTCGAATTTTGAATTCGAATTCGAGCTGTTTTGAACTCTGAATATTTCTGAAACTTCGAAGGGTCATATCTCCCTCGTACGGACTCCGATTCTTGCAAACTCGGACTCATTTCCAAGCAGAATTCCGAGATGAACGCAATGGCGCAACCCGTTTCCCTTGATTCTTATTTTAAAAATTAATTATCCTCTGATTTGTTACTTATACGTTTACAGAAAATACAGGGTGTTACATTCTCCCCTCCTTAAAGGATTTCGTCTCCGAAATCTTCAAGTTAAGAAGAATGTGTCCTACCATCCAACATCCATCTACTCAATCAAAAATCACTGGCGTCTATTGTCCTTAGAAACTTCTAATGTTGTATGAATATATGCAAAAGTGTGTGTATATGTTTCTCATCTAATGCAAAGATCAGGCGGTCCACTGATTCAGTTGACCTCCTTAATGCGAATTATGCCAGTGCCATGAGTCCAACATGTATGCAAATTTTCCTATTTGATACATATCATTTCTATATGAGTGCACAACTATTCAGTTATATGCAACATCCATGTGCTGAGTCAATCATTTTGCATCCACAAAAATTGAAAATGCTCACACATCCATATGCAGTATGAGAGTGTTTTCGAGCCGATCTAGTGCCTAGTGTGTGTATATGCATCCACGAGCAACCACTAGCAACCACTTGCATCCACTTGCAACCATCAAACATAACATGTCTCAAACACATGTTTACACCCATTAGTTTCTACCTAAAGTTCGAAGATTCGATCGATAGGATACAATCGAATGATGGAAGCGAGCACAGATAAGACAAAGACTTGGTTCCCATTAGACATTGGTTGAGAAAATAATTCCCCTAAGTATCAACCCCGAAGACCGAAATCAACATCAGATTGACACCCAGAGGGTTACCCTCTTTAGACAATGTCAAACGTAGAAATCAGAATTATTCAGATATTTACAGACTACTGGTACAGATCAGGTTCCCTAATGATTCTTAGGAAGCTAAGCATTGATAAAATCATATCCCACAAAAACTCAGAATGTATGCGTCATACTTGACGTCTAACACAGATATCCCTCAAACCCTAATCTATCATAATCAGATGAGTCATAACCCTTATGGGTTTGAGTCTACAACGGGATCAGAAACAATACTAGTATTAAAGTGCAGAGTATCGATTACAGAATCAAAATGCCAAAATCAGAAAGAGTTTTAACTCAACAATCAGATAAGAAAATTAAACCTTCTACTTAAATTTTCTTATTTCTACCCTATCTACCAGTCCCTTGAGCATTCGCATGTCCTCCAGAAGTGGGTTCTGCCCTCTGCCCTTGCCCTCGTTTCTTCGGGCAGTCCCGAGTGAAGTGTCCCATCTCACCACAGTTGAAGCAAGTGCCCTTCCTCTTTCGGCAATCCTTGTTCAGATGAGTCGAGCTCCCACAAGTAAAACACTTTTTCTCCTTCTTATCTTCAGACTTCTCGTCCTTCTTTTGTGTTTCCTTTTTGGGCCATGCTTTCTTATTCTGTGGTTCTTCCTTCTTTGTCTCTTTCGGGCCCTTGTCTTCCTCGTGCAGTAGTGCCATGTCCACCAATTTCTCATAAGTCGCTCCCATGGGTACATGGGTCATGGCTAGGCTGTGCAGTGGCTCGTTCAATCCTTTAACAAAGCGGAGAGCCTTTTTATGCTGAGTGTTGACTAAATCCAATCCAAACCTAGCCAGTTGGTTGAACTGGTTGATCTATTCCTTGACTGTCATACTTCCTTGCTTAAGAGATAAGAACTTTTCCAGTTGTAAACTTCGTTCAGTTTGCGAGAGGAATTTTGTCTCAAACCTTGTTCAGAAATCCATCCATGTCTCAACTGGCCTTTCGGCGTTAGTGACTTCCCACCAATAGGAAGCTTCGTCTTTCGGCAACCATACCGCCAACTGTACCTTCTGCTTATCGTCCACCTCAAAGATAACGAATAGATCCTCAGTTTCTTTGAGCCATTTCCTCGCCTCTACGAATGATTCAGTTCCCTTGAAATCCTTTCCACCTATGGCCCTAAAATCTCTACAGATCTTTGAGAAAGCAATTGCACGAGGAGGGGGCGGAGGAGGGGGATCATTTGCTGGACCTGCGGCGGCGGTCCTAGCCTCAAGATATTGACGAAACCAACCGGGTACATGAACACCCTCTGGTATCTCAGATGCTTCAGACATGCTGAAACGAAAAAGGAAAGATTCAATACAAAAAGGACTGAAGGAAAGATATATGGCTCTTGGGGATTATGTTTTTCAAAATAAACTTTCCTTTTGAAAATACTTTCTTTTAAAGCCTTTTTGAAAATAGTTTTCAAAAACTTTTATCTAATATGGTAACCTTTAGCTCTGATACCAAGTGTAACACCCCACTTCCGTGAAGGTCACTCACAAAGGGAATGCCTTAACTTTGGTGGAGCATTTTAGTAAACAGAACAGAAACATACAAGATAGATAAAACAGTACTTGAAAAATTTATAACTTTATTACAACAGAAACCGAAATAAGCATGGTTACATCCTTTCAAATCACAATATCAGAATTCAAGTACAAAATATCAGTCTTGTACAAAAGCCTACAAAATGCATAGTTTAAAATCATAATCCCCACAGAAGAAGACAAGCCATACTTTAAGCACTTCGAGCAGAAGAAATCTGGATCAAGCTAGACTATTCCCTTCTACAAAACCTGGGGGGGAAACGGAAGAAAGGAGGCGAAACAACAAGGGTCAGACAAAAAGTCTGGCAAGTCCAGTGATTTTCAGTTATGAACAGATAATAATAACATGACATAAAAATAAAACTGGATGAGAGATAACAGTAACAGGTGTACTGGATATTACAGAAGAACAGAATGACATAAGTTATTTCTTTACACTTCTCTGCACTAATACTAATATAACAGAATTAGGTGCCACCCTAATGTCTAAACTGAAACAGAAACGGGTACATAATAATTTCCACAGAAGAGAATGCTAGTAATGGGCCTTTACCACCCCAATAGAAACAGACAGAAGCAGCATGCTGATAATGGGCCTTTACCACCCGAACAGAAACAGACAGAAACATAATATTAATAATGGGCGTTTACCACCCGAACAGAAACAGTCAGATTAATCCCTATGGAAACAGAATGTGGAATTAGGTGTACACTAGTAATTGGGCCTTTACCACCCGAACAGACGGTACCACGCAGAAACAGACGGTACCAACAGAAACGGACAGAACTAAGTGTACCCTAAAACCCTACCCCAAGCGATCGACTCCCTAATACATAAATATCCTGTGTCGGCCCCACAGTAGGGTGTATCACTCCCTAAAGTGACAACCAATTGGCACAGACCTATTTACAGATGTCACGGCGTCTTACATCCTCAGAGGCAGACCGGGATCCATGCACGCACATGACCCGGTGGGAACACACCATCAACACCCCTTGCCATTATCAGAATGAACCACTTATAATTTGTTCAGTAAGCGTGCCCGGACCCTACCTACTGTTGGGTCAAAATTTTGATACCAGAAAGGGTTACTGACTAATATTGGTCCTAAACAACAGATGGCACAAGTAATTCCCTTCCTATCCTTGTGTCCCCAGACTAACAGATTTCAGATTAACTTGTTTACAAGTCCAGACATACAGAATTCAGATCAACTAGTTCACAGATCAGACAAGTTTTCAGACTAACGGATTAGATATAAAGATTTAACAGATTTACCGATTAGCCAGTTACAAATTAACAGACTTACAGATTTGTCTAACTTTGTATTTGGGCCTACAGATTCACGGAACAGATTTATTAAATTCATCAGTCTAGTGGGTATAACCCTATCCGACCAACACGTTTTAAACATCATATTTATCTCAGATTTTCATTAATTAAATATTAATGCCCAGACCTCTCACATTAGACTGACAGTTTGCGGCTACTGGTTAGGCCAGTTGGTTCCGGGCAGATTTCTGCCGCAAACTGAGTCTAACCTCGGGTTTTCAAGCACGTTATGACTAACTTCTCACATTATAACCTATTGTTTGCGGCCACTGGATGTGCCGGGCGGTTCCGGGCAGAATTACGCCGCAAATTCATTCTAACCTCGAGTTAGCCACGTTCATCTTTGCGACCAATTAATTAATAATTTACCATTTATGCCCACGCCTAATATACATGTCAATTATTCATAACTATAGCCAATTCAGATTAGGTCAATAACAGACTAATTATATCAACTCAACAGATATAGCAGATAACAGACTTTGCAGATTAGGCGACTTAACGGATTTAGCAGATTAAGCAAACTAGCAGATTTAGCAGATAACAGATTAGGCATCTCAACAGATTTAGCAGTTTAGGCATCTCAACAGATTTAGCAGTTTAGGCATCTTAACAGATTTAGCATTTTCAGCAGGCTTAGCAGATGACAGATTTGGCAGATGAACAGATCTAGCAGACTAGGCAGTAGAGCAGAACTAGCAGATTAAGCAATATAACAGAACTAGCAGATTAAGCAATATAACAGAACTAGCAGATTAGGCAATAAAACAGAACTAGCAGATTAGGCAAATATAGCAGAACTAGCAAATTAGGCAAATATAACAGATTTAATCATTCCTTAAAGTTTCACAAACATATCCTGCCTAATTATAAATTTGGCCTAAGTTTGCATGCCTAAATAGTTGTCATGATTCACACTATGATCATATACCCCACGTTTGCATTGAATTTACATGTCACAGATTATGGTCATAATTTACATGTCCCAATTTAGTTCAACTTGCCTAGTACAAAAGATTCACATATAAATTATACCAAATATAGCCATCGATTTCAATGCATGTCATATATTCAAAAATCTCCTACTTAGGTGTTATTCACATTTGATAGTTATCAAATCTTAATATAGATCTTCACGCCTAAGTCATATTTTCTCTCAAATCATGAATTGTCATATAAACAATATGCCCAACAATCTAGTTATAACAGATCTTAATTCAAAATATGTGTTATGTCCAATGTCTCAAGTCACATGTTAACATACCATGGTTCCTCTTCTTCCAATTCACAGAATATGCTTAGATCTAAATCTAGTTTACAACCTATGTCCTTTTTCTTAAATCAGTCACAGATTAGCCATGTCCAATTATGCCACATTAATTATTTGTCCCAAACATTTTAGCGTTCGTGCGTTAATCTCTTAGGAGATTGGCGCAGGCTCGTAGTAGCCTGGCTATAGAACAGAAAGAAGAAGAGATACAGAATAAAATAGATCAGAACAGAACATACACAATCTCAAATTCAGACTTACAATCATGTCACAATTATGATTAAAGTCTATATCAGAAAATAACTGCACTTGCCTTGGTTGGATTAAAGAAAGAACTTTAATTTTTGTAGAATCGTTGCAGAAGCTTTAATCTCTAGTTTGAATTGAGTTGCTTAGGTTGATGTTGATTAGCTTCTAGTTTTGATTCCAGCAGAGTAGCGATGCCATTTTTATTTTTATTTAGAACAGAGGCAGAATAGAATTGTGTAGAGACGGCTAGGTTTGGGGCTGTTTAAATAGGGTTAGGCAGACGAATCTAGGCAGAAAACGAGACCAGATACATAAGAATGCACCCAGGCCCAAAACCAGGTTCGGGGACCAGGTTGACACCCAGGTCGACTGCCCAGTCGACCTGGTCTGGGGGGTCGACTGCCCAGTCGACTCCCCAGTCGACCTGGGTCTGGGCGGGAAATTTCCCACCCAGTCTGTTCTGCGTTTGAAATTCGAATTTTGAATTCGAATTCGAGCTGTTTTGAACTCTGAATATTTCTGAAACTTCGGAGGGTCATATCTCCCTCGTACGGATACCGATTCTTGCAAACTCGGACTCATTTCCAAGCAGAATTCCGAGACGAACGCAATGGCGCAACCCGTTTCCCTTGATTCTTATTTTAAAAATTAATTATCCTCTGATTTGTTACTTATACGTTTACAGAAAATACGGGGTGTTACACTCACCCATCAGTTTAGTTAACATGTTGAATTGGTAAAGTGTTTCCTTAATTGACTTAACCCTACCAATCTTGACTTATCTTTATTAAAGCATCAACCACTCACATTAGACAGGTATTGTTGTGGTCACTGGATGTGCCGGTCGGTTCTGAGCAGTTTTACCCCACAACTCAGTCTAACCTCGGGTCCTTTTTGGGCTCAATGCACTAACCACCCACATTAGACAGGTATTGTTGTGGTCACTGGATGTGCCGGTCGGTTCCAGGCAGTTTTACACCACAACTCAGTCAAACCTCGGGTTAGGCATATTCGTCTTTTGCTAAATTTACATGTTTGTCATTTATGTCAAGTATATATGTAAATTTTCTTCAAATGTTTTCATGTCACATTATTTTAATTATGTTCATAACTTAAGTTATGTTCATAACCAATGGTATATAAATTACACCATTTCATGGCCTTAACCATTTACATGGTTATGGGCCCACCTACATCATTAACATTTTATAATTTAATGTCCATCCCAACATTACCCCCTTTATACGTTCGCATCAATCACATAAAGTAATTAGGCCCGTAAATTAACCATTTCATGTAATGTTGACATAGAACATCATTCATTTCAACTAACATGTCTCATGAACTTGCATATGCATTAGACTAAATAACCACAAGCCTAAACATGTTAATATGTAGATCTAGGCATATGTAAACATAACTTGGTTTATAAACTAGCATATGTCATAATCATTACATGTACATTACCAAAGCATGTATATGTTTAACTTTAACATGTAGATGCGAACAAGATCTAACAGTAATGATCATATGAACTTGCATGAATCCACTTAAAAACATTCATATATATATATATATGTATGTATGTATGTATATATATATATATATATATATATATATATATATATATATATCTAACACAAAACATGTAACTTGCATAAGAACACACACACACACACACACATATATATATATCTTGACTTGGATCTAATATAAAACATGTAACTTGCATTAAATCATATGAACATATGTATAGATCTTGACTTGGATCTAATTAGCATGGATCTAAACACATAAAGTTGTAGATATAAACATGTAGGCATATGGATCTAACATAAAATATGTAACTTGCATTAAATCATATGAACATATGTATAGATCTTGACTTGGATCTAATTTGCATGGATCTAAACACATAAAATTGTAGATCTAAACATGTAGGAATTTGGATCTAACATTATTTAGCCTAAAAAGTTGCATGTAACATATCATGAAAAGATTATCAAACTTATATGCGGTATGATAGTTTTATTCCCCAAATCATAATATGTTCATCATCAATTCCTATACGATAATTCCAATAAATCACAATCATTCCAATGCATAGATGACAAAATTATCAAAGGAAATGGACATGAATCAGCATCATCATTATCATACAGCTTGGTTTTATTTTTCATTTTATTACAAATCATGTCTTAAATTTGTTCACATCTAAAAGATAACTAAACTTACAATCAAAAGGAAAAACTTGATTTCTGAAATTTGTATTCTGAACTTGAAATGCTCGCCTTTGATGTAGACTAATCGTTGTTTTAATTTATATTTGATTTGATTCATCACTTTTAATTAGCTTCTATCTTGCCTTTGAGTTGAAAGAGATGACGGCTAGGTTTAGATAAGAGTGAATAATAGAATTAGGTTTTAGGTTTAGGGTCCTTATATAGTTGTAGAGAGTGTTTTAGGACCATTAGATTAACCCTTAACCATCAGAACCAATCAGATGCCACATCTGCCTTAGAGTGAATCGACCCACGGGTTGGTAGCCAAACACCCTGAATCAACCCCTAGTCGACCCAGCAGGGCTTGGGTCGACCTCAAAAATGGGTCGGTTCAGTTATTCCCCCTCTCGATTCGCTACTTTGAACTTTTTTGCATATTTATTTATTTAATTTTTATATATATTTTTCTCATATGCACACAAACTTCAAGGCTTAATAACTTCTTCATAAGTTATCCGTTTTATGCAAACCAAATGTCTATCTTGACCAAAATTTTGAGACGAACGTAATAGCGCAACACATTTCACTTAATTCTTCTTATAAAAATTAAGTGTTCTTGAATTTTTTAATTTCAATATTCTCAGAAAATTCAGGGTGTTACATTCTCCCCTCCTTAAAGGATTTTGTCCCCGAAATCTTCAAGTTAAGAAGAATGCATCTTAACATCCAATCGTCCATCTACTCATCCATCATCCACAAGCATCCATTGTCCTTAAAAGACTTCTAATTCCATATGAACGTATGCAGTGTGTGTATATGTCCCTTATCTAGTGCAAAATCAGGCGGTCTACTGATCCAGTTGACCTGCTTAATGCGAATCATAAGAGTGTCATGTGTCCAATATGTATGCAAATATCCCTAATCATGTAAATACTATATGTGTACATATTCACTCATCCATATGCAACATCCATATGATAACACATCAAGTTTCAATCCATATACAAATACATTCATATGCATATGCAACATGAAAGTGACTGAGACGATCTAGTGCCTAATGTGTGTATATGCATCCACGAGCAACCACTAGCAAACATTTGCAACCACTTGCAACCATCAATCATAACATGTCTCAAACACATGTTTTCATCCATTTGCTTCTACCTAAGGATCGAGGATAGGACCGAGATGATATACTTAAAAGATAAAGACTAGCATGCAAATAAATATTACAGAAAAAGGAGGAATCAAGGATATACCCTCGAAAAGTGTATGATGCGCGTATCTAGTCTTCAATCTTCTAAGTCGCATCTTCTTTGAGCTTCACTCCACTGTACCTTAACTAATTTAACTTCACGGTTGTGAAGCTTCTTGGCCTCCATTTCCAAAACCAACTAGTAAAGATAGGACCTCGATCATTTACTATTCTAGAGGGTATTCAATGTTGTTGAACTATCTTTCCAAGATAAACAGAAGTTAACCATGATACCAAGTGTATATACTAAGATGATTAAAGGTCTCTCTTCTACTTAGCTTATCCCTCATGTCACAAATCTGAGGGTTGATATCTCTCACGCAACCATCCTAGTCGAACTTGGCATCCCTCAAGTACAAGCCCCAAAGGTCTAAACCAATATCAGACAAGCACCCAAGGAATACCTCCTTCGAATTTGGATGATTTATGTGAGTTGATACTAGTAAAACAACCAAACAATTGAGCACTTAACCGACTCTAGCTATCCTCGCTAATCCTGCTCCAAAACTATCATTGATCGCATAACTGGCTTTGCATTGTCAACTAGATATATGCGGAAGTCTATCTCGAGTTTTTAGGGGGAAAACTCCTAAGCTTAATCAAAAAAAATCTGCGTACTCATGGACTACTCTAACGGATCGAAAATCGTCGATAAATACATAAAGTGATTCTAGGTAGCTAAGACAAACTGATCCCTTAGGATCACACAAAATTTCGAGGGTATTCCCGAGGCAAGTCGAAAGTCTAACTAATCTCCTTTCACAATTACTAGCTAACTAATCCATGCCTAGAATCAACCCATAGCCCATGAAACCAAAAACATAAGTATCTCAAATCCTTACAAACCAAAGATAAATGAGCCGAACCACAAATTGGACTTGAGACAATAATGGGATCCTCTACTATACAAGCTCTAGGGTGCAGAGACTAAACTATGGAAGCAATATAAACGAATGCGAAGTGCAAAAATCAAAAAGAGTACTAGTAGGATGATCAAGAAGAAAAACTAAACTTTTCAATAGAAACCTTACTACCTCTCTCTCAGGTATGCTGGTGGTGAGAGCATGCACTTGGCTTCTGGAAAATCCTGTTTTTTGTTCTTGCCCCTGCCCTTAATTATATGGCCCGTTATACCAAAATAAAGATACTTCCTCTTGTTTTAGGTTTTACTATTCTTTCCTCCCCTCCTTTGTGAACCAAGTCCATATCCATGAGTTCTTCATCCTTGTGTTGTGCTCCTTAGCAAAACTCCCTCATTCTCTTCTTTGCCATCCTTGTGTAACTTGTTGAAAGGTCACTCGAAAGCTGTCTCCATCGCATGGAAAATCCTACAAATCTCGAAAAAAAAATTAGCCGCAGGTGAAACTACTATGGCTATAGACGGAAGTTAGGCACTTATTTACCCTTTGACAAGTGTCCTAGTCTCGTCGATCCTACGGAACCATGCCGCGATGAGGTTACCTCCCAGAAAGCCAGCAGCCCTGGAGACTCAGGAAAGAAGGAAACAAGGATTCAAACAGAGGATCAAAAGATAGTGCATATGGCTTTGGGGAATATGCCTTTAAAACAAAACTTTTCTTTTGAAAATGCTTCTTTTAAAACCATTTTGAAAATAATTTTTCAAATCTTTTATCTGATACAGTAACCTTCAGCTCTGATACCAAGTGAAACACCCCACCTCCATTAAGGTCACTCACAGAGGGAATGCCTTAACTTCTGTGGAGCATTATAGGTAAAAGATGCAGATAAATTAGAAGACAGACAAATAAAGCAGTGGAAAATAAAGTCATTTTATAAACAACTTAATTTAGTCAAGCTTTTACAACAATTTCCTCAATCATACTTAAATGTAATACATAGAACTTCTGTCTTGATTTAAAAACTTCCAAGAATAAAAGAAGCATAGAAACAATGATATTCCCCGATAAAGCATGAACCAGCCATAGCAGTGGAAGAGAGAGAGTCCAAAGCGATACACCAACTAATCTTCAAGTTTGGAAAGAGAAGAGGTCCAAGTTAGGCTGAGCTATTCCCTCCCTAACCACCTGGGGGGGGGGGGGAACGGAAGAAAAGAGGCGAAAAACAAACTAGGTCAGACATAAGTCTGGTAAGTCCAGTGATCTTTCAACATGCAAACAAGATAAAGGATCATGACATGAATAAACCGAAAATAGGACAATGCCATAAAAATAAGGTAACTAAAGACAAGATAAGTGCAAGGTGAACTGAATGCGCTTCTACTTTTTCTTTGCATTGCTACTACTCTGTTAATCTGATTTCTATATTTATCTCTGCACCACCTAACTAGTGTCCCAACTAGTAATATGTGTAAAATGATAATCGTGATCGTAATTGTGGTAGCCTTCAGGTGTACATCTATCGTGAGGATTCCACCTCAATCAGCCTAATTTCCATGAACATGTTAGATGTACCCTTACTACCCTATCGATCGTCTCCCTACTTGTATACATGTTCCATGTGTCTGTGTCAATCGGCCCTCTCTTGCGTGTAGAAATCCTGTGTTGGTCCCACCATAAGGTGTATCAATCCTTATGATAGCGACCCGACACGATTCAAGAAGCACAGTGTATAACTACTGGTACCCAGTGCCTGCTTTTTCCCACTCCGGAGTACATGCACACCCGTAAACCGTCGGAACCTACACTGACGTACCCCCTGCCGTTGCTTTGACCGCTTATAATCAGCCCAGAATCGTACCCCACCCTGCCTAGTTCAGGGTACCGTGATACATCTATGTGGGTTACTGCTGAAATGGGTCCCCATTACTAGGTTTTCCTTACTGGTTAAGTTTATGGGCCTATATATACAAATATTACCCACCTACACGAAATGTTCTTAACCCTCCCACCGGTTCTAGCATGTTTACTTAATGGTTAAGTTTGTGGGCCTATATGTACTAATATTGCCCACCTACACGAGATGTACTTAACCCTCCCATCGATTCAAGTATGTTTATTTTACGGTTAAGTTTTGTGGGCCTATATGTACTAATATTACACACTAACCCGATATGTACTTAACACTCCCGCACATTATGTCATATTGGTTAAGTGTTGTCCATCCATGTTAACTTAACCCACCCATTCATCGTGTCATGTTGGTTAAGTGTTCCTTATGAACTTGACCCTCCTTACTTATCATGTTGGATCGGTTAAGTGTTTCCTATTAATTTAACCCCGTTCGTTATCGAGTTATATTGGTCAAGTGTTTCTTGTTAACTTAACCCCAAGTATTCATCTTGTTGTATTGGTTAAGTGTCATCAATCAATTTAAGTTAACTTAACCCACCTACATGTCATATTACTTTGGTTATGTAACAACCCGCAAATTCTAAACCAATTTAAAAAATTTATTTTAGAAAATTTTAATGAATTTTGAGGTTATAATATAATTTATTGTAAATAATAATGGCTATAATTTATTTTAATCGAAGTTAGAACGAATAAATTTAATTTAAATATAAATGGAATTAGAAATAACGCGGTAGTTTGAAAAGTCAAACTTGAACGTTGACTGACCGTACAGTATGCAAAATTTAACGGATTTTAGTGAAACCAAAAATATTAGGATCTATTTAAAAATATCTTTCTAACGAATCTGAAAAATTGAAATTTCATAGCGGAAATCAAAAGTTATGGCCAATTCAATTTTTAGAAAGGTCGCTGTAGTATATATATATTATATATGGCCCAAAAGGCTACTTTTCACATATGAAGGAATTTCGACTCGAAACCACTTCCATTGAGTTCGGAATGACGTTTTTGCATTGAAAAACAGTAAACACTTATATATTTTG
Source organism: Allium sativum (assembly GCA_030737875.1). Taxonomy (NCBI): domain Eukaryota; kingdom Viridiplantae; phylum Streptophyta; class Magnoliopsida; order Asparagales; family Amaryllidaceae; genus Allium; species Allium sativum. Next base: position 222,826,065 of record CM060927.1, on the reverse strand, counting down.
AGTTTCGAAAAATTATTTGTTTAAAAATGTATTTTTAATATTAAATATATTGGCCTTGAAAATAGTCATTTTTCAAACGACCTCCGTTTCCGACGAAACCACTTTTGTTGGAACCGGAATGTCAAATTATTGCTAGATTTCAATTTTCAGAATTTTTCGAATTAATATGTGAGCGTGGCGAAATAAAATATGTTTTGACTATTTTTAGTTAAATTTAAACGCCTTAAAAATAGCCATTTTTCAAACAGTCTCAGAATTCGACGAAAGTAATTTTGTTGGATTTGTATCGTCATAAGAAAGCTTAAAATATTTTTTTAAAATTTTCTGAGTTCGTATGTGGCCCCGGCATATTTAAATGTACGGTATATATTTATTTAATTAATTTTCAATGTAAATTTAAATAAAATATTTACAGATTTCGAAATTGGGCCACGGGACCTGTCCCATTGCGTTCAGAAGGCTTCAAAACCTTAAGAACGACAGTCGTTGGGCCTAATTCTGAGTTAGTGGCTGAACGGGCCTTAATGGACTAATTAATTTATAAAATAATATAAATATACCGTATGAAATACGGTAGAAATACGAAACCTAATTCATTTCTCATGGCCGCCGTATTCTTCTATTCAATGGCCATCGTCTCTCCAAATTCAATCACTAATTTCTCCAAATCCAGACAACGAAAATCAACAAGCTATATACCAAATCGAAGAGCGTTCAGAGCTCTTCAAATCTGTACGGAGATGATGGGATGTAACGAAGTAAGGCGATCGGATTTTGGCCACGAAGGGCGCGGCTTTGGGTTCGGTTTCACGGTGATGGGGTCCAACGCGTCTGTCGGCGGTCTGGGCGAGGGTGGAGGCGAGGTCGGCGGTGCGGGCGGCGGTGTCTGATCAGGGTTTAACCCCCTCTGGTGGCGGCCGACGATGAGGAAAGCAATTCGAAGGTGGGTTCTCTTGTTTCCAGGGAGAAACGAACGTGAGGAAGAAAGGGATTAGTCCTATAAGCATGTAATTAGATTTATTTAATTATAATTAAATAAATAGTGTATTCAAATCTTTAAATGGCGATAACTCTTTCATACAGCGACGAAAACACGAACCGTTAGTTGCGTTGGACTCGTATCAGCAAGCACTACGACGTGAAACTGACTAGGACTGAAACGGAGCACATCAGAATTTTGGGTAATTTTAGATCTGAACCATACAGTATTGGTGAGAATTTCTGATTTAATGATTTAATAAATTTAGTAAATTATTTTATTATTGTTAAATAATTATCTGGTTGTTGTTTAATTGGATCTGCGTCGTGATAAGATTGTAGATTTTGTTTCTGATTGATTGTAATTCTGTTTGATGTTTGATATGTTATTGTAATGGATAATTAGAGTTCCATGTATGCTAATCCATATTATGATTTATACCTTTTAATTGAATTGATTTAAATAATCAATCCATACAAATTATATTATGTCATTTCTTTTAATTGAATTGATTTAGCTAATCAATTCATACAAATTATATTATGTCACTTTTTGTATTTATTGGGGAAAACAAGAAGACAAATATATCTTTATTTGCGCTCCTCATCGCAAATAAAACTCACGTATTAGAAATGAATTTATATTTGCGCTCCTTATCGCAAATAAAACACAAATGTTAGAAATACATTTTTATTTGGATTCATTATCGCAAATAAAACATGACTAGCAAAACATATTTATTAAAACCAAACATCCGCTTTTGTCAAAACATATCTATTAGAAACAAAACATTGAATTTTGTCAAACATGGTTATGGAAACAAAATATTCATTTGTGTCAAATTTTGTTGATTTAAAACAAAAGTAGTGCTTTTGTCAAAACCTGTTAGTGTAAACAAAAGTAATGTTTTGTCGAACATGTTAACTGAAATAAAATATATATTGAAAATAAAAATTAGTTCTTTTATTTGCATTCACAAATGCAAATAAACATTTAAATTAAAGATTATTCTTTTATTTGCATTCACAAATGCGAATATATATTAAAAGTAAAGTTTGTTCTTTTATTGCACTACTCGGTGCAAATATTCTTTGATAATAAAATTTGTCCTTTTATTTGCATTTACTAATGCAAACATACGTTTAAAATAAAATTTTATCCTTTTATTTACATTTACCAATGCAAATATACATTGGAAATAGAATCTATTCTTTTATTCGCATTCACCAACGCGAATATATTTTGAAATCAAAATTTATTCTTTTATTTGCATTTACAAATGCAAATATATTTTGAAATTGAAGTTTATTATTTTATTTACATTTACATATGTAAATATACATTGAAATTAAATTTTATTCTTTTATTTACATTCACATATGTAAATATGCTATGAAAATAAGATTTGTTCTTTTATTTGCATTTCCAAATGCAAATATATATTGGAAAATAAAATTGTTCTTTTAATTGCATCCTCTAATGCAAATATACATTGGAATATACCAACGTCCTTTTAATTGTCATTAGAGTATATAAGAAAATGTACGTAGATTAAATTTGCCGTCTAGTTGTGTCAAAGTTAGATTACAATAAAAAAATTCATTGTATTGTTTTACATTAAAACATGATTTTTGGCAAAATATAGTTATTCAAAAATAACATTCATTTTGTCACTCTAAATGAATGAATTGAAAATGTTCATTATTTTGTCATTATAAAAGAATGAATAACTAGACATTCATACTTTTATCATTAGAGTACAATAGACAGAAACACACATTTTTGTCTAAATTAAAGGAATGAAACAAAATATAGCATTTGTACGTTAGATTAGAATTGAAATAAAGGATTTCACCTTTATTTTCAATTAGTTAAAATGAAATAGTGTTAAAATTTAAGAGGTACATTTTTATTGCCATTTTATATACAATAAAAGGGTGAAAATAAAAAGGTAGTATTTTTATCGACATTCTATATGCAATGAAAATAACAGATTTAAAGGTAATATTTTTATTGACTTGTTAATATGCAATAAAATAGAAGAGCTTAAAATATGAATCACTGCTTTTTATTTTGTTAAACTAGAATAGTTGACAAAATAAAATTACGACTTTATAATCACTTTGTTGAAATAGAATTGTCAACAAAATGCCTATATAGCTTATATACATTTTTGGTTGAAACTAAACTTTTATGCAAATAGGATAATCATTTTTATTGGCATAATGAACAATGAAATTTATATGCAGCGATACTAATCATTTTAAATTACATATCATACAATTGAATTTATAGGCAAATATATAAAAATCACTTTTTATTTGCAGTCTATATTAGAATTTATATCCTAAAATAAGAATGATATTATCGGTCAAATACATACATTAGGAATGTAGAGGGAAATTATTTGAGTAAAATACATTTTTATTCGACATTAGAAATAAATGACATGTTTGATTATTATCATCAACTTGTTAGCGGAACTGAAATTGGTTAAATCCATTAACCAATTATTTGTTTATTTTTATGAACTGTTGTTGGTTGAAACCCCACACGGGTGTTGGGATGAAAATTCACATACACTAATCCCAATATTTAGTTGTATGTTGATCGTTAGATCGACAGGCTGCGATAAGCATTATTATTTAATTTTAACGCTTACACAGTGGAAATTACACTTTGGATGTAATGGATGACTTGACGATTATACTGTTATTGTCATATATATGTTGTGTGTGAAATCCATATAATCCAAATTATATGGTAAATGTTTGAGTCACATTTAGATTCAAGTGTTCTTTTAAAAAAGAATATTTTTACATTAGAAATCCTTTTTATATAAAGTATATATATATATTTTCAAAATATAGATTGTTAATTAAGTATATGTTAAAACAAGGAATATTTGTAAAAGATAAAGATTTGTAAAATAAAGAATACCTTTCATTTAGAGTCTTTATATATAGAATATTTTTTTTATGATTATTTTAAAATATATTTTTAGAAGGTTACTAGCATATGCAGTTATATTTTGTGATATGAAATAAATTGAGGTGTGAAGTGGATTTATCGTGGACGATGTTTTAAACGACATTTGTCCTTTAATCCAATTTACATTGAAATTATTATTTGGAATTTATAAATCTATTTTATAGATTTAAAAGGGCATTTTCTAAAAACCAAGTTTTTCCAGTTTAATACATTAAATAGGAATTATGTGGAAATTCGATTGGTATTGATCGAAATGGGCTTCTGTAAAAGAAGACTGATATTATATATGGAATTTAAGAGGCTTTGCCGTTATTCCATTTATACTATTAGTCCGATACAGAAATTCATATCGATTATGTATTGATTTGAAATCTGTGGAATTCCATATTTTGGAAATTTATTTATAGATTTTATTTTAAATGTTTATCTTTGATAAAATTAATGAGAATCTTTTAAATTGAATATCTTATTAAAAGAATATTTTGAGTTGGGATGTGATGAAATGTGTGATTTTCCAATATTTGCTTTTAAATCCCAAAATACGCGAGTTATTCAGAAAGACCGGGTTTAACCCATTCTGAATAATCATCACGACGATCAAGAGTCAAAGACGAAGACGGTGATTGAAGACCGAAGGTTTTCACATCGTTGGGATGATGATGACTGGTATCTTGAATTGGGATTGACCTTCCAAGGCAAGGTATTTGGTAATGATCGTCCAAACGCATTTGGAGATCGACGGACACGTTGTTTCACTCAGACCCAGAGCGGACTTGTAAATGGATTGCGTGTCTGACATTGTATTCCTTTTCTACTGTATTTGTTGAACGCTACTGATTATATATTTCTGTTTGGTGGTGAAGAATTTATTCTTTACTTATCACCCTTCTCTAAGACGTATGAGCTTAGAGGTTATATATATATATATATATATATTGGTAGATGATCAATAATATGGTTGGGTCTGACAATGTGGCACGCCAAGATGCAAATTGATCAAGGCTTTTGTTGAAAAAGCAGGGCCTTGTGGAATGATCAAAGCATAGCCTATTACGGCATAGCTTTGTGTATATCGTGACTTCGCGAGCCTCACACCCCGGTATGAGTCAAAAACGGGATATGGACCGTAGGGAGTGCACACGTTTCTTTCTAGCTAGAGTGGTGTCAGTGACCTACCAGCCCTGACATTTTACTTATGTGGATGATGGATTTTGAGGCGCCTCGGATTTTTATAGACCGATAGTGGTCATATTATAGGTCCAAAGGAACCGGGAAACATGTGTTTAGGCATAACCAATCCACTGCCGATAGGCGAGGACCGGCCCTACCGCATCCAAGGGTTCACTGCGGGGGATCCTGAGGCATTTGCTAGAGTGTCTCGAATCGGAGAGGAGCTTGCCCCTAGCCTCGACTCATGATGGAAATCCAACTTCCAATACGACCTTGCGGTTTTGATTGTAGAACTAGTACGACGACATAGTATATGGTACCTATGCCGTCTAGGATTGATATTATATTTGAATGTTTTAAATATATATATATACACACTAATAATAATATCGTTTTTACGTATCAAGCATCTTTTGACCATTATAAGGTAAAACCCTATCCTCTGGTGTGCGTTGCATTATGTGATGGGACTTGGGTCTTATAATGGTTTCATTTTTCTAAAAAGCATTGCGTTATTTGACGATTTACTTTAATTATGCACTGGCAATCCAATGGAGTAAACACGTTCCGCATTAGCGGCGTGGTCTTATGATTAGCCTACTTATTAGATAAGTTAAGTATAGAATTCTCACACCAGTCCCATGATTGACCTGTAGTTTGTTTCACTTTGCAAACTCGGGTGCCCTCTTTCCACACGGGCAGTCGAGTAGCTTTTTGCAGATATAGTTAAGCAGGATCCTCGATTAAAGTCTGAAGCTGGGTCCAGAATATTGATGGCCTTCCGCTGAGATTAGTTCCGCTGCAATGTATTTAATTAATTTAAATGTATCTTCCGCTGTATTATTTATCGATGTACTCTGATATATTCTGTACTCTGATGTAACATTTATTATTGATGTTATAAAAGTCTGTGTTGTTGTTCTGATGTGTTGTATGCCCGAAGTTAACGTACGCGGGTTTTGAACGGTCTTGATCGATCTTGCGATCGATTGGGGTCGGGCGGAATCCGGGCCGTTACAGGTTAAGTGTTGCCTTCTTGCGTTAACTTAACCCTACCACAAATTAAGTTATATTGGTTAAGTGTTGACCTCTTGTTTTTACTTAACCTTACCACAAATAAAGTTATATTAGTTAAGTGTTGTCCTCTTGTTTTTACTTAACCTTACCACGAATCAAGTTATATTGATTAAGTGTTCCTGATTACTTAACCCTACCCATTCGTCATGTTATACTGGTTAAGTGTTTCCTATTAACTTAACCCTAGTCATTCATCTTGTTATAATGGCTAAGTGTTCTAAGTTTACTTAACCCTACCTTCTAGTCTAGTTAACATGTTTAATTGGTTAAGTGTTCTAAATTTACTTAACCTCACCACTTGTCTAATTAACATGTTATAACGGTTAAGTGTTCTAAATTTACTTAACCTCACCCATCAGTTTAGTTAACATGTTGAATTGGTTAAGTGTTTCCTTAATTGACTTAACCCTACCAATCTTGACTTAGCTTTATTAAAGCACCAACCACTCACATTAGACAGGCATTGTTGTGGTCACTGGATGTGCCGGTCGGTTCCAGGCCGTTTTATACCATAACTCAGTCTAACCTCGGGTCCTTTTTGGGCTCAATGCACTAACCAACCACATTAGACAGGTACTGTTGTGGTCACTGGATGTGTTGGTCGGTTCCGGGTAGTTTTACACCACAACTCTGTCTAACCTCGGGTTAGGCATATTCGTCTTTTGCTAAATTTACATGTTTGTCATTAATGTCAAGTGTACATGTAAATTTTCTTCAAATGTTTTCATGTCACATTATTTTAATTATGTTCATAACTTAAGTTATGTTCATAACCAATGGTATATAAATTACACCATTTCATGGCCTTACCATTTACATGGTTATGGGCCCACCTACATCATTAACATGTTATAATTTAATGTCCATCCCAACTTTACCCCCGTTTATACGTTCGCATCAATCACATAAAGTAATTAGGCCCGTAAATTAGCCTAATTTATAAACAAGAGGTAAAAGAAGGTAACGTGCCTAATATAAATCCCACCAAACATATGTCATGTAATGTTGACATAGAACATCATTCATTTCAACTAACATGTCTAATGAACTTGCATATGAATTGGACTAAATAATCACAAGCCTAAACATGTTAATATGTAGATCTAGGCATATGTAAACATAACTTGGTTTATAAACTAGCATATGTCATATTCATGACATAAACATTACCAACGCATGTATAAGTTTAACTTTAACATGTAGATGCGAACTAGATCTAACAATAATGATCATATGAACTTGCACGAATCCACTTTATAAACATGCATATATATATATATATATATATATATATATATATATATATATATATATATATATATATATCAAGTTTTGGATCTAACACAAAACACGTAACTTACATATGAACATATATATATATATTGACTTGGATCTAACATAAAACATGTAACTTGCATTAAATAATATGAACATATGTATAGATCTTGACTTGGATCTAATTAGCATGGATCTAAACACATAAAGTTGTAGATCTAAACAAGTAGGCAATGGATCCAACATAAAACATGTAACTTGCATTAAATCATATGAACATATGCATAGATCTTGACTTAGATCTAATTAGCATGGATCTAAACACATTAAGTTGTAGATCTAAACATGTAGGCATATGGATCTAACATTATTTAGCCTAAAAACTTGCATGTAACATATCATGAAAAGATTATCAAACTTATATGCGGTATGATAGTTTCATTCCCCAAATCATAATAGGTTCATCATTAATTCCTATAAGATAAGTCCAATAAAGCACAATCATTCCAGGACATACATGACAAAATTATCATAGGAAATGGACATGAATCAGCATCATCATTATCATACAGCTTGGTACAATTCTATTTTTCATTTGATTACAAATCACGTCATAAATTTGTTCACATCTATAAGATAACTAAACTTACAATCAAAAGGAAAATTTTGATTTCGAATCTGTATTCTGAAGTTGAAATGCTTGCCTTGGTTGTGGACTAATCATTGTTTTAATTTAGATTTGATTTGATTCGTCGCTTTTAATTAGTTTCTATCTTGCCTTTGAGTTGAAAGAGATGACAGCTAGGTTTAGATGAGAGTGAATAATAGAACTAGGTTTTAGGTTTAGTGTCCTTATATAGTTGTAGAGAGTGTTTTAGGACCATTAAATTAACCCTGAACCATCAGAACCAATCTGATGCCACATCTTCTTTAGAGCGAATCGGCCCACGGGTTGATAGCCAAACACCCTGAATCAACCCCTAGTCGACCCAACGGAGCTTGGGTCGACCTCAAAAATGGGTCGGTTCGGTTATTACCCCTCTCGATTCGCTGCTTTAAACTTTTTTGCATATTTATTTATTTAATTTTTATATATATCTATATATATTTTTCTCATATGCATACAAACTTCAAGGCTTAATGACTTCTTCATAAGGTATCCGTTTTATGGAAACCAAATGTATATCTTGACCAAAATTTTGAGACAAACGTAATAAGGCAACCCATTTCACTTAATTCTACTTCTAAAAATTAAGTGTTCTTGAATTTGTTAATTTTAATACTCTCAGAAAATTCGGGGCGTTATACCTATGTTTGGATCTATGTTAATGGGATCTAAAATTCAAGTTCACGTTTACATGCCTAATTGGATTTGTGTAATTCTATGTAAGTCCCCGTTCATATGCTTAAGATTCATATTAATTGGATCCAAAATGCATGTTCACATTTACATGCCTAATTGGATTTGTGTAATTCTATGTAAGTCCCCGTTTATATGCTTAAGATTCATGTTAAAAATGCAAGTTCATTGTTTTATGCCAAATTTATATGACACATGTTTAGTTAGATCCTTATTATTTTATGTTGTGGGAATGGTACATGCCCCTTTTCTTTTCCCTCTTGTATATAAGTTAGGATAAGTTACGAGCCTAACATTCTATGTGAATTTTGCGACCGTATGACGGGGGTAACATTGGGAAAAACCTTAAATTTCAAATTATTGCATAGTTTGGCTCATAATCGTATAAATTATTAGTGGCATAAATTGGTATAATTTATATACCTAAAAATTATGAAAATGATTTAGTGGGTAAATGGGGCATGACTTGAATGGCAATAATTGTGGATAGTTTACATATAAATATGAAGGGTAAATATGTAAATTAAGTAAAAGACGAATATGCCTAACCCGAGGTTAGATTGAGTTACGGTGTAAGACTGCCCGGAACTACCCGGCACATCCAGCAAGCGTAATAATATAGATCTAACGTGAGAGGTTAGCGCATCAAGTCCAAAAGAACCTGAGGTTAGATTGAGTTGCGGTGTAAGACTGCCCGGAACCGACCGGCACATCCAACGACTGCAACAATACGTATCTAATGTGAGTGGTTGGTGCTTTAATGAATGAATTAAAGCTAAGACAGGAATGGTAGGGTTAAGTTAATTAATGCAACACTTAACCAATATAACATGTTAACTAAACTGATGGGTAGGTTTAGGTTAATTTGAGAACACTTAACCCTTTTAACATGTTGATTAGGAAACCCTAGTAAATGGGACCCATTTCAGCAGTAACCCACATAGATGTATCATGGTACCCTGAACTAGGCAGGGTGGGGCACGATTACTGGGCTGATTATAAGCGGTCAAAACAACGGTGGGTGGTGCGTCAGTGTAGGATCCAATGGAGTGCGGACGTGCACATACTCCGGAGTGGAAAAAGCAGGCACTGGGCATCAGTAGTTATACACTATGCATCTTAAATTGTGTCGGGTTGCCACAATAGGATTTGATACACCCCATGGAGGAACCAGCACAGGTATCTACAATCAAGTGGGGACAAATGATACAAGTAGTGAATATATATACGAGTAGGAGTCGGTCGATAAAGGGGATCATTTATCTTGAGCACATGGTGCTAGTTGAAACACTTGTAAGTGGGTGCAGAGAAATTGTAATGAGTGCGATAACATATTCAGTTTTAATTATCTTATTTCTAGGGTGATGTCCTAGGTTTAGTTTATTCATGTCATGATCCTTTTTCCTGTTTACATGCTAAATAATCACTGGACTTACCAGACTCATGTCTGACCCATTTTTCTTTTGTCTTCTTTTCTTCCGTCCCCCCCCCCCCCAAGGTCTACAGGGAGGGAATAATTCAGCTTAGTTCGGACCATTTCCAGCTTGAAGAGAGTAGATGTATTGCTTGGATTCTCTTTCCTTGGGCTATGGCTTTGGATACTCTCTTATTGGAGGTTTATGTTGCCTTATTGTTATTTCATGCTTCTTTATGTTTTAATCAAGACAGAGATTTTGTTGTAATAATTTGGAAGTTGGTTTGAGACAGTTGTTGTAATGTTTTAATTGAACCACGTACTTAAGAAATAAATTTAGTTTTTCTGCTGTTTGTGTGTCTGTCTTGTAAATTATCTATATCATTTACCTATAATGCTCCACCGATGTTAAGGCATTCCCTTTGTGAGTGACCTTAACAAAGGTGGGGTGTTTCACTTGGTATCAAAGCTGATGGTTGCTAGATCAGATAAAAATTTTGGAAACAAATTTTCAAAAAGAAGTTTAAAGAAGCATTTTCAAGAAAAAGTGTTGTTTTTATTTTAAAAGGTATAATCCCCCAAAGCCATATGCATTATCTTTCTATCCTTTGTTTTGATTCTTTTCTTTTTCATTTCAGCATGTCCCTGGATCTTAACCTTCCAAAGGGCGTACCAGTACCTGGCTGGTTCATAACGTACCTGGAGGCTAGGGCTAATGACGCAAGCCCAACAGACGTTCCTCCTCCTCCAGTTGCAGCTGTTCCTCCTCCTTCTCCTCCTCCTCGTGCAAATGCTTTCTCAAAGATATGTAGAGACTTTCGAGCCATGGGTGGAAAGAACTTTACTAGGACTGAATCATTTGTGGAAGCAAGAAACTGGCTTAAAGAAACTGAGGACTTGTTTGTTATCTTCGAAGTGGACGATAGGTAGAAGATACGGTTGGCCATATGGTTGCTTAAAGACGAAGCCTCTTATTGGTGGGAAATTACTAATGCCGAGAGACCAGTTGAAACTTGGGAGGATTTCAGAATGAGGTTTGAAATGAAATTCCTCTCACAAGCTAAACATATCCTACAGATGGAGAAGTTCTTAGCTCTCAAACAGGGAAGTATGTCGATCAAGGAATACGTCAACCAATTCAACCAGCTGGCTAGATTTGGACTGCAGTTAGTGAACACTCCCCATAAGAAGGCTCTCCGTTTTGTTAAAGGGTTGAATGAGCCACTGCACATCCTAGTTATGTCCCATATACCTATGGGTGCTACTTATGAGAGACTGGTGGACATGACACTGTTACAGGAGGAAGATAAGGATGGCAAGAAAGAGGCAAAGGTGGAAGTACCTTAAGACAAGAAAGTGGAGGGATCGTAGAATAAAAAGACAGACTCAAAGAAGGGCGGGAAGAACAACAAACCCATGACAAGAAGAAGTGTAATTTTTGTGGTATTCCTAGACATCTGATTAAGGACTGCAGAAAGAAGAAGAGGAAGATGGGTGGTTGTTTTCAGTGCGGCGAGATAGGACACATGGCTAAGGACTGCCCAAGAAAGCAAGGGCAAGGGCGGAGGACTGGATCTACTTCTAGAGGACAGGATCACGCTCTCATTGAACCTCTGCAAGAACCAGGTAGAAATAATTCTGTTGAAAGTTTAGTTTATCTTTTTGATCATCCTGTTCGTACACTCTTTGATTCTGGCGCATCGCACTCTTTTATATCTAATGCTTTAGGTGAATCTCTGCACCTAGACACTTGTATAGTAGAGGATCCCTTGGTTGTTTCAAATCCAATTGGGGGCTCGGCTTATTTGTCAATGATTTGTTTGGATTTGGAAATTTCTATAATAAGCGTTGGGTTTAGATGTAATGCCTATGTTTTGGGATTCACAGGCTATGGGTTGATTCTAGGCATGGGTTGGTTATCCAGTAATAGTTCCATCCTCGATTGTGAAAAGAGAGTGGTTAGACTTATGACTCCCTCGGTAACACTCTCGAAATCTCTTGCAATCCCATGAATTCTGTTATGCTTAGCTACCTAGAATCTCTTGATGCGTCTGTTGAAAACTAGCAAGCTGTTAGAGTAGTCCGTGTATACTCAAATGTATTTGGAGAGGTGAAGGGCTTACCTTCGAAGTGGGAGATAGACTTCCGCATATACCTTGTTGATAATGCAAAACCCATAGCTCTACTCATTAGACACATGGATCCAAGGGAGAGGAAAGAGCTCAGTAAGCAAGTTAAAGAGCTACTCGAAAAGGGGTTTATAAGGCGGAGTATTTTCGAATGGGGTGCTCCAGTAGTATTCACAACCAAAGCAGATGGTTCACTTCACCTATGCATTGACTATAAGGAGCTAAACAAGATGACTAAGAAGAATAGGCACCCACTTCCAAGAGTGACTTGTTTGATCAGCTTGTAGGTGCATAGGTTTTCTCCCAACTAGATCTGGCTACCGGGTTTCATCAGCTAAGAGTAGCTGAAGACAGCATTGATAAGATCGCGTTTAGAACCCCAAATGGTTTCTTCGAATGGCTTGTCATGCCTTTCGGCTTGACAAATGCACCCGCTTATTTCGTTGACTTGATGAGCAGGGTGTTCAGGTAGTTCCTTAATAAGTTTGTGGTGGTCTTCGTAGACGACATTTTGATTTTCTCGAAGAATGAAGAAGAGCATGCTTTGCATTTTAGGGAAGTCATGGATACTCTTCGCGCACATCAGCTGAAAGCCAAATTCTCCAAATGTCATTTCTGGAGAGAAGAAGTAAGGTTTCTTGGACATGTGGTGTCCAAAGAGGAATAGCTGTGGACCCCACAAAAGTAGTTGCAGTGCAAGATTGGAAGGTTCCATGGAATGCTACCGAAGTCCGAAGCTTTCTCGGGCTAGCGGGATTTTACCGGAAGTTCATTAAGGAATTTGCGAAAATCTCAGCCTTACTCAAAGATTGACAAAGAAGAACTTAACTTTCGCTTGGGATTTGGATTGCGATGTTGCTTTCCAATGTTTGAAAAGGGCTCTAACAACAGCCCCAGTTCTGACATTGCCTGATGGGAGCAAAATGTTTACCATATACACAGATGCATGCGGTACAGGATTAGGCGCTGTCTTGATGCAAGAAGGCAAGGTAGTTTGTTATGGGGGAAGGCCATTGAAGGTACATGAGAAAAACTACCCAACTCATGATTTGGGGCTGGCTGCCATTGTTTTCGCTCTTAAGTCATGGCGTCGTTACCTGCTAGGAGAAAGGTTTGAATTATTTACTGACCATAAATTGTTAAAGTACCTTTTCTCACAGAAAGATCTTAACTTAAGACAACAAAGATGGATGGAATTTCTGGCCTCATATGATTTTGAGATTTCCTATACCCCTGGCAAGGGCAATGTGGTAGCAGACACCTTGAGTAGAAAGAAGCTGACCTTAAGTCCTCTCTTTGAAGAAAGGCAAAGCTTGGAGTACATAACAAACTTTGACTTTAGACCCTCCTTTGAATTTGTACCTGCTTTGTTAGCATTGTTAGAGGTGCGACTTACTCTTTTGGACTCAATAGGAACTGCGCAACGTGAAGACCCTCAGCTAGTTGATATGATGGATAAGCTAATTAGGAGTGAGACTTCTAGTCACCTCAATAGATACTCCATCGATGATAAGGGTTGGTTGAGATGGAAGGCTATGCGTCCCACAAGCAAGGGATTTGGTGAAGACGGTTCTCGAAGAAGCACACCATTCTAAGCTGACCATACACCCAGGTGGAGACAAGATGTATAAAGACATAAAAAGGGTTTTCTTTGGGAATGGCATGAAGAGGGATGTAGCTGAGTTCGTCACTAAGTTCTTGATATGCCAGCAAGTCAAAGAGGAGCAGAAGAAGCCTGGTGGTCTGCTTCATCCTCTAGAGGTCCCACAGTGGAAATGGGATAGCATTTCGATGGACTTTGTTGATGGGTTGCTTAGGTCAAGAAGGGGCAATACGAGTATTTGGGTAATGGTGGACAGGCTCACTCAAAGCTCTCACTTTATACCTGTTAAGAGTAGAAGGACCGTCTCGTCCTTAGCATCCATTTATCTTAAAGAGATAGTTCGACTCCATGGGATACCCTCCAGCATAGTGAGTGATAGAGATCCTATCTTTACGAGCGAGTTTTGGAAGAGTTTGCAAGAGGTTGTAGGCACACAACTATGCTTAAGCACGGCCTATCACCCCAAATCGATGGTCAGACAGAAAGGGTGAACAGAGTATTAGAAGACCTCTTGAGATTGTGCATTCTTGACTTTGGAGGAACATGGGAGGATCATCTTCTTTTGGTGGAATTCGCTTACAACAATAGTTACCAAGCCACCATAAGCATGGCACCCTTCGAGGCTTTATATGGAAGACCATGCCGATCACCAACTTGTTGGTGGGAGTCTACAGACAAGCTCGTACTTGGGCCACACATGATTAGAGAAACTTCAGAGAAGGTGGACTTGATAAGAAGACAAATGAAGACTGCACAAGATAGACAGAAATCCTACGCAAACAAAAGAAGGACTGACCTTGAGTTTGAGGTTGAAGATAGGGTGTTCCTTAAAGTATCTCCTTTGAGGAATGTCATTCGCTTTGGGTTCGTAGGAAAGTTAGCACCAAGATTTGTAGGACCATTTCCTATCGTTGAAAGGATTAGGACGATGGCTTACAGAGTAGAGCTACCCAAGAGACTGGCTAGAGTTCATAATGTTTTTCATGTTTCTCAACTACGAAAGTGCTTACATGAGTCATGCGGAAATTGTGGAGCCAAGTATACTAGAGGAAGTAGAAGTGGAACGAGAAGCGACTATGAGAAGAGTTCCAACTCGTATCTTGGGTACAGAAGTCAAAAATCTACGCAACTGTGAAGTCAAGCTTGTTAAAGTTCAATGGAGTAATGCTGAAGAAGACGTGACTTGGGAGACTAAGGACAAGATAAGCTTGTTAAAGTTTATACATGCTTGTATCTACCTTTTTTAAGTATATCTCCTCGGTCCCATTCTTTATCCTTAGGTAGAAACCAATGGATGTAAACATGTTATGATTGATGGTTGCAAGTGGTTGCTCGTGGATGCATATACACATATTAGGTGTTAGATCGGCTCAGTCACTTTCATATTGCATATGCATATATGTATTTGTATATGGATTGAAACCTGGTGTGTTATCATATGGACGTTGCATTTGTATGAATGATTGTGCACTCATGTAGAAAGTATGATTAGGAATAATTGCATGCATAATGGACTCATGGCACTGACATAATTTGCATTAAGGAGGTCAACTGAATCAGTAGACCGCCTGATTTTACATTAGATAAGGACATATATACACACACACTATGCATACAATCATGAAAGCATTAGAAATCTTTTAAGGACAATGGGTGCCGATGTGTGATGGTTGAGTAGATGGACGATTGGATGGTAGGATATACATTCTTCTTAACTTGAAGATTTCGAGGACGAAATCCTTTAAGGAGGGGAGAATGTAACACCCTGTATTTTCTATGTTTATTAATGTAACGAATTAAAGAATACTTAATTGTAAAATTGAGAAATAAGGGAAAAGAGTTACGCCATTGCGTTCGTCTCGGAATACTGCTTGAGATAGAGTCCGAGTTTGCGTGAATCGGACTCTGTATGAAGAAGTTATGGAGTTTAGAAGATTTCATGTTTAAACAGAAAATTAAATAATTTAATAATTAAATAAACAAAACAGTTCGAATTTTGAAAATCACGTCAATCAGCTGGGCGGGAAAATTCCCGCTTATAGGGTCGACTCCCCCTGGCGGGGGTCGACATAGGTGTCGACTGTGGTGTCGACCCCGCCATAGGGGTCGACCCCCTCACCCAGATCCAAACAGTGACGATTCTGACATGTTGCTGAGTCACTAGGGTATAGGTGGCAAATTCTAGATAGCTCTATCTAGTCTATACGGTTCTGATTGATCCTCGGTTGATTTAATGGCTCACATAAGTCTAAACCTCTATAAAAGCAACCCCAACCCTCAACCCTAAATCACACAATTTCATTCCAAGGAGCCACCATGTTGTCCATGGTCAGCCTAGCATAGCCACCATTCTTCTCCTACTAGGAAGCAAACTAGAAAGCAAGTTAGAAGCTACGAATCAAATCTAAATTAGAGAATCGATATTCTACGTCAAGGGATAGCTTTTCAGTTTTAGAAAACAGATCCTAGAAAACAAGATTTTTCTTTTGTTTGTAAGTCCTGTTATTATTTAGATGTGAACAATTAAAAGTCATGATTTGTAATAAAGTGAAAACTAGAATTGTGCCTAGTTGTAAGATAATGGTGATGTTGATTCATGTTTATTCTTGTGATGATTCTATCATATATGCCTATGAGACTATTGCGGTTTATTGGACTTATCATGTTGTATGTTAAACCAATCGTGTATTGTATAAATTTGGTGGCTCCTTCATGTTATGTTACATGCAATTTTTTAGGCTAATTCATGCATATGTTTAGATCTACATTCTCCTATGTTTAGATCTATGTTAATTGGATCCAAAATGCAAGTTCACATTTATATGCCTAATTGGATTTGTGTAATTCTATGTAAGTCCCCGTTCATATGCTTAAGATTCATGTTAATTGGATCCAAAATGCAAGTTCACATTTACATGCCTAATTGGATTTGTGTAATTCTATGTAAGTCCCCGTTCATATGCTTAAGATTCATGTTAAATGCAAGCTCATTGTTTTATGCCAAATTTACATGACACATGTTTAAATAGATCCTTATTATTTTATGTTGTGGGAGTGGTACATGCTCCTTTCTTTTCCCTTTTGTATATAAGTTAGGCTAAGTTGCGAGCCTAACATTCTATGTGAATTTTGCGAATGTATGACGTGGGTAACATTGGGAAAAACCTTAAATTTCAAATTATTGGCATAGTTTGGCTCATAATCATATAAATGATTAGTGGCATAAATTGGTATAATTTATATACCTAAAAATTATGAACATGATTTAGTGGGTAAATGGGGCATGACTTGAATGGCAATAATTGTGGATAATTTACATATAAATATGAAGGGTAAATGTGTAAATTAAGTAAAAGACGAATATGCCTAACCCGAGATTAGATTGAGTTACGGTGTAAGACCGCCTGGAACCGCCCGGCACATCCAGCAACCGCAACAATGTATATCTAATGTGAGGTTAGCGCATCAAGCCCAAAAGAACCCGAGGTTAGATTGAGTTGCGGTGTAAGACTGCCCGGAACCGACCAACACGTCCAGCGACCGCAACAATACACATCTAATGTAAGTGGTTGGTGCTTTAATGAATGAATTAAAGCTAAGATAGGAATGGTAGGGTTAAGTTAATTAAGGCAACACTTAACCAATACAACATGTTAACTAAACTGATGGGTGGGGTTAGGTTAATTTGAGAACACTTAACCATTTTAACATGTTGATTAGGAAACTCTAGTAATGGGGACCCATTTCAGCAGTAACCCACATAGATGTATCATGGTAACTAGGCAGGGTAGGGCAAAACAAAGGCGGGTGGTGCGTCAGTGTAGGTTCCAACGGAGTGCAAGCGTGCACGTACTCCGGAGTGAAAAAATCAGGCACTGGGCATCAATAGTTATACACTGTGCATCTTGAATTGTGTCGGGTTTCCACTATAGGATTTGATACACCCCATGGTGGGACCAGCGTAGGTATCTACAATCAAGCGGGTCGACCTAAAAAATGGGCCGGTTCGGTTATTACCCCTCTCGATTCGCTGCTTTAAACTTTTCTGCATATTTATTTATTTAATTTATATATATATATATATTTCTCATATGCATACAAACTTCAAGGCTTAATGACTTCTTCATAAGGTATCCGTTTTATGCAAACCAAATGTCTATCTTGACCAAAATTTCGAGACAAACATAATAGTGCAACCCATTTCACTTAATTCTACTTCTAAAAATTAAGTGTTCTTGAATTTGTTAATTTTAATACTCTCAGAAAATTCGGGGCATTACACCTATGTTTGGATCTATGTTAATGGGATCTAAAATCCAAGTTCACGTTTACATGCCTAATTGGATTTGTGTAATTCTATGTAAGTCCCCGTTCATATGCTTAAGATTCATATTAGTTGGATCCAAAATGCAAGTTCACATTTACATGCCTAATTGGAATTGTGTAATTCTATGTAAGTCCCCGTTCATATGCTTAAGATTCATGTTAAAATGCAAGTTCATTGTTTTATGCCAAATTTATATGACACATGTTTAGTTAGATCCTTATTATTTATGTTGTGGGAATGGTACATGCTCCTTTTCTTTTCCCTCTTGTATATAAGTTAGGCTAAGTTACGAGCCTAACATTCTATGTGAATTTTGCGACCGTATGACGGGGGTAACATTGGGAAAAACCTTAAATTTCAAATTATTGCATAGTTTGGGTCATAATCGTATAAATTATTAGTGGCATAAATTGTATAATTTATATACCTAAAAATTATGAACATGATTTAGTGGGTAAATGGGGCATGACTTGAATGGCAATATTTGTGGATAGTTTACATATAAATATGAAGGGTAAATATGTAAATTAAGTAAAAGACGAATACGCCTAACCCGAGGTTAGATTGAGTTACGGTGTAAGACTGCCCGGAACCAACCGGCACATCCAGCAAGCATAATAATATAGATCTAATGTGAGAGGTTAGCGCATCAAGTCCAAAAGAACCTGAGGTTAGATTGAGTTGCGGTGTAAGACTGCCCGGAACCGACCGGCACATCCAGCAAGCATAATAATATAGATCTAATGTGAGAGGTTAGCGCATCAAGTCCAAAAGAACCTGAGGTTAGATTGAGTTGCGGTGTAAGACTGCCCGGAACCGACCGGCACATCCAACGACCGCAACAATACGTATCTAATGTGAGTGGTTGGTGCTTTAATGAATGAATTAAAGCTAAGATAGGAATGGTAGGGTTAAGTTAATTAATGCAACACTTAACCTATATAACATGTTAACTAAACTGATCGGTGGGTTTAGGTTAATTTGAGAACACTTAACCATTTTAACATGTTGATTAGGAAACCCTAGTAAAGGGGACCCATTTCAGCAGTAACCCACATAGATGTATCATGGTACCCTTAATTAGGCAGGGTGGGGCACGATTACTGGGCTGATTATAAGCGGTCAAAACAACGGCGGGTGGTGCGTCAGTGTAGGATCCAACGGAGTGCGGACGTGCACATACTCCGGAGTGGAAAAAGCAGGCACTGGGCATCAGTAGTTATACACTATGCATCTTAAATTGTGTCGGGTTGCCACGATAGGATTTGGTACACCCCATTGAGGAACCAACACAGGTATCTACAATCAAGTGGGGCCGAATGATACAAGTAGTGAATATATATACGAGTAGGAGCCGGTCGATAAAGGGGATCATTTATCTTGAGCACATGGTGCTAGTTGAAACACTTGTAAGTAGGTGCAGAGAAATAGTAATGAGTGCAATAGCATATTCGGTTTTAATTATCTTATTTCTAGGGTGTTGTCCTAGGTTCAGTTTATTCATGTCATGATCCTTTTTCCTGTTTACATGCTAAATAATCACTGGACTTACCAGACTCATGTCTGACCAATTTTTCTTTCGTCTTCTTTTCTTCCGCCCCCCCTAAGGTCTGCAGGGAGGGAATACTTCAGCTTAGTTCGGACCATTTCCAGCTTGAAGAGAGTAGATGTATTGCTTGGATTCTCTTTCCTTGGGCTATGGCTTTGGATACTCTCTTATTGTGGATTTATGCTACCTTATTGTTATTTCATGCTTTTTTATGTTTTAATCAAGACAGAGATTTTGTTGTAATAATTTGAAAGTTGGTTTGAGACAGTTGTTGTAATGTTTTAACTGAACCATGTACTTATGCAATAACTTTAGTTTTTCCACTGTTTATATGTCTGTCTTGTAGATTATCTATATCTTTTACCTATAATGCTCCACCGAAGTTAAGGCATTCCTTTGTGAGTGACCTTAACAAAGGTGGGGTGTTTCATTATTAGTAGATACCAAATCATTTATTTAAATGGTTTCTAATCTATTTTTCATGCAAGGTCATTTTACAAATCATCTTCCAATAAACTGTATTTATTTATATAAACATTTTTCTCACTCGTATGAGTAATCCAATTAAACGCCTTAGTAAAACGAGTGGTATGAATTGCTTGCATTTTCTTCGATGGTTAATTCTTGAACACATTTGATTTATATTATGGAAATGATCGTAGTGTATCTTTTTAGTAGAATATACAACTTGTTAGTAAATATTCGAGTAAAGAGAGTGGTTATTAGACATGTAACTCAACTCCTATAATTATTAACTTGGAGTAATTTACATACTTTTGATCAATTGTGATCTTTTTGAGACTTAGACTAGCTTTATATGAAATCTCTGGGTTGTGGAATTTATTTCACATTTTTTAAGGATCTTCGGATCATTTTGAGGAACTTCGGTTCATTTTGTTTCGACGGTCTTTGGATCGCCCTAAGGAAATATGATTCAATCTGAGCGGGGTCGCGACCCGTGGTTTTCAGACCATCCCGAGCAGCTTCGGCTCAAATTTGTAGGTTATCCACCAAGAGATCTTGTCTCAAACAAGATATACGTGTGGGTGAGTCTTCAGGCTCCCATCCTGAGACAGGCCTCCCCCGTTTTGTGATATTCTGTATTTCTTTTTGTTGATTTTTCGATTTTTGTGTTTTGATATGACATATCAATTTGAGTTGTTTTTATCAAATATTATCGATTTTGTGTTGATTTAGTAGGTGATATCATTTCTTATGAGTAACTACATAATTTAGAATAGGGTATTCTATTGTAGCACTGAGATATCCTTGAGATATTATGAGGACGTTTTGCGGTTTCACATTCTTATGTGAACATTGTTTTAGTACATATATGTCATTGTCGGTTATATCTCTTATTGTATCCCATTTTAATGTGATAAGTATAGCCAAACTGATCCGTTTATTGTTTATTTTCTTACAAATAACACCCAGATCATACCTAGGTGTTGCAAGTGCTTCCATATGACTTTTAGCAGGGATATGAATTGAATTTCGGCTAACTATGTTAGCGTTGTAGTTTTTGGTGTTTTATGTATATGAGATAGAGACTCCTTATCTATATATATTCTTTTGGATAGAACTTGTACCTATTCTTTAGTAGCATAATGGATCTTGTATGACCACTATCTTTGTGTACACACCGATGTGTTATATTCATATCCATTTCCGCCTTTGTGATGTGAATATCTGTGACTGATTGTGATATATATTTTGTATTTGTTTCCGAAGAGATTACTAACCACTATATAGTTGTTGTTTTTTTGCTATGATGTAGATGGTCGCTCCCCAATAGCCTTATTCTTCGTGTTAGTTCACAACATTACCTCGTAATGTCCTTGGCTAATGAGACTATAGAGGTGGGACGTCCCAGCTTGGTATCAAAGCTATCTTCAGAATAATATAGAATGTTGTGGCAAGGATTATGTCCTAAATCTTATTAGCATTTGTGTCATAAGATCTAGATTGATTGTTGAATGTCATTCTACCCTATCTTGAGTTGTGATTCCTTATTTGTTGAATCGAATTTATTCGAACTTGTTTTGTGAATAACTTTTTTCTTTCTTTTTATAGAAAAGAAATGTCTAGGCGTACCCGCACAAATTCCGATTGATCTAGTGCCCCTTCTGTGGGAGGAGTGTTTATGACAACACAATTGCTTCTTGATCCAGTGACTGCTGCCCAAGCGGTAGGAGCCTCTCCAATGCCTACGCATGCCAAATCAGGGTTTGCTAGTTTGTGTAGCCATTTTGCTAAGCTTATTGAAAAGTATTTCAGTGGTTCTAAAAGAGTGAAGGAATCCCAAGCACGGATTAAATTATGCGGCTGCTCCTTTTCTCGCATGAATCTTGTGGAATTGCATTGAGTTTAGGTGGCTTCCGGTGTGCTCCAAGATAAGGCTCTTGATTGGTATGAGCTCATGATCTTTGAAATTGAAGAGAAAGACTTAACATGGAAGCAATGCCAAGAACAGTTCGAATCAAAGTTTATACTCGAGGGCGAGAAAATAGTGTTAGCCTGACGCTTTGAATATCTTGTTCAAGTTAAATCTTCTATAGCGGACTATGTCGCATCTTTCGACTCTCTCCCTAAATATGGTCTTGAGTATATTAATATCGCCTAGAAGAAGAGTTAGAGATTTATGTATGGCTACAATAAAAATATCAAGAAGCCTTTACTACTTAGGTTAGTTGAACCTTTTGATGTGCTCATTGATATCGCGCTTCGTCTTGAGGAAGCTGATAAGGATAACGATGTTGAGGTCGAGGACTCTAAAAACAAAATCTTCAACAGGAAGAGAAATTCCGGCAACAAACCCATATCTTTCCTTAATAAGAAAGGAAAGAAAGTGGCTTCGGAGCTCAGACTTCTAACTTTAGTCTTGGGGAACGTTTCAATTGCGGATCAAAGCGGTAATAAGTGGCCAAAGCCTCGCATTTTAACTATTTCAAAGCTCTGGTTCATCTAATATCTTCGTGCCCTAAACATCCAAGTAGGAATGAGGGAAATTAAAATGTTGTGCAAGCCCCCAGCAACACTTCTTTCGATCCAAGTAATTTTTACTCTATCGATTATGGATGATTGAGTTTGATGGATTTCCTATGCGAAATCTTTTTGATATAGGTACATCCCATTCTTTTATATCATAAAAACTTGTTGATGGATGAATTCAATATGGATTACGAATTTGGTCTGCGGATCCTTGACGCTTAGTTTATTATGTGAAGATGACGAGATAATTTTGTGTGGGTATTCTTTCTAATCCTATTTGTATGTGATGCACTATTGAATCTTTGGAATTATATTGGGAATGGATTAGTACCACTATGGATCCCATATACTATGTCCTCAGAGCACTATCCATCTTCGACGTTCTCAATCTGTTAATCAAATTTTTGTTACACTTGATGATTCCAGTTCGGATTCAATGTCCTCTTTATATTCTCTAAATCCAATAGACGATGATAACGATGATGAGAGGAAGTTATTTCTCGAATCCATGTTATCCGAGAATTTTTCGACATATTTGAGCCCATCTTAGGATTACCGCCTAAGCGAGAAATTGAGTTCCAAATCAGTCTAAGCCTTAGCACTATACCTATTAATCGTCCTCCTTATCGATTGTATAATAAGGAAAATGAAAAGATGCATAAGAAATTATCTGATTTAGAGGAGTAGCAGTTCGCTCGCTCTAGTTCCTCACCTTCGGGAGCTTCTGCAATCTTTGTGAAGAAATCGGATGGTGCACTTAGGCTATGTGTCGATTAATCACAAGCATAATGATCTCACTATCTAGTATAAATAGCTTCTACCGTGGGTCGTTGACTCATTCGATCCGCTTAATTGTGCTAAAGTCTTTTCTCAACTAGACTTAGCTACCGGGTTTCATCAACTTCGTATTGCATAGAATAGTATTCCTTTGACTTCATTTCGTACCCGGTATAGATCTTACAAGTGGCTTGTGATGCCATTTGGTTTGACAAATACTCCGGCTTATTTCATTGACCTTATGAATCGTGTTTTCAAATACTTCCTCGATTGATTTGTGCTCATCTTTGTTGATGATATTCTTGTGTATTCTAAAATTGAGGAGGAGCATGAAAACCATCTTCGTATTGTGTTCGAAACTCCTAGGAGCAATCAATTGAAAGCTAAGTTTTCCAAGCGCCATGTTTGGTAATCTCGTGTGAAATTCTTAGGTCATATAATTTCCAAATCTAGAATTTCTGTGGATGCTTCAAAGGTTGAAGCAATTCAAAATTGGAAGAGACCAGAGAGCGTGATGGAAATCCGTAGCATTCTTGGATTGGTGGGTTACTACCGTCGGTTCATAAAAGACTTATCTAAAATTTCCATGCCGCTCACAAATTTGACTAAGAAGGGAGTCAAATATATTTGGTCGAGCCATGCTCCTATTCATTTCAAAAGCTAAAAGATCTCCTTTCCAATGCTCCTATTTTGTGATTCCTGAAGGAAACAAAAACTTAGTTGTATATACCGATGCTAGTGGTATTGGTTTAGTTCATTCTCATGCAAAAAGAGCATGTAATTGCATATGCTTCTAGGAACTTAAAGTCGTCTGAGACTTGATACGCCAGTCATGATTTAGAGCTCGTGGCTATTGTTTCCACCTTCGAATTTGGCGTTACTACCTTTTGGGAGAGAAGTTCTCTTTTTTACACCGATCATAGGTCATTTATTTATTTTCTCATAAGGAATTTAATTTGCGGCAACAACATTGACTTAAGTTCCTAGCTTCATATGATCTCGATATTTTTTATACTCCCGGTAAGGGAAATATTGTTGCTTATGCCGTTAGCTGAAAGCTACTAGTG
This sequence comes from Allium sativum, assembly GCA_030737875.1. Classification (NCBI taxonomy): domain Eukaryota; kingdom Viridiplantae; phylum Streptophyta; class Magnoliopsida; order Asparagales; family Amaryllidaceae; genus Allium; species Allium sativum. The sequence continues at coordinate 222,801,356 of CM060927.1, read as the reverse complement.
ATTTTGTCTATGATGATATCCGAGTGGAAAGATCTCAAAACTTTATCCGTTTGCAAGATTCAGAGTCTCCGAGTCTCACTCATATGTTGTATAGGCTTGAGGCTCATCCCTCTCTTTTAGATTGCATTCATGAAGCATAAAAGCTTGATCCTAAAATGGCTCACCTAAGCCAAAGTGATAGGGATAAGTCCTATGTTGAGGAATTGAGAGATTTTGATATTAATTCTCATGGAGGCATTTGAAAATTCGGATGATTTATTATGCCAAACCTTTTTAATTTCCGCAAGGATATTTTAGAGGACTCTCATTGTTCTAGATTCTCTATTCATCCAAAAAGTAGAAAAATGTATGCGTACATTTTAACGACCCGGGGAATTTGCGACCTGCTTATCAGCATAAACTCAATGTCGACTATCCAAGCATCGGAAATACCGGATAATTAATGAAAGAAGTTAGAGGGTGAGGATAGATAAGATAGAAAATTAGAATAGAAGAAGAAGAAGAACATACAACATAATCAGAGTAATACGAATCTCAAAGTGGAACGAATAAAATATAACATTACTTCGAAATAAAACCAGTACATGTATACAATAACATTTATCAGAGTACAACACTTACAACACAGCGGAAATAAACAATTGCTATAAAATCTTGAAGCCTCCTGCTCCAAGCTCTCAGTTTCTGTAAAATCCTGACTACTTGACTTCTCGTACAAATTTGGGCACCCAAGAGTTTAGGGAAAACAAAACAAAATAAACTCCGGGTCAGTCATGGGACTGGTATGAGTAACCCAGAGTTTATTTTGTTTTGTTTTCAAAGTTATGTTATATTTCATTTTGTCAGAAAGAACATCTTGTATACATATACTGGATACAAATATAGAATATAACATAACTTTGTTGACATACTGGTTTTATTTCAAAGTTATGTTATATTTTATTCGTTCCGCAGTGAGATTCGTGCTACTCTGATTCTATAGTATGTTCTTCTTCTTCTTCTATTCTAATTTTCTATCTTATCTATCCTCACCCTCTAACTTCTTTCATTAACTATCCAGTATTTTTGATGCTTGGATAGTTGACATTGATTTTATGTCGATAACCAGGTCGCAAATTCCCCATGTCGTTACATACATGAAGTGACTATCATTGGGAATTAAATTTAATATCGCCTATGTGACACCTCACGTCTGTTATTGTCACTCTTTATCAGAATGCATTAAGTTTTGTGAAGCGTTGTTGGTAAACAGAAACAAAAACATTACAAGATAGATATAAAATAACAGCGGAATTTAAAACTTTATTAAACAGAAAACATCATGGTCTAAAACATAGTTACGTCATAACTCTGAAATACAGAAATCCCATTACATCAACTTCAACTTTTGTTTTATACAAAAATCATCAGAGTACAGTAATGAAAGAAGTATAATAACCCATAAATATAGCCATATCAGAGAAGACAGGAAATCAAATCGGTGCATCTAAGCAGCTCCAAGCAGAATGAAAGAGAGAGTCCAAATCAAGCCTGAGTATTCTCACCCTGAGAACCTGGGGGGTGTTGAATAACGAGATTTTGATCGATGCCAACGACTGAAGCTACTATAGGAATCGAATCACAAAGATAAGGTTTATATATATATAAATATATAAATATAAATAAATATATATATATATACATTGAGTCGTGTTAGAGTTATGTTAAAATCTATCCTCAAGTATACACGAATGTGCAAAACAAAGTGTTATATATATATACATACATACATTTATATACCTTTTAAGATGCCAGAAATATATAAAAACTGGCTTACTAGTCGACTGATAGAAAATCAACCAGTCGACTGGTCAACCAATTTTTGTATATAACAGCTAGTTTTGAAAATCTTATTTATACGATTTAATTCTACCAATCAACTGATGATTTTTAACCAGTCGATTGATTCAACCCAGAAACTATTTTGTGAAGAGTCACCATCCTTCATGAAGAGATTCCTCTTCATTAATCAAAGGAAATGGACATAAATTTTTATAGAAACTATTCATGAAGGATTGCTATTGTTATACCATTATATAAACAAGTTTAATCATGTTTTACAATCACCGATTTTAGCCGAAATATACTAAGATTTCTGATCATCATTCTATTCTCTCCATTTATATTCTTTGCAATTAAAATCTCTCCAATTCAAATTCTTGTTGAATCCGTGAATCAATTTAATATCGTTTGATTCAAGAAGCAATATTCTTCCTAAAATCTTCGCATTTAAAGTATATACTCGAGGATCAGATTATAGGAAGGTTGTACTTAAACTATCGGCTATCCGTGTTGATTTAAGAACACAAATCAGAAGTCAAACACTTGTAACTGTTGAAGACCTGTGTAATTGCTCAGACGAGATGCATCCTTGTTGGGGATCGGGTGTACTGACCTATTCCTCCGGGTTAAGAGAGGGCGTTGTTAGTGAATTCCGAAGAGGAGCATCGGGATTGGACGTAGGGCAGGAAGTCCGAACCAGTATAAAAACTCCTGGTGTCTCTTTTACTTTATTTTCCATATTTACTTTGTTTGCATAACTATTGCATATTATTTAGCTAGCATATCACTTAAATTTCTGCAATATCCATATAGATCCTTTAACTCGTACACATCGACTCTTTTCAATTGGTTCCAAGACAAAATGATCAAACTATTGTTGGAACAAAATGGGTTTACAAAAATAAAGCAGATGAATTGGGAAATATCACTAGATATAAATCTAGACTTGTTGCACAAGGTTACAATCAAGAAGACGACATAGATAACCTTTGCTCCAATTGCACGACTAGAAGCAATTCAAATATTATTAGCAAACGCTTGTCATCATAACTTTAAATTATATCAGATGGATGCTAAAAGCGCTTTCTTAAATAGCTACATTAAAGAATGAGTATATGTGGAACAACCGCCACTATTCACTCATGAAAAATATCCTGATCATGTTTACAAACTGAAAAAGGCATTATATGGTCTGAAACAAGCACCTCATGCATGGTATGAGTGTCTAAAAACTTACTTGTTATATTCAGGATTTCAAGTTGGAAAGGTTGATCAAACACGTTTAATCAAGAAAGATCATAAAGATATTCTAATAGTTCAAATATATGTATATAAGATTATTTTTGGATCGACAAATGATCAATTATGTCAAGAATTTTCAAAAATAATGACCAATGAATTAGAAATGTCACACATGGGAGAACTATCTTACTTTCTGGGTTTTCAAATTAAGCAATTATCTAATGGGATTTTTATTAATCAAGAAAAATATTGTATTAATTTAATAAAACGTTTTGGAATGGAAAACACGTCATGTAAACCTACACCAATGAGTACATCGATACATTTAGATAAAGATGAAAACGGTAAAAGTGACAATCAAAAGTTATATCGAAGCATGATAGGTTCACTTTTGTATTTAACAGCAAGTATACCGGATATTATGATGAGTGTTTGCTTATGTGCCCGATTTCAAGCTAATCCAAAAGAATCACATTTAAGAGCAGTTAAACGAATATTACAATATTTAAGTAGTACTAAAGACTTTGGACTCTTCTATCCAAAAGACTATTCCTTTGAATTAGTTTCATATAGCGATGTTGATATTAGAGGCTAACGAACGGATCGTAAGAGTACAAGTGGAACATGTCACTTTATTGGTAAATCGCTTATGTCTTGGTTTAGCAAGAAGCAAAATTGTGTTTCATTATCAACATGCGAAGCTGAATACATATCTGCTGCACTAGCTTGTGCTAAGGTATTATATATGCAGCAAACACTAAAAGATTTCAATGTAAATTTGTCCAATTCCATAATCTATTGTGATAATACAAGCGCAATAAATTTATCTAAGAATCCGGTAAACTATTCCAGAACTAAACACATTGATATCAGACATCACTTCTTGAGAGATAATATTGAAAAACAAACAATTAATTTTGAATTTGTTAACTCAGAAAATCAAATTGTAGATATCTTTACTAAACCCCTTTTAGAGAATTCTTTCATTAAACTCCAACGAGAACTTGGAGTTGTCTCATTCAAAGATCTCTAAAATGTTCTTTGGTTATCATGTGCTTATAATGTCTTACTATCTTTTTAATCATTTACAAAGAGGGAGAGAAATCTCTCATGCTATCTATGTTATATACCATTTTTCTTTCATTATATTATACTCTTATATTTTCCATATTATTGGAAAATTGTGCTAACATTTGTGAATGCAGGAATCAAATGGTAAGGAGATAAAATTATGAACTAAAAAATTTATGTAGAAACTCAGGGGGAGCTATACATTCAGGGGGAGAAAATCCATAGTGTTGTCATCAATCAAAAAGGGGGAGAATGTTGAATAACGAGATTTTGATCGATGCCAACGAACGGAGCCACTATGGGAATCGAATCACAAAGATTAGGTTTATATATATATATGTATATATATATATATGTACATTAAGTCATGTTAGAATTATGTTAAATTCTATCCTCAAGTACACACGAATGTGCAAAACAAAGTTATATATATTTATATACCTTCTAAAATGCCATAAATATAAAAAAACTAGCTTCGACGGGTAGAAAATTGTAAAGACCCGTAACCTCCCCGTAAAGGAAAGCGTCGGATAGTTCGAGAACAAGCCACAACAGAACGCATATAAAAGAACATTTCACTGTATATTACAACAATGCATCAGATCACAAGAATATACAGAGTATGAATAAATATTACCCAGAAATATCAGAGATTTAAATTATATTTAAATACATAGCAGCGGAAAATAATACAATACACAACTAGAAGAAGATATACGGATACAAAGCTTTCCGGATATCGTTCCAGCTGTAAACCAGGATCCTGTGAATATAAATCTGCAAAACCAAAACTACTAGCTGCCCGTGTCGAAATAAGGGCACCCAGAGTTTAGGTTAAAACAATAAACTCCAGGTCAGTCATGTGACTGGTGTGAGAACTAAAACAGATATAATTCTTTATTTTAAAGTTCGGTAAATCAAGGGACCACGCCGTATAACACGGAACGGGTTTCCTCCCAAGAATACCAGTGCATAAAACCAGCAGCGCAATGCTAAATAAAGAAAAAATAAAGCTGTTATAAGACCCAGGTCCCATCACACAATGCAATCGCAAGCCGGAGGATAGGGTTTTTACCTTATAATAGCCAAGAATGCTTGATACGTTTAAAAGAAATCATTTTGATACTATTATAAGTGTATAGTGTATAAAACAACTTCAAATCATAAGTATCAATCATAGGCGGCATGAATGCCCCATACCACTATGTCGCCATATATAGGTTATACAATCAAAATCGCAAAGTCACGTATTTGGAAATTGGATTTCCATCTATGAACCGAGGCAAAAGATAGTCCTCAACCGATTCGAGACGCTCTAGCCCGCCCCTCAGGATCAGAGCTCGAGTGACCCTTGGATCGTCAGGGCCAGTCCACCGATGTGGATTAAACTTAAACCCTGAACATGCATTTCCCCGCCCTATGGGGCGTAAACGAGCCAACTAAATGACTCCATCGGTTCGAGAACGACCGATCAATCCGAGGCGCCTCGCAACAGCAACAACCACATAAGTCAAACTCGTCAGGGCGTGTAAAACCACTGACGCCACTTCTAGCTAGAAAGAAACGCATGCCCTCCCTGACGTCCACTCCCGTTTTTGGTTCATACCGGGTGTGAAACTCGCGAAGCAAACGTTACACAAAGCTACGCCACAAAGGCCGTGCTTTGATCATCACCACAAGACTTTGCTTTTCAACAGAAGCCTCGATCAATTGCCACTTAGGCATGCCACACAGGCAATTCACTCCATGCGTTTGATATCCATCAATATATAACCCCTGAGCTCGTACGTCTCAGAGAAGGGCGTTAAGCAAGAGAATAAATTCTCCGCCGCCAAACAGATATATATTTAATAGAGATCAATCACACGGACTAAAATCCAATGTCAGACACACAGTCCATTTACAAGTCCGTTCTAGGTCTGAACGAAACCGGAGGCACCTAGTACCCCGCATATCCATCGATCTCCAAGTACGTCTGGACGATCACCAACTGTTTCCATCTTCTTGGGTGTACAGCCCAATCAAGATCATCAGTAACCACCCAAACGACGTGAAGACCTCCGGTCTTCGACCATCGTCTTCATCTTCGACTTATCGTCGTATCAGTTATTCAGAATGGGATAAACCCGGTCTTTCCGAATAACTCGCGTATATATTAAATAAGTGTTACACAAACACAACATACGCCTCATTCCAATTCATCAGTCACTAACCGTAAATTAATCAAGAGAATAATTTCCCAAATATTAACCCCGAAGGCCGAAACCAACATCAGATCAATATCCAGAAAACCATTCTGCTTGGCCAACCGACAGTTAGTTTCTAAATTCACATTCATAGGGAAAGGTTCCCGTTAATTTTATCAAAGATAAATTCTTGAATTTATTCTTTAATCAACTTTTGAATATCAATTCAAACTAGTCGGGATTAGCGAACCTTACCGAAGTAATCATTTGTTTTAATTTCCCAATCCCAACCTATTCATCCCATGAAGTAAAACTGGTAGTACTTCATATCTAACACCACGGTGTTATCGGTAAATTCAATTACCATTTCACGTTCAAATCTAATTAAAGATTTAACTATCGCCTGGAGCAAAACTGGTGATACTCCACTTCGATTATTTCAATCTAATTAAAGATTCATTAAAACTCCACTTAGTTTTAATCTGTGACTGGGTTAAAGAATCCGTGTCATTTAAAAACACAGTTCACAATAAACCCAAAATCACCTTCATTAATTATCGGGTTAAAGAACGAGTGTTATTTAAAAACACTGTCCACGATAAACCCAAAAATCAATTCCCTTAATTATCGGGTTAAAGAACAAGTGTTATTTAAAACACTGTTCACGATAAACCCAAAAATCAATACCAATTCAATTCCAATTAAATATCATTTAATTGGTACACTTCATTAAATCTAAATAAAAAGATTTAATCTTTTCTCAACTGGGTTCAAGAACAGTGTTAGTGAAGACACCATTCACGACAAACCCAAATCACATTCCATTATTCAATACAAGGCTCTGAATAGAAAATATATCGGCTTATATTCAATATCGAATTCTACGACTAACAAATGTCGTATTGGAAATAACGATACAAATATATATCTTTCAAATTTCCATAACAACACCTGTAATATCACGAATTCCAACATCGAAATATTCCGAAGACAATTTCGATTCAAATCCACTCCAATGCAATCATTGGAAATTTTGGTTATTTTCAAAACCATTTCAAATTCACTTTATTTATTTAAAAATAAATAGAATTATAATTCTAGTTCAAAACTAGTTCATTTCGATAAAAATCTATTTTTATCTTTTCAAATATGGAGTTTTTCATCCCAAACTTTCACAAATCATCTCTTATGATTTTACACAAATTATTACTATTTTTAATAATTTTATCAAGGCCCGTACAGTCGATTTCCATCAACGGCCATCGAACTGCACTTACAGCGACCTTTTTCGAATTTGATTTGGACGTATCTCCAAATCCAACCGTTAGATTTCAAATTTCTAACATTCATTAGAAAGCTCTTTTCGATACGAACCCAACGGTTCCGGTTTTAGGAGAATCCGACGGTCGGATCTCCCGCAATGTCCGTTTGAAATAAATGGTCGAAATTCACGAACTGCCGCGGCGCGGCGCGTTCTATTCAGGCCATTATATTATATATATAATATATATAATATATACTTCGTCGATTTCTATTTAAAACGAATTATATAAATACTTTTGAATTCGTTTCAAAAACAATTTCAACTTCCTTTTCAATTCAAATCAAAATTGAATTCTTCTTTATAAATTCGTTTCAAAATTCATTTCTATTCAATTCAAATTTCAATTCAATTTGAATTCATTTCAATTCGTTTTCAATTCAATTTGAATTCGTTTTCAATTCATTTCATTTCGAAATCGTTTTCAATTCAATTTGAATTCGTTTTCAATTCATTTCATTTCGAAATCGTTTTCAATTCAATTTGAATTCGTTTTCAATTCATTTCATTTCGAAATCGTTTTCAATTCAATTTGAATTCGTTTTCAATTCATTTCAAAATATTCGATTTCGAAATCACTTTTCAATATTCATTTTTAAGATGAATAAAATCGATATAAATATCGTTCACGTCAAAATGGCGTCAATCTAATCAACACGGCTTCATAAATTTCTATTTTCAAATATTCTATTTCAAATATTTCTTTTTCAAAATAGTTGTTATTACTAAAATATTTCGTTCAACACATGACCATTCTCAATGAATGAGTACTGTCAACACATGAACTTTTATTTTATAATATTCTTTATTTTGCAAATTGGAATGAGGCCCAATCAATTACCATATAAAGTTAATTATATGGATTTTCATACAACACATGTATACAATTACATTGAAAAATAATCAACCATCAACCAAAGTGCACTACACTGTATAAGCATCAAATATAGATATTCAACGCTTATAACAGCCTGTCAATCAATCGATCGACATATTTAATCAATCAGGATGAGTGACATTCATATTTCATCCCAACACCCGTGTGGGGTTTTCAAACAATCAAACACATATTTTATTTGTGCTGTTGGGCGATGTGTAAAATTTATCGACCCAATCAATGTCCTTCAAATAGGTGTACATAAACAAACCGTCTGGTTTGTAAATGAATATTTTATTTTATTCACTTTCACTATATTCATTCTCACGTTAAAAATTATATTTTTAACGATAAAACATTTTATTCCAACATATGAATTTCTATTCAGTTCATTTACACAATAAAATGATATTTTTATTCTCTAACATATTTTAGAAAATTTCGGCGGCATAACGGCACGATACTAGAAACGGGACGAGGCCTAGCCTTATCCCCGGTCTAGTGAAGGCCCACGCCATTCACACATCAATCAAATCAATTTCATTTTGCAAACCACAAAATTTGGAGTAAGGATCTAACCTAGCCTTACTCCTTCGCCTTATAACGGCGCACGTCTAATCCTAACCAATTTATCGATTCGATTTTTCACACCACCAATCACATTCAAACCAATATCACAATCAATAACCAAACAGCCAAACAAACAAGTCCATGGTCTGTGGACGATTGTGTCGGGTGCTACTAAACACCGTCTGCATCCTAGTATATATATATATAACTAGAAAATAAATTTGAAAGGTGAGAAATTCTCACATATAGCTATCCTAGCTCCACGGCTCTTCCTTTGCAGAAGTCTTCGTCGTTTCGCCTTTTTGTCACCTTCGTTGTCCGCTTTCACTACATATGTAAAAATCGAGTTTTTACTTCGCTATTCAATATTTAAAAAATCATATTTTTCTTCTGATGTTCAATATATAAAAATTCCATTTTTATTCTGAAGTTCAATATATAAAAATAAAGTTTTCGCCTTTATAAAAATAAACACTTCATTTCAACGTATATAAAATAAAAATCAGATTTTTATTTTGCTACATACACAAAGATGATATTTTTAAATTCTCTATCCCATAAAGATCATATTTTTAATACTTCTACTTAATAAAAATTCCGCCTTTTCTATTTTAAAGTTTAAACCTTTTAAAAATAAAATCAGTTTTAAAATTCCTTTTAAATCAGTTTTAATATCCCTTTAAAATCAGTTTTAATATCCCTTTCATGTAAAAATTATATTTTTAACTCTCTACACACATAAAAATCACATTTTTACCCTTCTACTATATGAAAGATTATATTTTTAATACTTTAAAAATATAAAAATCATATTTTTATTACTTTAAAAATATAAAAATCATGTCTTGCTCCTTCTACATAATAAAAATCCCGTCTTTCCTCCTTTTAAAAGTATGATTTTTATTTTCATTTTAAATCAGTTTTTAAAATCATTTTAAATCAGTTTTTAAAATCATTTTAAATCAGTTTTTAAAATCATTTTAAATCAGTTTTTAAAATCATTTTAAACCAGTTTTAAAACTTTAAATAAAAATCAGTTTTTAACTGTAAATAAAAATCGGTTTTTAAAACTTACAGAGGGGGGGGGGCAGTGGCGGACTTCGCTGGAGGGGACTGTGGTTGGGGCTGGTGCGGCACTGGTGGCTCCTCCACCCTGAGGCGCGGCGCGTTGACTTCGACGAGGGGGGGGGGTCTCGTCGGCTGTTCGCAGAGGGAAGGGGGGGGTCTCGTCGCCGACGTGGCGGTGAAGGCAAGGGAGGCGCGGCGGTGGAGGGCGGTGGCGGCTCCTATGGGCGGCGACGATTTTAGATTAGGTTTTTTTTTTTTTTTGTTTTGTGAATAACTGATCGGGGGGGGGGGGGGCAAACAGAAGATAAGAGGGAGGGAGGGAATAAAAATTATTTAATTATTTTATTATTTAATTTCGAAAAAGGTTGACTTTTACATATGCCCTCGAAACGAGGCCCACCGCCTGTCGTCCATAGCGTTTTACCCCCATTCCGAACACAATGGGATATGTATCGCAAGCTGATTTGATCGTTACAACCAGTTTCCTTTTGAAATTACATTTAAATCCTTATATTGCATTTTAAACGTACATTTCAAATTACCGGGGTCATATATTAACTAGAAAAATTCCAGAAAAATATTTTCTAGCTTCGTATTGACGATACGGTCCTAACAAAACTAGTTTCGTCGAATTCTGAGACCGTTTGAAAAATGGCCAATTTCCAGTCGATTAAATTCAACAGAAACTGGTCAAACGCGTTTTCCTTTGCCACGCTCACATATTGATTCGAAAAATTATGAAATTTGAAACCTAGCAATAACCTGACACTGCGGATCTAACAAAAGTGGTTTCGTCGAAATCCGAGGTCGTTTGCAAAATGTCCATTTTTAAGGGCCTGAATTCCATAGCGACTATTCAGAATTTTCAACTGGACATATCTTTTGATTCCCGCTATCAAATTTCGATTGGTCGGATTCGTTAGAAAGATATTATCAATTAGATTCCTTTATTTTTGGTTTCACTAAAATCCGGATTGTTTTGCACCCGGTACATTCAATTGAAGTTTGAAATCGAATTATCGAACTACCGCGCCATTTTCAATTCTATTTATAATTATATATATATATATTTATATTCTAACGATGGCGTATATAATATATACGTTCGATTTCTATTCAAAATAAATTTTTCGTTGATTTTATTTAAAATAATCTATTTTAAATATTCTAAATTCGCTGAAATTGCCAAAATAAAAATTTTAAACTGGCCCAGATTTTCCGGGTTGTTACAAAAATCAACCAGTCGACTGGTCAACTAATTTTTGTATATAACAGCTAGTTTCGAAAATCTTATTTATATGATTTGATTCTACTAGTCAACTGATGATTTTTAACCAGTCGACTGATTCGACCCAGAAACTATTGTGTAAAGAGTCACATCATTCATGAAGAGATTCCTCTCATTAATCAACGGAAATGGACATAAACTTTTATAAAAACTACTCATGAAGGATTGCTACTCTTATACCGTTATATAATCAAGTTTAATCATGTTTCACAATCACAAATTTTAACCGAAATATACTAACATTTCTAATCATCATTTTACTCTCTCTATTTATATTCTTTGCAATTAAAAGCTCTCCAATTCAAGTTCTTGTTGAATCCGTGAATCAATTTAATATCATTTGATTCAACAAGCAATATTCTTCTTAAAATCTTCACATTCAAAGTATATACTCGAGGATCAAATTATAGCAAGTTTGTACTTAAACTATTGGTTATCCGTGTTGATTCAAGAACACAAATCAGAAGTCAAACGCTTGTAATTGTTGAATACTTGTGTAGTTGCTTAGGCAAGAGGCATCCTTGTTGGGGATCGGGTGTAATGACCTATTCCTCCGGGTTAAGAGAGGGCGTTGTTAGTGAATTCCGAAGAGGAGCTTCGGGATTGGATGTAGGGCGGGAAGTCGAACCAGTATAAAAACTCCTGGTGTCTATTTTACTTTATTTTCTGCATTTACTTTGTTTGCATAACTATTGCATATTATTTAGCTAGCATATCACGTACATTTCTGCAATATCCATATAGATCCTTTAAGTCGTACACATCGACTCTTTTCAGGGGGGCGAAAGAGAGAGAAGAGGAAATAAATTGGGTCAGACATAAAGTCTGGCGAGTCTAGTTACTTTTAGCATTTAAATAAGTAAAAGCATCATAACATGCATGATGAGAGAGACAACAGTATCATAAGACAGGTATAACAGACTGAGCAGGATAAACATGATGGAATATATTGTGCTTCTCATGTACTTTTCTCTGCACCACTAATAGCATAATAAGAAAAAGAAGATCCCAACTAGAACAAAATGGTTGACTTAGGTGTACTTCTAGTTACAGGTTTTAACCTAACAAGAATAACAGGTAGCCCAACATGAATGACAGGTGTTACACCCAACAAGAATAGAAAGCTCCCAAAAAGCAATACTAGATGTACCCTAATTACTACCCCCAATATATCATCTCCCTATCTCGTAGATACCTTGTGCTGGCCCCACAGTAGGATGTATCACTTCCTAATAACCCGTTATTTTCAGGATGTGCACAACCATATCTATTGAAGTCACAACGTCTTATGTTCCCGAGCAAGCGTATCCATGCACGCACATGACTTCGTTGGAACGCGTCGTCGACACCCTCACCCAAGTGACCTTTTATAATCAGGTCAGTAAGCATGCCCTGAGCCCGACCTAGTTCGGAGTACTTGCTTGATACCTATATGGTTTACCGACTGAAATGGATCATACACAATAGATGATACAAGCTTCCCTCCTAGGCTTGCATCCCCACTACTATGATTTTAACAGGTTATGCCTAACAGTTTAACAAGGTTGCATAACCCCTACATGTAAAACAGGTTATGTTTTGTCGGGTATATATATACATACACACACACACATATATATATATATATATATACACATATATATATATATACATATATATATATATATCCCGCCCCCACAAGATTAACTTAACCCCCATTGATTCAAGCAAGTTCACTTAATCCCTAATCAATGTAACAGGTTCATGTAACCCCCCACTGATTTAAACATGTTAAGTATTACATGTTAACAAGTTATCCATTTATGGCTTATTAATGGACTAGACTTCTCACTTTAAGTCTACTACATGTGGATGCTAGATATGTCGGGCAGTTCCGGGCAGACTTCTTCCACAAGTCGGCCTTAACCTCGTGTCTTAGCACCGTTACGTGTATATTTATGCACTCGACCCCTCACATTAGGTTAACCACTTGTGGACGCTGGATTTGTCAAGCGGTTCCGGGCAAACTTCTATCACAAGTGTAATCTAACCTCGTGTCTAAGTGCGGTTACAGTTTCTAATTACTATAAATATAGCGATGTTCATTATTAACCAATTTTCATGTTTATCCGCGATTATGCCCCAAACCCTAGTTTGATTCAGAATACAAGGTATGCCCCCAAATTAAAGTTTAGACCAAGGTATAAATTATGCCCAAATCCCAATCATGTTCTAATATAAGTTATGCTCCAAATTAACGTTCCCCACCGTTCCCAATTTCGTGCGCTTGCATATTTCAGCGATAGGCCCAGGCTCGAAGGTAGCACGGCTATAAAAATAAAAAAGGAAAGAGGGAGAGAGGAGAACAGGAATAAGCATAATAACAAAACAGGCATAATTTGTCAGAGATAGGCATACTAACTAAATAGGCATATAGTGACAGAAATAGGCATAATGGCAGAATGGACATATGATTACAAACTTAGGCATGATAATAGAACAAGCATATTTGGAATAGGAATATGAGAACTAATCAACAGATTAGGTGAATAAGTAATAGCAGATCTGATTAGTATGATTCAAGTTATTAATTGGCACTGATTAAGATCCATCTTATGAACATGTTTGGATTACTTTTTACATGTTTACATCTAACAATAACATTGACTAACTGTGATTGGATCTAAAGAGCAGAGAAGTGATTATTGATGTCGTAGCAGAGTTCCTTAAATCCGTATAACTTGTTATTATTGAGGAATAGTCTATTTTAATTTGGGTTGGGGCAGCACCTCGATGTCTCCATTGTTTTTGGTGAATAAAACAATATGAATGAGGTCCTATTTATATACTAAGGTCAACAAATCATGTTCAGAAACGCGTCCAGGTGTACAGAAATGAATCTGCCCAGATCTGACTGGGGTCGACACCCCTGTGGAGGGGTCGACCCCTAACGGGCAGATTCCCCTCCTTATCCCGTTGTTTGATTTTGAATTTTGAATCTGTTTTTTGTTTATATTTAAATGGCTTATACGTATATAAACTTCAAACCTTGATATCTTCTTCATACAATGTCTGTTTTACGCAAACTCAAAGTCTATCTTAATCAGAATTCTGAGGCTAACGCAATGGTGCGGTCTGTTTTAGTTAATTCCTAATATTTAATTAAGTATTCTTTAGTTTATCATTATAGTGTTCTTAAAAATTATGGGTTATTGCATTCTCCCCTACTTAAAGGATTTTGTCCCTGAAATCTCCAGGTTAAGAAGAATTTATATCCTAACATCCATTATCCACCAATCACAGGCATCCATTGTCCTTAAAGATTTCTAATGATTTTATGAGCATATGCAAAAATGTGTGTATATGTCCCTTTACTAATGCAAAAGAGCAGGCGGTCTACTAATTCAGTTGACCTCCTTAATACAATGTATGTTAGTGCCATGAATCCAAATGTATGCAAATAATCCTATATATCATATAATTGCTATATGCTTGCATAATCATACACTCAGATAGATCATCGATATGATGATACACCCATTTCCATCCATAAAAGAAGAAAAATATGCACACACGTCCATATGCAGTATGAGAGTGATTGAGCTGATCTAGTGTCGAATGTGCATGTGTATGCATCCATGAGCAACCACTAGCAAACACTTGCATCCATCAAATATGACATGCTTCAAACACATGTTTACATCCATGGGTTCCCTACCTAAAGGTCGAAGATTCAATGGATAGGATATACTTAAACGACAGAAACAAGTAAGAATAAAAGCTTTGGTAAAACAAGTTAAGAACATACCCTTGAAAAGAAAAGGGTACAAAGCGCGAATCTTGTCTTCAATCTCCCAAGTTGCATTCTCGGGGCCTTCTGCCCATTGAACTTTCGTCAACCAGACCTCTTGGTTGCGTAGCTTCTTAACCTCTGATCCAGGAATAAGGGAAGGAACTCGTCTAATTATCGCCTCCCGTTCCACCTCTAGTTCCTCAAGTATACTCGGCTCAACTACTTCTGCAGTATCATGTAAACTCTTCCATAAATGAGAAACGTGGAAAACATCATGAACACCGACAAACTCTCTACTAGCTTTACTCTATAGGCCATTTGGCCAATCCTTTCGGTTATAGGAAAAGGCCCCACAAATTTTGGTGCCAATTTCCCTACAGATTCAAAATGAACCACATTCCTCAAAGGTGATACCTTGATGAAAACCATGTCTCCTACTTCAAACTCAATATCGGTCCATCTCTTGTATGCGTAGGAATTCTTCCTATCCTGAGCTGTCTTTATGCGCCTTCGAATAAGATCAATCTTTTCTGAAGTCTCTCTAATCATCTCAGGTCCAAGTAGAAGCCTTCTGTAGACTCCCACCAACAAATCGGTGATCTACAGGGAAGTTTGTACAATGCTTCGAACGGTTCCATGCCAATGCTAGCCTGATAACTATTGTTGTAGGCGAACTCTACCAAAGGAAGATGTTCTTCCCAAGTCCCTCTGAAGTCTAGGATACACAGTCTTAAACGATCCTCAAGAACTCTATTCGCCCTCTCTGTCTGTCCATCAGTCTGCGGGTAGTAAGCAGTGCTCAAACGCAACTGTGTACCTAATGCCTCGTGTAAGCTACTCCAAAACTCACTGGTGAAAACAAGGTCACGATCACTCACAATATTAGAAGGTATTCCATGTAGACGGACTATCACACGAAGATAAATTGCTGTCATCCTCTTACTCTTAACAGGAATGAAATGAGCGCTCTTAGTAAGCCTGTCAACTACAAACCAAGTACTGGTGTTGCCTTTCCTCGATCTAGACAGACCATCAATGAAATCCATAGAGACGCTCTCCTACTTCCACTGTGGGACCTCCAAAGGGTGAAGTAAACCTACCGGCTTCCTTTGCTCAGCCTTAACTTTCTGGCAAATCAAACATCGAGAAACGAACTCCGTTACATCTTTCTTTATCCCAGCCCAAAATAAAACACTCTTCATATCTTTATACATCTTATCACCACCTGGATGGATAGTCATCTTAGAATGATGGGCTTCCTCAAGGACTGTCATCAACAAACCCCCAACCCGTGGAACACAAAGCCTTCCATCTCATCGCAACCATCCCTTCTCATCCGTGGAATATCTACTGAGATGACTGGAAGTCTCCCCTCTAATGAGCCTATCTAAGATATCTGCTAGTTGTGGGTCCTCTCGCTATGAAGTTCCTATCTGATCCAACAGAGTAGGTCACGCCTCTGATGATGCCAATAAACCAGATGTGAACTCGGTGGAGGGTTTAAAATCAAAAGTGAATACAAACTCCAAGCTCTGCCTGTCTACAAACAGAGGACTCAAGGTCATCCTCTGTCTACTCAATGCGTCCGCCACTACGTTATCCTTGTCAGGGGTATAAGCTATCTCAAAGTCATAGGACACTAGGAACTCCATCCATCTTCGTTGCCTCAAATTGAGAACCTTCTGCAAGAACAAGTACTTGAGAGTTTTATGATTGGTGTACAACTCAAACTTCACTCCAAGTAGATAACAACGCCAAGTTTTAAGTGCAAATACTATGGCAGCTAACTCTAAGTTATGGGTAGGGTGGTTCTTCTCGTGAACTCTTAACTATCTACCTCCATAACATACTACCCTTCCCTCTTGCATCAGAACCGCACGAAGTCCTTTAGCACATGCATCAGTGTATACTGTGAACACCTTGCACCCATTAGGAAAAGTAAAGACTGAGGTTGTTGTCAGAGCCCTCTTCAATCATTGGAAAGCATCCTTACAGTCTATACCCTAAGAAAATGTCAGATTCTTCTTCGTCATTTTGGTGAGTGGGACTAATATCTTTGCAAAGTCCTTAATGAACTTCCTATAATAGCCCGCTAAACCAAGGAAACTCCTCACTTCTGTTGCATTCTTCGGAATTTGCCAATCTTGAATAGCAACTACTTTCGCGGGATCTACTTCTATCCCGTCCTTAAATACAACATGCCCTAGAAACCGTACCTCTTTTCCCCAAAAATGACATTTGGAGAATTTTGCCTGAAGCTAGTACGCATAGAGGGTTTTCAAAAACTCCCTTAAATGTCGGGCATGCTCTTCCTCGCTCTTCGAGAAAATCAAGATGTCATCACCAAAGACCACAACAAACTTATTTAGGAACTCCTGAAACACCCTACTCATTAGATCTACAAAATAGGAGGGCGCGTTCATCAACCCAAAAGGCATGACAAACCACTCGAAGAAACCATCTGGAGTTCTAAAGGGAATCTTGTTTATACTGTCCTCGGTCACCCTCAACTGACGAAACCCTGTGGCTAAGTCTAACTTAGAGAACACAGACGCACCAACAAGCTGGTCAAACAAATCATCTATCCTCGGAACTCGGTGCCTGTTTTTCTTAGTGAGCTTATTCAACTCTCTGTTTTCCACACATAAGCAAAGAGAACAATCCTCCTTAGTGGAGAACACTACTGGAGCACACCATTTAGATATGCTTCGCCTAATAAACCCTTTCTCAAGTAGGTCCCCTACTTACTTGCTGAGCTCCCTCCTTTCTCTCGGAGCCATATGGCGCATAGGTAATGCAATTGGCTTTGCATTATCCACAAAGTATATATGGAAATCAATCTCCCGCCTCGGAGGTACGCCCCGAACCTCCTCAAAAACATCAGGATAATCACAGACTACTGGTACAGACCATAGATCATCGATAGATGCATCAAGCGACTCTAGGAAACTAAGCATGACAGACCCTTTAGGGTCACAAGAAATCTCGAGGGTCCTCCCATGGCAAATCAAAAGTCTAACGACCCCCCTCTCACAATCCATAATGGCTAGCCAATCCATCCCTAGAATCAAACCAAAGCCCATGAAACCAAGCACGTATGCATCACATTCAAACTCGACGCCCAGCACAGATATTCTCAAACCCCGACAATTCATAGACAAATGAGCCATACCCCCAATGGGGTTTGAGACAATAACGGGATCCAAAACCATACTAGTACTAAGGTGCAGAGACTCAACCACAGAATTAGATATAAAAGAATGCGAAGCGCCAGAATCTAAAAGAGTTCTAACATGATGATTGGAAAGAGAAATCAAAACTTCAACAGAAACTTTCCTACCTCTATCTGGTACACCGGCCATGAGAGCATGCACTTGCCTTCCAGAAGATCCTGCCCTTTTGCCTTGTCCTTGCTTCTTCGGGCACACCCTAGAATATTGTCCGACCTCTCCATAATGGAAACAAGCATTCTTCTTTCCTTTGCAGTCTTTGACCAAATGATCCTCGCATCCGCAATTATGACATTTCCTCTTATCTCGAGCTTTGTCGTTCTTTTCTCCCTTCTTTTGTTGGAGTTTTTATTTTTTTCTTAGGCCACACTTCCTTATTTTGTGTTTCATTAGTCCTAGCCTTTTTCTTTCCACCTTTATCTTCCTCGTGCATCAATGCCATATCAATGAGTTACTCAAAAGTTGCTCCCATTGGAATATGAGACATAGCCAACCCGTGAAGGGGTTCATTCAATCCTCTAGCAAACCTCAAAGCTTTCTTGTATGGGGTATTCACTAACTCCAAACCAAACCTTGCCAATTGATTGAATTATTAACATACTCTTTAACAGACATGGCCCCTTGCTTAAGTGCCAAAAACCTTTCCATTTGCATACTTTGCTCGACTTGACATAGAAACTTCATTTTGAATCTCTATTGGAAATCAACCCAAGTCTCAACTGAACGCTCTGCATGCGTCACTTCCTACCAGAATGAAGCCTTATCTTTCACCTGCCAAACGACCAACTGAATCTTCCTACAGTCGTTAACCTTAAAAATCCCAAATAGATCTTCCATCTCTTCGAGCCAGTTCCTTGCTTCTACAAAGGTCTCAGTTCCTCGAAATGGATTCCCTCCCATAGCACAGAAGTCCTTACATATCTTGGAGATATTTTCTGCTCGTGGAGGGGGAGGAGAAGGAACAGCGGCCGCTGCTGGGGAAGGGGCCTCTGCTTGGCCTCCTCCAGGCATCATAGCCTCAAGATACCTACAGAACCAAGCTGGTATCGTAACGCCCTCAGGAAGAATCAGTTCCCCATACATGCTAAAAAAGAAAAGAAAAAGGGATTCAAACAGACAATCGAAAGATATTCCGTATGGCTTTGGGGAATATGTTTTTTTAAAACAAAGTTTTCTTTTAAAAACACTTTCTTTTAAAACCTATTTGAAAATAATTTTCAAAATCTTTAATCCGATCTGGTAACCTTCGACTCTGATACCAAATGTAACAACCCAAATCCGTTGATGTCACTCTTTATCAGAATACATTAAGTTTCATGAAGCATTGTTGGTAAACAAAAACATTACAAGATAGATATAAAATAACAACGGAATTTAAAACTTTATTAGATAGAAAATATCGTGGTCCAAAACATAGTTACATCATAAGTCTGAGATACAAAAATCCCATTACATCAACTTAAAACTTCGGTTTTGTACTAAAATCATCAAAGTAAAGTAATAAAAGAAGCATAATTCCCCATAAATATAGCCATATCAGAGAAGATAGGAAATCAAAGTTGTATATCTCAACAGCTCCAAGCAAAATGAAGGAGAGAGTCCAAATCAAGCCTGAGTATTTCCACCCTGAGAACCTGGGGGGAAACAGAAGAGAGAGAAGACGAAACAAAATGGGTAAGACATAAAGTCTGGCGAGTCCAGTTACTTTTAGCATATAAATAAGTAAAAGCATCATAACATGCATATAAACTAGATTAGAGAGACAACCGTATCATAAGACAAGTATAACGGATTGAGCATGATAAACATGATGGAATATATTGTGCTTCTCAACTACTTTTCTATGCACTAATACTAGCATAACAAGAACAAGAAGATCCCAACTAAAACGAAATGGCAAACTTAGGTGTACTTATAGTAACAGGTTTTACCCCAACAAGAATAAAAGCTAGTCCAATCGATCGGCTCCCTATCCCATAGATACCATGTGCTAGCCCCACAGTAGGATGTATCACTTCCTAAAGTGGCAATCCGTTATTTTCAGGATGTGCACAACCATATCTACTGATGTCACAATGTCTTATCTTCCCGAGCAAGCGGACCCATGCACGCACATGATTCCGATGGAATGCACCATCAACACCCTTACTCAAGTGACCTCTTTTTATTAGCTCGATAAGTGTTCCTCGACCCCGACCTAGTTTGGAGTACTCTTTTGATACCTATTTCGGTTACTGACTGAAACGGATCCCACACAACAGAGATATAAGCTTCCTTCCTAGGCTTGCATCCCCACTACTTGGATTTTAATAGGTTATGCCTAACAGTTTAACAAGGTTGCATAACCCCACATGTAAAACATGTTAAGTTTTGTCGGGTATATATGTATATATATATATATATATATATATATATATATAGCGCACTCAAGATTAACTTAGCCCCCACTGATTCAAGTAAGTACACTTAACCCCTAATCAATTTAACAGGTTCATGTAACCCCCATAGATTTAAATAGGATAAGTATTACAGGTTAACAAGTTATCCATTTGTGGCTTATTAATGGACTAGACTTCTCACATTAAGTCTACAACTTGTGGATGCTGGATTTGTCAGGCAGTTCCAGGCAGAATTCTTCCACAAGTTGGGCTTAACCTCGTGTCCTAGCACCTTTACGTGTGCATTTATGCACTCGACCCCTCACATTAGATTAACCACTTGTGGACGTTGGATTTGCCAGGCAGTTCCGGGAAGACTTCTGCCACAAGTGTAATCTAACTTCGTGTTTAAGTGCTGCTACAGTTCTAATTACTATAAATCTATCCATGTTCATTATTAACCAATTTTCATGTTTATCCAAGATTATGCCCCAAATCCCAGTTTGATTCACAATACAAGTTATGCCCCCAAATTAAAGTTTAGACCAAGATATAAATTATGCCCAAATCCCAATCATGTTATAATATAAGTTATGCCCTAAATTAACGTCCCCATTGTTCCCAAATTCGTTTGCTCGCATATTTCAGCGATAGGCCAAGGCTTGAAGGTAGCCTGGCTATAAAAATAAAAAGGGAAAGAGGGAGAGAAGAGAACATGAATAAGCATAATAACAAAACAAGCATAATATGTCAGAGGTAAGCATACTAACTAAATAGGCATATGGTGACAGAAATAGGCATAATGGCATAATGGACATATGATTACAAACTTAGGCATGATAATAGAACAGGCATATCAGAACTAATCAGCAGATTAGGTGAACAAGTAGTAACAAATCTGATTAGTTATGATTCAAGTCATTAATAGACATTGATTAAGATCCATCTTATGAACATGTTAGGATTACTTTTTACATGTTTACATCTAAAAATAACACAGACTCACTGTGATTGGATCTAAAGAACAGAGAAGTGATTGTTAATGTCGTAGCAAAGATCCTTGAATCTGTATAACTTGTTATTGCAAACGAATAGGCTATTTTAATCTGAGTTGGGGCAGCACCTTGTTGTCTCCATTGTTTTTGGTGAATAAAACAATGAGAATAAGGTCCTATTTATAGCCTAAGATCAACGAATCATATTCAAAAATGCGTCTACGTGCATAAAAATGGATCTGTCTGGATCTGACTAGTGTCGACCCCGAGGTCAATATAGAGGTCGGCACCCCTGTGGAGGGGTCGACCCATGAATCGACACCTATAAGGGATGAGGTTGACCCCTAACGGGTCGAGTTCCCCCTTATCCCGATGTTTGATTTTAAATTTTTAATCTGTTTTGTTTATATTTAAACAGCTTATACATATATAAACTTCAAACCTTAACATTTTCTTCATACGATGCTCGTTTTACGCAAACTCAGATTATATCTTAAGAAGAATTCCAAGACAAAGCAACAGTGTAGTCCGTTTTACTTAATTCCCAATATTTAATTAAGTATTCTTTAGCTTATCATTATAGTGATCTTTAAAATTACGGGGTGTTACAGCTAACTTGTCAAGCGTTCGATTACATGTCAATTCATTAAGGTCGAACACCAAAAACCTCGCAGGTTATGGCAACCTTTAGACATCCCCTTATGGAAGTGGTGGATCATGTGACGGACTCCCCCGTTTTCGATTTGGCCATCGTTTATAGGTGATTGTGGATAGACTTACAAAATCTTCACACTTCATTCCCATTCGATCCAATCGAACCATGTTGCTCTTGGCCAAACTCGATGTTAAAGAGATTGTTAAATTACATGGGGTCCCCACTTAAATAGTTAGTGATCGTGATCCCTTGTTTACTAGAATATTTTGGAAGGGTCTTCAAAAAGATTTGGGAATGAAGCTTGAATTTTGCACCGCTTATCATCCTCAGTCCAGTGGACAAACGGAGCGTGTGAACCAAATTCTTGAAGATCTTTGTGCATTTGCGCTTGACTTTGGTGGAAGTAGGGAAGATCATATTCCAATTGCTGAATTTTTCATATGATAATAGTTTCCAATCGAGTATTGGTATGTCCACTTTCGAAGCACTTTGCGGAAGGTCGTGTCAATCTCCTTCGAGTTGGCTTAAAGTCAAAGAGAAACTAGTCCTAGGTCCAGACTTTATTTGTGATTTCATAGAAAAGATTGACCTCATTCGTCACAGAATGAAAGAGACTCAAACTCGAAAAAAAATCCTATGTTGATAGCAAAAGAAGGAAACTAGAGTTTTTTTGTCGGTGATTTTATGCTTATTCATGTTTCATCCATGAAGGGTGCAATGCGATTCAATCGATCGGGAAAGTTAGCACAAGATATATTAGTCTGTTTCCCATCACCGAGCACTTTGATCCCGTAGCTTATCATCTTTCATTACTAGCTCAATTCTCTTCTATTCACGATGTGTTTATGTTTCTCAACCATGGAATTGTCTTAGAGATTCTGTTTCTTTTCTTGAGCCGAATCTAGTCAAGAAATCAAGATTTCACTGAATTTAACTTATTAGCAACAACCTATTCATATCATTGCTACAAAAGCAAAACGTCTTCATAATAAAGACATCCACACTTGTGAAAATCCAATGGTATTCTGAGCCTAAGGATTATTCTTGGGAATCTAGAGAATTTATCGAGTGAAATCATTCGAACTTACTCTCTCATGCTTTATGAGTTGAATTACTTGATTTAATCTATTTTTATATAGATATTGATGATGCTTGGTTGTTACTTTTTGGGTTATTCCTTAAACAATTATGAGGATGCAATTCCTTTAAGGATAGAGACTATAATAACCCGCATATTTGACGTTAATATATCTAAACATTTTTACTCGAATATGACGTCGTAATGCTAATATAGGTCCAAAATATCACTTTTTGCATATGGTTGAATCACGACTCGGACCACTTCCGTTAAGTTCAAAATGTCATTTACGATATTTAAAACTATAAATATCGATGGGTTTGGACTAGTGAATTTCGGGACTTTGAGTAGGGATTTGTTTGTAAAGGCTAGCCCATTAACCTTAAGTAGGCAGCCCTTATATGATAACTCCACTCACTCACTTCATTTATCACTTATTCATTTCTCTTCACAAATTCGTAACTCCCAAGCCCTAGAGGAAAAGGAAATTCCTAAGCTTCAATCTACACTTAAGAAGATTGATTTAAGTGTGTATTTAAAGACAAGAAAGGAAAGCTCAATCTTCATCTTCTCCTACTCAACTCCTCTCCAATCCTTATGAATACTCAACTCTTAGTATTCTTGTGTGTTTGTATATAGGTTGAAGATTTGTCATTTATATTCGAAGAGAGGTTGATTTAACTAAGTTTTGGCTTATCTCCTCACTTCTAACAATCAAAGGTGAGTTCTTAGGAACTCACATCTATGTAATCAAAAATGTAGGTTTGGCATGTGTGCCCTTGGCACTTTTGTGTTTTGTATGCATTGGATGAATTGGTTTGTTTGCTTGTGAACTTCCCAATTTATGAGTTTTGATATCATTTCGATAAATTCTAGTGTAAACCTTTCTATTGTTATCCTTGAGTTGATTCGGTGAGCCTCGGAAGCTTCATTACCGTTTGGATAACATTTTAAGTCTTCGCATTTCATCCAAGCTCGATTGAAAATCGACTAAACATATAAAGCTTAGGCATGCATATGCCCCCGCCTAATTCAGCCAAAAGAATATCACCCATCAACTGACTAACCTATAGGCATTTAAAAAAATATTATTCCAGATTCATTTGACTAAATTTATCAATTCAGCCGACTAAAATTTAGGAAACGGAAATGAGTTTTTGGAAATCAAATTCAGCCAGCTAAATCATAGATTTAGTCGACTGAATCATGTTTTCTGCTGTTGATCGATGTCAACCATGGTCAACAGTCTAATTTGATCCAAACTACTTCCCGGGCGAGTTTCGGATGGTTTGCCTTTTTTCTGTGTTTTCTCAGTGCTCTAATTCATGAATTTTAGCAACATGATTTTATGAACTTTTGATTTACTCATTGTGAACGAATTTATTATCGTTATTTATGAGATTTAATTTATGTTATTAAAACATGAATATTGAGATCGATTATTATTACGATCGATATTTTACGAGAATTGTCACTTCAAACTATAAAGGGTTTTATATTATTAGTGGACATCAAATCATGTATTTAAATGGCTTATAACGCTACTTTTCATACAAAGTCATTTTACAAATCCTCTTTTAATCTACTAGTATATATTTATATAAACCTTCCCCACTCATATGAGAAATCAAATAAATGCCTTAGTGAAATTAGTAGTATGAAACACTTGTGTTTTCTTCAACGGTTAATTCTTAAACTTGTTCGATTGAAATTGTGTCAATGATCGCAGTGTATCTTTTTAGTGGAATATAATTCTTGTTAATAAATATTCAAGTAGAGCGAGCGGTTATGGGACATGTCGCTCAACTCTTATAATTATTAACATAGAGTAATTTACATTACTTTCAATCGATTGTGATCTTTTTGAGATTTAGACTAGCTTTACGTGACGTCTCAAGGTTGTGGAATGCATGTTGCATTTTTTGAGGATCTTCGGATCATTTTAAGGAACTTCGGTTCATTTTGTTTTGACGGTCTTCAGATCTCCCTAAGGCATTTTGGTTCAATCTGAGCGGGGTCGCGACCCGTGGTCAAATTCGGCTCAAATTTATAGGTTAGCTACCTAGAGATCTCGTCTCTTCCGGATACACATGTGGGTGAATTTTCGGGCTCCCATCTTGAGATAGGCCCTCTATGATATTCTAGATTTCAATTTGTGGACTTTTTGAATTTTTTGTTTGGATATGAGATTTCAATTTCAGTTGTTTTGATAATATATTATCAATTTTGTGTTGATTTGATAGGTGATATTTTTTCTTGTGAGTGGCTATATAATTTGAATGGGGTATTTTATTGTAGCACTGAGATTTCCTTAAGATATTATGTGTACATTCTGGGGTTTCACATTTTTATGTGAACATTGTTTTATTACATGTATGTTATTATCTGTTATATCTCTTATTCTATCTCAGTTTATTATGATAAGTATAGCTAGACTGATCCTTTCATTATTTAGTTTCTTATAAATAATACTTAGGTCAGGCCGAGGTGTTACAGGTGCTTCCACATGACTTTTAGTTAGCACTATGAAGTGACTTTTGGCTAACTACGTTAGCGTTGTAGTTTTTGGTGTTTTATGTATATGATATAAAGACTCCTTATGTATACATATTATTTTGACAAACACTTGTACCTATTCTTTTGTAGTATAGTGGATCTAGTATAACCACTATCTTTATGTACACACTCATGTGTTATATTCATATCTATTTCCTCCCTTGTGATGTGAATATATGTGACTCATTGTGTTATATATTTTGTATTTGTTTTAGAAAAGATTACTATCCACTATATAGTAGTTTTTTTGCTATCATATAGATGGTCGCTTCTCAATAGCCTTATTCTTGATGTTAGTTGACAACATTACCTCCTAATGTCCTTGGCTAATGTGAGTATAAAGGTGGGGGATTACATAAATTGTGGAAAAATACGGGTTGTCATACTCTCCCCCACTCAAAACTTTTCGATCTCGAAAAGGGCGTAGTTAGGAAGTTGTTAATAAATATATTTAACCATATAATTTTATATTCAACTTAGAAACATTAACTTATACAATGTTTTATACAGATTTGAAAACTCGAGTTTCCACAAAAATTTCTAAGCCATTAATTTACGCAAAATTTCGGCAGGGTCTCCTCTGTACAGTTTGGTTCGAAAAACGAATATATATATATATATATATATATATATATATATATAACCATAAATATACATCTTAATTATCTCAGTGATGAGGCATCCCAAACAATAGGGACCAGTATATATATCCCAAAAACGATATATAATCTGATATGCGTACCTTATTTTAGAGTTATTAACAGTTTAGCTTATTTTCAAGCAAGCAAAAGTAATATTATGCGCAAGCGTCTCCAAGAGCTTGCAAATGCCATTAGGACCTACTGAAACTCAACAACCAATAAGAACACATAAAGAAATCAGTTATCTATAAAATCACATATGAAATAGCATGCACAACCAAAGAAGCAAATAAAGCATTCAAACAACCATATTCATCCAAACCAAAGCACAACTCCAAGTCTACAATGTCAATATATTTTTTATACAATTTCATTTGGTTCATTCCATTTGTATATTATTCACATATCCAAATGTCAATATTTTAGTTTAATCACTTTATTATAAGCATAATCTATTTCATATACGTTTATAATTCATTCAACGGTTATTCCAAATTTATACATATTCTAATATTTGTTAAGTGTAGGAACTAACATGTGCATTTACTAAAATCAAACTGTTCAATAATTTCAAAATCAGTTTTAACTCATTATTTCTCAAATTCTATATTCTAAAAATTCATTTCGTTAATATTTTATTTCTGAATCGCCAACTACCAAACCATGATTTTTCTGAAAAATTAATTTACACATATCTTAAAATCTACAAGTTGAAATCTATTTTTTTTTCTTTAATTAGAAAATTATATTCCAACAAATCCAGAAGATTCTTGTTTTCAAAGAATTCCGATTTATTTTGGATCCTATACATTCATTTAAACTTCAATTCGAAAAATTATCCACTGTTGCTACGTGGCAAGCTCGTTTTAATTAAATTTAATTAGTTCGTTCAACCCTTATTAAGTTTATAAATTATAAACCTATTCTCTTAAGTTTTCACATAACAAGTAGAACATTTATATTCAATTTGGAAATATCGATTATCTTAAATCATCGAACATCCAACCATCAATACCAATACATTTACTTCATAACCAAACAATTCATTTTATTTTCTTATTTCATTGAGTCGGTTTATTTGCCTTACTTAGTTGAATTCAATTTCATAGCATAACAATGTATATATTGTTTATTGTCATGACTTAAGCTTTATTCTTATTTATAAATCATCATTTTATTTCACCCTTCATTATTCATACTAATACTTATATATTATTCAATTGTTTATTCCTACAACATTTTAACTTCTTAAATATTTGTTAAGTTATACCAATGTTATAGAAAAAAAATGATTATTATATAAGTTCAAGAGTTTCAATTTGTTTTGAATTCACTATTTCAAATTTCCAAGAATATCTTCTTTAATTTATATTTCTCTTAGGTTCATTTCTTATTTCATAATTCATAAGTTTCTAGAATTTCAAGGTTTAATTCATTTCAATAATTATTATAGAACTTAAGAATTCAAAGTCTAGTTATTTCCAAATCGAATTTTGAAACAATACATATAATATCTTTTATATCAAATGATATTTAAAAGATTTAAATGAAATTCAATTTCAATAAACAAGGTATAAAAGTTTCTAAGTGACCTCATCCACTCAGACTCTCGAAAATAAACGTTGATGATCTGTGCATTCGTCACCAAAATCATTTCCAGAGACACGAAGGGAGTATACACTTAGTTCCTTTAAATTCATATAAAAATAATTTCTATTCAAACAAGCCTAAATATAAATTTTTTTCAAAACATTTTCAAATGGTTCTTCAAATGCCCCCGAATAAAAGTTCCTAATTCCATGCTTAAATTCATTCTTTTATTTCCAATTGGATTTAGTTATCAATCATAATTACAAGGTTTCATTTCTTGTAGTCATTCAATGGTCAATAGTTAGAGTTATTAAATAATTGAACATTAAATGATGATAATTAAATATTATCATTTATTAACAACCGGCAATTCAAAATTTATAGCTTTTAAAAATAATACTCTATATATAAAATATAATCCAAAATAATATTGTGTTGGTTGGTCCTACTCGAGTGTTTAGGAATCTGCCTTGGTGTCCCAATTATCGACCATAATTCATAAATACTTGACGGAACATTTTAACACAACACAAAACCGTTTTTATGCCAAAATTACAAGTATGCTCTCTTGTATGTGTGACAAGCCACGTCCGTTAATGTCACTCATTAAAAGAATGCATTAAGTTTCGTGAAGCATTATAGGTAAACAGAAACAGAAATATTACACGATAGATATAAAGTAGCAGCGGAATTTAAAACTTTATTAAGCAGAAAACAAAGTGGTTCAAAAACCTAGTTACATCATAAGTCTGAAGCACTGAAACCCTATTACATTAATATAAATCTTCTATCTTGTGCTTAAAATCATCAGAGTACAGAGATACATAAAAAGCATAATCCCCAAAATATAGCCATATCAGTGAAGACAAGAAATCAAGCAGTACGTAAAAGCAGCACCAAGAAAAATGGAAGATAAAATCCAAATCAATCTCGAGTATTCCCACTCTGAGAACCTGAGGGGGAAATGGAAGAGAGAGAAGAGGAAACAAAATGGGTCAGAGATAAAGTCTGGCAAATCCAGTTACTTTTAGCACATAAATAAAAGCATCATGACAGGCATGTAAACTAGATGAGAGAGATAATAGTATCACAAGACAAGTATAACAGGATAACAGAACTGGATATGCTGCGCTTCTTAAATATTTTTCTCTGCATCAATACTAGTATAACAGATATGTAACATGATTACATACTCCCTAACTGCTTAACAGAAACAGGATGATCCCAATAGAAATATAATGGTAATTTTAGGTGTACTCTAGTAACGGGTTTTAACCCAAACTAAATTAACTGGTACCAAAATAGAAATAATGGGTGTTAACCCAAACAGAAATACAGGTACTACACAGAAACAGACAAGACTAGATGTACCCTAATTACTACCCTCCCCCAATCGATCGGCTCCCTATCCCGTAAATACCCTGTGTTGACCCCACAATAAGGTGTATTACTTCCTAAAGTGACAACCTGCAGAAGGACACAGACTTATTTACTGGTGCTACAATGACTTATTTTCCCAGATGTAGACCGTACTCATGCACGGACATGAGTCCGTTGGAACGCGCCAGTACACACCTCCTCTCAGATGAACCTCTTATAATCAGTTCAATAAGCGTGCCCTGACCCCTTCCTAGTGTGGGGTCCCCCTTTAATACCAGAATGAGTTACTGACTAATATGGGTCCCACACAATAGACGAAACAAGCCACCCCTTACAGATCTTGTGTCCCCAATTAACTAGGATTTTGATAGGTTATGCCTAACAGATTTAACAGATTCACAAAACCACCTATAGATTTACGGGTTAAACTTTACAAGTTAACGGGTCCATATAACCCTAACAGATTTAATAGGTTAAGTTATCTAAATTAACAGGTTCGTATAACCCCCACAGATTTAACAGGTTTACTTAACCCCACAGATTTAACAGGCTTACTTAACCCTACATACTTAGCAGGTTTACTTAACCCGCAGATTTAACAGGTTTACTTAACCCTACATATTTAACAGTCTTACTTAACCCCCACATACTTAATATGTTTACTTAACCCTACAGATTTAATAGGCTTACTTAACCCCACAGACTTAATAGGCTTACTTAACCCCATTGATTTAACAGGTTTGCTTAACCCCATAGATTTAACAGGCTCATGCAATCCTTGTGGATTCAAACAGGCTAAGTATTACAAGTTCATTACCATAGATTCATTTATGGTTATAATGCGCTTGACCTCCTAAATTAAGTCTACCACTTGTGGATGCTAGATATGACGGTTGGGTCCGGGCAGACTTCTTCCACAAGTCAGACTTAATCTCGTGTCTTAGCACCATCACGTGGTTATGCACAGAGACCCCTCATATTAGATTCACCACTTGTGGTTGCTGGATATGCTGGTCTGTTCCGTGCAGATTTCTACCACAAAAGTAATCTAACCTCGTGTCTAAGCGCGGTTACAGTTTCTAATTACTGTAATTCTAAGCATTTCCATTATAAAATAATTATTCCTATGTTACTATAGGTTTTCATCCCCCTTTTTCCCAAGTCATATTCGTCATATATCGTATTCCCCAAATTCAGATCTTTAACCAAAGTTTGGTTCATGCCCCAAATTTATATACATGTATTTAATTCAAGTTACGCCCAAATTTCCCAATACAAGTTATGCCCCAATTTTAATGGATTAAACAGGCTTCACAGGATCTTTACAGTTCCATTAACATGTTACACTTAATCTTAAATTAAGCCTACAGATTTATAAGTCCCAAACCAGAAGTTATGATTTGCAGTATAAATCATGCCCTAATTTTAGTCCAATTTCAAAATATAGTTTATGCCCCTAAATTCCAATCGTGATTCAAAGTACAAGTTATGCCCCCAAATTACAATTTCCAATTATTCCCAATTTAACCCAATTTCGTTCATACACATATTTCAGCGATATTAGCCTAGGCTCGAAAGTAGCTTGACTATAAAAATAAAAAGGGAATGAGTGAGAGAGGACAGAATAGGCATAAAACCAACAGTAACATAAATATGCATATGATAACAGAAATAAGCATATCAGAACAGATCTGATGAACAAAATTAGGCATATAAGAACAGATCTGATGAAGAAGTAATAATAGAACTGATTAGGCATAGTGACATGATCATAAACAGGCATGATGAGATCTAATCAGTGAATTAGATATACACACAATAACAGACTGATATGATTCCAATAGTCACATGCTTAGATCTAATTCATAGGCATGTCAAGATTACATTTTAATTATTTCTATCCAAAAATAACGTAGACTCACAGATAATAGATCTAAGAGGCAGAAGAATAGTTGCAAATGTTGAACCATAGATCTCTAAACTTAAATGACTTGTTTGTTGAAGAAGAAAAGGTTGATTTAATCTAGGCAGAGGCAGTATCTAGTTCTCCATTGTTTCTACTGTAGAGAAACAAGAGAAATGGGGTCTTATTTCTAGCCTAAAGCCAACAAACCAAGAAGTCCACGTTCAAAAACATGAATCTGCCCAGATCTGTATGGGGGTCGACCCCTCTCCCTTTTGGTATCGACCTCGGGGTCGACCCATGTGTCAACCCCAAACACCCTGGGTCGACCCCTGGATCGACCCAGCGGATGCCGGGTCAACACCCAAAATGGGGCGGTTCGGCTATTCTGTTGGAGAATGGAGTTTTGATGACAACAACCTTATTTCTATTATCATTGATTATAAAATATATACTAACATTTTTATTTAGAATATATATATATATATATATATATATGTGTGTGTGTGTGTGTGCATAATTTGTATACAGGAATTAATACAGAAGACTGTACAGTTTAAGAGATTTTAGAGATTTAAAATTCAGAGTAGGTTCAAGACTCATGAGTAATCAAGATTTCAAGAGTTCAAGAATAACATTTTTATAGAGTCTAGATTTTTAAAGCTCCAAATAGCACTCCAAGTTCAAATTCAAACAAAAATTCAAATTCAGATTTCCAATTCTATCCTCAATCCTCTCTATTTTTTTTTCTTTTTTATCCTCAATCTTATCCATTTTGTTTTCCTATTTTATTCTATTTTCATTTTTCTTTGATTTTCAAACTTAATTTTTATATATATACATTATTTATATTTTATATAGTTTAAAACTTATAATTTTCTAAATATATTTATATAGTTTAAAAATATATTTTCATATGTTTTTCTATCATATATTATTGATTTACAACATTAGAATTTTATTCAAGATTTTCAGAATTATTTTTATATCAAAATACTTGAAAAATACTCTGAAAATAAAATTTATACATGGCTATTCGACATAGCAAAACATGTATATCGACATATAACAACTATTTTTCTAAATTTGAAGGGAAGTGTCTTTTAATTATTTTAAATGCTTCAGAACCGTTGTAACCCTTCATAACCTATAAAAAGAGGTTAAAACCGAATTTTCTAACATCTCTTCTTCTCCATCTTCATTTCCTTACATCCTACATCATTCTTAATCATTTTTATGGTTTTTACACTTATACTCTACCGAATTCAATTCTATTTTGATAAAAATTCTTCTCTCTACACTCTCTACTCTCTGAATCAAGTGCTATTGAAGAGTTATAGGGCTGTTTTGTAATTGGTTGGGTTGAATAAACCTCGTTGTGAGTCAAAGAGGAGTCGGTATGTCCTTATGAGCTGTGAAATCAAGGAAATAGGAGTCGGTGTGTTATTGTGAGCCGTGAAATCAAGAAAGTTGGAATTGGTGTCTTCTTGTGAGCCGTGGAATCAAAGAGGGTGTAATTGACTACTAAAAGATTAATAAAACTCTGCATAACCCAGAGTTGTGTGAGACTAGACGTAGAAGTAATCCGGACCAGTATAAAATCTGGTGTCTTCTTTCCTTTTCTGCATTTTTGTTTTTGTTTATTTTGCCTCTATGTTTGAATCTGTGTCTGTGTTTGTGTTTGTGGTGTTTGATTCATCCCATAGTTCTATCTAATTTTCAATTTTGCTTATATTTCTACAAACACTATTCACCCCCCTCTAGTGTTTGCTTTGCCTGAACGATCCATTCCGCAATCCCTAACAATTGGTATCAGAGAAAGGTCTTTCAAAAAGTTCATAATCTGATTTTTGAAAATTGGTAAAATGGAAACCAACACTGGTAGCAATAATAGTTCTTTTGTAGAGGGTCAATCCACTTTTAGACCACCACTGTTTAGTTGTAGTAATTATTCATATTGGGCATATAAGATGAAAATTTATTTACAGCCTGTAGGATTAGACACATGGAATAGTGCACAAAATAATTATGTTGAACCCACAACTGCATTTACATAATGGACAAATGAACAAAAGGCTGCTGCACAAAGCAATTCCAAAACCATGAATATGTTATTTTGTTCAATAGATAAAAATGAATTTAATAAAGTATCAGTATGTAAATCTGCTTATGAAATTTGGAGAACTTTGCAAGTTACTCATGAAAGAACTAGTAAAGTGAAGCAGACTAAGATATAAATGCAAGTCAATTTATTTGAATTATTTAAAATGAATGAGAATGAGTCTATTTCCGATATGTTTTGCATATTTCAAGAGATAGTGCATTAACTAACAACACTTGGAAAAAATTATTCCGAAGCAGATCAAGTCAGAAAGATATTAAATTCATTAACTCAAGAATGGGATAAGAAGACTTTGGCTATAGAAGAAGCAAATGATGTCAATGAAATGATGATTGAAGAGTTAACTAGGAATCTAATGTCGTATGAAGTTCAATTACAGAAAAGAAAAAAAATAGATCATCTGAAAATAAATCTATTGCACTGAAAGCAACAACAAATGATTCTGACTCAAGTAGTGAAGATGATGAAGAAACAACACTCATGACAAATCATTTTAGAAGATTTCTAAAGTATAGGAAGGGATATAATCAAGCAAAATTAAATGATCGACGATGTTTTAACTGCAATAAATCGGGTCATATAAAGAGAATGTGTCCATATCTAGACAAATCTACTCAACAACCGGATAACTCAAATTCATCAAAGAAAAGAAAGAAAGCATATGCAGCAACGTTAGATGATTCAGATTCTTCATCAAGTGATGAAGAACCAGAAACCGGAAATACAAATATATGCTTTACAGCAATTCAGAGTTCAGAAATCATGAAGAAAAGGATCAAAAAACCGGGTACGCATTAATTACATTTTAATTGGTTGAATTGCTTTGTTTGTTTGCTTTAGTTTGAATTTAAAACTTAGTAAAATATTTGAAATTTGAATTTTGAAATTAAAATTTGAAATTTGAAATTTGAAATTCAAATTTGAAATTTGAATTATGAAATTCAAAATAATAATATAATACTAAATAACCAATAAATTAATAAAATAAAATTGTTTGTATGTTCATTAGGATTAGAAGTATTTCAGGAAATCATTAAACCTGAAATCGATAATTTAATTCAAAGCTTGACAATCCAAAATTCTTTTTGAAATAAGAACTGTATGTCGACATACAAAAATATACGTGTCGACATATATAGCAGTTTTGAAATTTAAAATTTAAAATTTCAAAAGTTTAAACTTTCAAACTTCCCTCCAATCTTCTCACCAACTCCCAAGGTCTGAAAAGGTGTCCCTTCAATTTGAAAAGTTGTGCCTATTTGTTAGATCTAAAAGTGGGTCTAACACCCAAATTATCTGAATAAGCAGAGATTTATATTTAGAAATGCAAGAAAACGCAAAAAACACACAAGGTTTATAGTGGTTCGGCATTAACGAGCCTACGTCCACTTTATATATGTTAGATTCGAGTACCATCAATGATATTTCTCTCAATCTCACTTGTACAATGATGATTCACTCAATAATTTCAGACTAAGACTGATAAGAAATTGTAAGATACTAATAATGGTGGAAACAGTACTTAGAACTGCCAAAAGATTCTAAAAATGTCAAGCACAGGGCTATTTATAGCTGATATCTGCAGGTGGATTGTGGTCACACGTGGCATAAATCCCGATGATCTCGGACTGGTTCGTGGCTTGATGGAGAAATAGTCAATATGGCCGTTATGGACAAGTGTCATTGGATCCCGCATTCGGGGATTGTGGTAGACTTAGTCTTACCCTTCATGTTTTGGCTTCTGGGATCGAATCGTGGAAAGGTGACGTGGAGGGATTGGATTGCGATAAGGAGTCACGATCGTTGATGGGCGCTACGAGTCGAGGAGGGCAATGTGACCCGATCGAGTGCTTAAGGGTTTTGACATGCGAGGCTTCATATTTCCTTTGTGTGTGAACCTTGGTGGCTTGGTCCTAAAGCTAGCCAACACCTTGCCCCCTCGAAGCATGTTTTATCGAGGATGGAACATGCTTCGAAATTACTGAGCTATCTTTTCTCGAAGCGATGTGAATCAATAGTCATGTCTGTTTATAGCGTCGCACTGCTTCGAATGGTTATATCCTTTGAGGAGAATAAATACCAGTCCGAATTTCCAATAATCTCTCTGTTCATTGGTTGATTTTCATCTTCTAGACTTCAGTGTACATCACTAATAATTTGCAAGGTAAGTCTTTAAATTTTCATAAATATTTCCATTTCTCTTATTTTTCCATCGTTCTCGAGTCTGGATCTTTGGAATTCCTCACGGTTCGTGACCGTGCTATGTGTCACGGACCAATTAGGCAAGAGGATCGCCATCTAAGCTTTGATGGGCCTTCACGAACACTCGTGGCCCGTGGATCTTTGTAGACCTAGACGCGAAAAAAGGGGGAGACCAAGAGTCACTTCGATGGATATATAAGCTGGGCTCTCTCATCCGCTCCCCTCCTTCTCCTTTTTACACTGCAGCTGCATCTTTCCTTTACAAACCCTAAATCATGGTTTTCCTTATACTTTTGAGATTATCCAACCACTTCAAATATGTAGTAATTCGAGTCCGATTTATCTTATCCTTTTTTAGCATGACTTAAATCCGGTTTTTGGTGGGTTTTCCACCACCGTGAGTTGAGAGCACGCCATTAGCGTTGTCGCCGAAGTAGGACATTGGTGGTAAGAATCGCCGCCCTCAGTCGCCAGGTCGAGATGTGGTTGGGTTTGATTCAGAAGGAGGGTGTAGTCTTTAGGTGGAAGAAAAGGGGTGTATGAGGAGGAAGACGAGTTTGAGCAGGCTAATTCGTGGATAAGATTATGACTTGGTTCGTGGCAACAGTGAGATGGAGGGACCAAGGGGGAAATTGTAGCGTTGTTCTGGAGGACGGATCGGGCTGTAGTATTAGGGGATCATCGGTTCGTGGAAACAGGAATTAAAGTGGATCATGGGGGATCTATCACGATCCGATCAAGTAATGTGGAATGGGTCAAGAGCTTAAGTGTCCCACGATCTGATGCCTTTCCACGAGTTGATGCTTCCCTACAAACCAGGACTTGCTTCACGAATCAATGATGCATCACGAGCCAAACCCTGCCTCATGAGCCATCTTGACCAACGATCTGATATACATGTTGACAAGAAAATACAATGTAATTGTGATGTACCAATGGACAGTTAGGTTAGAGCCTTCGAGATGAACCTTTTGATTGGACAATAGCATAATTCAACATCCTACAATGACCAATATCCCGTTTATCTAACTAACTTCATGTTTTTCTTTAATGTATGCACATGCACATACTTGCACTTACACACACGGGGAACGGGTAATTGTATTTTAACTTCTCACATTTTCTCGCCAACACAGTTATGTCAGATAAGCAGTCAACCGAAATGTCAAAGAGAGATACAGAATCCGAGTCATCAAAGCATTATGATCCCGATGTGCTTCTCACGGATTCAGATTGGGAAAATTCCGACCCCAAATATGAGTCCGACACCGATATTGAATCGACGACTTCTGAAAGTACATCTCTTGAAGACGAGGAAGAAGAAGATGATCGGGCTCCTGACGAGATCCCAGGTGTTGAGGAAGTGGAGGAGGAGAAGCTCAGTAATTCCCTGGCTTCCAAGTTAGATGACATAAAGCTTAAGAAAATTTGTTTGAGACATGGGATTCCCTGGGACAATGTTAAGACTCCAGGAAGTAAGGACAGGCCTCATTCTGCCCCGCCAGGGTACATGACCGTTAGTAGGCTAATGTGCTGGGTTGGCGCTATTCCTCCTTTCATACCAATCGTTGTCGAGACCTTAAGACGATTGCGCGTTGCCCCTATGCAACTTCATCCTAATGCTTACGCAACCTTGTACACTGTATGCATTACATATGCGGAGATTCTACAAACTGAGCTCACTTTCAAAGATTTGAAATTCTACTATCTCTTCAAACACCGTTCCACAGCGACTCCAAACTTCTCTTTCTTTGAATCGGTAGCCAATTGGAAGGTTTTATCGGAAGGTCACAGCAGCATAGGGGATCCCAAAACTGATTGGTTCTATATAAAATACCAAGCCGGGTGTGCAAGGAAGTGGCTAAAATCAAGTAAGCTTTAAGCCTCTAGATGTGTGACCTGATTACGTAAACAAAGAACTGACATGTTTCTTTTCTCTATACAGATCATAGCTTCCCAAAAACGGAGGGCTCGGTATATGATGATCGACTGTCCCGCCTTCTCAAGAGCAAATCAGACTTCTTAAAAATCAAGAAATGTATCACCAACGAGAATTTTCATAAGCACCGTCTTCTGGATATAAGGTTCGAACTTGGTGCGGGTGGTATTCCTTATAAATATGTGCCCCCGACTGAAGTTTAAGGAAC
The DNA here is from genome assembly GCA_030737875.1 of Allium sativum. Classification (NCBI taxonomy): domain Eukaryota; kingdom Viridiplantae; phylum Streptophyta; class Magnoliopsida; order Asparagales; family Amaryllidaceae; genus Allium; species Allium sativum. The sequence continues at coordinate 222,763,263 of CM060927.1, read as the reverse complement.
CTTGGGGTCACGAAAACCACTGAACTTCACAAAAGCCCCTCGCCAATGATCGATTAGGATGACGAGGATTTGAATGTATATAAAGGAGGCGAGGTCTGAGCCGATGACCCAAAGGAAGTCCCAGACTTTGAGGGAATCTCCCTTAAGGATTTCACCACCAGCTGAGCCTCCTGCTCATGATGAATTAACAGAAGAACAGATATTCGGGGAACTAAGAAAGATTCCTTCACTAGATGACATTTACTGAAACGACCCAAACTTCCCCATGAAGGAAAACCCGAATTGAATTGAGAACAAGCCATATAGGGACACAAACAGAAGAACATTTCATTGCTTATTACAACAATTCCATCAGAATAAAAGAATATATAGAGTATGAAAGAATAAAATACATTCAATAAATATCAGAGATTTACAATACATTACATAGCAGCGGAAAATAATACAAAACACAACTGAAGGAGATATACGAATATAAAGCTTTCCGGATATCATTCCAGCTATAAACCAGGATCCTGTGAATATAAATCTGCAAAACCAAAACTACTGGCTGCCCGTGTGGAAAATAGGCACCCAGAGTTTAGGTTAAAACAATAAACTCCAGGTCAGCCATGTGACTGGTGTGAGAACTAAAATAGTTATTAATCTTTATTTTAAAGTAAGGTAAATCAAGGGACCACGCTGTATAACATGGAACAGGTTTCCTCCCAAGAATACCAGTGCATAAAACAATAGCGCAATGCTAAATAAAGAACAATGAAGCTATTATAAAACCCAGGTCCCATCACACAATGCAACACAAGCCGGAGGATAGGGTTTTACCTTAGAATAGCCAAAGAATGCTTGATACGCTAAATTTCATCTTTAATTATTACTATAGGTGTATAGTGTCAAAACAATTTCAATCGTAATTATTAATCATAGACGGCATGGGTACCATATATCATGTCGCCAATATAGGTTTACAATCAAAACCGCAAAGTCACGTATTGGAAGTTGGATTTCCATTTTTGAACCAAGGCAAAGGATCGTCCTTACCGCTTCGAGATGCTCTAGCCCATGTCTTAGGAATAGAACGCATCGTCCCTTAGGATCCACAAGGCCAGTCCGCTTGATGTGGATTATAATGCCTGAACACTGCGTTTCCCCGTCGTATGGGGCGTCAATGAGTCCAATGACTCCATCGGTCCCGGATCGACCGATATATCCGAGGCGCCTCGCATTCCAACAACCACATAAGTCAAACTCGTCAAGCATGTAAAACCACTTATGCCACTATTACCTAGAAGGAAACGCATGTCCTCGCTGGATCCTTCTCCCGTTTCTGGTTCACACCGGGGTGTGAGGCTCGCGAATCAACGCTACACAAAGCGATGCCACATAGGCCGTGCTTTGATCATCAACCACAAGACTTTGCTTTTCAACAAAAGCCTTGATCATTTGAATCTCAGCATGCCACACGGGCAAACCACTGCATGCAACTGATATCCATCAATCACACAGAATGATATACAATGTCAGACACACAGTCCATTTACAAGTCTGTTCTGGGTCTGAACGAAACCGGAGGCACCTTGTACCTCGCATATCCATCGATCTCCACGTACGTCTGGATGATCACCAACTTATTCCCTCCTTTTGGGTGTACGACCTAATCAAGATCATCAAGAATCATCCAAACAGTGTGAAGACCTCCGGTCTTTGACCACCGTCTTCATCCTCGACACATCGTCGAATCAGTTATTCAAAATGGGATAAACCCGGTCTTTCTGAATAACTCGTGTATATAATAGACAAGTGTAACACAAACACCACATACGACTCATTCCAATTCAGAATATTCTTTTATTCAAGTATTCTTATACTTTGGGAAAGGTTCCCATTAATTTTATCAAAGATAATCTTTAAATTTAATCTTTAATCTTCTTTTGAATATCAATTCAAACCAAATTATGGTTTATCCAAGCTAGTCGGGATTAGCGAACCTTACCAAAGTAATTACTTGTTAAATTTTCCAACCCCAACCTATTCATCCCATGAAGTAAAACTTGTCATACTTCATATCTAACACCACGGTGTTATCGGTATATTTAATTACCATTTCACATTCAAATCTAATTAAAGATTTAACTATCGCCTGGAGCAAAACTGGTGATACTCCATTCTCGATCATTTCAATCTAATTGAAGATTCATTGAAACTCCACTTGTTTTTAAACTTCCCAAAAATCAATATTAATGATTTTTTAACTTAGGAAATCATATCGTGTCTTTAACTGGGTTAAAGAACCAATGTCATTTAAAACACAGTTCACTATAAACCCAAAATCACATTCCATTCCATCAGCCTTTAACCGTAAATTAGCAAGTGAACAATTTCCTAAGTATTAACCCCGAAGGTCGAAACTAACATCAGATCGATACCCAAGAAACCATTCAACTTAACTAATCTCCAGTTAGTTTCTAATCTTCTTAACTCCGTTGGGTCTAAGAACAGTATTATTAATGATACCGTTCACGACAACCCAAAATCATATTTCATTTACAATGGAATCTACATGGTATACAAATAGATATATATAATCGATATAAACTTCCATATCCGACTAATAATATAAATGGAATAACGGCAAAGCCTTTTAAATTCCAGATATATTAGTTGTCTTCTTCCACAGAAATTCACTTCGATTATTACCAAATCGAATTCCATTCCATTCCAATTTATTTTATTAAATTGGAAAACTTTACTTTGGAAAATCTCCTTTAAATCTTAACAAAATATTAATAAATTCCAAATCGCATTTCACTGTAAATCGGGTTAAAGAACGAATGTCGTTAAAACACAGTACACGATAAACCCAATTCATATTCCATTAATTATCGGGTTAATGAACAAGTGTTATTTAAAACACCGTTCACGATAAACCCAAAAATCAATTCAAATTCAATTCCAACAAAATACCATTTAATTGGTACACTTCATTAAATCTAAATAAAAAGATTTAATCTTTTTCTCAACTGGGTTTAAGAACAGTGTTAATGAAGACAACATTCACAACAAACCCAAATACCATTTGATATTAAATAAAAGGCTCTGAATAGAAAATATATCGGCTTATATTCAATATCAAATTCTACGACCAACAAATATCGTATTGGAAATAACGATATCGATATATCTTTCAAATTTCCATAACAATATCTGTATAATCACGAAATCCAACATCGAAATATTCCAAAGACAATTTTGATTCAAATCCATTCCAATTCAATTATTGGAAATTCTGATTATTTTCAAAACCATTTCAAATCCAATTTATTTATTTTAAAAATAAATGGAATTATAATTCTAGTTCAAAACTAGTTCATTTCGATAAAAAACTATTTTTATCTTTTCAAATATGGAAATTTTCATTCCAATTCTTTCCAAATCATTTCTTATGATTTTACACAAATTATTTCTATTTTTAATAATTTTATCAAGCCCCGTACAGTCGATTTCCATCAACGACCATCGAACTGCACTTATAGCGGCCTTTTCCAAATTTGATTTGGACATAATTCCAAATCCAACCGTTAGATTTCAAATCTATAATATTCGTTAGAAAGCTCTTTACGATACGAACCCAAGGTTCTGGTTTTAGGAGAATCCGACGGTCGGATCTCCCGTAATGTCCATTCGAAGTCAATGGTCGAAATTCGCGAACTGCCGTAGCGCAGCGCGTACTATTCAGGCCATTATATATATAATATATATTATATATAGTTCTTCGATTTCCTTTTAAAACGTATTTTATAAATCGTTTTAAATTCGTTTTCATAACGATTTCAACCTCATATTCAATTTCAGATCAAAATCGAATATTCCATATCATCGATATATAAATGATAGTATTTTCAAAATATTATATTTTGAAATCAATTCCTTTTCGATATTCATTATAAAAACGAATATAATCGATATAAATATCGTTCGCGTCAAAATGGCGCATATCTAATCAACACGGCTTTATATATTTTAATAACTTCGCTATTCAATTCAACAAATGAATATTTTCTTCAACACATGAATTTTCTTTTACTCAACACATGAATATATATTTTATTCAACACATGAATTTTCTTCTATTCAACACATGAATATATATTTTATTTAACACATGAATTTTCTTCTATTCAACACATGAATATATATTTTATTTAACACACAAATTTTCTTCTATTCAACACATGAATATATATTTTATTTAACACATGAATTTTCTTCTATTCAACACATGAATATATATTTTATTTTCCAACTTGGAATGAGGCCCAATCAATTACCGTATAATGTTAATTATATGGATTCCCTACAACACATGTTTATAATAGCAACATAAATCATCAACCATCATCCAGAGTGCACCACACAACTGCATAAGCATTTAATATAAATAATTAACGCTTACACAGTGTGTTAACCAATCGATCGACATACAGCTAAATAATTGGGATTAGTGTACGCCAAATATCATCTCAACACCCGTGTAGGGTTTCAAATCAACAAACACAGATTTTAATTTGTGCTGTTGGGTGATGTGTAAAATTTATCGTCTCAATCAATATCAGTCAAATAGGTGTACATAAACAAGCCGTCCGATTTATTTATTTTATATACACGTTAAAAATTATATTTTTAACTATAAAATATTTTATTCCATTCCACATCACACAATCAATATTCACACCACAAACAACAAATAAACAAGTCGTCCATGGTCTGTGGACAATGGGTGTTGGGTGCTGCTAAGCACCGTCTGCATCCTAGTATATATTTCAGCTAGAAAATAAATTAAAAGTGAGGAGTTCTCACCTAAAGCAAAACCAAACGCCACGACTCTTCATATGTAGAACATCTTCGCCGCGTTTCCAACGAGATCTGTTTCACGCGATTTATGTTAAAAATCACATTTTTAACATCTCCATATATGAATAAAAATTACACTTTTATAATACCACTTCATGTATAAAAATTATGTTCTTGTCATGCTAATATATATATAAAAATCTAATTTTTATAACGCTCCTTATGAAATAAAAATCATATTTTTACATCGCTTCCATATACATGAAGATCATATTTTTATTGCGCTTCATATATATATAAATTATATTTTTATATCTCTTTATATATAATAAAAATTATTTTTTATTTCGCTATTCATATACATATAAAAAACATATTTTTATATAATTAAAAATCATAACTTTCATATATTTAAAGAAAATCTAAACTTTTTCATATTCAAAAATCTGAACCTTTTTTCTTAACAAAAATCGAATCTCTTCATATTAAAGAAAATCATATTTTAAAAGAACACATTTTTATGTTATAACACAACGCAAATTTATATTTTAACACTATATAAGTTTATATTTCAAATTTTTAAAACAATTATATGCTATTTGTTTATGCTATTTTATATTTTAAGAATGGATTTTGTATATGCTAAAATATATCTTTAAAAAAAAACTGATTTTTAATCCTATGTTATAATTTTAAAACATATTCAAAAAACAAGGTTTATTTATTTTTAAAACTGAAAAATAAATGGGAATTTGCTTACTGTTTTTAACTGCTCCAGGTAATTGGCCAAAGTTGAACCCGACGCTCAAAGTTAGGGCTCCATCTCGAGCAAGAATCAAGGCGCTAGTGGGTGGCTGGCGTCGTAGGGGGTAGCGCAGGGGCTGAGGCGGCTCTGGCAGGTTCGCGGTTCTAGGGTTCTACGATGGGGGTCTTCTCGTCAGGGTCTAGATTCAGAGGAGCTTCGACTGCAACGGAGGGGCGAAGTGGTTGGCGGCGCTCCGTCGATGAGAGGGAGGTGCTTCATCGATCGTTGCTTTCCCTTTTTTTTTCTATTCTGTTGAACGATGGGGGGAGGGATAAAGGTGGGTGGACTTTTTAATTTATTTTATTATATTTTATTTTATTACCCCATAAAGCAACTTTTTATTTCGACCTCCTAACAAAGTCCACCGACTGTCGCCCATAACTAATTACCCCCATTCCGAACACACTGGGATATGTATCGTATGCTGATTCGCCTGTTTCGATCAGTTTTCACAAAAATCAAAATATAAATCTATATATTGAATTTGAACGCGCATTTCAATTTACCGGGGCCACATACGAGCTCTAAAAATTCCCGAAAAATATTTTCAATCTTCTTATTGACGATACGGTTCTAACAAAACTAATTTCGTCAAATTCCGAGACCGTTTGAAAAATGGCCAACTTCTGGTCGATCGAAATTGACTGAAACTGTCAAAACACGTTTTCTTTTGCCACGCTCACATATTGATTCAGAAAATTATGAATTTTGGAATCTGGCAATAATTTGACATCCCAAATCCAACAAAAGTGGTTTCGTTGAAAACGAAGGTCGTTTGCAAAATTTCCATTTTAAGGGCCCAAATTCCATAGCGACTATTCTGAATTTTCAATTGGGAATAACTTTTTATCCCCGCATTGAAATTTTGATTTTTCGAATTCATTGGAAAGATATTCTCAAATAGATTCTAATATTTTTGGTTTCGCTAAAATCCGGTTTATTTTGAATCCTGTACATTCATTTGAAATTTGAAATCGAATTTTCAAACAACCACGCCATTTTCAATTCCTTTTAGAATTTAAAATAAATATTTATATTCTAACGATGATTCAAATAAATATATACGTTCTAATTCTATTCAAAAAAAAATTTCGTCATTATTATTTAAAATATAAATTGGCTCATATTTCCGGGTTATTACAATCTCCTCCACTTAAAACTTTTCGTCCCCGAAAAGGGACGAAGCTAAAAGTTGTTTTACAAATCAACTCAACTTCCATTATTTTCATTATGGCTTAAGTTCTTTAACTTTTCAGTTTCTAAGAACTTTTCAAATTTTTGGCTAACACCCTAAATTTTCAAAAAAATTCGCCGTAACCTCCCCAGCACCGGGAGCTTCGGGATATTTCAAATAGCCTCCCATGGCCCTTACCAGTCCAAAAAGAAAAAGAAACAGCCAATCGGCTCGTAAAATCATCCAAACCCAATAAATTTGTAAACATGTACCTATTTGTCGGGCAAACAATTTTATTCTTCTGCTCTAGCCTCCTTGCTATGACCTGTTCAATGTAAGTACATGTATATGCATGCAATTTCAAATAATTTTCAATTCAATCCAACATTTAATATAATTTGGCTAAATGTTCAAATTCTAATTAATCACAACAATAAACAAACAACACAATCAACAATCAATTAGTTGATTAACGTTTCAAATTCATAATTTTGATATATATACAAAAAATCATGTTTTTGATGCCAAGTCACAATAATATGTTCTAACTATATTTCGGTTCTCACACCAGTCAATTGGAATTATATAGAAATACCACTTTCAAAACTCGAAAGTAAATACTTGCGGTGGTGCACCATCACCAGAATTATCCCCGGGTGACTAGAGTATGATTCTATATCTATCCAGTATATTAAAACTTCAAGTACACGTGGATCAGACATATATGCAAAATGTTTATATATTGGATTATCTAAATCAATATAAAAATAATATTCAAATACGAATAATAAAGTTTAAATTTTCAAAACAAAATTTGTTTTCAATTTTATAAAAATATACTCTTCACACTCGTTCTAGGATACTATTGATCCCATCTCTAATGAGACATTCTCATTGGATATTACTAATCCAATCTCTGATGAATTCTTTCGTTTGGTTCTAATGTGTCTTATTCTCGAGCTTTGTAAACCAAAGCTCCGATACCAAAATGAAACGACCCGAACTTCCCCGTGAAGGAAAGCCCGGATTGAATTGAGAACAAGCCAAATCGGGACACAAACAGAAGAACATTTCATTGCTTATTACAACAATTCCATCAGAATACAAGAATATACAGAGTATGAAAGAATAAAATACATTCAATATATAACAGAGATTTACAATACATTACATAGCAGCGAAAAATAATACAAAAAACAACTGAAGGAGATATACGGATACAAAGCTTTCCGGATATCATTCCAGCTGTAAACCAGGATCTTGTGAATATAAATCTACAAAACCAAAACTAATAGCTGTCCGTGTGGAAAATAGGGGCACCCAGAGTTTAGGTTAAAACAATAAACTCCAGGTCAGTCATGTGACTGGTGCGAGAATAAAACAATTATTAATCTTTATTTTAAAGTAAGGTAAATCAAGTGACCACGCCGTATAACACGAAACGATTTTCCTCCAAAGAATACCAGTGCATAAAACAACAGTGCAATGCTAAGTAAAGAACAATGAAGCTATTATAAGACCCAGGTCCCATCACACAATGCAACACAAACCGGAGGATAGGGTTTTACCATATAATAGCCAAAGAATGCTTGATACGCTAAATTTCATCTTTTATTATTACTGTAAGTGTATAGTGTCAAAACAATTTCAGTCATAAATATTAATCATAGATGGCATGGGTACCATATATCATGTCGCCAATATAGGTTTACAATCAAAACCGCAAAGTCACGTATTGGAAGTTGGATTTCCATTTGTGAACCAAGGCAAGGGTTCGTCCTTACCGCTTCGAGACGCTCAAGCCTGTGTCTTAGGAACCGAATGCATCGTCCCTTAGGAGCCACAGGGCCGGTCCACTCGATGTGGATTATAATGCCTGAACACTGCGTTTCCCCGCCGTATGGGGCGTCAACGAGTCCAATGACTCCATCGATCCCGGATCGATCGATATATCCGAGGCGCCTCGCATTCCAACAACCATATAAGTCAAACTCGTCAAAGCGTGTAAAACCACTGACGCCACTTCTAGCTAGAAGGAAACGCATGTCCTCCCTGGATCTTTCTCCCATTTCTGGTTCACACCGGGGTGTGAGGCTCGCGAATCAATGCTACACAAAGCAATGCCACATAGGCCATGCTTTGATCATCACTCACAAGACTTTGCTTTTCAACAAAAGCCTTGATCATTTGCATCTCAGCATGCCACACAAGCAAACCACTCCATGCAACTGATATATATCAATCACATAGAATGATATCCAATGTCAGACACACAGTCCATTTACAAGTCCGTTCTGGGTCTGAACGAAATCAGATGCACCTTGTACCTCACATATCCATCGATCTCCAAGTACGTCTGGATGATCACCAACTTATTCCCTCCTTTTGGGTGTACGGCCCAATCAAGATCATCAGGAATCGTCCAAATGGTGTGAAGACCTCTGGTCTTCGACCACCGTCTTCATCCTCGACACATCGTCGAATCAGTTATTCAAAATGGGATAAACCCGGTCTTTCTGAATAACTCGCATATATAATAAACAAGTGTTACACAAACACAACATACACCTCATTCCAATTCAGAATATTCTTTTATTCAAATATTCCTATACTTTGGGAAAGGTTCCCATTAATTTTATCAAAGATAAATTATTTAAATTTATTCTTTAATCTTCTTTTGAATATCAATTCAAACCAAATTATGGTTTATCAAAACTAGTCGGGATTAGCGAACCTTACTGAAGTAATTACTTGTTAAATTTCCCAACCCCAACCTATTCATCCCATGAAGTAAAACTAGTCATACTTCATATCTAACACCACAGTGTTATCGGTAAATTCAATTACCATTTCACGTTCAAATCTAATTAAAGATTTAACTATCGCCTGGAACAAAACTGGTGATACTTCATTCTAGATCATTTCGATCTAAGTAAAGATTCATTAGAACTCCACTTGGTTTTAATCTTCCCAAAAATTAATATTAATGATTGTTTAACTTAGGAAATCATATCCTGTCTTTAAATGGGTTAAAGAACCAATGTCATTTAAAACACGGTTCACTATAAACCCAAAATCACATTACATTCCATCAGCCTTTAACCGTAAATTGGCAAGTGAACAATTTCCTAAGTATTAACCCCAAAGGCCGAGACCAACATCAGATCAATACCCAAGAAACCATTCAACTTAACTAATCTCCAGTTAGTTTTTGATTTTCTTAACTCCGTTGGGGTCTAAGAACAGTATTATTAAAGATACCGTTCACGACAACCCAAAATCACATTTCATTTACAATGGAATCTACATGGAATACAAATCGATATATATATATATATATATAATCGATATAAACTACCATATCCGACTAATAATATAAATGGAATAATGGCAAAACCTTTTAAATTCTAGATATATTAGTTGTCTTCCTCCACAGAAATTCACTTCGATTATCGAATTCCATTCCATTCCAATTTATTTTATTAAATTGGAAAACTTTACTTTGGAAAATCCCCTTTAAATCTTAATAAAAGATTTAAAAATTCCAAATCACATTTCACTGTAAATCGGGTTAAAAACGAATGTCGTTAAAGCATAGTTCACGATAAACCCAATTCACATTCCATTAATTATCGGGTTAAAGAACAAGTGTTATTTAAAACACCGTTCACGATAAACCCAAAAATCAATTCAAATTCAATTCCAATTAAATACCATTTAATTGGTATACTTCATTAAATCTAAATAAAAGGATTTAATCTTTTTCTCAATTGGGTTTAAGAACAGTGTTAATGAAGACACCATTAACGACAAGCCCAAATCCCATTTGATATTAAATACAAGGCTCTGAATAGAAAATATATCGGTTGATATTCAATATCAAATTCTACGACCAACAAATATCATATTGGAAATAAAAATATTAATATATCTTTCAAATTTCCATAACAATATCTGTATAATCACGAAATCCAACATCGAAATATTCCAAAGACAATTTCGATTCAAATCCATTCCAATTCAATTATTGGAAATTTTGGTTATTTTCAAAACCATTTCAAATCCAATTTATTTATTTTAGAAATAAATGGAATTATAATTCTAGTTCAAAACTAGTTCATTTCGATAAAAATCTATTTTTATCTTTTCAAATATGGAAATTTTCATCCCAATTTTTTCCAAATCATTTCTTATGATTTTACACAAGTTATTACTATTTTTAATAATTTTTCAAGGCCCGTACAGTCGATTTCCATCAACGACCATCGAACTGCACTTATAACGACCTTTTCCAAATTTTATTTGGACATAATTCCAAATCCAATTGTTAGATTTCAAATCTCTAATATTCGTTAGAAAGCTCTTTTCAATACGAACCCAACGGTTCTGGTTTTAGGAGAATCCGACGGTCGGATCTCCCGTAATGTCCATTCGAAATCAATAGTCGAAATTCGTAAACTGCCGCAGCGCTGTGCGTTCTATTCGGGCCATTATATATATATATATATATATAGTATAAATTATATATATTTCGTCGATTTCCTTTTAAAATGTATTTTATAAATCGTTTTAAATTCGTTTTCAAAACGATTTCAACTTCATATTCAATTTCAAATCAAAATAGAATATTCCATATCATCGATATATAAATGATAGTATTTTAAAAATATTATATTTTAAAATCAATTCCTTTTCGATATTCATTATAAAAACGAATATAATCGATATAAATATCGTTCGGTCAAAATGGCGCATATCTAATCAACACGGCTTTATATATTTCAATAACTTCGTTATTCTATTCAACAAATGAATATTTTCTTCAACACATGAATTTTCTTTTATTCAACACATGAACATATATTTTATTCAACACATGAATTTTCTTCTATTCAACACATGAATATATATTTTATTTAACACATGAATTTTCTTCAATTCAACACATGAATATATATTTTATTTAACACACAAATTTTCTTCTATTCAACACATGAATATATATTTTATTTAACACATGAATTTTCTTCTATTCAACACATGAATATATATTTTATTTTCCAACTTCGAATGAGGCCTAATCAATTACCATATAATGTTAATTATATGGATTCCCTACAACACATGTATATAATAGCAACGATAAATCATCAACCATCATCCAGAGTGCACCACACAACTACATAAGCATTAAATATAAATAATTAATGCTTACACAGTCTGTCAACCAATCGATCGACGTACAGCTAAATAATTGGGATTAGTGTACGCCAAATATCATCCCAACACCCATGTGGGGTTTCAAATCAAAAAACACAGATTTTTACTTGTGCAGTTGGGCGATGTGTAAAATTTATCGTCTCAATCAATATCATTCAAATGGGTGTACATAACCAAACCGTCCGATTTGTTTATAAATATTTATTTTATATACACGTTAAAAATTAAATTTTTAACTTTAAAATATTTTATTCCATCCCACATCACACAATCAATATTCACACCATAAACAACAAACAAACAAGTCGTCCATGGTCTGTGGACAACGGGTGTCGGGTGCTGCTAAGCACTGTCTGCATCCTAGTATATATTTCAGCTAGAAAATAAATTAAAAGCGAGGAGTTCTCACCTAAAGAAAAACCAAACGCCGCGACTCTTCATATGTGGAACATCTTCGCCGCGTTTCCAATGAGATCTGTTTTACACGGTTTATGTTAAAAATTACATTTTTAACATCTCTATATGATTAAAAATCACATTTTTATAATACCACTTCATGTATAAAAATTATATTCTTGTCATGCTAATATATATATATATATATATATATATATATATAAATCTAATTTTTTTAACTCTCCTTATGAAATAAAAATCATATTTTTACATTGCTTCCATATACATGAAGATCATATTTTTATTGCGCTTCATATATATAAAAATTATATTTTTATATCTCTTTATATATAATAAAAATTATATTTTTATTTCTCTATTCATATTTATATATAACATATTTTTATATAACTAAAAATCATAACTTTCATATATTTAAAGAAAATCTAAACATTTTCATATTCATAAATCTGAACCCTTTTTCTTAACAAAAATTGAATCTCTTCATATAAAAGAAAATCATATTTTGAAAGAACACATTTTTATGTTTCGACACAACGCAAATTTATATTTTCACACCATGTAAGTTTATATTTCAAAATTTTAAAACAATTCTATCCTATTTATTTATGCTATTTTATATTTTAAGAATGGATTTTGTATATGCTAAAATATATCTTTAAAAAAACTGATTTTTAATCCTATGTTATAATTTTAAAAACATATTTAAAAACAAGGTTTATTTTTTTTTAAAACTGAAAAATAAATGGGAATTTGCTTACTGTTTTCAACTGCTCCAGGTAATCGGCCAAAGTTGAACCCGACGCTCAAAGTTAGGGCTCCATCTCGAGCAAGAATCAAGGTGCCTGAGGGTGGCTGGCATCGCGGGGGTAGCGCAGGGGCTGAGGCGGCTCCGGCGGGTTCGCGGTTCTAGGGTTCCGCGATGGTGGTCTTCTCGTCAGGGTCTGGAGTTAGAGGAGCTTCGACTGCGACGTATTTGGGGGTGGGGGGCGAAGTGGTTGGTGGCGCTCCGTCGATGGGAGGGAGGAGCTTCGTCGGTCATTGCTTTTCCTTTTTTTTTCTTGTTCGATTTTTCTATTCTGTTGAACGAGTGGGGATAAAGGTGGGTTGACTTTTATAATTTATTTTATTTTATTTTATTACCCCATAAAGCAACTTTTTATTTCGACCTCCAAACAAAGTCCACCGACTGTAACGTCCCGGATTTTTCGGCCATTTAAAATATAATATTTAAATCAGTTTATATATTATATTGAAATTATAATGGATTTTTATCGAATTTATTTATTCATATTAAAGGATTTTTATGTAAATAAAATATTATTTAAAATCATTATAATGACAAGTAAAATAATGGAGGGGATTAGATGGAGTCTTACACTAAAGTTGGTAATATCAATCATCATCTTGAGTAGTGGCAGACAAAAAAATCAAATTTGCTCGACTTCCAGAAGGCAACCATCCATTAAATGGTAGAAGCCTGACTACAATTTATGTGTTATGGTTCATACATACTGCTCATTTGTTAACGATACATAATTGCACTACTAGAGAGCTTAACAAACATAGCATCGAAGATGATTAGAGATGGCAACCATATGTTAGTATTTACTGATTATTAATTGTTGTTTATTATGTAAGGTTTTGAAATTAATTGAGTCGGTAAATTAGACAGCAAATCTTCCATCCAACTTATACAATTCATTCTAGAATGTATGTACAAGGAAACAGCTAAGTATAAAAAAAATATAGATGATATATTTTTACATCAAACTGTACATACACAAATACAAATAAAACAAAATGTATATTCACATTTTTTATTTTTTTATACATGCGAAACACAAAGTAAGAAATTAACTTCTTCATGGGTCCTTTCCAGACCAGTGAATCCTCGGTTTTGACCTGCGAAGAAGAAGAAGAGAAAACCCATTAAAAAGGGATGATTTTATGACAAATGAACAGTATATAAGAGAAAAAGAAGAAGAGGAAAATAAAATAAAAATGTATGAACTAGGATCATAGGTTTAACAGAAAATGAGATCAGCAAATCCAAGCAGGAAATCATGAATAAGACAATACATAAGAATAGAAAAAGAAAACTTATAGAATCAGCTAAATCCATGCATATGACCAGCTTAAGGAATTGAAAGAAAACAACTAGTATAGGGACAGCTACAAGAAAGAGGATATGAATAGCTAAGAGGAAAATGGTATGAATCTACACAATCTTTATAGAACAATGAACTCACATGTGTAAACAGTAAAATTATGATACAAAAATTCACTGTTTGCTTATATTTAAAAATGGAAATTTAATCTATGTTTCAGTTCAAAATCTCTGATTTGAAGTTAACTACACATAGCTATAGTTGCCTAACCTACCCAAGTTCAATCAATACCCATTCGAACAGATATCACACACAATCAAACTACCATCAAAACAGAAGATATATGTTTACAGTTTTCAAATCTTCGATATAGTTACCCAATCTACACACATACCTAAGATCAATCAATCGCAACAGCTAAAGAAATGTTTCATACACAGAAAATCCATCAGTATCTCGGATTAAATCCCTCACATATCATTTCAGTTCCAGTACATGAAAATCTGAAAAGGGGATATGGCCTAAGTATAGCCGATCCTATCTAGGAAAAGGATTGAAAGACAGTGATTCTATCTACAATCAAACCGCAAGTATAAATACGCTAGCACGCAGTAGTGTTCATCACCCATTCGAAACACAGTAAACCAAAGAAGGAAAATCCCATTCGAGAACCAGAAAAATCAAACAAATAATACCGTAATAAAAAGAAATTAAGGAAAAAGAAAAAAACTTAGCTTAATTCAAGGGATGCTCGACTTGGTTCGCGCGTCATGGTTCTGGGAGGCTCGGGAGGCTCGGGTTGCTCGACAGTGTGGTGGCGGATCGTTGGAGGAGCTCAAAGGAGGTGCGACGCTACTGGACTTGAGTAGACGGAGGAGGGGCGACGCCAAACACCTCGAAGTGGCGGGAGGAATTGGGGCTTAGGGTTTCGTCCTTGGGATTTAATTTGATGAGGCGACTGTTGAAATGAGAGAATGATCGGTGGTAGGGTTTAAAAGGGCAGACGGGTCAGGTTTCTTTTGGTTGGGCTGATAGTTAAAGGTAAAGCCCGGTTTAGTTTTATATTTAAAATCTATGTTTTAATTTAAATAGTTATAAATTGTTTATACGATTTCTCGAACATACGTTATCAGATTCAAGCGCGGTCAGTTGTGTTAGGACCGTGGAGATGAGAACTTCTAGATGGAGCAGGTCTAGTCCGGATCTAAAATAACTGGAATTTTTATTCGAATTAAACGTCAGTTTAATTAGACAAAACCAGATGTTTATCAACGGATTCAAATCAAGGTGAGTTAAACCCACTCAGCCCTTACCATTTACATTTTATATAAATTGGGTTTTTATTTTCTGTGTTCTGATTGTTAGTGATTAACCGTTTATTAGTTATACATATTTATTATTGATTCAATAAATGAAATTAAACGGTCGTTTAATTTTAGTAAAATACCCATCGTTTTGATTTGACCCAAATAAAGGAATTTCCCTTGATTGGTCACGTTTATGAACGTGTTTGAAATTGTGTGAATTGTCTGAATTGGTTGTTGATTGATTGATGATTGTTATAGAAATTTTCAGTCAAGTAAAAAGGAATGATTGATTATTGTTGATTGTTGAATCATATTTCAACATTTATTCTGATGTTAACCAATGGATGGTATGGGTTAATAATTGGCGTCACCTGGCCTAGAAATCAATCAATTTTTAAATATGGCTTTTATCGACTGTAAATCAACAGTATTGAAGTTATAAATATATTTTTAACAAAATTAGGTTTTGAAAATTATTTTAAAAAGGAAATAAATATTTATTTATTTAAAGTTTATAAGGAATTATGAAATTGTTTTATAAATCAAAATTCTTATGTTAATAAGGATTATAAGCAAATAGGAAGAAACAACCTAGGGGTTGAGTATTTCATTAATCACGTCAGGTGAACAATTATGAAGTTATTATAATTTAATTAATTTAAAGAAGGAATTAAATGGAGTTGGTTAAAGAGATAATCATATTTTGAATTGATCGAGTCAACCATTTTAACAAAGATAGACCTTTTTATTTGTTTGTTTTAATAAACTAAAATAGATGACCTGACGGATAATTGGTTAATTCTAAGAAGATTTTAAAAGAGATTTTATTATTTATGTTGTAAATAAAGCGTTTAACTGGTTTTACAAGAGTGAATGTAAAAGAAAACTATTTGTTTTTAGTTTAAGTAATTACTTCTTAAAAACATTTAAGTAAGTATTTGTTTTAGAATATAGTTGGTTTTGGAAAGACGTTATAAATAAGTTGTAAACTCGAGTCTTAAAATGAAAGGATTACTTAACGTTGAATTAAGTAAAAGGAGTTGAAGATGTAAAGGGTTTATATTAAACCTGGGATTTATAAACAAGGTTTATAAATGGAATGTGAATTAAAGCGTTGTTTTTATACTTAATAATGGTATTAAGTTAAATCAAGAGAAGTGAAAGAAGATTTCCTGAAAAGAAAAAGGGAACTGGGAAAAAGGGATTTAAGTTGGGTTTGGTGAAAAAGGTTGGAAATAGGATTTGTAATAATAATTCAATCTATGAAATAAAGTTATTTAAATAAGTCGAGAATTAATAAAAGTGTTGTTTAGTGAGATATTATTTAATTAAGCAATATTGATTATAAAGAGAAACTTCCAAAGGGTAACTATAAAGCTATACTTTTATTAGTGGAATGTGTTTGATGTGAGATTTAATATCGGTTCTTGAATTACAACTCGTATTTATCTGAAGATAAGAACGTTGTTGATCAAGGTCTGAGAGGTAGTTAAAATACCCCAACTTGAACGACTTCGGGACTATCCAAGGATGATGCCAGTGGGTAATGTCAAGAAGGTATGTTAAGATTTTCAAAGTAACGGACATGATATGAGTTGATATTTCCCTAGTCATGGAATAAAAAGGAGATTGGCGAAAATTCGAAAAGCAAAGGAATATGATATATAATGGTTTATTCTATAAGGATAAGGATTTGATATTTTTAAAGGGATGA
Source organism: Allium sativum (assembly GCA_030737875.1). Taxonomy (NCBI): domain Eukaryota; kingdom Viridiplantae; phylum Streptophyta; class Magnoliopsida; order Asparagales; family Amaryllidaceae; genus Allium; species Allium sativum. The sequence continues at coordinate 222,745,667 of CM060927.1, read as the reverse complement.
AAAAGAGAAGAGTTGGCATAACGTCAAATAGTAATTTGAAATGATTTCTCAGTTATAATAAAGGAATGTTATAATAAATGGTAGAAATTGATGTATCAAAATGAAATGTTTTTTTTGTAAATATCAATATATTAAAGTGATAAGTGAAATTTTTTCCCCAATATTGGAATATTTAAGTTAATTAATGCTGGGTACCAGACCAGTGAATCTATTTTTGTGATTTTATAGATGTCTATTGGATAGTTAAACAACCGACTATCAAATCTGACCTTTACGATTGTTGGTATGGAAAAACCGGGATCGAATGAATATTCGAAAACCATTCCGACCAACAAATACGAAATATATAGATGAGATCAGACGACGATCGAGATGGAGCATGTGAAGACCATAGATCTTCATAAAGCGGAAGGACCACTTACAATCTCTGATTCGACCCAGAGATATACTGGGGTTCTGTCGTGGTTGGATCTGTGGATTGCAAGGACTATCGCTACTGATCCATGGTGTGATTCCTATATTTGATGCAGTAGGAGAGTACCTTCGGTTCATCCTGTTCCTGGATGACTTGTATGGACGAATGTCTGACAGAGTGTTTCCTGAAACCACGTACATTGATTTTTACAAATATACCGAGTGGTGGCAAAGAGGGGCACTTCTTTTATACCCAGAATATATTTGTGGACGTCAACTAGTGACTTGACGGATCTGATGATGTGGCATTCAAAGTGAATGGTGGCCAGGTGTCCAAAAGATTATAACCTCAAGCCTCACCAACTGGGACTTGACAGAAATCGGGCAGGCAACATGGCTACGTGGGTCGCTCCCATTAGGGTGTATAATCACCTATCTAGAGAAAATTCATTTCATTCTTTAATCTATTCGATGCTGTCCCTATTCGGGAAACGGTGGTTTAAGTCCAACCGTTGGTGATATACATTCGATACACTCAAGCGAAATGAGTGGTCGGTCATGTGAGGGGAGGGTTGCAAGACGTTCTTGTTGAACCCAGTGTATTCGCCTCTAGAGATACACTATCGGCAGGTGGCACCATACCTTGCCATAGTTGGAATCCAATATCCAATAAGCGCCCGCGGTTTTAATTGTATACTATATATGTGGAGCGTGAGATGCAAGCGTTCCACTAGATTGATATTTACTTGTATTTAGACACTATTATAATATCAGAAAAGATATTGATTTCAAAACTGTTTTGGGTTATCGTAAGGTAAAAACTGTCTGTGTTTATGTATGGATTTGGTCTTATGATTATCCTTTTCTTTCCGAATGGATTTTAACTTAAAAATCAAGTTGTGTGATACCTTAATACTATGCATGTTTTTCTCACTCTGGTTCACCAGACTGACCCGGTGTTTTGTAAATGCTCGGGTTAGCCCGGGTGTACAGGTTCAGGTTATCTGGTACTGTGAAGTCCAGAGACGAGCTGGAGATGTTCAGATGACAAACATCTAGTATGTATTCCGCTGTGTATGAGGATAGATTATTATAACTGTCCAGAGATTTGATGTACTCTGATATTGTAAGTATTTTCCAAAAGCTCTCAATAAAGATTTATTTCTATATTATATTTTGTTCCGCTGCGATTTGAGACTCTGTATTGATACTTCTTATTCTTCTATTCTAATATTTCTTTCTTTCTTATCTCACCGTCTAATTTCTTCCTTAAACGTTCCAGTGTCCCGGTGGTTGGAAGGTCGGCATAAGTTACGGTAAAGGTATTTATGTCGATTTCCGGGCAAAAAACCCGCTGGGTCGTTACACCGACTGTCGCCCATAACTAAATACCTCCATTCCGAACACAATGGGATATGTATCGTAGGTTGATTCGGCTGTTTCGATCAGTTTTCACCAAAATCAAAATATAAATCTATATATTGAATTTGAACGCGCATTTCAATTTACCGGGGCCACATACGAGCTATAAAAATTCCCAAAAAATATTTTCTAGCTTCTTATTGACGATACGGTTCTAACAAAACTAATTTCGTCAAATTCTGAGACCGTTTGAAAAATGGCCAACTTCTGGTCGATAGAAATTGACTGAAACTGTCAAAACACTTTTTCTTTTGCCACGCTCACATATTGATTCAAAAAATTAAGAATTGTGGAATCTGAAATTAATTTGACATCCCGGATCCAACAAAAGTGGTTTCGTCAAAAACGAAGGTCGTTTGCAAAATTTCCATTTTTAAGGGCCAAAATTTCATAGCGACTATTCTGAATTTTCAATTGGGCATAACTTTTTATCCCCGCTATGAAATTTTGATTTTTTGGATTCGTTGAAAAGATATTCTCAAATAGATTCTAATATTTTTGGTTTCGCTAAAATCCGGTTTATTTTGAATTAAGTACATTCATTTGAAATTTGAAATCAAATTTTCAAACTACCCCTCCATTTTTAATTCCTTTTAGAATTCAAAATAAATATTTATATTCTAACGACAATTCAAATAAACATATACGTTATAATTCTATTCAAAATAAATTTCTCGTCATTATTATTTAAAATAATTCATTTTAAATATTCAAAATTCATTAAAATTGGCAAAAAAAAAAATTAAATTGCCTCAGATTTTCGGGTTATTACAATCTCCCCCACTTAAAACTTTTCGTCCCCAAAAAGGAACGAAGCTGAAAGTTGTTTTACAAATCAACTCAACTTCCATTATTTTCATTATGCCTTAAGTTCTTCAACTTTTCAGTTTCTAAGAACTTTTCAAATTTTTAAAAATTTGGCTAACACCCTAAATTTTCGAAAAATTTCGCCGTAACCTCCCCTGCACCGGGAGCTTAGGGATATTTCAAATAGCCTCCCATGGCCCTCACCAATCCAAAAAGAAAAAGAAACAGCCAAGCGGCTAGCCAATTGGCTCATAAAATCATCCAAACCCAATAAATTTGTAAACATGTACCTATTTGTTGGGCAAACAATTTTATTCTTCTGCTCTAGCCTCCTTGCTATGACCTGTTCAATGTAAGTACATGTATATGCATGCAATTTCAAACAATTTTCAATTCAGTCCAACATTTGATATAATTTGGCTAAATGGTTCAAATTCTAATTAATCACAACAATAATCAAACAACACAATTAGTAATCAATTAGTTGATTAACGTTTCAAATTCATAATTTTTGATATATATACAAAAAATCATGTTTTTGATGCCAAGTCACAATAATATGTTCTAACTATATTTTGGTTTTCATACCAGTCAATTAGAAATATATAGAAATCCCACTTTCGAAACTCGAAATTAAATACTGGCGATGGTGCACCATCACCAGAATTATCCCCTGGCGACTAGAGTGTGATTCTATATCTATCCAGTATTAAAACTTCAAATACACGCGGATCAGATGTATATGCAAAATCTTTATATATTGGATTGTCCAAATCAATATAAAAATAATATTCAAATACGAATAATAAAGTTCAAATTTTCAAAGCAAAATTTGTTTTCAATTTTATCAGAAATATACTCTTCACAATGGTTCTAGGATACTACTGATCCCATCTCTAATGGGATATTCTCATTGGATATTACTAATCCAATCTCTTATGAATTCTTTCGTTTGGTTCTAATGTGTCTTGTTCTCGAGCTTTACAAACCAAAGCTCTGATACCAAAATGAAACGACCCGAACTTCCCTATGAAGGATAGCCCGGATTGAATTGAGAACCAGCCATATCGGGACACAAACAGAAGAACAATTCATTGCTTATTACAACGATTCCATTAGAATACAAGAATATACAGAGTATGAAAGAATAAAATACATTTAATAAATATCAGTTATTTACAATACATTACATAGCAGCGGAAAATAATACAAAACACAACTGAAGGAGATATATGGATATAAAGCTTTCCAGATATCATTCCAGTTGTAAACCAGGATCCTGTGAATATAAATCTGCAAAACCAAAAATACTAGCTGCTCGTGTGCAAAGTAGGGGCACCTAGAGTTTAGGTTAAAACAATAAACTCCAGGTCAGTCATGTGACTGGTGTGAGAATAAAACAGTTATTAATCTTTATTTTAAAGTAAGGTAAATCAAGGGACCACGCCGTATAACAAGGAATGGGTTTCCTCCCAGGAATACCAGTGCATAAAACAATAGCGCAATGCTAAATAAATAACAATGAAGCTATCATAAGACCCAGGTCCCATCACACAATGCAGCACAAGCCGGAGGATGGGGTTTTACCTTATAATAGCCAAAGAATGCTTGATACGCTAAATTTCATCTTTTATTATCACTATAAGTGTATAGTGTCAAAACAATTTCAATCATAAGTATTAATCATAGACGGCATGGGTACCATATACCATGTCACCAATATAGGTTTACAATCAAAACCGCAAAGTCACGTATTGGAAGTTGGATTTCCATTTGTGAACCAAGGCAAAGGATCGTCCTTACCGCTTCGAGACGCTCTTGCCCGTGTCTCATGAACAGAACGCATCATCCCTTAGGATCCACAGGGCCGGTCCTCTCGATGTGGATTATAATGCCTGAACACGGCGTTTCCCCGCCGTATGGGGCGTCAATGAGTCCAATGACTCCATCGGTCCCGGATCGACCGATATATCCGAGGCGCCTCGCATTCCAACAACCACATAAGTCAAACTCGTCAAGGCGTGTAAAACCACTGATGCCACTTCTAGCTAAATGGAAACGCATGTCCTCCCTGGATCCTTCTCCCATTTCTGGTTCACACCGGGGTGTGAGGCTCGCGAATCAACGCTAAACAAAGCGATGCCACATGGGCTGTGCTTTGATCATCAACCACAAGACTTTGCTTTTCAACAAAAGCCTTGATCATTTGAATCTCAGCATGCCACACAGGCAAACCACTCCATGCAACTGATATCCATCAATCACACAGAATGATATCCAGTGTCAGACACACAGTCCATTTACAAGTCCGTTCTGGGTCTGAACGAAACCGGAGGTACCTTGCACCTCGCATATCCATCGATCTCCAAGTACGTCTGGATGATCACCAACTTATTCCCTCCTTTTGGGTGTACGGACCAATCAAGATCATCAGGAATCATCCAAACGGTGTGAAGACCTCCGGTCTTCGACCACCGTCTTCATCCTCGACACATCGTCGAATCAGTTATTCAAAATGGGATAAACCCGGTCTTTCTGAATAACTCGCGTATATAATAAACAAGTGTTACACAAACACAACATACGCCTCATTCCAACTCAGAATATTTTTTTATTCAAATATTCTTATACTTTGGGAAAGGTTCCCATTAATTTTATCAAAGATAAATTCTTTAAATTTATTCTTTAATCTTCTTTTGAATATCAATTCAAACCAAATTATGGTTTATCCAAACTAGTCGGGGTTTGCGAATCTTACCGAAGTAATTACTTGTTAAATTTCGTAACCCCAACCTATACATCCCATGAGGTAAAACTTGTCATACTTCATATCTAACACCACGGTGTTATCGGTAAATTTAATTTCCATTGCACGTTCAAATCTAGTTAAAGATTTAATTATCGTCTGGAGCAAAACTGGTGATACTCCATTCGCGATCATTTCAATCTAATTAAAGATTCATTAAAACTCCACTTGGTTTTAATCTTCCTAAAAATCAATATTAATGATTGTTTAACTTGGGAAATCATATCCTATCTTTAACTGGGTTAAAGAACCAATGTCATTTAAAACACGGTTCACTATAAACCCAAAATCACATTCCATCCCATCAGCTTTTAAACGTAAATTATCAAGTGAACAGTTCCTAAGTATTAACCCCGAAGGCCGAAACCAACATCAGATCAATACCCGAGAAACCATTCAATTTAACTAATCTTCAGTTAGTTTCTGATTTTCTTAACTCCGTTGGGTCTAAGAACAGTATTATTAAAGATACCGTTCACGACAACCCAAAATCACATTCCATTTACAATGGAATCTACATAGAATACAAATCGATATATATAATCGATATAAACTTCCATATCCGACTAATAATATAAATGGAATAACGGCAAAGCCTTTTAAATTCCAGATATATTAGTTGTCTTCCTCCTCAGAAATTCACTTCGATAATTACCAAATCGAATTCCATTCCATTCCAAAAGTTGGAAAACTTTACTTTGGAAAATCTCCTTTAAATCTTAATAAAAGATTTATAAATTCCAAATCACATTTCACTGTAAAGCGGGTTAAAGAACGAATGTCGTTAAAGCATAGTTCACGATAAACCCAATTCACATTCCATTAATTATCGGGTTAAAGAACAAGTGTTATTTAAAACACTGCTCACGATAAACCTAAAAATCAATTCAATTTCAATTCCAATTAAATACCATTTAATTGGTATACTTCATTAAATCTAAATAAAAAGATTTAATCTTTTTCTCAACTGGGTTTAAGAACTGTGTTAATGAAGACACCATTCACGACAAACCCAAATCCCATTTGATATTAAATACAAGGCTCTGAATAGAAAATATATGAGCTGATATTCAATATCAAATTCTACGACAAACAAATATCGTATTGGAAATAACGATATTAATATATCTTTCAAATTTCCATAACAATATCTATATAACCACGAAATCCAACATCGAAATATTCCAAAGACAATTTCGATTCAAATCCATTCCAATTCAATTATTGGAAATTCTGGTTATTTTCAAAACCATTTCAAATCCAATTTATTTATTTTAAAAATAAATGGAATTATAATTCTACTTCTAAACTAGTTCATTTCGATAAAAATCTATTTTTATCTTTTCAAATATGGAAATTTTCATCCCAATTCTTTCCAAATCATTTCTTATGATTTTACACAAATTATTACTATTTTTAATAATTTTATCAAGGCCCGTACAGTCGATTTCCATCGACGACCATCGAACTGCACTTATAGCGACCTTTTCCAAATTTGATTTGGACATAATTCCAAATCCAACCGTCAGATTTCAAATCTCTAATATTCGTTAGAAAGCTCTTTTCGATACAAACCCAACGATTCCGGTTTTAGGATAATCCAGCGGTCGGATCTCCCGTAATGTCCATTCGAAGTAAATGGTCGAAATTCGCGAACTGCCGTAGCACAGCGCATTCTATTCAGGCCATTATATATATAATATATATATTATATATATTTCTTTGATTTCCTTTTAAAACGTATTTTATAAATCGTTTTAAATTCATTTGCAAAACGATTTCAATTTCAAATCAAAATTTTATATTCCATATCATCGATATATAAATGATAGTATTTTAAAAATATTATATTTTGAAATCGATTCCTTTTCGATATTCATTATAAAAATGAATATAATCGATATAAATATCGTTCGCGTCAAAATGGCGCATATCTAATCAACACGGCTTTATATATTTCAATAACTTCGTCATTCTATTCAACAAATGAATATTTTCTTCAACACATGAATTTTCTTTTATTCAACACATGAATATATATTTTATTCAACACATGAATTTTCTTCTATTCAACACATGAATATATATTTTATTTAACACATGAATTTTCTTTTATTCAACACATGAATATATATTTTATTTAACACATGAATTTTCTTCTATTCAACACATGAATATATATTTTATTTTCCAACTTGGAATGAGGCCCAATCAATTACCATATTATGTTAATTATACGGATTCCCTACAACACATGTATATAATAGCAACGATAAATCATCAACCATCATCTAGAGTGCACCACACAACTGCATAAGCATTAAATATAAATAATTAACACTTACACAGTCTGTCAACCAATCGATCGACATACAGCTAAATAATTGGGATTAGTGTACGCCAAATATCATCCCAACACCCATGTGGGGTTTCAAATCAACAAACATAGATTTTTATTTGTGCAATTGGGCGATGTGTAAAATTTATCGTCCCAATCAATATCAGTCAAATGGGTGTACGTAAACAAACCATCCGATTTGTTTATAAATATTTATTTTATATACACGTTAAAAATTATATTTTTAATTATAAAATATTTTATTCCATTCCACATCACACAATCAGTATTCACACCACAAACAACAAACAAACAAGTCATCCATGGTCTGTGGACAACGGGTGTCGAGTGCTGCTAAGCACCGTCTGCATCCTAGTATATATTTCAGCTAGAAAATAAATTAAAAGTGAGGAGTTCTCACCTAAAGGAAAACCAAACGCCGCGACTCTTCATATGTAGAACATCTTCGCCGCGTTTCCAACGAGATTTGTTTCACGCGGTTTATGTTAAAAATCACATTTTTAACATCTCTATATGATTAAAAATCACATTTTTATAATACCACTTCATGTATAAAAATTATATTCCTGTCATGCTAATATATATAAAAAAATCTAATTTTTATAACGCTCCTTATGAAATAAAAATCATATTTTTACATCGCTTCCATATACATGAAGATCGTATTTTTATTGCGCTTCATATATATAAAAATTATATTTTTTTATCTCTTTATATATAATAAAAATTATATTTTTATTTCTCTATTCATATATAAATAAAACATATTTTTATATAACTAAAAATCATAACTTTCATATATTGAAAGAAAATCTAAACTTTTTCATATTAAAAAAATCTGAACCTTTTTTCTTAACAAAAATCGAATCTCTTCATATTAAAGAAAATCATATTTTAAAAGAACACAATTTAATGTTTCAACACAACGCAAATTTATTTTTTAACACCATGTAAGTTTATATTTCAAATTTTTAAAACAATTTTATGCTATCTATTTATGCTATTTTATATTTTAAGATCGGATTTTGTACATGCTAAAATATATCTTTAAAAAAATTGATTTTTAATCCTATGTTATAATTTTAAAAACATATTTAAAAACAAGGTTTATTTATTTTAAAAACTGAAAAATAAATGGGAATTTGCTTACTGTTTTTAACTGCTCCAGGTAATCGGCCAAAGTTGAACCCGACGCTCAAAGTTAGGGCTCCATCTCGAGCAAGAATCAAGGCGCCGGAGGGTGGCTGGCGTCGCAGGGGGTAGCGCAGGGGCTGAGGCAGCTTCGGCGGGTTCGTGGTTCTAGGGTTCCGCGATGGGGGTCTTCTTGTTGGAGTCTGGAGTTAGAGGAGCTTCGACTGCGACGGATTTGGGGGGGTGAATTGGTTGGCGGCGGTCCGTCGATGGGAGGGAGGAGCTTCGTCGATCGTTGCTTTCCCTTTTTTTCTATTTTGAATTTTCTATTCTGTTGAATGATGGGGGGGGGAGAGATAAAGGTGGGTTGACTTTTATAATTTATTTTATTACCCCATAAAGCAACTTTTTATTTCGACCTTCAAACGAAGTCCATCATTTGTCGCCTATAACTAATTACCCCCATTCCGAACACAATGGGATATGTATCGTAGGCTGATTCAGCTGTTTCGACCAGTTTTCACCAAATCAAAATATAAATCTATATATTGAATCTGAACGCGCATTTCAATTTACCGGGGCCACATACGAGCTCTAAAAATTCTCGAAAAATATTTTCTAGCCTCTTATTGATGATACGATTCTAACAAAACTAATTTCGTCAAATTCCGAGACCATTTGAAAAATGGCCAACTTCTGGTCGATCGAAATTGACTGAAACTGTCAAAACACGTTTTCTTTTGCCATGCTCACATATTGATTCTGAAAATTACGAATTTTGGAATCTGGCAATAATTTGACATCCCGGATCCAACAAAAGTGGTTTTGTCGAAAACGAATGTCGTTTGCAAAAATTCCATATTTAAGGGCCAAAATTCCATAGCGACTATTCTGAATTTTCAATTGGGAATAACATTTTATCCCCACTATGAAATTTTGATTTTTCAGATTCGTTAGAAAGGCATTCTCAAATAGATTCTAATATTTTTGGTTTCGCTAAAACCTGGTTTATTTCGAATCCTATAATTCATTTGAAATTTGAAATCGAATTTTCAAACTACCGCACCATTTTCAATTCCTTTTAGAATTTAAAATAAATATTTATATTCTAACGATGAATCAAATAAATATATACATTCGAATTCTATTTAAAATAAATTTCTCATCGTTATTATATAAAATAATTCATTTTAAATGTTCAAAATTCATTAAAATTGCTAAAATAAAATTTTTAAATTGGCTCAGATTTCCGGGTTATTACATTTACACACAAGAAGACTTCGAAGGGGAACCATTCTTTCCCATCTCCAAGGAAGTGAATGTTCCAGTTGGGGAAAAAGAAAAAACACAGACGAGCTAGACTCTGGGCCTTGGTCTGTTGTGGGGATTATACGGGATGCACGAATCACTTGCACCACTCGTCACAACATTTCTACAACACCAGTATTCATGATAATATTACACATTTGTTTTCTTTGTAGGGAAAATTCCTTGTAAACAATTCTATTCTTATCGCTCTCTCCGAGCAACCACACCAAGGCTGCATTCTGATTCTGAGCATGCTCGTAGTGATAGCCGGGGGAGAGATAGTCATCGACCCCGTGATTCTTATCAAACTCATTCTACACGGTCTCGTTCTCCATCAAGGCAAGATGCTGGGAAGTCCCATAGTCGTCTAGTGCCACCGGCCGAGGGTAAGCAACTTCCCAAAGATTTGACTCCTCCGAAAAGTACACCCTCTCATAGCAAGTCTTCTAAGAAATACCATGAGCCGAAAGACAAAAGCGAAGATCCGAACAAGGATTTAGAAAAGGAGAAGATAACTATTGTCCCCTCTAGCCAGTGCGATTTGGATACTACCACTGCGCAGGATGTTGTCTATACTACCGAGGATCAGGTCAAGCTAGAGCGTTTGCGGAAGCAGTTTCCTGATATTTTCTTCAAAAGGATGATGTTTGTTCCAGATCTTGAACCAATTCCTGAGAACTGGGATGTAGAAATCATAGGGCAGGTGAGTGACGTGGCCAAACAACATAAGGTGATGAAGAAGCATGCTGTCACACTTTCTACTGTCATCCGCCACCTGGAGACGGAAGCAGCTAGAACCAGGGTGAAGATTAATAATGATGGTAGGGCTAGGAGCAGAATGGAAACGGAACTGGAGGATACACAAGCTCAGCTCGCTTTAGCTTGGCGGGATGTGGAAAATTACTAATCACAGCTAGAGAGTGCTAGGAAGCGTTTTCACATTGAGGTCGACTCAAATAGCCAAGAACGTTTGGCTTTGAAAAAAGAAGCGGAGGATCTCAGGACAATCAATACTGAATTGAAGACAACACATGAACATTTTGCTTCTGAGAAGGCTTCCTGGGAGAAAGAGAAGGCGAGCTTAAAAGGCAGTCTCGCTCTTGTTGAAAAAGAGAATGCAGCTCTGAATGATTGACTTGTCCAAGCCGAAGAGCGCGCAGCTCTTGCTGAAAGTAATGCTAACAATGCTCTTGAATCGGCCTCCGCCACTACTGATGAGCTTGCTACAACCAAAAAAGAGATAGAGGGTTTCGAAGAACTGCTATTCGACTTCTTTGGCCAAGTTATTAAGACCCGAAACATCTCGTGGATTCAAGATTATCACATTATTTTGGCCAATGTGTGGGATATGATCGTTGAGGGCGAAAAGCGTCGGTTTGGAACTGAGGAAGTTGATGAGAAACAACTCATATAGACTTATCTCAAAGGTGAAGAGCCTGAGGCTTTGGAGATAGGCAGACGTCTGATCCACGAGAAAATTGAGAAAGAGAGAACAAAACTCAAGGGCAAGGATAAAATTGAGGAAGGCCCTAGCTCGGTTGTGGATCCCAAGGCCTCCGAAATCGAGGAATACAATTCTGATGATCCATTGATTCCCTTGGCTCCCACCCCTTTAGTTGTCGGAGCTATTATCACGAATCTGGGCGAGGAGTCGGCTGAAAGTATTTCCATATTCTCTCCATAGTTCGTCAAAGTGGTTATAACTTGTCATCGTATCGCGGGACAGACAACTGAGATGACCACGTTATCTCCCAAATCACTAACATTTGCTTCTCATGACATATGTAACAAGCCGATCGAGAAGGATGCGGAAGAGAAAGCAGAGGTAGAGAAAGTTAGTGTCCCCTCAAGTGATGGTGCTGAAGTCTTTGAGGTTGCAAAGCAAACCGAGGATACAACAAGTGAGAAGGCTACTGTGGCATCTAGCACTGATGCTCCTGCGGATGTTAAAGTCATTAGGGCTTTGCAAGACACCGACGGTGGTCATGGAGATGAAGAGGATGATGTAGTCATCACAGAAGAAATCAAGGATGACAATAGCGAGACCTTGGCTGGTGTGCAGGCTAGGAGAGAGAAACAATTGGTTTTGCAGAAGGAGGGGCAGGACCCTCTATATGTGCCTCCTATCTCCGAAGTCGATCCCAAAACTGGGTTAGTTATAAGATTCTCTTCCAAATCAATAACTGCACAGCTTGCCTCCCAGCCTCCTAATTCTCCCTAGGAGTCTCTTGTTGATAAGAGGAAGAGGAAGAAAGGTGACCACTCTGATGCTGACAAGGAGGAGTTGGAGAAACAGAGGAAGGAGAAAAAATCAAAACCGTCCCCCAAGCGTAAATAGGATGCACTTATTAGTTCACAATTTTGCTTTTAGACTTTCCACTGGCCAAGAAATGTAGTTGTGAGAATGGCCCTCACTTTTGTTTAAATTCCTGGTCTTGTAAACCTGCTCTTAGTGAATGAATTTTTTTTTGCACCATTGTGTACCTGTAAGTTTAACTTATTGTACTCAGTCGTAAACCTTTAGATCCTAACTAAACTAAAAATCGAACCATGAAGCATTGCAACAAAAATTTCAAGCAACAAAAAATTTCAAAATTTCTATGATAGCATAAATATGTGTGTATATATGTTCCCAATCTATCATTAATATGATGCCTGGCCAGGGCTCATTGAGGATTGATTGGGGTCATATGTGCGCTTTCCCTCGTTTTCAGAAATGAGGGGTTCAAGTCATTTGGCGGCATACGCTGTTGCGCCTTTATACTTTCCCGACCGTTGGGATGGGATAGGAATACCCGTGGTGCTAAGTCTCTAGCACCTTTATACTCTCCCGATCCTTCAACGGGTTAGAGTTCGAGCTCGATTTTTAGTCTGCTCACTGATCCTTCAGCGGGGCAGAAGATCTTGGGGCGCTAAGTCTATAGCGCCTTTATACTCTCCCGATCCTTCAGCGGGTTAGAAGTGTTATCAAGGCGGTTTTGTCATGGTGCACCTCATGCCTTGGGGACGTTATATTTGCGTCCTTTATGCTCTCTCTCCAACCTCTAGGGTTAGAGTGCAAGTAGTAGTGTGACTTACCTCGCTGCACCTTTTAGAACTTTGAATTCGGTGTTTCGAAATTGCTGCATAGTTTATAACAAATCTCGAAATGATAATGATTGATGTTAGTTTAAAAATAAAAGAGCAGATAAGAAACAGTGCAGTAAAGGTAAATGACATGCGATATTTTTATGGTGGTTCGGTCGAATCATGACCTACGTCCACTTTATAATCTTTTGCTCAAGTATCCAGACTGTTCTAGGCAAGTCGTGCCTTTTTACATGGTCCTAAAAACAAAAGAGTAAAACTGACAATTTCAAGTCAGATAAAGCCGCAAATGTTGGGCATTCCACACTCCATCCACGGTTTCTATCTTGAAGTCAGAGTAAAACTGACAATTTCATCTCCATCCACGGTTTCTATCTTGAAGGTTCCATTATCAAGCCTTCGTAAAATGGAGTACGGTCCTTCCCATTTCGGGCCCATATGCACTGGGGGTAGAAAGACGCGTTTCAGGACCAAATCTCCGGGTTCAAAGGTTCGACCTCAGACTTTTGTTGTAATACCGAGCGACCTGTTGCTTGTGTCTCAAGGCGCGTAGATCGGCTTCATCCCTCTTTTCTTCAATCATATCCAGAGACTCAAGGAGCAGCTCATTATTGGTCATCGGGTCATAATAAGTGATTCGATGAGATGGTACTTCTAATTCAACCGGGATGACCGCTTCGGCTCCAAAGGGAGGGAAAAGGGTGTGTGACCCGTTGCCGACTTGTATGCTGTCCTATAGGCCCATAGTGCCAAGGGTAATTCATCAACCCACATGGCTTTGGCCCGCTTCAATCTTTTCTTCATAATAGACTTGATCACTTTGTTTGCTACCTTGACTTGCCCGTTCGATTGCGGATGTACCACAGAGGTGTATCTTTTCTCGATATGATACTTCTGGCAGAAATCTCGAAACTAGGTGTTATCAAACTGAGTGCCATTATCGGTTATGACGACTTTCGGAATCTCGAATTGGCATATAATATTCCTAACAACAAAGTTGATCACTCTCTTGGTTGTGATCGTGGTCAATGGCTCAGCCTCGACCCATTTGGTGAAGTAATCCATGGCTACAATGGCGAATTTTGCTCCGCCTTAACTAGGGGGAGGCTTCCAATAATATCGATTCTCCAAACAGTAAAGGGCCATGGGCTCATCATTATCTTTAGCTAGCCATGAGGTGCGCTGGGGATCTTGGAAAACTTCTGACACGCATCACAGCGTCGTGCATACTTGGCTGCATCCTTGTTTATGGTGGGCCAAAAATAACCATATCGCAATATCTTCTTTGCCAATGTTTGCCCTCCAGTGTGGTCGCCACATTCACCTTCATGGACCTCTTTCAGTGCACGCTTGATGTCGTCTTGGGCGATACACCAAAGGAGGGGCATCGAGAAGCCCTGTCTGTACAGGACTTCGCCTTGCAACACATATTGGGAAGCCTTCCGGATAACTGCACGCCTATCACTTTTCTTTGTTGGAAGCGTTCCATTCATAAAAAATCTTTAGAGGAGTCATCCATGACTCCCTCTCGGGTTTAATCTCTAGTACCGAATCAATTTCCATCTGATCTATACTAGCGGATTGTAGCACTTCAGTCGGGACTAGCTCCGTATTTTCCGGATTATCAGAGCTAGCCATCTTCGCTAATTTATCTGCCTTTTGATTCTCCGTTCGAGGAATATGAGATATGATGTGGTGATCAAAATCGTCCAACAACTTCTTCACTTTCTCCAAATATGATATTAGCCTTGGACTCTTGGCCTGAAACTTTCCAGTGACCTGGTTCACGACTATCTTGGAATCGCAATAGATGTCCAGCTTTGTGATCTCCAACTCCTTTGCGAGCTTCAACCCGGCAATTAGAGCTTCGTATTTGGAGTCGTTATTAGTGGCGTGGAACTCCAATCTAAGAGCATAGTATATTAGCCATTTCTCTAGAGTCTCAAGGACCACTCTGGCACCAGATTTCCTGTCGTTCTTAGCTCCATCATTGTACAATTTCCAGGCACTGGGGTCAAGGAGTAGTTTTGGTGGGTTGATTTCTTCACTTGCCACATCATCCTCCAGGAGAGTGAACTCTGCTATAAAATCTGCCAGTACTTGCCCCCTTGTCGACCTTCGGGGCTGGAAGTATAAATCGAACTGACTCAGCTCAATTTTCCACTTGAGCAGTCTTCCTGATGCTTCTGGCCTTTGCAGAACTTGTTTGAGTGGGTGATCAGTGTACACAGTAATGGGATGAGCTTGGAAATAGCGGCGAAGCTTTCTAGATGCGATCAGCAAACTATACGTAAGCTTTTCTATTCTTGGGTAGTTTTGCTCGGCCGCTGCCAATTTCTTACTGACATAGTACACTGGTCTCTGCACCTTTTCTTCCTCTCTCACTAAGGCTGAACTGATCGCATGGGATGACACTGCTAAGTACACAAACAAATCCTCGTGATCCACGAGCTTAGACAGTATCGGGTGTCTTTCCAGATGATTCAGAAAGTTTTGAAATGCTTCTACAAAATCAGGAGTCCATTCGAAATTGTGCTTTCCTCGCTTTATTAATTCAAAGAAAGGAATACATTTGTCCGTAGCTTTGGAGATGAATCTGCTTAGCGTGGCTACTTTCCCTGCGAGGCTTTGCACATCTTTGATTTGTCTAGGTTTCTGGATATCTCTAATTGCCGCAATTTGATCTGGGTTGATCTCGATTCCACGTGAGGTGATGATGAACCCTAAGAATTTTCCAGATGCTACCCCAAATGAGCATTTCAAAGGATTTAGTTTCATCCCATATTTTCGGAGAATCTCAAACATTTCTGCTAACTCGGCCGTATGATCGGATGATTGTCTGGACTTCACCAACATGTCGTCGACGTATACCTCCATCGTTTTCCCAATTTGGTTGTAGAATATCCTATTCACCAATCGCTGATACGTAGCACTAGCATTCCTCAGACCGAAAGGCATCACTACATAACATTATAATCCTAGGTCTGCAATGAAGCTGGTATGCTCTTGGTCGGGGACGTGCATGGGGATTTGGTTGTACCCTGAGTAGGAATCCATAAAAGAAAGAAGCTCATGACCCACGGTTGAATCCACCAGCTGATCGATTCTAGGTAATGGAAAGCTATCCTTTGGGCATGCTTTATTTAGGTCTGAAAAATCAATGCATGTGCGCCCCTTTCCATTGGCCTTCTTTAACAATACTGGGTTTGAGATCCAATCAGGGTATGTCGAACCTTTAATGAACCCATTACTTGTCAGCTTTTCAACTTCTTCCTTTAGGGCAGCGGACCTCTCCGGGCCAAGCATTCGCCTTTTCTGTTTGACTAGGGGATGCTTTGGGTTAATGCTTAATGAATGACTCATAATTGAGGGAGATATTCCACATATGTCTCCAGGCGAATACATCCAAGTTATCTTTCAAGAAATTTGTTAATTCTTTGGCTCGAACAAGGTCCAACTGGGATCAATCTTCTGGACCTTCTCTGCATTACTATCATCGATTGGTACATCCACAGTCACTTCATTGGGAGTCGCCATTCTGCCCCCAGGCTCTTCATCCTCTCTGGGATCTATATCCTCCGGCAATTTTCTGGGCGACTCTCCCAGAGTTACTTTCTTTAGTTGCTATGACGTTTCCTCCCTTGGGAGGGAAGAAGCGTCCTTTGTTTCTACATCTCTTCCTTTACGAAGTAACTTCAGCTCTTCCATGTAGCATGCTCATGCAACAACTTGATTTCCTCTGACTATACCTACACGGGCATCCGTCGGGAACTTCAACAACAAACACCAGGGTGCAATGTAGGCCCTGAATTTAGCTAGGGCCGGTCGGCCCAAAAAGGCATTGTAAGGCGATTCAATATCCAGAACTACAAAGGGGAGGATTCTCACTATCAGCGTTATCCTTCCCCAAGGGTTACTGACAGTTCCACGTGTCCCATCGGAGCAGTTGTGGCTCCATTAAATCCACGTATCCAACCCTCGTATAGCTTCAAATCCTTCGGTTCGAGTTTCATTTGGTCGAATGTTTTCTTAAACAGAATGTTAATCGAACTCCCATTATCCACTAGAACTTTGTGGACTGTAGCCGGACCAATGGAGACGGTGATCGCTAATGCGTCCTCGGTTGGGGAGTGGACCCCAATACTCTCCCGATCGCGAAATATGGCGTCATCAGACATCGTCTTCTGTTGCTTAATCGGGGAATTATCATCGGGATTACTACATTCTCCAACTTCAAAATGCTGTTTAGCTGCGTTAACGTACTGATCCATAGCCCTGGAACTGTGCCCTGCCAGATGAAGCCCACTAACTATGGTATTGATAATGATATTTTTTCCTTTTTGCTAAGCCGTTGGTTTGGCAGCAGGTTGGCTTTGGTTCGGGGCTTGCGCGGCTTGCTCCCTATCTCTGGGTGTCACCTTATACTCATCGAGTTTTCCTTCCCGAAGTAGCATTTTAACCACATCTCTCAGATGATGACATTCATTTGTAGTGTGGCCATGAGTCTGGTGAAAAAGGCAAAATTTCCCAGTCTCACGTTCCTTTTCTGTCGAATCTCTCGGAGGAGGCCTCTTATACTGGAGGACGTTGTATGTATCTAGGAAGATATTCTCCAATGTATCATTTTACGTCGTAAAACTCTCAAATGGCTTAGGCCGAGATCTTCTCTGAGAATCATTCCCTCGATTTCTCTTCCGATTATTGTTATTATTATTCCCTGATTGGCGACCATTGCCTTGATTCTTGTTCCCAACATCAACTTCAACCTTTCTTGAGTTATCTCCCATCTGTTTGATGGCCACATTACTTTGGGTATCCTCCTTATCAGCAGCCTTCCTCTTTCGGTTGGCATAAATTTCCTCTCGACGTAGGCGGATGTTGGCCTTTTCGTAAAATATTTCTCTGGTCAACGGTGGTTTACCGGCCAGGTATCTCCCAAACTCGGTATCCTTATCCACTCCGTCAATCAAGGCCATCAAAACAGTTTGTTCATGCGGATCTCTAACCTCCGTGACTGCTAGATTGAAGTGATCTAGATAGGAACTCAAAGATTCGTCCTGACGTTGCTTAATGAGGGATAATTCGATGACATTCTTAGATCTTTGAGTATGCAACCGGAACTGATTCACAAACTGTTCTCTTAATTCCCTGAAACTGGAGATCGATCACGCTGGCAAGCGAGTAAACCACATTAGCGCCATATCCTCCAGAAATATCGGTAATGTCTTACATTTTACAGCGTCGGAGGCAGTAGCTGCATTCATGTACCATGAATATCTCATTAGGTGTTGGACTGGATCCGCCCTTCATGCATAGCGGTTTATAGGAGGCATATTGAATTTCCTGGGGAATCTAACCTCAAACATGTCATCCGTGATGACTGCAGCCTATACCCCAATCCTCATTTCTTCGTCCGCGGTTTTCTACCATCACTCGTCTAATCATGGCCTCAATATTTGCATAGGTCAGGGTGTATTCGGGATTAGCACTTCTTGCCATGCTGGCCTCTCCAGCATTTCTTTGACGCGCTGCTGCAAGGTCTGGGGCCTGAGCAGAACTCCCTTGCCCCCTTTTACTGCGGTCAGTCACGCAACGAGCGGGGGAATGGGTTGATTTTGAGCAGGGTCAATGACGTCTTCACTCCTAGGTGGTAGGACGGGCTTATTTAAGTTACGATAATTAGTTCCCTGATTAAGCGCCTCTTCTTCTCGAGAAGGAAATGTCCCAAATTGAGGTGGCCCTATATTTTCAGCTCTTTCTAACGGAGGCCACCGC
Organism: Allium sativum; assembly: GCA_030737875.1. Taxonomy (NCBI): domain Eukaryota; kingdom Viridiplantae; phylum Streptophyta; class Magnoliopsida; order Asparagales; family Amaryllidaceae; genus Allium; species Allium sativum. The sequence goes on along the minus strand of CM060927.1, from coordinate 222,726,558 downwards.
TGGTTTCTTCGAGGTTCTTCTGACGAGGATGTGTGTTCTGGAGAAAGAGGGTGAGCTGGCGGTGGCGAAACCTGCCTCTGGATATCATCAATTCGTCTGCCTAAGGCACAAATATTCTGATGCAGCAACAAGCTCTCCCGCCTTTAAGCGGCCAATTCATCATTTTGTATGTCCAATGCTTCAATTATGCGAGAGAGGTCTCCTTCGGTAGCTGGAGCAGAAGGGTTGAAACTGATCATCATCATCTTTTCTCATACGCACAAAACTTGAGCCAGGTCGAGCAGAGGTACCAGCACGAGCGGAACGAGCCATAATCTCCTTCCTTGGTCGAGTAGTGGTCTGATTGTCATTTCGGATCGTGGTCCCCCTAAGATGATGGCTCGTGGTACCCTCTTGGCGTCGGTTCGTGGTGTCCCCTGGATTCGGATCATGGGACCATTGGTAGGAAAGAGGGTGGTGTTCTCTTGAGAATGGGTCATTACGCCCTCCGTCACATGGTTCGTGGCACCTCTAGTGGGTCGAATCGCCCCCTCTTCTTCACGATCCAGAGAATCATCCTTGACCTGTTCCTGACAGCTGTCATCACGAGCTTCGTTTATTACTTCATCGGCCTGTGAAGCTCGTGCATCCTTGGACTTCTTTCCAGCCATAATACTTTGGATTTGCTGAAATCTTCAAAGATCAAAACAGTGGGGTTTTGGACTGTTTTCTTTGGACCTGACTATCCAAACAATAGAACTATAATCCAATATGCTGAGACTTCGTTCTCAGTGAAAGCAACAAAATGTTAGATCCAAAAGTGGGTTTAACACCTAAATTATCTGAATAGGCAGAGATTTATATTTTGAAATGCATGAAAACGCAGAAAACACACAAGATTTATAGTGGTTTGGCGTTAATGAGCCTACGTCCACTTCATATCTATGATTATACGTTATATTCGAGTACAATCAATGATATTTCTCTCAATCTCACTTGTACAATGATGATTCACTCAATAATATTGGGCTAAGACTGATAAGAAATTGTAAGATACTAATAATGGTGGATACAGTACTTAGAACTAACAAAAGATCCTGAAAATGTCAAGCATAGGGCTATTTATAGCTGACATCTGCATGTGGATCGTGGTCCCACGTGGAATAAATCCCGAGGATCTCGGACTGGTTCGTGGCTTGATGGAGAAATAGTCAATATGGTCGTTATGGACAGGTGTCATTGGATCCTACATTCACGGATCGTAGTAGACTTAGTCCTACCCTTCATATTTTGGCTTTTGGGATCGAATCGTGGAAAGGTGACGTGGAGGGATCGGATCACGATAAGGAGTCACGATCGTTGATGGGCGCCACGAGTCGAGGAGGACAATGTGACCACGATCGGGTGCTTAAGGATTTTGACATGCGAGGCTTCATATTTCCTTTGTGTGTGAACCTTAGTGGCTTGGTCCAAAAGCTAGCCAACACTATTCAATTCATATTCATTTAATTCATATCTATTCATTTTCTATATATATTCGTCCTTTCTACCTCTCATTCACAACTCAAAACAACTTTCTTCATATTTATCCTCCTCAAAACTAGCATATCAATGGCTTCCTCAAGTTCATCTCAGAAATTGAAGATAACTAAAACCATAAAAGGTTATCTTTACAATGACAAAGAGGCCATTAAAACCTATAGTGAATATTTAGCAAATGATAAAGTTAACACGGGTGCTTTCGATGCCTTTAACGACTTTCCATCTTATGATCTTGATTCTCTTTTTCAACACAACGAAATCTTAAGTCTAATTGACTCTCGTGATAACGACGAAGTGTGCTATTCCAAACCCGTGAAGATGTTCTATGCTAATCTCAACCGTGGATTTTATCAAGGCAATGAAAATAAAATTTGGAGTAGTGTCAAGAGAACCCAAATTGTTCTCGACACCGATCTTTTAGGAGAATACTAAATTATAGAAGTGAAGGCATGGATTTCTCAACTTTCGCCATCAATGAAACCGATTTGGAAACCTATCACGATATTTTTTAAGATGGTGCTCAATGGATTTCAAAAGTTGTTTCTTTCATCCAAGAACAAGAATCGTCAACCTCTTCCTTCAACACACCATCACTTCCCATTCCGGAAATTACAACAACCCAACTATTAAAGTCCAAAAGCCTCTCTTTTCCATTATGAGTAATTATCTTACCAATTGGGTCGATATGATTCTAAATGAATTTAATCCCATAAATGAATCTTTAAGAGAAAACACTCTCTACTATGGTGTTTATCTCACTCGCATTTTCAAATACTTTGGAGTTGATCTTCATGGAGAAGAATTTGTTCCTAGGAAAGTGTTTGACGCATCAAACATTCATCTCATGCAAATTCCTATCACTTTTATACCTAATGAGACATATGAGGCCAAACAAGCCTGATTGCAACGAGAACAAGACCCAATGGAAGCCAAAGAAGAAGAGACTTCTATGGAAAGCATTGAGTATCCAACCTCAAGTCATAATCTCAAAGACTCAATCATTCAAAATCAAGTGTAACGTCAAAAATCAAAAGAAGCTTAACAAGAAGTTTTAAAAAAGGCTTTCCAAAATATCCAAATTCATGGTCAAGATAGGAACAAATCTTGGAATTTCATCTTCCTCATCATCATCCAAAAACTAGGCCATCTATTTTAATCTATCTTTAGATATTTCCTTGTAATTATTTTCGAATCTCATATTTAAGTGTGTCTTGTTTTGTTGGATGGATTTGCTTTTTATTAAGTAGTGAATGGAGTTTTGTTTCTGTATTAATCATCTTTATGTTTCTGAAAATCGTAAAATATTACAAGAAGTTCAAAAGAATTCAAAAATTCAAAATTTTCAGAAACATACTATAGTATGTCGACATGTCAAAACATGTAACATATAATTGAAAATTTTTAAAATTTTAAAATTATATAACTACTCATGTCCATTCAAAATCCAATGAATTCCAGACCCTATTTTAAGTACATTTCTTTTAGAAAACTTCGTTATTCTATTACTCCTTCTTTAATCATTTTTCATCAAATCCATGGCAAATTCTATCCATATTCTAAGTGAAAATCTAGAAGAAACTCTCAATTCGTTCAAAAACATTCTCTCTATCATTCTAGGAAATCGGCATCATCTTGAATTGAGTCAAATAAATATGATCGAGCAACAATGCAATGCGATGGCTAATCTCTTCTCTTTTCAGAGATGAAGAAAATAATCTCACAAAGTCTCCACCAACCAAAGAAGATGAAGATTGGGAAGTAATTAAGAAGGATCCTATCTTTGGAGAAGATGGTTAGGTTGAAGTTCCAAGAGACGTTTAGTTGTTTGGTATGATTTGATTGATTTGTTTTCATATGGTGTGGTGTGAATTAGATTATATTACTTGAAACTTGTACATATTAAGAAATATGGTATGTTTTAGTTTGGATTGGTTTGTATATATGTTTGACAAACATATGTAATAATACTTGGATTGGTGTGTATTTAATCATCATATTAAGTATTATTCTCTTTAGTTTATTAGATTGGGGGGGTATTCTAAATATGACGATTAATCATTTTTATGGTTTTCTAACATCTCTTCTTCTCTATCTTCATCTCCTTTCATCCTACCATTATTCTTAATTATTTTTATGGTTTTTACATTTATACTCTGCCGAATTCAATTCTATTTTGATAAAACTTCTTCTCTCTACACTCTCTACTCTCTAAATCAAGTGCTATTGAAGAGTTATAGGACTGTTTTGTAATTGGTTGGGTTGAATAAACCTTATTGTGAGTAAAAGAGGAGTCAGTGTGTCCTTGTGAGCCATGAAATCAAGGAAATAGGAGTCGGCGTGTTCTTGTGAACTGTGAAATCAAAAAAGTAGGAATTGGTGTCTCCTTATGTGCCGTAAAATCAAGGAGGGTGTAATTGACTATTGAAAGAGTAATAAAACTCTGCACAACCCAGAGTTGTGTGGGACTAGACGTAGGAGTAATCCAAACCAGTATAAAATCCGATGTGTTCTTTCCTTTTCTGCATTTTTGTTTTTGTTTATTTGGCCTCTGTATTTGAATCTGTGTCTGTATCTGTGTTTGTGGTGTTTGATTCATCCCATAATTCTCTCTAGTTTTTAGTTTTGCTTAAATGTCTAAAAACACAATTCACCCCCCTTAAGTGTTTGCTTTGCTTGAACGATCCATTCCGCGGTCCCAAACATATTCCCCCTCTCAATTCGCTGTTTTGATTTTTTTTAATATTTTAATTTGTTTGTATATATATAATTCTCTTGTATGTATACAAGCTTTTAGGCTTAATAACTTCTTCATACAGTGTCCGTTTTATGCAAAATTGGTGTCAATCTTAAGCAGAATTCCTAGAAACGCAATGGCGTAGTCTGTTTTACTTAATTCCCAATGTTTAATTAAGTATTCCTTAGTTTATCATCTTAATGTGTTGTTAACAGTTACGGGGTGTTACATTCTCCCCTACTCAAAGGATTTCGTCCCCAAAATCTCCAAGTTAAGAAGAATGTATATTCTACCATCCATCATCCATCTACTCATCCACCAATCACAGACATCCATTGTACTTAAAAGATTTCTAATGCTTGTATGAATATGCAAAGGTATGTGTATATGTCCCAATACTAATGTGGAAATAAAGCGGTCTACTGATTCAGTCGACCTCCATAATGCAATGTATGTTAGTGCCATGAATCCATATGTATGCAAATATTCCTATTATAACATGTAAGTTCTATATGTGTGCATAATCATCTATCTAAATGCAACATTCATATGACGATACACCCACTTTCATCCATTAAAAGAAGAAAAATGCACACACATCCATATGCAGTATGAGAGTGATTGAGCCGATCTAGTGCCTAATGTGCGTATATATGCATCCGTAGGAAACCATTAGCAAACACTTGCATCCACTTACATCCATCAAACATAACATGTCTCAAACACATGTTCACATCCATGGGATTCCTATCTAAAGGTCAAAGATTTGATCGATAGTGTACACCCGAATGACCGAAGCAAGTACGAATAAAAGCTTGGAAAAAGAAGTTAAGAACATAGTCCCGAAAATGAAAGGGTATGGAGAGAGATTCTTGTCTTCAGTCTCCCAAATCGCCTCCTCGCTGTCTTCTCCCCATTGCACTTTTATTACCTTAACCACCATGTTGCGCAGTTTCTTAACCTTTGATCCAAGTATACGGGTAGGAACTCGTCTAATTGTCGCCTCCCATTCTACCTCAACTTCCTCAAGCATGTTTGGCTCAATTACATCTGTTGTATCGTGCACATTCCGTAAATAAGAAATGAGGAAAAACATCATGAATATCCACATATATGCGAAGCGAACGGTACGCCTTAGTTACAAATACCACCGGAGCACCCCATTCAGATATGCTTCGCCTGATAAACCCTTTTTCAAGCAGCTCCCCTACTTGCTTGCTAAGCTCCCTCCTTTCCCATGGAGCCATATGACGCACAGGAAATGTAACTGGCTTTGCATTGTCCACCAAGTATATATGAAAATCAATCTCGCACCTCAAGGGTATGTCCCGATCCTCATCAAAAACATCAGGATACACACAGATTACTTGTACCAATTGCAAATCATCAATAGATGCATCAAGTGACTCTAGGAAACAAAGCATGATAGACCCTTTTGGGTTGCAAGAAATCTCGAGGGTCCTCCAATGGCATGTCAAAAGTCTAACGACCCTCCTCTCAAACTCCAGAGTGGTACCATACATGGCTTTCTAATCCATCCTCAGAATCAGACAGTATCCCATAAAACCAAGCACATATGCGTCACATTTAAATTCAATGCCTGATACAGATGTTCTTAAACCCCGATAAATCATAGACATATGTGTTGTACCCCTAATGTGGTTTGAGACAACAGCGGGATCCACTACCATACTTGTACTATGGTGCAAAGACTCAACTACAGAATCAGATATAAAAGAGGAAGAAGCGCCATAATTAAAAGAGTTCTAACAGGATGATCGAAAAGAGAAATCAAACCTTCAACAGAAATTTCCTACCTCTATCCGGTTCATCGGCCATGAGAGCATGCACTTGGCCTCCAAAAGATCCTTCCTTTTGGCCCTGCCCTAGCTTTGGCACTCCCTAGTATAATGTCCAACTTCACCATAGTCGAAGCAAGCATTCTTCCTTTTTCTGCATTCTTTGACCAAATGACCCACATTCCCGCAACCATGACATTTCTTTTTTCCTTGAGCTTTGTCGTTCTTTCTTCCCTCTTGTTGTTGTCCTTTCTTGGGCCACACTTTGTTGTTTTGTGTTTCCTCCACCTTAGCATCTTTCTTTTCAGCTTTATCTTCATCATGCATAAATGCCATATCAACGAGCCTTTCAAAAGTGGCTCCTATCGGAACGTGAGACATAACCTGCCCATGAAGGGGTTCATTCAGTCCTTTAACAAACCGTAAAGCTTTCTTATGCGGGTTATCTACTAGTTCCAACCCAAACCTTGCTAGTTGGTTGATTTTGTTGAAATATTCTTTAACAGTCTTGCCTCCTTGCTTGAGCACCAAGAACCTTTCCATTTGCAAGCTTTTCTCAGCTTGAGAAAGAAACTTCATTTCAAAATCTTTTCCGAAAATCATCCCAAGTCTCCACTAGACACCCTGCTTGCGTCACTTCCCACCAGAATGAAGCCTCATCTTTCAACGGCCAAGCGGCTAATTGAATCTTCCTACGATCGTCTACTTCGAAAATTCCAAATAAATGCTCCGTCTCTTTGAGCCAATTCCTTGACTCTACGAACGTTTAGATTCCTCGGAATGGATTTCCACCCATAGCACAAAAATATTTGCAGATCTTAGAGAAATTATCTGCTCGCGGAGGAGGAGGATGAGGAATGGCGGGTGCAGTTGGGGGAGGAACGTCTGCTTGGCCACCGATAGGCGCCGTGGTCTTTTGATACCTACAGAACCAGCCTGGTATCGTAATGCCCTTAGGATTATTAGGTTCCCCAGACACGCTGAAAAGAAAAGAAAAAGGGATTCAAACAGAGAATTGGAAGATATTACATATGGCTTTAGGGAATATGTTTTTCAAAACAGGCTTTTCTTTTTGCAAATGTTTCCTTTTAAAACCTTTTTGAAAATAATTTTCAAAATCTTTAATCCGATATGGTAACCATCAGCTTTGATACCAAGTGTGATACCCAAGTCCGTTAATTCCACTCTGTAACGACCCGCAAATCCGAGCTATCTGAGTTGACTAAAAACACCACACGTCCAACTCAAATTGCACAGAAATACGACTCATTATTAGAAAGAAGTTAGAGGATGAGAAATAGAAAGAAAGAAATATTAGAATGGAAGAAAACAAAGATCACAAACTCACAGCGGAACGAATAAAATATATTATATAACATAAGCTTCGAAATACAAATCTGTTTTGTACATATATACATACCATCATCAGAGTACACATAACATTTGATCCAGCGGAAGTAACTCTAAATAACTAACGTTGAAGCCTCCTGCTTCAAGCTCCTCCAAGTGTATCTGTAAAAGCCTGAAACACTTGACTGCCCGTACAAATTTGGGCACCCAAGAGTTTAGGGAAAACAAAACAAAATAAACTCTGGGTCAGTCATGGGACTGGTGTGAGTAAACTCCAACCACTTGCTTAACTTTAAAAATCCTTTCAAAAGAAAAGATAATAGTAAGACCAGCCCACACATAAAACATGGACGGTTTTTACCTTACTATAACCCAAAAACACTTTGATACGAAAATCCAGTGATATTATAATAATGTCTACATCAAGTAAATAACCAAATAGCAGAACGCTTGCATCTCACGCTCCACATATATATATTTTAAAATCAAAAACCGCATGGCGCTTATTGGAGATTGGATTTCCAACATGACAAGGTATGGAACCACCTTCCGACAGTGCATCTCTAGAGGCGAATACACCTGGGTTCAACAAGAACGTCTTGCAACCCGGCCCACACATGACCGACCACTCATTTCGCTTGAGTGTATCGAATGTATATCACCAACGGTTGGACTCAAACCACCGTTTCCCGAATGGGCAGAATCGATAGATTTAGAAACAAAAGGAATTTCTCTAGATAGGTGATTATACACCCTAATGGGAGCGACCCACATAGCCATGCTGCCTGCCCGATTTTTGTCCTTTCCCGGTTGTTGAGGCCTGAGGCTACGATTACTTACCATTCATTGATAACACAATCACTTTGAATGCCACATTGTCAGATCCGTTAATCACTAGTCGAGTTTGCACAAATATTCTGGATATTATGCTAAGGGATAAATCCGTTGCAACCATATATATTCATACAGACCAACCCATTTGATCATTGGAAATACTCTGTCAGACATTCGTCCATATACGTTCGTTCTGGGACTGAACGAAACCGAAGGCACTATTTCTATAAATAGAAAAGCCCTTGCACTTTACTCCGTCTTCAATGTATTCAGCATACTAGGTTCGCAACGCTTATGCCGATACGGAGTGGTTCTTCGGATAATAATCCAACCGGTCTCTCCATATTGACAACGATGGTCAAAAACTTCGATAGTCTGTGATTTAACTATCGAATAAAAACAAGTGTTCATCCAAACATATCAAACAAATCACTGGGCTCTTTAATTAATATTTCATTAATTAAATCTCTTCTCCATTTCCTTATCAATATTTGTTATCCAAATATTTCAATAACCATATTGGCCCTTTTCGCTATTTTTGATTTTGTTTCCTTATCGAATTCTATATATATCGATATATAGATTTCTAATTGTCAAATTTCTTAAAAATATTCTAACTCCTTAAATTCCCGGAAAAATTCGCCATAACCTCCCCTGTATCGGGAGCATCGGGAAATTTCAAATAGCTTCCCGGTAACTTCTCATCTCAAAAAGAAAAAGAAAAAGCCAAGCGGCTTGCCGATACGGCGCATAAAATCTCATATATGAATTAAACATGTACCTTTTTGTTGGGCACACAAATTTAAATCTTCATATACTTCATATCAACCTGCTTACACATGTTCACCTGTTTCAATTCAATTCAATACCATCTGATCGTTTGAATTCAGTTTCGCCCATTTATTCTTTTATTAGTCATTTTGCCTATTTCACTTCTTTGTTGAACATAACATGTTCAAACAAAATAATTAACTCGTTCATAAATAAATTGAATTTCAATTTCAATTCTAGTGTTCTTTTCTATTTCGAATATAAATTTTCAAATCGAATTCACTTATTTAAAGCTCCATCTCCGTTCAAAATCTCATTTAACTAATTTCCGTTCAAATTAGTTAATTCTATTCAATAATCAAAAATCTGATTCCTGTTTCAGAAATCAACTCATTACTCCATTTGAGTTCAGATATATTTCACCTCTCAAACCTGGGCTTTTCTAAATAAAAATGCGGATTTTATTTCCTTAAAATCTTTTTATAAAATTAAATAAACCGTTATGGTTTTTAAATAGTTCTAGCGCTGTTTTTCTGAAAATTTGATTTTGACATAACTCAAAATCTATACGACGAAATTCATATTTTTCCCTTTCATTAGAAAACTATTATCAAACCGGTCCTGACGTTTCTTGTTTCAAAGAGATCCGACTCCAACTGAGTCCTGTATACTCGATTGAAGTTCGAATCGCTATTTTACGAACTGCAGCGCTGCGGCGAGTTCGTTTTAATTATATTTATATATATAAACCTTTAAACTTCTCTAAAATGAATTCAACTTCATTTAACTCTATTTGAATTCCTTGATTCAAATTCCAATCTCACTTTTATTTGAATTCTATATTCAAATTCCAATTCCTTTTCTATTTGATATTCAAATTCAATACTTGAATTTCTATTTGAATTCCCTATATTCAAATTCTATGTTTGAATTCATTTGAATTCTCTTATTCAAACTCTATATTTAAATTCCTTTTGAACTTTTATATTCCAATTTCTATATTTGAATTCTATTGGAATTCAAATATTCAAACTCCTTTTTAAACTCTACATTCAAAATTCCATAGTTTAAAACCCATTTGAATGCTATATTCAAATTCTATAATTTAAATTCCATTTGAACTCCTTTTTGAATTCTACATTCAAATTCCCTATTCAATTCTCTTCGAATTCAAATTCTATACTTATTCTATTTGAATTTCAAATATCCAAACTCCGATTCAATTCTATTTTGAAATTTCAAATATTCAACCCCTTTTTAATTCTATCATTCAAATCCTCTTATTTGAATCCTATTTCAAATCTAGTTTCAAAACTTCATTTAAATTTCTATATCCAAATCTATTTTCACAACTTCATTTGAATTTCTATATTCAAATCTCATAGATTAAATCCTATTTAAATTCAATTTGAATCTCTTATATTCAAATTTCATCTTCCCTTTTCATTTGAATTCTAATATTCAAATTTATTTCCCACCCCATTTGAATTCTAATATTCAAACTTATTTTTAACACCATTTGAATTTCTTCACTCAAATCCAGTTGAATTCCCTTGAATTCAAATTCCATTTCAAAACTATTTGGATTTCCTATTTTGAAATCCTATTAGAATTTCTATTTCCAATTCTACTTTGAAAATCCTATTTCAAAGTTTATTTCAAATTCTATTTGAAATTCTACATGCAAATCTCTATTTGAGTTTCTTTATTCGAATTCCTTTGAATTCAAATTTTATTTTTATTCCTTGGATCCAAATTCTATTTTTCATTCTAATTTCGTCTATTCAAATCCTATTTGAACTTCTATTTGAATTTCTAATATTCAATCTCCTTTTAAAATTCAAATATTTAAACCCCTTTTTAATTCTACTATTCAAATGTTATACTCAAATTTCATTTGAGTTATATATTTAAAAATTTCATTTCACATCCTATTTTGAAATTTCATTTAAAATTCCAATTTCATACTTGTATTTCTATTTCTGAAATATCAAATGATAATTCTTTTCACTTCATTTATAATTTCGTTATAAAAGAACTATTTATAAACTTCGTTTAAAAAGAAACTACTTGTTTTATTTTAAAACAAGTTTATACTTTTATTCCCATTTAAAATTCAAATTCTATTTACAAATAGAATTTTCCTTTTTAAATCTCAAATATCCTTTCACGATATTTTAAATATCATTACTTAAGCCCAGTGATATTTAAACACACAAAGCAACGAATTATTTATTTTTCTAACACATCATATATAACAATATATATGCAATCAAATAAACAAACAGATAATATATTTTTGAGGAATCCAGTTGGGTTCCTCCAACCTGTTTTCCTGCATCCACAGATGTTAGCACATAAATAATACCTATTCTGCTTCGTGGCAGAATATCGCGGTATAGAAGGTCATCCACTAATCATAGCGTGGGGCGTATAGGGTAATCATCCGCTATGAAACTGCGGGCATCCGCTAATGAGACTGCGGGAATCCAACCAAACAATCAACCCAATATATATATATAATAGCCTAAATAACTAATATATATAAAACAAGCAGAAAGCATCCACACAAGCAACAAACAATTATTTTTAACGAAATAAAAATGATTTTAAAGGTGAGTGAGATTTACTCACCTGATTTCGTTTGCTGAATATCTTATTTAATCCCATATCATTACGCCATGAATTTACTTGAAGCCTCTCAAATGAATTTACTTGCACCTACCATTATTCATTTTAATTTTAATGATTAAACATTTATCTGTATTAAACATAATAAATTCTTTTATGTATAATAAAATTGTATACCTTATTTCCCACATAACTACGAAGCTAAACATGAAGCGACTCCATAACCATCGATCAATCCTGTTGAAAACAGCCCAAACCCTTGCACCATCCACTCCGGCATTACATCGAACACCTTGTCTCCACTGCCCTATAGATCACGATCTGTCAATCGGATCACCCCAGGCCCATAGTCGAACTGCTGCACCATCTTCTAGTTGAACATCCGACATCGCAAGATCCAACTTGCGGGCCCCAGATCACCACAAGTACCTGCTGCTCACGCAATTCAACTTTGCCCACAACAATGCCTCCAGCACCATGTCTCGCTTGAACCCCCTTCAGTATGATCATCTCGCAATCCGTTTACACCACTTGGACTCATCGACCTTGCGTCCTTCCTACTCGCATTCACTGCCTCAATCCAGAACTCGCGATCCCTAACTTCCCCATCATAAAATCGAACAACCGGAAGTCGCGACTCTGAACTCCCACTCCATCGCGAGCCTCCCACGAAACCGTCAGCGTTGCCAACATTGAATCGAGCTTCAAGGGTTGCGGTTGTTCGAATTTGTGGAGAACGAAGTGATGATTTGGGTTTGCAGAAAGAAAGAAAGGTAGCGGCTTTCGATTTTGATTTCGTTCGAAATGAAATGGATTTGGTTTTTGAGAGAAAAAAAAGAGGGTGCGGTTTCGATTTCAAATGAAAAGGGGAACTTCGGTTTTGCTTTTGTGCTGAAGGACGAAGTAACTGCGATATTTATAAGTGAACAATGGGGAACAATTGGTACTGGAGCCATTAATTCATGCCTCCTTAGATATTGAAGGAGAGGGACAGCTTTGTCAGCTCGAGGGGATAAGCCTGCGTGATTTCCTTTCTTAGGTCTGCGATGTAGAAATTTAGGTCGGCCTGTTTTACATAAGTACACTCCTTAAGTAATTGATTTGACTTTGTTTTAAATCAAAACCTAAAATATATCACAGTTCTTTTATTTAAAACCCCGAACCACAATTTCAGCAAAACGACTGATGTTCCCAACATTATTCACTATTCTGAATTCAACGAAACTGATTATACAATTTAATTTGAATGTAATATAAAATAACCATTTTAAATCAATTTAAATTTAAAACAAATAAATTTAACAATAAATTTCAATTATCATTGTTCATATTTAAATCGTATATATACATTGATCATCTAAACTGTTTCGATTAAATTTTACCTTTGAATTAAATTGTTTAGTTCTCGTATTTCGATAATTATCAAATTAAATCGTATTTCGATTATTTATTCGATAATCGAATAAAATACCATTTATATTATAAATTCAATATTTAAAACTATATTAAATATTTAAAATTAATCGACGAAAAATCTGGGTCGTTACATTCTTCCCCCCTTAAAATAATTTCGTCCTCGAAATTGCTAAGGTAGGAAAAATGGTACAAACCTATTACTTTTCAAACTCCTTTATGTTGAAACTCACCTCCTTATATTTCAACATATTTAATTTCACCAAAACTTTTGGTCTTCCTTTCTTTAATTTGAATGATCTACGATCAATCCATTTATATCAAATCTATGTTCTATTAAACCAATTCAAATTGATTTTAATCAATTCATTCACTTCGACCCATTTAACTTGTTTAAGTTAAATTTCAATTCCAGAATTCAAATCCCTGGGTTTTCTTTTCAAATTCCTTTGAAATCCCATAAATATATACATATATTTATTTTCATTTCAAATTTCAAACATTTGAATTTTCAAACAAATTTTCAACAAAAACTTTTTCTAAGGTAGCAATTTCCTCACTTAGAAACTCGGAAATGAACACTGATGATGTTGCAATCCTTATCAGAATTATTTCCTAGCCACTGAAGTGAGTTCAGTGCTTTATTATTTCAAAATCCATGATTTTCTTCCAAATCCTTTAAAACAAATCTATATTATTTTAATATACTTTGAAAAATATTTTCAACTTCCCAGGATCTTGAATTCTTAATTCCGGTTTGAATTTAATTCTAATTCATCTCATTTGTATATTTAATCCCTATACAAATTCTATTTGGTTATAAATAACCATTCTAATTTTATAATCTCATTTGATTATAAAATCAACATCCAACACATCCATATAATAATAATTCTAGAAAATTATTCTTTCTATATCAAAAATAGAATTTTGGGTAAAATTATTTCATTCACCCACTTTAAAACAATACTGTGTCGATTCTTCTGTCCAAGTGTTTACAAACTCCTATCGACGTCGTGGCGTCCCACAATTCGACCAGAATTCATAAACTACTCAACAGACAAGCCAACACAATATAAAACAATTTTTATATCAACTAACAAATACGCTCTCTCGTACCTATACACTCAACTCATTCTAGGGTACTACTGACCCTATCTCTAATGAGCACATGCCACACAAGCCTAGGTGTTCGCCCAACCTAAGCTCTGATACCAACTGTAACGACCCGCAAATCCGAGCTATCTGAGTTGACTAAAAACACCACACGTCCAACTCAAATTGCACAGAAATACGACTCATTATTAGAAAGAAGTTAGAGGATGAGAAATAGAAAGAAAGAAATATTAGAATGGAAGAAAACAAAGATCACAAACTCACAGCGGAACGAATAAAATATATTATATAACATAAGCTTCGAAATACAAATCTGTTTTGTACATATATACATACCATCATCAGAGTACACATAACATTTGATCCAGCGGAAGTAACTCTAAATAACTAACGTTGAAGCCTCCTGCTTCAAGCTCCTCCAAGTGTATCTGTAAAAGCCTGAAACACTTGACTGCCCGTACAAATTTGGGCACCCAAGAGTTTAGGGAAAACAAAACAAAATAAACTCTGGGTCAGTCATGGGACTGGTGTGAGTAAACTCCAACCACTTGCTTAACTTTAAAAATCCTTTCAAAAGAAAAGATAATAGTAAGACCAGCCCACACATAAAACATGGACGGTTTTTACCTTACTATAACCCAAAAACACTTTGATACGAAAATCCAGTGATATTATAATAATGTCTACATCAAGTAAATAACCAAATAGCAGAACGCTTGCATCTCACGCTCCACATATATATTTTAAAATCAAAAACCGCATGGCGCTTATTGGAGATTGGATTTCCAACATGACAAGGTATGGAACCACCTTCCGACAGTGCATCTCTAGAGGCGAATACACCTGGGTTCAACAAGAACGTCTTGCAACCCGGCCCACACATGACCGACCACTCATTTCGCTTGAGTGTAACGAATGTATATCACCAACGGTTGGACTCAAACCACCGTTTCCCGAATGGGCAGAATCGATAGATTTAGAAACAAAAGGAATTTCTCTAGATAGGTGATTATACACCCTAATGGGAGCGACCCACATAGCCATGCTGCCTGCCCGATTTTTGTCCTTTCCCGGTTGTTGAGGCCTGAGGCTACGATTACTTACCATTCATTGATAACACAATCACTTTGAATGCCACATTGTCAGATCCGTTAATCACTAGTCGAGTTTGCACAAATATTCTGGATATTATGCTAAGGGATAAATCCGTTGCAACCATATATATTCATACAGACCAACCCATTTGATCATTGGAAATACTCTGTCAGACATTCGTCCATATACGTTCGTTCTGGGACTGAACGAAACCGAAGGCACTATTTCTATAAATAGAAAAGCCCTTGCACTTTACTCCGTCTTCAATGTATTCAGCATACTAGGTTCGCAACGCTTATGCCGATACGGAGTGGTTCTTCGAATAATAATCCAACCGGTCTCTCCATATTGACAACGATGGTCAAAAACTTCGATAGTCTGTGATTTAACTATCGAATAAAAACAAGTGTTCATCCAAACATATCAAACAAATCACTGGGCTCTTTAATTAATATTTCATTAATTAAATCTCTTCTCCATTTCCTTATCAATATTTGTTATCCAAATATTTCAATAACCATATTGGCCCTTTTCGCTATTTTTGATTTTGTTTCCTTATCGAATTCTATATAAATCGATATATAGATTTCTAATTGTCAAATTTCTTAAAAATATTCTAACTCCTTAAATTCCCGGAAAAATTCGCCATAACCTCCCCTGTATCGGGAGCATCGGGAAATTTCAAATAGCTTCCCGGTAACTTCTCATCTCAAAAAGAAAAAGAAAAAGCCAAGCGGCTTGCCGATACGGCGCATAAAATCTCATATATGAATTAAACATGTACCTTTTTGTTGGGCACACAAATTTAAATCTTCATATACTTCATATCAACCTGCTTACACATGTTCACCTGTTTCAATTCAATTCAATACCATCTGATCGTTTGAATTCAGTTTCGCCCATTTATTCTTTTATTAGTCATTTTGCCTATTTCACTTCTTTGTTGAACATAACATGTTCAAACAAAATAATTAACTCGTTCATAAATAAATTGAATTTCAATTTCAATTCTAGTGTTCTTTTCTATTTCGAATATAAATTTTCAAATCGAATTCACTTATTTAAAGCTCCATCTCCGTTCAAAATCTCATTTAACTAATTTCCGTTCAAATTAGTTAATTCTATTCAATAATCAAAAATCTGATTCCTGTTTCAGAAATCAACTCATTACTCCATTTGAGTTCAGATATATTTCACCTCTCAAACCTGGGCTTTTCTAAATAAAAATGCGGATTTTATTTCCTTAAAATCTTTTTATAAAATTAAATAAACCGTTATGGTTTTTAAATAGTTCTGGCGCTGTTTTTCTGAAAATTTGATTTTGACATAACTCAAAATCTATACGACGAAATTCATATTTTTCCCTTTCATTAGAAAACTATTATCAAACCGGTCCTGACGTTTCTTGTTTCAAAGAGATCCGACTCCAACTGAGTCCTGTATACTCGATTGAAGTTCGAATCGCTATTTTACGAACTGCAGCGCTGCGGCGAGTTCGTTTTAATTATATTTATATATATAAACCTTTAAACTTCTCTAAAATGAATTCAACTTCATTTAACTCTATTTGAATTCCTTGATTCAAATTCCAATCTCACTTTTATTTGAATTCTATATTCAAATTACAATTCCTTTTCTATTTGATATTCAAATTCAATACTTGAATTTCTATTTGAATTCCCTATATTCAAATTCTATGTTTGAATTCATTTGAATTCTCTTATTCAAACTCTATATTTAAATTCCTTTTGAACTTTTATATTCCAATTTCTATATTTGAATTCTATTGGAATTCAAATATTCAAACTCCTTTTTAAACTCTACATTCAAAATTCCATAGTTTAAAACCCATTTGAATTCTATATTCAAATTCTATAATTTAAATTCCATTTGAACTCCTTTTTGAATTCTACATTCAAATTCCCTATTCAATTCTCTTCGAATTCAAATTCTATACTTATTCTATTTGAATTTCAAATATCCAAACTCCGATTCAATTCTATTTTGAAATTTCAAATATTCAACCCCTTTTTAATTCTATCATTCAAATCCTCTTATTTGAATCCTATTTCAAATCTAGTTTCAAAACTTCATTTAAATTTCTATATCCAAATCTATTTTCACAACTTCATTTGAATTTCTATATTCAAATCTCATAGATTAAATCCTATTTAAATTCAATTTGAATCTCTTATATTCAAATTTCATCTTCCCTTTTCATTTGAATTCTAATATTCAAATTTATTTCCCACCCCATTTGAATTCTAATATTCAAACTTATTTTTAACACCATTTGAATTTCTTCACTCAAATCCAGTTGAATTCCCTTGAATTCAAATTCCATTTCAAAACTATTAGGATTTCCTATTTTGAAATCCTATTAGAATTTCTATTTCCAATTCTACTTTGAAAATCCTATTTCAAAGTTTATTTCAAATTCTATTTGAAATTCTACATGCAAATCTCTATTTGAGTTTCTTTATTCGAATTCCTTTGAATTCAAATTTTATTTTTATTCCTTGGATCCAAATTCTATTTTTCATTCTAATTTCGTCTATTCAAATCCTATTTGAACTTCTATTTGAATTTCTAATATTCAATCTCCTTTTAAAATTCAAATATTTAAACCCCTTTTTAATTCTACTATTCAAATGTTATACTCAAATTTCATTTGAGTTATATATTTAAAAATTTCATTTCACATCCTATTTTGAAATTTCATTTAAAATTCCAATTTCACACTTGTATTTCTATTTCTGAAATATCAAATGATAATTCTTTTCACTTCATTTATAATTTCGTTATAAAAGAACTATTTATAAACTTCGTTTAAAAAGAAACTACTTGTTTTATTTTAAAACAAGTTTATACTTTTATTCCCATTTAAAATTCAAATTCTATTTACAAATAGAATTTTCCTTTTTAAATCTCAAATATCCTTTCACGATATTTTAAATATCATTACTTAAGCCCAGTGATATTTAAACACACAAAGCAACGAATTATTTATTTTTCTAACACATCATATATAACAATATATATGCAATCAAATAAACAAACAGATAATATATTTTTGAGGAATCCAGTTGGATTCCTCCAACCTGTTTTCCTGCATCCACAGATGTTAGCACATAAATAATACCCATTCTGCTTCGTGGCAGAATATCGCGGTATAGAAGGTCATCCACTAATCATAGCGTGGGGCATATAGGGTAATCATCCGCTATGAAACTGCGGGCATCCGCTAATGAGACTGCGGGAATCCAACCAAACAATCAACCCAATATATATATATATATATAATAGCCTAAATAACTAATATATATAAAACAAGCAGAAAGCATCCACACAAGCAACAAACAATTATTTTTAACGAAATAAAAATAATTTTAAAGGTGAGTGAGATTTACTCACCTGATTTCGTTTGCTGAATATCTTATTTAATCCCATATCATTACGCCATGAATTTACTTGAAGCCTCTCAAATGAATTTACTTGCACCTACCATTATTCATTTTAATTTTAATGATTAAACATTTATCTATATTAAACATAATAAATTCTTTTATGTATAATAAAATTGTATACCTTATTTCCCACATAACTACGAAGCTAAACATGAAGCGACTCCATAACCATCGATCAATCCTGTTGAAAACAGCCCAAACCCTTGCACCATCCACTCCGGCATTACATCGAACACCTTGTCTCCACTGCCCTATAGATCACGATCTGTCAATCGGATCACCCCAGGCCCATAGTCGAACTGCTGCACCATCTTCTAGTTGAACATCCGACATCGCAAGATCCAACTTGCGGGCCCCAGATCACCACAAGTACCTGCTGCTCACGCAATTCAACTTTGCCCACAACAATGCCTCCAGTACCATGTCTCGCTTGAACCCCCTTCAGTATGATCATCTCGCAATCCGTTTACACCACTTGGACTCATCGACCTTGCGTCCTTCCTACTCGCATTCACTGCCTCAATCCAGAACTCGCGATCCCTAACTTCCCCATCATAAAATCGAACAACCGGAAGTCGCGACTCTGAACTCCCACTCCATCGCGAGCCTCCCACGAAACCGTCAGCGTTGCCAACATTGAATCGAGCTTCAAGGGTTGCGGTTGTTCAAATTTGTGGAGAACGAAGTGATGATTTGGGTTTGCAGAAAGAAAGAAAGGTAGCGGCTTTCGATTTTGATTTCGTTCGAAATGAAATGGATTTGGTTTTTGAGAGAAAAAAAAGAGGGTGCGGTTTCGATTTCAAATGAAAAGGGGAACTTCGGTTTTGCTTTTGTGCTGAAGGACGAAGTAACTGCGATATTTATAAGTGAACAATGGGGAACAATTGGTACTGGAGCCATTAATTCATGCCTCCTTAGATATTGAAGGAGAGGGACAGCTTTGTCAGCTCGAGGGGATAAGCCTACGTGATTTCCTTTCTTAGGTCTGCGATGTAGAAATTTAGGTCGGCCTGTTTTACATAAGTACACTCCTTAAGTAATTGATTTGACTTTGTTTTAAATCAAAACCTAAAATATATCACAGTTCTTTTATTTAAAACCCCGAACCACAATTTCAGCAAAACGACTGATGTTCCCAACATTATTCACTATTCTGAATTCAACGAAACTGATTATACAATTTAATTTGAATGTAATATAAAATAACCATTTTAAATCAATTTAAATTTAAAACAAATAAATTTAACAATAAATTTCAATTATCATTGTTCATATTTAAATCGTATATATACATTGATCATCTAAACTGTTTCGATTAAATTTTACCTTTGAATTAAATTGTTTAGTTCTCGTATTTCGATAATTATCAAATTAAATCGTATTTCGATTATTTATTCGATAATCGAATAAAATACCATTTATATTATAAATTCAATATTTAAAACTATATTAAATATTTAAAATTAATCGACGAAAAATCTGGGTCGTTACACACTCATTAAGAGAATGTATTAAGTTTCGTGAAACGTTATAGGTAAACAGAAATAGAAATATTACAAGACATATATAAAGTAGCAGTAGAATTTAAAACTTTATTAAGCAGAAAACATAGTGGTTCAAAAACACAATTACATCATAAGTCTGAAGTAATGAAACCCCATTACATTAATATAAAGCTTCTGTCTTATATTTAAAATCATCAGAGTATAGAAATATATAAAAAAGCATAATCCCCAAAATATAGCCATATCAGAGAAGACAAGAAATCAAGCGGTACGTCAAAGCAGTTCCAAGAAAAATGGAAGAGAGAATCCAAATCAAGCCTGAGTATTCCCACTTTAAGAACCTAGGGGGAAACGGAAGAGAGAGAAGAGGAAACAAAATGGGTCAGACATAAAGTCTAGCGATTCCAGTTACTTTTAGCATATAAATAAGTAAAAGCATCATGAAAGACATATAAACTAGATGAGAGAGATAATAGTATCACAAGACAGGTATAATAGGATAAACAGAATAACAGAACTGGATATGTTGTGCTTCTTAAGTACTTTTCCCTGCACTAACACTAGTATAACAGATATGTAACAAGATTACATACTCCCTAATTGCTTAACAGAAACAGAATGATCGCAATAGAAATATAATGGTAGTTTTAGGTATACTCTAGTAATGGGTTTTAACCCAAACAGAATTAACCGGTACCTAAACAGAAATAACGGGTGTTAACCCAAACATAAATACAGGTACCCCACAGAAACAGACAGGACTAGATGTACCCTAATTACTACCCTCCCCCAATCGATTAGCTCCCTATCCTGTAAATACCCTGTGTCGGTCCCACAGTAGGGTGTTACTTAAAGTGGCAACCTACAGAAGGACACAGACCTATTTACTAGTGCTATGGTGGCTTATTTTCCTAGATGCAGATCGTACTCGTGCACGCACATGAGTCCGTTTGGAACGCGCCAGTACACACCTCCTCTTAGATGAACCTATTATAATCAGTTCAGTAAGCATGCCCTGACCCCTACCTAGTGCGGGGTCCCCCTTGAATACCAAATGGGTTACTAACTAATATGGGTCTCACACAACAGATGACACAAGCCAACCCTTACAGATCTTATGTCCCCAATTAACTAGGATTTTGACAAGTTATGCCTAACAGATTTAACAGATTCGCATAACCCCCTACAGATTTATGGGTTAAACTTTACAAGTTAACAGGTCCATATAACCCCAACAGATTTAACAGGTTAGGTTTTCAAAATTAACAGGTCCGTATAACCCCTACAGATTTAACAGATTTATTTAACCCCATGGATTTAATAGGCTTACTTAACCCCACATACTTAACAGGTTTACTTAACCCCACAAATTTAACAGGTTTACATAACTCTACAGATTTAACAGGCTTACTTAACCCCATATACTTAATAGGTTTACTTAACCCCGCTGATTTAGCAGGTTCACTTAACCCTATAGATTTAACAGGCTCATACAATCCATATGGATTCAAACAGGTTAAGTATTACAAGTTCATTACCATACATTCATTTATGGTTATAATGCGGTAGACCTCCCACATTAAGTCTACCACTTGTGGATGCTGGATATGCCGCTTGGGTTCGGGCAGACTTCTTCCACAAGTCAGACTTAACCTCATGTCTTAGCACTGTCACATGTTTATGCAGTTAGACCTGTTACATTAGATTCACCACTTGTGGTTGCTGGATATGTCGGTCGGTTCCGGGCAGACTTCTACCATAAATGTAATCTAACCACGTGTCTAAGCGCAGTTATATTTTCTAATTACTGTAATTAGCATTTCCATTATAAACCAATTACTCCTATGTCACTATAGGTTTTCATGCCCCTTTTTCCCAAGTCATATTCATCGTGTATCGTATGCCCCCAATTCAGATCTTTAACCAAAGTTTGATTTATGCCACAAATTCATATTCATGTATTTAATTCAAGTTATGCCCAAATTTCTCAATACAAGTTATTCCCCAATTTTAATGGATTAAACAGGCTTCACAGATTCTTTACAGTTCCATTAACATGTTTCGGTCAATCGTAAATTAAGCCTACAGATTTATAGGTCCCAAACCACAAGTCATGATTTGTAGTATAAATCATGCCCCAATTTTTAGTCCAATTTCACAATATAATTTATGCCCCTAAATTCCAGTCGTGATTCAAAATACAAGTTATGCCCCCAAATTACCATTTCCAATCATTCCCAATTTAACCCAATTTCGTTCGTACGTATATTTCAGCCATATCGGCCTAGGCTCGCAAGTAGCCTGGCTATAAAAATAGAAAGGGAATGAGAGAGAGAAGGGCAGAATAGACATAAAACCAACAGTAACAGAAATGGGCATATGATAGCAGAAATGGGCATATCAGATGAACAGAAATAAGCATATAGGAATAGACCTGATGAACAAGTAATAATAGAACTGATTAAGCATAGTGACATGATCATAAACAGGCATGATGAGATTTAATCAGTGAATTAGATATAAGTAGATCTGATATGATTCCAATAGTCATAGGCTTAGATCTAATTCATATGCATGTCAAGATTACATTTTAATTATTTCTATCTAAAAATAACATAGACTCACAAATAATAGATCTAAGAGACAGAAGAATAGTTGCAGATATTGAACCATAGATCTCTAAACTTGAATGACTTGTTTGTTGAAGAAGAAAAGGTTGATTTAATCTGGGTAGATGCAGCATCTAGTTCTCCATTGTTTTTGGTGCGGAGAAACAAGAGAAATGGTGTCTTATTTATAGCCTAACGCCAATGAATCAAGCCACAAAACAAGTCCACGTTCAAAAACATGAATCTGCCCAGATTTGCATGGGGGTCGACCCCCCTTTTTGTGTCAACCCCGGGGTCGACCCATGTGTCGACCCCAAACACCTTGGGTCGACCCAGCGGGTCTCGGGTCGACCCCCAAAATGGGGCGGTTCAGCTGTTCCTTCTTCCGATCTGCTGTTTTGATTAATTTATTTTTAAATTTGTTTGTGTATATATAATTCTCTTGTGTGTATACAAACTTTTAGGCTTAATAACTTCTTCATACGGTGTCCGTTTTATGCAAACTTGGTGTCTATCTTCAGCCGAATTTCAAGACGAATGCAATAGCGTAGTCTGTTTCACTTAATTTCCAATATTTAATTAAGTATTCCTTAGTTTATCATCTTAGTGTGTTGTTAAAAATTAAGGAGTGTTACAGTATGCACCTAAACTCATTTTAAGGTATTACTACCCTATCTATAGTGAGTTAACCCCAAATAGAGCCAACGTTATCGCTAAATTAAAGTTCTAATACCAATAGTAACGACTTGCATTTCTGACCGTTTAAGCCGATAAAAATCCACACATGTCAACCTAAACAAATATAAAATACAAATAGTTATGGAGTAAATATAAGAAAAGAAAGAAAAAAAGAAAAACAATCATAGAATCTCACAGTGGAAGGGCAAAATATAATAAATAAATAAATAAATAACAGTTCATGAAGCTGTTAAAACATACATTTGACTATATAGTACAACCGTTATCAGACTAAAGTATCATACAACATACCAAAGTATGCATCAGAAAATACTAGTAAATATGACTCTCAATCTCCATCTTCACCTTCACAAGAAGGTCTTTGATAACTGAAAACTCAGGCTGACCCGAGCACAAATGAAATACAAAATTACATGGATCAAAACTAACATATTCTCATATCAGTCAAATCAAACCATGTAACAATATGAGTGTCACAACGCCAAAGATGCACATGGTAATTCACATATCCTATCCAATGTGTTCGAGTGCAATAACTTACGAGATGTTACAGGAATTTCCATCTTCTAAGGATCCATCAAAATAGATATTATATAGTATAATTTTTGTAATAACCCGGAATTTTAGAACCAAATTAAAATTTATTTTTAATAAAATTTTGTGTGAATTTATGGTCAAATTTTAAAAATTGATAATTTAAAGCTGATTTGAGCACTTTATAAAGGAACATTATTGAGATAACCTCGTATTTCGACGAAACTTTTTTAATTGAATCCATAGCATCGAATAATGGTAGATTTCCAAATTTCGTGATTTTTGGAGCTAACATGTGCACATGCGACAAGAAAACATATGTTAAAATCGCACATTGAAATTAAACAAAAACTCGTTAAAAAAATAAAATGGAAGGTCAAACGAACTCAGAATTCGACGAAACCTGTTCCGTTGGATCTAGAATTATGTTACTGTCAGAATCCAAAATTTCATGACCAATGAATTAATACGTGGTCGTACGATCAAAAGAAGTAGAGGTGAACTAGCACACATTTATATGCATTAGTTTAAAAAGCTTGAAATGAAACGGAGAGCATCCAACTGGCCAAGGTGTTTTTCTTTCGACTCACCAGTTTGCGCCACCTCAGCGATCCGTGTAAGGGGATAAAAAATTGCACAAAATACGGTGCTCCTTTCCCTTTTCTTTCTTCTTCCTTTCAATTTTCATTTTCTTCCATCCACCTTTCCTCCTTACTCCAATGGCATCCCCCTCCACCGTGCCTCTCGCTAGCCGCAGCACCACCGCAGCCCCTTCCCCCCGCCCCCCGGCGCATGCAGCACAGCCTCTCTTCCTCCTCCGTGTTGTGCTCCTCCCTAATACAAAAATGACCAAACCCCCCTCTTTTCACTTCTTTTGCACTTCCCCCCCATAAAGCAACCACTTTTCACCTTCGACCACCCCCACAACCCCACGCAAGGGTTCCACAAGCATTGCACAACCCCGAACATCAGAAGTCGTGGGTCCTACAGCGCCAAATCAACCTGCTTCGCCTTCCGTTTCGCCTTAAAACAAGTGCAAGTCTGTTAGTGAGTGTTCGTGTGTTTGATAGCCAGTTTGGATTGAAAAGGTGAGATCTTTGGTGTTATATCAAGTCGTAGAGAGTGTACGGTGAAGTGTCATGATGTTAGGATGCTTGGGGTGAGAATTTCACACTCAAAATGTTTAATTTGCTTAGCAAAAATCATAAATATGTTGTTAAGTATGTGGTTGAAGTATGCACACAAATTTGTAAATCATAACTTTTACATACGTTATCGGAATTTAGTGAAAAAATATGTTTTGGAATCGTGTCAACGAGAGCTTCGCAACGAACCTGGTTTGGAGAGATTTGGGTCTTGTGACCATTTTGGTTGAAGTAAAGCATCTGATGTAATCAAGCGACTCTTATTGTTATTTAGCCATAAACGACAAATATGAGAACTCTCACTGAAACTGATTTTTTTTTACAGTTATTGCAATCATACTGAATATATATTGATTGCCTAGACTGATTTTTATTTGGTTAATTATCACAAATTTTTATACGGTATATGGTACCTCACATCAAAAATTGCTTGCAAAGAAGATGGATGAATGGATAGTTTATTCTGTTATGATTTGAATGTGATCTTGAATTGATTAACATGTTAAAAACAATGTTAAAATATTTATGGTAGTTGAAATTGGATTAAATATCCATTTACAAGTCGGACGACTTGTTTATGCTTTCCTATTTAAGTGATATCGATTTGGTTGAATAATGACTTGAATTGAATAGGTATGATTGGTTTAGATTGAGACTGAATAAACAATTTGTTAATTGATCATTTGTTGATGGAAAACCCCACATGGGTATTGAGAGGAAGATAAACACTAATCTGAATCCCAAGTATGTAGACTGACAATCTGCAAATTGACAAAACTATATAATTAAACCTTATATGGTATAGTGCACTTTCTGTGTGAATTGGAGGCGGTGTGCTGGATGTAATTTGAATGTAAAATAGTTGTTCACAACATTATTGAATACATATGATGTATGTAATCCATATAAATTTATGTAACAACCCGCATTTACATATAGGAGGATTATAAAATATTTTTATTTAATTCCTTGAGGGTTGGATCATTCTCATATTTTGGAATGTTGGTTATGGAGATGTGAGACATGTCCATAATTTTTACCAATTTTATTTGTGACCATTTTGCCCCTATTAGTTTTGTATAGGGGATAACTTTTGACTCGAATCGAATCAGGTGTTGAGATTGATTTCATTGGAAAGGAAATGGTGTTGCCAATTCCGTAGGATGGTCACATTAAAGATTTGGTTCAGCGGTTTGGGAGGAATCGATGTTATAGTGTTTCACAATTTCAGTTCAGGTTTTGTAAGCCATTGATGGGATGATTTGAGGAGGCCTATTAGTGGGCTAGTGGGAGGCTATAAATAAGGGGTTAGAGGCATGGAGAATACTTTACTTTCTTTTTCTCTCATTTGGTTGAGCTCGTGATCCTCCTTGCTCAATCAAATACACATTTCCACCAATAAAATTCTAGATCTACATAAGAGAATCGAAGATCTACATCGTTTGAAGCTAAATCTACGTTAAGTGAAGAGAGATCACATCAAATCAAGAGGTTTGAAGTATATTCTTTGCTGTTCAGATTGAGAATTTAGTGATTTCGAATTAATTCGAAGAATTGGTGAGTGATAAGCATCTCACATGGATTCAATCAAGTATATGGGTTGTTTGACCTTATTTTCATCGTTTTCAAGTTGTTTTCACCTAGATCTACATCATGGTAAATATATTTTCATTTGAATCACCATAGGATCTAATCTAGCAAATTAAAAGTAGTAATTCTTATGTTTATGCAAGTTAGATCCATTATTTTAGTTTATTCATTCGTTTATCATGATTTAGTGAATCTTATATGATTATTGATGAATAATTGTCATTTTGATGATGTTGATGGTTTCATAAAGTGTTGATTATGGAATTGGATGATTTTGATGAGTTGTTTGCACCGATGTTGTTGTTTGGTGATAATGTGGTCAAGGATAGAGCTATTTTGGTCAGATCTGAAGTCGGGTCGTTTTCTTAAGTCGTTGATGACGTGGCATGCAGTTTGTGTCATGTGGCTTGTTGCTCAAGAAAGGGATAAAGGTCGGGACATTGGTTTTAGGTCATTTTTAAGACCTAAGGAGTTAGGTCTTAGGTCATTTTTAAGACCTAAGAGGTTAGGTCTTAAGTCATTTTTAAGGCCTAAGGAGTTGGGTCTTAGGCCTTAGGTCATTTTTAAGACCTAAGGAGTTAGGTCTTAGATCGTTAGGTCTTAGGTCGTTTTAAGACCTAAGGAGCAAGACCTAAGGAGTTCAAAACCTAAAGAATGTCGACCAAACGAAGCTTGTTTTTGAGTCAACGATGGTTATAGCTTCGGCGCAAATTCAAGGAGGAATGTCTGAAGCATCGTGAAGTATTTGTTGATCGTCGTAAATCAACGAATGTGAAGATGACTCAAGTATGCTTGAGCTCACGGATAATGAATGCTCGAGCATTTTTGAGCTTATGGATGGTCGCTGGTGATGACGACTAGAGGTACTGAAGACTGAGGAATTATCATTGTCGTAGGTTCTAGTAGACTCAAAGAAGGGGTATAATACAGGCGTACCTAAAAGACCAGAGGGTTGATGGTCGAGTACCCTGGGTATCGCCGAAAGGCCTAGATACGTATCGTAGAATGATGTATGGAGTTTTTACTAGAATCAGGGTTACCATTAGCTCTTGACATATGTCAGGGTTAATCGTCATATGACTAACGATGATTTCAAAGCAGGATAGGCAGTGATCGCTAGAGTCTTGGATGTTGATTATTTTGCTTGTACCGTCTCACGTAAGTTGTTTGACGTCGAGGGAGATGTTTCTTGGGTGCTTGTCTGATGTTGGTTTAGGCCTTCGGGGCTTGTGCTTGAGGCATGTTGATCTCGATTAGGATGGTTTACGTGAGACGTAACAAGTTGCTATGATTGCTATTGTCTGGTTGTTTCAGATTGCCATGATGCATCGTTGTTTTCAAATGCTTGTTGTAAAGGCTATCACTGTTGGATGTGGAAAAGAAGGGTTTGGGTTTTTCTCTGGAGTTTTGGTAGATTGATTGGTTAATCTACTTATTCTCATATACTTTATTGATGATGTTAGATAGCTATTTTATCGCTCACTAAGACTGAAACGACCCGAACTTCCGCGGTAAGGAAAGCCCGGATTGAATTGAGAACAAGCCACATCGGGACGCAAACAGAAGGACATTTCATTGTTTATTACAACAATTCCATCAAAATACAAGAATATAGAAAGTATGAATAAATATTACACATTCTAAAATATCAGAGATTACAATACATTACATAGCAGCGGAAAATAATACAATACACAACTAGAAGTAATACACGGATACAGAGCTTTCCAAGTATTGTTCCAGCTGTAAATTAGGATCTTGTGAATATAAATCTGCAAAACCAAAACTACTAGCTACCCATGTCAAAATAAGGGCACTCAGAGTTTAGGTTAAAACAACAAACTCCAAGTCAGTCATGTGACTGGTGTGAGAACTAAAACAGTTATTTATCTTTATTTTAAAGTTAGGTAAATCAAGGGACCACGCCATATAACATGGAACGGGTTTCCTCCCAAGAATACCAGTGCATAAAACAACAGCGCAATGCTAAATAAAGAACAATGAAGCAATTATAAGACCCAGGTCCCATCACACAATGAAACGCAAGCCGAAGGATAGGGTTTTTACCTTATAATTGCCAAGAATGCTTGATACGTTTAAAACAAATCATTTGATACTATTGTAAGTGTGTAGTGTATAAAAGCATTTCAATCACAAGTATCAATCATAGACGGCATAAGCGCCCCATCCCACTATGTCTCCATACTAGGCTCTACAATTAAAACCGCAAAATCACGTATTTGGAAATTGGATTTCCATCTGCGAACTGAGGCTAGGGATCGTCTTCCACCGATTCAAGACTGTCTAGCCCGAGCCTCAGCCAAGTACTCAGTCAAGCCTTTGGATCGTCAGGGCCGGTCCACCGATGTGGATTAAAATGCCTGAACACTGCATTTCCCCGCCCTTTGGGGCCTAAATGAGCCAACGAATGACTCCATCAGCTTCACATAGTCACCGATATATCCGAGGCGCCTCGCAACAGCAACAACCACATAAGTCAAACTCGTCAGGGCATGTAAAAACACTGACGCCACTTCTAACTAGAAAGAAACGCATGTCCTCCCTGAGGTCCTTCTCCCGTTTCTGGTTCACAACTGGGGTGTGAGGCTCGCGAATCAACGTTACACAAAGCTATGCTACACAGGTTGTGCTTTGATCATCCACCACAAGACTCTGCTTTTCAACGGAAGCGTTGATCATTTGCATCTTAGCATGCCACACGGGAAAACCACTCTATGCAACCGATATCAGTCATACAGAATGAAATCCAATGTCCGACACACAGTCCATTTATAAGTTCGTTCTGGGTCTGAACGAAACCGGAGGCACCTTGTACCTCGCATATCCATCAATCTCCAAGTTTGTCTAGACGATCACCAACTGATTCCCTCCTCTTGGGTGTACGACCCAATCAAGATCATCGGTAATTATCCAAATGACGTGAAGACCTCCGGTCTTCATCCACCGTCTTCCTCTTCGACACCACGTCGAATCAGTTATTCAGAATGGGATAAACCCGGTCTTTCTGAATAACTCGCGTATATAATAAACAAGTGTTACACAAACACAACATATGCCTCATTCCAATTTATCAGTCACTAATCGTAAATTAGCAAGAGAATAATTCCCCTAATATTAACCCCAAAGGCCGAAACCAACATCAGATCAATGCCCAGGAAATCATTCTACTTAGCCAGCCTACAGTTAGTTTCTAAATTTCACATTCTTAGGGAAATGTTCCCATTAATTTTATCGAAGATAAATTCTTTAAATTTATTCTTTAATCTCCTTTTGAGTATCAATTCAAATTAGTCGGGATTAGCGAACCACACCGAAGTAATCATTTATTTTATTTCCCAATCCCAACCTATTCATCCCATGAAGTAAAACTGGTAATACTTCATATCTAACACCACGGTGTTATCGGTAAATTCAATTACCATTTCAGGTTCAAATCTAATTAAAGATTTAACTATCGCTTGGAGCTAAACTGATGATACTCCATTCTCGATCATTTCAATCTTATTAAAGATTCATTAAAACTCCACTTAGTTTTAATCTTTAACTGGGTTAAAGAATCAATGTCATTTAAAACATGGTTTACGATAAATCCAAAATCACATTCCATTCTATCATCCTTTAACCGTAAAACAGCAAGTGAGCAATTCCCTAAGTATTAACCCCGAAGGTCGAAACCAACATCAGATCAATACCTAAGAAACCATTCAACTTAACTAATCTCCAGTTAGTTTCTGATTTTCTTAACTCCATTGGGTCTAAGAACAGTATTATTGAAGATACCCCAAAATCACATTCCATTAATTATCGGGTTAAAGAACAAGTGTTTTTTAAAACACCGTTCACGATAAACCCAAAAATCAATTCAAATTTAATTCCAATTAAATACCATTTAATTGGTACACTTCATTAAATCTAAATAAAAAGATTTAATCTTTTTTCTCAACTGGGCTTAAGAATAGTGTTAATGAAGACACCATTCACGACAAACCCAAATCACATTTGATATTAAATACAAGGCTCTGAATAGAAAATATATCGGCTTATATTCAATATCAAATTCTACGACCAACAAATATCGTATTGGAAATAACGATATAAATATATCTTTCAAATTCCCATAACAATATCTGTTTCATCACGAAATCCAACATCAAAATATTCCAAAGACAATTTCGATTCAAATCCATTCCAATTCAATTATTGGAAATTCTGGTTACTTTTAAAACCATTGCAAATCCACTTTATTTATTTTAAAAATAAATAGAATTTTAATTCTAGTTCAAAACTAGTTCATTTTGATAAAAATCTATTTTTATCTTTTCAAATATGGAGTTTTTCATCCCAATTCTTCACAAATCATTTCTTATGATTTTACACAAATTATAACTATTTTTAATAATTTTATCAAGGCCCGTACAGTCGATTTCCATCAACGGCCATCGAACTGCACTTACAGCGACCTTTTCCAAATTTGATTTGGACATAATTCCAAATCCAATCGTTAGATTTCTAATATTCGTTAGAAATCTCTTTTCGATACAAACCCAATAGTTCCGATTTTAGGAAAATCCGACGGTCGGATCTCCCGCAATGTCCATTCGAAGTCAATGGTCGAAATTCACGAACTGCCACAGCGCAGTGCGTTCTATTCAGGCCATTGTATATATAATATATATATATATATATATTATATATTTCGTCGATTTCCTTTCAAAACATATTTTATAAATCGTTTTAAATTCATTTTCATAACGATTCCAACTTCATATTCAATTTCTAATCAAAATTGAATATTCCACATCATCGATATACAAATGATAATATTTTCAAAACGTTATATTTTGAAATTACTTCCTTTTCTATATTCATTATAAAAACGAATAAAATCGATATAAATATCGTTCACGTCAAAATGGCGTCCATCTAATCAACACGGCTTTTATTCAACACCTGAATTTATTTTCTATTTAACACCTAAATTTATTTTCAATTCAACACATGAATTTATTTTACTATTCAACAAATGAATTTTCTTTACTATTCAACAAATGAATTTTCTTTACAATTCAACAAATGAATTTTCTTTACATTTCAACAAATGAATTTTCTTTATAATTCAACAAATGAATTTTCTTTACAATTCAACAAATGAATTTTCTTTGCTATTCAACAAATGAATTTTCTTTACAATTTTCCAAATTGGAATGAGGCCCAATCAATTACCATATAACGCTAATTATATGGATTCCCTACAACACATGTATATAATAGCAATGATAAATCATCAACCATCATCCAGAGTGCATTCTACACAGTATAAGCATCAAATATAAACATTCAACGCTTATAACAGCCTATCAATCAATCGATCGACATACCGCTAATTATTAGGATTAGTGTATGTCCAATTTCATCCCAACACCCATGTGGGGTTTCAATCAATCAAACATAGATTTTATTTGTGCAGTTGGGCGATGTGTAAAATTTATCGTCCCAATCAATATCAGTCAAATCAGTGTATATATATAAATCATCCGATTTGTTTTTAAATATTTATTTTATATACATGTTAAAATTTTATTTTTAACTATAAAATATTTTCCACTATAAAATATTTTATTTCATTCCACATCACACAATCAAATTTCACAACACAACAACCAAACAAACAAGTCATCCATGGTCTGTGGACGACGGGTGTCGAGTGCTATTAAACACCGTCTGCATCCTAGTATATATCTCAAACTAGAAACAAATATAAAAGTGAGGAGTTCTCACCCAAGCTAAACCAAACGCCACGACTCTTCATATGTAGAAAATCTTCGTCGTGGATTCAACGAGATCTGTTTCACGAAATTTATATTAAAAATCATTTTTTTTAACAACGCTACTATATAGGTAAAAATCGAGTTTTTATATAGCGATTCACTTTTTTATTTATTTATAATGATTTACACCATAAAAATCACTTCTTTCTATATATAAATATATCGTCTTTACTATGATAAAAATATCGTCTTCCTATATATAAAAATATTGCCTTTCTACAAATAAAAATATCGCCTTTCTACAAATAAAAATGTCACCTTTCTACAAATAAAAATTATATTTTTAACCTTTTTATGTTACAAAAATTATCTTTGAAAATCTTATAACAATGTATTTATATCAAATACAAATTGATTTTTTTTCTTATGTATTATATATAATAAAACTGATTTTTCTATGAATTATATAAAATAAGAACTGAAATTAAATTAAAAACTGATTTAATAATGTAAAAATCACCTTCATCAGTCGTAGGGGCCGAAAAAGGCACGGGGAGGGGGCGCCGGAGCTGCTCTGGCCGGCGGCAATTCAGTGGTGGGGCGTTGCTAGAGGTTCGTCGGAGGTAGGACGAGGAGATGGTGGCTGGGCGTCAAGCGAGTGGGTGACTGCTTTGAGCGTTGGCGGTTTGGGGAGATTCGGAGTCGAGGGAGGTTTTGGGAGTCGTCCATCGCTAGAGAGGGAAGGGGGGTCGATCGACCGGGGGGTAGGGGGTGTCTGGCCAGGCGCGGTGGTGGATGGGGGGGCGGCGCGGCGCGATTGATCCTAGGGATTTTTTTCTTTTAATAGTCGTTTCTGTAAAACGATAGAAGAGGGGGGACGGTGTTATAATATACATTCTTTAATTTTTTATTTACTTCAAAAAGGTACTTTTCATCCTGACCTCGAAAGACCCACCGCCTGTCATCCATAGCTAATTACCCTCATTCCGAACACAATGGGATATGTATCGTAAGCTGATTCGATCGTTTCGATCAGTTTTCGTCAAAATCAAGATATAACTCTATATATTGAATTTGAACGCACATTTTATTTTACCAGGGCTACATACTAACTAGAAAAATTCCCAAGAAATATTTTCTAGCTTCGTATTGACGATATGGTCCTAACAAATCTAATTTCATCGAATTTTGAGACCGTTTGAAAATTGGCCATTTTCCAGTCGATTAAAATCAACTGAAACTGGTCAAACGCGTTTTCCTTTGCCACGCTCACATATTGATTCGAAAAATTATGAATTTTGGAATCTAGAAATAACTTGATATCCCGGATCCAACAAAATTGGTTTCGTCGAAAACCGAGGTCGTTTGCAAAATTTCCATTTTTAAGGGCCAAAATTCCATAGCCACTATTATGATTTTTCAACTGGGTATAACTTTTTATCCCCGCTATGAAATTTCAATTTTTCATATTCTTTGGAAAGATATTCTCAATTAGATTAAAATATTTTTGCTTTCACTAAAATCTGGTTTATTTTGAATCATGTATATTCATTTGAAATTCGAAATCGAATTATCGAACTACCGCACCATTTTCAGTTCCTTTTATATTTATAAATAAATATTTATATTCTAACGACGACGTATATAAATATATACGTTCTAATTCTATTCAAAATAAATTTCTCGTCTTTATTATTTAAAATAATTCATTTTAAATAATCAAAATTCGCTAAAATCGCCAAAATAAAATTTTTAAATTGGCTCGGATTTCCGGGTTATTACAATCTCCCCCACTTAAAACTTTTCATCCCCGAAAAGGAATGAAGCCCCAAGTTGTTTCACAAATCAACTCCACTTCCATTATTTTTATTACGGCTTAAGTTCTTCAACTTTTCAGTTTCTAAGAACTTTTCAAATTTTTCAAAAATTTGGCTAACACCCTAAATTTCCGAAAAATTTCGCCATAACCTCCCCTGCACCGAGGACTTCGGTATATTTCATATAGCCTCCCATGGCCTTCTTCAATCCAAAAAGAAAAAGAAACAGCCAAGCAGCTAGCCAATCGGCTCATTAAATCATCCAAAACCAAAGAAATACAATAAATATGTACGTATTTGTCGGGCAAACAATTTTATTCTTCTGCTCTAGCCTCCTTGCTATGACCTGTTCAATGTAAGTACATGTATATGCATTCAAATGCGACTAATTTTCAATACAATTCACTACTTGGTTCATTCTGGCTAAAGGTTCAACATTTTAATTAGTCGAACAATAATCAAACAACACAACCAGCAATCAATTAGTTGATTAATGTTTTCAAATTCATAATTTTGCTACATATACAGAAAATCATGTTTTTGAAGCTAAATCACAACCATAGACCCTATCTAATTTTGGTTCTCACACCAGTCAATTGGAATCATATAGAAATCCCACTTTCGAAACCCGAACATAAATATTGATGATGCCATGGTCATTACCAACATCATCTCCGGAACTTCGAGTATACGTTTGCAAGGCGCACATGCAAAATCTTTATATACTAGACTGTCCAAATTCAATACAAATAAATATTCAAATACGTTGAATAAAGTTTAAATTTTCAAAACAAAATTCGTTTTCATTTCAAAAATATACTCTTCACACTCAGTTTAGGATACTACTGATCCCATCTCTAACGAGTCATTCCCGTTGGATATTACTAATCCAATTTCTGAAGAATTCTTTCGTTTAGTTCTAATGTGTCTTGTTCTCTGATCTTTGTAAACCAAAGCTCTGATACCAGGTGAAACGACCCGAACTTCCCCGGTAAGGAAAGCCCGGATTGAATTGAGAACAAGCCACATTGGGATGCAAACAGAAGGACATTTCATTGTTTATTACAACAATTCCATCAGAATACAAGAATATACAGAGTACGAATAAATATTACACATTCTAAAATATCAGTGATTACAGTACATTACATAGCAGCGGAAAATAATACAATACACAACTAGAAGTAATACACGGATACAGAGCTTTCCGAGTATCGTTCCAGCTGTAAATCAGAATCCCGTGAATATAAATCTGCAAAACCAAAACTACTAGCTGCCCATGTCAAAATAAGGGCACCCAGAGTTTAGGTTAAAACAATAAACTCCAGGTCAGTCATGTGACTGGTGTGAGAACTAAAACAATTATTTATCCTTATTTTAAAGTTAGGTAAATCAAGGGACCACATCGTATAACACGGAATGGGTTTCCTCCCAAGAATACCAGTGCATAAAACAACAGCACAATGCTAAATAAAGAACAATGAAGCTATTATAAGACACAGGTCCCATCACACAATGCAACACAATCCGTAAGATAGGGTTTTTACCTTATAATAGCCAAGAATGCTTGATACGTTTAAAACAAATCATTTGATACTATTATAAGTGCGTAGTGTATAAAACCATTTCAATCATAGACGGCATAAGCGCCCCATCCCATTATGTCGCCATACTAGGCTCTACAATTAAAACCGCAAAATCACGTATTTGGATATTGGATTTCCATCTGCGAACTGAGGCTAGGGATCGTCCTCTACCGATTTGAGACTATCTAGCCCGAGCCTCAGGCAAGTACTCAGTCAAGCCTTTGGATCATCAGGGCCGTTCCACCGATGTGGATTAAAATGCCTGAACACTGCATTTCCCCGCCCTTTGGGGCGTAAATGAGCCAACGAATGACTCCATCAGCTTCACATAGTCACCGATATATCTAAGGCGCCTCGCAACAGCAACAACCACATATGTAACACCCCACACCCGCTAAGGTCACTCACAAAGGGAATTCCTTAGCTTCGGTGGAGTATTTAAGTGAATATAGAACTGAAAAATTACAACAAGACAGATATAAGTAATACTTGAAATTTAAAACATCATTTCATTGCAGCAGAAGGTAAACATGTTTGGTTACATCTCAAAAACCAACAAGAGTCAAGTACAAAATATCCATCTCGTTAAAACATAAGTACATAATCCCACTACATACTAATAGCCATAATAGAAAAGATAACCGAGCTTTTCTTCAAGAGTCCAAGCTCCAAAAGATAGATAAAGCAATCTGATCAAAGCCCACTAGTGCTAGGCCCACTCTGAGAACCTGAGGGTTGGGGAAAAAGATAAAAACAACGGGGTCAGACATAAGTCTGAGTGAGCCCTATAACCTTAACAATACAATCATTAAAGTAATTAGGGTATGATATAAACCTGGTACGGTACGACTGGGGATAAATGACTACACTAAGTAGCCAACTAGACTTAGGATAAACTAAGATAACGGTAAAGACGCGCCTATCCACCCAAGGATAAATACTACACTGCACCACACTAGATCTACCCACCCAAGGGTAATTCTTACACTGCACCACACCAGATCCACCCACCCAAGGGTAATTCCTACTTAAAGGTTGATCCCACTAAGTGTACTTAGTAATTTTTAATAGTAGTTTCGTGTACCCCTAGCTGACTACATAGGTGTCGTCTGCCCCTATCTCCACTAGGTGTACCCACAACTTAGTAATTTTAATAGTAGTCTCGTGTACCCCTAGCTGACTACATAGGTGCCGTCTGCCCCTATCTCCACTAGGTGTACCCACTACTCCCATTCGATCGGTTCCCTAACGTAGATACCCGTGCTGGCCCCACAGTGGGGTGTATCACTCCCCAAAGTGGCAACCCGATAATCAATGGTGCAAGACTTATATCTACACGATGCAACAACGTCTTACCTACCAGCCTGGGTCCACACACGCATATGAAACCCGTTGGACTTGCGTTGCCACCGCTAACCCGTTTTGGCCTCTTATAATCAAGCCCAGTACGTGTGTCCCGTCCTCGACATGGGTCGAGCCCAATAAGATACATATGGGTTACTGGGTGAAATGGGCCCCCACAAGCTACCACCTAAGCTTGTCATTTTTTTTCTAGTGCATCCCACTTAACCCTTTTTATTAATCATGTCCACTTACATGTTCAAAGTTTGGTTAAGTCATCTATTCATATTTCAATTGCCACTCAAGGCACCCACTAGATTTCTCCATGCCACCCAAGGCACTTACTTGATTTCTACATGCCACGCAAGGCACTTACTTAACCCTTTAATCATGTTTAATTACATGTTCCACTTTGGTTAAGTATTTTAATCTTATCTTCCATTGCCACCCAAGGCAACCACTAGATTTTCCCCATGCCACCCAAGGCACTTACTTAACCCTTTAATCATGTTTAATTACATGTTCCACTTTGGTTAAGTATTTTAATCTTATCTTCCATTGCCACCCAAGGCAACCACTAGATTTTCCCCATGCCACCCAAGGCACTTACTTAACCCTTTAATCATGTTTAATTACATGTTCCACTTTGGTTAAGTATTTTAATCTTATCTTCCATTGCCACCCAAGGCAACCACTAGATTTTCCCCATGCCACCCAAGGCACTTACTTAACCCTTTAATCATGTTTAATTACATGTTCCACTTTGGTTAAGTATTCTAATCGTATTTTCTATTGCCACCCAAGGCAACCACTAGATTTTTCCACATGCCACCCAAGGCACCCACTTAACCCCTCATGTCCCTCTACATGCTAATATGGTTAAGTGTTTCTTAATTGATTAAGAACGTAACCGTTGTAAAGACCTCTCACATTAGACTATCTTTTATGGCAGCTGGATTTGCCGGTCGGGTCCGGGCAGCCTTACGCCATAACCGAGTCTAACCTCGTGTCTTTACACTTGTAACGTATTAAGTTTGTGCCTAAGACCTCTCACATTGGGCCAATCATTTGTAGCCGCTGGATTTGCCGGTCGGTTCCGGGCAGTCTTATGCTACAAAAGGGTCCAACCTCGTGTCTTAGTCGATTAATTACACCTAATTAATCACCCCCATATTTCGAATTAATTTTCCCTAATTAATTCCAATTTTAACGATGTACATAATTGACTCAATTATGTCCATCTACTTTATGGTATGCATAATCATACCAACTTCACACCATTTCATTAACATGTATATTAACCCCATCGTTCCCCACGCAATTCGCTAACATGACATAAAAGGGAAGATTCATCACAATTACAATGGGTTCAACTTGCATAACATTAGCATCAACATGGGTTTAAAGGTGTCAACATGCATATAGCATCAACCCAACTAGCATAAATAATCAACCCAAACTTGCATGAATCACAAATGTCATAAAGAGGTTAACTTGCATAAGTTATTTATGTCATACAAAGGGGTAAACTTGCATATGTATGCATATCATACTAAGATGTAAACTTGCACATATTACTTGCATATAATCAAAAACCAAACTTGCATAACATGAACTTGCATATAATCATACACCAAACTTGCATAACATATCATGTATGAACTAGCATATAATCATACACCAAACTTGCATATCATGGTGTCATAATGGATCAATGTTTCTCATATGACTTGCATATCTTGCATAACATCATAAACACATAGCATATGACTTGCATAACTTGCATAACATCATAATCACATAGCATATGACTTGCATAACTTGCATAAAATCATGATCACATAGCATATGACTTGCATAACTTGCATAACAT
Organism: Allium sativum; assembly: GCA_030737875.1. Lineage (NCBI taxonomy): Eukaryota > Viridiplantae > Streptophyta > Magnoliopsida > Asparagales > Amaryllidaceae > Allium > Allium sativum. The sequence goes on along the minus strand of CM060927.1, from coordinate 222,687,339 downwards.
CATGAACATGTATCATATGACTTGCATAACTTGCATAACTTCATGAACATGTATCATTTGACTTGCATAACTTCATGAACATATAGCACATAACTTGCATAACATCACAAACACATAGCATATGATAACATAATCTTGCATTGATCCACATTCATAGCCATAACCTCATTATATCCTATCATAATCATTTCAACAATTGGTTATTAAGGCTGTAGAAAACTCACAACTTGTTGATTAGCACTCCTAAGAGGAAGATTAAGTTGCTAGAGTTGATTAGATATTGATTTGAGAAGCTATCTTCCTCTTTAGATTGATGGAGGCTCCTTCAAGTTGCATTTTGACGGCATAACGGTGTTGTAGCTATTTTTAGTATGAATTAGGGTAGTCTTAGGGTGTATTTACAGATTAGTTAGGTGTTTTAGGCCCTTAGATTAACCATAAATCAGATTAGAGCCGTCAGATCACGTCCTAGCCACCAAAACACAGCCCAAAAGCCAAACTGATGCACCCAGGTCACCTGGGCTCGACCAGGGAGATCGACCCCCAGGTCGACACTAGGGTCGACTCCCCATTCGACCTGGTGGGCAGGTCGACTCCCCAGTCGACCCCCAGGTCGACCCCCTGGGTCTGGCGGGAATTTTCCCGCCACTTCTGAAATTTGAAATTTCTGTTTTTAAATCTGTTTTTTAAATTTTCTAAAACTTCTTGGGGCCATATCTGGGTCATACGGACTCCGATTTTCGAAAACTCGGACTCTATTTCGCGTATTTTTCCGAGACGAACGCAATGGCATAGCCCGTTTCCCCTGATTCAGATTTTTAAATTTAATTCTGCCCTGTTTTATATTATAGCAAGTTATTCAACATACGGGGTGTTACATTCTCCCCTACTTAAAGGATTTCGTCCCCGAAATCTCTAAGTCAAGAAGAACGTATCCTACCATCCAAACAACCATCTACTCAAACCATCAAACACTGGCATCCGTTGTCCTTAAAGTTTCTAATGCTGTATGAACATATGCAAAGAGTGTGTGTATATGTTCCCTGTCTAATGCAAAATTAGGCGGTCCACTCATTTAGTTGACCTCATTAATGCAAACCATGATAGTGCCATGCATCCAATATGTATGCGAAAGATCCCTATCGACACATACTATTTCTACATGAGTGCACAATCATTCACCAAAATGCATCATCCATATGATAACACAACCATTATTCATCCATTAATATAGCTACCTACACACAATTTTATGCAATATGCAATATGAAGTGATTGAGCCGATCTAGTGCCTAAAGTGTGTGTATATGCATCCACGAGCAACCACTAGCAAACACTTGCATCCACACGCATCCATCAAACATAACATGTCTCAAACACATGTTTCAACCATAGGTTTACCCTATCTAAAGGTCAAAGGTACTAATGAGAGGACATACTAAAGATAAGATAAGCACTAGACAAATGATAAAGGAGAAGTTAAAAGACATACCCTCAAAAAGAAATGGGTACAATGAACGCATCTTCGCTTCTGTCTCCCAAGTAACATTGCTCTCATCTTCTCCCCTTTTCACTTTGACTAGTCGAACCTCTCTATTTCTCAACTTCCTAATATCTGACCCAAGGATGCGGGTAGGAGCTCGTCGAATAGTCGCATCACACTCTACCTCCACTTCTCTAAGCAAGCTCGGCTTTACCACCTCTGCGGTCTCATGTAGGCACTTCCTCAAATGTGACACATGGAATACGTCGTGTTCCCTATGCAACTGAATTATCTCTTGAAGACAAACCGAAGCTAGCCATGGAGCAGTCCTCTTGCTTTTCACGGATATGAAATGGGCACTCTTAGTAAGTCTATCTACCACAACCCAAATTCCCGTATTACCCTTCTTCGACCTAGGTAACCCATCAATAAAATCCATCGAGACGTCATCCTACTTCCATTGCGGAACTTCCAATGGGTGAAGCAACCCACCGGGTTTCTTTTGCTCCGCTTCCACTTGTTGGCACACCAAGCATCTAGCGACATACTCGGCCACATCTTTCTTCATACCGGCCCAAAATAAAACTCGCTTCATGTCTTGGTACATCTTACCCCCACCGGGATGAATGGTCATCCTAGAACGATGCGCCTTATCAAGAATAGCCTTCCTCAAACCCTCATCGTGCGGTACACAAAGTCTACCGTCTCCACGCAAGCACCCCTTATCGTCAAGGGTGTACCTACTCAAATGGCTGGACGACTCCCCCCTTATGAGCCTCTCTACCAACTCAACCAACTGTGGGTCGTCCCACTGTGCCTCGCCAATCCGTCCCAAAAGAGTAGGTCTGACCTCCAAGGATGCTAGCAAACCGGGTATATAGTCAACGGAAGGTCTGAAATCAAACATCAAGATAAATTCCAAGCTTCGTCATTCCACGAACAATGGACTCAAGGACAACCTTTTTCCGCTCAAGGCGTTCGCCACCACGTTACCCTTGCCAGGGGTATACGCTATCTCGAAATCATAGGATGCTAAGAACTCCATCCACCTTTTCTTTCTCAAGACTATTCGCTTGAAGAGTCTCCAACACTTCCCTAAGATGTAGGGCATGCTTTTCTCCACTTCTGGAGAAAACCAGGATATTCTCCCATACAAAATCGTCACAACTATCCATCTCTCACGCAGACCATCCTAGTCGAACTCGCCATCCCCCAAGTGCAAGCCCCAAAGGCCTAAACCAATATCAGACAAACACCCAAGGGACACCTCCTTCGAATTCAGACGACCAACGTGAGATGATACTAGTAAAAACAGCTAAATAATTAAGCCCTTGTCCAACTGTGGATGTCCTTGCCAATCTCGCCCCAAAACCACCGTTGATCAAATAACTGGCTTTGCTTAACCTATTAAGCACACACGAAAACTTATTTCTCTTTTAGAGAAGACCAAGATGTCATCCACAAAGACCACTACAAAGTTATCTAGGTACTCCTTGAACACCCTACTCATCAAACCAACAAAATATGCGGGGGCGTTCGTCAAACCAAATGGCATCACAAGCCACTCATAGAAACCATCCGGAGTCCTAAAGGCGGTCTTCTCTATACTATCCTCAGTCACTCCAACTGATGAAACCCCATGGCCAAGTCCCACTGCGAAAACACTGAGGCGCCAACCAACTGATCAAAGAGATCGTCATTCCTTGGCAATGGGTGTCTACTCTTCTTTGTGAGCTTGTTGAGTTCTCTATAGTCTACACAAAGTCTGAGGGACCCATCCACCTTCGTGGCAAAAACTACTGGAGCACCCCACTCCGATATACTTCGTCTTATGAACCCCTTCCCAAGCAGCTCCCCTACTTGCTTATGGAGTTCCCTCCTCCCACGAGGAGCCATGTGGCGCACTGACAAAGATACTTGCTTAGAATTTTCCACCAGATATATTCGAAAGTCTATCTCCCGCTTCGGAGGTAAGCCCTTCACCTCCTCAAACTCATCCGAGTATTCCCGGACCACTCTAACAGATCGCAAACTCTCGACCGAAGCGTCAAGCGATTCAAGATAACTTAGCATAACAAAATCTATGGGATTACAAGAGATCTCGAGAGTGTTACCCAAGCGGGTTATGAGCCCAACAACTCTCTTTTCGCAATCAAGAACGGCACCATTATTGGATAACCAGTCCATGCCCAAAATCAACCCATAGCCCGTGAAGCCCAAACAAAAGCATCACCCCTAAACTCAACGCTAAGTATGAGGATCTTCAAACCCAAACATATCATGGACAAATAAGTGGAGCCCCCAATTGGGTTTGAAACAACAACGGGATCATCTACTAAACTGGTGTCTAGGTGCAGTGACTCAACTAATGAAGATGAGATAAACGAATGTGGTGCACTAGAGTCGAATAAAGTTTGAACAGGATGATCGAGAGAACCAAATTTCAACTTAGACGGTCCTACCCCCATCAGGTATACCCGTCGTGAGGGAATACATCTACCCTCCAGAAGATCCTGTACTTCGTCCTTACCTCTTTGGACAACCCCAAGGTGTCCTATTTCTCCAAAACAACTAGCCTTCCCCTTCACATTCTCCTTTCATGGCCTTCTTACCACGATGAGGTTTCGTCCTTTATTTACCTAATAGCTATTTGAACCTTCCTCTCTCGTCCATCTTAAAGGTACCTATAAGCCCTCCACCTCCTTGGACTAACTTCTTAGCCTGGCAAACGTCTTAGTCCCTTGAAGTGGTTCTTCCGTCCTTCATGCGGAAGTCCTTATTTATCATAAAAAGACATCTCTACGCGGAGGGGATATTCAAAAAGAGAAAGAGGAAGAGATTCAAAACGGAGAATCGAAGGAAGGATATATGGCTCTTGGGGATTATGTTCTTTTCTTTCAAAAACTTTTCTCTTAAAAGACATGTTTTTGAAAATACTTCTTCCAAAAATGTTTCTAGAAAAATAATTTTCTAAAAGTTTTATCTGTTCTGGTAACATTAAGCTCTGATACCACGTGTAACACCCCACACCCGCTAAGGTCACTCACAAAGGGAATTCCTTAGCTTCGGTGGAGTATTTAAGTGAATATAGAACTGAAAAATTACAACAAGACAGATATAAGTAATACTTGAAATTTAAAACATCATTTCATTGCAGCAGAAGGTAAACATGTTTGGTTACATCTCAAAAACCAACAAGAGTCAAGTACAAAATATCCATCTCGTTAAAACATAAGTACATAATCCCACTACATACTAATAGCCATAATAGAAAAGATAACCGAGCTTTTCTTCAAGAGTCCAAGCTCCAAAAGATAGATAAAGCAATCTGATCAAAGCCCACTAGTGCTAGGCCCACTCTGAGAACCTGAGGGTTGGGGAAAAAGATAAAAACAACGGGGTCAGACATAAGTCTGAGTGAGCCCTATAACCTTAACAATACAATCATTAAAGTAATTAGGGTATGATATAAACCTGGTACGGTACGACTGGGGATAAATGACTACACTAAGTAGCCAACTAGACTTAGGATAAACTAAGATAACGGTAAAGACGCGCCTATCCACCCAAGGATAAATACTACACTGCACCACACTAGATCTACCCACCCAAGGGTAATTCCTACACTGCACCACACCAGATCCACCCACCCAAGGGTAATTCCTACTTAAAGGTTGATCCAACTAAGTGTACTTAGTAATTTTTAATAGTAGTTTCGTGTACCCCTAGCTGACTACATAGGTGCCGTCTGCCCCTATCTCCACTAGGTGTACCCACAACTTAGTAATTTTAATAGTAGTCTCGTGTACCCCTAGCTGACTACATAAGTGCCGTCTGCCCCTATCTCCACTAGGTGTACCCACTACTCCCATTCGATCGGCTCCCTAACGTAGATACCCGTGCTGGCCCCATAGTGGGGTGTATCACTCCCCAAAGTGGCAACCCGATAATCAATGGTGCACAGCTTATACCTACACGATGCAACAACGTCTTACCTACCAGCCCGGGTCCACACACGCATATGAAACCCGTTGGACATGCGTTGCCACCGCTAACCCGTTTTGGCCTCTTATAATCAAGCCCAGTACGCGTGTCCCGTCCTCGACATGGGTCGAGCCCAATAAGATACATATGTGTTAGTGGGTGAAATGGGCCCCCACAAGCTACCATCTAAGCTTGTCATTTTTTTTCTAGTGCATCCCACTTAACCCTTTTTAATAATCATGTCTACTTACATGTTCAAAGTTTGGTTAAGTCATCTATTCATATTTCAATTGCCACTCAAGGCACCATCTAGATTTCCCCATGCCACCCAAGGCACTTACTTGATTTCCACATGCCACGCAAGGCACTTACTTAACCCTTTAATCATGTTTAATTACATGTTCCACTTTGGTTAAGTATTTTAATCTTATCTTCCATTGCCACCCAAGGCAACCACTAGATTTTCCCCATGCCACCCAAGGCACTTACTTAACCCTTTAATCATGTTTAATTACATGTTCCACTTTGGTTAAGTATTTTAATCTTATCTTCCATTGCCACCCAAGGCAACCACTAGATTTTCCCCATGCCACCCAAGGCACTTACTTAACCCTTTAATCATGTTTAATTACATGTTCCACTTTGGTTAAGTATTTTAATCTTATCTTCCATTGCCACCCAAGGCAACCACTAGATTTTCCCCATGCCACCCAAGGCACTTACTTAACCCTTTAATCATGTTTAATTACATGTTCCACTTTGGTTAAGTATTCTAATCGTATTTTCTATTGCCACCCAAGGCAACCACTAGATTTTTTCACATGCCACCCAAGGCACCCACTTAACCCCTCATGTCCCTCTACATGCTAATATGGTTAAGTGTTTCTTAATTGATTAAGAACGTAACCGTTGTAAAGACCTCTCACATTAGACTATCTTTTATGGCAGCTGGATTTGCCGGTCGGGTCCGGGCAGCATTACGCCATAACCGAGTCTAACCTCGTGTCTTTACACTTGTCACGTATTAAGTTTGTGCCTAAGACCTCTCACATTGGGCCAATCATTTGTAGCCGCTGGATTTGCCGGTCGGTTCCGGGCAGTCTTATGCTACAAAAGGGTCCAACCTCGTGTCTTAGTCGATTAATTACACCTAATTAATCACCCCCATATTTCGAATTAATTTTCCCTAATTAATTCCAATTTTAACGATGCACATAATTGAATCAATTATGTCCATCTACTTTATGGTATGCATAATCATACCAACTTCACACCATTTCATTAACATGTATATTAACCCCATCGTTCCCCACGCAATTCGCTAACATGACATAAAAGGGAAGATTCATCACAATTACAATGGGTTCAACTTGCATAACATTAGCATCAACATGGGTTTAAAGGTGTCAACATGCATATAGCATCAACCCAACTAGCATAAATAATCAACCCAAACTTGCATGAATCACAAATGTCATAAAGAGGTTAACTTGCATAAGTTATTTATGTCATACAAAGGGGTAAACTTGCATATGTATGCATATCATACTAAGGTGTAAACTTGCACATGTTACTTGCATATAATCAAAAACCAAACTTGCATAACTTGAACTTGCATATAATCATACACCAAACTTGCATAACATATCATGTATGAACTAGCATATAATCATACACCAAACTTGCATATCATGGTGTCATAATGTATCAATGTTTCTCATATGACTTGCATATCTTGCATAACATCATAAACACATATCATATGACTTGCATAACTTGCATAACATCATAATCACATAGCATATGACTTGCATAACTTGCATAACATCATGATCACATAGCATATGACTTGCATAACTTGCTTAACATCATGAACATGTATCATATGACTTGCATAACTTCATGAACATGTATCATTTGACTTGCATAACTTCATGAACATATAGCACATAACTTGCATAACTTGCATAACATCACAAACACATAGCATATGATAACATAATCTTGCATTGATCCACATTCATAGCCATAACCTCATTATATCCTATCATAATCATTTCAACAATTGGTTATTAAGGCTGTAGAAAACTCACAACTTGTTGATTAGCACTCCTAAGAGGAAGATTAAGTTGCTAGAGTTGATTAGAGATTGATTTGAGAAGCTATCTTCCTCTTTAGATTGATGGAGGCTCCTTCAAGTTGCATTTTGACGGCATAACGGTGTTGTAGCTATTTTTAGTATGAATTAGGGTAGTCTTAGGGTGTATTTACAGATTAGTTAGGTGTTTTAGGCCCTTAGATTAACCATAAATCAGATTAGAGCCGTCAGATCACGTCCTAGCCACCAAAACACAGCCCAAAAGCCAAACTGATGCACCCAGGTCACCTGGGCTCGACCAGGGAGGTCGACACTAGGGTCGACTCCCCAGTCGACCTGGTGGGCAGGTCGACTCCCCAGTCGACCCCCAGGTCGACCCCCTGGGTCTGGCGGGAATTTTCCCGCAACTTCTGAAATTTTAAATTTATGTTTTTAATTCTGTTTTTTAAATTTTCTGAAACTTCTTCGGGCCATATCTGGGTCATACGGACTCCGATTTTCGAAAACTCGGACTCTATTTCGCGTATTTTTCCGAGACGAACGCAATGGCATAGCCCGTTTCCCCTGATTCAGAATTTTAAATTTAATTCTACCCTGTTTTATATTATAGCAAGTTATTCAACATACGGGGTGTTACATTCTCCCCTACTTAAAGGATTTCGTCCCCGAAATCTCTAAGTCAAGAAGAACGTATCCTACCATCCAAACAACCATCTACTCAAACCATCAAACACTGGCATCCATTGTCCTTAAAGTTTCTAATGTTGTATGAACATATGCAAAGAGTGTGTGTATATGTTCCCTGTCTAATGCAAAATTAGGCGGTCCACTCATTTAGTTGACCTCCTTAATGCAAACCATGATAGTGCCATGCATCCAATATGTATGCGAAAGATCCCTATCGACACATACTATTTCTACATGAGTGCACAATCATTCACCAAAATGCATCATCCATATGATAACACAACCATTATTCATCCATTAATATAGCTACCTACACACAATTTTATGCAATATGCAATATGAAGTGATTGAGCCGATCTAGTGCCTAAAGTGTGTGTATATGCATCCACGAGCAACCACTAGCAAACACTTGCATCCACACGCATCCATCAAACATAACATGTCTCAAACACATGTTTCAACCATAGGTTTACCCTATCTAAAGGTCAAAGGTACTAATGAGAGGACATACTAAAGATAAGATAAGCACTAGACAAACGATAAAGGAGAAGTTAAAAGACATACCCTCAAAAAGAAATGGGTACAATGAACGCATCTTCTCTTCTGTCTCCCAAGTAGCATTGCTCTCATCTTCTCCCCTTTTCACTTTGACTAGTCGAACCTCTCTGTTTCTCAACTTCCTAATCTCTGACCCAAGGATGCGGGTAGGAGCTCATCGAATAGTCGCATCACACTCTACCTCCACTTCTCTAAGCAAGCTCGGCTTTACCACCTATGCGGTCTCATGTAGGCACTTCCTCAAATGTGACACATGGAACACGTCGTGTTCCCTATGCAACTGAATTATCTCTCGAAGACAAACCGAAGCTAGCCATGGAGCAGTCCTCTTGCTTTTCACGGATATGAAATGGGCACTCTTAGTAAGTCTATCTACCACAACCCAAATTCCCGTATTACCCTTCTTCGACCTAGGTAACCCATCAATAAAATCCATCGAGACGTCATCCTACTTCCATTGCGGAACTTCCAATGGGTGAAGCAACCCACCGGGTTTCTTTTGCTCTGCTTCCACTTTTTGGCACACCAAGCATCTAGCGACATACTCGGCCACATCTTTCTTCATACCGGCCCAAAAGAAAACTCGCTTCATGTCTTGGTACATCTTACCCCCACCGGGATGAATGGTCATCCTAGAACGATGCGCCTTATCAAGAATAGCCTTCCTCAAACCCTCGTCTTGCGGTACACAAAGTCTACCGTCTCCACGCAAGCACCCCTTATCGTCTTGGGTGTACCTACTCAAATGGCTGGACGACTCCCGCCCTTATGAGCCTCTCTACCAAATCAACCAACTGTGGGTCGTCCCGCTGTGCCTCGCCAAACCGTCCCAAAAGAGTAGGTCTGACCTCCAAGGATGCTAGCAAACCGGGTATATAGTCAACGGAAGGTCTGAAATCAAACATCGAGATAAATTCCAAGCTTCGTCGTTCCACGAACAATGGACTCAAGGACAACCTTTTTCCGCTCAAGGCGTCCACCACCACGTTACCCTTGCCAGGGGTATACGCTATCTCGAAATCATAGGATGCTAAGAACTCCATCCACCTTTTCAACGGAAGCCTTGATCATCCACTACAAGACTGTGCTTTGATCATCCACTACAAGACTCTGCTTTTCAACGGAAGCCTTGATCATTTGCATCTTAGCATGCCACATAGGCAAACCACTCTATGCAACCGATATCAGTCACACAGAATGAAATCCAATGTCAGACACATATTCCATTTACAAGTTCGTTCTTGGTCTGAACGAAACCGGAGGCACCTTGTACCTCACATATCCATCGATCTCCAAGTACGTCTGGATGATCACCAACTGATTCCCTCCTCTTGGGTGTACGACCCAATCAAGATCATCAGTAATTATCCAAATGACGTGAAGACCTCCGGTCTTCATCCACCGTCTTCCTCTTTGACACTACGTCGAATCAGTTATTTAGAATGGGATAAACCCGGTCTTTCTGAATAACTCGCGTATATAATAAACAAGTGTTACACAAACACAACATATGCCTCATTCCAATTCATCAGTCACTAATCGTAAATTAGCAAGAGAATAATTCCCCAAATATTAACCCCGAAGGCCGAAACCAACATCAGATCAATACCCAGGAAATCATTCTACTTAGCTAGCCTACAGTTAGTTTCTAAATTTCACATTCTTAGGAAAAGGTTCCCATTAATTTTATCAAAGATAAATTCTTTAAATTTATTATTTAATCACCTTTTGAATATCAATTCAAATTAGTCGGGATTAGCGAACCACACCGAAGTAATCATTTATTTTATTTCCCACTCCCAACCTATTCATCCCATGAAGTAAAACTGGTAATACTTCATATCTAACACCACGGTGTTATCGGTAAATTCAATTACCATTTCACGTTCAAATCTAATTAAAGATTTAACTATCGCCTGGAGCTAAACTGGTGATACTCCATTCTCGATCATTTCAATCTAATTAAAGATTCATTAAAACTCCACTTAGTTTTAATCTTTAACTGGGTTAAAGAATCAATGTCATTTAAAACACGGTTCACGATAAACCCAAAATCACATTCCATTCTATCAGCCTTTAACTGTAAAATAGCAAGTGAGCAAATCCCTAAGTATTAACCCCGAAAGCCGAAACCAACATCAGATCAATATCTAAGAAACCATTCAACTTAACTAATCTCCAGTTAGTTTCTGATTTTCTTAACTCCGTTGGGTCTAAGAACAGTATTATTGAAGAAACCGTTCAAGACAACCCAAAATCACATTCCATTAATTATCGGGTTAAAGAACAAGTGTTTTTTAAAACACCATTCACGATAAACCCAAAAATCAATTCAAATTCAATTCCAATTAAATACCATTTAAATGGTACAATTCATTAAATCTAAATAAAAAGATTTAATCCTTTTTCTCAACTGGGCTTAAGAATAGTGTTAATGAAGACACCATTCACGACAAACCCAAATCACATTTAATATTAAATACAAGGCTCTGAATAGAAAATATATCGGCTTATATTCAATATCAAATTCTACGACCAACAAATATCGTATTGGAAATAACGATATAAATATATCTTTCAAATTCCCATAACAATATATGTATAATCACGAAATCCAACATCGAAATATTCCAAAGACAATTTCGATTCAAATCCATTCCAATTCAATTATTGGACATTCTGGTTACTTTTAAAACGATTGCAAATCCACTTTATTTATTTTAAAAATAAATAGAATTATAATTCTATTTCAAAACTAGTTCATTTTGATAAAAAAAAACTATTTTTATCTGTTCAAATATGGAGTTTTTCATCCCAATTCTTCACAAATTATTTCTTATGATTTTACACAAATTATAACTATTTTTAATAATTTTATCAAGGCCCGTACAGTTGATTTCCATCAACGGCCATCGAACTGCACTTACAGCGACCTTTTCCAAATTTGATTTGGACATAATTCGAAATCCAACCGTTAGATTTCTAATTTCCAATATTCGTTAGAAAGTTCTTTTCGATACGAACCCAATGGTTCCAGTTTTAGGAGAATCCGACGGTCGGATCTCCCGCAATGTCCATTCGAAGTCAATGGTCGAAATTCACGAACTACCGCAGCGCGGCGCGTTTTATTCAGGCCATTATATATATATATTATATATTTCGTCGATTTCCTTTCAAAATGTATTTTATAAATCGTTTTAAATTCGTTTTCAAAACGATTTCAACTTCATATTCAATTTCTAATCAAAATTGAATATTCCACATTATCGATATACAAATGATAATATTTTCAAAACGTTATATTTTGAAATCACTTCCTTTTCTATATTCATTATAAAAACGAATAAAATCGATATAAATATCGTTCATGTCAAAATTGCATCCATCTAATCAACACGGCTTTTATTCAACACCTGAATTTATTTTCTATTTAACATCTGAATTTATTTTCAATTCAACGCATGAATTTATTTTACTATTCAACAAATGAATTTTCTTTACAATTCAACAAATGAATTTTCTTTACTATTCAACAAATGAATTTTCTTTACAATTTTCCAAATTGGAATGAGGCCCGATCAATTACCATATAACGTTAATTATATGGATTCCCTACAATACATGTATATAATAGCAACGATAAATCATCAACCATCATCCAGAGTGCATTCTACACTGTATAAGCATCAAATATAAACATTCAACGCTTATAACAGCCTGTCTATCAATCGATCGACATACAGCTAATTATTGGGATTAGTGTATGTCCAATTTCATCCCAACACCCGTGTGGGGTTTCAAACAATCAAACACAGATTTTATTTGTGCAGTTTGGCGATGTGTTAAATTTATCGTCCCAATCAATATCAGTCAAATTAGTGTATATAAACAAATCGTCCGATTTGTTTATAAATATTTATTTTATATACACGTTAAAATTTTATTTTTAACTATAAAATATTTTCCACTATAAAATATTTTATTTCATTCCACATCACACAATCAAATTTCACAACACAACAACCAAACAAACAAGTCATCCATGGTATGTAGACGATGGGTGTTGGGTGATACTAAACACCATCTGCATCCTAATATATATTTCAAACTAGAAATAAATATAAAAGTGAGGAGTTCTCACCCAAGCTAAACCAAACGCCATGACTCTTCATATGTAGAAAATCTTCGTCGCGGATTCAACGAGATCTGTTTCATGAAATTTATATTAAAAAACATATTTTTAACAAACGCTATTATATAGGTAAAAATTGAATTTTTATATAGTTATTCACTTATTTTTATTTATAATGATTTACACCATAAAAATCACTTCTTTCTATATATAAAAATATCGTCTTTACTATGATAAAAATATCGCCTTTCTACATATAAAAATATCACCTTTCTACAAATAAAAATATCGCCTTTCTACAAATAAAAATGTCGCCTTTCTACAAATAAAAATTATATTTTTAACCTTTCTATGATATAAAAAATATCTTTGAAAATCTTATAATAATGTATTTATATTAAATACAAATTGATTTTTTTCTTATGTATTATATATAATAAAACTGATTTTTCTATGAATTATATAAAATAAGAACTGAAATTAAAAACTGATTTAATAATGTAAAAATCACCTTCATCAGTCGTAGGGGCCGGAGAAGGCACGGGGAAGGGCACCGGAGCTGCTCTGGCCGGCGACAATTCAGTGGTGGGGCGTCGCTGGAGGTTCGTCGGAGGTAGGACGAGGAGATGGTGGCTGGGCGTCAGGCGAGGGGGTGACTGCTTTGGGCGCTGGCGATTTGGGGGGATTCAGAGTCGAGGGGGGTTTTGGGAGTCGTCCATCGCCAGAGAGGGAAGGGGGGTCGATCGACGGGGGGAGGGGGGTCTGGCCATGCGCGGTGGTGGATGGGGGGGGCGGCGCGGCGCGATTGATCCTAGTTTTTTTTCTTTAATAGTCGGTTCTGTAAAATGATAGAAGAGGGGGGAGGGTGTTATAATATATATTATTTAATTTTTTATTTACTTCAAAAAGGAACTTTTCATCCTGACCTCGAAACGAGACCCACCGCCTGTCGTCCATAGCTATTACCCCCATTCCGAACACAATGGGATATGTATCATAAGCGGATTCGATCGTATCGATCAGTTTTCGTCAAAATCAAAATGTAACTCTATATATTGAATTTGAACGCACATTTTATTTTACCGGGGCTACATACTAACTAGTAAAATTCCCGAGAAATATTTTCTAGCTTCGTATTGACGATACGGTCTAAGCAAAACTAATTTCATCGAGTTCTGAGACCATTTGAAAAATGGCCGTTTTCTAGTCGATTAAAATCAACTGAAACTGGTCAAACGCGTTTTCCTTTGCCACGCTCACATATTGATTCGAAAAATTATGAATTTTGGAATCTAGCAATAACTTGACATCTCGGATCCAAAAAAAGTGGTTTCGTCGAAAACTGAGGTCGTTTGCAAAATTTCCATTTTTAAGGGCCAGAATTCCCTAGCGACTATTCTGAATTTTCAACTGGGCATTACTTTTTATCCCCGCTACAAAATTTCAATTTTTCGGATTCGTTGGAAAGATATTCTCAATTAGATTCAAATATTTTTGGTTTCACTAAAATCCGGTTTATTTTGAATCCTGTATATTCATTTGAAATTCGAAATCGAATTATCGAACTACCGCGCCATTTTCAATTCCTTTTATATTTATAAATAAATATTTATATTCTAACGACGACGTATATAAATATATACATTCTAATTCTATTCAAAATAAATTTCTCGTCGTTATTATTTAAAATAATTCATTTTAAATAATCAAAATTCGCTAAAATCGCCAAAATAAAAATTTTAAATTGGCTCGGATTTCCGAGTTATTACAAAGACTGTTGTCTGACTCAAGGTTTTTTGTTTCCCTCTTATTACCTTGGGTTGTTCATCCGGTTTTGGATGGACAGACTGAGTAGCAGTTTACATGTAGTAGAGCTTAGTGAGGCGAGGATGCTGAGTGATGACGAGAAGGAATCTTGTGTATCAGTTTTTCTACTATCTAGTACTTGTTATTTCTGATGTTGAGATTGGTGTTTTCTCAGAGTGTTGTAGTGAGGCAAATTTGTACAGACACTTACATTGTAATCCAAGATTGTATGGATATTCTTTCTAGTTGCTTTGAAAGTTTAAATTTCTGCTCAGAAATGCTTCACTATTATAGCATGTTGTATATGTTCTATTATATTTTGTCCTTGCATTGTGAGTTATACAACAGATTCTGCATGTGGTTACCTACCTTAATGATCGTCCATAGCTGCATGCACATCCTTCAGCGCATTATTCCTCTAGTTCAGTGCTAGATATATAAATATGGATGAACTTCGTAACTAAACGAAATGGCTCTGAACTAATTTTCATTCGATTTTTATATGTCGAAGTTTATGTTTTGAAATGAATAGTAACATTTTAAAGTGGAGTTTGATTAGGCTATGTAGCTAGTGTTTTAAAAGAAGTTTTCTTTCGAAAGTTCTTTTCTTATTTTTACTACAGATGACAGAAATTTTTTGAGTTTAAAATAACGAGTTTAGAAAAATAATATTATTTTATTCATTTGAATAATGTTAAAAATGACATGAAGTTGAAATATGCGATTTTGAAGAGAAACGACGAAAATAGGATTTTTAATGTTAATAATATATATTGTATATGATTTGTAAATTGTATTGGAAGGTGTTTTGATTTATTTTAATTATAAATCGATTCGGATTGAATAGGACGCGTTCTACAACGACAGTTCACGAACGTCAGCCCATAACTTTGAATGGATGTAATAGGAGAACTGACCGTCGGATTCTCTTGAAATTGGAATCGTTAGAACTGTGACGAAATGAACTTTCCAATAAAATGAGAATTTTTAAGATCCAATAGTTTGATTTTAAAGTATTAAATTTGTTTTGGAAACCAGTTGCTATGAATGCAGTTCGGTAGCCGGAATTGCAAGCCGACTGTAAAAGCCTTAATAAAATTATTGAAAATATAAATAAGTTATGTAAAATCATAATAAATGATTGAAAAGATTTTGGATGAAATAGTCCAAGATTGGAAAAGATACAAGATATTTTTATCTGAATGAACTAGTTAACAAGTAGAGTATAAAGAACCAAAAGGAATATGCGATGATTCCTGAGAGTATGGTTTAGTAGCACCTGTAGGATCTAACTGAAAATTATTCCACTAGGAGAGGGGTGGGAAGAACCAAAAGGAACATTGGATATTCGACTAAGATCATACGATGTTTTCTAAAAGTAAAGGATCCAATGGTTTTAGGATTTACATATTGGATTGTGAATGGTTTTTATATAACTAAAGATCTCAAACATATGAATTTGATTGGAAATTATCTTTAGATATTTCGAGATAGGATTCAGTAATTACAAGGATTTCGTTGAGTAATTTGGAAGATATAGATATCGTTATTCCAAAATGATATCTGTTTGTTTCAGAATTTGATATTGAATATAAGTCAATGTGATTTCTATTTAAAGCCTTTTATTTAATATCAAATTGGATTTTGAGTTTTTTGTAAATGTTGTCTTTAATAACACTTTTCTTGAACTCAATTGACAGTGGAAATTGAGATATAAATCTTGTAATTAAAATTTAGCGAAGTTTCCAATTTAGATACATTAAATTGGAATTAAATGGAAGTTGATTTTTGGGATTATTATGAACATTGTTTTAAATGATATTTGTTCTTTAACCTAGTTAAAGACAGAATTAATTTCCTAAAAAGTTGAATAATCGTTAAGTAATGATTTGGAAGATTAAAACTATGTTGGAGTTTTAATAAACCTTTTGATTGAAAGGTGAATGGGGTAATTAGATTTACCTAAATCCTCAAGTGTTCAGGATGGAGTACCACCAGTTTTTCTCTACGAGATAGTTAAATCTTAAATTAGATTTAGATCGTAAAATAGTAATTAATTTTACCGATAACATGATGGGTGGTAGATATGGAGTACTACCAGTTTTGCTCCATGGGATGAATAGGTAGGGATTAGGATACTAAACTGAATGATTACTACGATAAGGCTCGTTAATCCTGACAAGGCGTATAAACTTTAACTTGGTTTAAGATCGTGAAAAGATATTTTAAAATCTTTTGCTATGTTTTCAAAGAAAATATTAAAAAAAGCGGTTTAAATGAAGATAAATCTTTGATAAGATTTATGAGGTTATTTCCCATGTAATGAATATTTGAATAAACTAATATTCTGGATTGGAATGAGATCATTGGTATGTTTATATATCACATGATTATAAGATGTGCGAGTTATTTGGAAAGACCGGGTTTAACCCATTCTGGACAACTGTTACGTTGATTAAAAGTCGAAGATATGAAGACGGTGGTCGAAGACCGGAGATTTTCACACCATTGAGATGATTGATGTTGGTTAGGATTTACACCCAAGACGAGGTAATAAGTGGTGGTCGTTCAGACGTACTTGGAGATCGACCGGATATGTGAGGGGCTCTCTCTTGTATTGGACATATGGAACGAGGAATAAGGTGTCTCCGGTTTCGTTCAGACCTAGAATGGACTTGTAATGGATTGTATGTCTGACATTGTACTTTGTGTTGTATTCAGTGATCGTTGCTTAATATACGTTTATTTGGTGGCGGAGAATTTTTTCTCTTAGCTTAGCACCCTTCTCCGAGACGTATGAGCATAAAGGTTATATATTGGTGGAAATAATTGGTATGGTATGGACTGACAATGTGGCATGCTGAGATGCATGGATTAAAGCTTTTGTTGAAAAGAAGAGCTTTGTGGATAATGATCAAAGCATGGCTTACATAACTTAGTTTTGTGTATGGCGTTACTTCGCGAGCTTCACTCCCTGGTATAAGCAAAAATTGGGATGAAGGAAAACAGAGAAAGGACATATCTTTCCTTCTATCAAGAATTGGTGTCATGGTATGGAGCCCAAGCATTTTTACTTATGTGGATGTTGGAATTGAGGTGCCTCAATATGGCTGCAAAAGGCCAAAGTGGTCGACATACTAACCATGGTCAATGGACAGACCAAGAGGTCCGATAGGACCGGGGAACTCTATGTTCAGGAAAAACACGAACTCACTGGGAATTGGCGGGTCGACTTTGTTGCTCGAAGGGGTCACCTGAGTCTGAGTCCTGGGACATATGCTAGAGTGTCCCGAATCGATTAAGGAAGATCCCTTGCCTTAGCTCATGATGGAAATTCAAATTCCAATATGCGATTTTACGGTTTTAGTTGTATACTATGGCGACATAGTAGGATAAGGTATTATGCCGTCTAGGATCGATACATTTATATTCGAAGTTGTTTTAAACACTTAGGCACTAATGATAATACCAAATGATTTTAATTTCACGTATCAAGCATGTTTGGCTATTATAAGGTAAAAATCTATCCTCCGGCGTGCGTTGCGTTGTGTGATGGGACCTGAGTCTTGTAATAACATCATTTTTCAAAAAGCATGGCGTTGGTTTGTTTTAAACTGGTATTCATGTGGAGGAAACTCGTCCGTTATAACGGCCCAAACTCCCCCTTACGGGAAAGCCCGGATCGCATTGAGGACATGACAAATCGGAACACAAACAAAGGAACATTTCATTGCTTATTACAACAATTCATCAGAATACAAGAATATAACAGAGTATGAATCAATATTACACATCATAAAATATCAGAGATTACAATACATTACGTAGCAGCGGAAAATAATACAAAACAAAACTGAAGGAGATATACGGATACAAAGCTTTCCGAATATCATTCCAGCTGTAAACCAGGATCCTATGAATATAGATCTGCAAAACCGAAACTACTAGCTGCCCGTGTTGAAAATAGGGGCACCCAGAGTTTAGATTAAAACAATAAACCAGGTCAGTCATGTGACTGGTGTGAGAACTAAAACATTTATTTAAAACTTTATTTTAAATCGGATATATCAACGGACCACGCCATATAACACAGAATAGGTTTCCTCCCAAGAATACCAGTGCATATAACAAAACAGCACAATGCTTTTTTGGAAAAATGAAGCTATTATAAGACCCAGGTCTATCACACAATGTAACGCAAGCCGGGGGATAAGGTTTTCCCTTATAATAGCCAAACATGCTTGGTACATTAACACAAATCATTTGATACTATTATAAGTGCATAGTGTCAAAATGATTTCAATCATAAGTATCAATCATAGACGGCATGAGTGCCCCATACCACTATGTCGCCATGTATAGGTTTACAATCAAAACCGCAAAATGTCGTATTGGAAGTTGGATTTCCATCTGTGAACCAAGGCAAGGAATCATCCTTACCGCTTCGAGACGCTCTAGCCCGGGCGCCTAGTAGTTTTGGTTTTGCAGATCTATATTCATAAGATCCTGGTTTACAGGTGGAATGATATTCAGAAAGCTTTGTATCTGTATATCTCCTTCAGTTATGTTTTGTATTATTTTCCGCTGCTATGTAATGTATTGTAATATCTGATATTTTATGATGTGTAATATTGATTCATACTCTGTTATATTCATGTATTCTGATGAATTATTGTAATAAGCAATGAAATGTTCTTCTGTTTGTGTTCTGATTTGTCATGTCCTCAATGTGATCCGGGCTTTCCCGTAAGGGGGAGTTCGGGCCGTTATATCCGTGTTATACGGTGTGGTCCCGTGATTTACCCAACTTTAAAATAAAGTTAATAGTTGTTTTTGTTCTCAACCGACCTAGAGTTTATTGTCTTTCATCTGAACTCTGGAGACCCATATTTTCCATATGGGCAGTTAGTAGTTTTGGTTTTGCAGATATTTCTTATATATGGTCCTGGAATTTTGCTGGAGATATACTCTAGATTATTTGGAGTCTTCCGATGTACTTATGTACATATATTTCCGCTGCATTGTAATTTATTAATATCTTTTATTTTGCTATGTATTATTTGTTTGTACTCTGATGTAAATTGTTGTAATAGCAATAAAATGTTATCTTGTTCTGTGTTTTGATGTGTCGTGTTCTCATAACAATCCGCATTTTTTGTCATTTTGGATCGGACCTGTGTGGTTTATGGTCGATTCGAAAGGCGGCGAAATTCGGGTCGTCATATTTGGTATTAGAGCTTTGGTTTACCAGGCTCAAGAATATGACACATTAGAACTAAATGAGAGAATTCATCAGAGATAGGATTAGTAACGTCCTATAAGAATGACTCGTTAGAGATAGAGTTAGTAATGCCCTAGAATGTGTTTGAAGAGTGTTATTTATAAAGACAAATTTAGTTTTGAAAATTTTATTTTATTATAAGAATTTGGGTATTTTATTTGATTTTGAGTTTGGACTATCGAGTATAAGAAGATTTTGCATATACGTGTAATTAACATATATCTGAAGTCTCAAACATACTTTGTAGATATAGAGTTAATTATACTCTAGTCACGCAGGGATGATTCTGATGATTGTTGTAGCATCATCACTATTTATTTTCGATTTTCGAAAGTGGGATGTTTGTACGATTCCAATTGACTGGTGTGAGAACTAAGAACTTAGTTAGAATTTAATGTTTATGATTTGGTGTTGAAAATATGGTTTTAAGTATGTTTTGATAATATATAAGTTCGAAAAGTTAATTTATCAATTGATTGCGGATTGTGATGTGCGATAATTAGTTTAACTAATAAAATATTGGAATAATAAAACCAATATGGTAATGGAAGGTAAATTAAGCCAAATCAAATTTAAGGCTAAACTGAATTGAAAATCAATTCGAATAGGATATGCATATATATTGGACTGGTTGTTGTATAAAGGTTAAGAAGGGGAATAAAATTGCATGCTTGACAAACAGATACATATTTGATGTATTGATTGGATTTGATAATTTTATGAGCCAATTGGCAAGCTGCTTGACTTTTGGACTTTCTTTTTGGTTGATGAGGCAAGTATTAGTTGTACCGATTGACCCGTACAAAAACAGTGATAGCGAATTTTTTCAAAAATTCAAGGCGTTAGCCAAATTTTGAGAAATTGGAAAGTTCTTAGAAACTGAAAAGTTAAAGAACTTGAGTTAGGACGAAGGTTGGTTTGTCTAAGTATACAATCTTCAAGTTTTGTTCCTATTCGGGAACGAAAAGTTTTAAGTGGGGGAGATTATAACAACTCAGAATTTTAGAACCAATTTAAAATTTATTTTTAATATAATTTTGTGAGAATTTATGGTCAAATTTGTAAAATCGATAATCTAAAGCTGATTTGAGCAGTCTACAAAGGAACATTTTTAAGATAACCTCGGATTTTGACAAACTTTTTTATTGAATTTTTAGCGTCTACTAATGGTAGAGTTCCAAATTTCGTGATTTATGGAGCTAACGTGTGCGCGTGCGAGAAGAAAACGCATGTTAAAACGCACGTTGAAATAAAACTGAAACGCGTTAGAAAAATAAAATGGAAGGTCAAACGAACTCAAAATTCGACGAAACCTATTTCTTTGGATTCGCAATTATGTTTATTGTCCGAATCCAAAATTTCATGACCAATGAAATTAGTATGTGGCCGTGCGATCAAAAAAAGTGGAGGCGAACTAGTGCACTTATATATATATATATATATACATATATACATATATATATATATGTTTAAAAATCTTGAAATGAAATGGAGAGCATCCAACAGGCCAAAGTGTTTTTCTTCCGACTAACCAGATCGCATAACCTCAGCGATACGCGTAAGGGGACGAAAAATTGTACAAAAGTTCTTCCTCTTTTCTTTCATCTTCCTTTCACTTTTCATTTTCCTCCCTCCATCTTTCCTCCTTCCTCCAATGGCCTCCCCCGCCACGATGCCTCCCCCAACTACCACCGCACCACCTCATCCCCCCTCTGCGCACGCAGCAACAACCCCCTCCTCCAAAAATCACCAAAAACCCCTATTTTCACTTCTTTTTCACTTACCCCCACACAAAGCGACTACCTTTCACCTCCTACCACCCCACACCCATACGCAAGGGACCCAACAGCACTGCACAATCCGGGACAACGGAGGTCGTGGGTCCCACAACCCCAAATCCCCCCGTTTCGCCCTCATTTTTGCCTTAAAACTAAAGTGCAAGTGTGTTAATGAGTGTTCGTGTGTTCGTTAGCAAGTTTGGATTGAAAAAGCAAGGTTTTTGGTGTTATAGCAAGTCGTAGAGAGCCAACGACGAAGTATTGTAATGTTAGAATGCATGGGATGAGAATTTCGCACTCAAAATGATTAATTTGCTTAGCGAAAATCATAAATATGTTGTTAAGTGTTTGGTTAAAGTATGTACAAAAATTTGTAAAAATCATAACTTTTACATGCATTATCGGAACTCAGCGAAACAGGATGCGTCGACGAGGGCTTCGTATCGAACCTTATTTGATGAAATTTGGAGTTTGTGGCAATTTTTGACGAAGGAAAGCGTCCGTTGTAATCAAGCGATGTTTATCGTTATTTAGCGATAAACGACAAACATGAGAACTCTCACTCAAACCGTTTTTTTATAGTTATTATAATCATAACTGAATATATATTGATTGCCTATACAGATTTTTATTTGGTAAACTATCACAAATTGTTATACGGTATATGGTATCTCACATCACAAATTGCTTGCAAACTACATGGATGAATGAATGATTTATTATGTTATGATTTGGATGTGATTTTGATTTGACTAACTTGTTAAAAACAATGTTAAAATATTTATAGTGGCTGAAATTGGATTAAACATCCATTTACAAGTCGGACGACTTGTTTACGCTTACTTATTTAGGTGATATCGATTGGGTTGAATAATGACTTGAATTGAATAAGTACGATTGATTTAGATTAAATAAATTGTGACGACCCCATTTCCCATACAGACGGTGGCAAGGGTAATCTTTGGAATATAACACAGAAATAGATAATAGCAGAACAGAATTAAATAAATACACCAGATAATGCACAATAGAATATACTGGATAAACGTAATCATCAGAGTTACACTGTATACAGGATCATACTTAGTACAAATTCAATTCAGCTATACATAAATGTCTACAGCGGAAAACAAACATTATGTACAATAGGAGCTGAACAGCATAAAAAGTGATAAATGATAGAATCCATCTTCAGCTCCAGCTATCCAGAGAAAGCCAGCTAAAACCTGAATACAAGGCTGCCCGTGTAGAAAAAGGGGCACCCGAGTTTGAAAGTGAAACAAACTACGAGTCAGTCATGGGACTGGTATGAGAAATCTACTCAACACATTTAAAATATGGCTAATCACAGGACCACGCCACTTTCGTGGAACGGGTTCACTCCATCGGATTGCCAGTGCTTCAAAACAAATAATTCTTTTAAACGTCGCAATGCTTTTTATCAAAATGAAGCCATTATAAGACTTAGTTCCCATCACACAATGCAACGCAAACCGGAGGATAGAGTTTTACCTTATAATGGCCAAAATATGCTTGATACGAATAAAACAAAAGCATTTGATATTATTACTGGTGTTTATATGTTTCAAAAACAATTTCAGATCATAACTATCAATCATAGACGACATGAGCGTCCCATGCCACTATGTCGCCAAATATAGGTATACAATCAAAACCGCACAGTCACGTATTTGGAAATTGGATTTCCGTCATGAACCAAGGCAAAAGATAGTCCTTACCGACTTCGAGACTGTCTAGCCCGAGCCTCAGGGTCAGAGCGCATCGACCCTTGAATCGTCAGGGCCGGTCCACCGATGTGGATTAAAATTCCTGAACACTGCGTTTCCCTGCCCTATGGGGCGTAAATGAGCCAACGAATGACTCCATCGGACCCGGATCGTCCGATATTTCCGAGGTGCCTCGCAACAGTAACAACCACATAAGTCAAACTCGTCAGGGCGTGTAAAACCACTGACGCCATTTCTAGCTAGAAAGAAACACAAGTCCTCCCTGAGTTCCTCTCCCGTTTCTGGTTCATACCGGGGTGTGAGGCTTGCGAATTCACGTTATACACAAAGCTATGCCACACAGGCGGTGCTTTGATCATCACCACAAGACTTTGCTTTTCAACAGAAGCCCTGATCACTGCATCTTAGCATGCCACACAGGCAATTCATACCGTGCAACTGATAGCTATCAATCACACAGAATAAATTCCAATGTCAGACACACTGTCCATTTGCAAGTCCGTTCTGGGTCTAAACGAAACCGGAGGCACTATATACCTCGCAAACCCATCGATCACCACGTACATCTGGACGATCACCAATCATTATCCATATTTCGGGATGCCTCCCAATCAGGAATCAGTTACCATCCAAACGAGGTGAAGATTTCCGGTCTTCGACCACCGTCTTCATCTTTGATTTCTTATCGTCGATTCAGTTATTCAGAATGGGATAAACCCGGTCTTTCTGAGCAACTCGCGTATATAATAAACAAGTGTTACACAAACAATACTACGCATCATTTCAATTCATTAGTCACTAACCGTAAATCAGTAAGAGAACGATTTCCCAAATATCAACCCCGAAGGCTGAAACCAACATCAGATCAACACCCAGGAAAACATTCGACGTAGCCAACCTTCAGTTAGTTTCTAAATTTCACATCCATATCGTTTATAATATTTTATAACGATTTATCGCCATTTTTATTTATTTTAAAATAGCCAATTTATTCAAACGACGCTTCGGGCCATAACGCGGCCGCGGCTCTGTTTTTCTCCAGATTTGGTTTACACATATCTGAAAATCTAACCATTGGATCTTCACAAAATTTACATCATTAGAAAGATCTTTACGAAATGAATCCAACGGTTCTAGTTTTGGGAAAATCCGACGGTCGGATCTCCCGGTATAATCGTTTGAAGTTTCGATTTCAAAATACGAACTGCAGTGTCGTTATTCGATTTAATATAATTATAATTATATATATATTTAATCGATTCTGGCGCTGTTTTTCTTCAGATTTGAATTAAACATTTCAGACAATCCAACCGTTGTATTTTTACAAAGTTGGTGTCGTTGGAAAGATATTTCCAAAGCGAACCCAACGGTTGCAATTTTGGGAAAATCCGATAGTCGGATCTCCCGCACTAATCATTTGAAATCACGGTTTCAAAATACGAACTGCAGCTTCGTTATTCGATGTATTTCAATTCTATATATATATATATATCGATTCTTCGATTTCAAAGCTATATTCTTTTCATACATTTGATAAAAATGATATTTTTATCTAACTGTCTTCTATTTCAACACTTCACTATTTTTAACAATTCATGTATATAATAAAAATGTGATTTTTAATGTAAAACAATTTATTTCAAAACACGATTATTTTATATAGTTCATATAGATGATAAAAATATGATTTTTATTATAAAACGATTTATTTCAAAACACGACTATTTTGTATAGTTCATATAGATGATAATAATATGATTTTTATTATAAAACAATTTATTTCAAAATATGAATACCACTCAACACATGAATTTCAATTCAACGAATGAATTTCGATTCAACACATGAAGGTTTTCTATAGTTTGTATATATAGATAAAAAGGTGATTTTTATATTTAAAACACGAATACCATTCAACATATGAATTTCTATTCAACGAATGAATTTCAATTCAACACATGATGGTTTTCTATAGTTTGTATATATATAGTAAAAAGATGATTTTTATATTTAAAACACGAATACCACTCAACACATGAATTTCTATTCAACAAATGAATTTTGATTCAACACATGAAGGTTTTCTATAGTTTGTATATATAGATAAAAATGTGATTTTTATTGTTAAAAACAATTTATTTAAAACACGAATACCACTCAACACATGAATATGATTCAACGAATGAACTTCTATTCAACACAGGAAGGTTTTCTATTCAACAGACGAATATAGTTTCAACACAAGAAAATAATTCTAACACATGAATATTATTCAAAATTTCGGCAGCATAACGGTAGGGTAGTTAAAATCGGGACCGTCCCTAGTACGGGTCCTCGCTCTACCTTAAAGCCTTGCAGCTTTTGACAATGGGGAATCATGCATCTAGTTCGCACGCAGGCGGCATGTATATTTATTTCATTTCCACAAACTAATCCTATGTGGTTTCAACCAAATATTTCTCAACCACAAACGGGTATTTTTCAACCACAATCAATCAATTCCAACCACAAACAATTTCAATCAACCATTCGCTATCAATCAATTTTCACACCAATCACAACCAATAAATATCGTCCATGGTTTGTGGACGAGGGGCGTGTATATATATATATATAGCATTTTACTTCTATTTCAACACATATATAATTTTTACAACGCATATACAACTTATACATCGAACGTACAACTTATACAACGCTTATACAAGAGGTGTACAACGCTTATATAACTCATACATCGACTATATAATTTATACATCGTCGTTTTCCATATCGTTTATAATTTAGAAATCTCACATTGGGTTCCACTCCACCAAAAATAGTAGAAGGCTCAGAAAAATATGCGGTCTCTTCTAGAATGTAGAAGGCGTCCACACGAGTCCACTGTCTCTTGTTTCACTGAATTTCATCAAGAAACGAAAAAGATACGATTTTTACAGTGAAATCAAAAACGGTAGCGCTTTAAACTGTTATAATAAAGTTTAATATATATAAACCGTTACCTCTCTGTTTGGTTCGAAACTAGGGCTGGGAATTTCACGAAATCCGTGAAGCTAGAGGACGATCGGCCTTCGCAGCGTCGAAAGGCTAGGAGAGAGCTCCACGCGCATGGGGGAGTGGGCCAGCTCGGTGGACCCTAGTGTTCGTGGCGGCGGCCTGAAACTACGAACTTGGGAGGCGCGATTCTCGGTGGAGGAGCAACGAGGATGGGCGATTCTGGTATGGATTTGAAGAGGGAGGCGAGATCTTCAAAAACCCCAACTGTGTTGATCGATTTCGTTGAGCCGATTTGCCGTAACCGAGGTGGGAAGAACGGAAAGTATTTCCGCCGTGCGCTGGAGCGGGGAGAGAGAAACGAGCGCTTTTTTCTAATAAAGGAAATTTCTGATTGGCCAATATTTATATATTTTGAAAATTTGGGGTTTTCTCCGACGAACTCGAAATCAAACCCAACGACTGTCACCCCTAGCTAATTACCCCCATCCCGAACACAATGGGATATGTTTCAAAGGCCCATTCAAATGTTTCAGTCAGTTTTCATTCAAATTAAAATATAAAACATTCAATATTTAATTTGAACGTACATTTCAATTTGCCGGGGCCACATACTGATCCGAAAAATTCTAGAAAAATAAATCTAGCTGTGTTTTGACGATACGGTCCCAGCAAAACTAGTTTCGTTGAATTCTGAGACTGTTTGAAAAATGGCCCATTTCTGGTCGATCCATTTTAACTGTAATTGACCAAAACACATTTTCCTTTGCCACTCTCACATACTAGCTTCAAAAATTATGAAATTTGAAACCTAGCAATAACTTCTCATCCCAGATCCAACAAAAGTGGTTTCGTCAAATTCCGAGGTCGTTTGCAAAATGGCCAATCTCACGGGCTATGTAAATTCCATAGCGACCTTTCTGAAAATTCATTTGGCTATAACTTTTGCTTTCCTCTATGAAACTTTGATTTTTCAGATTCGTTAGAAAGGTATTCACTAACAGTTTTAAATATTTTTGGTTTCACTCAAATCCGTTTTGTTTTGCACCCGGTACAGTCAGTCAAAGTTTGAATTCAAATTTTGAAACTACCGCGCCATTTCAGGCCTTGTTTATAATTAGAATTAATTATATTCATTTTCAATTGTCGATTCAAACTCAGTTTTCATCGTTATTATTTAAAATATTTATTTTAAATATTTAAAATCCACTATTTTAGCCAATTTAAAAAATTTAAATTGGTTCAGATTTTCTGGGTTGTTACAATCTCCCCCACTTAAAACTTTTCGTCCCCGAAAAGGAACAAAGTCGAAAGTGGTTTGATTAATCAACTCTATGTTCAATCCGGCTTCCATTATCCAACTTTTCAGTTTTTGAGAATTTTCAAAATTCTTCAAAAATTTGGCTAACACCCGGAATTTTCGAAAAATTTCGCCATAACCTCCTTTGTACGGGGAGGGGTTTGGAAATTTATTGGGCCGTATTAAGTACCCAATAAATCTTAATAAGCATAAACATATTTATAGTGATATATTCTGGTGTTTACAGGGGAGCATGTATAGATAATAACTCCAGAGAATAAATTCTCGTCACCCTGTCAAAGCCTGAGGGAGTGTGTATTTTAATTGCTCCAGAGGGTAAATCCTCGTCACCTTGTCCTGTGTGGGAAATAAATAATCCATGTGCAGTATCTAATAACTAGAGAGACGTGATTATTGTCAACTCTAGACCCGTGTGGGGTTTTTATTAATCTGGCAATTTTATCGTTACAATTTAAATAGTCCATATCAGTCATCAGTTCAACCTGTAAAATATAGTCATCGCCATACAAGCCTCTCGCTCGTATGGTAATCTTCCACCTCGTCACACAAGCTCCAAATGCTTATGTGGTATATGATGAAGTACGCCTATCTTCAGAAATATGCCATGTAATGTAGTTCAAAATTAATTGTTACTATCCTATGGCGACGTTTATTATTATACACAGAATAACTAGCACTCTGCATCCAAATGCATTCACATGAGTTGATATAATAATATTTCGCATCCAACTCTTTAAGGTTTACCTATTTGTCGGGCACACAAATAAAATCTTTACTCAACAGCTATCCATTTACCTGTTCAAACATATATAATGCACATGTATATATTTCTATCTATTTTCTAATCAGTTCAATGTGTGATTTAAATGAATAAATCCTACCATTATTCTCTTATTGATTAAATTAACTATCGTTTTAATAATTCAATTAATCAAATTTTCAATCACACAACACAAACAACAATCAAAATGTTCTTAACTTTTCAAAAAATATACTAATCAATTTCTATACTCTTTTAAAATCATTCAGACTACAGAATTAAAAGTGCACATCCATGGAAAGAAATTAACAACAGAGTAGAGAACTAATTGGTAATGCAAAGTATGGTAAATGTACCTTGCACCGGAGTCAATCAGAGATATCCACTCGGCACCTAGGATAGGCTTTCTGAATGCTCTCCTCAGTTTCCCAAGTACAATCTCGCGAATCCCCACTCCATTGCACTTTGACTAAGTGAACCTTCTTGTTCCTCAGCTCTTTGGTTTCTTTACCGATAATCTTTAGCGGCTCTCTTCTCACAGCTAGTTCTGGAGTAATTTCAATATCCTGTTGAGTTGCTTCTTCCACGATCAAGTCTGGATCATGAACGTGCTTTCGAAGTTGAGATATATGAAATACATCATGCACCCCAGGCAACCAGTCAGGCAATTTAACCCTATAAGCGAGCATTCCGATCCGTACCAGAATAGGAAACGGACCAATGAATTTGGGCGCCAACTTCCTAGTTTTACCGAACCAGATAACTCCTCTCATCGGCGATACTTTCAAATATACATAGTCGCCAACAGCAAATGATATATCTCTTCTTCTCCTATCGGCATAGCTCTTTTGTCGGCTTTGAGCGACGAGTAATCGTTTCTTAATAAAGTCGACTTTGTCCGCAGCTTCTCGGATCATATCAGGCCCTAACACAAGTCTATTACCGGGTTCGACCCAACAAGCAGGAGATCGGCACGGTCTACCATACAATGCTTCGAATGGTGACATTGTCAGGCTCGCCTGGTAGCTGTTGTTATATGAGAATTCAGCCAAATGCAGATGGTCTTCCCATGATCCACCGAAATCTAGAACACAAGCCCGCAATAGATCTTCTAAAATATGATTCACCCTCTCAGTTTGACCATCTGTCTGAGGATGATATGCGGTGCTCAAGTTTAACTTCGTTACCAGTTCTACTTGAAATGCCTCCCAGAATTTACTAGTAAATATCGGGTGTCTATCACTGACTATACCGAGCGGCACTCCATGTAGTCTAACAATTTCCTTGAAATATATTTGCGCCAGACTCTGAGCAGTTCTGTTTGATCTGACAGGTATGAAATGGGCGTTCGTGAAGCGATCTACGATCACCCAAATACTGTCATTTCCTTTTTTGGTTCTGGGCAAACCATCAATGAAATCCATGGAAATATGTTCCCGCTTCCAGCCTGGAACATCTAGCGGTTGTAACAATCCAGCCAGTTTTTGTTGGTCGCTTTTGACTAGCTGGCAAGTAGGGCATCGGCTAACATATACCGAGATGTCTCTTTTAAACGACTTCCACCAGAAAGTTCACTTGATATCGTTATACATTTTACTCACACCCGGATGGATACTGAGCTTAGATTTGTGGCATTCATCAAGCACATCTCTTCTGAGTTCAGGAATTTCTGGAACACAAATTCGTCCTTGTAACCTCAGAATCCCTTCGCTGTCAAGCTGGAAATCCGAAGCATTGCCTTCACGAATTCGCTGGCTCATTCCTTTAATAAATTGGTCATCTCTTTGGAGAGTCGATATCTTGTCAATCAAAGAAGTCGCAATGATAAAACTGGCGATCATAACATTTTTTCTACTTAACGCATCGGCCACGACATTGGCTTTCCCTGGAGTGTATATAATCTCAAAATCGTATGCTGCAAAGAACTCTAGCCAGCATTGCTGCCACAGATTCAAGTCTTTCTGTGTGAACAGATACTTTAACGACTGGTGATCTGTAAACAATTCAAATCTCTCACCCAGAAGATAGTGTCTCCAGATTTTCAAAGAGAATACGATAGCCAACAACTCAAGATCATGAGTTACGTAGTTCTTCTTGTGTGGTTTCAACTGACGGTTAGCATACGCAATCACTTGACCTCTTTGCATTAGCACTGCGCCAAGGCCTTCTCTAGAAGCATCAGTCCAGACTTTCAAGTCCTCATTGCCATCTATTATTGTCAACACTGGAGCAGTTGTCAGTTTTAATTTCAGCTCCTGGAAAGCTTCCTCACATACCGGAGTCCAATTGAATCTCGAATGTTTCTTAGTCAGTTTTGTTAAGGAACTAGATGCCTTCGCGAAATCCTTAATGAATTTCCGATAATAACTGGCTAACCCGAGAAAACTTCTAACTTCTGTTGGCGTACGAGGCTATTTCCAATTCTGAATAGTAGTGATCTTACTGGGATCCACTGAAATTCCTTGCTTTGACACTACGTGGCCAAGAAATTTGACTTCTTCTTGCCAGAATATACATTTGGAAAACTTTGCTTTTAATACATTCCTTCTGAAGATTTCCAGAACCTGTTCCAAATGTTTTTCATGTTCGGCCTTTGATTTAGAGAAGATTAGAATATCGTCAATAAAAACCAGAACAAATTTATTCAAAACCCCTTTGAACACTCTATTCATCAAATCGACGAAGCAAGCTGGAGCGTTACATAAGCCGAACGGCATTACTAACCACTCATAGAATAGGTCTGGACCTCTGAATGCTGTCATAGGAACACATTCTTCGGCAATACGAAGCTGATGGAAGCCTGTAGCTAGGTTCATCCTTGAGAATACCTGTGCTCCATTCAGACGATCCAATAAGTCATCGATTCGCGGCAATGGATATTTGTTCTTTATTGTTTGCTTGTTCAAATCACGATAATCCACACATAGCCGTAGAGTACCGTCAGATTTTGGGACAAACACCACTGTTGCACCCCAATCAGAGAAACTAGGCCTGATCAGACCCTTCCATACTAGTTGTCGTGTTTGATTGTCAAGTTCTTCTTTCTCCTTCAAGGACATTCTTCGAATAGCGTGAACTACCGGTCTTGCATTCGGAATCAAAGCAATTTTGAAATCAATTTCTCTTTGCGGAGGTAAGCGAACAACTTCTTCGAACACATCCGCATAATTCTTGACGACAGGAATATCTTTCACTAGGTCGGGAATATTCTCTATGACTTCAGGGATATTTTCTATTTGGGCTGGAGAAACATCGAGAGCTGCCCAGAAGTCTTTTCTATTAGCATTCTGACCTTCACAGGGAATGGTTATATAACCACCTGATTTAATCTTCTCCTTAACGACTCTGTCGGCGCATTTAGCATCTGCTTCATACTTGGTCAACCAGTCTAACCCCAAGATAAGATCAAACTCTGTAAAATTCATGACGACCGCGATGGTAGGGAACCGATAACGAGAAAAAGAAAGCGGCACTCCACAAACCCACCTGAGATCGATGGAACCCCCAACCGGATTTTGGACAGTCATTGGTTCTTTGAGCTTCTTCAAATTCAAATCTAGTTTCTTAGCTGCATTCTTGGCAACAAAACTTCGCGATGCGTCGGTGTCAAATAGTACTTTAACAGGAATGTCTTTGACAGTAAGCGTGCCTTCTAACACATCTGGCCTTTCCTGAGCAGACGAAGATGCAGGCACTTCTGCCACTTCATTTACATGTACTGCTTCGGGCTTGTTTAAGAGCGGTCAATCCTTTGCAAGATGACCAGCCTCGTGGCACTGTTTGCACTCCCTATTCTCTTGAAACTCCCCATCTTTTCTAAACCTTTTCTTCTTTTGCTTTCGATTGGCTCTAAATCCATCCTTTATTGGTTCCTTTAAAGATTTACATTTTCTGGACAAATGGCCTTTCTGATTGCAGTTAAGGCATATGGCAGCAACTACTGGTTCTTTCTCAGATCTGGCCCTTTTTCGATTGACTTTAGGCTTTTTACTGACCTCAGACCTCGTACTGGCTTCAGGAATATCAGTTTCCGACTCTTCTTTGTTACTAGAGCTGACTTCCTCTTCATCCTTTCTTATGGAGATCTTCATACTGATAAGCCATATAAATCATTTCAGAAAAAGGAAGTTTCACATTCCTCATCACACTATTCTAATATTTTCTTTGCAGGCCATGAATAAATCTCAGATTCTTCCTCTTTGGATCTTGAATCAGATGAGGGGCAAAGTGAGAAAGTTCGTTGAATCTCTTATGATATTCTGAAATGGTCATATCTCCTTGTATCAGATAAGAGAATTCATCACATAATCGCTCCGTCACTTCAGGAGGAGTAAATCTTTCTAGGAAAATCTCTTTGAATCTATCCCAGGTGATATCACCTTCTAGATTATCCTTGATGATTGTTTCCCACCAGATTAAAACTTCTTCTTTAAGCGCCCAA
The DNA here is from genome assembly GCA_030737875.1 of Allium sativum. Classification (NCBI taxonomy): domain Eukaryota; kingdom Viridiplantae; phylum Streptophyta; class Magnoliopsida; order Asparagales; family Amaryllidaceae; genus Allium; species Allium sativum. The sequence goes on along the minus strand of CM060927.1, from coordinate 222,654,268 downwards.
GATGCTACTAATCTTTTCTGATCATCTCTCAACTGGATACACTCAAAAATTCTTTCGACAGAACTCAACCAAGCTTGAGTCTGAATTATAGATTCATTGCCCGAGAACTGTGCTCCGTTCAGATTTCGATATCTCTTTAATAGAGCCTCTAGATCGGGTTATGTATTTCTTCTGTTTCTGACACTCATTTTCTAGTACTTCTGCAAATGGCAGATCAAGTGTCAGGTCACCGAAAAGATAATTTAAAACATAGAAACACATACTTCAAATGTAAATGTGTCTATCGAGGTGTAATTTCATTCTGCTTTACTCATACTAGGATATTAATGATCCTATCTGTAATGGGTTACCCATCCTAGAACACTACTGGTTCTATTTCTGACGAGTTCGTTAATATGTTATATTCCAGAACTAAGCTTAACCAAAGCTCTGATACCACGTTGTGACGACCCCATTTCCCGTACAGACGGTGGCAAGGGTAATCTTTGGAATATAACACAAAAACAGATAATAGCAGAACAGAATTAAATAAATACACCAGATAATGCACAATAGAATATACTGGATAAACGTAATCATCAGAGTTACACAGTATACAGGATCATACTTAGTACAAATTCAATTCAGCTATAAATAAATGTCTACAGCGGAAAACAAACATAATGTACAATAGGAGCTGAACAACATAAAAAGAGATAAATGATAGAATCCATCTTCAGCTCCACCTATCTAGAGAAAGCCAGCTAAAACCTGAATACAAGGCTGCTCGTGTAGAAAAAGGGGCACCCGAGTTTGAAAGTGAAACAAACTACGAGTCAGTCATGGGACTGGTATGAGAAATCTACTCAACACATTTAAAATATGGCTAATCACAGGACCACGCCACTTTCGTGGAACGGGTTTACTCCATCGGATTGCCAGTGCTTCAAAATAAATAATTCTTTTAAACATCGCAGTGCTTTTTATCAAAATGAAGCTATTATAAGACTCAGTTCCCATCACACAATGCAACGCAAACCGGAGGATAGAGTTTTACCTTATAATGGCCAAAATATGCTTGATACGAATAAAACAAAAGCATTTGATATTATTACTAGTGTTTATATGTTTCAAAAACAATTTCAGATCATAACTATCAATCATAGACGACATGAGCGTCCCATGCCACTATGTCGCCAAATATAGGTATACAATCAAAACCGCACAGTCACGTATTTGGAAATTGGATTTCCGTCATGAACCAAGGCAAAAGATAGTCCTTATCGACTTCGAGACTGTCTACCCTGAGCCTCAGGGTCAGAGCGCATCGACCCTTGGATCGTCAGGGCCGGTCCACCGATGTGGATTAAAATTCCTGAACACTGCGTTTCCCCGCCCTATGGGGGCGTAAATGAGCCAACGAATGACTCCATCGGACCCGGATCGTCCGATATTTCCGAGGCGCCTCGCAACAGTAACAACCACATAAGTCAAACTCATCAGGGCGTGTAAAACCACTGACACCACTTCTAGCTAGAATGAAATGCAAGTCCTCCCTGAGGTCCTCTCCCGTTTCTGGTTCATACCGGGGTGTGAGGCTCGCGAATTCACGTTATACACAAAGCTACGCCACACAGGTGGTGCTTTGATCATCACCACAAGACATTGCTTTTCAACAGAAGCCCCGATCACTGCATCTTAGCATGCCACACAGGCAATTCATACCGTGCAACTGGTAGCTATCAATCACACAGAATAAATTCCAATGTCAGACAAAGTGTCCATTTGCAAGTCCGTTCTGGGTCTGAACGAAACCGGAGGCATTATATACCTCGCAAACCCATCGATCACCACGTACGTCTGGACGATCACCACTCTTTATCCATATTTCGGGATGCCTCCCAATCAGGACATCAGTTACCATCCAAACGAGGTGAAGATTTCCGGTCTTCGACCACCGTCTTCATCTTCGATTTCTTATCGTCGATTCAGTTATTCAGAATGGGATAAACCCGGTCTTTCTGAGCAACTCGCGTATATAATAAACAAGTGCTACAAAAACACTACTACGCATCATTTCAATTCATTAGTCACTAACCGTAAATCAGTAAGAGAACGATTTCCCAAATATTAACCCCGAAGGCCGAAACCAACATCAGATCAACACCCAAGAAACCATTCGACTTAGCCAACCTTCAGTTAGTTTCTAAATTTCACATCCATATCGTTTATAATATTTTATAACGATTTATTGCCATTTTTATTTATTTTAAAATAGCCAATTTATTCAAACGATGCTTCGGGCCATAACGCGGTCGCGGCACTGTTTTTCTTCAGATTTGATTTACACATATCTAAAAATCTAACCGTTGGATCTTCACAAAATTTACATCATTAGAAAGATCTTTTCAAAATGAATCCAATGGTTCCAGTTTCGGGAAAATCCGACGGTCGGATCTCCCGGTATAATCGTTTGAAGTTTCGATTTCAAAATACGAACTGCAGTGTCGTTATTCGATTTAATATAATTATATTTATATATATATGTATAAATATAATCGATTCTGGCGCTGTTTTTCTTCAGATTTGAATTAAACATTCTAGACAATCCAACCGTTGGATTTTTACAAAGTTGATGTCGTTGGAAATATATTTCCAAAGCGAACCCAACGGTTGCGATTTCAGGAAAATCCAATGGTCGGATCTCCCGCACTAATCGTTTGAAATCACGGTTTCAAAATACGAACTACAGCTTCGTTATTCGATGTATTTCAATTCTATTTATATATATATATATATATATATATATATTGATTCTTTGATTTCAAAGCTATATTCTTTTCATACATTTGATAAAAATGATATTTTTATCTAACTGTCTTCTATTTCAACACTTCACTATTTTTAACAATTCATGTATATAATAAAAATGTGATTTTTAATGTAGAACAATTTATTTCAAAACACGATTATTTTATATAGTTCATATAGATGATAAAAATATGATTTTTATTATAAAACGATTTATTTCAAAACACGACTATTTTATATAGTTCATATAGATGATAAAAATATGATTTTTATTATAAAACAATTTATTTCAAAATATGAATACCACTCAACATATGAATTTCTATTCAAAGAATGAATTTCGATTCAACACATGAAGGTTTTCTATAGTTTGTATATACAGATAAAAAGGTGATTTTTATATTTAAAACACGAATACCATTCAACACTTGAATTTCTATTCAACGAATGAATTTCAATTCAACACATGAAGGTTTTCTATAGTTTGTATATATAGAGTAAAAAGGTGATTTTTATATTTAAAACACGAATACCACTCAACACATGAATTTCTATTCAACGAATGAATTTCGATTCAACACATGAAGGTTTTCTATAGTTTGTATATATAGATAAAAATGTGATTTTTATTGTTAAAAACAATTTATTTAAAACACGAATACCACTCAACACATGAATATGATTCAACGAATGAACTTCTATTCAACACATGAAGAATTTCTATTCAACAAACGAATATAGTTTCAACACAGGAAAATAATTCTAACACATGAATATTATTCAAAATTTCGGCAGCATAACGACAGGGTAGTTAAAACCGGGGCCGTCCCTAGTACGGCTCCTCGCTCTACCTTAAAGCCTCGCAGCTTTTGACAATGGGGAATCATGCATCTAGTTCGCACGCAGGCGGCATGTATATTTATTTCATTTCCACAAACTAATCCTATGTGGTTTCAACCAAATATTTCTCAACCACAAACGGGTATTTTTCAACCACAAACAATTTCAATCAACCATTCGCTATCAATCAATTTTCACACCAATCACAACCAATAAATATCGTCCATGGTTTGTGGACGAGGGGTGTATATATATATATAGCATTTCACTTTTATTTCAACACATATATAATTTTTACAATGCATATACAACTTATACATCGAACGTACAACTTATACAACGCTTATACAAGAGGTGTACAACGCTTATATAACTCATACATCGACTATATAATTTATACATCATCGTTTTCCATATCGTTTATAATTTAGAAATCTCACATTGGGTTCCACTCCACCAAAAATAGCAGAAGGCTCAGAAAAATATGCGGTCTCTTCTAGAATGTAGAAGGCGTCCACACGAGTCCACTGTCTCTTGTTTCACTGAATTTCGTCAAGAAACGAAAAAGATATGATTTTTACAGTGAAATCAAAAACGGTAGCGCTTTAAATAGCTATAATATAGTTTAATATATATAAACCGTTACCTCTATGTTTGGTTCGAAACTAGGGTTGGGAATTTCGCGAAATCCGTGAAGCTAGAGGACGATCGGCCTTCGCAGCGTCGAAGGGCTAGGAGAGAGCTCCACGCGCGTGGGGGAGTGGGCCAGCTCGGTGGACCCCGGTGTTCGTGGCGGCGGCCTGAAACTCCGAACTTGGGAGGCGCGATTCTCGGTAGAGGAGCAACGAGGAGGGGCGATTCTGGTATGGATTTGAAGAGGGAGGCGAGATCTTCAAAAACCCCAACTGTGTCGATCGATTTCGTTGAGCCGACTCACCATAATCGAGGTGGGAAGAACGGAAAGTATTTCCGCCGTGCGCTGGAGAAGGGAGGGAGAAACGAGCGCTTTTTTTTATAAAGGAAATTTCTGATTGGCCAATATTTATATATTTTGAAAATTTGGGGTTTTCTCCGACGAACTCGAAATCAAACCCAACGACTGTCACCCCTAGCTAATTACCCCCATCCCGAACACAATGGGATATGTTTCAAAGGCCCATTCGAATGTTTCAGTCAGTTTTCATTCAAATTAAAATATAAAACATTCAATATTTATTTTGAACGTACATTTCAATTTGCCGGGGCCACATACTGATCCGAAAAATTCTAGAAAAATAAATCTAGCTATGTTTTGATGATACGGTCCCAACAAAACTAGTTTCATTGAATTCTGAGACCGTTTGAAAAGTGGCCCATTTCTGGTCGATCCATTTTCACTATAATTGACCAAAACACATTTTCCTTTGCCACACTCACATACTAGCTTCAAAAATTATGAAATTTGAAACCTAGCAATAACTTCTCATCCCGGATCCAACAAAAGTGGTTTCGTCGAATTCCGAGGTCGTTTGCAAAATGGCCAATCTCACGGGCTATATAAATTCCATAGCGACCTTTCTGAAAATTCATTTGGCCATAACTTTTGCGTTCCGCTATGAAACTTTGATTTTTCAGATTCGTTAGAAAGGTATTCACTAACAGATTTAAATATTTTTGGTTTCACTCAAATCCGATTTGTTTTGCACCCGGTACAGTCAGTCAAAGTTTGAATACAAATTTTGAAACTACCGCGCCATTTCAGGCCTTGTTTATAATTAGAATTAATTATATTCATTTTCAATTGTCGATTCAAACTCAGTTTTCATCATTATTATTTAAAATATATATTTTAAATATTTAAAATCCACTATTTTAGCCAATTTAAAAAATTTAAATTGGTTCAGATTTTCCGGGTCGTTACATAAATAATTTGTTAATTGATCATTTGTTGGTGGAAAACCTCAAACTGGTACTGGGAGGAAGATAAACACTAATCTGAATCCCAAGTGTGTAGACTTTCATTCTGCGAATTGATAGAATTGTATAAGCGTTACTTAAAGCTTATATGGTATACTGCACTTTATGTGTGAATTGGATGCGGTATGCTGGATGTAATTTGAATGTTAAATAGTTGTTCGCAACATTATTGAATACATATAATGTATGTAATCCATATAAATTTATTTATATAGATATTGGTTGAGATTTCATTCCAGTTCGGAACAAAACGGAATATTTTAATAATATAATATTCGATGAAAATGAAATTTTGATTTTAACGTCCGATTTTGGTTGGACGCAAAGATACGAAAATATGAATGAACTTTCGTAACAGAACGAAATGGCTTTGAATTAATTTTCATTCAATTTTGGTATATTGAAGTTTATGATTTGAAATGAATAATAACCTTTTAAAGTGAAGTTTAATTAGGCTATGTAGCCAGTGTTTTAAAACAAGTTTTCTTTCGAAAGTTCTTTTTTTACTTTTCTTACGGATGACAGGAATTTTTGAGTTCAAAATAACAAGTTTAGTAAAATAATATTATTATAGTCATTTAAATAATGTTAAAAATGACATGAAGATGAAATATGTGATTTTGAAGAGAAAGGACGGAAACAGGATTTTCAGTGTTAATAATATATATTTTATATGATTTGTAAACTATATTGGAAGGCGTTTCAATTTATTTTCAATTATAAATTGATTCGGGTTTGAAAAGGATGCGTCGTACATCGACATCGCGAGCGTCGGCCCGTAATTTCGAATGGACATAACAGGAGATCCAACCGTCGGATTCTCCTGAAATTGAAATCATTGGAATGGTTTGTTTTTAAAATATATATGAATCTATTTTGGAAAAAGGTCACTATGAATGCAGTTTGGTGGCCGGAATTGGAAACTGACTGTAAGGGTCTTACTAAAATGATTAAAAATATAAATAAGTTATGTAAAATCAAAATATATGGTATGGAAATATTTTGGGTCAAATATTCCAAGTTTGGAAAAGATACAAGATATATTTATCTGAATGAACTAGTTAACAACTAGAGTAAAGAACCAAAAGGAATGTGTAATGATTCCTTAGAGCACAGTCTAGTAGCACCCAAGAGATCTAACTAGAATTTGTTCCATTAGGCAAGGGGCGGAAAGAATAGAAAGGAACATTGGATATTTGATTAAGAACAGATGATGTTTTCTGAAGATAAAGGATCCAATGGTTTTTAAATTTACATATTGGATTGTGAATGGTTTTTATATAACCGGAGATTTCGAGCATATGAATTGGATTGGATTTAAATGGAAATTATCTTCGAATATTTCGAGTTTGAATTTCGTAATTACATGGATACTGGTGAGGAATTTGGAAGATATGGATATCATTATTCCAAAATGATATTTGTTGGTTTAAGAATTTGATATTGAATATAAGTTAATGCGATTTCTATTCAAAACCTTGTATTTAATATCAAATTGGATTTTGGATTTGTTGTGAATGGTGTCTTTAATAATGCTTTTCTTGAATTCAGTTGAAAATTGAATTTGAGATATAAATCCTATAATTAATATTTAATGAAGTTTCCAATTTAGATACATTAAATTGGAATTAAATGGAAGTTGATTTTACGGTTATTATGAACGATGTTTTAAATGACATTTGTTCTTAACCCAGTTAAAGATATTATTAATTGGCTAAGAAGTTGAATAATCATTAAGTAATGATTTTGAAGATTAAAACTAAGTTGGTGTTTTAATAATATTTAATTAGATTGAAAGGTGAATGGGGTAATAAGATTTACCTAATTCGAGAAATGTTCGAGATGGAGTATCACCAATTTTACTTCACGAGACAGTTAAATCTTTAATTATATTTGGAGCGTAAAATGGTAATTAACTTTATCGATAACACGATTGGTGATAGATATGGATTACTACCATTTTTGCTCCATGGGATGAATAGGTTGGGATTGGGATAATAAAATGAATAATTTCTTTGGTAAGGCTCGTTAATCTTGACAAGATGTATAAACCTAAATTTGGTTTAAGATCGTGAAAAGTTATTTTAAAATCTTTTGCTATGTTTCCAAAGAAAAGATTTAAACAAGAGGTTTAAATGAAGATAAAACTTTGATAAGATTTATAGGGTTAATTCCCATGTAATGAATATTTGAATTAAAGAATATACTGAATTGGAATGAGATCGTTAGTATGTTTATATATCACATGATTATAAGATGCGTGATTTATTTGGAAAGACCATGTTTAACCCATTCTGAATAACTGTTACAACGATTAAAAGTCGAAGATATGAAGACGGTGGTCAAAGACTAGAGATCTTCACATTGTTGGGATGATTACTGATGTCTCTTGGGATGACTACTGATGTCTCGATTGGGATGTACACCCAAGTCGAGGTATTAAGTGGTGGTTGTACCAACCCGCCATTTTGACCGTGCTGAATCGACAAAACACGTCAGACTCGAACCATCCAAAATAACAAATTATTATTATCTTTTAGGGTAAATAGAATAAATAACAGGATCACAGATCACAAACACAGATACAGAGCAATATAATATCTCGCAGTGGAAAATACATAATACAATAGTAGTTCATGAAGGTACTAAATAGATTTTACATCAGAGTTCACATAAATAATATAGCGGAAGTCAAATACATTGAATTTCCTAATATATAGATAAATGATAACAATATGAAATAGAAATGACAAGAAACAGCTGAACTGGAATAACTGAATAGTTAGACACAAGTGAGTGAAACCCAGTATAAGCTCAAACTCCAAAGAAGAATCTCGAAAATGGAATACTCGATCTAACCTGAGCAATAATGCAAAACAAAACAACTCGGATCAGGACTAACATTCTCACGGAAGTAAATCAACTCAAATGAAATGTTCAACGAAATGCAATATGTAACTTAAAGGATGTTTGGGATCACCATCCTCAAGGATCCGTCAAATTAATACTACATAGTATTATACGTTATATACAATAGTGTCTATCAGTAAAATAAAATTATCAAAATAGCGTAAGAGGGATTACCATTATACCCTTACACCATTTATATATTCCTATAGTATATATAGTACCGTAATTCCTCCGTAAACTGGAGGTTGATCAAAGGGCACTCCATATAAAATAGTACAAAACAAAATCGTAGTGGGCTCGTATAGGCACGCAAGGAGTGCTAGGATGGATTCACCGTTTGTAGAGTCGGACTGGTGGTAACGCATAGCAGCAACTACCACCCACTTCGAGGCACACTCCCATAATCAAAAGGGACCTAAACGAATCACAATAGTAATAGAATAGTATCAAAGAATTGCGCTCGATAGGAGGAATGACCTCACTTGGTCTCAGAGTCGCTCTTGTTTTAGTCACATCAAGCTGACTCAAGCTAGTCAGGGTCTTGTAATTAATATGAAATAGAAAATAGAGTCGTTCGCCAAACCATCCTACTTCATTCTAGAACTCCACCACGCACACAGTTGTTAAAGTTGTTTTTGGTATTGGCAGAGAGTATGACAATAGACGATTTCGCTGTCTTTAACAACCAAACGTTTACATTTTTCACGCTATAGCCATTATTTTATAAATCACTTTATAATCATCTATACGAAATCTCAGATTCAAATTTGAAATCAAAATTAAATATCTAACTTCGAATATATTCAATTTTCAAATCAACTCAATTAAATTGCTTTAAATTAAATCGAGTTAGAAAATCATGTCGTAAAGATCTCAAATACCGTTTAAATCGTTACTAAAATATTTTACATCGAGAATATTTAGTTTGATTTACATTCATAAAACTTCAAGTTCAAGCAATTCAAATGATTCAATTTTATCTTTATAAGAATCCCTTTAAGTCGATTCATATGAATCCAACATTTTGTTCAAATTCAAAATAAACAATTCAAGGCAAAACTTACACTTCAATTTAAACAAATCATATTGTGTTTCGTAATTCAGGTCATACAATTCGTAATTATTATTTATAAATTCGAACAATTCAGATAATCTAGTTTACCTTTATAAGAATTCGTTTAAGTCGATTCAAAAATCCAATCACTTAGGTTCAAATTCAGTTTATATAGTTCAGATCAAATATTATGTTACAATTTCAAGAAATCATATCATATTTTATAACTCACGTCGTATAATTCAAATCATACACTTTAAAATCATTCTTATAAATTCGATTTTTCAAATTTCATAATTCAAACCAAACGATATAACATCAATTCACATTTAGTCACTTTAAAATCGAATTCATTTCATATCCATTAAAGGTTTGAATTCGTTCCTTAAATTTGGAAATTCAAATTCAGAAAACAATTTCATAATTCAAGTTCATCTCTTATTAGTTTATATCGATTTGAATTCAAATTCATATCTTATATAAGTTCATTCGTCCAGTCAAGTATCATTATACAAATTAAAATCTTTAAATCTCAAATTCAAATCGCGAAAACCTTAACTTATCTACCTTTAGTTTATTATTAAAGTTTATAATATATGTATATAAGAAAATTTAACTTTGAAAAAAATACATATATATAAGTTTATAAAATTCTAAAATTAATTAGAAAATAAATTATAAACATATATAAGTTCATAATAATATATAAATAGTTTTAAAAGAATTATTTATTACATAACATGTCTGAAATATTTATATAATTAAATTACATGGTTTAAAATAAATAAAATTATAAGTAAAATCTTAAATAAGAATTTAAATCTATACTTACTCAAAAAAATCATTTTAAAACATATAATTGAAAATTTACAAAATATAAGTTTAAAATCTTAAAAATATAAAAATATAAAATGTTAAATTATTGTTTTAAAAAATATATTTTCCAAATCACGTTACTTCGAAACATAACCAACGGTATCCGTACATAGTTTTCTACCCTATGGTCAAGTGATACAGATATTTATCATTCCAACCTGCAATTTATAAAATTTCTATTGGTCTATCATTTCAACCCGAAAATCCCAAATTCAGTAAAAAGCATTCTGGTATATCATTTCAACCCATAACGATTTTTCCATATTCTAATGTCCGTTCGGGTATGTATCATTTCAACCCTTCGTGATTTTTCTTAAACTAGGGGAAATTAGCAAACATATATCAGTCATCACATAGCAACAATATCATCAAACTATCATCAGTGCACCTACGTGTCATATGAATATTATGTCATATATGAAAGTGTACATATTTAACAAAAAAATTCTACTTGCAATCCTATACATTTCACAACAGTTTATTCATGCTGATCTAACATCCATGAAACAATGTAGGTCAAGTGTGAGATAAACTCACCTTCCGTGGCATAGAAATGGAGACAGCAGATGGATTGACACGGAATGAAATGGCGAATTCAAGGCACAATTTAGAATAGATTCAACTGGATAATCACTCAATATATATTTTTTTATAAGAGGAGGTTATGTGATTTCTTAATGGATCGGTTCGGCTATTGGGTTTTTGGGACGGTTTCCGAACTCAACACCACACTCGACTTGAAATAAACACAAAACTTCCTTTTACAAAATATTATGTAAATATTTTTATATATGTATACACATAGTAAAATTATAGTATTAATAAAATTTATATTTAAAACAAACACACACAAAATACTTTAAAACCATCATATAAATAAACATATCATATATGAACACACCAAAGCCATATATACATATACACATATATATACATATAAACTTTTAAACAAATATATATACTATGCACACTACATATGCTGAGTCACGCTCATATACACAACCCAACACTCACACACACCCACATAGTCACAAAAGAGGCATATATAGTACATAGAAGAATACAACACGCACAACAGAACCCACACGGTGATACACATATGCACATGCACCACCACACTCAGACCAATACAAATATACACGCACATACACTACTAAGCACGCGCCTACACAGATCCCACACAGGTTCACACATACACACCATGCACAAAACAATTCAGCTATTGGATGGAGATAAGTGAGGTTAGTCAGGTGGGAAGGCTCGGTGCTGCAGGGAAAGTAAGGCACATCACTGGCAGGTAGTAGAAGTGGCTTCAGCTGGTGGTTGGTATCGAGCTTCGGGGCAGAGCAGCTTATGTAAGCTGTTAAGGAGGTGCTCGACAAGGGGTTTGTTTGGATGGTGTCGGCTTCGGATGGCGTGGGCGAACATGGGTGCGGTCAGAGGGATTGGCAGCTACAGGTGTTGTCGGGTCTCGGCTTCAGGTGATGGCTTAAGATAAGCTGGTTGAAAAGAGTCGATGGCGTATTTGTGTGAGAGCAATAAGGCTCGCATGGTGGAAGACTCACATGGGGAGGGTGAGAAAATGGAGAAGCAAAATGGGAGTGATGGGGAGATAAGAAATGGCTCAAGGGAAGGGATGGTGTGGAAAATATACAGGATGAAGAGAAAAGAAATGGGTAGTTGCATTGCTTGTTTTGTTTTATACCATATTATATACACATGAAATTGCGTTCGTAAAATGAAAGGTGCTAGGAAAATTAAATGTTGAAACGCACCAAGCCTAGGAAGGAAACAACGCTTGGGAGACGAACAGATTTTTGATTTAGCAAATTGCATTGGGAAAAAGAGAGATAAATATTGTGTATCGTATAAGAATGGGGACAAAAGCTTTGTAAATAAGGGGTAAATATGCCCACTTCAGGAGATAAAAAAAGAATAGATGGGTTAATAAAATAAAAGAATGGGTTTTGCAGATCCAAAATGTCTAGAAAAATATGCGAGACCAGAATAAGGACACATCGAACTCAAATGGCTCTGTTTCAAAAATGAACTGTCCAAGCCTTTTTGAAATTTCAGCGCGAACCGATCCCCGAAAATGACAAATGAATATATTACATTAATCAACGCGATGAGACTTATGCAACAGTATATAGTTCATAGTGTCACGATGCTTCATTCGAAAATGCGTTACAGACCCCTTTTAAACGTAAAATTCGAATAGAAAAATAATTAAGTGGAAGTCAAAACGTCCCATTTTCGCGAAACGAATTTCACCGTTGGATTCGTGATAACGAATATAATAGGTTTCATGTTTATCCGAACTGGTTTCAGAGAGATTTTAAAATCACGGCGCAACTTTGCACTGAAAATTGAGCGACCGACAAACATTCAAATTTTCTGATGAAATTTTCACAGCTGCTACGCCTTACTATACGTATTTCAAATTCCAAATTCTCGTTACGAGAAATTATAGAATATTATGAAATTAAATCAAGGATATAAATTTTATTAATATTGAAAACAAATTATATAATATGAGTTTAGTATTTAAATTAAAATATAAGAATAAATTCAAATAAATAAACTCGATATAATTGTATTCAATAAGCAAGACTTGAAATTGCAAATATCAATTTGTATTATCAAATTATATTCAAAATCCAAAATGAATTTAGCTTTAAATCAAATCAAAATTGTTTTCTTATAAAATCCAAACAAACTGAGTTATAAACGAAAAAAATAAAATAAAATCAAAAACAAAAATTAAATTAAATAACTAAATAAAATACACTAAAAATGCAGGTTGTTACAGTGGTCGTCCAGACGTACTTGGAGATCGACCAGATATGCGAGGGCCTCTCTCTTGTATTAGACATATAGGGCGAGGAATAAGGTGCCTCTGGTTTCGTCCAGACCCAGAACGGACTTGCAAATGGATTGTATGTTTGAAATTGTGCTTTGTGTTGTATATAGTGATCTCTATTTAATATATATTTGTTTGGTGGCAGAGAACTTATTCTCTTAGCTTAACACCCTTCTCCAAGACATATGAGCTTCGAGGTTATACATTGGCGGAAATCAATGGTATGGTATGCACTGACAATGTGGCATGCTGAGATGCATGGATCAAATCTTCTGTTGAAAAGCAGAGCTCTGTGGATGATGATAAAAGCTTATCTTATATAGCTTAGCTTTGTGTATGGCGTTAATTCACGAGCTTCACTCCCCGGTATGAGCCAAAAACGGGATAAAGGACAACAGATAAAGTACATATGTTTCCTTCTAGAAAGAAGTGGTGTCATTGTATGGAGCCCAGACATTTTTACTTATGTGGATGTTGGAATCGAGGCGCCTTGGATATGGCCACAAATTGCCAATGTGGTTGATATACTGACCATGGTCGACGGACAGACCAAGAGGTCTGATAGGACCGAGGAACGTTATGTTCAGGAGAAACCCGAACTCATCGGGAGTTGGTGGGCTGGCTCTGCCGATCCATGGGCTCACCTGAGTCTAAGTACTGGGACATATGCTTGGGTGTTCCTAATTGGTTAAGGAAGATCCCTTGTCTTTGCTCATAATGGAAATCCAAATTCCCATCCACGATTTTACGGTTTTAGTTGTATACTACGGTGACATCATAGGATGGGGTATTATGCCATCCAGGATTGATACATTTATATTCAAAGTTGTTGTAAACACTTAGACACTAATGATAATACTAAATGATTTTAATATCGTGTATTAGGCATGTTTGGCTAATATAACGTAAAACTCTATCCTCTGGCTTCCGTTGCGCTGTGAGATGAGACCTGAGTCTTATAATAGCTTCATTTTTCAAAAAGCATGGCGTTATTTTGTTTTAAACTAGTATTCATATGGAAGAAACCCATTCCATGTTATACGGCATGGTCCTATGATTTGCCCAAATTTAAATTAAAGTAAATAATTGTTTTGGTTATCATACCAGTCTCATGACCGACTTAGAGTTTATTGTTTTTCACCTAATGTAACACCCCACACTTTCTGCACCCAAATTTCGAAAAAAATAGAAAATCAAACACATCCAAGCATGGAGCGTGTAAATCTGGTACCTACAAATAAATGAGCATGAGCATAATCAGAGTACGATAAGATAACTCATAGCGGAAACAAAATTGGATAAATTAGTATTAACTCTAGCAACTACTTTTTTAAAGTAAGTCAATTTGCTAATACCGAGCATGAGAGAGAATGAGAATTGAAATCCAAACTTGAACACCTGTGAGAACCCGACCTTCTCTGTAACAACCCGTATTTTTAATAACATGTTATAACATAAATCAAGGCAGAATTAAATGTTAAAATCTGAATCAAGGGAAAACGGGCTGTGCCATTGCGTTCGTCTCGGAAAAATACGCGAAATAGAGTCCGAGTTTTCGAGAATCGGAGTCCGTATGACCCAGTTATGGCCCGTCAAAGTTTTCAGAAAATTTCAAGTTCAAAAACAGTTCAAATTTCAAATCTGGAGCCAAAAAGACTGGGCGGGAAAGTTTCCCGCCCAGCCCCCAAGTCGACTGGGGAGTCGACTTGGGAGTCGACACACCCCGGGTGGTGTCAACTACCCAGTCGACACCCCTGTCGACCTGGGTGGTCGGGCCAGTCTGGCCTGATGCACCTGTTTTGGCTCTTGGGTCATGTTTTGTTGGCTTGTGATGTGATTAGATGGCTCAGATCTAAACTAGGGTTAATCCTATGGCCTAAACTACCCTAAACTTCTATATAAGCACCCCTAGACCTAGCCTAAACCCTCATAAATCAATCCTACAACGAAGTTATGCCAAAATGCTCCCTAATCATGGCCTCCATCTTCAAATCATGACCTCCATCCTCCTCATGAGAGCTTGAGAGCTTCGAAGGCAAAAAGGAGCCATCTTTCTTCATCAAATCAAAGGAGCTACTAATTATCAAGGCTTTTTGTGTTGCTACATCATTCCTAGAGCTTCTACAACATCTCTATCTTGTTCTATTTGGTTCTAGTTCTCATAGCCACGCTTTGTAAGCCCTCCTCTACTCTTAGATCTAAACTATGAACTTAATATGACATGTAGCAAGTTGAAATGAGACTTTTGTGTTATGCTTGCCTTGGATTTCATGCATAGATTCATTCATGACCCTTTTTATCTATGTTTGTGGACCTAATGTTTACCTATCATGAATCTAGTACCATTTATGTTGACTTTTAGGCGGAAAGCTATGAGCTTTATGTGGTGATTGTGCATAAATGCAACATAGAACCCCTCATGACCTTGATATTAACTTGCCATGATGGACCTATATGCTAATCACAAGTTTATCACCCTATTTGCTAAGTTTAATGCCATACATGTGTAGATTGGAATTGGACCTAAGCGCAATATTTGCATTGAACCTATCATTGTATGCATAGATCTATTCATGTCTCTCTTGATCTATGATTGTGGACCTATCATGAACCTAGTACCGTTCATGTTGACCTTTGGAAAAAATGCTATGAAATGGATTATGGCTTATGCATGTTAACAAACCTTAACCCCTCATGTTCCTTAACATGCATATGATGATATTGAACCTATTTGCTATGCACAAGTTAGAATTGTCACCAAATGTTAACTATTACCATGTTACCACCTTATTTGCTAATTATGCTATTCATACATGTTTGTGGCCAAATCACCCTTATGCTATTATGCATGCTTGAGGCCAAAGCACCCTTATGCTATTTGATATGTTTGGGGCCAAGTCACCTTTTATGCTATCATACATGTTGAGGCCATATGCTAGTATGTTGAACCCCTTTTGCCTCAAATATCACCATGTTTAACTTGTGATAGACTTTGCCATCTTATGGCCACCTTGTAATATTCTTATGTTCCCCTTTTTGATCTATTTGTGTTGATGCGAACTGACGTGCGATGGTGTTACGTTATTGGTAAACTTAAATGACATGAAACATGACTTGAAAATATGACATGTGATTATGCTTGAAAACATAAACGTGGACATGACATGTAGAAAATATGAAAGTGGCCAACTCGACGTTGTGTTGAGTTTGTAGCATAAATCTACCCGGAACCGACTGGCTTAACTAGTGGCTACAAAGAATAGGACCCAATGTGAGTAGTTGGTCATATCGCACTTAAAACCCGAGGTTAGACTAGGTTGTGGTGTAAAGCTACCCGGACCCGCCCGGCTTAACTAGTAACCACAACAAAGTCTAATGTGAGAGGTTGGGGTGCATTAAGTTAATTAATGCCACATGGTAGGGTTAAGTCATGGACTACTTGAATACTTAACCAATTAAACATGATGGATTGGTAGGGTTAAGTCATGGACCACTTGAATATACTTTACTAGTTGAACACGATGTATTGATAGGGTTAAGTCATGAACTGCTTGGATACACTTGACCAACTCAATACATGGTTAGGATAGGGTTAACCACACTTAACCCATTTAAAACCCTAGTTACGTGGTCCTTTTCAGCAGTAACCTACTTGGGAGTATCTGGATACCCTGGACTAGGCTAGGGTGGGGCACGATTACTGGACTGATTGTAACTTGTAAGAGACCAAAAGAGACGGCTGAATGGTGCACCAGTTAAGTTCAGTCGGACCATGGTCGTGCACATTGAGTCCGGGGTTGAACATGGGCACCATTAGGTTTAGACTGTGCGTGCTTGTTTTGTGTCTGTGGTTAACACCTTAGGGCTGGATACACCCTGGGGTGGACCTTGCATAGTTAACTACATTCCATGATTAAGCCGTATGACACCGATACACGACGATTTAGGCTTATAGGGAGCCGATCGACTAGATCGTATAGTTGGACCTTGACTGGGGTCATCTCATGATATTGGGCCTATTAGGCCAAGGGATCATTTCTTGTTTATACTTGACATGGGTTGGAATACTAGTACACTCTTGTTGCAACTTAACCTTGTATATGCGATGCCACACTTGATCTATCTTGTTAACTATTTACCATGCCAATTTAGTTACCATCCTTATGTTTCATCTCAGTTTCTCATGTCCAGTTAATTTTACTAGTTTTTATACTAATAGTAGGTAGGACTTACCGGTCTTTATGACTGACCTGTTTTCCTTTCGCCTCTTTTCTTCCGTTTCACCCCCCCCCCCCAGGTTCTCAGGGTGGGAACACTAGCACCTAGCTTGGATATTTGGCTTGCTTTTCTAATAGCTCATGTATGGTTTGGACTTGAGCTTTGCTATGGCGACACTACTGTTATCTTTGGGGAATACTTTACTTCTGTTATTTTTCAGTTTATGTTTTCTAAACTTTGTTTTGTTGGAAAATGATGACTAAGTACTTTGATGTAACTTGACTATGGTTTTGAAATAGTAATTTTATCCGCTGCTTTATTTACTCTGTTTTACTCATATGTTCTGTCTTGTGATATCTTCATGCATGTTTACCTTGTCCAACACCCCTCCAAAGCCAGTATACTTGCAAGAGTGACCCTGGCGGAGGTGGGGTGTTACATTTGGTATCAGAGCATAATGTAACAACCCATATTTTGAATAACAAGTTATAACATAAATCAAGGCAGAATTAAATGATAAATTCTGAATCATGGTAAACGGGTTGTGCCATTGCGTTCGTCTCGGAAAAATACGCGAAATAGAGTCCGAGTTTTCGAAAATCGGAGTCCGTATGACCAAGTTATGGCCCGTCGAAGTTTTCAGAAAATTTCAAATTAAAATTTGAAATCAGAAATTCAAATTCAGCTGGGCCAGGCAGGCGGGAAAAATTCCCGCCACCCCAAGTCGACTGGGGAGTCGACTTGGGAGTCGACACACCCCAGGTTGTGTCGACTGCCCAGTCGACACCCCTGTCGACTTGGGTGGTCGGCCAGTCTGGCCTGGGTGCACCTGACTTGTTTCTCAAGACATGTTTGGAGGCTAGTGACGTGAATTGATGGCCCAGATCTGAATTAGGGTTAATCCTATGGTCTAAACTAACCTAATCTTCTATAAAAGGACCCTAATACCTAGCCTAAATCATCATAAATCAATCCTACAACTAAACTATGCCAAAATGTTTAATCATGGCCTCCACCCTCTTGTCATAGCTTCCATCTTCATTCATATGAGAGTTCCTAAGCTTGTTTGAGAGTTCCAAAGCTTGATTCAAGGCCAAAGTTCAATCTTTCTTCATTAAAACAAGGATCTTTCTTCGTATAATCAAAGGAGCTTCTTGGAGCTTGTATTCATTTGGGGTTTTTAGAGTTGCTAGTGGCTTCGTCTCAATCTTATTTATATTTTATAAGTCTTCATAGCATTGTAAGCCCTATACTACTCTTAGATTCTAACTATGAAGTTAAATATGACATGTTGCAAGTTTGGGTTTGGGCATAAGTATGATATGTGCTTTGATTCTATCATGTTATGCATAGGTTTATTCTATGCATGTTTGTAAAGCTATCACCTTGACCTTGTGGGTTAAAAGCTATAAGCTTTATGTTGAAATGTTGCATTATGCAACATGAGAACTCTCATAACCTTTATGATAACTTGCATATAATATTATATGCGAACTTCTAGTCATCATTCTATGTCATCTAGGACCATGTATCACCTATTCGCTAAGTTTGAATGTTATGCATGTTTTGAGGATTATGATGTAACATGCAAGTTTAAATGAACATATTTATGCCTCATATGCCACCATGTCTAACTTGTGGCCAACCTTATTACCTTATGCCCTTTTTGTCATGCTTTTGCCAAGTTCCCTCTTTTGATCTATGTTATGTTATGCGAAACGTACATGCGATGGGAATGCGTTGGGTTTGGGTAATATTAATGACATGAAAACATGGTTTTAAAATTATGACATGAACATTGACTTGTGATTATGTTTGTAAACATAAGGATGGACATGACACTTAGAAAATATGAGTGTGGCCAACTCGAGGTTGGGTTGAGTTTGTAGCATAAATCTACCCGGAACCGACCGGCTTAACTAGTGGCTACAAACAATAGGACCCAATGTGAGTAGTTGGTCATGTTATGCTTAAACTCGAGGTTAGACTAGGTTGTGGTGTAAAGCTACCCGGACCCGCCCGGCTTAACTAGTAACCACAACAAGGTCTAATGTGAGAGTTTAAGGTGCATTAAATTAATTAATGCCACATGATAGGGTTAAGTCATGGACCACGTAACACTTAACCAACATGAACACGATGGGTTGATAGGGTTAAGTCATGAACCTTGGGTACACTTAACCAACTTGATGCTAGATTGGATCGGGTTAACCACATTTAACCCGTTAGGAAACCCTAGTTACGAGGTCCTTTTCACCAGTAACCCTCTTGATTGTATCATGATACCCTAGGGACTAGGCTAGGGTGGGGCACGATTACTGGGCTGACATATAAGCGACCAAAACGACGGCCGAGTAGGTGCGCCGGTGTAGGTTCAGGCGGACTATGGTCGTGCACATAGTCCAGAGTTGAAAAAGCAGACACGGGCACCCGTAGGTTTAGGCTGTGCATGCTTTATTTGTGTCCGGGGTTGGCACCCTAGGGCTTGATACACCCTAGGGTGGACCTAGCACAGTTTGACTACACTTCGTGATTGGGCCGTATGACACCGACACTTGACGAGTTAGGCTTTTAGGGAGCCGATCGACTAGACCGTGTTGTTGGACCTTGATCTAGGTCATCTCGGGATATTGGGCCAAGATTGGGCCAAGGGATCACTTCTTGTTTATACTTGACATGGATTACTAGTACACACTTGGTGCAACTTAACCTTTTATATGCGATGCCACACTTGATCTCTCTTGTTAACTTTTCACCATGCCAGTTATCACCCTATGTCTCATCTCTGTTTTACATGTCCAGTTAACTTTATTAGTTTCTATACTAATAGTAGATAGGACTTACCAGTCTTTTTGACTGACCCGTTTTCTTTCGCCTCTTTTCTTCCGTTCCCCCCCCCCCCAGGTTTACAGGGTGGGAACACTGGTACCTAGCTTGGATCTTTAGCTGCTTTTCTGGATAGCTCTTGTACGGTTTGGACTTGAGCTCTCTATGGCTTTATTCTACCTTGGGAATAGTTACTTTATGTTATTTCCAGTTTTCAGTTTATGTTTCTAGACTATGTTTTGTGGAAAATAATGACCAAGTACTTTGGTGTAACTTGACTATGGTTTTGAAATGTTAGTTTTATCCGCTGCTTTATTTACTTTGTTTTTACTTATATGTTCTGTCTTGTGATATCTGCATGCATGTTACCTCGTTTAACGCCCCTCCAATGCCAGTGCCCTTGCAAGAGTGGCATTGGCGGAGGTGGGGTGTTACATTTGGTATCAGAGCATAAGGTTTACAAGATTTGAGCAAAAGGTTTTTAAAACTTACCTTTTGAAAAACTATTTTCAAAACCAATTGAGTATTTTCCAAGAAAAGTCTAGTTATTTTAAAAGGCTATTCCCCAAAAGCCATTAGCACTATCCTTCGTTTCCTCGTCCTGAATCTATCTTTTTCTTTTTCAGCATGGCCGATCTTAAACTTCCCGAGGGAGTAACCATTCCCGGATGGTTCCGGAGGTACTTGGAAGCTAGGGCCAACGATGCGGGCCCAGCAAACAGCCCCACCATAACTGAGGTTCCCCCTCCTCCTCCTCCTCCTCAGCATCCATAAGCAGATTTCGCGAAGGTTTGCAAAGACTTTAAGGAAATGGGTGGAAAGAATTTTATTGGGACAGAGACTTTTGTGGAGGCAAGAAATTGGTTGAAAGAAACTGAAGATCTCTTCGCTATCTTTGATGTGGAAGACCATAGAAAGGTTTTATTGGCAGCATGGCTATTAAAAGAAGAAGCTGCTTATTGGTGGGAGGTCACCAATGCTACTAGGCCTATAGAGACTTGGGCCGACTTTAGGACGAGGTTTGGGCTTAAGTTTCTATCATCAGCTGAGGCGAATCTGCAATTGGAGAAGTTTATATCTTTGAAGCAAGGGGACATGACAGTGAGGGAGTATGTGAATAAGTTTAACCAGCTTGCTCGATTCGGTTTGGACATGGTTAATACTCCCCAGAAGAAGGCTTTACGCTTTGCACGAGGGTTGAATGAGCCATTACAAGGTTTATCCCTATCTCATATACCCATGGGGGCCACTTTTGAAGGCCTAGTGCACATGGCATTGCTTCAAGGAGACGATAAGAATGGCAAGAAAGAAGTCAAGCCTAATGAGACTCAAACCAAGAAGATGGACTCCAAGTGGGGAGGAAATCAGAACAACAAGAACAACAAGGGCAATAAGGCCAACAACAACAAGGCGAAGGACCCAAGAAAATGCAACTTCTGTGGGATTGTTGGGCACATAGCCAAAGATTGCAGGAAGAAGAAGAGGAAGTTGGGCGAATGCTTTCACTGTGGAGAGCCTGGACACCTTAGCAAGGATTTCCCCAAGAAGCAAGGACAAGGACAAGGGCAGACTCAGCGTGCAGGACCTTCTAGAGGGCAAGTGCATGCTCTCAACACTGCTCCAGTTCAGGACCGAGGTAGTATTTCTGTAGAAAGCCTTGTTTATATTTCTGATTATCCAGTTCGCACCTTATTTGATTCTGGCACATCGCATAGTTTTGTTTCTTCTGATCTTGTTGAAAGTTTGGACCTAAGTACTAGTCTAGTTGAGGATCCCGTTAGTGTTTCAAATCCAATTGGGGGTTCCGCCCATCTATCTATGATTTGTGTGGATTTGAAGATTTCTATCTTGACCGTGGAATTCACGTGTAATGCTTATATTCTTGGGTTTACGGGATACGGGTTGATTTTGGGTATGGATTGGTTGTCCAGTTATGGAGCCATCCTCAATTGTGAGCAAAGGGTGGTGAGGCTCATGACTC
Organism: Allium sativum; assembly: GCA_030737875.1. Classification (NCBI taxonomy): domain Eukaryota; kingdom Viridiplantae; phylum Streptophyta; class Magnoliopsida; order Asparagales; family Amaryllidaceae; genus Allium; species Allium sativum. Next base: position 222,631,954 of record CM060927.1, on the reverse strand, counting down.
GCCTCGGTAATACCCTAGAAATTTCTTGTAACCCTAGAAGTCCCGTCATGTTATGTTATCTTGAATCTCTTGACTCGTCCATCAATGATCTACAATCTGTAAGGGTGGTCCGAGACTATCCTGATGTCTTTGAAGAGGTTAAGGGGTTACCCCCTAAACGAGAGATAGATTTCCGCATTTATCTTGTTGATAATGCCAAGCCAGTTTCATTGCCCGTTAGGCATATGGCCCCACGAGAAAGAAGAGAGCTCAGTAAGCAAATCAAGGAGTTGCTTGAGAAGAATTTTATTAGGCGAAGCATTTCTGAATGGGGTGCTCCTATGGTATTCGCTACTAAGGCGGATGGTTCGCTTCGTCTATTTGTTGATTATCGAGAGTTGAACAAGCTGACAAAGAAGAATAGGCACCCGTTACCGAGGAATGATGACCTCTTTGACCAGCTTGTTGGTGCTTCTGTTTTCTCTCAGCTCGATCTAGCCACCGGATTCCATCAGCTTAGAGTGGCTGAGGATAGTATTGATAAGACTGCGTTTAGGACTCCAGATGGATTCTTTGAATGGCTTGTCATGTCATTCGGTTTGACTAATGCACCCGCCTACTTCGTAGATTTGATGAGTAGGGTGTTCAGGGAGTTCCTTAACAAGTTTGTAGTGGTCTTCGTGGATGATATTCTGATTTTCTCAAAGGATGAGGAAGAACATGCTAGACATCTCAAGGAAGTGATGGATACGCTTAGAGCTCATCAGTTGAAAGCCAAGTTCTCCAAATGCCATTTTTGGAGAAGGGAAGTTCGATTTCTTGGACATAAAGTCTCTAAGCAAGGCATAGCTGTGGATCCCGCGAAAGTGGTTGCAGTTCAAGACTGGAAGACTCCTAGGAATGCAACCGAAGTAAGAAGCTTTCTCGGTCTGGCGGGCTACTATAGGAAGTTCATCAGGGACTTCGCTAAGATTTCAGCCCCTCTTACTAGATTGACGAAGAAGAACCTAGTCTTTGCATGGGACTTAGAATGTGAGCTTGCTTTTCAAAGGCTCAAGAGGGCCCTTACTACAGCTCCAGTTTTGGCATTACCTGATGGCGGTAAGATGTTTACCGTGTACACCGATGCATGTGGCACGGGGTTAGGTGTTGTTCTGATGCAGGAAGGGAGAGTGATATGTTATGGGGGTAGGCAAATTAAAGTTCATGAGAAGAACTATCCCACTCATGATTTGGAATTGGCAGCGATCATCTTTGCTCTCAAATCCTGGCGCCACTATCTCCTAGGCGAAAGGTTTGAGTTGTATACTGATCACAAGTCACTCAAGTACATCTTCTCACAGAAAGATCTGAATCTAAGGCAGCAAAGGTGGATGGAATTCTTGGCATCTTATGACTTCGAGATAGCTTATACCCCTAGCAAGGGTAATGTTGTGGCAGATGCATTAAGCAGAAGTAGGTTGACTTTGAGTCCCTTGTTTATTGAGATGAGGAGCCTAGAGTTCTTGGCAACCTTTGATTTCACACCAGCTGTTGAGTCGATGACGGGTTCGTTAGCATCCCTTGAGCTTAGACCTATACTTCTTGATCAAGTTGGGGCTTCACAGAAAGGAGACCCGCAGATTGTCGAGGTCATGGACAAGTTGATTCGTGGTGAGACGTCTAGTCACCTTGCTAGATATACTATTGATAACAAGGGTTGGCTAAGGCGTGATGGAAGGCTATGCGTTCCACAAGTAGGAGACTTGGTGCATAAAGTTCTCGAAGAAGCGCATCACTCGAAGATGACTATACATCCTGGAGGAGATAAGATGTATAGGGACATGAAGCGCATTTTCTTTTGGGCTGGAATGAAGAAAGATGTGGCAGAGTATGTTTCAAAGTGCATGGTGCGCCAACAAGTGAAAGCCGAGTCGAAGAAACCCGGAGGGCTATTACATCCATTGGAGGTCCCGCAATGGAAGTGGGAAAGTATTTCTATGGATTTTGTGGATGGATTGCCTAGGTCAAGTAAAGGGAATACGAGCATATGGGTCATAGTTGACAGACTTAAGAAGAGTGCTCATTTCATTCCAGTGAAGAGCAAGAGGACCGCATCATGGCTAGCATCTATTTATCTTCGAGAGATAGTGCGGTTGCATGGAGTTCCCTCTAGCATAGTTAGCGATCGTGACCCAATCTTCACTAGCCAGTTCTGGAATAGTTTGCAAGAGGCGATGGATACGCGATTGAATCTAAGTACAGCCTATCACCCTCAGACGGACGGCCAAACCGAAAGGGTGAATAGAGTGCTAGAAGATCTCTTGAGGCTTTGTGTTCTTGACTTTGGTGGTACTTGGGAAGACCACCTCCCTCTTGTAGAGTTTGCTTATAATAATAGATATCAAGCTAGCATAGGGATGGCACCATTTGAAGCTTTGTACGGGAGGTCGTGTAGTCACCATCTTGTTGGTGGGAGACAACGGATAGGCTTATACTTGGGCCCGATATGATACGGGACACATCCGAGAAAGTTGAATTGGTGAGAAGACGGATGAAAGCGGCCTAAGACCGACAGAAATCCTATGCTGACAAGCGAAGGATTGATTTAGAATTCGAAGTTGGGGATATGGTTTTCGTGAAGGTTTCTCCTTTGCGTAATGTGGTACGTTTTGGAGCAGTTGGGAAGCTGGCACCAAGGTTCGTAGGACCCTTCCCTATCATAGAGAGGATTGGAAAGATGGCTTATAAGGTGGAATTGCCCGAGAAGCTAGCCGGAGTGCATAATGTCTTTCATGTCTCGCATCTCCGAAAGTGCCTACATGAGTCCGCTGAGGTGGTGGAACCAAGCATTCTTGAAGATGTGGAGGTAGAGAAAGAGGCAACCTTGAGGAGAGCTCCGATTCGTATCTTGGGAACAGAGATCAGGAAGCTAAGAAATCGAGAAGTCAAATTGGTGAAAGTTCAGTGGAGTGAAGCCGAAGAGGATGCAACTTGGGAAACCGAGGAGAAGATGCGTGGGCTTTATCCATTTCTTTTTTAGGGTACATTCTCGATCTCTTTTCCTTTTTAACATATCTTCCTTTTTTTTGCTATCCTGTTTATCTTGTTATCTCGTTAGCCTTGTCATGAGAACCTTAGGTAGAAACCCTTTGGATGAAACATGTATTTGAAACATGTTATGCTTGATGTTTGCAAGTGGTTGCAAGTGTTTGCAAGTGGATACTCGTGGATGCATGACACACGTTAGGCACTAAGATCGGCTCACACATTTTCATATTGCATATGCATGAGTGCTTATACTTATTCATGGATGAAACTTGTTATGCTATCACGTGGATGTTGCATATGGATGAATGTTATGTGCACTCATGTAGAGATTATAAATTATGTTAGGATTTTGCATACATATGGACTCATTTCACTAACATACTTTGCATTAAGAAGGTTTACTGAATCAGTAACCGCCTGATTTTCGCATTAGATAAGTACATATACACACACCTTTGCATATAATCATACAACATTTAGAATTTGTTAAGGATATTGACTGCACGTGGACGATGTTTTGAGTAGATGGATGATGGATGGTAGGATACGTTCTTCCTAACTTAGAGATTTCGGGGACGAAATCCTTTAAGGTGGGGAGGTGTAACAACCCATATTTTGAATAACAAGTTATAACATAAATCAAGGCAGAATTAAATGATAAAATATGAATCAGGGGAAACGGGCTGTGCCATTGCGTTCGTCTCGGAAAAATACGCGAAATAGAGTCCGAGTTTTCGAAAATCGGAGTCCGTATGACCAAGTTATGGCCCGTCGAAGTTTTCAAATTCAAATTTGAAATCAGAAATTCAAATTCAGCTGGGCCAGGCAGGCGGGAAAAATTCCCGCCACCCCAAGTCGACTGGGGAGTCGACACACCCCAGGCTGTGTCGACTGCCCAGTCGACACCCCTGTCGACTTGGGTGGTCGGCCAGTCTGGCCTGGGTGCACCTGACTTGTTTCTCAAGACATGTTTGGAGGCTAGTGACGTGAATTGATGGCCCAGATCTGAATTAGGGTTAATCCTATGGTCTAAACTAACCTAATCTTCTATAAAAGGACCCTAATACCTAACCTAAATCATCGTAAATCAATCCTAAAACTAAACTATGCCAAAATGTTTAATCATGGCCTCCACCCTCTTGTCATAGGTTCCATCTTCATTCATATGAGAGTTCCTAAGCTTGTTTGAGAGTTCCAAAGCTTGATTCAAGGCCAAAGTTCAATCTTTCTTCATTAAAACAAGGATCTTTCTTCATATAATCAAAGGAGCTTCTTGGAGCTTGTATTCATTTGGGGTTTTTAGAGTTGCTAGTGGCTTCGTCTCAATATTATTTATATTTTATAAGTCTTCATAGCATTGTAAGCCCTATACTACTCTTAGATTCTAACTATGAAGTTAAATATGACATGTTGCAAGTTTGGGTTTGGGCATAAGTATGATATGTGCTTTGATTCTATCATGTTATGCATAGGTTTATTCTATCATGTTATGCATAGGTTTATTCTATGCATGTTTGTAAAGCTATCACCTTGACCTTTTGGGTTAAAAGCTATAAGCTTTATGTTGAAATGTTGCATTATGCAACATGAGAACTCTCATAACCTTTATGATAACTTGCGTATAATGTTATATGCGAACTTCTAGTCATCATTCTATGTCATCTAGGACCATGTATCACCTATTCGCTAAGTTTGAATGTTATGCATGTTTTGAGGCTTATGATGTAACATGCAAGTTTAAATGAACATATTTATGCCTCATATGCCACCATGTCTAACTTGTGGCCAACCTTATTACCTTATGCCCTTTTTGTCATGCTTTTGCCAAGTTCCCTCTTTTGATCTATGTTATGTTATGCGAAACGTACATGCGATGGGAATGCGTTGTGTTTGGGTAATATTAATGACATGAAAACATGGTTTTAAAATATGACATGAACATTGACTTGTGATTATGTTTGTAAACATAAGGATGGACATGACACTTAGAAATATGGGTGTGGCCAACTCGAGGTTGGGTTGAGTTTGTAGCATAAATCTACCCGGAACCGACCGGCTTAACTAGTGGCTATAAACAATAGGACCCAATGTGAGTAGTTGGTCATGTTGTGCTTAAACCCGAGGTTAGACTAGGTTGTGGTGTAAAGCTACCCGGACCCGCCCGGCTTAACTAGTAACCACAACAAGGTCTAATGTGAGAGGTTAAGGTACATTAAATTAATTAATGCCACATGATAGGGTTAAGTCATGGACCACGTAACACTTAACCAACATGAACACGATGGGTTGATAGGGTTAAGTCATGAACCTTGGGTACACTTAACCAACTTGATGCTAGATTGGATCGGGTTAACCACATTTAACCCGTTAGGAAACCCTAGTTACGAGGTCCTTTTCACCAGTAACCCTCTTGATTGTATCATGATACCCTAGGGACTAGGCTAGGGTGGGGCACGATTACTGGGCTGACATGTAAGCGAACAAAACGACGGCTGAGTAGGTGCGCCGGTGTAGGTTCAAGCGGACTATGGTCGTGCACATAGTCCGGAGTTGAAAAAGCAGACATGGGCACCCGTAGGTTTAGGCTGTGCATGCTTGATTTGTGTGCGGGGTTGGCACCCTAGGGCTTGATACACCCTAGGGTGGACCTAGCACAGTTTGACTACACTTCATGATTGGGCCGTATGACACCGACACTTGACGAGTTAGGATTTTAGGGAGCCGATCGACTAGACCGTGTTGTTGGACCTTGATCTAGGTCATCTCGGGATATTGGGCCAAGGGATCACTTCTTGTTTATACTTGACATGGATTACTAGTACACACTTGGTGCAACTTAACCTTGGATATGCGATGCCACACTTGATCTCTCTTATTAACTTTTCACCATGCCAGTTATCACCCTATGTCTCATCTCTGTTTTACATGTCTAGTTAACTTTATTAGTTTCTATACTAATAGTAGATAGGACTTACCAGTCTTTTTGACTGACCCGTTTTCTTTCGCCTCTTTTCTTCCGTTCCCCCCCCCCACCCCCAGGTTTACAGGGTGGGAAGACTGGTACCTAGCTTGGATCTTTAGCTGCTTTTCTGGATAGCTCTTGTACGGTTTGGACTTGACCTCGCTATGGCTTTATTCTACCTTGGGAATAGTTACTTTATGTTATTTCCAGTTTTCAGTTTATGTTTCTAGACTATGTTTTGTGGAAAATAATGACCAAGTACTTTGGTGTAACTTGACTATGGTTTTGAAATGTTAGTTTTATCCGCTGCTTTATTTACTCTGTTTTTACTTATATGTTATGTCTTGTGATATCTGCATGCATGTTACCTCGTTTAACGCCCCTCCAATGTCAGTGCCCTTGCAAGAGTGGCATTGGCGGAGGTGGGGTGTTACACATAAGGTTTACGAGATTGAACAAAAGGTTTTTAAAACTTACCTTTTGAAAAACTATTTTCAAAACTGATTATAAAGAAGTATTTTTCCAAGAAAAGTCAAGTTTATTTTAAAAGGCTATTCCCCAAAAGCCATTAGCACTATCCTTAGTTTCCTCGTTCTGAATCTATCTTTTTCTTCGTTCTAGTATAGCCGATAATTTTGCCATTTTGGAGGGCGTACCAGTACCTATTTGGTTTAGAAGGTACATGGAGGCAAGGGAGAATGAAGCCAGCCCCGCGAACATTCCTCCTCCCCCCGTGGGTAACATTCCTCCTCCTCCCGTAGCTGAGGTTCCTCCTCCTCCTCAGCATCCACAAGCGGATTTTGCGAAGATTTGCGAGGACTTTAAGGCGATGGGTGGCAAGAATTTTGTTGGGACGGAGACTTTTGTTGAGGCAAGAAACTGGTTAAAGGAAACTGAAGACCTCTTTGTTATCTTTGATATGGAAGACCGTAGGAAAGTTCTGTTGGCGGTATGGCTGTTGAAAGGGGAAGTTGCATATTGGTGGGTAGTCACCACCACTACTAGGCCAATTCAAACTTGGGATGATTTTAGGAGAAGGTTTGGACTGAGATTTCTATTATCGACAGAAGAGAACCTTCAGATGGAGAGGTTCCTATCACTAAAGCAAGGGGACATGACCATTAGGGAATACGTGGATAAGTATAATCAGTTTGCTCGGTTCGGTTTAGACTTGGTTAACACAGCTCAGGAGAAGGCCCTACACTTTGCTCTAGGATTGAATGAGCCATTGCATGGTTTGGCCATGTCCCATATACCCATGTGGGCGACCTTCGAGAGTTTGGTGAATATGGCCCTGCTTCAAGAGGAAGATAAGAGTGGCAAGAAGGAGGTCAAGGCAAATGAGTCTCAAGGCAAGAAGGAAGATTCCGAGAAAGGAGACAAGAACAACAAGAAGGGAAACAAGGGCAACAACAACAACAAGGAAAGAGAGACAAGAAAGTGCAACTTCTGTAGGATCATTGGGCACATAGCCAAAGACTGTAAGAAGAAGAAGAGGAAGCTGGGCGTATGCTTTCATTGTGGAGAGTCTGGACACTATAGTAAGGATTGCCCGAAAAAGCGAGGACTAGGGAAAAGGAAAAATCAGTGAGCAGGACCCTCTAGAGGGCAGTTGTAGGCTCTCCTCGTTCTTCCAGCTTTTGATCGAGGTAGTGTTTCTATAGAAAGTCATGTTTACATTTCTGATTTCCCTGTTCGCACCTTATTTGATTCTGGCGCATCGCATAGTTTTATTTCTAATCTTGTTGAAAGTTTGCACCTAAGTACTAGTCTAGTTGAAAATCCCGTTAGTATTTCAAATCGGATTGGGGGTTCCGCCCATCCATCTGTGATTTGTATGGATTTGAAAATCTCTATCTTGAGCGTAGAATTCATGTGTAATGCCTATGTTCTCGGGTTTATGGGATACAGGTTGATTTTGGGCATGGATTGGTTGTCCAATTTTGGAGCCATTCTTGATTTTGAACATAGGGTTGCGAGGCTCATGACTCGCCTCGGTAATACCCTCGAAATCTCGTGTGACCTTTAGGGTTCCATCATGATTAGTTATCTAGAATCACTTGGCACCTTTATTGGAAATTTGTAATCCAATCGAGTAGTGTTCGCCACTAAGGCGGGTAGTCCATTTCGCTTAAGCATGGGTTATAGAAATCACCCTAGTAAGTACATTTGGCAACGTGGATTGGAATTTGTTTTCAAGAGATAGTTTTCTGCGTGGAATACAGTATAGTATGTAAACGAGATCCAGGATTCACTAACGAATTTTGTAAAGCTTGCATGAAACCATGAGCACGCAGTTATGTTGAAGCCAAGTATTTTAGGAAAAGAATAAGTGGAAGTGGAACGAGAGGCAACGGTGAAATGAGTTCTAACTCATATTTTGGAAATAAGAATTAAGAAGCTACGAAATTGTGAAGTTAAAAGACGGTCAAGGCACGATAGGATTAAGCTCAAGAAAATGCGACTTAGAAGATTGAAGACTAGATACGCGCATTATATCTCTTTCTAAGAGTATATCCTTGATCCCTATTATTCTGTAGAGCTTACTCCCATGCTATCTTTTAAGTATATCCTCTCGGTCCTATTCTCAATCTTAGTTCTGTTGCAAACCCCATAAGGAGTATGACTCGCCTGTTTGTGATATATAGTTGGGGTGAAGATGTCCGTCAAGTTGACCAAACTATTTGGGCTTTATGGGATATGGGTCATAGTTGATAAACTTACGAAGAGCACCCATTTTATTCCGGTGAAGAGCAAGAGGACCGCATCATGGATAACATCTGTTTATCTTCGAGAGATAGTGCGATTGCATGGAGTTCCTTCTAGCATAGTTAGCGATCGTGACCCAATCTTCAATAGCCAGTTCTGGAATAGTTTGCAAGAAGCGATGGGTATGCAATTGAATCTAAGTACGGCCTATCACCCACAGACGGATGGTCAAACCGAAAGGGTGAATAGGGTACTAGAAGATCTGTTGAGGCTATGCATTCTTGACTTTGGTGGTACTTGGGAAGACCATCTTCCTCTCGTAGAGTTAGCTTATAATAACAGCTACCAAGCAAGCATAGGGATGGCACCATTCGAAGCTTTGTACGGGAGGCCGTGCAAGTCACCAACATGTTGGTGGGAGACGACGGATAAGCTTTTACTTGGGCCCGACATGATAAGGGACACATCCGAGAAGGTTGAGTTGGTTCGAAGGCGGATGAAAACGGCCCAAGACAGACAGAAATCCTATGCAGACAAGCGAAGGACAGACTTAGAATTTGAAGTTGGAGATATGGTCTTTGTGAAAGTTTCTCCCTTGCGTAATGTGGTTCGTTTTGGAGCAGTTGGGAAGCTGGCACCAAGGTTCGTAGGACCCTTCCCTGTCATAGAGAGGATTGGGAAGATGGCTTATAAGGTGGAATTGCACGAAAAGTGCACAATGTTTTTCACGTCTCGCATCTCCTAAAGTGCCTACATGAGTCAGCCGAGGTGGTTGAGCCTAGCATTCTTGAAGACGTGGAGGTGGAGAAAGAGGCAACCCTGAGGCGAGCTCCGATTCGTATCTTGGGAACGGAGATCAAGAAGCTGAGGAATCGAGAAGTCAAGATAGTAAAGGTTCAGTGGAGTGAAGCCGATGAAGATGCAACTTGGGAAACCGAGGAGAAGATGCGTGGGCTTTATCCATTCCTTTTTTAGGGTACATTCTCAATCTCTTTTCCTAGTTAGCATATCATTCTTTTGCTATCCATGTTTATCTTGTTATCTCGTTAACCTTGTCATGAGAACCTTAGGTAGAAACCCTTTGGATGAAACATGTATTTGAAACATGTTATGCTTGATGTTTGCAAGTGGTTGCAAGTGTTTGCAAGTGGATACTCGTGGATGCATGACACACGTTGGGCACTAAGATCGGCTCACACATTTTCATATTGCATATGCATGAGTGCTTATACTTATTCATGGATGGAACTTGTTATGCTATCACGTGGATGTTTCATATGGATGAATGTTATGTGCACTCATGTAGAGATTATAAATTATGTTAGGATTTTGCATACATATGGACTCATTTCACTAACATACTTTGCATTAAGGAGGTTTACTGAATCAGTAACCGCCTGATTTTCGCATTAGATAACTACATATACACACACCTTTGCATATAATCATACAGCATTTAGAATTTGTTAAGGATATTGACTGCACGTGGATGATGTTTTGAGTAGATGGACGATGGATGGTAGGATACGTTCTTCCTAACTTAGAGATTTCGGGGACGAAATCCTTTAAGGTGGGGAGGATGTAACAACCCATATTTTGAATAACAAGTTATAACATAAATCAAGGCAGAATTAAATGATAAAATCTGAATCACGGGAAACGGGCTGTGCCATTGCGTTCGTCTCGGAAAAATACGCGAAATAGAGTCCGAGTTTTCGAAAATCGGAGTCTGTATGACCAAGTAATGGCCCGTCGAAGTTTTCAAAAAATTTCAAGTTCAAAAACAGTTCAAATTTCAAATCTGGAGCCAAACAGACTGGGCGGGAAAGTTTCCCGCCCAGCCCCCAAGTCGACTGGGGAGTCGACTTGGGAGTCGACACACCCCAGGTGGTGTCGACTGCCCAGTCAACACCCCTGTCGACCTGGGTGGTCGGGCCAGTCTGGCCTGATGCACCTGTTTTGGCTCTTGGGTCATGTTTTGTTGGCTTGTGACGTGATTAGATGGCTCAGATCTAAACTAGGGTTAATCCTATGGCCTAAACTACCCTAAACTTCTATATAAGCACCCCTAGACCTATCCTAAACCCTTATTAATCAATCCTACAACGAAGTTATGCCAAAATGCTCCCTAATCATGGCCTCCATCTTCATATCATGACCTCCATCCTCCTCATGAGAGCTTGAGAGCTTTTAAGGCAAAAAGGAGCCATCTTTCTTCATCAAATCAAAGGAGCTACATATTCTCAAGGCTATTTGTGTTGCTACATCATTCCTAGAGCTTCTACAACATCTCTATCTTGTTCTATTTGGTTCTAGTTCTCATAGCCACGCTTTGTAAGCCCTCCTCTACTCTTAGATCTAAACTATGAACTTAATATGACATGTAGCAAGTTGAAATGAGACTTTTGTGTTATGCTTGCCTTGGATTTCATGCATAGATTCATTCATGACCCTTTTTATCTATGTTTGTGGACCTAATGTTTACCTATCATGAATCTAGTACCATTTATGTTGACTTTTGGGTGGAAAGCTATGAGCTTTATGTGGTGATTGTGCATAAATGCAACATAGAACCCCTCATGACCTTGATATTAACTTGCCATGATGGACCTATATGCTAATCACAAGTTTATCACCATATTTGCTAAGTTTAATGCCATACATGTGTAGATTGGAATTGGACCTAAGCGCAATATTTGCCTTGAACCTATCATTGTATGCATAGATCTATTCATGTCTCTCTTGATCTATGATTGTGGACCTATCATGAACCTAGTACCGTTCATGTTGACCTTTGGAAAAAATGCTATGAAATGGATTATGGCTTATGCATGTTAACAAACCTTAACCCCTCATGTTCCTTAACATGCATATGATGATATTGAACCTATTTGCTATGCACAAGTTAGGATTGTCACCCTATGTCAACTATTACCATGTTACCACCATATTTGCTAATTATGCTATTCATACATGTTTGTGGCCAAATCACCCTTATGCTATTATGCATGCTTGAGGCCAAAGCACCCTTATGCTATTTGATATGTTTGGGGCCAAGTCACCTTTTATGCTATCATACATGTTGAGGCCATATGCTAGTATGTTGAACCCCTTTTGCCTCAAATATCACCATGTTTAACTTGTGATAGATTTTGCCATCTTATGGCCACCTTGTCATATTCTTATGTTCCCCCTTTTTGATCTATTTGTGTTGATGCGAACTGACGTGCGATGGGGTTACGTTATGGGTAAACTTAAATGACCTGAAACATGACTTGAAAATATGACATGTGATTATGCTTGAAAACATAAACGTGGACATGACATGTAGAAAACATGAAAGTGGCCAACTCGAGGTTGGGTTGAGTTTGTAGCATAAATCTACCCGGAACCGACCGGCTTAACTAGTGGCTACAAACAATAGGACCCAATGTGAGTAGTTGGTCATATCGCACTTAAAACCCGAGGTTAGACTAGGTTGTGGTGTAAAGCTACCCGGACCCGCCCGGCTTAACTAGTAACCACAACAAAGTCTAATGTGAGAGGTTGGGGTGCATTAAGTTAATTAATGCCATACGGTAGGGTTAAGTCATGGACTACTTGAATACTTAACCAATTAAACACGATGGACTGGTAGGGTTAAGTCATGGACTACTTGAATATACTTAACCAGTTGAACACAATGTATTGATAGGGTTAAGTCATGAACTGCTTGGATACACTTGACCAACTCAATACATGGTTAGGATAGGGTTAACCACACTTAACCCATTTAAAACCCTAGTTACGTGGTCCTTTTCAGCAGTAACCTACTTGGGAGTATCTGGATACCCTAGACTAGGCTAGGGTGGGGCACGATTACTGGACTGATTGTAAGAGACCAAAAGAGACGGCTGAATGGTGCACCAGTTAAGTTCAGGCGGACCATGGTCGTGCACATTGAGTCTGGGGTTGAACATGGGCACCAGTAGGTTTAGACTGTGCGTGCTTGTTTTGTGTCTGTGGTTAACACCTTAGGGCTGGATACACCCTGGGGTGGACCTTGCACAGTTAACTACATTCCATGATTAAGCCGTATGACACCGATACACGACGAGTTAGGCTTATAGGGAGCCGATCGACTAGATCGTATAGTTGGACCTTGACTGGGGTCATCTCATGATATTGGGCCTATTGGGCCAAGGGATCATTTCTTGTTTATACTTGACATGGGTTGGAATACTAGTAAACTCTTGGTGCAACTTAACCTTGTATATGCGATGCCATACTTGATCTATCTTGTTAACTATTTACCATGCCAGTTTAGTTACCATCCTTATGTTTCATCTCAGTTTCTCATGTCCAGTTAATTTTACTAGTTTTTATACTAATAGTAGGTAGGACTTACCAGTCTTTATGACTGACCTGTTTTCCTTTCGCCTCTTTTCCTCCGTTTCACCCCCCAGGTTCTCAGGGTGGGAACACTAGCACCTAGCTTGGATCTTTGGCTTGCTTTTCTAATAGCTCATGTACGGTTTGGACTTGAGCTTTGGTATGGCGACACTACTGTTATCTTTGGGGAATACTTTACTTATGTTATTTTTCAGTTTATGTTTTCTAGACTTTGTTTTGTTGGAAAATGATGACTAAGTACTTTGATGTAACTTGACTATGGTTTTGAAATAGTAATTTTATCCGCTGCTTTATTTACTCTGTTTTACTCATATGTTCTGTCTTGTGATATCTTCATGCATGTTTAACTTGTCCAACACCCCTCCAAAGCCAGTATACTTGCAAGAGTGACCCTGGAAGAGGTGGGGTGTTACATTTTGTAGAAAACCTGGGTAGTAGTAAGGAGGAGGGGGTAGAACAACAAGATTCTGGTGAACTTGAAATGTACAACACGAGTTATAATACACAGATGTATCCCGTTTAGTTCAACCCAAGATGTATGTCTACCAAGGTTAGTGATTCTAGCCTAACCTTGTAAATGTTTACGCATGACTTTACTACACTTCCAAAGGTAGTACTGCAACAATCTGAATTTTTTTTACCATTCAAATCGACAATGATCCTCAAATGTTGACTTAAACAAATCAAAAATACAGATAGTTATTGGGATTAATATAAGAAAAGAAGAAAGAAGAAAACAATCACATTTCTCGCAGCGGAAGGACAAAATATAATAAATAAATAACTGTTCATGAAACTGTTAAAACATACATTTGATTACATTTTACAATGATTATCAGAGTTAATTAGCATACAACATACCAATATATGCATCAGAATAATATAAATGAATACGTCAGTTATACTCTATCTTCATCTTCATAACTGTGTCTTCGTTAACTGAAAAATGGCTGACCTAAGCACAAATGAAAAGACAAAAACACTCGGATCAGAACTAAAATATTCTAATGTCAGTCAAATCAAATTTATGTGATAATATGAGAGCAATAACTTAAGAGATGTTACGGGTGTTTCCATCTCCTAAGAATTTGTTAAACCGGATAATATATAATATAATACGCTATTATAATAGTTTATGGTTAAGTATAAAATAATAAAATAGTGTAAGCAGGATTACATTTTTACCCTTACACCATTTATAATACCATAGTCTATTCAAATACCGTAAAGGCCACCGTAAACTAGTGGCTATCAGAGGGCACTCCATAGGTACGGTGCAAATCAAAATCATAGGGGAATCAATCAGGATAATATGACAAGGCACACGAGAAATATTGACAGTAGGATTCTACCGAGTCATGCCCGGACCTATGGTAACGCATAGCAGCAACTACCGCCCACCTCGAACAACACTCCCATAATCAAGGGTGGCCATCAATCAAATCACAAAGCAATAGATATAGTTCGAAGAAGCGCGTTCGATAGGAGGTGCGACCTCACTTAATCACAGTATAACACCTGTTTTAGTCCTTTTAATTATGACCTGAAGGTCAAAGACATCCATCATCGTTCTCTTACTTCATTCCAGTAGCGTTCGCCAAACCAACCTAATTCATTCTGGATTCTCCACCACGTACACAGTTGTTAAAAAGGTTTTTGGTATTGGTAGAGAATATGACAATGTGCGATCCCAAATAACTTGCAGCCATGTTTCAATTTCAAATCAATACAGCTCAATTTCAGTATTTCAATTCGATTTAACCCTTTTTCAATTCAATTCAGAAAATATGATGCAAAATTTTAAAGTTTTAATATAGAATTTTCATTCGGAATCATTTCAGTTTATAGCAAATCTAGGGTTCATAAATCAAATATCACTTTAAATAAGGTTAATATAAAGTAAATTTTAAAGATGGACAATTGTTTATATCTTAAGCAATTTAATTTCAATAGATTCAATTCATGCTAAATTACAAGTATTAACCTTCGATTTGCAAAAAATAATAGAAATAATAATCATTTAACTTTGAATTCCAAAATTTTATAGTTCAATTTTGAAGGAAATCAATTCATTAAATTTCATTTATACTGCTTTTAAAACGATGTTTCAAAATTTAAAGTTTAAACAAAATTTATTTAATCAACGGGTGGCCGTGTATAATTTTCTATTCTATGGCCAAATAATACTTAAAATTTAATTTTAGTATTTTGAGAAAGGATATACATCATTTCAATCCAAACGAGGGTCATAGGTATTTATCATTTCAACCTATGTTCTTAATTCATTTCAATGATTAATCCCGGGTTTATTTGATGACCGTAACATCTAGGGTAATGGTTGGGATTAATCAACAAAAACAATAAGCATATATTAACAATGTCAATAACAAGATGAATTACATATCAATACATTAAATATATAAATCCAAGGCATCCATGCATCATAATCAATACATCTAAACAGTTCAATGTAATATCAGTTTATTAGTCATCAGGTATGAGGTTTTAAACTAGTGATTAAATTCTAACTATACAATTTATATTTATAGTTCAATTAAATTATCCAGTCTATGAAGATTTAATATAAATAATAAATTTAAACAGTTAAACAACAAACAATACAATCATATCATAACATGAATTTAATTTAACTAACAATCAAATATTTTAGTTAGGTGTGAGTGGGTTTAATCAGTCACCTGAATGTTAAGCCTGTTAAAAAGGCTCAAAATTTCAGTCTTAGAATTAGTCCAAACCAATTCCATCATGGAGATCTCGTTGATGTGATTGCAACGCAACAAACCGCATATAGAACGGACCTCATATGAAGAAGTTATACGCGTTTAAAGATTGCGCGAATTTAAATTTAAATAAAATAAAATAATAATAAAATAAAGAACGCTACCCTTCTTCCTGCTTCTTGTGTACTCCTCCAAGCACTACAAGCTACTACTAAACCTGATTCACTTGAAAACCACCAAGTTTGACCACCTCGTACTTCCACCTCCGGCCACAAGAGACCCTGAATTACCCCCCAATCCAAAGCTCCCGCCAAGGCACACCTCCCCGTGCCAACCAAATCCAACTCGGCCCCACCAGAGTCGAGCGCCGCTACGCGCAAAAATAGCCTTTTCGAACCCTAAAACGTGAATCATGACCATGTCCGACCACAAACTGACATGAGACCAATTGCGTTAGATTCGTATGATGATTCTCTACAACTTTTGTTTACGTTCCATCTCTAATCGACGCACAAATCAAAAAACCCTAATTGAAACCCTAATTTCACGTTTTTCCTCTTTGACCATGATTTCCCATTGATTCGGGTGCTGTTTCACAAAACGGACACTTGGAATCAGTCCGTATCATCGAGACCTTTCCAACGATATATAATTCGATATGGTTTGAGACATTTGAATTTTTGACGTTGTTTCAGATAAGCAGAGGATTTCGGGATTATTGCTGAAAACATGAAATAGAGGCTGCTGCTTGGGCTGGTAATGATAATTTATAGTGTTCATCGAATGGGTTTAGATGCATATACACATTTGGCTCAAAATAGATCGTTTATCGTCAAAATGGTCATATTTGCGCATCCGTAATTCCGATCGGAAACCCGAAGATCTATATATTGAAAATAATGTTTTCGATAATTTTGAATTAACTGGAACAGGTCTCAAGTGCGAATTTCATTGTATTCAAAATTTACCATTCAAAATTAGTTTAAATCGATTTAAATCAATAAAACAAATTGCAAAGCGTTTTAGCGTCGCACGACCAAATGGTAAGTCCGATCGCTACGAAATTTGGAACACTACAATAATTCACTATTACGGATTCGATGAAACTAGTTTCATCGAATTCCGATAAAGTGGGAAAAATGGCTATTTTAATATGTTCATTATTATAATAAAATATTCAGTTTTCATTTGTTTACCTTTATTTTGATTCAAAATGTTTATTAACTCAAATCAAATCAAGTAAAATAAATATAAACTATATAAATCAACAATCGTTTATCGTGAGTTCAAATTTCATTATTTACAAATTCAAATTTTATTCAATTATTAATTACACAAATCAATTTCATTAAAATATATTAATATTAAATTCCAACTTTCACGGTCAATCAATATAAACAAATCACAAATTTATTTGGAATCAATACAACTCACAATTGTCATAATAGCTTGAATTGCAATACTTAAACTCTTCAATTAAGTTTTCATCACAAATTTTTCAAAAATTAAATCATCAAAGTTTTTACTACAAATCAATTGACTCAATTTAATTCAAATAATTAAATTAAATTTCAGTATTTAAAGTTTATTTATAAATTTATTGATTTAATTAAATCCAAATAATTCCATTATTGATCGGTATAAATGAGGAAAGTTATACCCTCTTTACCCTATGATATTTATTTCATTATTTCCCTAATTGGACATAGTATTTAAACAACAATCAATATCCATTGATCCCCTAATTACACCTATTAGCTTCTACCCCTAAGTTTTTTGCCATTTATGACCATAACAGTCGTATTTTTCTAAGGCAACCATTTACACTTACTATCCTTATTTTATCAATCCTGAAGTATCTATTTGTTGTACCCCAATAGACAATTTCTATTCTTATCTATTTATTTAATTGTTGCTTGTTATATATATATATATATATATATATATATATATATATGTATGTATGTATGTATGTATGTATGTATGTATCTTTACTAATAATACAAACACCTTCCCATGGTGAAGCATTTTCACTGTTCCACAACAACCCTTCACCTTCCTTCCACGTCAACACAAACAGCAGTTTAGTCTCAAGGGCAGTCCCGCCTTTTTCCCTTTTTTCTGTGTAACCCACTCACTCACCGGTTACCAACTTACCCACACGTTTCCTTCCGTTTCCACTGCCTTTTCCCTTACCTTCCCCCACATTCCATGCATATTTTCCAATTCCCCAGTTTCTCTTTCTTCTGTCAACACTAAACTTCTTCCTCCTTTCCTCCTTTTTCAACGCTCAATTTGTTACCCATTTTTTCCCGCTGCCTTTCCCCTATTACATCTTCTCTGCTTCAGATCTGACACTTCACCTACCTCCTTCCGCTCTTGCCCTGGTTTTCCTCACATCAGCCGCTTCTCCTCGGCTATTGCACTGGACACAGGTGAAATCGGTATTTTATTTTCTTCGTTGCTACTTGCCCCTTCGTCCTTATTACCAATCTTTGTTTTTCGTTTTTAATTTGAGTTGTATGTTTAGATTTGTTGCTAATTAGGGTGTCTACAAGCTTTACTGTCAGTTTACACAAAGGTAAGCATTTCGATTTACTAGAATTTTGTACAGTACATCACGCTATGTGTCTTAATTAGTCTCTTTTACGTGCAGCGATGAAGACTCACCAGATCTGATGATTCTCCACGCTCATATTCATACGACGGAAACTTGAACGTAGTAAAGTATGTTGTTGAAATTTATGGTTTTCATTTCTTCATTACGTTAACAAGCAATAAAAGCTTTTCTTTATGCCTTATATTGATGCTTGATCACATTTCCTGGAATTAAGATTTACAATCAACACACTCAATTCTCATCCACAACCAGTTGTCACATGCTCCATAAACATGTTTCATATAATAATGTTAATTTTTAACCTGCTGTTGTACACATGTTGATGCTTTTTAATTTGGAATCATATGAGTTGCTATTTCGGTGAATTAGTTAATTTCCTGCATTTTTTTCAATTCTTTCATTTGCTTTAATTCCAGTATTCAATCCTCTTTTAATTCCAGCAAAATTAGTTAAGTAATTTCCTGCATTTATTTCCAATTCTTGCATTTGCTTTAATTCCAGTATTCAATCCTCTTTTAATTCCACCAAATTAGTTAAGTAATTTCCCAATGTTAACTCTTGATTCTTAGTTTCCAGATTTGTTTAATTACAAATTATACTTCTTTCATTCCATATTGATAATTGTTTAATGAAATTATTCTTCATTTCCTCAACTTATTGAATCAATGCAATGCTTTTGCACTGTTATATTCCACATACATATCATTTCTATCAATTCTTACTGCATTTCCATAACCTGCACATCGATAACTACCCCATTGTCATCATCACATCCCTCATTCTCATTATCAAACTCCTTTTGCCATGGCAATGGCAGCTTGGCCAACAACGGCCTTTCACTTTATAATAGGTGATATTTACCAAATATTGATAGGCCAACAACGGTCTTTCACTTTGTAACAGGTGATATTTACCAAATATTGAAAATATCGATAGCCTAGAGACACGTTTAATTATATTGCCCAATTTAATTTTCATTTTCTTATTATAATGGGTAGTTATCGTTTTTAGAGAGTCTTTAAGATTTTATATTTATCATGATAGCCTTTCTTATATAGCTCATACTTCTTAAAGTAGCTGTCAGTCTGTCACATGATACTATTTTTCACATAATGCCTTTTTTTTCCCTACTGATTAACTAGCTTTTCTTTTGTGTAGATTTTTTATTTACATTCAAATAAAATTTCATTCTCTTCCAAACTTAACCAAACTCCCATTGAATAAAATTCCTTTTCATAATACTTGATAACATCTTCTATTTCAATTCATTTCTAGATGCTTACCATAACATGCATTAATTATCAAGTATGTGTATTTTCCAGCCTTAACCTCATACTCTTTAAATAAACACCCTTTTGTGCATTTCCATTTTAGCATTTTCCTTTTAAACGGTTATTTCTATAAGTTTCATTTTATTATAATATACTTCTTGATTTATAGTTATCACAACATATTTAGGTATTTTGTTTTTCTTAGATCAGTAAATCAGTAATTAGATTTAACTTTTGATATGGATACTCATTACTTTTACTTCAGCTTGATCAAATCTTTGAATTTACAATATAGAAAATATTTTTTCTAAATTGTTTGTTAATAAACAAATAAAATATTTTTAAAACAAATTCACTGAATCTATTTGTTTTATTATCAGCTTTGTTTGTTAAAATATCTAATATTTTGAATTCTTAGGGATTGTGGTTAGTGGATGTTGTATCTTTTATCCTTTTTTATTGTCTTGCATGTGATTTTTCGAGATTAAATACGTCTTTGCATTGTGTTAAGTATTTTGCAATATAATGAAATGAGAACCTATGATTTTGCAGTTGAGAATATATTTTATTAAATCTTGCCGTGATTTGAAACATGTTACCAAATACGCTTTCACTAAAACAATTAAGCATGGCGGTGCATTTTGCGCATTTCCATTTTAGCAATTTTCTTTTAAACGGATATTTCTATTAATTTCCCTTTTATAGTTCTTGATTTATAGTTATCACAACATATTTAGGCATTTTGTTTTTCTTAGATCAGTAAATCAGCAATTAGCTTTAACTTTTGATATGGATACTCACTACTTTTACTTCTGCTTGATCAAATCTATGAATTTACAATATAAAAAATATTTTTTCTAAATTGTTTGTTAATAAACAAATAAAATATTTTAACACTGAATCTATTTGTTTTATTATCAGCTTTGTTTGTTAAAATATATAATATTTTGAATTCTTAGGGATTGTGGTTACTGGATGTTGTATCTTTTATCCTTTTTGATTGTCTTCCATGTGATT
Source organism: Allium sativum (assembly GCA_030737875.1). NCBI lineage: Eukaryota > Viridiplantae > Streptophyta > Magnoliopsida > Asparagales > Amaryllidaceae > Allium > Allium sativum. Next base: position 222,611,233 of record CM060927.1, on the reverse strand, counting down.
TTTCGAGATTAGATACATATTTGCATTGTGTTATGCGTTTTGCAATATAATGAAATGAGAACCTATGATTTTGCTACTGAGAATATATCTTATTAAATCTTACCATGATTTGAAACATGTTACCAAATACGCTTTCACTAGAACAATTTAGCATGGCAGTGCATAATATCGATCACAGTTTTGTCTAATAATCTAAACCATAGCAGTCCCTATACATTTTCTCTAATGCTCTCTTCCAAATTACTGTTTTACTTAGCTGATTTATTCTTTACCATTAGGTCTGTACATCAAACAAGTTTCACCAGAAGTGAAAGTGAAACTTTATAGCAGTTTATGTGGTGGTTATTGTTGTGCGAATAATTGCACAAATTATGGTGACGAAGTAATATCAATCATTTGTTTAATCAACAGGTTGAGCACGACTGAACCCGATGATGCTTCAAATGTGGAGCTAGGAGAATATCAATTATGTATGTGCTTATGGTTGTAATTCATTTTATTTAATTCAATCAGCTTTATTTAAGTCTTTTATTGTTTTAATTGCAGTAGTATACGGTAACAGCTACATGAGTAATAGTCTTGATTAGGATGTGGAATTATGGAATTCAATAACAAGAATTTGCCAGCACTAAATTTAGATTATGCTGATTTGGTTCATATAGCTATGCTCATGTTAGCATCTTGATTACCTGCATGTTCTACCATATATTTGTTTTATCGAACTGTACTCATTTCATGCACTCTACCCCAGTAAGCTACAATCAGCAATTACACACCCAGTAAATTAAGATCACACAGTTTATTGATACGTACACTAATTGATATACACACACTGAATTATCAAAATTTTCCTGCTCGATTATGTTTTGTTTAGTGATATTAGTATAGAAATTATTTTATTTAGGGAGTTCAGACATCAGTGCCATTTGTTATCTTAAATATGTGTAAGGGTCAATAAAGGGGAAAAAGGCTAGAAAATATAAGTATGTCAATGAAAAATTATATGCAGTCTTTTTTAATGTAAAGGTCGCTACCTTATCTAAGATGATGAATATTGTGGAAACAATTTTCATTAGATCAACCATTGATTTTTTTCTTCTTTTGATATTTATAGCAAATTTTCGTCTTTGTAACTGAAATCTTATTGGTTAGTATCCAATTGTATACTTAAATTGCATTCCGTGGAAGATTAATAATGGAAATTTTTGATTGCCTTGATTAACAATGCAAAACAGTAAATGGAAGCGACAAACAACTGTAAACGATCTTCATCAATGCATAGCAATGAATCCATGTTCAGACCAATACAAATACCTCTTTGTCCATATATAATGTCAACAAATACATCTGTGTATTCAAACTTATTGCTCCTTTATTTTGATAGATATGATATAAACATCAGACATATTTATTACTAAGGAACAAAATATATAATGTACGTATTTGAAAAACCAAAAGTGGAAATACATATTAGAATGTCATGCCATATGTATTACTGCAGCATATAGTTATGTATAGGCTAGGATTGATTTATTAATACACAGTGGTTTTCTACAGTAGTTATGAGAGCTAAGGAATTACTTTGAACCATGTACGTTTTTCTCCGCCGGTGCTTGCTAGCTATTTTCATGAATGATCATCAAGATCCCTTATTGGTTAGACAAGTTGTTGCACATGTAGAGGTAGTCTGTGAGAGCTAAATCATTGAGATGTCTTTCCTTATACCAATAGGTATGCTTTATATTGTCATAATGTTGATTTGATTATTTTCATTCCTTTGATTGTTACATGTTTAGCATATAATCTTTTTGGCTAGGATCATTACTCGACAGTTCACAGTATAAAGCATATATCAATTTTTTAGGATTACTGTGTCATGTAGTACAAATTTTATTTGGGCATAAGATAAATAAATGAATGAGAGAGAGACAAAAAAACGTTGTTGTATATTATAGAAATATAAGTATCAGCCCATTATTTGCATAGGTTTGTAATTTTATGTAATTTTTTTTTTTACTTTCATAGCTGCTATTTTGATCAGTGACATTTCTTTATGAAACACTAACTATATTGGTTAATTAAAGCTTTTCATATGATAATGGATACTTAACAAAATGTCACAATACTTGCTAAGGCTATTAATGGATGAACCAGTGCTACTTTTGTCAATCCTTTATTTTCCATATTTGATATATGATCAAGGCTTTTACCAGATTTTATTCTTATCAACTAATAGCCTATGACATCATTATGCGAACTCAAGATAGTTTTACTTCACCTCCAAGATTCATCAGAAGAGATGTAATGAAAAAGAAATAGATACATGAATCACCAGGTAACACTTTTTTTAACCAACTGTATGAAAATAATACAACATGCTTTCAAAAAGCTAAAAACTACAATTGTTGATTTAGCATGTTGAATAGATGAAAAATTTGTCATAGAATAAAAAATTATCTTACATCTTATATCTTTTCATTCATAACAAGTTTTAGTACAAAATAGAAGAATTCAAAGAACATTTTTTTACTTATAGTAAAACCGTGGTTTACAAAGATGTTTTACTCCCATATAATCAAATCTTCAATTAATCAGTATACTGATCTCACATGCAACTTTATATATATAAACAATTATATATTTGGTAGAATCATTTTCTTCTATTTTAAACATACCATCATTTGGTATATGCACAAATATTTAACTCTTCCATTGTTAAGTCTTTTATTTGATGTAGGTCTCAGACTAAAGAAAAGAAAAAATGTTTTCTTACAGGGTATAGCATAACTAACTATGAACAAATTTCATAAGTTCTTTTTTTCTTTCTACTTTACTAAATTACTACTGTAGAATTTGACACTTTCTCTTACACTACCATTACTGTTGTTGGTTACTACAAACTTACACAGGATGGTTTTCCTTATTTTTGATACTTGAGATCATCACTACTTTTGGTTCATTGGACTTATCAATTATCACAAAGTGTTAACACAAATGTTTTGCATGCTGCAACAGCACAGGTGTAACCCCGATGCAAACAACATTCACACTGCATATTAGTTCATACTCATGCTGATCTAAAATGTTTATTACCAGTGAACCATTTTTAAAGCTGATGAATTGCAGTTGTAGGCCTTACTTTGGGAAGACGCGACCAACTGATATCTCACATCAACACCAGAAGTGGAAAAGACAACTAAATGCATAGGTGCATTAAAGAGAATTGCATTCAGATTATTACTTCTCTACAACTTCCCACTTCATGGCTACGGTTGATACAAATTTGTCAGAGCTCAAAATGCAAAGAATTTTACAAATTTCTGTTTTGTTTGTACTTGGAACTTTGAATATTTTTCATAGTTTACATGTGTTTTTTACTACTGAAACATCCTCATGGTATAATGCATTTTGTAGTTTTGCAATTTAAAAATTTGTAAATCAAATTTTGGCATGTCAGCAAGCCAAATATCACATGGTTTTAAAAAATATGATTGGATCATGTTCTCCAGGGTTGAAATGTCTTATTTTCTCCTGTCCGTTTTCTCATATTTGCATATATGTACAGATTAATACTATTGAATTCATACATTTTTTCGCATGTCTTCCAGTATAGTAACATAACAATTTTTATGCACATCCAATGTATATGAAGGTAATGAAGCCAATAAATCTAATAAAAAAATGATGGAGATAGTCTTATGTTTTCAATTAATTTTTTTTTATAAAGTATGTGTTACATGTACTTCAGTACTGCATATATGACGTCTGTAAACAGCAACGGAACATTATTTGCTTGATGAAACTTGATGTTGCAAGCATCTTTGGTCAAGTTTACCTTGCATACGTCCATCGGATGTGCCTCCGTACTGGTATGTGTATATATTTATATATATATATATATATATATATATATATATATCTATATAATAAAATCCCCCCTTAGACAAACCCTTAGACAAACAAGGAGACAAAGAGCGGCTCAGATGTAATATTAGAAAAGACATCAAACGGCTGATATTTACTATCATTTAAACATGGTTATTTTACTCTTTTATGGTATATACGGTCGTATTCATGATATGATTTCTTAATTAATATTTTCTATCATTTATCACTACTTCAGATCGTCAACACAATTAAGCCGCGGATCAACATGCTCTTGATGGTGCCACTGAAACACAATCAACCCGCAGATGAACATGCACTTGATGGTGCCACCTTCCTCTTCTTACAATCCAGATCTCCGAAGTATGAACGGGTTTTCTATCGATATTTCAATTCGCTGTATTTACGTCAGTGTAATGTTTCCTTCTTCAATTTCAATCTCGCTTATTTGAGGTGATATTACATAAAGTAACGTTTATTACTTTTAAACGGTTTTCGGTGCATTAATTCATGTGATTTTTGAAACGTAAGAATGTCATCTTCAGCCTAAAAGGGCCATATTTGCAGATCTTTGATGTAATTAGTTTGATTTTTTTTTTTTGTTAATGATGTTCTGTTGCACAATTTAATCCGACTGTGGTTGAAGCTTTAGCATCTACCGAAGTTGTTCATCACATCTACTATTTGTAAAAATGGAAGACCTAAGAGTCACTTTTTTTTGGTTAATGCAGTCTATAGTTAAAAAAAAAAAAAATCATTTGTGCTATTTGTAAAACCCATTTCTTTGAATGCATGAAGGAAGACATGCGTTGACCTGAAAATTTTAAAAGGCTAATATAAATCACTATCAAAGTTATTTGGACTTCATAACCTTTTACATCCCATTTCTTGCATTGATATTTCTGTCTTCTACCTTTAACGAATAGTTTTTTGTTTTGGCTGCTACTCTCTGGTTATACCAATTGATGAAGTGCACAAGCTCTTCGAGTCAGCGTAAGCAGATGATCCAAATTGGTAAGCTGAATTTCTCATTTATTTTGGAAATCAATTTTTTATAATTTTGTAGTAAAGATCAGAAATGCTACTGTTATCTTCATTTCCGTACACCGGTTTCATTAAAATATCTTAGTCTTATTACTGGAAACATCGGTTGGCCACTTCAGTTTTGTATCATGATACACTTAGGATCTATAACACACCGCCGTTTTTTCTTACGAAAGACAAATTAGTTATAAAAATAGAATTCAGCTTTATTGGCAAGGCGTAGTGATATGTCTCTTACAGTCTTACTTATACAGTTGTTGGTATTGCTGCTACTCCAAATAGCTGGCTGGGGTCTTGATAATTCACTTACGATGGGCTGCTGCTAACTCGGGTTAGTGAGGATCCCATCTATGGATTTTCTTTTTCCCAACTAAAGTTTATTTATGTGTTAAGAAGTTTGAAATGAATTGTATCAATTGTTATGTTAGATGTTGATAAATTTTCAATTTTATAAGATAAGTCATAATCAATTATTTATTGTCTCATGACCTTTTCAATTTCTAAGTAGCTTATATCCTTTTCTGAGTTAAACATTCAACAAAAATATTTAAGAATATTGCCAGTACAAAGTGGGTTACCATAAGCCTTCTTAAGGCCAGTTATATGTTAGTGTTTTGAAACCGTTGGTTTGCAATGCAGGATGCAACTTTATACCAACTGAAATGTTTAATATTGTTTATTTTGTTATTTTCTGATGTTGGGTTAGTGAAGGTAGGTTGATGAGTGGTGTTGTATATGATGTGTCACATAATTGCACAAGCAGGTGGAGAAGCAAACCATTTGTATTTATGTATGTGTTTGTGATATGCATATATGAAAAGTGATAATTTAGTAATTTTAAAAAGAGTACATAGTAGTCAAGGATCTCTAACTGAAATGGTAGAGATATGGCGCTTTAAAGAGAAGTTCTGGAGGTAAGACCCCGTGAGACTTAAAAAAGATGTTGTGGATTTCATTTTTTAATTATTTTCCTCTAAGGAAACTTGCTGTTTTACTATATTTGTTATTCTTTAATAGGGTACTTGAAGAACAAATTTTATGTAATAAATTTTTGCTCTTATATGGTATCTACTATCCTTGAGCAATAAATTTAAAAATAGATATATTTAGTAGTGAGTTGCTTCAAAGAAATTAATAATTTGATTTATTTTTTTTAATTAATTTTACAGTAATCTAGAAGGTGGGTCAAGGTCCAAAATTTATCGATGAGCTACAAATGGATGAAAAAGAGTTTGAAAAGGGAAGGATCATATTATGATAAGTATAAAACAAGAAAACGAAAGGTTGGTATTGCCTATTCTTATTTTTTTTTTCTTTGTTAGAACTTATTCATTATTCTACTACATTTTCCTTTCTGAATTTTTGGCAAGTTTGATGTTGTTGTGTTTTGTCAATGGAGTTGATCTTTCCATACATTATGACATGTATTTTTTGTCCTTAGTATAATAATTTTAGCCATTAATTATGAAATGTGATATGAACAAATAGAGATTACATTATTGCATGCGCTTTCGGCTCTTGCATGGATATCCATTTCTCAACTTGAGATTTAAGCCATTAATTATTCATCATTTAACCATTCTTAAGCCAAATTTCCAAGTATTCAATTATTATTTAATCCTTTAATGTGGATCTCATGATACATTCAGGTATGTCTGTTTTATGCACCAATTACCACTCATATTTTGTCTCCATTTTTAATCCTTTATCCTTGAGCAATAAATTTATAAACATATCTGTTTAGTCGTCAACTGCTTCAAAGAAATTAATAATTTGAACTTTTTTTAATTAATGTTACAGTAATCTAGAAGGCGGGTCAAGCTCCAAAATTTATTGATGAGCTAGAAATGGATGAAAAAAAGTTTGAAAAGGAAATGATATAAGTATATAACAAGAAAAGGAAAGGTATGTATTGCCTATTCGTATTTTTTTATTTTGTTAGAATTTATTCATTATTATAGTACATTTTTTTTCTAAATTTTTAGCAAGTTTGATGTGGTTGTGTTTTGTCAATGGAGTTGATCTTTCCATACATGATGACATGTATTTTGTTGAATTTCTCGACAAAAAAAGGCTTATAAAGTTTATTTAAATTATGTTTTATGCATTATAGAAAGATTTACAAATTTTTAAATCATTCATCAATGATATATCATATATGCCTTAATTTTTTGAAATAAATCGGGAAATACATCTGTGTAATATCCTGAGAATGATAACAGATATGTATTCATAATTTTTGCCATGGGTTTGTATATTTTCGATTTTAAGTACCCTTTACGACAGTTATACAGAAAGCTTAGCTTTTAACATTGTAAGTCATTTTGAGCATCTTCAATTTTTATTGCTTTTCCGATGATTATGTAGCTGACAGTATTTTATATAAGATTTATATTTTCTACCACAAAGGGCCATTTAGTTAGCAGTTGATTTATCTATGAGTTAAACAGCAACTAAGCATGTGCAGTTTATAGTGCTTTATATAAGATATAATTTTCAACCAGTAAAGGCTATGTATTTTATAGCTTTACTGCTCTGTACATCTTCAGAATTTGAAGTTGGAGTGGCATAGTAAATTTGGAAGAAAGCAATGGTGAGAGGTGGAGAAATGGTACTATAATGAAGTGCTTTGAACAGACAATGAAAGAATTAAATGCCAGGCGGCAGTAATTAGGTGGGTATCATGGAGTAGCAGTTTCTTTTTTCGTTTGTCTTCTCACCTGTTTACCATACAATATAACACAAAATTTCCTGTGTTATTAAATGCGTTGTTTTGTACATCTTAGAATATATGGATGTATTTAATTCAATATTGTTCTATAATGAAGCCTAAATTTGTTTACTTCCATATAACATTAAAATTCATCTTCCAAATTTTGTACAATGTTAACTTTGTCCTTTTAATACAAATCAGTTGGAATTTTACTTTTGTTGTGACTATATAGTATAACAACTTTAAATATTTGTTCTATATAATGCTTCCACAAAGATGCTCCTGTCCATGAATACAAAGCCACCCACAAAGAAACACTTCAGAGCTATCAGTTTTACATGTAAGCACAATCATATTGTTACAACATGACTCTCTTCTAATATAAATGATTACCTTTTTGCTTAACTGCAAGAACATTTTATTTTTCTATTACAATATATCAATCAACTGAGATCTTCCTGCTGCAACTGCTATTTGGTACTCAAACATACACATAAAATTAATTTCATTAAACTACACATTTTACATGCATGTCAACACGCCACCACAGTACCCAGTTTAGCTTATGATGGAAAAACAAGATTGATTCCGTCTCATCGTTTCCTTTTTTCTTCAAAAACTAAGGGTGTGTTTGGTTAAAAATGAATTTTGGGTTTTTAGTTTTCAAAATTAATTACAAAAGTTTAAAGGTGTAGAAGGAGGAATGGTAGAATGAAAGCAAGACGGAGGGGATATAGCAATAATGAAATGAGGATTTGGTCTCCATGTTTCTTTCATTTCTCAAAACAGGAAAAATGGATAAAAGTTGTTTTTTATTTTGTGTTAACTTTGTTTTCTAAAATTGTTGTTTTCCATGATTTACATGCGTTGTGCACATTTTTGTATGGACGAAAACCCAAAACTTAAAATGGCAAACCAAACACTACCTAAATTTTAGACTTGAATGTGATATTCGTATCTACATGTCGCTGTTGTAACAGATAACAATTTTTTTCTTCTTTTCCATGCACGATGATGATATAACCTACAGTACATCATTTACTTTATGAAAAATTTACTTTCTACATTTCAGTCGTAACAAATACATATGTTAGTTACATTATATATATCACTAAAATATTCTATCCGCTTATACATGCTTGCCTTAGTCATGCTCCATGATTTGCTTACCCCACGACCTACACGTCCAGCAGTTGCATGCAGGCTTAATTTTCTCCTTAATCCTCTAATCAATCTTATTCTTCAATTAAATTCTCAAGCATAGTTTTCTCCATTCCTACCAAAGGTATTTCTCTCCTCCGTTCCAATTTTTTTATTCAGCTACCATGATTAACTTTCGAACATTAAAACTTCTATCATGTACGTTTTCAATCCAACATCGCCTCTGTTCTTTCTTCTTTTCGCAAATTGTTCACGCAGCACGCTTAATGTTGCAGGTACATGCCAATGTTCCTAGCTGCATCTTATTTTTGTTAGTTTACATGTATTTATGCCTATAAACTGTTTGCGTAAATGATACAACAAGTTGTTAGTCAGTCTGATGTATGCCACTACTTCATTTTTGTGGATTTACAAGTATATTAAAAATATGGAAGGATACTGTATTATCTTTACAAATTAATAATTAATTAATGCATTCATTCAACATAAATTAATTCTATGTTATTTCCTTTTCCGGTACAGTAACGTATACAACAAATGAATCATTTATTTACTTTATCCTCCCACTTAGTCCTTTTTTGGGAGCCATGAATGCCTGATGTAAATGAAATCATAAAAAAAGGATAACAATTAATATATACCAACTACGTATGTTTTACTGTCTACTTTTTCTATGTTTTTTGGGTTGTATATGGCAACCATGCATGTTCTGCTGTGTATTTTTTCCATTTCCTCATTATGAACGTCCACTCCACTAAATGTTTTATTTCTCATTCCAGTACTGTCAGTGACACAATAAAATAATATATTCATGTAATTTCAAATTGTGGTTTTACAAGTATATTAAAAATATGGAAGGATACTTTATTATCTTTACAAATTAATAATTAATTAATGCATTCATTCAACATAAATTAATTCTATGTTATTTCCTTTTCCGGTACAGTGACGTATACAGCAAATGAATCATTTATTTACTTTATCCTCCCACTTAGTCTTTTTTTGGGAGCCATGAATGCCTGATGTAAATGAAATCATAAAAAAAGGATAACAATTAATATATACCAACTACGTATGTTTTACTGTCTACTTTTTCTGTGTTTTTTGGGTTGTATATGGCAACCATGCATGTTCTGCTGTGTATTTTTTCCATTTCCTCATTATGAACGTCCACTCCACTAAATGTTTTATTTCCCATTCCAGTACTATCAGTGACACTATAAAATAATATATTCATGTAATTTCAAATTGTGATACTGATAAAGCTTTATGTGTTCTCACTTGAGATTGGATTGATAGAAGGGTTGACATATAGTAAGGACTTGCAATTGGGAGGGTTTGCTACAGCTTTAGACCATGAGAGAGTTGATTGATAGAAGGGTAGACATATGTGGAGGCCATGCAATTAGAAGGTAATGGAAATTTTCGGCAATGCCTTTATACCAAGTTTCTCCATTGAACTTCTGCCATTCGAATATCATATCTTTTGCCTAAAATTCTATACAATGACATGAATTATTGTGTGTGAATTAGTATTTTTATTTCCAGGTTTCTTCATTGTATGTAATTCGGTCTGTTGGAACAGTAGAGACTAGAGTGGCATCCATTTCAAATTATGTACGTTGTACATAGAATGCTTTTATTTCAGATATATATTTTGTTTAACTAGCCAACGCTAACTAGATGGCAAATCTTGAAATGGATTGCAAGCAGTTGGCTTAAAGTTTTGTTTCTTTTTCTTCTTCTTTTGTTGAAACTAAGATTCATCTTTCGGATTTTGCAGTTTACCAAGTAGCAGTTGAAGTATACTTGAAGACTGGACTTTGTGCATGACTAAGTTGGGAGATACGTCAATAATATTTGCTTCATGTTCCACTGCATCGTGGTTACGTTTGTAGCTTTTACTTGGTTTAGGTTTTCTCAAGTTGTATGGGATAAAATGATATATGTTCAGTCAACATATAAAGTTTCAGATAAAAGCTTTGCTCTATTTGGTTTGATTTTACCTTCATTTCATTCCGGTTGTCTCTGCTTCAAGCTTCAGTGTATTAAATATTTGGTTAGTTTAGTTCCAACTCGAAGTCATGCTTCAAAGCTTCAGTCCATTACCTATTTAGCATGTAATTTTGATCACCAATCTTCACCCAGTTAGCTTCATAGATGGATAGTTTCTGCAGTCGCAGGTCAGCAGGTTCTGGTGTTATAGATATTTCCAATATTGATTTGTTTCAACCGACTCAACATATGACTACTAATTATGTCTTAATTATAACGAAAGCGGTTTTTGTTTACCACTGTTGTTCTTCATTCTTCAATTTTGTGTATAACTCTATGACTAATTTAGCGTGAGTGGTGTTGTGTGATAGGGAAGAACGACATGAATTAGAAATCTAATTAAGTAGGCCGGACCTTCAATTTTATGAGTTAGCAGACAAAAGGAAGGTAGAAATATTGGATGGCTGCATCTCTAACGAGTCATCTTCCACTAAATGATAACCCTTATGGGAATTGCGTATTATTGAGAATGTCTATTAGGATGTTATCATGCGTGCAGGCATGTGGAGTAACATTTTAGAAACACGCATCTTCCAAAGGTCTTAAAGTCTCAATACATAGAGCTGTTATTGATCGGGAACATGGAAATTAGATTTTGCTGGTGAATTTTTATTTCTTTTTTTCTTTTTCCCCCATTTGTGAAATTAATGTGTCTGCTGGAAATGTGTAATTGTAGCAACCTATATTTTTTCATCTCCTTATGGTAGTATGTAAAGGTGATTGAATTGTAAAACATTAAAATTTTGCAGTGCATGGTTCATAATATTTAACATACACATTTTCCTATTTTAACTGGTATTATAAGGGTTAAGCTTTGGCTTTATCTCATATTTGTCCATTAAGCACATATTATTCCAACCAAAACATCTGCATTCCAAATTCAACTGTCTATATTGGAAGTTAGTACAAAATTTTAAATTAGAAAAAAATAAGAACGATTACTGTTTTATATACGTCATGTGCACTCAACTGACATGAATTGTTTCATATTGCTCTTTTTTCTTCATCCTAAGTTATATTTCATACTCATATAATGAAATGAAGAAAAAGTGAAACAAACGAGTATTTCCTATGCATGTTTTAAATAGAAGCCACTCGGTTGTGTAGTTTATTCCCAGCAAATCATGTGACAACGTTGGTTTTGATGCAACCAATATTTTGAATAAATCAAATAGAAGCATCAAGCATGCATTTGGCAAGCTTTCAACAGTCTTCATCACTATTAATTTTTTGCTACTGAGCAATTGTGGCACTAATTAATTATAAGATAAATATACTTGCAGTAAAATTTCTATTTTTAATAAGGTCATCTGCATAATTGCTAAAGACCTTATTCTTCATAAATTGCCTGTATATGGAAGGATAATAATTTGGAGTTTAAACTTAAAGTTTTAACAAACTAAACACCACAAAATATTGTAATATTGTTATTGGTAAAGCATAAACTTGGTGACCCACCAACCACTTCATTTTAAAAGATAAACAAGTTCCATGGTTACATTACATCAATTTTTTCATAGTTTCCTTCACCGAATTTGTTATTCTATGCTCCACGGTTACTAACGGATACGCACTTTCTCAGTAAGTAAACATCATTACCAAACTATGTCATACTTTTGATACATTATACTACCACGTAGGCCTCCTACTAGCTATTTCAAGTAATCTGAACTTTTTAACGTCTTAGATCTCACAGAGGAATTGACTATTTTATAAAATTAAAGTGTGGTTGTGCAACCATAAGATGATGTACAACATCCTATCCCTACTTGCTATACATGCATTATTAACTTCTTGGTGCAAAACTTAGTTTATACAGTAGAATCCTAACACACACATATCTCACTTACATTACATATCTTGCTACTATATAATATGCTCTCACCGCTTATTGATGCATGCAAACTAAAACACTTAAAAGTCTATGCTTCCGTGCATCGCACGGGTTTCCACTCGTATATATATATTTGTGCACGAGGCCTCTTACATTAAGTTGACCACTTGTCGATGCTAGATTTGTCGGTTGGTTCCCAACAGACTTCTACCACAAGTTAAACTTAACATCGTGTCTTTGTACATTTATATTTACGCATTAGACCCCTCACATTAAGCTAGTCACCTGAGGATGTTGGTTTTGCCAGGTGGTTCCGGGTAGACTTCTACCCCAAGTTGAGCTTAACCTCATTTCTAAATGCGGTTATAATTCAAGTTCCCTAATTGAGGTTCACAACATTTATCCTAATTAATTTAGGAATTGTAACCATTATCCTATTATATTCACCTTTCCCTGTTCAACATCAGTTACAATTGTTATTTATCGATTTGTGGTTCTATTTATAGCAGTTAGTTATATTAATTGCTACAATGGCCACCACAAATATATTAATTTCACATGGATTACATTTCATATATAATTCCATAATTGGATATCATTCAAACATTTAATACAATGTATATTTTACCATTTTACGCGATTTAGATGGATAATGTGTATATATTTATATTTATATTTTCACGCGGTCAACGTAGTTATCTTTCTTTATTATTATTATTTTTAAATTTAATGATTTGGTTTAATCAATATCCAAACATTCCTTTTTTGCATTCAATCTTGCCATAAGGCTCCAAATCTTACAAAAAGACCGTTAGCTGTAGTTATTGTAAATTTTGCTTGACTAGTGGAATAGACATATTTCAAATTCACAAGAAATATATATATATGTATATATATATATGGAATTGTTGATGCAAACTACGCACAAATTTGTATATTTATATTTTGTACGTACGTTTGCACCACTTTTCCATTTTTTAATCTTTTTCTCGTATCTGTTGTGAATTCAAAATAATGTTTTTTGTTCAAAAAGAGGAAAACGACATCGACTGCAAATAGGTATAATTCTTTTAATTTAAATCCACATAATTCACCAACTTACACTGAAACTAGGGATTTGGAAGAAACTACATCTAAACAATGTTATTGGGACTGATTTCAAAATCCTCAGTGTTTTATAACAACTACAATACATTTCACATCATTATTGTAGGAAATATGTATAAACAAATTTAATAATCCTACAATTAATATTATTCCTAACCACAATTCACAATTTATAAGTTTTCACAATATTTACTAATTGGTCTGATAGGTGTCAATTCAAATACAACATTATGAAAAGATCTGATGAAAATAGGCATATATATTAAGATCTAATTCAACAAGATAAATAGACCATTATAACTATATATGTAAATTTCCCACTCACCTAAATGCATCCATATCTGAAGTTTGGATAATTTTTTAGGCATACAATTCCCAAGTTCTTATAAATCTATAATTTATCGAAAAAGGGGATACTTTCAGATCTGTAGATATGTAAGAAAATAGGAAGAGATGGGAGAATCTGATGTAGAGCATCAATTCACATTCTTTTCCACTGAATCTAATAATCCCTTTCAATTCTATATGATTTGTATTTGATTGGTTGTATATGAATATATTTTTAATTAAGAAAATTGGTGTGAAGAGAGAAGAAAATGGTAAACTTCGCTGCTGCCTACAGATTTATGTGGAAAAGAATGAGGCATTACCCCTTTATTTATAGGAGTTGAATTGACCATGAACCGTTAGACTTGCTTTACTTTAGTTTATATCCGTCCATTCATTTAATAATATATTATAACCTAACCTCCTTAACCCTAGTCATCACTGGGCATTCTGGTGCCTAGTAGGTCCAATGTGTAACAACCCAAAAATCTGGGCCAGTTTAAAATTTTTATTTTGGCAAATTTAGCGAATTTTGAACATTTAAAATGAATTATTTTAAATAAAATCGACGGGGAAGTTACGGGTTCTCTCAGTGGTACCAGAGCTTTGGTTTACAGAGCTCGAGAACAAGACACATTAGAACCATACGAAAGAATTCATCAGATATTGGGCTAGTAATATCCAATTAGAATGACTCGTTAGAGATAGGGTCAGTAGTATCCTAGAACGAGTGTGAAGAGTATATTTTTCAAATGAAAATAATTTTGTTTTGAAAATTTAAATCGCTTTATACGTATTTGAGTGTTTATTTATTTTGAATATGGACAATCGAGTATATAAAGATTTCGCGTATACGCGTCATGAATGTATATTCGAAGTTTTAATATACTAGATGGATATAGGATCACACTCTAGTTGCCCGGGGATGGTTCTGATAATGCTGCAGCGTTACCAGTATTTATTTTCGAGTGACGAAGGTGTGATTTCTATATATTTCCATTAGACTGGTGTGAGAACCAAGACTAATATAGCTAGAATACATTGTTGTGATTTGGCATCAAAAACATGATTTTCTGTATATATGTATCAAAATTATGAATTTGAAACGTTAATTCACTAATTGATCGATGTTTGTGTTGTTTGTTTATTTGTTTGATAATTTTGAACCATTTAGCCTAATTGAACCAAATATTGAATTGTATTGAAAATTGGTCGCATACGCATGCATATACATGTACTTACATTGAACAGGTCATAGCAAGGAGGCTAGAGCAGAGAATAAAATTTGTTTGCCCGACAAATAGGTATATATTTACTATAATTTACTGTTTTGTTTGGGTGATGATGATTTTATGAGCCTATTGGCTAGCCGCTTGGCTTTTTCTTTTTCTTTTTGAGATCAGAAGGTCTGTATGGCAATTTCGGGATTTTCCCGTTGCTCCCGGTGCAGGGGAGGTTATGGCGAAATTTTTCGAAAATTTAGGGTGTTAGCCAAATTTTTGAAAATTTTGAAAAGTTCTTAGAAACTGGAAAGTTGAAGAACTTAAGTCGTAGTCAAAATAATGGAAGTTGAGTTGATTTGTTAAACAACTTTCGGCTTCGTTCCTTTTCGGCCTTTGATTTAGAGAAGATTAGAATATCATCAATAAAAACCAGAACAAATTTATTCAATTAAATCACACATTGAACTGATTAGAAAATAGTTAGAAATATATACTTGTGCATTATATATGTTTGAACAGGAAATTGGATAGCTGTTGAGTAAAGATTTTATTTGCGTGCCCGACAAATAGGTAAACCTTAATGAGTTGGATGCGAAATATTATTATATCAACTCCTGTGAGTGCCATTGGATGCGGAGTGCTGGTTATTCTGTGTGAAATAATAAATGTCGCCATAGGATAGCAACAATTAATTTTGAACTACATTACATGGCATACTTCTGGAAGATAGGCATACTTCATCACATACCACATAAGCATTTGGAGCTTGTGTGACGAGGTGGAAGATTTACCATACGAGCGAGAGGCTTGTATGGCGATGACTATATTTTACAGGTTGAACTGATGACTGATATGGACAATATAAAATTGTAATGACGTCTCTCTAGTTATTAGAGTTGACAACAATCACGTCTCTCTAGTTATTAGATACGGTACATGGACTAGTTATTTCCCACACGGGACGAGGTGACGAGGATTTATCCTCTGGAGCATTTAAAATACACACTCCCTCAGGCTTTGACAGGGTGACGAGAATTTATTCTCTGGAGTTATTATCAATACACATTCCCCTGTAAACACCAAAATATATCACTATAAATATGTGTATGCTTATTAGGATTTATTGGGTACCTAATACGGCCCAATAAATTTCCAAACCTCTCCCCATACAAAGGAGGTTATGGCGAAATTTTTCGAAAATTCTTGGTGTTAAGCCAAATTTTTGAAGAATTTGAAAATTCTCAGAAACTGAAAAGTTGGAGAATGAAAGCCAGATCGAACGTAGAGTTGATTAATCAAACCACTTTCGACTTCGTTGCTTTTCGGGGACGAAAAGCTTTAAGTGGGGGAGATTGTAACAACCCGAAAATCTGGGCCAGTTTAAATTTTTATTTTGGCAAATTTAGCGAATTTTGAACATTTAAAATGAATTATTTTAAATAAAATCGACGGGGAAATTACGGGTTCTCTCACACTGCTTGGGTCGCCAGCTACCTAGTGAGGATGGTTAAATATGGTATATAATATATAATTATTCTGATTTATTTATTTTTCGTCCGTTATCGCATTTCATCTGTAACTTTTTCATATGGGATCCGTTCGCAAAACTCCAAACATGAGAGCTGACCAGAATTCCGAGATGGACACATCGGTTAAAGTTTCGTATTGCCAAAATTTCGGGTTGTTACACCTAAAATCTGGGTGCCTATATTTTCCACACGAGCAGTCGGTAGTTTTGGTTTTGTAGATATTTCTTAAACAGGGTTCTGGATTTTTGCTTGAGCTATACACTGGATTATTTGGAGTTTTCCGCTATATATCTATATATATATTTCCGCTTCATTGTAATTTATTAATCTCTGATATTTATCTGCTGTATACTATTTATTTGTATTCTGAAAATCTTCTACATTAATGTAAATTGTTGTAATAGCAATAAAATGTTCTGTGTTCTAATGCGTCGTGTTCACATACAATCTGCGTTTTTCTGTCATTTTGGATTGGACCTGTGTGGTTTATGGTTGATTTGAAGGACAGTGAAATTCAGGTCGTCACAATTTTGCTATTATAATAGTGTTTATTTAGTAAAGTATCAAAAAAGCATAAGCGGGATTACTATTATTACCCTTACACCGTTTATATAATCCTGGAGTATATAAAGTATCGTAATTCTTCCATAAACTAGAAGGATATCAGAGGGCACTCCATAAAATATAGTACAAGTCAAAATCGTAGTGGGTTTGTATAACGCACGTGACAAGGCACACGAGGAATGTTAGTGTGGATACACCGTTTATATAGCCGGACTGGTTTTTACGCATAGCAGTTACTACCGCCCACCTCAAGACATACTCCCATAATCAAAATCGAAGGGTGGTCACTAATCACGTCACAAATGTAATATAAGAGAATCGAAGAAGTATGCTCGATAGGAGGATTGACCTCACTTAATCTCGACGTAGCTACTGTTAGTCACATCAAGATGACTCATTGAAGTCAGGGTCACGTTAGTACCTTATATCAAAATTGTCTGCTTGGATTCTCCACCACTTGCACAGTTGTTAAAGTGGTTTCGGTATCGGTAGAAAATATGACAATATCCAATCCCAGCCTCTTTAACAACCAAACATTTACATTTTTCACACCGGTTGGATTATTACATTTCAAACGGTTCATACTTCATATCAAAATATCCCATTTGCTTTCAATTCATTTTATATCCAAATAGAATATACTTTCGTATTAAAATCTCTATTTAAATCAAACTTCAAATCTTGAAACAATTCCAATCTTAAAATAATTTAAATATTAAATAGTTAAATTTGTATACATATATTAATATAGTTTAGATATTCCTGAAATAGACTGAAAATAAATAGTTAGAATAATAAAAGTTTATATAAATAGTTTGTATTTAAAATAGAACTATCAACATAATTATCAACATTTAGCAAAATCCATTGTTACAAATACTAAAGTAGTTTATAAAATAAATAGTTAATTATTAAAATAGTTTATTCAAATTAGAATATATATATATCTAGTTAAAAATAGTTTGTTAAGTAAATATTTATTTATTAAAATGTTTTTTAAGATAGTTACAATATATGTAATAAAAAGAATAGTTTTAAAAAGAAAAATTATAACTATATATAAATTATAATATAGAATTGTTTATAAAGAAAATAATTATTAAGTAAAATAGTTCATACAAGGGTTTAAATAAAATAACTAAAATTAGAATTGTTTCTTCTAAATTTTAAACAAACCGGAAATCATATTCCAATTTCAAATCAATTCGACTCAATCTCTATATTTCAATTCAAATGGACTCCCATTTAAATTCAATTCGGTTCAACTTATTGGATTCAAATATTTAAAGTTTTCAAACTAGACTTCTCTTTTTGAATTATTTCTATTTATAATAATCTCAGGTTCACAATTCAAATATTACTTCGAATCAAATTAATATGAATAAATTTTCGAATATGAATAAATAATTTAATTTCAGTATATTCAATCTGTATTCTATTTCGAGTTTTAACTTCAGTTTACAACGTTAACAAATTTCTTTTATATTCTAAATTTTAAAATTCAAAGTTCAGATTCAAAGAAAAACAATTCATAAACATCATTTATAGTGTCCTTAAAACAATATTTCAAGATTCAAGGTTAAAACAAATTTTTATTTAACCACCCGGTGTCCTTCTATATATTTTTTATCCTATGGCCAAGTAATACTAAAATTTAATTTTAGTATTTCAGGCATAGATATATAACATTTCAATCCAAATCAAGGTCATAGGTATTTATCATTTAAACTCATGTTCTTGATTCATTTTATTGAATAATCCCAGGTTTATTTGATGCCCGTAACATCTAAGGTAAATGATTCAGATCAATCAACACAAATAATGATGTCAAGGTGAATAATGGGTAAATTCGCACAACTAAACATCAATATATCAAAAAGAACAATCCAAGCCATCCATCAACTCAATACATTCAAATAGTTCAAAATCGTATGAATTTACTAGTTATTAGATATCAAGTTTTAAACTAGCAATTAATGTTGATGAGTGAAAATCATCGTGGACTCAACGCACGCCAACACCCAATGTATGTGCCGTAGAAACACAATAATACAAAGTGATGTAAGTAAATTCAGGGAGAACGCAGCTTTTATATAGTGGTTTGTCACTAACGCCTATGTCCACTTCATAGAATCATTCATCATATACTTGACGATTACAAAGTTTGGATAAGTTCGGACAATTTTAGTGTGCAAAGTTGTATAGTAGAACAACAAGTGGTTTGTTAATTCTAAACTTTGTCCAAAAAGTCCTTCTTCGTTGAGTGAAAAGCATGTTGACTTGGTCAACAATGTCCGAGAAATCCAAAAATGTTAGAAAATAGTGTAAATGTCCTTGTAAATATCCAAGAGTTGATGGAAAACGTGTATGCAACGTTTTAGTGGTCCATGCTATGCCCAATAGCCATAGGGAAGAAGATGGAAGCCATTAATGGTGCTTGAGAGCTTCAAGAATTCCAAAAATGCGAAGAGAATATATCCCCTTTGAAAGAGAAGTTTGGAGGTATTTATAGGTGAGAGATTAGGCAGGAGAAGGTGAGTATTGGGGACCATTCACCTGAAATTCGCATCCCTTGATTGTGGCAGGAAATTTCGTATCTCTTTAAGGGATTCGAAAATGCGAAGTGAGGTGTATGTGATTGAGGGATGCAGATGGAAGGATTCAAAATCTGGAGGGAGTCGAATTTCTGAAGTGAGGCGAGGGAGTCGAAGCTAGAAGGGATGCGAACCGTATACCCTGAGGGATATGAAATCAAACCCTCATAGGGATGCGAATTTTTATCCCCTAAGGGATACAAATTCGCCCCTTAGAGGGATACGAAATCGCATCCCCAGAGGGATGCGCGGATTGTATCCCCTAAAGGATACGAAATTCACAACCTCAGGGAGATGTGAATATCGTATCCCTTGAGGGATATGAAAACCCTGGGATGTGCTTGTTGGTTCATGAGCATGCCAAGTTGAATTGCGTGAGTTGTTTTGAGTGATCGACGCATGTTCACGAAAACGGGCGTAACTTTCAAACCCAAAGGTCGTTTGGGCCAAATGAAATTTGTACCTGAAGCTAACTCAGAGAGCTATAAGAGTTACCAAGAAAAGCACTATAATCCATGTTTTAGTGCCCAAAAGAGATCATCAAAAGGTGTTTCGGGCCATTTTTATGTATATGCCGCGATTTCGACTGGATCGCTTTGTGTTTTTTGATGATGTTATTGACGTGTGACAGCTTCAACCAAAAAGCATATCAACAATTAGATTTCTAATTTTAACTTAACTGTAAAATTTAAACTAACAGTAAATTAAATTACATTATCGATGACAATCAAAATAAATATGCAATTTTAACTACCAAGCAACAATCAGTACAATCATATCATAACATGATCTTAATTTAACTAACAATCGAATATTTTAGTTAAGTGTGAGTGGTTTTAATTGCTCACCTTTGGTTTCGAACACACTTCAAATCCAAATGGAGACCTAGAATTGAAAAAACTCGAAATCCAATCAAACTAGCTCAAATGTTGTTTGAAATTTCAATAAAATCGCAATGGAGAAAACTGGGCGTGAATCTGAGTTTGCATGACAAAGTTATTTACATTTAAATTTCAATTTAAAATAAAATAATATAGTAATTCTCACCCAACAAACTTTTCCACGTCTGCACTACCTTTCTTCTACCTCTCTCACGCAACATCCATTCCCTGAACATTTATGGCCGCAAAAAACATAACTTCTCTCTTCCCAAATTCCTTATTTCCTTCAGGAAAACTCAAACCGACCGATCCGACGATCATCTCTTCACGAGCACTCTCTCTCCATCGCCAACTTGTCAACTTCGGCCATCCACTCCAAATGCATTCCGTTGGTTTCCACGCACTGTACAGGCTAGGTCTTGACACAAAATTTCATGGAATCTTCTCAAATTTCATCACACGATGCTCTTTTTCATCGTGAATCCAAATATAATGTCTGATTCATGCATTAATCTCTATAACATTGAAAATCCCAACCCTAGTTAATAAAACTTCACTGTAACTACTACGTCATAAAAAAATTCAGGCCGCACACTCCATATCTCGCGCCAATCGTAGATCTTGACCCAAGCAATTTAACAAAATCAGTTTCACAATTTTAGGATTTTTATGTGAATTATTTTGATTTTTTGAAAGAAGTGGCCATTGGTTTTTTCTTTGAAAAGGTGCGGTATGAGCTCAACGTTTGAGTTTGAACATCCAGGGAGATTTTGGCTTAGAAGAGGATTAGGTTAGGAATTTTAAGATTATTTATAATCATAGCATATCTCAACATCTTATTGCATACTAAATCTTATTTTGAATATATCATTTCTAATGTCGGGTGATATATCGATCAAGATGAGATGTTCAAAATTTGGTTGATATTTGTATTATTTTAAGGATTAAATTTAAAACCATTCTTAATCCAAAACAACAATAATAAAAAGGTCAGATCTATCCTCTACAATCTTCTACTATTGTAACAACATTTCTCAATAGTGTGGCGGGAATCATCAGTTTATAATGTTTTAGTGCTGTGATCAGAAAGAAATCTGTCCTTTTTTTATTTCGCATTCACGACATCCCTTGTTTCTCGCTTTGAACGACTCCTCAGTGGAGGAGTAGAAGCACTGGTCCCCATCTGTCAGGTGCTTATGTCTGCTTTACCTACTGTAGGACCTCCGTCCCTGAAGCAAAGAAAGAGGAGCAGGAACAACAGGTTGTCCTCTCCTGGCACAGTAGTTCCGGAATTGAATCACTTTCCCATTGGGGTTGCCAGAAATCAATTGTAGCTCGATTTGAAGACCTTATATAAGATAAGTCCCAGTCAACTTAATGATTTCTTAGGAGAAAGAGCAAAGTGCTGGAGAACTAACTCGACTGCGTCTCCCTCGACTCGTTTACTACCACTTTACTTCGTCTCACTCGACTGCGTCTTCCTCGACTCGTTTCCTATATTTCTCGACTTCGTCTCTTTAATAACTATTTTCAAGTATTCGTCAGGGGAATCGTGAGAGGCGGATCCAGATTCTCTCCTCCCCCAAACCCCCTCCTCACCTATCCTTGGTGTACTTATCCCCCCGCCCCCCTTGACCAAAGAGGGGTTCTTCTGTGCACTTTACGCCTTATTCCGTGTCTAGCCTCTACATGCTCCTATGCCCTCTACTTTTGGTGCGACGGGCTCGGGATCCGAAGCGGTGGCTGCTACAAGAATGGAATATTCCAAAGCATTCGTTTCAATTATAATTTGAACGAATTGTGCCATAGTCGATCGTTTTTGTCCAATAGCCACATAGACACAACACAATGTCTCACTCTCAAAACTCTTCTCTTTTAATTGTTGAAATTAACCTTAAAAAAATCTATAAATCGATCAACCTCATGTGAGGCGTTTGAATTACATCTTGAGTCACCTGAAGAATGGGCCTTTAAGATATATCAATGACACACTTTTCTACATAGCTTGTTTTACTTTTATATACTACGATGCTCTTTTTTTTGTATGTAAACGAAAGACTTGAAAAGAATAATGATTCACATTTAATATATATATATATATACACATATATATATATTGCATGTTATATGACAACATCATATATTTGTTTTACAATTTTTATCACTTTTATATTTATCTTTTTTTACATGCATGTTGCTTGTGAAATATGCATTTTATTTTACGTTTTAATTATATGTAACTAATTAATATTTTGGATCTCTTCTATGTTCTATGTCTAACAATAATTCATGACCACTGGTCATAAATTTTAAGTTGTAATCTATTAGGATTGTGTTATTCTTTTAATTTAAGCATACTATGATTTATAAATATAAACATTCTTTTTATATTAATAACATTGGAGCAATTTTGCAATTCAACTTTAAGTTATTATTTTTATAGTAGCGTTCACAAAAGGTGTCATGTAACTATATCAATTGTTAACATATTATATACCTTGACATAGTTACGATATAAACATTAAGACTCGAGATGGACTCTGAGCAAGCACCCGAGTTAGATTCATCTCATCCGAGATCAAGTTTCTAAAATCTCCAAGATGAAACATGGTCGATATATGAGATTTATAGCATTGGTACTATGGAAATCCATCACTCTAGGATTCATGTTCATCCTGGTGGAAACAAGATGTTCACGATATGAAGTGAGCTTTTATTAGCCTGGTATAAAGAAGAAAGTGGTAGAGATTGTAATTAGGTATACAACTCGCCAAACAGTGAAGGAGGGGTAAAAGAAGTTAGGAGGATTACTATTGCCACCATATACTCCTTAATGGATATGTGACATTATTTCCATGGAATTTATGGAGGGTCTACAAAGGAGTAGGATAGAGAATGTGAGTATTTGGTTCAGAGTCGATCGATTGACCAATTACGCCAATTTCATAAAAGTAAGAAGTATGAGGATGGCGGCTTCATAATGGCTATTTATATGACAAAGGTCGGTAGGTAACATGTGTAACGATCCATATTTTCTGACGTTTTAAAATATGAAATTAATTTAGATTTAGTATATAAAATTTATATTTATACTTGGAGTTTGTTTACAGTTTTAACTCATTCCTATTTTTAGTTTTGATTTAATAGAGTTTGTAAATATAAATTTAATTTCAATTTGTGGGTTTAAATGGTTTGTTAAAATCTAACGTTATTTATATTTTAAAACTAATTGGTAAATATATGTTGTTGGAATATTTGCAGATTAAATTTTTTTAAAAGTAATTTAACTTGAGAATTATAATTTCATTAGTTTGAATTTGGTTTTGAAATTGAATTAAGCCTTATATTTGAATTTTTATGAAATACACACATATTTGTTAAGTATACTTAGAATATTAAAAAAAATGGAATATACTCCTTAGAAAAATAATTGTTTAATTATAATAATGTAGCCATTTGTACAATTTTAGTTGAAGTAGATTTTTTGACGTTTCAAAATATGTAGTAATTTAGATTTTTGTATGGGGATTAATTTTTATTATAAGAAATTCATTTATAATTATAAATATAGTCTATATTAATTTGGTTTTGAATTTATTTTATAAGTTTAAATTTAAACTTGATATTTAAATTTAAATAGTTTGATTAAAATTTAATGTTAATAATTGGTTTTTATATTTGATACTTAGCTTAGAAATCAAAATCAAATTTATTGTTTTAAGTACAAATTTAATTTCGATGTTAGAATCTAAATGATTTAATTAAAATCAAATATTGTTGATATTTTAACTAAGTGAAACTTATTTGTTGAAATTTTATTCTGGAAATCAATTTGTAACTTAACTTATTTTAAAAATCTAAGTTATTTTTTAAATTAACTTAAATATTATAAGATTAACAATTGTAAAATTATTTCACTTTTGTATTACAAAATTAATTAAAATGGAATTTACTTTGTAATTCTTTTATTAAATTATGGGTTGCATTTGTTTTAATTTCCTCGAACGTTTCTAACCCGTATGATTACAGTAAACACCCGATTGCTATGCAATTTGGAATCTTATAATAATTTAATATTCTGGATTCGATGGAACTGGTTTCATTGAAATCCGGATCATTTGAGAAATGGCTATTTTGAATCTCAAATCATTAATTGATGCGCGTTTATATCGCGCACGATCACATAATAACTCCGATTGATGCGAAACTTGAAATCTTACAATAATTTACAATTTTGGATCCAACGAAACCGATTACATCGAATTCCGAGATCGTTTGAAAAATGGCTATTTTAACAGGTAAATTAATATATTATATTTCAATTTTCATTTATTTACTTTTAATAAATTTTATTCAAATCAAAATAGAATTCGAATTAACTTTATAAATAAAAAATTTATTTATATTAAATCCAATTTTTATTATTTACCAAGTTCAAAATTAAAATTAAAATTTTAAATTAATTAATCAATTTCATTCAAATATTTTAATATTGAATTCAAATTTTAATGTTTATAAATATAAACCAATCATAATTTCACTTACAATAATTACAAGTTATTATTGATATAACTAGTTGAAATTCATTACATAATCAATTTAATTAAGTTTACATCATAAAATTTCATAATTAAATCATAAAATTTTAGATCAAACAATAATTATAAATAAAATCACATTAAATTCAATAATTTAAATAGTGGAAAAATACGAGTTGTTACAATTTGTTTAATTTAAATATTAGGATTCATTTGAAGTTAAACCATTTTGGACATTTTACCAAATCAATTAAAAAAATCAAAACAAGTCTGACTGATTTAAACTTCATCGAAAACTATTTGATTTTAGTCCAAAATCCATATATTTATAATTTGGACCAAAGCCATTTAACATCATTGTAATAATGAAAACACACCTGAATTTTCGTAATGAATTGATAGTCATATCCATCAAATGGCAAGGTCGTTTTATAAAAATATTAATATTATAGGTATGAATATTGAATTCGGTGATGCACAAGTGATACGGTAAGTGCTGAGTGGATTAAAGGTCTTGGATGCCCTTGAATCTTATTCATCTAATTTCTATGAAGCTGAACCATTGACAGATTTTAATTACGTATGTGTTGAGTCTCACCCTCTGCATAAATTTTTTTTTTACAACCTAAGTAGTTCTTTAAAGTTGATCGAATCTGTGATTGCAAGCAGTAAAGGGTAGAGAACGGTTTTTTTCCTAATCAATTATTTGGTTATAATGGGATATCATGGGCACAACTGAAAATAAAAAGCACCTAACCAAAAGTTGGATGTTTTACCAATTGAGACTAAGCTGTCAATGGGTCGTGTCGGGTTGGGTTCACGTCGGGTTCGGGTTGATTTATAAATGGGTTGGTTCAACCCGTTTATTAAATGGGTCATTTTTCCCCAACCCTAACCCGGTCCGTTTATAAACGGTTGACCCGACTAGACCCGTGTAACCCGATTAACTAAATGGGTCGTGTCGGATTGGTTTACCCATTGACCCATCGATAAATATCGTCCGCTAATATAAACAGCAAAAGAACCAAATCACCAACAGGTAGCGCTATTATGTAATCACCAACAGATAGCAAGGTACAAAATCACCAACATGTAATAAATTCCAAAATCATATATAAAGCATGAAATCACCATATTTCAAAAATCATTCTCCATACATAAGAATATATGAGCATACTGCATATATAAAAGACTAATAATATGGAAGAGATATAGTTGCTATAAGGAAAATATAACTTATAGTGTATAAGAATAATTTAGTAAAATATGACAACTTACACAAGAATATATGAGCATACTGCAGATTACTGCATATATAAAAGACTAGTACTAAAACTATACACAAAAGTCTAACAATATGAAAGAAATACAAGATATAATCGGGTTAGGCGGGTCAAAATCGGGTTAGCGGGTCAACCCTAAACCCACCCGACTCGCCAACTAAATGGGTTAGGTTAACCTGCTAATTTCCGTATGGGTTTCTGGTCATGTAGGAATTTGACACCCCTAGTTGAGAAGATCATCATGGTAAAAGCAAGGATGATGCTAATGAAAATTTGGGGGTGGGGGGAAGGGGTCTAGTAATTGTCTATTGGTGGTGAACAATGGACCAATGGAGAGTGTTTGTTTTTGGGTTCAACAAACTTTTTCAGAAGAATCTTAATCAAAGCAAGGCTTTAGATGCAGAGCTCAGCGATCAACTAATTAGGTGATATTCGCAGGTTTTCATAAAAGAACCATGTGTTACCCTTGCGCTTTATAATTGAAAATTTTGGACATTTTAACCATGAACTATATATAAAATTGTCATGGAAAAATCAATATAAATTATTAAAGTATAACTTAGATTATACTAATTACAAATTGTAACTAAAACTGTACAAAATATCATGATACAATGGATGATATATGCCATATTATTCCAAACATGTGGACAACAAATGTATATGGCATTGCCTCGACTTATGAATATGTTTGTTAATAAACTAACAGTAATAATTAATGGATAATCTAGAAAGGGTAGATATCATTTCATGTTCTGTAACGGCATGACTTGTACGTCCAGTATGATGGCCATAGTTGTAAACTAATCTGTTCTTTTTTTGCCTTTATT
This sequence comes from Allium sativum, assembly GCA_030737875.1. Classification (NCBI taxonomy): domain Eukaryota; kingdom Viridiplantae; phylum Streptophyta; class Magnoliopsida; order Asparagales; family Amaryllidaceae; genus Allium; species Allium sativum. The sequence continues at coordinate 222,583,665 of CM060927.1, read as the reverse complement.
TCTTCTTTCCTTTGCACTAGGTGTTGCTTCATTTTTCAAAAACATATCCCAACCTTTTCTGTTCGATGGTCGGTAGACACTTCTTTGATCTATCTTCATCATTATCGTATTTATCATAATAGTGTGTCCTCAAATCGCTTTTGTGCTTCCTAAATGACTCGGACATTTTTTTAAAATCAAGTCTTTTTAATCTGTATCTAGATCGAAGAATGTATGTGAAAATAACAGTAATAGTTAAATTAATAATGAAAACATATGTGACAATTTAAATTTGTAAACTAAAATAAGAATAGTTATTCAACTAAAATAAGAATAAACAGTTTGACATATATGACTAAGCGAATTTTAGCTTACCGGCATTTCTTTCCAAATGTCTGTCTTATATTTGTTAGGTACATTAACCCAACTTTCGTATGAAATAGGCACACAGATTCATACCAATTTACCAATTCGACCGCTTATTTTTCCAGCGTTTTTTGAAATAGGAACATTTAATGTGTTTATCTCCACTTTTTTAGGTAGTGCAGAGGATGATTGCATAATTGAATGATTTGATGGTTCTACACATTCTGACATTTTTATTATCCTCTTGGGTGCAATCCAAACTACCAATACCACCTACAAGAAACAAACAATCCAAATTTCAATAAGACATGATAATAGCTGTTAATTTAATGCGTAATTACATATTTAAAGGTGGGTACACTCTTAATCTAAGAGGGCCAAAAGTATTAACAGTTTTATATAGATAAAACAGAACTTTGATGTCGAAAGAAATTAGTTAATAGTTGTTAACAAGTAAAACATAATAAAAATGGCATTAACAATAATAGCCCTAAAAATAACATTAATAGAATGATCTTTAAGCTTGCCAGACCAAACCTATATGTTTGAACTAAAAGTAGAAATAGTTTGCTTGGCTGTAGAGGGGACGCTAATTCAAAAAAACAATTCTCAAAGGCACATGAGAAAGCATATAAAAAAATTCAAGCACAACCCAATTCAAATGAATAGTTCATGTATGATCAAAAGCAATTCAAAGGATCAATGGTGATAGTTTTGATCCATTAGTCCAACCAAGGAAAAATTAACAACAAATCCAAGTTTGATGGTATTTTACTTCTAAAATTTACAAGCAGCATTAGGATGAAGTGCATGATCTGAAATTGTTTGTTGATATTACAATAGATTTCCATACTAGAAAGCTCACTCTTGGCATGGATTATAGTTTTAATAAATTAAGAGATTAATAACAATGTAAAAAAATGAGTATAATTATTATATGTGTATGTATTTGGGTTACTTGTGAAATATGGTAAGTCGCATAAAAGTAACTCAACCAGCATGTTTGAGTTGCAATGATATGTCAAACTAAAGTCCAAATTATGAGCTATTCATCAAGAATCAAACAACTTATTGGTTTTTGTCGGTATGCAGACATGGACATGTTCACTTGTAACCAACTTGAACTAGATTGGGACAACCACATATTTAAACTAACTGTAATAACCCAGGAAATCTGGGCCAGTTTAAAATTTTTATTTTGGCAATTTTAGCAAATTTTAATTATTTAAAATGAATTATTTTAAATAATAACAACGAGAAATTTATTTTGAATAGAATTCGAACGAATATATTATATAGATTGTCGTTAGAATATAAATATTTATTTATATTTATAAAAGGAATTGAAAATGGCGTGGTAGTTCGATAATTTGATTTCAAAATTCAAATGAACATACCGGGTGCAAAATAAACCGGATTTTAGTGAAATCAAAAATAATGGAATCTAATTGTGACTATCTTTCCAACGAACCCGAAAAATTGAAATTTCATAGCGGGGATCAAAAGATATGTCCAGTTGAAAATTCTGAATAGTCGCTATAGAATTCAGGCCCTTAAAAATAGCCATTTTGCAAACGACCTCGGTTTTCGACAAAACCACTTTTGTTGGATCCGTGATGTCAAGTTATTGCTAGGTTTCAAATTTCATAATTTTTCGAATCAATATGTGAGCGTGGCAAAGGAAAACGCGTTTGACCAATTTCAGTTGATTTTAATCGACTGGAAAATGGCCATTTTTCAAACGGTCTCAGAATTCGACGAAACTAGTTTTGTTAGGACCGTACCGTCAATATGAAGCTAGAAAATATTTTTCTGGAATTTTCCGAGTTAGTATGTTGCCCCGGTAATTTGAAATGTGCGTTTAAATTGAATATATAAAGATTTATATTTTAAATTGAACGGAAACTGATTGTAACAGTCGAATTGGGATACGAAACATATCCCATTGTGTTCGGAATGTGGGTATTACGCTATGGGCGACAGTCGTTGGATCTCGTTTGGTGGTCGAATGAGAAGTCAACATTTTTGAAAAAAAACATAATAAAATAATTTCCCTTTAACTCCCTCCTCTCCCTCCTTTCCCACTTCAGTCCACGCTGTAAAAAAAAGCGCCCAGCCCTAAATCGAAGCCGCCGCTGCCCCTAGGGTGCGCACCACCCACCGCGCCGCCGCCTAGGCTGCCCCACCCCCCATCGCACCTCCCTCTACCCTCCTCCAGCCTTCTTCCTCCTCTCCCCCTCTGCTAAAAACCGCGACCCCCAACTTCGAGGAACCCGCAACCAACCGCGAGACCACCGGAGCAGCCACCGCCCTACCTCACCCGCGACGCGCTTCCTCCCCTCCCGACCGCCTGCTGTTACGCCACCAGAAAACCCCTCTTTTCCTCCAATAACTCAGTGAGTTCTTTTACTGATTTTAATTTAGTTTAAAACCCGATTTTTAATTTAGTTGAAGAACTGATTTTTTTTGTTGGCTTTATAAATTGATTTTTGTATAGTTTAAAAACTGAAAAGGAATTGATTTTGTTTAGAAAAAGATCGTATCTTTGATTTAGAAAGATGAGATTTTTATATGGTAAATCAAATAGAAAAGGTCGGATTTTTATATATTGAATAGTGAATAAAAATTCAATTTTTATATATTGAATAGCGAAGTAAAAATTCGATTTTTATATATTGAATAGCGAAGTAAAAATTCGATTTTTATATATTGAATAGCGAAGTAAAAATTCAATTTTTATATATTGAATAGCGAAGTAAAATTTCGATTTTTATATATTGAATAGCGAAGTAAAAATTCGATTTTTATATAGGTAGTGAATACAGATGACGAAAGAAGAGATGGTGAAGATTTCCTACATATGAAGAGTCGTGGCGTTGGATTAGCAATTCTTTGAGAACTTCTCACCTTTTAATTTTGTTTTCTAGTTAAAAATATATACTAGGATGCAGACGGTGTTTAGTAGCACCCGACACCCGTCGTCCACAGACCATGGACGGCATGTATGCTTGGTTGTTTGATTTTGATGTGTAGTAGATTGTGTGATGTGAAATGAAATAAAATATTTATATAAATGAAATAAAATATTTATATAGGTAAAAATATTTTATAGTTAAAAATAGAATTTTTAGCGTGTATATGAAATGAAATAAATAAATATAAACAAATCGGACGATTTGTTTATATACACACATTTGACTGATATCGATTGGGACGATAAATTTTACACATCGCCCAACTGCACAAATAAAATCTGTGTTTGATTGTTTGAAACCCCACACGGGTATTGGGATGATATTTGACGTACACTAATCCCGATTGTTTAGTTGTATGTCGATCGATTGACTGACAGGCTGTTATAAGCGTTGAATATTTATATTTGATGCTTATACAGTGTAGGATGCACTTTGGATGATGGTTGATTATTCATCGTTGTTATTGTATACATGTGTTGTAGAAAATCCATATAATTAACATTATATGGTAATTGATTGGGCCTTATTCCATATTTGAAAAAGAAATATTTGAAATAGAAATATTTGCAAAAGAAATATTTGAAATAGAAATATTTGAAATAGAATATTTGAAAATAAAAATATATGAAGCCGTGTTGATTAGATTAACGCCATTTTGATGTGAACGATATTTATATCGATTTTATTCATTTTATAACGAATATCGAAAGTGATTTCAAAATCTGATATTTTGAATAGAAATGAATTCGAATTGAAATTGAATATAAATGAATTCGAATGGAAATTGAATATAAATGAATTCGAATTGAAATTGAATAAATGAATTCGAATTGAAATTGAATATAAATGAATTCGAATGGAAGTTGAATATAAATGAATTCGAATTGAAATTGAATATAAATGAATTCGAATGGAAGTTGAATATAAATGAATTCGAATTGAAATCAATTTGAAATGAATTTAAAACGAATTTATACTGGTATATTCAATTTTGATTTGAAATTGAATATGAAATTGAAACCGTTTTGAAAATGAATTTAAAATAATTTATAAAGCACATTTTGAATTGAAATCGACGAAGTATATATTATATATATAATATAATGGCCTGAATAGAACGCGCCGCGCCGCGGCAGTTCGCGAATTTCGACCATTGACTTCGAACGGACATTGCGGGAGATCCTACCGTCGAATTCTCCTAAAACCGGAACCGTTGGGTTCGTATCGAAAAGAGCTTTATAATGAATATTAGAAATTTGAAATCTAAGGGTTGGATTTGGAATTATGTCCAAATCAAATTTGAAAAAGGTCGCTATAAGTGAAGTTCGATGGCCATTGATGGAAATCGACTGTACGGGCCTTGATAAAATTATTAAAAATAGTAATAATTTGTGTAAAATCATAAGAAATGATTTGTGGAGAATTGGGATGAAAAACTCCATATTTGAAAGATAAAAAAAATAGATTTTTATCAAAATGAACTAGTTTTGAACTAGAATAGTAATTTATTTATTTTTAAAATAAATAAAGTGAGTTTGAAATGGTTTTGAAATATAACCAGAATTTCCAATAATTGAATTGGAATGGATTTGAATCGAAATTGTCTTTGGAATATTTCGATGTTGGATTTCGTGATCATACAGATGTTGTTATGGAAATTTGAAAGATATGTATATATATCATTATTTCCAATATGATATTTGTTGGTCGTAGAATTTGATATTGAATATAAGCCGATATATTTTCTATTCAGAGCCTCGTATTTAATATCAAATGTGATTTGGGTTTGTCATGAATGGTGTCTTTATTAACACTGTTCTTGAACCCAGTTGAGAAAAGATTAAATCCTTTTATTTAGATTTAATGAAGTGTACCAATTAAATAATATTTAATTGGAATTGAACTGGTATTGATTTTTGGGTTTATTGTGAACAGTGTTTTAAATAACACTTGTTCTTTAACCCGATAATTAATGAATGTGATTTTGGGTTTATCGTGAACCGTGTTTTAAAATGACACTGATTCTTTAACCCAGTTAAAGATTAAAACTAAGTGGAGTTTTAATGAATCTTTAATTAGATTAAAAAGATCAAGAATGGAGTATCACCAGTTTTGCTCCAGGCGATAGTTAAATCTTTAATTAGATTTGAACGTGAAATGGTAATTGAATTTACCGATAACACTATGGTGTTAGATATGAAGTATTGCCAGTTTTACTTCATGGGATGAATAGGTTGGGATTGGGAAATAAAATAAATGATTACTTCTGTGTGGTTCGCTAATCCCGACTAGTTTGAATTGATATTCAAAGGAGATTAAAGAATAAATTTAAAGAATTTATCTTTGATAAAATTAATGGGAACCTTTCCCAAAATATAAGAATATTTGAATAAAAAGAATATTCTGAAGTGGAATGAGGCGTATGTTGTGTTTGTGTAACACTTTTATTATATATGCGCGAGTTGTTCAGAAAGACCGGGTTTATCCCATTCTGAATAACTAATTCGACGTGGTGTCGAAGATGAAGACGGTGGTTGAAGACCGGAGGTCTTCACGTCGTTTGGGTAATTACTGATGATCTTGATTGGGTTGTACACCCAAGAAGATGGAAACACTTGGTGATCGTCCAGACGTACTTGGAGATCGATGGATATGCGGGGTACTAGGTGCCTCCGGTTTCGTTCAGACCCAGAACGGACTTGTAAATGGACTGTGTGTCCGACATTGGATTTCAGTCCGTGTGATTGATTTCTATTAAATATATATCTGCTTGGCGGCGGAGAATTTATTCTCTTGCTTAACGCCCTTCTCTGAGACGTACGAGCTCAGGGGTTATATATTGATGGATATCAATCGCATGGAGTGAATTGCATGTGTGGCATGCCTAAGTGGCAGATGATCAAGGCGTTTGTTGAAAAGCAGGGTCTTGTGGTCAATGATCAAAGCACCGCCTGTGTGGCATAGCTTTGTGTAACGTGAATTCGCGAGCCTCACACCCCGGTTGTGAACCAGAAACGGGAGAGGACCTCAGGGAGGACATGCGTTTCTTTCTAGCTAGGGTGGTGTCAGTGACCTACCAGCCCTGACATTTATATACTTTTCACCTATGTGGTTGTTACTGTTGCGAGGTGCCTCGGTTTGATCAGACGATCCGGGTCCGATGGAGTCATTCGTTGGCTCATTTACGCCCCCAAAGGGCGGGAAAACGTAGTGTTCAGGCATAATAATCCACATCAATGGACCGGCCCTGACGATCCAAAGGGTTGATGCATTCTGATCCTGAGGCTCGGGCTAGAGAGTCTCGAATCGGTAGAGGATGATCCCTGGCCTCGGTTCATAGATGGGAATCCAATCTCCAAATACATGACCTTGGGGTTTTATTTGTAGAGCCTAGTATGGCGACATAGTGGGATGGGGCGCTTATGCCATCTATGATTGATATTTATGATTTGAAGTTGTTTTATACACTATTCACTTATAATAGTATCAAATGATTTGTTTTAAACGTATCAAGCATTCTTGGCTATTATAAGGTAAAAACCCTATCCTCCGGCTTGCGTTGCATTGTGTGATGGGAACTGGGTCTTATAATAGCTTCATTTTTCTTTATTTAGCATTGCGCTGTTTGTTTTATGCACTGGTATTCTTGGGAGGAAACCCGTTCCGTGTTATACGGCGTGGTCCCTTGATTTATCTAATTTTAAAATAAAGATTAATAACTATTTTAGTTCTCACACCAGTCCCATGACTGACCTGGAGTTTATTGTTTTAACCTAAACTCTGGGTGCCCTTATTTTGACACGGGCAGCTAGTAGTTTTGGTTTTGCAGATTTATATTCACAGGATCCTGGTTTACAGCTGGAATGATATCTGGAAAGCTTTGTATCCGTATATCTCTTCTAGTTGTGTATTGTATTATTTTCCGCTGCTATGTAATTTATTGTAATCTCTGATATTTCTGTGTAATATTTATTTATTCATACCTGTATATTCTTGTATTTTGATGGTATTGTTGTAATATACAATGAAATGTCCTTCCTGCTGCGTTCTGTTGTGGCTTGTCCTCGAACTATCCGCGCTTTCCTCACCGGGGAAGTTACAGGTTTTTACACTAACAAATTGGAAGGCCTTTAGTATATGTACATTGATCAAATGGAAGAACCAAATAGTAAACATATCATCAGCAATAAACATATTCTTACTATGACTCACCATAGTCAAGTGCAATTTGTAACGGCCCGGATTTTTCAACTATTTGAATTCGAATATTTAAAATTTTTTAATATTATATTCAGAATGTTAATGGATTTAATATTGAATTCATCGATAAAACGATGGTAAATGTTTAATTTATATTTAAATTATAAACAAACTCATAATAGCGCGGTAGTTCATAATATTGAGTTTTGAACTTCAATTGAATATACAGGATCCGATATAAGTTGAAATTCTGTGAAATAAGAAACGTTAGAACCGGATTGATTAGAATTTTCTAATAGAAGAGAAAAATCGAGATTTCAGCTTATATATTGTAAGTTATGTCCAAATCAAATTTTAAAATAGTCGTTATCGATTTCAATTATAAACGATAACGTTTATTTAATAAATTTAACAGTAATTTGAATAGACTTTGAATATCGTATTTAGTTATATTTGGAATTGTATATTATTTTATTTGGATATGTAGTATAATAGTAGTTTATTTATATTTGATTTAACTGTTTTGTAATTTATCTATATTTTTATGGTATTATATAAGCCGTAGAAATAATTTTTTTCAAACAAAACCTCCGTTTTTTACGAAAAGAATTTTATTGGAATACGTATGAATAACTGTTGCTATATTTCTAATTTGGAGCCAATTCGAGTTGTTTTATCGGTGCGTGCAATTTAAAGGTGAACCAATAAATAAAAATAACGATGTTGTGCAAACAAAGTCTTGTTTCAACATAATTAATTTCATTGGGTCCGTAATGTCAAGACGTAGTTGGATGCCTGTTTTCATTGCGTTCGGAGATTGTGTATAACGACACGTGTATTGAACGCTCGGTGTACATATAACGGTGAAAATGAAACTAACCGTAATAAAAACTCTTCTACCCTAAACCAAACATTTAAAATAAATTAAAACTTCACACCTAAGTCAAGACAATGCACGTGCCTTCGTATCCTTCACCGTCCTAACCTCTAAAAACATTTCCTACCCTATACTCCACAAACACTGTGCCTAAGTTTATGGGAACATGCCTAAAATAGAGATAAGCTACAGCTTTGAAAATGAAGAAAAGCATAACCTAAAATTTGTTTACAAACTGTGCACGAAAGCCTAAATCATATGGCTTATCCTATAATTCAAATCACCCAGCTATCAAAGCACATGCATAGCTCGCCTGAACAGATGAAATAACAGGGTACTTCTTCCTCCTTGTGTTCCATCAGCATGCAAAAATGTTTCCATCAACATGTCTATTTTCTTCCTTTGTTGTGCCTATAGAAAACGAAGATCAAAGCAGCTACCTACCTCTCTACACACCCTATCCTGTACCCAATACATCAATGTACTGCATCTGCTATGTATTTCTTTTCCCTACCCAAATCAGTACATGCACGGACCGATTTGGCATCCTAGCTAATGTTACTGAAATGAAAGAACAAAGCACGGCTAACTTAAAAAACCAATCTCACAGTCCACCCTATATTTTATACATACTGTACCCTCAGCCCAACTATCCTAGAATATATAGATGGATAGAACAATATTTGATTTAAAACTTTACACTGCATCACCACGTTCAATCAAGGGTGGGGTAAATGCAAGTGATGGAACATGGTACATTGTGAGAGGGACAACATTTCTATCCTTTGTTTAGAATGTATACATATACCACTGCCTCATTTCACTCTTCACTGCAAAGGGAACTAAACTGAATACTTCAATATAAAAAAATGCAAGTCCCAAGTCTGTAGTAGCTTGGTTTTGAAGCATGTAATGCGAACGAGCATGTGATGGTGGAAGATTTAGTGCGGAGGTCAGCGTGAGTGCTGAGTGAGGGAGCGGTAGTCAGTGCTGCCAGGAGGAGGATCGATGGACAGTTATTGGCGCAGTGTGTATTTGATAGCAGGCATAGGTCCGGGGGTGCAAAAGTAAGAGCAGGTCGAGTAGTAAGGTGGCGTCCGATCTTTGGGGATGTTGTACAGTTTTTAACATGGACGAGGAGTTAGTGTGGGGTTGCGTGGATCGGAGCTTGGGGAATGGATGTACAGTAAGGTAGTAGTCTTTGGTTGGAGAAGAAGAAAGAAGAACGTGATGATAGAAGAGAAGCTGGCGACAATAATGAACATGGTCGTTTTTACTTTTTACTGGAGCAACTCATTTTCTTTGAAAAAGAACAGTAAGCGGACTAAAGTTTTTGTCATGTGGGTTGGGCTTTAAATCAAAAAAAAGAATACGAGATGGTTTGGCAGATTTGCTCCTGTGAGTTTGGAAGGGAGGGATTGTTGGCCGAAGATTGGAAGGTTGCTGCAAAAATGATGGGTGGTGGGTCTTAAAGACGTGGTAAGGGGCCAAATACTTGGGTAAGAGCCCAATTAAATAATAAAGAAATTTAAGATTAATTAGTTAAATTATTTTATAATCATATTAACTTAAATATCCTATTTATACGTTATCAACTTTTCATACCGTTGGACATTTTGGAACCATAGGGATGAAAGCTATAAGTCAAAGCTGGTTTGGTCAGCCTATGAAACAACATAGATTTTTAATTAAATTAAACGTCAGTTTAATTTAATTAAAAAAGCGTTTAGTTGGCGAATCAAAGCAAGGTGAGTTAAATTCACTCAGTTCTCCCACTTATATTTTATATAAGTTGGGTTTTAATATTTGTGTGTTGTGGTTGTTATTTATTGACTGATTGACAATTGTTTGGCTAGTTGTTGGATGTTTTTATATATTGTTTAAATTAAACAGTTGCTTAATTTAAATGAAATCATTATTTTAACTATTATTTCAAATAAAGGTAACTTACCTTGTTGGTTACGTTTATAACATTATAAACGTATTGATCGACGCTTTCCTATGAACAAGGAAAAGGCGAAATTTTAAAATAAATTCTGCAAGCGCACAGGTCGCGTAATATGCAGGTTAAATCATAGGGAGATGTTTTAAATCTTATTATTAATTTATTCTTAGGTGAGTTAGACAAAATCTGGAGATGTTTTTGAATTAATGCTATTGAATTTGCTATGGATCTGAATCTAATCAGATCAATGTCAAATTCAACAACTGAAAAGAAAGGAACCAATTACTAGAAAAAGAAAATAACAACTAGAACAATAGCGGAAAATTAAAAGTAGGATTGTCGTTGAATCTAATCAAACGGTCAATCAATAATATGCAGTAATAAAAGAAAATAACAATATGTGTTCTACCAAAACTAATTGCGTAGATAGACAAATTGTTATGAAAGAAAAAGACAATCAACTAAAATGAAGAAGAACTTTGTTATTCATAAAAGAGAATATAGAATTAAAAAAGTGGCATGAACATTTACAATGATTACAACGTATATTTATAGGTGGGATAGGCCAAACCCTAATCAGATCTATGAATAAATGGGCCTCTTTTCCTAAGAATTCTTATCATATCTCATGCCTTTCTTGACCAAGCTTGTTTGGAAATAATCTTTAAGAATATCTGAGCATATCATGGTGAATATCTTCCATATCTTCCAAATATTCCATGTGGCTAATTGACTGACAAAAGATTTTCATGTGATTAATTCTTCCAAATATGGACTCTTATTAGACTCCAAAAGTGCGTAAGATAAAATCTTCAAATCTTCCATGTGGCTAATTGATTGGTAATCAGATTGTATGTAATTAATTCTTCCAAACATGGACTCTTATTAGACTCCAAAAGCACATGAGATAAAATCTTAGAAGTTGATCTTTTTCTTGTGTAATATCTTGCTTTTTGGGGTGCATGAGGATTGATGAACGACCTGTGAAAATATACGAAAAATACCCAATGTAAAATTTATTTATTCACAATAAAGATAAGATAGAGCATAAAAATTAACGCTTTTACATGTTAACCAAATACCCCCGCACTTATCTTTTACTCGTCCTCAAGTGAAAAGAAAGAAATATAAATAAAAAAAATGAAAAGCTAAACTAGATAGGTCACACTTTCGTAGGAAACATGATTGCAGTAAGTGTATGCAACAAGCCGTTAAATCACTAGGTATCCCTAGTAGGACGAGTGGTGCCTCGTGAGGATTTTCAGCGGATACTACCCACAAAATCCAAATGCAGTATGTGTGGATCTAATGCAACTACATGAATGCAATGGGTATATACAAAAAAAACAAAAACAAGAATGACAACACGACTTGTTTCAGAAAAGCGGTACAACAAATTATGTTAACAATTTATAGTCATTTGATTTTATTTTAGATACCTCAACTTGTCAAAAAAATTCAATATAATTCAAGTTTTCAAATGTTAAATTCCAGCTTGTCCAGTTGGTTCGGTTGATAACATCGATTCTTAGTTTGCTTGGCACAGTTTGCAAAGTGGTATTATCATTTTCTCAAGTATGGCTAGTCAAATCAATAAGGTCAAGAAGTGTTTGGACATCATCGCTTATTCTCTATTCTATAAAATTTTAAAATTTATGATTAATTACATACACCTAACTTAAAAGACCAAGGTATACCACCCATACACTGCCTTGTGGATTGACGGAGAGTTAGGACAGAGCTTGGTGGATTGTGCAGACCGACGCTGACTTTGTCAACAACATATCGGTAATCCTTAGGTGTCCAACTCATAAAATGAGACCAAGATATTCTAACGTTGACTTTGTCAACAACATGTCCGATAGAGCTTGGCGGGTTTTGTAACAACCCGTAAAATGCGAGCCAGTTTGAAAATTTTATTTTTGCAATTTTAGCGAATTTTGATTATTTAAAATGAATTATTTTAAATAATATCGACGAGAAATTTATTTTGAATATAATTCGAACGTATATATTATACGCGTAGTCGTTAGAATATAAATATTTATATATAATTATAAATAGAATTGAAAATGGCGCGGTAGTTCGATAATTCGATTTCAAATTTCAATTGAATGTACCGGGTGCAAAACAATCCGGATTTTAGTGAAACCAAAAATAATGGAATCTAATAGTGAATATCTTTCCAACGAAACCGAAAAATCAAAAGTTCGTAGCGGGAATCAAAAGATATGTCCAGTTGAAAATTCTGAATAGTCGCTATGGAATTCAGGCCCTTAAAAATAGACGTTTTGCAATCGACCTCGGATTTCGACGAAACCAGTTTTGTTGGGTCCGGGATGTCGAATTATTGCTAGATTCCGAATTTCATAATTTTTCGAGTCAATATGTGGGCGTGGCGAAGGAAAATGCGTTTGACCAGTTTCAGTTGATTTTAATCGACTGGAAATTGGCCATTTTTCCAACGGTCTCAGAATTCGACGAAACTAGTTTTATTAGGACCGTATCGTCAATACGAAGCTAGAAAATATTTTTCTGGAATTTTTCAAGTTAGTGTGCGACCTCGGTAAATTGAAATGCGCGTTCAAATTAAATATATAGAGTTATATGTTGATTTTAACGAAAACTGTTCGAAGCAGTCAAATCAGCTTACGATACATATCCCATTGTGTTCGGAATGGGGGTAATACGCTAGGGACGACAGGCGGTGGGTCTCGTTTAGAGGCCGAAATAAAAGGTAACTCTTTGAAAAAAAAAATTAATTAAATTAAATATATAAGAGGGACAAAGCTAAGTCAAACCCTCATTACTCTCAGCCTATGGTCAACGCTCCATCGCGCCTCCTCTTTCAAAACTAACGGCCGATTTAGGTCAAGAAGAAATCCCTCAAATCCTCATAATCTGATTCGAATTAAACCCGACTTCAAACCCGAAAATGGAAGAGCTTCTTCCACGCTTCAGGATCCAACAACATTGATCGATTTTCATTTAGGGAACCACTCAGATTTTGCTCCCAAGGAACAGGCGTTCGGGTCCGTTTCGCCGCCGTTGCTGACGATCGAGTTCGCCAGTGTTGGGGGGCGCCGAGGGTTCTCTTGTAGCTGCTTCTCGTGGTGAAGACTGATCCTCCTCAGACGCCTCGTGGTGGCTGGAATCCCAAACCCTAGGCGATGAACGACTTTCGATTTCCCTGGGCTGATTTCAACGTGAAAGAGATGGTAACAAACCCTATTTTCTTGATGTATTTACTTTGTTTTAAAAGAGAAAATTTCATAATTTTCAAATAGAAATTTAAACTTGTTTTAAAATATAGAATCCATACTGTTTTGAAAATAAAAATAGCAATTCAAATCTGAAAATATATTGTTTTTAAAGCTGAAAATAAATTGTTTTTAAATCTGAAAATATAGGGTCTTTAAAATGAAAATATAAATAGAATTTGTAAAAGAATTTATTTTGAAAATACATATAGAATATAAATAGAATTTGAATTTGCAAAGTTTTAAAAATAGGGAAAAGTAGTGTATTTAGAATAAAAATAGCATAGAGATTTGAAAATAAAATAACATAGTTATTTGAAAATAAAAATAGCAGTGTTTTTAAGATTGAAATTTACGGTAATTTTAAAATAAGAAATTTATAGCGATGTTTTGAAAATAAAAATATGATTTTTATATGTTGAACTTCGAAATAAAAATATGATTTTTATATGTTGAACTTCGAAATAAAAATATGATTTTTATATGTTGAACTTCGAAATAAAAATATGATTTTTATATATTGAATAGCGAACTAAAAATATGATTTTTATATATTGAATAGCGAACTAAAAATTCGATTTTTATATATTGAATAGCGAACTAAAAATTCGATTTTTAAACTAAAAATTCGATTTTTATATATTGAATAGCGAACTAAAAAATTCGATTTTTATATATTGAATAGCGAACTAAAAATTCGATTTTTATATATTGAATAGCGAACTAAAAATTCGATTTTTATATATTGAATAGCGAACTAAAAATTCGATTTTTATATATTGAATAGCGAACTAAAAATTCGATTTTTATATATTGAACTTTGAAGTAAAAATTCGATTTTTATATATATAGTGACTACGGGCAACGAAGATGACGAAGAGGCGATAACGAAGAAGATTTCTATCAATGAAGTGCCGTGGAGCTTGGATAGCTATATGTGAGAATTTCTCACCTTTCAATTTCTTTTCTAGATATATTTATATACTAGGATGCAGACGGTGCTTAGTAGCACCCGACACCCGTCATCCACAGACCATGGATGGCTTGTTTGTTAAATTGTTTGGTTGTGTAGTTGGTTAGATTATTTGTTTTGAAATTGAATTGTTTGGTGAAATTAAGTGGATTGATTGATATGTGAATGGTGTGGGCCTTCACTAGACCGGGGATAAGGCTAGGCCTTGTCCCGTTTCTAGTATCGTGCCGTTATACCGCCGAAATTTTCTAAAATATGTTAGAAAATAAAAATATCATTTTATTGTGTAAATGAATTGAATAGAAATTCATAGGTTGAAATAAAATGTTTTATCGTTAAAAATATAATTTTTAACGTGAATGTGAATAAATGAATAGTTATAAACAAATCGGCCGATTTGTTTGTATATACACTGATTTGACTGATATTGATTGGGTTGATAAATTTCACACATCGCCCAACTGCACAAATAAAATCTGTGTTTGATTGTTTGAAACCCCACACGGGTGTTGGGATGAAATATGAATTTCACTCATCCTGATTGATTAAATATGTCGATCGATTGATTGACAGGCTGTTATAAGCGTTGAATATCTATATTTGATGCTTATACAGTGTAGTGCACTTTGGTTGATGGTTGATTATTTTCAATGCTATTATATACATGTGTTGTATGAAAATCCCTATAATTAATTTTATATGGTAATTGATTGGGCCTCATTCCAGTTTTGAAAAAAAAATATTTGAAATAGAATATTTGAAAATAAAGGAATATATGAAGCCATGTTGATTAGATTGACGCCATTTTGACGTGAACGATATTTATATCGATTTTAAACGATTTCGAAATGAATTGAATTGAAAACGATTTCGAAATGAATTGAATTGAAAACGATTTCGAAATGAATTGAATTGAAAACGATTTCGAAATGAATTGAATTGAAAACGATTTCGAAATGAATTGAAATGAATTCAAATTGAATTGAAAACGAATTGAAATGAATTCAAATTGAATTGAAATTTGAATTGAATAGAAATGAATTTTAAAACGAATTTGTAAAGAAGAATTCAATTTTTGATTTGAATTGAAATGGAAGTTGAAAATGTTTTTGAAACGAATTCAAAACCATTTATATAATTCGTTTTAAATAGAAATCGACGAAATATATATTATATATATAATATAATGGCCTGAATAGAACGCGCCGCGCCGCGGCAGTTCGTGAATTTCGACCATTTATTTCAAACGGACATTGCGGGAGATCCGACCGTCGGATTCTCCTAAAACCGGAACCGTTGGGTTCGTATCGAAAAGAGCTTTCTAACGAATATTAGAAATTTGAAATCTAACGGTTGGATTTAGGGTTACGTCCAAATCAAATTTGAAAAAGGTCGCTGTAAGTGCAGTTCGATGGCCATTGATGGAAATCGACTATACAGGCCTTGATAAAATTATTAAAAATAGTAATAATTTGTGTAAAATCATAAGAAATGATTTGTGAAGATTTGGGATGAAAAACTTCATGTTTGAAAAGATAAAAATAGATTTTTATCGAAATAAGCTAGTTTTGAACTAGAATGATAATTCTATTTGTTTTTAAGTAAATAAATTGAATTTGAAAAGGGTTTTAAAAATAACCAGAATTTCCAATGATTGCATTGGAGTGGATTTGAATCGAAATTGTCTTCGGAATATTTCGATGTTGGAATTCGTGATTATACAGATGTTGTTATGGGAATTTGAAAGATATATATTTATATCGTTATTTCCAATACGACATTTGTTAGTCGTAGAATTCGATATTGAATATAAGCCGATATATTTTCTATTCAGAGCCTTGTATTGAATATCGAATGTGATTTGGGTTTGTCGTGAACGGTGACTTCACTAACACTGTTCTTGAACCCAGTTGAGAAAAGATTAAATCTTTTTATTTAGATTTAATGAAGTGTACTAATTAAATGATATTTAATTGGAATTGAAGTGATATTGATATTTGGGTTTATCGTGAACAGTGTTTTAAATAACACTCGTTCTTTAACCCAATAATTAATGGAATGTGATTTTGGGTTTATCGTGAACCGTGTTTTAAATGACACTGATTCTTTAACCCAGATAACGATTAAAACTAAGTGGAGTTTTAATGAATCTTTAATTAGATTGAAAAGATCGAGGATGGAGTATCACCAGTTTTACTCCAGCCGATAGTTAAATCTTTAATTAGATTTGAACGTGAAATGGTAATTGAATTACCGATAACACTGTGGTGTTAGATATGAAGTACTACCAGTTTTACTTCATGGGATGAATAGGTTGGGATTGGGAAATAAAATAAATGATTACTTCGGTGTGGTTCGCTAATCCCGACTAGTTTGAATTGATATTCAAAGGAGACTAAAGAATAAATTTAAAGAATTTATCTTGGATAAAATTAATGGGAACTTTTCCCAAAGTATAGAAATATTTGAATAAAAGAATATTCTGAATTGGAATGAGGCGTATGTTGTGTTTGTGTAACACTTTTATAATATATACGCGAGTTATTCAGAAAGACCGGGTTTATCCCATTCTGAATAACTGATTCGACGTGGTGTCGAAGATGAAGACGGTGGTCGAAGACCGGAAGTCTTCATGTCGTTTGGGTGATTACTGATGATCTTGATTGGGCTGTACACCCAAGAAGATGGAAACAGTTAGGGATCGTCCAGACGTACTTGGAGATCGATGGATATGCGGGGTACTAGGTGCCTCCGGTTTCGTTCAGACCCAGAACGGACTTGTAAATGGACTGTGTGTCTGACATTGGATTTTAGTCTGTGTGATTGATTTCTTTTAAATATATATCTGTTTGGCGGCGGAGAATTTATTCTCTTGCTTAACGCCCTTCTCTGAGACGTACGAGCTCAGGGGTTATATATTGATGGATATCAAACGTATGGAGTGAATGGCCTGTGTGGCATGCCTAAGTGGCAATTGGTCGAGGCTTCTGTTGAAAAGCAAAGTCTTGTGGTGATGATCAAAGCACGGCCTTTGTGGCGTAGCTTTGTGTAACGTTTACCTCGCGAGTTTCACACCCGGTATGAACCAAAAACGGGAGACGGACGTCAGGGAGGGCATGCGTTTCTTTCTAGCTAGAAGTGGCGTCAGTGGTTTTACACGCCCTGACGAGTTTGACTTATGTGGTTGTTGCTGTTGCGAGGTGCCTCGGTTATATCGGTTTTGGCCGATGCATTCTGGCCGGCAGACGGACCAGACTTACACCCCATAGGGTGGGGGGACGTAGTGTTCAGGCATAATAATCCACATCGGTGGACCGGCCCTGAGGATCCAAGGGGCAGTTGCGGCTGTTCCTGAGACACGGGCTAGAGCGTCTCGAATCGGTTGAGGACTATCTTTTGCCTCGGTTCATAGATGGAAATCCAATTTCCAAATACGTGACTTTGCGGTTTTAGTTGTAATCCTATATATGGCGACATAGTGGGATGGGGCGCTCATGCCGCCTATGATTGATACTTATGATTTGAAGTTGTTTTATACGCTATGCACTTATAATAGTATCAAATGATTTGTTTTAACCGTATCAAGCATGTTTGGCTGTTATAAGGGAAAACCCTATCCTCGGCTGCGTTGCATTGTGTGATGGGACCTGGGTCTTATAACAGCTTCATTTTTCTTTATTTAGCATTGCGCTGTTTGTTTTATGCACTGGTATTCTTGGGAGGAAACCCGTTCCGTGTTATACGGCGTGGTCCTTTGATTTACCTAACTTTTAAAATAAAGAATAATAACTGTTTTAGTTCTCACACCAGTCACATGACTGACTTGGAGTTTATTGTTTCAACCTAAACTCTGGGTGCCCCTATTTTCGACACGGGCAGCTAGTAGTTTTGGTTTTGCAGATTTATATTCACAGGATCCTGGTCTACAGCTGGAACGATATCCGAAAAGCTTTGTATCCGCATATCCCATTCTAGTTGTGTATTGTATTATTTTCCGCTGCGATGTATTTAAATGTAATTTAAATCTCTGATATTTCTGTGTAATATATTCATTTATACTCTGTATATTCTTGTAATCTGATGCATTGTTGTAATATACAATGAAATGTTCTTCCGTATGCGTTCTATTTTGTCGTGTTCTCAAACGATAGGGCGTTTCGAACGGCCTGGATCGGTTTAGCGACTGGTTCGGACCGAGCGGAATTCTTGTTCGTCACAGTTGGTATCAGAGCTTTGGTTTACAAAGCTCAGAGAACAAGGCACCTTAGAACCATACGAAAGAATTCATCAGATATTGGATTAGTAATATCCAATTAGAATGACTCGTTAGAGATAGGATCAGTAGTATCCTAGAACGGGTGTGAAGAGTATATTTTTCAAATGAAAACATTTTTGTTTTGAAAATTTAAATCAATCATTCGTATTTGATTATCTATTTATATTGATTTGGACAGTCCAGTATATATAGACTTTGCGTATACGTCTGATCCACCTGTATTTGAAGTTTTAATATACTGGATAGATAAAGAGTCACACTCTAGTCGCCCGGAGACGATTCTGATGATAGTCTAGACATCATCAGAATTGGTATTCGAGTTTCAAAGGTGTGATTTTCTATATATTTCCATTAGACTGGTGTGAGAACCAAAATTAGATAGGGCCTATTGTTGTGATTTGACATCAAAAAAAAATCTGATTTTTGTATATGTATCAAAATTATGAATTTGAAACTCTAATTCACTAATTGATTGATGTTTGTGTTGTATGTTTATTTGTTTGATAATTTTTAGCCATTTAGCCTAATTAAATCAAATATTGAACTGTATTGAAGATTGGTCGCATTTGCTTGCATATACATATATATCATTGAACAGGTCATAGCAAGGAGGCTAGAGCCAGAGAATAAAATTTGTTTGCCCGACAAATAGGTACATGTTTACTACATAATTTCCTGTTTTGTTTGGGTGATGATGATTTTGTGAGCCTATTGGCTAGCCGCTTGGCTTTTTCTTTTTCTTTTTGAGATCTGAAGGACCGGGGAAGATATTTGAAATTCCCCGATGCTCCCATTGCAGGGGAGGTTATGGCGAAATTTTTCGAAAATTTAGGGTGTTAGCCAAATTTTTGAAAATTTGGAAATTCTCAGAAACTGAAAAGTTGGAGAATGGAAGCCAGATCGAACGTAGGGTTGATTTATCAAACCACTTTCGACTTTGTTCCTTTTCGGGGACGAAAAGTTTTAAGTGGGGGAGATTGTAACAACCCGTAAAATGCGAGCCAGTTTGAAAATTTTATTTTTGCAATTTTAGCAAATTTTGATTATTTAAAATGAATTATTTTAAATAATATCGACGAGAAATTTATTTTGAATATAATTCGAACGTATATATTATACGCGTCGTCGTTAGAATATAAATATTTATATATAATTATAAATAGAATTGAAAATGGCGCGGTAGTTCGATAATTCGATTTCAAATTTCAATTGAATGTACCGGGTGCAAAACAATCCGGATTTTAGTGAAACCAAAAATAATGGAATCTAATAGTGAATATCTTTCCAACGAATCCGAAAAATCAAAAGTTCGTAGCGGGAATCAAAAGATATGTCCAGTTGAAAATTCTGAATAGTCGCTATGGAATTCAGGCCCTTAAAAATAGACGTTTTGCAATCGACCTCGGATTTCGACGAAACCAGTTTTGTTGGGTCCGGGATGTCGAATTATTGCTAGATTCCGAATTTCATAATTTTTCGAGTCAATATGTGGGCGTGGCGAAGGAAAACGCGTTTGACCAGTTTCAGTTGATTTTAATCGACTGGAAATTGGCCATTTTTCCAACGGTCTCAGAATTCGACGAAACTAGTTTTATTAGGACCGTATCGTCAATACGAAGCTAGAAAATATTTTTCTGGAATTTTTCAAGTTAGTGTGCGACCCGGGTAAATTGAAATGCGCGTTCAAATTCAATATATAGAGTTATATGTTGATTTTAACGAAAACTGTTCGAAGCAGTCAAATCAGCTTACGATACATATTCCATTGTGTTCGGAATGGGGGTAATACGCTAGGGACGACAGGCGGTGGGTCTCGTTTAGAGGCCGAAATAAAAGGTAACTCTTTGAAAAAAAAAATTAATTAAATTAAATATATAAGAGGGACAAAGCTAAGTCAAACCCTCATTACTCTCAGCCTATGGTCAACGCTCCATCGCGCCTCCTCTTTCAAAACTAACGGCCGATTTAGGTCAAGAAGAAATCCCTCAAATCCTCATAATCTGATTCGAATTAAACCCGACTTCAAACCCGAAAATGGAAGAGCTTCTTCCACGCTTCAGGATCCAACAACATTGATCGATTTTCATTTAGGGAACCACTCAGATTTTGCTCCCAAGGAACAGGCGTTCGGGTCCGTTTCGCCGCCGTTGCTGACGATCGAGTTCGCCAGTGTTGGGGGGCGCCGAGGGTTCTCTTGTAGCTGCTTCTCGTGGTGAAGACTGATCCTCCTCAGATGCCTCGTGGTGGCTGGAATCCCAAACCCTAGGCGATGAACGACTTTCGATTTCCCTGGGCTGATTTCAACGTGAAAGAGATGGTAACAAACCCTATTTTCTTGATGTATTTACTTTGTTTTAAAAGAGAAAATTTCATAATTTTCAAATAGAAATTTAAACTTGTTTTAAAATATAGAATCCATACTGTTTTGAAAATAAAAATAGCAATTCAAATCTGAAAATATATTGTTTTTAAAGCTGAAAATAAATTGTTTTTAAATCTGAAAATATAGGGTCTTTAAAATGAAAATATAAATAGAATTTGTAAAAGAATTTATTTTGAAAATACATATAGAATATAAATAGAATTTGAATTTGCAAAGTTTTAAAAATAGGGAAAAGTAGCGTATTTAGAATAAAAATAGCATAGAGATTTGAAAATAAAATAACATAGTTATTTGAAAATAAAAATAGCAGTGTTTTTAAGATTGAAATTTACAGTAATTTTAAAATAAGAAATTTATAGCGATGTTTTGAAAATAAAAATATGATTTTTATATGTTGAACTTCGAAATAAAAATATGATTTTTATATGTTGAACTTCGAAATAAAAATATGATTTTTATATGTTGAACTTCGAAATAAAAATATGATTTTTATATATTGAATAGCGAACTAAAAATATGATTTTTATATATTGAATAGCGAACTAAAAATTCGATTTTTATATATTGAATAGCGAACTAAAAATTCGATTTTTAAACTAAAAATTCGATTTTTATATATTGAATAGCGAACTAAAAAATTCGATTTTTATATATTGAATAGCGAACTAAAAATTCGATTTTTATATATTGAATAGCGAACTAAAAATTCGATTTTTATATATTGAATAGCGAACTAAAAATTCGATTTTTATATATTGAATAGCGAACTAAAAATTCGATTTTTATATATTGAACTTTGAAGTAAAAATTCGATTTTTATATATATAGTGACTACGGGCAACGAAGATGACGAAGAGGCGATAACGAAGAAGATTTCTATCAATGAAGTGCCGTGGAGCTTGGATAGCTATATGTGAGAATTTCTCACCTTTCAATTTCTTTTCTAGATATATTTATATACTAGGATGCAGACGGTGCTTAGTAGCACCCGACACCCGTCATCCACAGACCATGGATGGCTTGTTTGTTAAATTGTTTGGTTGTGTAGTTGGTTAGATTATTTGTTTTGAAATTGAATTGTTTGGTGAAATTAAGTGGATTGATTGATATGTGAATGGTGTGGGCCTTCACTAGACCGGGGATAAGGCTAGGCCTTGTCCCGTTTCTAGTATCGTGCTGTTATACCGCCGAAATTTTCTAAAATATGTTAGAAAATAAAAATATCATTTTATTGTGTAAATGAATTGAATAGAAATTCATAGGTTGAAATAAAATGTTTTAACGTTAAAAATATAATTTTTAACGTGAATGTGAATAAATGAATAGTTATAAACAAATCTGCCGATTTGTTTGTATATACACTGATTTGACTGATATTGATTGGGTTGATAAATTTCACACATCGCCCAACTGCACAAATAAAATCTGTGTTTGATTGTTTGAAACCCCACACGGGTGTTGGGATGAAATATGAATTTCACTCATCCTGATTGATTAAATATGTCGATCGATTGATTGACAGGCTGTTATAAGCGTTGAATATCTATATTTGATGCTTATACAGTGTAGTGCACTTTGGTTGATGGTTGATTATTTTCAATGCTATTATATACATGTGTTGTATGAAAATCCCTATAATTAATTTTATATGGTAATTGATTGGGCCTCATTCCAGTTTTGAAAAAAAAATATTTGAAATAGAATATTTGAAAATAAAGGAATATATGAAGCCATGTTGATTAGATTGACGCCATTTTGACGTGAACGATATTTATATCGATTTTAAACGATTTCGAAATGAATTGAATTGAAAA
This sequence comes from Allium sativum, assembly GCA_030737875.1. Taxonomy (NCBI): domain Eukaryota; kingdom Viridiplantae; phylum Streptophyta; class Magnoliopsida; order Asparagales; family Amaryllidaceae; genus Allium; species Allium sativum. The sequence goes on along the minus strand of CM060927.1, from coordinate 222,560,617 downwards.
CGATTTCGAAATGAATTGAATTGAAAACGATTTCGAAATGAATTGAATTGAAAACGATTTCGAAATGAATTGATATGAATTCAAATTGAATTGAAAACGAATTGAAATGAATTCAAATTGAATTGAAATTTGAATTGAATAGAAATGAATTTTAAAACGAATTTGTAAAGAAGAATTCAATTTTTGATTTGAATTGAAATGGAAGTTGAAAATGTTTTTGAAACGAATTCAAAACCATTTATATAATTTGTTTTAAATAGAAATCGACGAAATATATATTATATATATTATATATATAATATAATGGCCTGAATAGAACGCGCTGCGCCGCGGCAGTTCGTGAATTTCGACCATTTATTTCAAACGGACATTGCGGGAGATCCGACCGTCGGATTCTCCTAAAACCGGAACCGTTGGGTTCGTATCGAAAAGAGCTTTCTAACGAATATTAGAAATTTGAAATCTAACGGTTGGATTTGGGGTTACGTCCAAATCAAATTTGAAAAAGGTCGCTGTAAGTGCAGTTCGATGGCCATTGATGGAAATCGACTATACGGGCCTTGATAAAATTATTAAAAATAGTAATAATTTGTGTAAAATCATAAGAAATGATTTGTGAAGATTTGGGATGAAAAACTTCATGTTTGAAAAGATAAAAATAGATTTTTATCGAAATAAGCTAGTTTTGAACTAGAATGATAATTCTATTTGTTTTTAAGTAAATAAATTGAATTTGAAAAGGGTTTTAAAAATAACCAGAATTTCCAATGATTGCATTGGAGTGGATTTGAATCGAAATTGTCTTCGGAATATTTCGATGTTGGAATTCGTGATTATACAGAAGTTGTTATGGGAATTTGAAAGATATATATTTATATCGTTATTTCCAATACGACATTTGTTAGTCGTAGAATTCGATATTGAATATAAGCCGATATATTTTCTATTCAGAGCCTTGTATTGAATATCGAATGTGATTTGGGTTTGTCGTGAATGGTGACTTCACTAACACTGTTCTTGAACCCAGTTGAGAAAAGATTAAATCTTTTTATTTAGATTTAATGAAGTGTACTAATTAAATGATATTTAATTGGAATTGAAGTGATATTGATATTTGGGTTTATCGTGAACAGTGTTTTAAATAACACTCGTTCTTTAACCCAATAATTAATGGAATGTGATTTTGGGTTTATCGTGAACCGTGTTTTAAATGACACTGATTCTTTAACCCAGATAACGATTAAAACTAAGTGGAGTTTTAATGAATCTTTAATTAGATTGAAAAGATCGAGGATGGAGTATCACCAGTTTTACTCCAGCCGATAGTTAAATCTTTAATTAGATTTGAACGTGAAATGGTAATTGAATTACCGATAACACTGTGGTGTTAGATATGAAGTACTACCAGTTTTACTTCATGGGATGAATAGGTTGGGATTGGGAAATAAAATAAATGATTACTTCGGTGTGGTTCGCTAATCCCGACTAGTTTGAATTGATATTCAAAGGAGACTAAAGAATAAATTTAAAGAATTTATCTTGGATAAAATTAATGGGAACTTTTCCCAAAGTATAGGAATATTTGAATAAAAGAATATTCTGAATTGGAATGAGGCGTATGTTGTGTTTGTGTAACACTTTTATAATATATACGCGAGTTATTCAGAAAGACCGGGTTTATCCCATTCTGAATAACTGATTCGACGTGGTGTCGAAGATGAAGACGGTGGTCGAAGACCGGAAGTCTTCACGTCGTTTGGGTGATTACTGATGATCTTGATTGGGCTGTACACCCAAGAAGATGGAAACAGTTAGGGATCGTCCAGACGTACTTGGAGATCGATGGATATGCGGGGTACTAGGTGCCTCCGGTTTCGTTCAGACCCAGAACGGACTTGTAAATGGACTGTGTGTCTGACATTGGATTTTAGTCTGTGTGATTGATTTCTTTTAAATATATATCTGTTTGGCGGCGGAGAATTTATTCTCTTGCTTAACGCCCTTCTCTGAGACGTACGAGCTCAGGGGTTATATATTGATGGATATCAAACGCATGGAGTGAATGGCCTGTGTGGCATGCCTAAGTGGCAATTGGTCGAGGCTTCTGTTGAAAAGCAAAGTCTTGTGGTGATGATCAAAGCACGGCCTTTGTGGCGTAGCTTTGTGTAACATTTACCTCGCGAGTTTCACACCCGGTATGAACCAAAAACGGGAGACGGACGTCAGGGAGGGCATGCGTTTCTTTCTAGCTAGAAGTGGCGTCAGTGGTTTTACACGCCCTGACGAGTTTGACTTATGTGGTTGTTGCTGTTGCGAGGCGCCTCGGTTATATCGGTTTTGGCCGATGCATTCTGGCCGGCAGACGGACCAGACTTACACCCCATAGGGTGGGGGGACGTAGTGTTCAGGCATAATAATCCACATCGGTGGACCGGCCCTGAGGATCCAAGGGGCAGTTGCGGCTGTTCCTGAGACACGGGCTAGAGCGTCTCGAATCGGTTGAGGACTATCTTTTGCCTCGGTTCATAGATGGAAATCCAATTTCCAAATACGTGACTTTGCGGTTTTAGTTGTAATCCTATATATGGCGACATAGTGGGATGGGGCGCTCATGCCGCCTATGATTGATACTTATGATTTGAAGTTGTTTTATACGCTATGCACTTATAATAGTATCAAATGATTTGTTTTAACCGTATCAAGCATGTTTGGCTGTTATAAGGGAAAACCCTATCCTCGGCTGCGTTGCATTGTGTGATGGGACCTGGGTCTTATAACAGCTTCATTTTTCTTTATTTAGCATTGCGCTGTTTGTTTTATGCACTGGTATTCTTGGGAGGAAACCCGTTCCGTGTTATACGGCGTGGTCCTTTGATTTACCTAACTTTTAAAATAAAGAATAATAACTGTTTTAGTTCTCACACCAGTCACATGACTGACCTGGAGTTTATTGTTTCAACCTAAACTCTGGGTGCCCCTATTTTCGACACGGGCAGCTAGTAGTTTTGGTTTTGCAGATTTATATTCACAGGATCCTGGTCTACAGCTGGAACGATATCCGGAAAGCTTTGTATCCGCATATCCCATTCTAGTTGTGTATTGTATTATTTTCCGCTGCGATGTATTTAAATGTAATTTAAATCTCTGATATTTCTGTGTAATATATTCATTTATACTCTGTATATTCTTGTAATCTGATGCATTGTTGTAATATACAATGAAATGTTCTTCCGTATGCGTTCTATTTTGTCGTGTTCTCAAACGATAGGGCGTTTCGAACGGCCTGGATCGGTTTAGCGACTGGTTCGGACCGAGCGGAATTCCTGTTCGTCACAGGTTTGCACACCAACGCTTAATATACAAGCAATGTTGGATACCCTTGGATTACTATTATTATTATTGAAAATATAAGCACAAAAGAGAGTTACGCGAATTCAACTTAACACAACTTAGTTTTAAAGATTTGAAAAGCCAATATAAGTATTTTAAGTTCTCCACTTATTTAAACAAAGACTACAATATAGAATAGATTTCATGGCCATCACCTAAGAATCCCCCTATGTACCGGTCACACTATTATCCCTCAAAATTAAACTTTTCATTATATTTCTTATTCGATCTAAGTTGAGAGAGAAAAATACTGTCAACTGACTAAAAATTGTAAACTTGTTTCGTGGTATCACTCTAAAATAAGTCGTGTCTGTGTTTTTTTTTTTTTTTTTTTGAGATGAAGACTTGACTCCCCCACACTAGATTGAGACAGTGTCCCAACTGTCTAAGGTATGCAGACCAAAATGGAAGGGGAAAAATGAAAAATAAAAGAAAAAGAATGTGTACCACCTGAGTTCATGGTGAATGATCAGGCCCATGAAGATCGATAAGGTCATCGTCTTTGTATTGCTCGAATTCCAAAAATGGTTTCAGTCGTTGACTATTAACTTTGAAGACTTTTCCATCCTTAGGATTTTCAATTTCAACTGCTCCATGAGGATATTGTAATGACCCGCATTCTACGCATCGAAGGATTGTAAAATATTTATTTCTTTCACATACGAAGTCGTGTGGTCATGTAACTTTGGGAGAAGACTATTGGGGTCATTTCCGATGTTCATGATTTTTGCCGATTTTTAAATGACTGTTTTGCCCCTAGATGATCTTGTTTCAGCCATAACTTTTGACTAGAAAGAAATTTTGACATGAAACCACTTCCATTAGATTCGGATGATGGTTTACAATTCCGTAGAGTGGTCACATTAGCCAAACGGGCTCACCGTTTGGGAGATATGGCTGAAACAAGGTTTAGAAGGTGAAAAACAGCTTAACCGGGCCTAATTTGGGTGATTAGTGAGTGAGCCCATAACCCATTTTGGAATTAGGGTTATGGGGAGGCTGATAGGGTTAGGAAACTCAGTTCCTATCATTTTCCATCCACCACTTTTTGTTTCTTCAAGTTTAGCCATGGCCTCCACTCTCTTAAACACCCCAAATCCCCTTCGAATCGCTAATTAAGCCAAATCTACATCAAATCAAAGCGGATTAGCACAAGAATCAAGGTAGAGCTACTGTATTGCATTGGTATTTGCGCCCAAATAGAGATATTTTCAGATTTGGTATTTTATTTGTGGCTAAGGTGAGTTATTTGCAAAGTTCCTCACTAATTATGGTTAATTAAGGGTAATTAGTGTTGATTAGCGAATTTATACATCAATAAATTCTGAAAAAATATTTATAAAATTCGAAATGATGTTTTAACCTCTGTTATAAGTTTGGGTTAATTTGGTTAAGTTTTACTAATCCTATCATTAATTTTGCTTAAACATGCTTAAGGGAAAATTTGGGATTTTGGCTATGTTTAATCCGTTTTAACCGATCAAATCATTGTTTTGGTGTTTGTGGTTGATTATACATGTTGCTATGACTATATGGTATGCTTTGTGATTGTCTAAAATAGTTAGAGTGGTTGAAAACGTCGTCGAGTGGCATATAAACAATCGCTGGAAGCTGCAGGAAATTTACAGGGACCGGATCGGATCCCCCTACTCCCCACCGAATCGACCCGCTCGCAGATGAAACCCACGATCCGAACCACCTGGAAGCTCGTGACCTGATGGCCAAGGAGGATCACAAATCGGAGTACCCTATCTGAACCGAACTGCTCACACCAGAAGCCTCTGATCCGATCCGCCTCTCGTGAGCATGTGCCACTCCGACCCAACCCGAGTGGTCACTTCCGAACCGATCTTACCAGAAGAGGAGTACGACGAGCCAGATAGGACTCGATCCCTATAGTAGCCACGAGATGCCCTCACGAACTGAACCGATCCCAGGTTGATGAAGGAGCTCACAAATCGACCCGGAGGGTCACTCGCGATCTGGACTGAACGACCTTGGGGAGTACAATCCGAAGTGAAGAAAAAGGGAAAGACGAACCGATCCGGGGAAGAAGACCAAAACCCGAGATGCAAAGGTAGTCCAAATGGGAAGTTTGTACTTAGGATCCAGTTGGGAACCAACGAGTTAACTTCATGAGTTGGGGTTTGCTGCGGGACGTGTGCTAAGGGGTTGTCGATGTCTATGACTTTGGATCACTATGTATGGGAGGTACGTGGACGGATTCAGGGCCATAGTGGCCTAGGTACGACTAGTGGCCTATAGACCAATGAAGTGGTGTCATTAGAAAGGGTTTGGTCATGATCCCATGGGATAAGCTTGGTGGTAGCAGTAGTTGTACAAGTCGAACTTCGTCATTACCTCGATGGGTCTGGTGATCAAAGTGGTGGATATCGTATGCTTTACGCATTGAGTGAGAGACGTGAGGATGGTTGCCATGCTTGATTTGTTTGCCATCACTATGACATGCACACCCCCACCCTCGTACTCTTTACACCATATGTTAGTAGCACCTTAGAGTATTGTACAGTATGTAGTGCTAACTCTTTGGTTGCAGGTTCAGGTATGGTTTAGTATACCTGTTATTGTTCTATTTTGTTACTTATCGCTCATACCAGACTTTTGTCTGACCCAGAGTTTTATGTCTCTTTTTATTGCTCTGGGTGCTCCTAAACGAGCAGACTAGAGACAGGTTAGGTGGTATGCACGAGTAGCTATACCGGAGATGAGCAGGAGGCTCCCACGTATGATATATAGATATTCTCCCTGTGTTTTTGAAGGTCACTGCTTGGGCATTAGTAGTGTACCACCTTCTTTTACTTTCTTTTGCTTTAGAGACAGTTTTAAAGTTGTAATAATGATGTTGGATCATAAGCTGTATTTTGGACTTCCGCTGCTATGATGATGATGGTTTTAGTTTTCAGCTTACGCACGGTCTCGCTTGTTTTATGTCAAGTATGTTACTATTATATTTTATTCCATGCGCTGTGAGACATTCTACAGGTTTCTTTGTTAGTTCTTTCATCTTCTTTCCTTTCTTCGACGACCGTCCCGTGCTAGCGGACATGTGTACAGCGCATTTTCGGGGAAAATGTCGGTTAATGCGGGGCGGGTCGTCACACTTGGTATCAGAGCTCTAGGTTGCGTAGTTAACCTAGGGAAGTCATCAGGGAGAGATAATATGTATATGAGAGCGCGTATTTGTGATTGTTTTGGTTTTCAAAAGCTATATATATACTACTTGTGTGTCTAAGGATGAAGTCGCACTGCACTGGCACCACTATGGAGATGGTTAATCGTTTTCTCTGTGCAGATTGAACGATGAGCCGATACGCAAGGGGTACCGGTAGGGGAGCCAATAATGGGAATGTTGCTGAGATGAGGACAATGTTTACTGAACTCATGAGAGAGACGCTTAGGGATGTGTAGAGGGCAGCTCCCAATGCTAGTAATGGAGGTGGTCCAATAGTGCAGGCGCCTAGGGCCGATTTCGCCAAGATGAATAAGGATTATACTAGTCTTAGTAGGAAGCTGTTCCACAGAACGGAGTCGGCTACGGATGTTCAGGATTGGTTGGATAGCTGCGAGCGTATCTTCACAGACTTGGTATCGGGGATGCGATGAAGAGAAGGCTAGCATCCCGTCAGCTGCAAGGACGAGCAATGAATTGGTGGAATGCTATAAAGGCAGCTACTCCCGAGGATCAGATTACTTGGGATCAGTTTAAGGTTCGTTTTAGCGATAAGTTCATTCCAGCTGCTTAGAAGTCAGTGCTATTTAAGAAATTCTTAGAACTTAAGCAGAATGGCAGAGCTGTATCGGAGTATATTGCCGAATTTGACACTTTATCGAAATATGGGTTATCCGTAATAGATACTGCCGAGAAGAAGAATGAGAAGTTCATAACTGGCTTGGATGGATACTTGGGGGAAAGGCTTATTAACCATATCTATGAGATGTTTGAATCGATTGTTTGGAAAGCTTTAAGATCGGAAAGTCTTTACCCTAAGTCGAAGACTGAGGTCGCATCTGCGGAGGAGCCAAAACCACAAGCAAGCGGTGGAGGCAAGAGTGGTTCTCAGAATAAGAGGAAGCAGAACCAAGCTAGGGATGGCCAGAAGAAGAAGAAAGATGTTGAGTGCTTTAGTTTTGGCAAGAAGGGCCACTATGCTAGTAAATGTCGAGCAAAGCCAGCAGACAGGAAGTGCTTCAACTGTGGCCAAGTGGGACATCACAAGGAAAAGTGTCCGCAACCCCTAAAGAAAAGCAGATGGTGAAAGCATATGCCCTTAATGCTATTCCTTCTTCGTCGAATGCCCCAACTGTGGTGGAGAAGGGAAAGAATGTCATTATTCAAGGTATGCTTTCTGTTTATGATGTTCCTGTTAGAGTTTTGTTTGATACTAGAGCTTCCAATTCTTTTATATCTAGTGACATAGTAGATAGGTTGGGATTGGAGCCCGAGATCGTCAATAGACCTTTAGTGGTGACGAACCCGATTGGTGGTTCGACTAACCTTAGCATGATTTGTCGTAATGTGGTCTTATCGAGTCATGGATGCATGTTTGTTTGTGATTTCTTTGTTTTGGGCTTTACTGGGTTTGGCATTATTTTGGGAGTCGATTGGCTCCAAAGATACGGGGTGGTGGTAGACTGTGAGGGCTTTTTGGTGATAGCTAGAGCGAATGATGGGCGGAGGGTAGTGTTTGGTGGTCTACCTAGTGATGGGGTAGTGGCTAGTTTTCTAAATTCCCTCGACATCCCGCACGATGAGTTGTCAGGTTTTCCCGTGGTTGGCCAGTATCCGGACGTCTTCGAGGAAGTAACCGGACTTCCACCACACCGAGAGATTGAGTTCCGTATTGATTTGGTGAAAGATGCCAGATCTATAGTGATGCCACTTCGTCGTATGGCGCCAAGGGAGCAGCGAGAGCTCCGGGTGCAAGTAAGCGATCTTTTGAGGAAGGGATTTATCAGAAGAAGTGTTTCTGAGTGGGGAGCACCAGTTGTGTTTGCTACTAAGGCTGATGGTTCCCTTCGATTGTGTGTAGATTACCGCGAGTTGAACAAGGTGACGAGGAAGAATAAGTATCCTCTACCGCAGATAGATGATTTGTTTGATCAGTTGAGTGGCGCGAGAGTGTTCTCCCAGTTGGATCTCGTGATAGGTTTTCATCAGCTTAGAGTGGAGGCTGAGAGTATAGCTAAAACAGCATTTCGGACACCGTCTGGAATTTATGAGTGGTTGGTCATGCAATTCAGGTTGACCAATGCACCAGCATATTTTGTGGATCTTATGAATAGGGTATTCAGATATCAGTTGAATAAGTATGTTCTTGTGTTCGTGGACGATATACTTGTTTATTCAAAAATAGAGGAAGAACACAAGGAATATTTGAGGATAGTGATGGAGGTGTTGAGAAAACACCAATTGAAAGCAAAGTTTTCTAAGTGCCACTTCTGGAGGAGGGAAGTGAGATTCTTGGGCCATGTTGTTTCAGAGAATGGTATTGTCGTGGATCCTGTGAAGGTGGATACTGTACAAGATTGGTCTACGCCCAAGAATGCAACGGACATGAGAAGTTTCTTGGAATTAGCTGGATACTATCGTAAGTTTATCCAAGGCTTCTCCAAGATAGCAGCACCGTTGACTCAGTTGACCAAAAAGAATCAAGCTTTCGTCTGGGACGAAAAGTGCGAGAATGCATTCAAGAGTCTAAAGGACAAGTTGACATGTGCACCAGTGTTAGTCATTCCTAAGGGGAATGAAGAGATGACAGTATACACGGATGCATGTGGTACCAGACTAGGTGTTGTACTGATGCAAGGAGGTAGGGTTGTGGCTTATGCAAGTCGGCAGTTGAAACCGCACGATAAAAGATACCCTATCCATGACTTGGAATTAGTAGCGATCGTGTTCGCATTGAAGATATGGAGACATGATCTCTTGGGAGAAAGATTTGAGTTGTTTAACGATCATAAATCGTTAAATTATCTCTTCTCTCAGAAGGACCTAAATCTACGACAACAAAGATGGTTAGAATTCTTAGCTTCTTATGATTTCGATATCGCATACACACCAGGAAAGGGCAATGTGGTAGCTGATGCATTGAGTAGAAGACATGCCAGTTTAGGGGCTATGTTTCTAGAACGGAAACAACTAGAGTACATCGCTGGGTATGATTTCAGACCAAAGTGCGAATTGGATCCAGAAATGTTAGCAAATTTGACGATCAGACCCACTTTGATTGAGCAGATTGGTTCCAATCAGAGGGACGATCCTAACCTGTTGGAAATAATCTCAAAGTTAAAGATGGGAATCAACAGAGAGATGAACAAGTTTGGGCTTGATCGAGATGGATGGCTTAGAAAGAATGGAAGACTTGTTGTGCCTAATGTCAATGGATTAAGAGATGAAGCGCTTAGAGAATGTCATCACTCAAAACTGACTATACACCCCGGTGGTAACAAAATGTACCGAGACATGAAGCAGACCAACTACTGGGAAGGGATGAAAAGAGACGTTGGGAAGTTTATATCCAAATGCATGAATTGCCAGCTAGTTAAAGCTGAGCAAAAGAAGCCTAGTGGTTTGCTGCAACCATTAGAAATTCCAGAATGGAAATGGGAACAAGTCTCGATCGATTTCATTGATGGGTTACCAAGGACTAGGTCAGGCCATGATAGCATTTGGGTGATTGTGGACCGATTGACCAAGAGTGCAAGATTTATACCCGTCAAGTCGAATAGAACGGCAGCTAAGTTAGATGAACTATATGTAAAGTGGGTAGTGAGATTTCATGGAATACCCAAAGGCATTGTGAGTGACCGAGATCCGTTGTTCACTAGTGGATTTTGGAAGAGCTTACAAGAGGCGTTAGGATCATAATTAAATCTCAGTACCGCGTATCATCCTCAAACCGACGGACAGACAGAGAGGGTGAATCGAGTATTAGAAGATCTCTTAAGAGCTTGCATATTAGACTTTGGTGGATCATGGGATGACCATTTACATCTAGTAGAGTTTGCATATAATAATAGTTATCAATCCAGTATTGGTATGGCTCCATTTGAAGCTTTGTATGGAAGACCGTGCAACTCATCGTCGTGCTGGTTAGAAACGGGTGAGAAGTTTGTGCTTGGACCAGATGTGATAAGAGAAACTTCAGCTAAGATTAAGGTTATCCAACAGTGAATGAAGGCTGCCCAAGATAGGCAGAAAAGTTATGCTGATAAGAGAAGAAGGGAATTAAAGTTCTCCATTGGCGACTTGGTGTTTGTCAAGATTTCTCCATTGAAGAGCGTGATACGATTTGGCAGGAGAGGCAAGTTAGCACCAAGATTTGTTGGTCCATTCCCAGTTCTTGAGAAAATTGGGAATTTGGCATATAAAGTTGAATTACTAGACAAGATGGCAGGAGTTCATAACGTATTTCATGTTTCCCAACTAAGGAAATTCGTGCACGACCCCGATGTGACTATTTCACCTGATCAGTTGGATGATATCGACGTAGAACCCGAGGCGGTTGGGAACCGCAGGCCTATGCGTGTTGTTGGGAATGATACGAAATAGCTTCGAAGGAAGGCAATGAAATTAGTCAAAATTCGGTGGGGCGAGAATGAGAATGACTGTACTTGGGAGCTAGAGGAGAGCATTAGGAAGACATATCTAGAACTCTTTGCCTGGTAAGATTACAGTTTTGATTTAGTCTTTCTGCATGCTAGGATAGGTTTGTTTTGTTTGTTTTACATGTTTAATTGTTGTATATGGCTGGTAGGCATGCGGGATCCTTTGTATGTTTTGGGTTAAGGAATTTCGTGGATGAAATTTCTTAAGAGGGGAAGAGCGTAACGACCCGCATTCTACACATCGAAGGATCGTAGAATATTTATTTCTTTCACATACGAAGTCGTACGGTCATGTAACTTTGGGAGACAATTATTGGGGTCATTTCCCATGTTCATGATTTTTGCCAATTTTTAAATGACCGTTTTGCACCTAGTTGATCTTGTTTCAGCCATAACTTTTGACTGGAAAGGAATTTGGCCTGAAACCACTTCCATTAGATTTGGATGATGGTTTACAATTTCGTAGAGTGGTCACATTAGCCAAACAGGCTCACCGTTTGGGAGATATGGCTGAAACAAGGTTTAGAAGGTGAAAAACATCTTAACCGAGCCTAATTTGGGTGATTAATGAGTGGGCCCATAACCCATTTCGGAATTAGGGTTATGCGGAGGCTGATAGGGTTAGGAAATTCAGTTCCTATCATTTTTCAGCCGCCACTTTTTGTTTCTTCAAGTTTAGCCATAGCCTTCACTTTCTAAAACACCCCAAATCACCTTCTAATCGCTAATTAAGCCAAATCTACATCAAATCAAAGCGGATTAGCACAAGAATTGAGGTAGAGCTGCCGTGTTGCATTGGTATTCGCGCCCAAACAAAGATATTTTCAGATTTGGTATTTTATTTGTGGCTAAGGTGAGTGATTTGCAAAGTTTCTCACTAATTATGGTTAGTTAAGGGTAATTAGTGTTGATTAGCGAATTTATACATTAATAAATTCTGGAAAAATATTTATAAAATTCGAAATGATGTTTTAGACCTCTGTTAGAAGTTTGGGTTAATTTGGTTAAGTTTTACTAATCCTATCATTAGTTTTGCTTAAACATGCTTAAGGAAAAATATGGGATTTTGGTTATGTTTAATCCGTTTTAACCGATCAAATTATTGTTTTGGTGTTTGTGGTGGATTATACATGTTGCTATGACTGTTTGGTATGCTTTGTGATTGTCTAAAATAGTTAGAGTGATCGAAAACGCTGTTGAGTGGCGTATAAACAATCGCTGGAAGCTTCAGGAATTTTACAGGGACTGGATCAGATCCCCCTACTCCACACCGAACCGACCTGCTCGCAGATGATACCCACGATCCGAACCGCCTGGAAGCTCGTGAACTGATGGCCAAGGAGGATCACAAATCGGAGTACCCTATCTAAACCGAACCACTCACACCAGAAGCCTCCGATCCGATCCGCCTCTCGTGAGCATGTTCTACTCCGACCCGACCCGAGTGGTCACTTCCGAACTGATCTGACCAGAAGAGGAGTACGACGAGCCAGATAGGACTCGATCCCAATAGTAGCCACGAGATGCGCGCACAAACCGAACCGATCCCAGGTTGATGAAGGAGCTCACGAACCGACCCAGAGGGTCACTCGCGATCCGAACTTAACGACCTTGGGGAGTACAATCCGAAGTGAAGAAAAAGGGAAATCCGAACCGATCCGGGGAAGAAGACCAAAACCCGAGATGCAAAGGTAGTCCAAATGGGAAGTTTGTACTTAGGATCCAGTTGGGAACCAACGAGTTAACTTCATGAGTTGGGCTTTGCTGCGGGACATGTGCTAAGGGGTTGTCGATGTCTATGACTTTGGATCACTATGTATGGGAGGTACGTGGACGGATTCAGGGCCATAGTGGCCTAGGTACGACTAGTTGCCTATAGACCAATGAAGTGGGGTCATTTGAAAGGGTTTGGTCATGATCCCATGGGATAAGCTTGGTGGTAGAAGTAGTTGTACAAGTCGAACTTCGTCATTACCTTGATGGGTCTGGTGATCAAAGTGGTGGATATCGTATGCTTTACGCACTGAGTGAGAGACGTGAGGATGGTTGCCATGCTTGATTTGTTTGCCATCACTATGACATGCACACCCCCACCCCCATACTCTTTAAACCATATGTTAGTAGCACCTTAGAATATTGTACAGTACGTAGTGCTAACTCTTTGGTTGTAGGTCCAGGTTCAGGTATTGTTTAGTATACCTGTTATTGTTCTGTTTTGTTGGTTATCGCTCATACCAGACTTTTGTCTGACCCAGAGTTTTATGTCTCTTCTTTTTACTCTGGGTGCTCCTAAACGAGCACACTAGAGACAGGTTAGGTGGTATGCACGAGTAGCTGTACCGGAGACGAGCAGAAGGCTCTCACGTATGATATATAGATATTCTCCCTGTGTTGTTGAAGGTCAATGCTTGGGCATTAGTAGTGTACCACCTTCTTTTACTTTCTTTTGCTTTAGAAACAGTTTTAAAGTTGAAATAATGATGTTGGATCATAAGCCGTATTTTGGATTTCCGCTGCTATGATGATGATGGTTTTAGTTTTCAGCTTATGCGATGTCTCGCCTGTTTTTTGTCAAGTATGTTACTATTATATTTTATTCCATGCACTGTGAGACATTCTACATGTTTCTTTGTTAGTTCTTTCATCTTCTTTCCTTTCTTCGATAACTGTCCCGTGCTAGCGGACATGTGTACAGCGCATTTTCGTAGGAAATGTCGGTTAATGCGGGCGGGTCGTCATAGATATACTGTTTTCACAACATAAGGTCTAGTCCATTGAGATAGAGATTTCCTGGAAACAAGTGAAGTCTAGAGTCTTACAAGAGAACCTTTTGTCCTACATTGAATTCCTTACGAAGTATTTTCTTGTCGTGTTGGGCTTTGGTTCTTTCTTTAAAGATTTTCGCATTTTCATATGTTTCATTTATTAATTCCTTTAGTTCTGAAATCTGTAACTTCCTATGTGAGCTGGCCTTCTCTAAGTCAAAATTCAAAAGTTTAATTCCCCATAGAGCACGATGCTCTAATTCAAGAGGTAAATGACAAGCCTTCCCAAAGACTAACCGATATGGTGACATTCCTAGATTGGTTTTGTAAGCAGTGCGAAATGCCCAAAGTGCATCAATCAGTTTTAAGGACCAATCTTTTCTATTAGAATTCACGGTTTTCTCAAGAATTTGTTTGGTTTGTCTATTGGAAACTTCTACTTGTCTACTAGTTTGTGGATGGTAAGGGGTCGATAGCTTGTGTGCGATTGAGTATTTCTTGAGCAAGGATTCAAAAGCACGATTACAGAAGTGAGTGCCATTATCGTTAATGATAGCTCGAGGTGTGCCAAAGCATGAAAAGATGTTTTCTTTGAGGAATTTGATAACAATCTTGTTATCATTGGTTTTGGTCAGGATGGCTTCAACCCATTTTGAGACATAGTCTACCGCAAGCAAGATGTAAAGATTCCCAAATGAGTTTGGGAATGGTCCCATGAAATCGATGCCCCAAACATCGAATAACTCAATCACTAAAATTGGGTTGAGACGCATCATGTTTCGCTTAGTGATTCGACCCGTTCTTTGACATCGATCGCATTTAGAGCAAATTCGAAAGCATCACGGAAGAGTGTGGGCCAATAAAAACTGCTTTGAAATACTTTTGCAACAATTTTTCTTGCTCCAAAATGACCGCCACAAGCATGGTCATGTGAGAAAGAGAGAATACTCTGGTTTTCATGATCGGGTACACACCTTTGAATGATTTGGTCTGGGCAATATTTGAAAAGATTTGGGTCGTCCCAATAGAAGCTTCGAACATTAAAGAGAAAATTTTGCCTATCTTGTTTCGACCATTCAGCGGGTGTTTGTTGCGTGACAAGATAATTCACAATGTCAGCGTACCAAGGGGTGTTAGAGTTTGAAAGGATTTGTTCATCGAGAAAATAGTCATCGATTTGGGTGTCATCAACATTTTCATGCACAATTCAAGAGAGATGATCAGCTATAACATTTTCTGAACCCTTTTTATCTCGTATTTCTATGTCGAATCCTTGAAGAAGAAGGATCCAACGGATAAAGCGGGCCTTGGCATCCTTTTTAGAAAGCAAATATCGTAAGGCAACATGGTCAGTGTAAACTGTGACTTTGGATCCTATAAGATATGGTCTGAATTTCTCATGAGCGAAGACAACTGCCAAAAATTCCTTTTCAGTAGTTGAGTAATTCATTTGGGTCTCATTTAAGGTTTTGCTAGCATAATAAATGACTCGAGGAAGTTTATCGATTCGCTGACCCAAGATGGCTCCAATCGCAAAATCAGAAGCATCACACAAAGTTCGAAGGGTTGACATCTTTGGCAAGTAAGTTCGAGAGAGGTTTTGAAATTTTCGAGAAATCCTTAATGAATCTTCTATAGAATCCCGCATG
The DNA here is from genome assembly GCA_030737875.1 of Allium sativum. NCBI lineage: Eukaryota > Viridiplantae > Streptophyta > Magnoliopsida > Asparagales > Amaryllidaceae > Allium > Allium sativum. The sequence continues at coordinate 222,545,184 of CM060927.1, read as the reverse complement.
GCCAAGAAATGAACGAACTTCCTTAACAGACTCAAGAGAGGGTAGATTAGCAATCAAATCAATTTTGGATTTATCGACTTCAAGGACATCTTTTGAGACGACATGACTTAGAATTATCCCTCTTTTTACCATGAAATGACATTTTTCCCAATTAAGCACAAGTGATTTCTCCTTACAACATTTTAGGACGAGTTCTAAATGAGTAAGACACTGGGAAAAAGATGACCCGTAGATTGAAAAATCATCCATAAGTATTTCCAAGAATTCTTCCACCATATCAGAGAAAATTCTCATCATACACCTTTGGAAAGTCGCGGGGGCATTACAAAGACAAAAGGCATGCGACGATAAGCAAAAGTTCCAAAGGGACAAGTAAAGGTGGTCTTATGTTGATCTTCTAAAGCAATAGGAATTTGGTTATTGCCAGAGTATCCATTGAGAAAACAATAATATTCATGTCCAGCTAAGCGTTCGAGCATTTGGTCAATAAAAGGCAAGGGAAAATGGTCTTTTCGTGTGGCTGAGTTGAGCTTTTGATAGTCAATACACACATGCCATTTTGTTTTGATTTTTGTTGGGATGAGCTCATTACTTTCATTTTTGGTCACTGTGACTCCCAATTTCTTTGGTACAACTTGTACCGGAATCACCCAAGTACTATCAGAGATGGGATATATGATGTTATTGTCTAGACATTTGATTATCTCCTCCTTGACCACTTCTCTCATGTTTGGGTTTAATCGCCTTTGAGCCTCACGGGTGGGTTTAGCCTCATCAACTAAATGTATGTGATGTTCCACAATTGATGGGCTAATTCCTTTTATATCGCTCAGTTCCCACCCCAAAGCATCTTTATTTTCCCGCAAAATTTCTAAGAGCTTTTCTTCTTGGTCCTCAGTAAGATCAGAGGCCAAGATTACGGGAAAAGTTTCTGAGGAGTCTAAGTATGCATACTTAAGGGCTTGTGGCAAGGGTTTGAGGTCTAACTTAGGATGTTCTTGAAGGGTGGGAGAATAGTGGTAGGTGATGCGTGATTCTATAGCAATGGTCCGAGAGGACTATTGTGATTTTATGGTGGTGCTGAGTCAATGTGGTTTGTGGAGATTGTCTGAAGTAGTGCGGTTTGCTCCGATGTGATGAAGAAAGAGTCGATTGATTTTGGTGGTCGTTGTTTGCTTTCACCTGTGGTTGAAGTGTGGATATGACTGATGTGTTGGTAAAGGTACCAAATTCTTGGATTTGCGATGTGGTAAGAAAGGCAATTATGTCTAGTGGTTGAGTAGAGAAGGAACTGTGACGTAATTTGGTTTCGGTTTTAGGACAGCGTGACGAGAAGGTGGAATTTTGTTTTGATCTGGGTATTGTGGTAGGAGAGGTGATGATCAGATGGATGAAAGGGGACTTCAACTGTGTTTGGTTTGAAGAATACTTGTTGTAGGTGGTGAAGATGGTGGATATGAATAAGTAGCGAGGATATGTAGATAGAGTATTTGCATGAGAAGACAATGGAACTTGTGGTGATGTGGCGATTGGTTTGTCTGTGTTTGATGGTGGTTGAGGATTTTAGCGATGATTTTGGTAGTGCATTAGTGAAAGTTAGGTGATGAGGCTCGGTCCGTAGGTACGAACTTGGACAGTGAATTTTTATGAAGGAATTCGATGAGGATGGTTCAATGAAGAGGTTGTTTGTAGAAATTGGATTGATGGTAGGAGGAAGAAGAGTTCTCGTATGGGTTGGTGCAGAAATTGGCTTTTTGAAATTTGTGAACAGAATGCACTAAATAGAAAGAAAAAAGTTAGAAAAAAGGAAATTGTTGTAAACAAAAAAAGTTTTGAAAATTGAAAAGGCAGAAAGGAATAAATAGGGAATTGTAAAAGGAAATAAAAATGAAAGGGGAAGGAATAAATTGAAAAGAAAAGGAAAGAAAATCAAGGGAATTTGGCAATTAATTTTTGTTTTCTCTTGTTAGGAAGATTATGGTATCATAGAATAATACCAAATCAAACAAATCAAGAATTTTCTTCTATATATATATATATATATATATATATATATAAACACACAAATAAGCAAAAGGAAAAATAAATTAAAATAAAAACTAACACGAATCGGAAATTGAATAAGTAATAAAATTTAGTCGTTACCTCCCCGGCAACGGCGCCAAAACTTGATCGACGCTTTCCTATGAACTAGGAAAACGCAAAATTTTAAAATAAATTCTGCAAGCGCACAGGTCGCATAATATGTAGGTTGAATCATAGGGAGATGTTTTAAATCTTATTATTTATTTATTCTTAGGCGAGTTAGACAAAATCTGGAGATGTTTTTGAATCAATGCTATTGAATTTGCTATGGATCCGAATCTAATCAGATCAATGTCAAATTCAACAACTGAAAAGAAAGGAACCAATTACTAGAAAAAGAAAATAACAACTAGAACAATAGCGGAAAATTAAAAGTAGAATTGTCGTTGAATCTAATCAAACAGTCAATCACTAACATGCAGTAATAAAAGAAAATAACAATATGTGTTCTACCAAAACTAATTGCGTAGACACACAAATTGTTATGAAAGAAAAAGACAATCAACTAAAATGAAGAAGAACTTTGTTATTCATAAACGAGAATGCAGAATTAAAAAAATGGCATGAACATTTACAATGAGTACAACGTATATTTATAGGTGGGATAGGCTAAACCCTAATAAGATCTATGAATAAATGGGCCTCTTTTCCTAAGAATTCTTATCATATCTCATGCCTTTCTTGACCGAGCTTGTTTGGAAATAATCTTTAAGAATATTTGAGCATATCATGGTGAATATCTTCCATATCTTCCAAATCTTCCATGTGGCTAATTGATTGACAAAAGATTTTCATGTGATTAATTCTTCCAAACATGGACTCTTATTAGACTCCAAAAGTGCATAAGATAAAATCTTCAAATCTTCCATATGGCTAATTGATTGGTAATCAGATTGTATGTAATTAATTCTTCCAAACATGGACTCTTATTAGACTCCAAAAGCACATGAGATAAAATCTTCGAAGTTGATCCTTTTTTGTGTAATATCTTGCTTTTTGGCGTGCATGAGGATTGATGAATGACCCGTGAAAATATACAAAAAATGCCGAATGTAAAATTTATTTATTTACAATAAAGATAAGATAAAAATTAACACTTTTACATGTTAATCACGTATTAAATTAAATTAGATGTTGAATGGTTGTTATTCGTTGAACGTTATCAGTAAATTTATTGTTTATCATCATCATATGAACTGTTGAACCCAATTTTGGATTATTGAATTGGTTATTGATTGTTAAACTCAAATTCAACACTTTTTGGGTTATTAACCAATGGGTGATATTGATTAAGGAATTTATAGCAGATGGCCAAAATACAAACTGTTTTATAAAGATTGGTTTGTCGTCAGGAAAATCGATAAGATTGAAGTTATAAAAAAAATTATAACTGAATAAAGATTTTTAAATAAATTATTTTAAATGGAGTTTATAAAATGGGAGTAAACCAATCTTATTTATATATTTTTTGCTTAACCACCAACCACTATTTTGCAACAAAATTGGCCGTATGCGAAGCACGTGCCTCATCATAATTGCTAATAAAGCTTAGATTGTTATGCAAGTGAGCAAGGATTAATGTAACGTTGTATAACTGAGACCAATTGTTTTAAGAAACAATTAAACTGGAATTATTTTGAAATTGATAATTATTTATTCAATAATAATCGAGGAAAATGAGATTTATGTAAATTAATAATGTTATTTATTAATTTAAAAGAAGAGTTAGAGTTGATCAATGGGTTAATCATGTTTAAAATTTTAGCAAGCCAACTGTTTTAACGGAAATTGGTTATTAAATTAAATTTATTTGTGCCGATTAATCTAATGGAATAATTTTGCAAATGGTGTTTAACTTAATACGAATTAAAAAGGAAATCGAATATTTATTCCAGTTAATGATAAAATAAATTAATAATAATTTAAAGAAATTTATTCTTAAATGAAGTTCATTTAATCAAATAATCAAAGTTAGAAATGAAATATAATTGAATCTTCAAAGTGAGTTTATGAACGGATTTATATTTAAACCGATTTGTTAAATGAAGTTATAAAATGATTTTAAGTGGATACAATAAGCTTAAATATATGTTAATTAATATTTGAATGAAGTAAAGGAAATTGAGATGGAAAAGAGTTTTATATTAAACTAGAGTTGTGTGAATGAGTTTACAAAAGAGATGGAAAGTAAAAGTGTTAATTTTAAATTAACGTCACTTAATAATGACATTAAGTAAAATGGATGGATTTTGGAATAAAATTTATCGGAGGAAATGATTGAAAGGTCTAGGAAAGGATTCTCGTAATGGGATTTGGTAAAAGATCGAGTAATAGGATTTTTAATAAAATTTGTATAATGAAACAAACATTTTAAAGAAGCTGCGGTGTAAAAGTTGATATTTTATTTACCAATTCCTAAATCAATGAATTTAGTAATGATAGTATATTTTAAATGGAGATTTCAAAAGTAAGAAGGTTTCTAAAACCGTATGTTAAATAAATAGTGAAATGGTAATTGTTGGTATTATAAGGAATATGGGGATTTGAATTACAATTCATATCTATCTTAAGATAAGAATATTGTTGATCAAGGTCTGAGAGACAATTTAAATACCCCAACTTGAACGACTTCAGGATTATCGGAGGATGAAATTAGTTTTAATAGTGAAAGTGCTAGTAATTTATTTAGGGAAATAAACGTGTAATGTTATGTGAAGAATATGGATATATATAATGGGATTTCGAAATAAAAAGAAATAAAAAGGGGCTTAAGAGTATGGAACGATATTTCCATAATAAAAGTGATAAAAAGGGATTTGTGAAAATATAATGATATTTTCAAAAGTAAGGTGATGAGACGTAGAATGAGGATAAATAACGATCATTTTGTTTCTTATAACAAAAACAAAGAAGATTTGGTAACGATTGTTTTACGATGATAAGTTTAATCGATCTCCCAATTATAGATAATAAGTGACGTGATAGAAAATGTTTTGAAGTAGTTGTTAACGTGAGTTTGAATATGGTTTGAAGATATTTTTCCAAGTATATATATAAAATGATTTGAGAATATTAAAATATTAAAACTAATACATTATTTTTGGTATTACAACCAATATATTATTTTTAAAGGCCAAGTGACGCTGTGTACTGAACTAATGGATCTATTTTATTTTTATGGTTGTTTATTTTGATAGTTAAATAACGGACTATTAAAATCATGCCAAAGCGCTGTTGGTACGAAAAGGTCGGGATCGAATTTATATTCGAAAACCATTCTGAACTAGCAAATACAACACGGTGGAAGATACTGATCAAGATGGATCAATTGAAGACCATAAATCATCATGAGCGGAAGAGCTATTGTTAAATACCTCTGGGTGATCCCTAGAGTTAACAATGATTCTTTCGTGATTGGAATCTACGGATTGCAAGGACTACTCGCTATTGATCTATAGGGTGATACCTAGGATGTGGTAGGAGGGTGCCTTCAGTTTGTTCAGTCCCAGGACAACTTGTATGGATGGATGTCTGACAGTGTATTTCCAAAGGGGTCACATACATTGATTTCTTCAAACGTATTTTTGTTGATGGCAGAGAGGGCCATACACCTTCTCTTAGCTAAACCACAGAGTAATTTTGTGGATGTCAATTAGTGATATATGGCGGATTTGATGATGTGACATTCAAAGAAAATGGTGGCCAGATGTTCTAGATATAAATTCTAACCTCAAGCCTCATCAACCAGAAAATGACAAAAATCGGGCAAGCAGCATGGCTATGTGGGTCGCTCCCATTAGGGTGTATAATCACCCATCCAGAGAAATTTCATCTCCTTCTTTAATCTATTTCGATGTTGTCCCTTTCGGTAAACGGTGGTTTGAGCCCAACCGTTGGTAATATACATTCGATACACCCAAGCGAAATGAGTGGTCGGTCATGTGTGGGTCCGGTTGTAAGACGTTCTTGTTGAACCCAGTATATTCCCCTCTAGAGATACACTATCGGCAGGTGGTTCCATGCCTTGTCATAGTCGGAATCCAATCTCCAATAAGCGCCCGCGGCTTTGTTTGTATACTATATGTGGAGCGTTAGATACAAGCATTCCGCTAGATTATATTTATTTGTATCTAGACACTATAATAATATCAGAAAAATATATTGATTTCAAAATGTTTTGGGTTATCATAAGGTAAAAACCGTCCGTATTTATGTATGGATTTGGTCTTATGATTATCCTTTTCTTTTGAAAAAATTTTAGAACTTTAAAATCAAGTTGGATTACTCCCCTTAAAACTTTGCGAGTTTATCACACTCTGGTTCACCAGACTGACCCAGTATTTGTTATGCTCGGGTTAGACCAGGTTGTACAGGTTCAGGTTATCAGATGTTGTGAAGTCCAAAGACGTGCTGAAGGAGTTCAGACGTATGATATACTGTTATTATTCCGATGTGTGTTATGTATATGAGGACAGGCTGTTATAACTGTCTAGATGTATTTATATGCTCTGATGTTGTAAGTATTATTTCAAGCTCCCAATAATAGTTATTTCACATTATATTTTGTTCCGTTGTGATGTGAGACTCTGATTCTATGTTGATTCTTATTCTTCTTCTTCTATTCTAATATTTCTTCCTTTCTTACCTCATCCTCTTATTTCTTTCTCCTAGCTTCCTGGATTTTCGATCCTTGAGTTGAACACGAAATGTATAAATATCTGGATTCGAGTGTCGAAATTTTTGGGACTCTACAGTTGGTATCAGCGAAATGGTTTAGGAATAACCTTGGCTCGGTGGTGTAACTCGATAGAGATTGGGTTAGTAATACCCTAGATCAAGATTGAGTGTATATATATGAGAGAGCGTATTTGTAAATTTTATATACAAATGTTTTGTATTGTGTTGTTTATCAGTTCAAATAGAACTGACAATTGATCAATATTGTTTTGTAAAGGGGGGAAATAAAATAATTTTACCTAAATTATATTTTATGTAAGGAAATAATTTTATCAATTTAGTGATATATTGGTGTGTTTGATTGATTTGAATGAATTTAAGTGGGATATTAAATTTTAATGGTTTAATATAACTGGAAGAATTTGTGAATATAAATGTTAATATGGAAACTGAATCAGAATTTAACTTAAAATAAGTTAAATGAAGTAAGGAATTAATTATGGAATGATTGAGTTATGTTGTTTGATTGTTTATTGGATGATCATATGGTTGAATAATAAAATTCCACAATAGATAAATGAATTGAAAACTAAGAGATAATATTTAATATAATGAATAAAATCAATATGAAATAAAACTGATGTAATGTAACCATATATCTGTTATTGGCGTTGGATATTGAGTTAACTGCAGGATTTGGAAGAGAAGAAAGAGCTGTTAGCTTATTTGCTTCGGATTTGAGTATTGGTTGCTTGACAAACAGGTAAACCTTGATTATATTGACTTGGTGATTGATTTTATACCCCTGAGTTGGGTAGCCTCTTGGCTTTGATTTCCTTTTGAGCAAAGTGAGGACCGACGTGGGAATTGTAGTTGTTTGGATCTAATAGTACAAAGGAGGTGCTAGCGATTTTTTTCGATTTTTTTTAAGGCTTAGAATATTTCTATAATATTTTAAAATAATTATTTTTGAAAAAATTGCGTTTGGAGCATTCTTCTTACTTAGCAATTTTGGGGATGAAACTCTTTTAAGGGGGAAGAAAGTAACGACCCGGATTTTTCTGCTATTTAAATCTGAATATTTAAACTTGTTTTAAATATTGTATTCAGAATATTAATAGATTTAAGATTGAATTCATCGATAAAACGACGATTAAATATTTAATTTATATTTGAATTATTAATGAACTTATAATTGCACAGTAGTTCGTAATATTAAGTTTTGAACTTCAATTGAATGTACAGGATCCGATATAAGTCGAAATTTTGTGAAACAAGAAACGTTAGAACCGGATTGATTAGAACTTTCTAACAGAAGAGAAAAATCGAGATTTCATCTTATATATTGTAAGTTATGTCCAAATAAAATTTTAAAATAGTCGCAATGATTTCAATTATAAACGATAATTGTTTATTTAATAAATTTAATAGGAAATTGAATAGACTCTGAATATCGTTAAGCTTGAAAATGTTAATATTTAGTTATATTTGGAATTGTATATTATTCTATTCGGATACGTAGTATAATAATAGTTTATTTATATTTGATTTAATAATTTTATAATTTATTTATATTTTTATGGTATTATATAAGCCGTAAATATATATATTTTTCAAACAAAACCTCCGTTTTTGACAAAACGAATTTTGTTGGAATACATATGATTGATTATTACTATATTTCTAATTTGGAGCCAATCGGAGTTGTTTTATCAGTGCTTGCAATTTAAAGGTGAACCGATAAATTAAAATAACGATGTTATGCAAACAAAGTCCATTTTCAATAGAATTAATTTCATTGGGTCTGTAATGTCAAGACGTAGCAGGATGCCCGTTTTCATTGCATTCGGAGATTGTGTATAACGACACGTGTATTGAATGCTCAGTGTATATATGTGACGACCCCAAACTCCCGTGTAACGAAAGTGAGGAAAATCGTATGGAATATAACATAACTAGAACAATAGCAGATCTCAGAGTATAGCAGAACATATAAATCATTGCAGCGGAAAGAAATGTCATCACCAACATCATCACTGAAACATCAGAGTATGCAGCACAGAATTACACTTAACAAAATAGATGTCTCAAAGAAAAGAAATAGAGTCTCAATCTCTCAAATTACATCAATACTAAATACTGTCTCAAAGTCTTAAGCAGAAAATAAAAGATAAAAAGAAAGTTTCTTCAGCATCTCCATCAGCAAGCTTTCATCCAGTGAATATCCAAGCCTAACCTGTCACTTGGCTGCCCATGTAGAAGAGGGCACCTGAGTTTGCAAAAGGTGAAACAAACTACGAGTCAATCATGGGACTGGTATGAGATATCTTAATTAACTAACGGGTTTGACAATCACGAGGACCACGCCGCTATCGCGGAACGGGTTTACTCCATGGGATTATCAGTGCAATAAATAAAGTATAACGTTAAATAACGCAATGCTTCTTAGAAAAATGAAACCATTATAAGACCCAAGTCCCATTACACAATGCAACGCAAACCGGAGGATAGGGTTTTACCTTATAATGGTCAAAAGATGATAAATATGCAAAATACGATATTATTATTAATGTGCATATGTTTAAAGAAAATATTTCAATTATAATATTAATCCTAGACGGCATAGCTACCATCTACTATGTCGCCATACTAGTTATGCAATCAAAACCGCATGGGACGTATTGAAAATTGGGTTTCCATCATGATTCAAGGCTAGGGAGGAGCTCCTGACCGATTCGAGACACTCTAGCAATGTCCTAGGATTCGGACGCTGGCGAACCCTTGGATACAGCAGGGCCGGTCCACAAATACTTTAGTGGATTAGTTATGCCTGAACACACGTTCCCCGATCCTATTGGACCTACAAATCGGCCAAGGGCGACCGATAAGAATAAATCGAGGCCTCGCAAAAATATTCCAACAACCACATAAGAAAATGTCAACCAGTTTAAGCTCTGACACCACTTCTAGCTAGAAAGAAACGTGTGCACTCCCTGCGTTCCCTTCTCCCGTTTTAGACTCAACCGGTGTGTGAGGCTCGCGAAGTCATGATATACACAAAGCTATGCCTAAATAGGATATGCTTTGATCATCAACCACAAGGCCTGCTTTTCAACAAAGCCTTGATCATTTGCATCTTAGCATGTCCCGTTGACAATCCATGCCATGAAATTAACATATATCAATACACAACTTCTAAGGGTGTTGAGCGAAAGAATAAATTCTCTTGCGACCAACGGTTGTATATTAAACAGAAATCAGTTTACATGGTACGAAGTTCAATGTCAGACATGCATCCATTTACAAGTTCGTTCTGGGTCAGAACGGAACCGGAGACACCTGAGAGGCTCTCGTATATCCGGACAGTCATCACATACGTCCGGATGACTACCGCTGAAATCCCTTCAGGGTAGCTACTCCTATCGAGGACCTCAGTAGCAATACATCCGTTCGATGCGAAGACCGTCGGTCTTCAACACCGTCTTCGTCTATTCATCGACGTATAATTATTTGAAATGAGTAGAACTCGGACTTTTCAAATAATTATCGAATAATAAATCATTTCATATTGTTAACATAAATTTATAACGATTTATCGCTATTTTATTTATTTAAAAATAACCCAATAAAATCAAACGACGCTTCGGGTTAAGTGTGGCTTTGGCGCTGTTTTTCTCCACATTTGATTTACATATATCTTGAAATCTAACCGTTGGATTTTGACAAAAATTTTCTTATTGGAAAGATCTTCCTAAAGCGGTCCTAACGGCTCCGGTTTTGGGGAAAATCCGATGGTTGGATCTTTCGGTACAATCGTTTAAAGTCACGATTGCCGAAACGCGAACTACCGTGCGCGATTCGTTAAATTTCTATTTATATTTATATATATAATTCCTTAAGCGATTACATTCACGTGAATATCACACCAAATGAAGGTGTGAATTATATATAAATCCTATATTCATGTTTATTACGTTAGCTAAAACTTGTTTTTATTTCATACACCAATTTGATAGTATATTGACTATAAATTGTATTGTTCGTTCATTCATGATTTTTAATGTCAATTCATGTTTCAACTTCCGTACCTATACCAAGTGTAATTTTTTTGTAAAATAAACAAATTGCATATTTTACTCATTATATTTTAAGGAGTGAAATTGTTGATTTCCATCCAATGAACAAAAATGAATATTTTTGTTCAATCCCTTCTATGAACAAAATGTGAATTCCTTCCTATGCTTCCAACACTACATTAAAATTGTATTTAATACAAAACATATTTCTAAATGAAATATGATTCTTATTCTCTTCCTTTTTAAAATTACATTAAAAATGCAACCTTTAATTTTCATATTTTATTTGCATTGAGGACTGCAAATAAAAATGTATATTATCCTATTCAGGATTTATTTGCGTTGAGGAACGCAAATAAAAATGTATCTTTAAATTTTTAATTTTATTTACAACAAGGAATGTAAAGTAAAGTACAACTCTTTATTTCATGTTTATTTACATTAAGGGATGTAAATAAATGAAAGAAAAATGTAATCTTTCTTTTATTATTTGTTCGCATCTAGATTCCTTCCACTATTTTTGTTTGCATCTAAAATTGCAAACAAAAATGTATCCTTTTATTTTATTGTTTTATTTGCATGGAAAAATACAAATAAAATATATTTTCTATGTTTTGTTTGTATAGTAGAAGGCAATTGAAAAATGTGAATTTTTAATTTACATGCATTGTTTGCATCGTAGAATGCAAGTATAAAATAAAATATCTTTTCTCTTTTTGTAGCGTTTGCATTTTGGAATGCAAACATATAATGAAATTTTATATTTTTATTTTCTATCTTGTTACATTAAGAAATGCAAAAGATGATATCTTATCTTTCAACAGTTTGTTCGCATTAAGGAATGCAACAAAAATGATATTTTATTTTCTACATCTTGTTTGCATTAGGGAATGCAACAAAAATGATAATTTATTTTCTACATCTTATTCTCATTAGGGAATGCAACAAAAATGATAATTTATTTTCTACATCTTGTTTGCATTAGGGAATGCAACAAAAATGATAATTTATTTTTCTACAATTTTACATTGAAAAGGGTAAATAAAAATGTACTACTTTTAAAAACATATTTTGTTTGCCTTGGAAAACATAAATAAAAATATATTTTTATATTGTCAATATTTTAATTGTATTTGAGAACACACTAAAAGTCATTCAATTTTTCTATGTAATATTTGTGTTTATGGACACAAATAAAATGCAATTAAATGTTCTATGTAATATTTGTGTTTCAAATAAAAATCTAATCCAATGTACTATGTAATATTTGTGTTTAGGGACACAAATAAAATGTTATTCAATATAAGATGTATATATTTGTGTTGAAACACAAATGAAAAGGATGACTTATTTTTCTATGTATATATTTGTGTTGAAACCCAGATAAAAAGAATAAACCATTTTTCTATGTGTATATTTGTGTTGAAACACAAATAAAAAGAACAAATCATTTTTCTATGTGTATATTTGTGTTGAAACACAAATAAAAAGAATAAATCATTTTTCTATATGTATATTTGTGTTGAAACACAAATAAAAAGAACAAATCATTTTTCTATGTGTATATTTGTGATGAAACACAAATAAAAAGAATAAATCATTTTTCTATATGTATATTTATGTTGAAACACAAATAAAAAGAACAAATCATTTTTCTATGTGTATATTTGTGTTGAAACACAAATAAAAGAACAAACCATTTTTCTATGTGTATATTTGTGTTGAAACACAAATAAAAAGAACAAATCATTTTTCTATGTGTATATTTGTGTTGAAACACAAATAAAAAGAACAAAACATTTTTCTATGTTTGGTTCGACCAAATCAATTCAAATAGAAAGGAAAATTTATTTTCTCTATATTGAATTGATTAACTAGATCAATTCAAATAAAAGCAGTATTTATTTTCTCTAAATGGAATTGATAAATTAGATCAATCACTCTACGAAGCAAATTGTATGATTTGATATTGAATCGATGATCTAAATCAATTCAATAATATTATTATTATATAAAAAAAATCCTTCTTTTTTTCTTCTTTTTTTTCCGCATATAGATCTATGATTATTCAATATAAGAACAAATATTGAGTTGATTATCTAACTCAATTCAATCAAATAGAATAAGTGATAAAAAATATATTTGAATAACACATGACAACCAATCATAATAATCCATCATACAACAAACAAACATCATACAACATCTACACAAACAGATCTGAAGATGAATAACTATAAATAAAAAGAAATAAATAAATAAATAAATTTAAACAAAAGATATCTCACATGTTCTTTCTGCTGAAAGCATCTGCCACTACATTTGCTTTTCCCGGAGTATATAGGATATCCAGGTCGTAGGGTGCAAGGAATTCAATCCAACGTTGTTGTCTCAGATTCAAAACTTTTTGGGTAAATAGATGCTTCAAGGATTGGTGGTCCGTATATAGCTCGACCTTTCCCCCAAGAGATAATGCCTCCATATCTTTAGAGCGAATACAATGGACATTAGCTCAAGATCATGAGTGGCATAATTCCTTTCATGCGGTTTCAATTGCCTACTAGCGTATGCTACCACTCTACCTTTTTGCATAAGCACCGCACCAATACCTTAAATAGACAGAAAGGTAACATGTTAAAATGAGATTTGACATCAAAAGAAAATGTTATCTCAGACATGTTTTATTCAGATAAAGAGAATGACCTTCTTTGGAAGCGTCTGTCCAGACCTTTAGATCCTTATTGCCATCTATGATGGTCAACACAGGAGCAGTGATCAATCTCTGTTTCAGCTCTTGGAATGCAGCCTCACATTCAGGTGTCCAAACGAACTTTGAATGCTTCTTAGTTAATTTCGTTAGTGGGCAAGATAATTTTGAAAAGTCCTTAACGAACTTTCGATAATAACCAGCTAGTCCTAAGAAACTTCGGACTTCTGTGGGAGTGGTAGGCTGCTTCCAGTCTTGGATGGCCGAGATCTTTCCTGGATCTACTGAGATGCCTTCTTTTGATACCACGTGGCCGAGGAATTTCACCTCTTCTTGCCAAAATATGCATTTGGAAAATTTATCTTTCAGCACATTCCTCTGCAAAATCTCCAAGACTTCTTTCAAATGTTTTTCATGTTCAGCAACGGTTTTGGAAAAGATAAGGATATCATCAATGAACACAAGCACGAATTTATTTAGAACCCCACGAAATACTCTATTCATCAAATCTACAAAGTATGTTGGGGCATTGCATAGACCAAAAGGCATTACTAGCCATTCGTAAAATAGATCAGGCCCTCTGAAAGCAGTTAAGGGGATACTCTCTTCTGCAATGCGCAGTTGATGGAATCCTGTGGCTAGGTCCATTTTAGAGAATACCTGTGCTCCATGCAGACGGTCTAATAGATCATCAATCCGAGGCAATGGATATTTGTTTTTCATCGTTTGCTTGTTTAGATCATGGTAGTCTACACACAAACGGAGTGTGCCATCTGACTTTGGGACAAACACCACCGCTGCACCCCATTCTGAGAAGCTAGGTCTAATCAGACCCTTGGCTAAAAGCTGCTTAGTTTGATTGCTCAACTCTTCTCTTTCCTTTGGCGACATTCGCCTAATGGGATGCACCACAGGCCTTGCATTAGGAACCAAGTCGATTCTGAAATCAATTTCTCTGCGGGGAGGTAAGCTGTTTACTTCTTCAAATACATCAGCATAGTCTTTGACGATGGGAATAGTTTCAATAGAAGGAGGGGTGACTTCTAAAGAAGACCAGAATTCTTTTCTATATGTGGCTGATCCGTGGCATGATATAGTCATTGTATTCCCTAATTTCGTTTTAATTTTAACTACCCTTTCAGCACACAGCAACTCAGCCCCATACTTCATTAGCCAATCTAGCCCAAGTATGACATCATATCCAGAAAAGTTCATGATGATTAAATTGAAAGGAAATAGGAAGTGAGAGTAAGAAACGGGCACTCTGCAGTACTGATCAAGAATAAGTGAACCTCCTATCGGGCTATGGGCTTTAATCGGTTCTTTAAGTTTTCTTGGTTTCAGTTTAAGCTTTTTAATAGTATCACTTGATATGAAACTTCTAGATGCACCAGTATCAAACAAGACAGTAATGGGAATATTCTTAACATTAAGAGTACCGCCTAAAACATCAGTCTTACCTGCTCCTTCAGAAGAAGCCGGTGCAGCTGTATCTTCGTAGACGTGGGCTACTTCAGATTTCTTGAGCAGAGGGCAATTCTTGATAAGGTGTCCAGGCTTGTGGCAGTTGTAGCACTCTTTTGGACCACGGGGATTCTGTCCACTGCTTTGGCTCGGCCCAGACTCGTTCCTCTTTGGCTTCTTCGGAGCCCTGCACTCGTAGTCGTAATGTCCCATCTTCTGGCAGTTGAAGCATCTGACTTTAGACTTGTCTCTCTTCTTGTTTCCCTGAGGTTTTGTAGTCGAAGAAATGCCTTCCCCTGGTTTCTTGTCCGCCTCCTTCTTCTTATTAGCTTGATTCTTTGCCTTTTCTAGCTGAGCACCCTTTTGATCAATTTCTTCGTATCTGCATGCCATTTCTATCACCTTGGCAAATGGGCTCTCAATATGGGCTGTCACTCTGTTATGGTATCACCTTGCAAGCCCATTTATGAACCTCTTATTTTTCTGTAAGGCGTCTTGCACTAGCTCAGGGACATACCAAGTTGGGTTTCCATCATGAGTCAAGGCTAGGGAGGAGCTCCTGACCGATTCGAGACAATCGAGCAATGTCTCAGGATTCGGACGCTGGCGAACCCTTGGATACAGCAGGGCCGATCCACAAATACTTTAGTGGATTAGTTATGCCTGAACACACGTTCCCCGATCCTATTGGACCTACAAATCGGCCGAGGGCGACCGATAAGAATAAACCGAGGCCTCGCAAAAATATTCCAACAACCACATAAGCAAATGTCAGCCAATTTAAGCACTGACACCACTTCTAGCTAGAAAGAAACGTGTGCACTCCCTGCGTTCCCTTCTCCCGTTTTAGACTCAACTGGTGTGTGAGGCTCGCGAAGTCACGATATACACAAAGCTATGCGTAAATAGGATATGCTTTGATCATCAACCACAAGGCCTGCTTTTCAACAAAGCCTTGATCATTTGCATCTTAGCATGTCCCGTTGACAATCCATGCCATGAAATTAACATCTATTAATACACAACCTCTAAGGGTGTTGAGCGAAAGAATAAATTCTCTTGCCACCAACGTTTGTATATTAAACAGAAATCAGTTTACATGGTACGAAGTTCAACATCAGACATGCATCCATTTACAAGTCCGTTCTGGGTCTGAACAGAACCGGAGACACCTGAGAGGCTCTCGTATATCCGGACAGTCATCACATACGTCCGGAAGACTACCGCCGAAATCCCTTCAGGGTAGCTACTCCTATCGAGGACCTCAGTAGCAATACATCCGTTTGATGCGAAGACCGCCGTTCTTCAACACCGTCTTTGTCTCTTCATCGACGTATAATTATTTGAAATGAGTAGAACTTGGACTTTTCAAATAATTATCGAATAATAAATCATTTCATATTGTTAACATAAATTTATAACGATTTATCGCTATTTTATTTATTTAAAAATAACTCAATAAAATCAAACGACGCTTCGGGTTAAGTGTGGCTTTGGCGCTGCTTTTCTCCACATTTGATTTACATATATCTTGAAATCTAACCGTTGGATTTTGACAAAATTTGTCTTATTGGAAAGATCTTCCCAAAGCGGTCCTAACGGCTCCGGTTTTGGGGAAAATCCGATGGTTGGATCTTTCGGTACAATCGTTTAAAGTCACGATTGCCGAAAAGCGAACTACCGTGCGCAATTCGTTTAATTTCTATTTATATTTATATATATATATAATTCCTTAAGCGATTACATTCACGTGAATATCACACCAAATGAAGGTGTGAATTATATATAAATCCTATATTCATGTTTATTACGTTAGCTAAAACGCGTTTTTATTTCATACACCAATTTGATAGTATATTGACTATAAATTGTATTGTTCGTTCATTCATGATTTTTAATGTCAATTCAGGTTTCAACTTCCGTACCTATACCTAGTGTAAATTTCTTGTAAAATAAACAAATTGCATATTTTACTCATTATATTTTAAGGAGTGAAATTGTTGATTTCCATCCGATGAACAAAAATGAATATTTTTGTTCAATCCCTTCTATGAACAAAATGTGAATTCCTTCCTATGCTTCCAACACTACATTAAAATTGTATTTAATACAAAACATATTTCTAAATGAAATATGATTCTTATTCTCTTCCTTTTTAAAATTACATTAAAAATGCAACCTTTAATTTTCATATTTTATTTGCATTCGAGACTGCAAATAAAAATGTATATTATCCTATTCGGGATTTATTTGCGTTTAGGAACGCAAATAAAAATGTATCTTTAAATTTTTAATTTTATTTACAACAAGGAATGTAAAATAAAGTACAACTCTTTATTTCATGTTTATTTACATTAAGGGATGTAAATAAATGAAAGAAAAATATAATATTTCTTTTATTATTTGTTCGCATCTAGATTCCTTCTACTAATTTTGTTTGCATCTAAAATTGCAAACAAAAATGTATCCCTTTATTTTATTGTTTTATTTGCATGAAAAAATACAAATAAAATATATTTTATATTTTCTATGTTTTGTTTATATAGTAGAAGGCAATTGAAAAATGTGAATTTTTAATTTACATGCATTGTTTGCATCGTAGAATGCAAACATAAAATAAAATCTCTTTTCTCCTTTTGTAGCGTTTTCATTTTGGAATGCAAACATATAATGAAATTTTATATTTTTATTTTCTATCTCGTTACATTAAGAAATGCAAAAGATGATATCTTATCTTTCTACAGTTTGTTCGCATTAAGGAATACAACAAAAATGATATTTTATTTTCTACATCTTGTTTGCATTAGGGAATGCAACAAAAATGATAATTTATTTTCTACATCTTGTTCGCATTAGGGAACGCAACAAAAATGATAATTTATTTTCTACATCTTGTTCGCATTACGGAATGCAACAAAAATGATAATTTATTTTTCTACATTTTTACATTGAAAAGGGTAAATAAAAATGTACTACTTTTAAAAACATATTTTGTTTGCGTTGGAGAACACAAATAAAAATATATCTTTATATTGTCAATATTTTAATTGTATTTGAGAACACACTAAAAGTCATTCAATTTTTCTATGTAATATTTGTGTTTATGGACACAAATAAAATGCAATTAAATGTTCTATGTAATATTTGTGTTTCAAATAAAAATGTAATCCAATGTACTATGTAATATTTGTGTTTAGGGACACAAATAAAATGTTATTCAATATAAGATGTATATGTTTGTGTTGAAACACAAATGAAAAGGATAACTTATTTTTCTATGTATATATTTGTGTTGAAACCCAAATAAAAAGAATAAACAATTTTTCTATGTGTATATTTGTGTTAAAACACAAATAAAAAGAACAAATCATTTTTCTATGTGTATATTTGTGTTGAAACACAAATAAAAAGAATAAATCATTTTTCTATATGTATATTTGTGTTGAAACGCAAATAAAAAGAACAAATCATTTTTCTATGTGTATATTTGTGTTGAAACACAAAAAAAAAAAGAATAAATCATTTTTCTATATGTATATTTGTGTTGAAACACAAATAAAAAGAACAAATCATTTTTCTATGTGTATATTTGTGTTGAAACACAAATAAAAAGAACAAACCATTTTTTTATGTGTATATTTGTGTTGAAACACAAATAAAAGAACAAATCATTTTTCTATGTGTATATTTGTGTTGAAACACAAATAAAAAGAACAAATCATTTTTCTATGTTTGGTACAACCAAATCAATTCAAATAAAAAGGAAATTTTATTTTCTCCATATTGAATTGATTAACTAGATCAATTCAAATAAAAGCAATATTTATTTTCTCTAAATGTAATTGATAAATTAGATCAATCACTCTACGAAGCAAATTGTATGATTTGATATTGAATCGATGATCTAAATCAATTCAATAATATTATTATTATAAAAAAAATCTTCTTTTTTTCTTCTTTTTTTTCCACATATAGATCTATGATTATTCAATATAAGAATAAATATTGAATTGATTATCTAACTCAATTCAATTAAATAAAATAAGCGATAAAAAAATATATTTGAATAACACATGACAACCAATCATAATAATCCATCATACAACAAACAAACATCATACAACATCTACCCAAACAGATCTGAAGATGAATAACTATAAATAAAAAGAAATTAATTAATTAATTTAAACAAGAGATATCTCACAGTCGTTTGTGATTTTAGCCAAAATTCCAACTGCTCAGAAATTCTCCGCTTCAGTCTAGAATTGTAGTTCAGGATCGTACGAGTCTAACGCTTCAAAAATTGTGTAATTCTGAGTTTATTTGACAAAGTTATGAGTAAAATAAGATTAGGGATTAATTTATTAAATTAAGTAAAAACAATTAGTTTAGTTCATCTTCCTCCTTACAGTATCTCGGCCGACACCCTTTCCCTTTGTTCAGAACTAGGGTTGACCTTTTCTCCCAATTCAAGCCACCAGTGTTCGATCAGAGGATGCTGCAGCGAAGAGGACGGAGAGGCACACACGTGGGACCCGAAATGGTGGAACTCGGCTGAGCCTACGGGGGTGCGATGTGGGTGATAGGCGGTGGGTTCGAGTGCGTCGTTCGAGGAGATGGTGGCACCAGAGGAGATCTGACCGTATGAAAATGAAGAGAAGAAGAATCTCTTCGAAGTTGTATAGGGTTTGGATTTTAATTCGTTGTGGATTGGAAGAAATTAAAGGGGGAAGTTTCGGCCGTAGAAAAGGGGGGGGCGGCAGCTGTAGAGAAGATGAATAGTGGATTGTATTTTAGGGTTTTACAATCTCTTTTATAATATTAAAATGTTAATTTTACAAAAGAAAAAACCAAATCTCTTAAGGAACTCAGAATTCAGTCCAACAAGAAGCTACCCTACCCAATAACCCCTATTCCGGATCCATCTAACCATGTCTCACAGGCCCAAGAGGTCAACTCAGCCCCCGTTTTTCAAATTTAAAATTAATTCTTTTTATTATTAATTTTTGACATATTCAAAAATCCACCGGAGCCACATACGAACCCCGAAAAATCCCAAAAAAATATTTTTGGCTATGTCTTGACGATACGAATCCAACAAAATTAATTTCGTCGAATTCTGAGACTGTTTGAAAAATGGCTATTTTCCAGTCGTTCAATTTTGACTATATTTGACCAAACACGGTTTCTTTTGCCACGCTCACATACTAAATCGGAAAATTCTAAAAATTGAAACCTAGCAATAATTTGACATTCTGGTTCCAACAAAAGTGGTTTCTTAGAAAACAGAGGTCGTTTGAAATTTGACTATTTTCACTGGCTTTAATATTATTTAAAAAAATAAAATTTTTAAATTTGGGCACATTTTCTTACCAATTTATTAAAAATAAAAAATTTAAATTGGTTCGGATTTTCCGGGTTGTTACAATATATATTGGTGAAAATGAAACTAACTGTTATAAAAATTCTTCTACCCTAAACCAAAAATTTAAAATAAATAGGAACTTCACACCTAAGTCAAGACAATGCACGTGCCTTCGTATCCTTCACTGTCCTAACCTCTGAAAACATATCTTACCCTATACTCCACAAACACTGTGCCTAAGTTTATGGGAACACACCTAAAATAAAGATAGGCTACAACTATGAAAATGAAGAAAATCATAGCCTAAAATTTGTTTGCAAACTGTACACGCAAGCCTAAATCATATGGCTTATCCTATAATTCAAATCACCCCGCTGTCAAAGCACATGCATAGCTCGTCCGAACATATGAAATAATAGGGTACCTCTTCCTCCTTATGTTCCATCAGCATGCAAAAATATTTCCATCAACATGTCTATTTTCTTCCTTTGTTATGCCTATAGAAAATGAAAGATCAAAGCAGCTACCTACCTCTCTACACACCCTACCCTATACCCCATACTGCGTCTGCTATGAATTTTCTTTTCCCTACCCAAATCAATACATGCACGGACCAATTTGGCATCCTAGCTAATGTTAATGAAATGAAAGAACAAAGCATAGCCAACCTTGTTAGATCCAAAATTGGGTCTAACACCCGAATTGTTCTAATTTGGGGAGATTAGTATCAGAAAAAATGGAAGAAAAAACAGAAAAGACACAAGGTTTATAGTGGTTCGGCGTTAATGAGCCTATGTCCACTTTATATCAATGACTATACTTAAGATTCGAGTACAACCAATGATTTATCTCTCAACCTCACTTTTACAATGTTGATTCACTCAGAAATTCAAGATAACTCTGAGTAGAAATAATGGAGATATGATAATGGTGGAATCAGAGCTCCAATTGCCAAAAGATCCTCAAAAATGCCAAATCTGGGACTATTTATAGCTGATTTCTTCAGGCGGATCGTGGTCATACGTGTCACAAATCCCGATAATCTTGGACTGGTTCGTAGCCTGATGGAGAAATAGTCAAAATAACAGTTATGGACAGGTCGCATAAGATCCTTCATCTTCGGGTCGTGGATGACTTGGTCGTGGCCTTCATACCTCAGCTTTAGGGATCGGATCGTGGGACTCTTGAGAGGACAGATCGGGTTGCGGTAAGGATCCATGATCAGGGGTGGAGCAAATGTGTCATGATCCGTCAAGGCTCGGTGACCGCGATCGAGATTCGCATGGCTCCTACGAGTAAAACATAGAAGTGAACATACATGTGAATCTTGGTGGCTTGATCCAGAAGCTAGCCAACATTTTGCCCCCTTGAAGTATGTTTTATCGAGGATGGAACATGCTTCGAAATTACTGAGCCATCTTTTCACAAAGCGTCGTGAACCGGTGATCGTGCCTGTCTGGAATGTCGTACTGCTTCAGGAGGTTGCGCCTCTTGGCTAGTATAAATGTTAAGTTAATTCTCCAGTTACCTCTTTATTTATCAGGTAACTCTCGTGAACTTGAATTCCAGAGGATACGAAAATCAACTCATCAGGTATGTTCTTAGATCCTCGCAAGTATTTTCATTCTTTTTATTTCGCGACCCTTCTCGAGTCCAGATCGTTGGAATTCCATAAGTTCGTGACCAGGGTAGGCGTTACGGGTCAACTAGGTTAGAAGACTGCTACCGAAGCTTCAATGGGCCTTCCTTAACACTCATGGCCTGTGGGCTTCGTGGATCGAGTCGCGACAAAAAGGGGGAATACGAAGGGACTTCCGGTTGGGCTATATAACCCACTCTCTCTTCCTTCCTTTCCCCTTTCTCTTTCTCGCTCTATTCTTACCGCCGCCTGCCTTTCCTTCTTCTCAAAAAACCCTAACCTCAAATTTTCGGAAAACACATTCACCACCTAACTTAAAAAAGGTAGCTGTGCTAACAATGCTTTCATGTAATTTCTTTCTCGTTTCTCTCAAGTTTTTTACTGGTTTAAAGGGCAAGGATGGCGAATTTTTGTGGTATTCAAGGCTTTGAGGTTGGCGATGGTGTTATGGGTTTAATTGCTTGAGTTCATGGATGGAGAGGAGAAGAGGGGGATGAAAGAGCAGGCTGGGTCAGTTCATGATCGAAGCTATGGCTCAGGTCGCGGAGACAGCGGGAGCAGAGGGGAAATGGAAGCACAGTTCTGGACAACGGATCGGGTCGTGGTAATGAGGGAGCATCGGCTTGTGGAAAATAGGGAGTGAGCTGGATCGTGAGGGGTCTATCGCGATCCGTTCATGTAAAGCACAATGGTTCAAGAGGTTCAGCGTTCCACGATCTGTTGTTCTTCCATGAGCCGGTGTTTTTCCACGAGTCTGCTCCGACTTCGCGTACCAGCGATGCATCACGATCCGGACCTCATCTCACGATCCGGTCTGATGAGCGATCCAATGCGCATACGGACATACAATGTACCTCTAATAAACCAATGGACAGTTAGGTTAGAGCCTTCGAGATAAACTTTCTGGACTGAGCGACTTAACTTGATGGCATATAACGATCGATATCCCGCTCATTTAATTAACTTCATTCTTTTCTTATATGTACGCACAAATACACACTTGCGCTTACACACACGGGGAACAGGTAGCTTGTGTTCTAATTTTTACTCGCCAACACAGCTATGTCTGATAAACAGGTGATTGAGACACCAAACGAAGGTACCGAATCAGAGACATCAGTACATCACAGCCCTGATGTGCTTCCCTCAGATTCAGATGGGGGAAAATCCGACCCTGATTACGAGACGAATACCGATATAGAGTCAACGACTTCTGAGAGCACATCGCTTGATTATGAGGATGATCGAGCTCTTGACGAAATTCCGGGTGTTAAGGAAATAGAGAAGCAAATTGATTCTCTACCTTCCAAGTTAAACGATATAAAACTTAAGAAGATATGCTTAAGATACGGAATTCCCTAGGACAATGTGAAAACTCCAGAAAGCGAGATAGACCTCATTCTGCCCTAGAGGGGTACATGACTGTTAGTCGACTCATGTGCTGGATAGGATCCATTCCTCCCTTCCCTCCACTTGTTGTCGATCTCTTAAGACAATTACACATTGCTCCTATGCAACTCCATTCGAATGCCTACACAGCTCTATATACTCTGTATATTGCTTATACGGAGATTCTACAGACCGAACTTACCCTTAAAGATCTGAAATTCTATTACCATTTCAAGCATCGTTCCGCAGGGGCTCCCAATTTTTCTTTCTTCGAATCAGTTGCCAACAGAAAAGTTGTGATGGATGGTTATAGTAATATAAGGGATATAAAATCTGACTGGTTCTATATAAAACATCAAGCTGGATGTGCGAGGAAGTGGCTACAAGCAAGTATGTTTTCAACTTTTCCGCGTTTACTTCAAATGCATAATTTCATTGCTAATGTGTCATTTTGTTCCATAGAGATCACAAATTTGAGAGAATGGAAGGTTCGATATATGAAGACCGAATGTCTCGCCTTCTCAAAAGTAACTCAAATTAAGAAATGTATTACCGACGAGAATCATCACAAACACCGTCTTCTAGATATAAGATTCGGACTTGGAGTGGGTGGCAAACCTTACAAGTATATACCTCCGACTGAGGGAGAAGGAACTTCTCAAGTCGTAGAGACAACCAACCTTCGCAAGAGTCCTTCGCCAATAATCAATCAGGATGATGAAGATTTAAATGAATACAAAGGAGACAAGGAGCAAGCTAACGAGCAAAAAGGAGGTCCCGATCTCTGAGGGGCAGTCTCCCTTAAAAACATCATCACCGGTTGAGTCTGTCGCTCAGAATGACTTAACGAAGGAACAGATACTCGGGGAATTGAATAAGATTCCTTTACCAGACGATACCTATAGGAAGACTTCGGAGGGGAAACAATTTTTCCTATCTCTGAGGAAATTAATGCTCCAGTTGGAGAAAAAGGAGTCACACAAACGAGCCTAACTCTGGGCCCTGGTCCGTTAAAGGGGGATTTCACGGGATGCACAAATCACATGCACCATTTATCATAACGCTCTTATACCACTGACGTTCATAGTTTTAACATGCACCTGTTTCTTTTGCAGGGGAAATGCCTCGTAAACGGTCTTATTCTTATCGTTCCCTTCGTGAGGGCACACCAAGTCTCCTTCAAAATCCCGAGCATGTTCGTAGTGATAGTCAGGGAAGAGATAGTCATCGGCCCCGGGATTCTCACCAGTCTTATTCTATACGATCTCGATCTCCATCAAAGCAAGGTTCTGGAAAGTCTCACAGTCATCCATCGCTATCGGCTGGGGGTAAGCAACTTCATAGAGATTTGACCCCTCCAAAAGGTATGCCTTCTCATATCCCGTCTTCTAAAAAACACCACAAGCCAGAGGACAAAAACAAAGATGAGGGCAAGATCGTGGAGAAGAGGAAGGCATCTCTTGTTTCCTCTAGTGAGCACGGCTTGGATACCACCGCTGCACAGAATATTTCTCCCAACTCTGAAATTTAGGCCTGGCTGGAGCGCTTGCGAAAGCAATTCCCTGATATTTTCTTTGAGAGGATGATGTTCATCCCGGATCTTGAACCGGTCCCCAAGGATTGGGACACAGAGGTGATAGGGTACATATGCCATGTGGCTAAACAATATGGGGGTAATGAAGAGACATGTCGTTCATCTTTCAGGTGCCATCCGTTGCCTAGAAATGGACGCGGCGAGGTCCCGAGTGAAAATTGAGAATGATGCTAGGGCTAAGAGCAAAATGGAAAAAGAACTAGAGGATGCAAAGGTCCAACTGGCTTTAGCTCGGCGAGATGCAGAGAATTACAGGTCTGAGCTAGAAAGTGCTAGGGAGCGTTTTCGCAGTGAGCTTGATTCAAACAGCTAGGAATGGGTGGCTCTGAGGAAGGAAGTGGAAGATATTAGGGCAATTAATACTGAACTGAAAACAGCACAGGAACATTTTGCTGCTGAGAAAGCTTCCTAGGAGAAAGAGAGGGCAAGCTTAAAAGACGACCTCGCTCTTTCCAAAAAAGAAAAAGGGGTTTTAAATGATCAACTTGTCCAAGCTGAGGAGCTTGCAGCTCTCGCTGAAAGTAACGCCAATAATGCTCTTGAATCGGCCACTAGTACTGCTGATAAGCTCGCTGAAAAAGAGAAAGAGATAGCTGGTTTTGAGGAACTGTTGTTGGACTTCTTTGTCAAGTCATCAAGACTCCAGACATCTCTTGGATTCCGGACTATCATGTTACTGTGGCCAATGTATGGGATAAAATTGTCGAAGGCGAGAAGCAGCGGTTGTTGGTCAACGAGATTGATGAAAACCAGCTGATGCAGACCTTTCTCGGAGATGAAGAACCTGAGGCCTTGGAGAAAGGCAGACGCCTAATCCATGAAGAGATCGAGAGGAAGAAGATTAAGCTTAAGGGCAAGGATAAGATTGACGAAGGCTCGAGCTCGGTGGTGGAGCCCAAAACCTCTGAAGTTGAGGAATATAACCCTAATGATCCGTTGATTCCCTTGGCTCCAACCCCTCCAGTTGTCGGAGCCACCATTACAAATATGGGAGAGGAGTCGGCTGAAGGTATCTCCATATTCTCTCCACAGTTCATCAAAGCAGTCATAGCTTGTCGTCGTCTCATAGGACAGACAACTTATATGGCCACATCTTCTCCCGATTCACTAACATTTGCTTCTCATGGTGTAGGTATCAAACTGATCGAGAAAGATGCAGAGGAGAAGGTAGTGGTAGAGAAAGTTGATGTCCCCTCGGGCACTGATGTTGAAGTTTCTGAGATTCCAAAGCAAACCGAGGGTACAACAAGTGAGAAGGTCACTGTAGCACCCGTGGGATCCGACACCGGCGCTCCAGCGGACGCTGAGGTTATTGCGGCTTTGCAAGACACAGATGGTGGTCACGGAGATGAGGAATACGAAGTTGTCATCATGCATGAAGCCAAGGATGATGATAGTGAAACCTTGGCTGACATGCAGGCTAGGAAAGAAAAGCAGTTGGTTCTTAAGAAGGGGGAACAGGACCTTGTATATGTGCCCCCTATCTCCGAAGTCGACCCCAAAACTGGGTTGGTTATAAGATTCTCTTCCAAATCAATAACTACTTAGCTTGCCTCCCAGCCTTCTAGTTCTCCCCCGAAGTCTCTTGTTGATAATAGAAAGAGGAAGAAGAGTGACCACTCTGATGCTGAAAAAGGGGAGTTGGATAAACAGAAGAAGGAAAAGAAGTCAAAGTCGTCTCCCAAGCATAAATAGAATGCACTTATTGGCTCATATTTTTGCTTTTAGGCTTTCCACTGGCCAAAAAATGTAGTTGTGAGAGTGGCCCTCGCTTTTATTTAGCTTCTTATTCTTGTAAACCTGCTTTTAGTGAATGAAAATCTATTTCTTTTACACCATTGTGTACCTGCAAGTTTACCATGTTTGCAGAGTTTATTATCCTGAATCACAAAAATTTAAAAATAATTATAACTGAAACAATCGTAACTAAATACTAAAGTCATGAATGGTAATAATTGAAAAGTTCATGTACTAAGTAAACGTGTAGTGTTCACGAATGCAAAGTGTCGTATGCATATGCCCTCAATCAATCATTAATATGGAGCCTGGCCAGGGCTTATTGAGGATTGATTAGAGTCATATATGAGCTGCCCCCCATTCCCAGAAATGAGGGGCTCGGGCCCCCTTTTTCATTCTTGTCCCACTCGTGTGGTGGGATAGGAGCCCTTGAGTGGCATATGTCACTGTTCCTTTATACTCTTCCAATCCCTCGGTGGGGTAAGATTTCTTGTGGCGCTAAGTCTCTAGCACCTTTATACTCTCCCGATCCTTCAACGGGTTAGAGTTCGAGTGGAGCTAAGTCTCTAGCACCTTTATACTCTCCTGATCCTTCAGCGGGTTAGAGTTCGAGCTTGATTCTTGGTATGCTCATCGATCCTTTAGCGAGGCAGAAGTTCGGGGGGAGGGGGGCTAAGTCTCTAGCGCCTCTATATTCTCCCGATCCTTCAGCGGGTTAGAGTGTTATCAAGGCGGTTTTATCGCGGTGCACCTGAATGCCTTGGGGACGTTATTTTTGCGTCCTTTATACTCTCTCCCTAATCTCGAGAGTTAAAGTGCAATTAGTAGTGTGATTTACCTCGCCGCACCTTTTGGAGCTTTAGTTACCGTTAGTCTTCCGATCTGATAGATGGTGTTTTGAATTAGGTATATTGTGATCGCTGCCTAGCTTAAAACAAATCTCAAAATGGTAATGATCTATTTTAATTAAAATAAAAGAGCATACAAGAAATAGTGCAGAAAAGGTAAATGACACGCGATATTTTTATAGTGGTTCGGTCGAATCATGACCTACGTCCACTTTATAATCTTTTGTTCATGTCAGATAAGGCCGCAAATGTTGGGCATTCCACACTCTAGGGATTTCATCTCCATCCACAGTTGCTAGCTTGAAGGTTCCATTATCAAGCCTTCGTAAAATGGAGTACGGTCCTTTCCATTTCGAGCCCATATGTACTGGGGGTGGAAAGACGCGCTTCAGAACCAAGTCTCTGGGTTCGAAGGTTCAAGCTCGGACTTTCTTGTTATAATATCGAGCAACTTGTTGTTTGTGCCTCAAGGCGTGTTGATCGGCTTCATCCCTCTTTCCTTCAACCATGTCTACAGAATCAAGGAGCAGCTCATTGTTGGTCATCGGATCATAATAAGTGGTTCGATGAGATGGTACTTCCAGATCGACCGGAATGACCGCTTCAGCTGCAAAAGCAAGGGAAAATGGGGTATGACCCGTCGCCGACTTGTACATTGTCCTATAGGCCCATAGTGCCAAGGGTAATTCATCAACCCACATGGCTTGGTCCCGCTTCAATCTTTTCTTTAGAATGGATTTAATCACCTTGTTCGCCGCTTCGACTTGTCCGTTCGATTGCGGATGTGCCACAGAGGTGTATCTTTTCTCGATATGATACTTCTGACAGAAAACTCGAAACTCGGTACTGTCGAATTGGGTTCCATTATTGGTTATGACGACTTTTGGAATCCCAAACCGACATATAATGTTCTTGACAACAAAATTGATCACTCGCTTGGTTGTGATCGTGGTCAATGGCTTTGCTTCTACTCGTTTAGTGAAATAATCCACGTCCACAATAGTGAACTTTGCTCCGCCCTTTGCTATGGGAAGGCTCTCGATAATGTATGTCCCCCACATAGCGAAATGCCACGGGCTTGTCATTGTCTTCAACTGGCTAGGTGGCGCCCTAGGTATCTTGGAAAATTTCTGACAAGTGTCACAACGTCGTGCATACTTGGCTGCATCCTTATTTTTGGTAGGCCAGAAATAGCCATACCGCAATATCTTCTTTGCCAGCGTTTTCCCTCCAGTGTGATCACCACATTCGCCTTTGTGGACCTCTTTCAGCACACTTGATGTCATCATGGGCGATGCACCGGAGGAGAGGCATCGAGAAACCTTGTTTGTATAGGACATTGCCTTGCAACACATATCGGGAAGCTTTTCGTATAACTGCACGCCTCTCACTTTTCTTCGTTGGAAGCGTTCCATTTATCAAAAATTTCTTTAGAGGAGTCATCCATGACTCCCTCTCAGGTTCAATCTCTAGTATCGGATCAACTTCCATCTGATCTATGCTAGGAGACTGTAGTACTTCAATTGGGACCAGCTCTGTATCCTGAGGATTATCTGAACTAGCCATTTTCGCTAACTTGTCTGCCTTTTGATTCTCTGTTCGGGGAATATGAGATATGTTGTGGTGGTGAAAACTATCCAGCAACTTCTTCATTTTTTCCAAGTATGATATCAGCCTTGGACTCTTAGCCTGAAACTTTCCAGTGACCTGGTTTACGACTATCTTGAAATCGCAAAAGATGTCTATCTTCATGATATCCAATTCCTTTGCGAGTTCCAGCCCGACAATTAGAGCTTCGTACTTGGAGTCGTTATTAGTGGCATGGAACTCCAAGTCTAAGAGCGTAATATATTAGCCGTTTCTCTGGAGTTACGAGAACCACTCCAGCGCCAAATCGTCTGTCATTTTTAGCTCCATCAGTGTATAGTTTCCAGGCATTAGGGTCAAGGAGTAGCTTTGGAGGATCATCCTCTTCGGTTACTACATCATCTTCTGGGATGGTGAACTCTGCTATAAAATCTACAAGTGCCTGCCCTCTTATCGACCTTCGGGGTTGGAAGTTCAGGTCGAATTGACTCAACTCGATGTTCCATTTGAGCAACCTTCCTGATGCTTCTGGCCTTTGCAGAACTTGCTTTAGTGGGTGATCGGTGTAGACAGTAATGGGATGAGCCTGGAAGTAGTGGAAAAGTTTTCTAGATGCAATTAGTAAGCTATACGCCAGCTTTTCTATTTTTGGATAATTCCGTTCTACGGCCGACAATTTCTTACTCACATAGTACACCGGTCTTTTTACCTTATCCTCTTCTCTTACCAAAGCCGAACTGATTGCATGAGATGACATTGCCAAGTACACAAATAAATCCTCGTGATCCACAGGCTTAGACAGTATCGGGGGTCTTTCCAGATGGTTCAACAGATTCTGGAATGCTTTTATACAATCGGGAGTCCATTTAAAGTTGTGCTTGCCTCGCTTTATCAACTCAAAAAAGGGGATGCATTTATCTGTAGCTTTGGAGATGAACCTACTCAGCGCCGCCACCTTTCCAGCGAGGCTTTGGACATCCTTAATCTGCTTTGGTTCTTGGATATTTCGAATTGCTGTAATTTGATCTGGATTGATTTCGAATCCACGCGAGCTGACGATGAATCCTAGGAATTTTCCATATGCTACCCCAAATGAACATTTCAAAGGATTCAGTTTCATCCCATATTTCCAGAGAATCCCAAACATCTCTGCTAAATCAGTAGTATGATCGGACGATTGTCTGGACTTTACCAACATGTCGTCAACGTATACTTCCATCGTTTTCCCGATTTGGTTGTAGAACAATTTATTCACCAATCGCTGATATGTAACACCGACATTCTCCAAACCGAAAGGCATCACCACATAGCAGTATAATCCCAAATCTGTAATGAAGCTGGTATGCTCTTGGTCTGGGACGTGCATGGGGATTTGGTTGTACCCTGAGTTGGCATCCATAAAAGAAAGAAGCTCATGACCCGCGGTTGAATCTACCAACTGATCGATTCGAGATAACGGAAAGATGTCCTTTGGGCAGGCTTTGTTTAGATCTGAGAAGTCAATGCACGTACGCCACTTTCCATTGGCCTTTTTTACCAAAACCGGGTTTGAAATCCAGTCAGGGTATGTTGAATCTTTAATAAATCCATTACACCTCAGCTTTTCGACTTCTTCCTTCAAGGCAACAGACCTCTCTGGGCCAAGCATTCGCCTTTTCTGTTTGACAGGAGGATGTTTCAGGTTGATGCTCAACGAATGACTCATAATCGAGGGAGATATTCCACACATATCCGCATGGGTCCAGGCGAATACATTCAAGTTAGCATTCAGGAAATTTGTTAATTCTTTGGCTCGAACGGGATCCAACTGGGATCCAATCTTCAGGACCTTCTCTGGGTCACTATCATCGACTGGTACATCCATGGTCGCTTCATTGGGAGTCGCCGTTCTGCCCCCAGGCTCTTCATCCTCTCTGGGATCTATGTCCTCGGGCAACTCTCTGGGCGACCCTCCCGGAGGTATTTTCTTTAGTTGCTACGACGATTCCTCCCTCGGAGGGGAAGAACCGCCCTTTGTTTCTACATCTCTCCTTTTGCGGAGCAATTTTAACTCTGCAATGTAGCATGCTCGTGCAACAACTTGATCTCCTCTGACTATGCCTATGCCGACATCCGTCGGGAACTTCAACAACAGGCACCAGGGTGCAATGCAGGCCCTGAATTTATCTAGGGCTGGCCGGCCCAAAAAGGCATTATATGTCGACTCAATGTCCAGGACTACTGTAACACCCCACACCCGCTATAGTCACTCACTAAGGGAATGCCATAGCATCGGTGGAGTATTTTTAGTGAGTATAGAACAGTAAAATTACAACAAGACAGATATAATGTAATACTTGAAAATTTAAAACATCATCTCATAGCAGCGGAAAGTAAAACATGTTTGGTTACATCATAAAACCATAACAAGAGTCAAGTACAAAATATCCATCCTGAATAAAATAAGCACATAATCCCACTACTCATAACAAATAGCCATAACAGAAAAGATAAGATAAGCTGAGCTCTACATCTACGGTCGAAGCTCCGAGAGATAGATAAAGCAAACTGATCAAAGCCCACTAGCACTAGGCCCAACCTGAGGACCTGAAGGAAAAAGATAAAAACAACGGGGGTCAGACATAAGCCTGAGTGAACCCTATCTCCTTAATAATACAATTATTAAAGTAATTAGGGTATGATATGAACTTGGTATGGTATCTTTGGGGATAATGACTACACTAAGTTGCCCACGAACACAGGACGAACTAAGATAACCGTAAAGACGCATCTACCCACCCAAGGATAATTACTAACTGCACCACACCAGACTTATTCACCCAAAGGTAATTCCTACACTGCACCACACCAGTTCTACCCACCAAGAGTAATTCCTACTTAAAGGTTGATCCCACTAAGTGTACTTAGTAATTTTTCACCCGGTAGTTTCTTGTACCCCTACACAGGTGCCGTTTGCCCCTATTTTTACTAGGTGTACCCACTACCCCCAAGCGATCGGCTCCCTACCGTAGATACCCGTGCTAGTCCCACAAAAAGGGGGTGTATCATTCCCCAAAGTGGCTACCATATAATATCACTGTGCACGGCTTTATATCTACCCGATGCAACAACGACTTACCAACCAGCCCGGGTCCACACACGCATATGAAACCCGTTGATCCCGCGTTGCCACCGCTAACCCGTTTTGGCCTCTTATAGTCAAGCCCAATATGCGTGTCCCGTCACCCGACAAGAGTCGAGCCTACAAAGATACGTTTGGGATATTGGTTGAAATGGGCCCCCACAAGCTACTACTTAAGCTTGTCGTTTAATCTAGTGCATCCCACTTAACCCTTTAACCATGTCCCCTTACATGTTATAAATCTTGGTTAAGTCCTTTAATCATATTTCAATTGCCACTTAGGGCACCCACTAGATTCCCACATGCCACCCATGGCACTTACTTAACCCCTTAATCATGTTTAATTACATGTTCCACCTTGGTTAAGTATTCTAATCGTATTCTCACATGCCACCCATGGCACTTACTTAACCCTTTTATCATGTTTAATTACATGTTCCACCTTGGTTAAGTATTCTAATCGTATTTTTCTATTGCCACCCAAGGCAACCCACTAGTCTCATCATGCCACCCCAAGGCACCCACTTAACCCCTCATGTCCCACTACATGCTAATATGGTTAAGTGTTTCTTAATTCATTAATTAAGATCATGACCTCATAAAGACCTCCCACATTAGACCGTCTTTTATGACTGCTGGATATGCCGGTTGGTTCCGGGCAGACTTCCGTCATAAAAAGGGCCTAACCTCGTGTCTTTACTTTAATCATGTATTTAATTTATGACTAAGACCTCTCACATTGGGCCAATCATTTGTAGCCGCTGGATGGCCGGTCGGTTCCGGGCAGACTTCCGCTACAAAAGGGTCCAACCTCGTGTCTTAGTTGATTAATTAATCCTAATTAATCACCCCCATATTAATTATCCATAATTAATATCAGATTTTCCATAACATGGGTAGACCTAACTCAATAGGTAAATTCCCATGGGGTAGACCTAACTCAATAGGTAAATTCCCACTTATGGTAATTTATTTTTATTGTATGCTTAATCATACCCATTTCAACATACTTTTAATTAACATATTAATTAACCCCATCGTTCCCCACGTATATCGTCATTATGACATAACATAATAAAGGGAACATTTACCACACATAACATGGGTTTAGCATATAACTTTATCATGGGTTAAGAGGATGTCAACTTGCATATATGAGCATGTATTAACCCAACTATATTCGACCCAAACTTGCATATTATCAAACATGTGTCTTACATAACATGTTGCATATGAACTTACATATCATCAAACATGTGATTTGCATAACATGTTGCATATGAACTTACATATCATCATACATGTGATTTGCATAACATGTAGAACTTGCATTTTAGCATATACTTAACTTGCATAAGCACTCACATACTTGCATAAGCATTCATATACTTGCACAAGCTTGCATATCATGTTAAACTTGCATTTCAACATATACATAACTTGCATAAACATTCACATACTTGCATAGGCTTGCATATTATGTTAAACTTGCATTTCAACATATACATAACTTGCATAAACATTCACATACTTGCATAGGCTTGCATATTATGTTAAACTTGCATTTCAACATATACATAACTTGCATAAACATTCACATACTTGCATAGGCTTGCATATTATGTTAAACTTGCATTTCAACATATACATAACTTGCATAAACATTCACATACTTGCATAGGCTTGCATATTATGTTAAACTTGCATTTCAACATATACATAACTTGCATAAACATTCACATACTTGCATAGGCTTGCATAAATATATGGATCCACAAACATAGCCATACTTTATCACATCTTATCATAATCAATTCAATAATTGATTATTAAGGGGATAGAAGCTCACCAAAACAAGATTAGCAAGTTAAATGAAGCAAATCCCAATGATTAAGTAGAAGAAGATGTAGATTAGCTTGCAAACCCTCTTAGGATTTTTAGTGGAGGCTCTCCAATTTTCTAAGTGGTGGCATAATGGCCTTAGATCTATTTTTGGTAAGGATAAGGGGGTATTAGGGTGTATATATAGATTAGTTAAATGTTTTAGGACCATGGGATATACCCTAGAACCAATCCTAGCCTTTAAAGCATGTCTTGGGGAAGAAGTCAAGTGTAGGAACCATTTAGGGCCAAAAAAAAACAGCCCAAAACTCATCCCGGGCCTCAAAACATGAGCAGTTTTCGTTTTTGATTTTTCGTGAAACTTTGACGGGCCATAACTTGGTCATACGGACTCCGATTTACGAAAACTCGGACTCTATTTCGCGTATTTTTCCGAGACGAACGCAATGGCAAGCCCGTTTCCCCTGATTCAGAATATTAAATTTAATTCTGCTCTGATTTATGTTATAACAAGTTATTTAACATACGGGGTGTTACATTCTCCCCTACTTAAAGGATTTCGTCCCCGAAATCTCTAAGTCAAGAAGAACGTATCCTACCAACCAAACAACCATCTACTCAACCATCAAACACTGGCATCCATTGTCCTTAAAGTTTCTAATGTTGTATGAACATATGCAAAAAGTGTGTGTATATGTTCCCTATCTAATGCAAAATCAGGCGGTCTACTGATTCAGTTGACCTCCTTAATGCAAACCATGATAGTGCCATGCATCCAATATGTATGCGAAAGAACCCTATCGACACATACTATTTCTACATGCGTGCACAATCATTCACCGAATAAATGCATCATCCATATGATAGCACAACCATCATACATCCATTAATATAGCTACCTACACACATTTATATGCAATATGCAATATGAAGTGATTGAGCCGATCTAGTGCCTAAAGTGTGTATATGCATCCACGAGCAACCACTAGCAAACACTTGCATCCACTTGCATCCATCATACATAACATGTCTCAAACACATGTTTCAACCATAGGTTTACCCTATCTAAAGGTCAAAAGTACTAACGAGAGGACATACTAAGAATAAGATAAGCACAAGATATGTGATGAAGGAAAAGCAAAAGGATATACCCTCCGAAAGAAAAAGGGTACCTCGAACGCATCTTCGCTTCCGTCTCCCAGGTAGCGTCACTCTCTTCATCTCCCCTTTGTACTTTGACTAGTTGAACCTCTCTGTTTCTCAGCTTCCAAATCTCTGACCCAAGGATGCAAGTAGGAGCTCGTCGAATCGTCGCATCACGCTCTGCTTCCACTTCTCTAAGCAAACTCGGCTCTACCACCTCTGCGGTCTCATGTAGGCACTTCCTCCCATAGAATACATCACTAAGTCTGTCGGGCAACTCCGCCAATGGAAGATGCTCCTCCCATGTACCTCCAAAATCCAAGATACATAGCATCAAAAGGTCTTCTAAAACATGATTCACCCTCTCAGTCTGGCTATCCGTCTGAGGATGATATGCGGTACTCATACCCAACTGAGTCCCTACCGCCTCTTGCGAATTCTTCAAAAACTCTCTAGTGAAGATAGGATCTCGATCACTCACTATGCTAGAGGGTACCCCATGTAATCGAACTATCTCTCGAAGATATACTGAAGCTAGCCATGGAGCAGTCCTCTTGCTCTTCATAGGTATGAAATGGGTGCTCTCAGTAAGTCTATCTACCCCCACCCAAATTCCTGTATTACCCTTCCTCGACCTGGGTAACCCGTCAATAAAATCCATCGAGATGCTATCCCAATTCCATTGCGGAACCTCCAATGGGTGAAGCAACCCACCTGGTTTCCTTTTGCTCCGCCTTCACTTGCTGGCACACCTAACATAGAGCGACATACTCAGCCACATCTTTCTTCATACCAGCCCAGAATAAAACCCTCTTCATGTCTTGGTACATCTTATCCCCACCGGGATGAATGGTCATCCTAGAACGGTGTGCGTCATCAAGAATAGCTTTCCTCAAACCCTCGTCTTGCGGTACACAAAGTCTACCGTCTCTACGCAAACACCCCTATCGTCTAGGGTGTTCCTACTCAAATGGCTGGACGACTCCCCCCTTATGAGCTTCTCTATCAACTCAACCAACTGTGGGTCGTCCCTCTGTGCTCTTCCAATCCACCCCAAAAGAGTAGATCTAACCAAGGAGGCTAGCAAACCGGGTACAAAGTCAATGGAAGGTCTAAAGTCAAACTTAGAAATAAACTCTAAGCTCCGTCGTTCAACGAACAATGAACTCAAGGACAACCTTTTTCTTCTTAAGGCGTCTGCTACCATGTTACCCTTACTCATAGGATGCTAAGGATCCCATCCACTTTTGTTGTCCTAAGACTATGCGCTCGAAGAGTCTCCAACACTTCCCTAAGATGTAGGGCATGCTCTTCTCCACCAGAATATCATCCAAAATCATCACAACTGTCTCCCACGCAGACCACCCTAGTCGAATTCGGCATCCCCCAAATGCAAGCCCCAAAGGCCTAAACCAATATCAGACAAACACCCAAGGGATACCTCCTTCGAATTCAGACGACCTACGTGAGACGATACTAGTAAAAATGGCTAAATAATTAAGCCCTTGACCAATTCTGGATGTTCTCGCTAGTCTCGCTCCAAAACCGTCGTTTATCCTATACTGGCCCTGCTCAGCCTATTGAGCACATACGAAAACTTATTTCGCTCCTAGAAAAGACCCAGATGTCATCTACAAAGACCATCACGAACTTATTTAGGTACTCCCTGAACACCCTTCTCAACAAAGTATGCGGAGGCGTTCGTCAAACCCAATGGCATCACCAGCCACTCATAAAAGAAATCATCCGGAGTCCCAAAGGCAGTCTCCTCTATACTATTCTCAGCCACTCTCAACTGATGAAATCCCGTGGCTAAGTCCTACTACAAAAATACTGAGGTGCCAGCCAACTGATCAAGGAGATCATTAATCCTCGGCAATGGGTATCTATTCTTCTTTGTGAGTTTCTTTAGTTCCCTTTAGCCTACACAAAGTCTGAGGGACCCATCCGCCTTCATAACAAAAACTACTGGAGCGCCCCACTCCGATATACTTCGTCTTATGAATCCCTTTTTAAGCAAATCGCCTACTTACTTATGGAGTTC
This sequence comes from Allium sativum, assembly GCA_030737875.1. Taxonomy (NCBI): domain Eukaryota; kingdom Viridiplantae; phylum Streptophyta; class Magnoliopsida; order Asparagales; family Amaryllidaceae; genus Allium; species Allium sativum. Next base: position 222,507,866 of record CM060927.1, on the reverse strand, counting down.
CCTCCTCCCACTAGGAGCCATGTGGCACACTGGCCAAGATACTGGTTTAGCATTATCCACCAGATATATTCGGAAGTCAATCTCCCGCTTCGGAGGTAAGCCCTTCACCTCCTCAAACACATCCGGGTATTCCCGGACCGCTCTAACAGATCGCAGACTCTAGACCAACGTGTCAAGCGATTCTAGATACCTTAGCATAACAGATTCTATGGGATTACAAGAGATCTCAAGAGTGTCACCCAAGCGGCCCATAAGCCTAACAACTCTCCCCCCAAAATCAAGAACGGCACCCCTACTGGATAACCAGTCCATGCCCACTAACCCATAGCCCGTGAAGCCCAACAAGCATCACATCTAAACCCAATGCTAAGTATAGGAACTTTCAAACCCAAACACATCATGGAGCCCAATTGGGTTTGAAACAACTAAGGGATCATCTACCAACTGGTGTCTCAATGCAGTGACTCTACTAGTAATGATGAGGTAAACGAACTCAATGTGTCAAAATCATGCAAAGTACGGACAGGATGATTGATCAGAAAAACTAGACTTTCAATAGAAGTAGTTCTACCTCTTTCCCGAATCGCGAGAGCCTGTACTTGCCCCCTAGCCTGACCTGGTGCCACATGAGCTTGCACCAGTCCTCCTGAGGTAGACCCCGTCCCTTGCTCCTTCTTTGGACAGTTTTTCATCAGATGCCCTGCTTCGCCACAGTGGAAGCAGCCAGTCTTAGTCTTCTTGCGACAATCTTTGTTTAGGTGGCCTAGTGTCCCACAATTGAAGCACCTCTTCTTTCCCTTGCCACCGTTGCCCTTCCCACCTTTGTTTTGCTGTTGCTGTTGAGGTCTCTTCTGATCTCCTTTCTTCTCGGGTGCTTTACTAGCATTGGGGCCCTTCTCTTCCTTATGCATATTTTCTTCTGCTTTTGAGAGAAACCTTGCCTCAAACCTATGTCTGAAATCCACCCAAGAGTCAATCGGGCGTTCTCCATTAGTGACCTCCCACCAGAACGAGGCCTCTCCTTCCATTAACCAAGCGGCCAACCCGACTTTCTTTCCCTCTTCTACTTCCAAGATTTCCATCAATTCTTCCGTCTCATTAAGCCAATCCCTAGCTCCCACAAAAGGTTTTCCTCCCATAGCCTTAAACTTCCTACAAGTCATAGCAAAAGTATCCGCGCGAGGAGAAACGAGTGCAACGGGTGGAGGAGGAACATTTGCTGGACCTGCAGCGGCGGCCCTAGCCTCTAACAACCTCCTATACCATACTGGTACCGCTACACTATCCGGAAGATAAAGATCTTCAGCCATGCTGAGACGAAAAAGGGAAAGATTCAAAACGGAGAATTTGAGAGATAAAGATATGGCTATCGGGGATTATGCTTTTCTTTCAAAAACGTTTCTTTTAAAAGACATGTTTTTGAAAATATTTCTTCCAAAAATGTTTTTAGAAAAATAGTTTTCTAAAACTTTTATCTGTTCTGGTAACCTTTGCTCTGATACCACGTGTAACACCCCACACCCGCTATAGTCACTCACTAAGGGAATGCCATAGCATCGGTGGAGTATTTTTAGTGAGTATAGAACAGTAAAATTACAACAAGACAGATATAATGTAATACTTGAAAATTTAAAACATCATCTCATAGCAGCGGAAAGTAAAACATGTTTGGTTACATCATAAAACCATAACAAGAGTCAAGTACAAAATATCCATCCTGAATAAAATAAGCACATAATCCCACTACTCATAACAAATAGCCATAACAGAAAAGATAAGATAAGCTGAGCTCTACATCTACGGTCCAAGCTCCGAGAGATAGATAAAGCAAACTGATCAAAGCCCACTAGCACTAGGCCCAACCTGAGGACCTGAAGGAAAAAGATAAAAACAACGGGGGTCAGACATAAGCCTGAGTGAACCCTATCTCCTTAATAATACAATTATTAAAGTAATTAGGGTATGATATGAACTTGGTATGGTATCTTTGGGGATAATGACTACACTAAGTTGCCCACGAACACAGGACGAACTAAGATAACCGTAAAGACGCATCTACCCACCCAAGGATAATTACTAACTGCACCACACCAGACTTATTCACCCAAAGGTAATTCCTACACTGCACCACACCAGTTCTACCCACCAAGAGTAATTCCTACTTAAAGGTTGATCCCACTAAGTGTACTTAGTAATTTTTCACCCGGTAGTTTCTTGTACCCCTACACAGGTGCCGTTTGCCCCTATTTTTACTAGGTGTACCCACTACCCCCAAGCGATCGGCTCCCTACCGTAGATACCCGTGCTAGTCCCACAAAAAGGGGGTGTATCATTCCCCAAAGTGGCTACCATATAATATCACTGTGCACGGCTTTATATCTACCCGATGCAACAACGACTTACCAACCAGCCCGGGTCCACACACGCATATGAAACCCGTTGATCCCGCGTTGCCACCGCTAACCCGTTTTGGCCTCTTATAGTCAAGCCCAATATGCGTGTCCCGTCACCCGACAAGAGTTGAGCCTACAAAGATACGTTTGGGATATTGGTTGAAATGGGCCCCCACAAGCTACTACTTAAGCTTGTCGTTTAATCTAGTGCATCCCACTTAACCCTTTAACCATGTCCCCTTACATGTTATAAATCTTGGTTAAGTCCTTTAATCATATTTCAATTGCCACTTAGGGCACCCACTAGATTCCCACATGCCACCCATGGCACTTACTTAACCCCTTAATCATGTTTAATTACATGTTCCACCTTGGTTAAGTATTCTAATCGTATTCTCACATGCCACCCATGGCACTTACTTAACCCTTTTATCATGTTTAATTACATGTTCCACCTTGGTTAAGTATTCTAATCGTATTTTTCTATTGCCACCCAAGGCAACCCACTAGTCTCATCATGCCACCCCAAGGCACCCACTTAACCCCTCATGTCCCACTACATGCTAATATGGTTAAGTGTTTCTTAATTCATTAATTAAGATCATGACCTCATAAAGGCCTCCCACATTAGACCGTCTTTTATGACTGCTGGATATGCCGGTTGGTTCCGGGCAGACTTCCGTCATAAAAAGGGCCTAACCTCGTGTCTTTACTTTAATCATGTATTTAATTTATGACTAAGACCTCTCACATTGGGCCAATCATTTGTAGCCGCTGGATGGCCGGTCGGTTCCGGGCAGACTTCCGCTACAAAAGGGTCCAACCTCGTGTCTTAGTTGATTAATTAATCCTAATTAATCACCCCCATATTAATTATCCATAATTAATATCAGATTTTCCATAACATGGGTAGACCTAACTCAATAGGTAAATTCCCATGGGGTAGACCTAACTCAATAGGTAAATTCCCACTTATGGTAATTTATTTTTATTGTATGCTTAATCATACCCATTTCAACATACTTTTAATTAACATATTAATTAACCCCATCGTTCCCCACGTATATCGTCATTATGACATAACATAATAAAGGGAACATTTACCACACATAACATGGGTTTAGCATATAACTTTATCATGGGTTAAGAGGATGTCAACTTGCATATATGAGCATGTATTAACCCAACTATATTCGACCCAAACTTGCATATTATCAAACATGTGTCTTACATAACATGTTGCATATGAACTTACATATCATCAAACATGTGATTTGCATAACATGTTGCATATGAACTTACATATCATCATACATGTGATTTGCATAACATGTAGAACTTGCATTTTAGCATATACTTAACTTGCATAAGCACTCACATACTTGCATAAGCATTCATATACTTGCACAAGCTTGCATATCATGTTAAACTTGCATTTCAACATATACATAACTTGCATAAACATTCACATACTTGCATAGGCTTGCATATTATGTTAAACTTGCATTTCAACATATACATAACTTGCATAAACATTCACATACTTGCATAGGCTTGCATATTATGTTAAACTTGCATTTCAACATATACATAACTTGCATAAACATTCACATACTTGCATAGGCTTGCATATTATGTTAAACTTGCATTTCAACATATACATAACTTGCATAAACATTCACATACTTGCATAGGCTTGCATAAATATATGGATCCACAAACATAGCCATACTTTATCACATCTTATCATAATCAATTCAATAATTGATTATTAAGGGGATAGAAGCTCACCAAAACAAGATTAGCAAGTTAAATGAAGCAAATCCCAATGATTAAGTAGAAGAAGATGTAGATTAGCTTGCAAACCCTCTTAGGATTTTTAGTGGAGGCTCTCCAATTTTCTAAGTGGTGGCATAATGGCCTTAGATCTATTTTTGGTAAGGATAAGTGGGTATTAGGGTGTATATATAGATTAGTTAAATGTTTTAGGACCATGGGATATACCCTAGAACCAATCCTAGCCTTTAAAGCATGTCTTGGGGAAGAAGTCAAGTGTAGGAACCATTTAGGGCCCAAAAAAAACAGCCCAAAACTCATCCCGGGCCTCAAAACATGAGCAGTTTTCGTTTTTGTTTTTTCGTGAAACTTTGACGGGCCATAACTTGGTCATACGGACTCCGATTTACGAAAACTCGGACTCTATTTCGCGTATTTTTCCGAGACGAACACAATGGCAAGCCCGTTTCCCCTGATTCAGAATATTAAATTTAATTCTGCTCTGATTTATGTTATAACAAGTTATTTAACATACGGGGTGTTACAACTACAAAGGGGAGAATTCTTACTCTCTGACGTTCTCCTTCCCCCAAAGGTTACTGACAATTCCTCGTATCCCATTAGAGTGGTCGAGGCTCCATTAAATCCATGTATCCAACCCTCACATGGTTTCAAATCCTTTAGCTCGAGTTTCATTTGGTCGAATATTTTCTTGAACAGAATGTTGACCGAACTCCCGTTATCCACTAAAACTTTATGAACTATAGCTGGACTGATGGTGACGGTGATCACTAATGGGTCTTCAGTTAGGGAGTGAACCCCAATACTCTCTCGTTCGCGAAATATGACGTCATCAGACATCGTCTTTTGTTGCATAACCGGAGCGTTATCCTCGGGGTTGCTACATTCTCCCACTTCAAAATGCTGTTTAGCTGCATTCACGTACTGATCCATAGCTCTAAAACTGTGCCCTGCCAGATGAAGCCCACCAACTATGGTATTGATAACGATATTTTTTTTCATTTTCGCTGAGCCGTTGGTTTGGCAGCAGGTTGGCTTTGGTTCGGGGCTTGTACGGCTTGCCCTCTGTCCCTAGGAGTCACCTTATATTCATCAAGCTTTCCTTCTCGGAGCAGTTTTTCAATCACATCTCTCAAATGACGACATTCGATTGTGGAATGACCATGAACCTGATGAAAAAGACAGAATTTCCCAGTTTCACGCTCTTTTTCCGTAGAATCTCTCAGAGGAGGCCTTTTGTATTGGAGGACATTATATGTATCCAGGAAGATGTTCTCCAACGTATCATTTAATGGTGTGAAGCTCTCAAATGGTCTAAGCTGGGATCTTCTCTAAGAGTCATTTCCTCGATTTCTCTTCCGATTAATTATTACTATTCCCCTATTGGCGGCCATTGCCTTGATTCTTGTTCCTGACATTAACTTCAACTTTTCCTGAGCTATCTCATGTTTGCTTAATGGCCACATTACTTGGGATATCTTCCTTATCAGTAGCCTTCCTCTTTCGGTTGGCATAAATTTCTTCCCGATGCATACGGATGTTGGCCTTTTTGTAAAATATCTCTTTGGTTAACGGTGGTTTACCGGCCAGGTGTCTTCCAAACTCAGTATCCTTATCCACTCCGTCAATCAGAGCCATCAAAACAGTTTGTTCATGGGATCTCCAACTTCCATGACCGCTAAATTGAAGCGATCTAAATAGGACCTCAAAGATTCATCCGGACGTTGCTTAATGAGGGATAACTCAATGACATTCTCAGATCTCTGGGTATGTAATCGGAACTGATTTACAAACTGTTCACTTAATTCCCTGAAGCTGGAGACCGATCGTGCTGGCAAACAAGTGAACCACATTAACGTTGTATCCTCCAGGAATATTGGGAACGCCTTACACTTCACGGCATCAGAAGCGGCCACCACATTCATGTACCATGAATATCTCATCAGGTGCTGAACTAGATCAGCCTTTCCCGCATAACGGTTCATGGATGGCATGTTAAATTTCCTCGGGAATCGAACCTCTAAAATATCATCTGTAAAAGGCGAGTGACTACGGCCTATACCCCAATCTTCGATTCTTTGTCCATGACTTTCCACCATCATTTGCCTAATCATGGCTTCGACATCCGCATGGGTCAGAGTGGATTCGGGATCAGCACTTCTTGCCTGGCGAGCCCCTCCAGCATTTATTTGACGTACTGCTACAAGGTCCGGGTCCTGGACAGAAATCCCTTGCCCCCTATTGCGGCGATCAGTCGCGCGACGAGCAGGAGGAACAGATTGATTCTGAGCAGGATCAATAACGCCTCCATTCCTAGGTGGCAGGATGGGCTCATTTAAGTTACGGTTATTGGTTTCCTGATTAGGCACTTCTGTATTCTCAACCCTTTCCAATGGAGGCCATTGCTGGTTTCTCCGAGGTTCTTCAGACGAGGATGTATGTTCCGGGGATAAAGGGTGAGCTGGAGGTGGCGAAACCTGCCTTTGAATATCGCCAATTCGTCTGCTTAAGGCAGTAATATTCTATGCACCAACGAGCTCTCCTGCCTTTGAGCGGCCAATTCATCAGTTTGCATGTCCAATGCTTCAAGTATCCGAGTCAGATGTCCTTCGGTAACTGGAGCTGAAGGGTCGAACTGGTCATCTTCATCTTCTCTTATATGCAAGGAACTCGAACCGGGTTGAGCAGAAGTACCAGCACGAGCGGAATGAGCCATAATTTCCTTCCCAGGTCGGGTCGTAGTCTGATTATCGGTTCGGATCGTGGTCCTCCTAGGCTGGTGGCTCGTGCTACCCTCTTGACATCGGTTTGTGGTGATGGGTGCAGGAGGGATCGCGGCGTGGTCCTGCGATCGGGTAGTAACTCCTTCAGCTGTCTGGTTCGTTGCACCATCACCTGATCGGATCGCCCCTACATTACCACGATCCGAGAGCTCTTCTTCAACCTGCTCGTGCACGCTTTCTTCAATTGCTTCGTTTGCAGCTTCATTCGCCTGTGAAGCTCGTACTTCCTTAGACTTCTTTCCAGCCATGATATCTAAGCTTTACTGAAATCTTCAAAAATCAAAACAGTGGAGTTTTGGACTGTTTTCTTCGGACTTGACTATCCAAACTATAGAACTACAATCCAATATGATGAGACTTCGGTTCTCAGTGAAAGCAATAAAATGTTAGATCCAAAATTGGGTCTAACACCCGAATTGTTCTAATTTGGGGAGATTAATATCAGAAAAATGCAAGAAAAAGCAGAAAAGACACAAGGTTTATAGTGGTTCGGCATTAATGAGCCTACGTCCACTTTATATCAACGATTATACTTAAGATTCGAGTACAACCAATGATTTATCTCTCAACCTCGCTTTTACAATGTTGATTCACTCAGTAAATTCAAGATAACTTTGAGTAGAAATAATGGAGATATGATAATGGTGGAATCAAAGCTCCGAATTGCCAAAAGATCCTCAAAATGCCAAATATGGGACTATTTATAGTTGATTTCTTCAGGCGGATTATGGTCATACGTGTCAGAAACCCCGATAATCCCGGACTGGTTCATAGCCTGATGGAGAAAAGGTAAAAATGACAGTTATGGACAGGTAGCATAAGATCCTTCATCTTCGGGTTGTGGATGACTTGGTCGTGGCCTTCATCCCTCAGCTTCAGGGATCGGATTGTGGGACTTTTGAGAGGACGGATCGGGTCGCGGTAAGGTTCCACGATCGGCGGTGGAGCAAATGTGTCACGATCCGTCAAGGCTCGGTGACCGTGATCGAGATTAGCATGGCTCCTATGAGTAAAACCTAGTAGTGAACATACATGTGTATCTTAGTGGCTTGATCCAGAAGCTAGCCAACAAACTAAAAAACAAATCTCAAAGTCTACCCTATATTTTATATATATCGTACCCTCAGCCCAGCTATCCTAGAATATATAGATGCACGGACTAATATTTGATTTAAAACTTTACACTGCATCGCCAAGTTCATTCAAGGATGGCACATGCAAGTGATGGAACGTGGTACGTTATGAGAGGGACAACGTTTCAATCCTCTGTTTAGCATGTATATATATATATATATATACACACACCTCTGCCTCGTTTCACTCTTCACTGCAAAGGGAACTAAACCGAATACTTCAATATAAAAAAATGCAAGTCCCAGGTGTGTAGTAACTTGGGTTTGAAACATGTACTGCGAACGAGCATGCGATGGTGGAAGATTCAGTGTGGATGTCGGCGCGAGTGCTAAGTGAGGGAGCGGCAGCCGGTGCTGCCAGAAGGAAGATCGATGGACATTTATTGGCACAATGGGTATTTGACAGCAGGCATAGGTCCAGGGGTGCAAAAGTTAGAGCAGGTCGAGCAGTAAGGTGACACCCAATCTTTGGGGATGTTGTACATTTTTTAACGTGGACGAGGAGGAGTTAGGGTGGGGCTGCGTGGATCGGAGCTCAGGGAATAGATGTACAGTAAGGTAGTAATTTTTGGTTGGAGAAGAAGAAAGAAGAACGTGATGATAGAAGAGAAGCTGGCGGCAATAATGAACATTGTAGTTTTTACTTTTTACTCGAGCAACTCATTTTCTTTGAAGAAGAACAGTAAGCGGACCAAAGTTTTTATCGTGTGGGCCGGGCTTTAAATGAAAAAAGAAAGAAAGAAAGTAGAATACGTGATGGTTCAGTAGATTTGCTCCTGTGAGTTTAGTAGGGAGGGATTGTTGGCCGAGGATTTGAAGAAGCGGTAAAAATGGTGGGTGGTGGGTCTTAAAGACGTGGTGAGGGGCCGAAATACTTGGGTAAGAGCCCAATTAAATAATAATGAAATTTAATATTAATTAGCTAAATTATTTTATAATTATATTAACTTAAATATCCCATTTGTACATTATCATCTTTTCACACCGTTGGACATTTTGGAACCATAGGGATGGAAGCTACGAGTCGAAGCTGGTTTGGTCAACACACGAAACAACATGGATTTTTAATTAAATTAAACGTCAGTTTAATTTAATTAAAAAGCGTTTAATCGGCGAATCGAAGCAAGGTGAGTTAAACTCACTCAGTTCTCCCACTTATATTTTATATAAGTTGGGTTTTAATATTTGTGTGCTATGGTTGTTATTTATTGACTGATTGACAATTGTTTGGCTGGTTGTTGGATATTTTTATATATTGTTTAAATTAAACGGTTGTTTAATTTAAATGAAATGAAATCGTTATTTTAACGATTATTTCCAATAAAGGTAACTTACCTTGTTGGTTAAGTTTATAACAATATAAACGCATTAAATTAAATTAGATGCTTGAATGGTTGTTATTCGTTGACCATTATCAGTAAATTTATTGTTTATCATCATCATACGAACTATTGAACCCAATTTTGGATTATTGAATTGGTTATTGATTGTTAAACTAAAATTCAACATTTTTTGGTTTATTAACCAATAGGTGATATTGATTAAGGAATTTATAGCAGATGGCCAAAATACAAATTGTTTTATAAAGATTGATTCGTCGTCTGGTAAATCGATAGGATTGAAGTTATGAAAAAAAATTATAACTGAATATAGATTTTTAAATAAATTATTTTAAATGAAGTTTATAAAATGGGAATAAACCAATCATATTTATATATTTTTTTGCTTAACCACCAATAATTATTTTGCAGCAAAATTGGCCGTATGCGAAGCACGTGCCTCATCATAGTTGCTAATAAAGCTTAGATTGTTAAGCAAGTTAGCAAGGATTAATGTAACGATGTATAACTGAGATCAATTGTTTTAAGAAACATTTAAACTGGAATTATTTTGAGATTTATTATTATTCATTTAATAATAATTGAGGTAAATGAGATTTATGTAAATTAATAATGTTATTTATTAATTTAAATGAAAAGAAGAGTTAGAGTTGATCAACGGGTTAATCATGTTTTAAAAATTTAGCAAGCCAACTGTTTTAACAGAAATTGGTTATTAAATTAAATTTATTTGTGCCGATTAATCAAACGGAATAATTTTGCAAATGGTTTTTAACTTAATACGAATTAAAAAGGAAACTGGATATTTATTCCTGTTAATGATAAAATAAATTAATAATAATTTTAAAAAAAATATTCTTAAATGAAGTTCATTTAGGCAAGTAATGGAAATTAGAAATGAAATATAACTGAATCTTCAAAGTGAGTTCATAAACAAGTTTATATTTAAATCGTGTTGGTAAATGAAGTTATAAAATGATTTTAAGCGGATACGATAAGCTTAAATATATGTTAATTAATATTTGAATGAAGTAAAGGAAATTGAGATGGAAAAGAGTTTTATATTAAACCAGAGTTGTGTAAACGAGTTTATAAAAAGATGGAAAGTAGAAGCGTTAATTTTAAATTAACGTCACTTAATAATGACATTAAGTAAAATGGATGGATTTTGGAATAAATTTTTTTGGAGGAAATGATTGAAAGGTTTAGGAAAGGATTCTCGTAATGATATTTGGTAAAAGATCGAGTAATAGGATTTGTAATAAAATCCGGATAATCAAACAAACATTTTAAAGAAGCTGAGGTGTAAAAGTTGATATTTTATTTACCAATTCCTAAATCAATGAATTTAGTAATGATAGTATATTTTAAATGGAGATTTCAAAAGTAAGAAGGTTTATAAACCAGTATGTTAAATAAATAGTGAAATAGTAATTGTTGGTATTAGAAGGAAGATGGGGATTTGAATTATATTTCCTATCTATCTTAAGATAAGAATGTTGTTGATCAAGGTCTGAGAGGTAATTTAAATACCCCAACTTGAACGACCTCAGGACTATCGGAGGATGATATTAGTTGTAATGGTGAAAGTGCTAGTAATTTATTACGGGAAATAATTGTGTAATGTTATGTGAAGAATGTGGATATATATATAATAAGATTTCGAAATAAAAAGAAATAAAAAGGGGCTTGAGAGTATGGAATGATATTTCCATAACAAAAGTGATAAAAAAAGGGATTTGTGAAAATATAATGATATTTTCAAAAGTAAGGAGATGAGATGTACAATGAAGATAAATAACGATTATTTTGTTTCTTATAACGAAAACAAAGAAGATTTGGTAACGATTGTTTAACGATGATAAGTTGAATCGATCTCCCAATTATAGATAATAAGTGACGTGATAGAAAATGTTTTGAAGTAGTAGTTAACGTGAATTTGAATATGGTTTGAATATATTTTTCCGAGTATATATATATAATGATTTGAGAATATTAAAATATTAAAACTAATATTTTTTTTGGCATTACAACCAATATATTATTTTTAAAGGCCAAGTGACGTTGTGTTCTGAACCAATGGATCTATTTTATTTTTATGGTTGTTTATTTTGATAGTTAAATAACCGACTATTAAAATCATGCCAATGCGATGTTGGTACGGAAAGGCCAGGATCGAATTTATATTTGAAAACCATTCCGAACCATCAAATACGACACGGTGGAAGATACTGATCAAGATGGGTCAATTGAAGACCGTAAATCTTCATGTGCAGAAAAATTATTGTTAAATACCTCTGGCTGATCTCTAGAGTTAACAATGATTCTGTAGTGATTGGAACCTACGGATTGAAAGGACTACTCGCTATTGATCTATAGGGTGATGCCTAGGATGTGGTAGGAGGGTGCCTTCGGTTTATTCAGTCCCAGGACAAGTTGTATGGACGGATGTCTGATAGTGTATTTCCAAAGGGGTTACATACGTTGATTTCTTCAAACGTATTTCTGTTGATGGCAGAGAAGGCCGTACACCTTCTCTTAGCTAAACCACAAAGTAGTTTCGTGGACGTCAATTAGTGATATATGGCGGATTTGACGATGCGGCATTCAAAGAAAATGGTGGCCAGATGTTCTAGAGATAAATTCTAACCTCAAGCCTCATCAACCAGAAAATGACAAAAATCGGGCAAGCAGCATGGCTATGTGGGTCGCTCCCATTAGGGTGTATAATCACCTATCCAGAGAAATTTCATCTCCTTATTTAATCTATTTCAATGTTGTCCCTTTCGGGAAACAGTGGTTTGAGCCCAACCGTTGGTAATATACATTTGATACACCCAAGCGAAATGAGTGGTCGGTCATGTGTGGGTCCGGTTGCAAGACATTCTTGTTGAACCCAGTATATTCCCCTCTAGAGATACACTATCGGCAGGTGGTTCCATGCCTTGTCATAGTCGGAATCCAATCTCCAATAAGCTCCCGCGGCTTTGTTTGTATACTATATGTGGAGCGTGAGATACAAGCGTTCCGCTAGATTCTATTTATTTGTATCTAGACACTATAATAATGTCACAATAAGATATTGATTTCAAAATGTTTTGGGTTATCGTAAGGTAAAAACCGTCCGTATTTATGTGTGGATTTGGTCTTATGATTATGCTTTTCTTTCGAAAAGATTTTCGAACTTTAAAATCAAGTTGGATGACTCCCCTTAAAACTTTGCGAGTTTATCTCACTCTAGTTCACCAGACTAACCCAGTATTTGTTATTTTCGGGTTAGACCTGGTTGTACAGGTTCGGGTTAACAGATGTTGTGAAATCCGAAGACTAGTGAATTTACTTCTCCCATTCATCTAATCCATCGTACTTATTAAGGACTCATCTACGAACTTGTTCAAACTGCACCTGGGTTAAGGTTATCACTATCTAGAGGCATCTCATCAGCAAATTCGTCATCTTCATCTAAAAACGCTTCACAGGTATGTTTATGAGTGCCATCATATCCTTTTGGCTACACTTCATGCAATAATAACTAGCTTCTTGTAGAATATATCCTTCTGCAATACACCCTTCAATATATCTTTTATTGCGCATGTATCCTTTATATGTTTCCATCAACCTATGTGGATAATCAGTTGTAAATAACTTGTTTAAATCGAACTATGTAAAATAAAAGTAAAATTAGTAATTTACCTTTCAAAGGGATACATCCATCTATATCTAACAGGACCTCAAATCAGTGCTTCATCGGCTAAATGAACCATAAGATGGATATTGATATCAAAAAATGCAAGTGGAAAATATTTTTCAAACACAAACATTGCTTCTATTAAAACTTTTGTAAATAAACAATTGATTACAAAAAGACAGCAACAACAATCATTGTTACTCAATTATTCCACAATTGTCACGTCAAACTATGTTTACAATAATCACAGAAAGCATAATCGATTATGCACTAAATTGAATATATATAGAAAGTATTCTGTTTCAGCAATGTCCGAGTCCAGAAATATTTTGTTTCCTTGAAACAATATTGTCATTGTATGCACTGATTGACGTAATTGCAAATAGTTTTCTAGGATAAAACGGACCAACTCTATAGCGTAGTGCCAGCAAATAGAGTTCTGACGAACTGAAGTAGATCACAAAAACTAGATCAGAGGATTACTTTGAAGAAGAAGAAGTAATGCGAGTAGAAAAGTAAATTCTGTCTTGTTTTGGGCAATGTATTTATAGGTAGGAGGAGGTGCATATTCGTATGCATTAGAAACCATCATAATTGGAAAGATTACGACCCTTTAACCACTCGGTCATTATTGTGCGTGCGCTTAGAATTCAAATGGTTGTACTCATTCAGCTAATAGACATGTCTTTCGAATTCTGAACTGAATGGACACACCTGTAAATTTCTGAGAAAAAATTCCCATTTCAGCGCACTAGCCCAATCAGCAACCGTCGGCCATATTCAATCAAGAGACCCCAAGATCCCCAAGGCCCAATCTTTGACATTTTAATATATTATTGTGTCAAGGCCTAGCCCCCATTCCTATATAATTCCTCTTCCTTTTATTTTATATAAGCATATTGGCTTCTAATATATAAGGAGAGATTGTGTTATTATTTTGATGATGTGGGACTATAGGTTGCTATCCCTTTTTCTTCTCAAATTCTTCTTTCTTTTTCTCATTCATTTCCAACAATCCCCCACACGAATGAGCAGTCAATCTTAGATTCAGGAACCGTTTATCACATCAGTTAAAGTAGCACATGGGCCTTGAACTTTCCTAGTGATTACCCATTTGAATCACAGGCGATTCAGTAGACATAGACTGTCCTTGAACTATAAGCCTTTTGTGTAATTCCAAAGTAGATAACACACAATAAATGTTTCTTATAACCCTTCGTTCTCTGTATGTGTTCGTTTTTTCCTTGAACACCTGCCTGGTCTCATAAGTGCTTAGAGAATTCGGCCTTATAATTCCCTTTGAAGCAGCGCCTTCGCACTTACGTAGGTGATTCTGTAAAAGGTATTCTCTAATTCCTCAAATACAGACATCATTAAAAGTATTAATACTTATCCTTATTCAACATATAATGCACTGACTTATCATAGGACTGGTTTGTGTATAACAGTGCCATCAAGTTTCTCTTAAACTTCGTTGTCCCTTTGAACCTAGATCTCGGGATCTCCAGTCAACTAGGAAGGGTTTCCATTTTAAAAAAACATTTAGTATATAGCCTTAGCTCATTCTCATCGATAAGGTTTGAACTTTCTCTCTTGACAAGCCTTTTGTAAGTGGATCCGCTAAGTTATATTTAGATCGAATGTAATCTATTGTGATAACCCTGTTAGAGAGAAGTTGTCTTATTGTTTTATGTCTACGACGAATATGCCTAGATTTATCATTATAGAGTGTAATATTAGATTTTCCATTAGCTGATTGACTATCACAATGTATATATATTGGAGACATAGGTTTGCTATAATTAGGAATGTCTTCCAATAAGCTTCGAATCCATTCTTCTTCTTCTTCTTCTGTAGTCTTATCTAGTGCAATAAACTCTGATTCCATCATAGATCTAGCCATACAAGTCTATTTGGATGATTTTAATGATAATTCTCCATTTCCTAATGTGAACACGTATCCACTTGTAGACTTTGTATCATGTGATCCAGTGATCCAATTTGCATCATTGTATCCTTCCACTATTGAAGGATAGATTTTATAGTATAAACCATGCTCTGCGTATACTTTAGATATCCTAGCACTCTGATTATCGCTTTCTAATGATGCTTACCAGGATTACTGATAAATCTACTTAGTTTGCTTACATCATATGTGATATCAGGCCTAGTACAATTCATAGCATATATGATACTTCCTAGTATATGAGAGTATTCCAATTGGTAGATACCATCACCAGTGTTCTTTACCCAATTTTGGTTCATATCTACTGGTATTTTGCAATAGTTACATTATATTGCTTGATCTTTTTAAGTATTTTGGTGATATAATGTGACTGGGATAATGCATATCCATGTGGCGTTCTCAAAATTTTTACATCCAATATCACATCAGCCGATCCTTGGTCTTTCATATCGAATCTAGAGGATAATATATTCTTTATAGATGTTATTATGGCCTTGTTATTGCCTAGGATCAACAGGTCGTCAACATAGAGACAAACAATGACATATCCAATATGTGTGTGTTTTATGTACACACATTTACCTGATTCATTTATCGTGAATCCATTTGATAACATAGTATTATGAAACTTCTCATGCCACTGTTTTGGAGCTTGCTTAACGCCATAAAGTGATTTTACTAGATTTCATTCTCATTTTCTAAGCTTAGAAATCCTTCAGGTTGTTTTATATAGATTTTCTCCTCTAGTTCACCATTCAAAAACGCAGTTATAACATCCATTTGATGTATTTCTAAGTCATGTATGGATGCAGTTGCAATGAGCATTCTAATTGACGTTATCCTCGTTACAGGTGAATATGTATTGAAATAGTCCAGATCTTCCTTTTCCCTAAATCCTTGGACAACCAGATGAGCTTTGTACTTGTCTATTGTACCATCAGGTTTCAATTTCTTTTTAAATATCCATTTATTACCTAAGGTCTTACATCCTTGAGGTAAATCAACTAATTCCCATGTATGATTGGACATAATGGATTCAATCTCATCGTTAAATGCCTCTTTCCAGTAAGGGGCATCGCTGGAAGACATAGTTTGCTTGTATGTCAATGGATAATCTTCTAACATAAATGTATAGAAGTCTGGTCCAAAGGTTTTTAAAGTCCTTGACCTTTTACTTTTTCTTGGTTCCTCCACTTGTTGCTCAACACTATTTTGTTGAGTGCTATTTTGTTCAACATCATCAAGAGAATAAGGAACTTAAACTTCCCTTTGTTGCTTAGGTGTATGATTTTCAGTACCACGTTTCAAGGGAAATATATGTTTGAAAAATCTAGCATTTCTCGACTCAATGATGGTATTTACATGAATATCATCAATTTCATATTTGTGTACCAAAAATCGATATGCGACACTGTTTTGTGCATATCTAATAAATACACAATCAATTGTTTTTTGTTCAATTTTGACCTTCTTTGGTTTTGGTACCTCTACTTTGGTAAGACACACCCACACTTTTAGGTATTTGTAGGATGGTGGTCTGTTTCCAAAGTTCATGAGGAGATTTAGATATTTTGTTTCGGGGTATTTTATTTAAAATATGATTTGCCGAAAGAATAGCTTCTACCCAAAAGTTATCTGCCAAGCCATAACTAATTAGTAAGGCATTCATCATTTCTTTAAGAGTTCTATTTTTTCGTTCGGCTATACCATTGGATTGAGGTGAATACGGGGTTGTAGTTTGATGTATAATTCCATGCTCAGCACATAATTCCTCAAATGGAGACTCGTATTCTCCTCCTCTATCACTTCTTAAAGATTTTATTTTCTTGTTGAGTTGATTCTCAACTTCTTCCTTATACAGTTTAAACATTTAGAATGGTTCGTCCTTGCTTCAAAGGAAATATACATGACAGTATCTGGTACAATCATCAATGAGCGTAATAAAGCACCTTTTTCCACCTCTAGTTTGACACATTTTCAAATTTCATACATTAGTATGTATAAAGTCTAGAGGTTCAGTCTCTTATTCAACATAATGAAATGAGGTTCTTGTCAATTTTGCTTTTGCACAAACTTGACATTTATAGTTGGAATTTATATTGCATTTTGGTATAAATTCTAGATTAATCAGTTTTGGCAATGTATCAAAGTTTGCATGCCCTAATCTAGAATGCCATATGTTAGAAGATTCAACAATATAAGCAGAAGATTCACTTTTATTCATATCAGTGCATGGTACAATAGTGGTTACATTTGCTTTAAATAAACCATCACGCATATATCTTCTTCCAACATACACTCCATTCTTGGAAAGAACAAATTTATCATCTTCAAAGGTCAATTTGAAGCCATGTTTGCTCAGTAGCGATCCCGGAATCAGGTTCTTGTGGATTTTTGGGACATGGAGAACATCATTTAAAGCCAGTTCCTTTGCAGAAGTGTAACACCCCGAATTTTCTGTTAACAATAAATTAACAAATTAAAGTATAATTAATTCTAAATGAAAGAATTAATGGAAACGGGTTACGCCATTACGTTCGTCTCGGAATTCTTCTTGAGATAGAGTCCGAGTTTGCATAAATCGGACTCCGTATGAAGAAGTTGTGGTCTTCGGAAGTTTCAGAATTCAATTTAAAATTCAAACAGCCCGAAACAAGTCCAAAATTCGAAAAACTGGACCAGAATTGGACTGGGCGGGATGACCTGGGCACCTAGGTCGACCAGGGGGTCGACCTAGCAAGTCGACCTGGTCAGGTCTTGGCTGGCCTGGTCGGGTTCTGAGCGATTTTCTAAGTTCTGGTGTGTCATTAGGGCTGATTTGTCACTTTCTGGTTGGCTCTTCTCGATGTGAATGGTCTAGATTCATCTATGATCATCTGACGGCTCTAATTAGTTTGAAATTCTATATAAACAACTTAAGTCTCCAACCTAAATTCACACAAAAATTAGAACCAGAGCCGCCATGCTGTCGGGAGAAAATTGAGAGTAGCCTCGACTTGAAGAAAGCTAAGAGACGAACAAAATCTAATTCAATTAAAATCAAAATAACGTTTATCTACCCAATGGAAAGCATCTCAATTCTAGAACTCAGAATCCAGAACTCAAGTTCGTCGTTCGTTGTAAGTTTAGTTATGTTTTGGGATGCGAATCAAAATTAATGTCATGCCTTGGAAATAAATTGATAATAGAACAACGTTTATTATGTTATATGTGGAATTGAATGATAATGATCTATGTCTGTGGTTCTATTTTATTATCATGTTGAATTGGGAATTAATGGATAAGTCTATTCATATGTATGTGAACTTGGAGTGTAACCTGTTATGACAAGTTGTGTAGTTTATCATGTTATGCAAGTTTTAGGTTGTAAAATCATATCACATATATGACCAAATGTTAGATCTACATGTTTATGTGTATATGTTAAACCTATGTCATATTTCAAGTTCACACTTATTCATATGTTCGTGATTGATTTGTAAATTCACATATATGTAAGTTGATTTAGTCTATGTTGCAAATTCACATATATGTAAGTTGATTTAGTCTATGTTGCAAATTCACATATAAGTATGTTGATTTAGTCTACGTTGCAAGTTCACACCTATGATATTCATGTTGACTATTTTGCAAGTTCACACCTATGGTGTTCATATTGACTATGCCGAAAATGCCAAGTTTACACCTATGTCATGTTTATATTAATGAATTTCTTTATGCCAATTTTGTGTACGTTAAATTAGGCTAAGTTTTTAGCCTAATATTATATGTCAAAAATCATGCGGACGAAAATCAGGCTAAGATTGTTAGCCTAATATTTAGATGGGGTAATGTTGGGAAAAATTAGTAATTATAGGAAACTTGACATAAATTGGTGAAAAATCACATAGGTAATTTATGGCATGAAACCGTATAAATTATATACCTAAGATTAATAAACTTGATTAGAAACAAATCTGGGCAATGCCATAAATTTTGGATAATATACATAAATAAAAATGTAAATTCAGAAAATACGAATATGCTTAACCCGAGGTTAGATTGACTTGTGATGTAAACCTGCCCAAACCCGCCCGGCTGTCCAGTAATCACAACAATACCTATCTAATGTGGGAGGTTAAGGCATTGAGCCCAATAAGGACCCGAGGTTAGACTGAGTTACAGTGTAAACCTGCCCGGAACCGACAAACACATCCAGTAACCGTAACAATACCTGTCTAATGTGAGTGGTTGGTGCTTTAACTAATTAAAGACAAGGACAGACAAGTCAGGATGGTAGGGTTAAGTTAACTAAAACACTTAACCAATTCAACATGTTAATTAAACTGTTGGATGGGGTTAGGTAAATACATACACTTAACCACTTAACATGTTTGACTAGAAAACCCTAGTAACGGGGACCCATTTCAGCAGTAACACAATTAGGTATCATGGTACCCTGAAACTAGGCAGGGTGGGGCACGATTACTGGGCTGATTGTAAGCAGTCAAAAGCGACGGTGGTTGGTGCAGCAGTGTAGATTCTAATGGAGTGCGGGCGTGCACACACTTCGAAGTAGACAAACAGGGCACTGGGCATCAGTAGTATAACCTATGCATTCTAGAATTGTGTCAGGTTGCCACCATGGGACTTGATACACCCCATAGTGGGACCAGCATAGGTATCTACAATCATGTGCGGCCGTATGACACAGGAAGAAAACGTTGCGAGTAAGAGCCGATCGAATAAGGGATTATCTTGTCATGAACACGTGGTGCTAGTTAGGCTTGTTAGTAGGTACCGAGAAGTAATAGTGAGTGCGTTTAGTATAGTTAGTATTTCCTGCCATATCTTGTCTTATATTCTGGTATTGTCCTGTTCTTAGTTTATGCAAGTCATGATCTTTTTATTGTTCTCATGCTAGAAATATAACTAGACTTACCAGACTTATATCTGACCCATTTTCCTTTCTCTTTCTTTTCTTCTGTCCCCCCCCCCTCAGGTCCACAGGGAGGAAACACCTCAGCTTAGTCATATTTTTCATCCAGCTTGAAGAGAGAGAATGTATTGCTTGGATCTCTTTCGTTTGGGTTATGGCTTTGGACATTCTATGGGGATTTATGCAGTTTTAATTATGTTTCATGCTTCTTTAAGTTTTAAATCAAGACAGTATTATGGTTGTAATAATTGGAAGTTTGTTTTGAGGCAATGATGGAAGTGTTTTGTATGAACACGTATTTATGATATGAAAGTCTGTTTGTTTTTCCGTTGTTTATATATGTGTGTTCATATATGTCTTGTGTTTTATCTGTGACTTTTACTTATAAACCTCCACCGAAATTAAGGTATTCCCTTTGTGAGTGACCTTAACGGAGGTCGTGTGTTTCACTTGGTATCAGAGCACAGGTTTACCAGATTAGATAAAGGTTTTTGAAACTATTTTCAGAAAGAAGATTAAAGAAGCATTTCTTTCAAGAAAAAGCGTTGTTTTTAAAAGGCATAACTCCCCAAAGCCATATGCACTATCTCTCTATCCTTTTGTCTTGAATCTTTCCTTTTTGTTTCAGCATGTCTGGAGACTTTAACCTTCCAGAAAGAGTACCGGTACCAGGCTGGTTCCGAAGGTACCTAGAGGCTAGGGCCAATGATGCAGGCCCAGCAGACATTCCTTCTCCCCCAGTGGCAGCGGTTCCTCCTCCTCCTCCTCGTGGAAATGCTTTCGCAATGACGTGTATAAAATTTAAGGATATGGGTGGAAAGGACTTTTATGGAACTGAATCTTTGTGGTAGCAAGGAACTGGCTGAAGGAGATCGAAGATTTGTTCGTCATCTTCGAAGTTGACGACAGGCAAAAGATACAGCTAGCAGTGTGGTTGCTTAAAGACAAAGCTTCTTATTAGTGGGAGGTTACCCATGTTGAGAGGCCAGTGGAAACTTAGGAATATTTCAAGATGAGGTTTGAGATGAAATTCCTCTCCCAAGCTGAAAGAAGCCTGCAGATGGAGAAGTTCCTAACTCTTAAACAAGGAAGTATGACGATCAAGGAGTACGTCAATCAATTTAATCAGCTGGCCAGATTTGGGCTGGATCTAGTAAACACCCAACACAAGAAGGCTCTTCGCTTTGTCAAAGGTCTGAATGAGCCTCTACACAGCCTTGCTATGACCCATATACCCATGGGAGCGACTTATGAAAGCTTGGTGGACATGGCGCTGCTACACGAGGAAGATAAAGGCAAGAAAGAGGCAAAGGTGGAAGTGCCTCAAGAAAAGAAAGAGGGTTTACAGGCTAAGAAAATAGACTTCAAGAAGGGCGGGAAGAACAAAAAATCCCGTGAAAAGAGAAGGTGTAATTTCTATGGCATTGTTGGACATATAGTGAAAGATTGCAGAAAGAAGAAGGCGAAGATGAATGGTGGTTGTTTCCATTGCGGCGAGACTGGACACATGGCTAAGGACTGCCCAAAGAAGTGAGGGCAGGGACAGAGGACTGAATCCACTTCAGGGGGACAGGTCCACGCGCTGGTGGCACCTCCGCAGGAACGAGGTAGAAATATTTCTGTAGAAAGTGTAGTTTATCTTTATGATCATTCAGTTCGCACTCTCTTTGATTCTGGCGCATCGCACTCTTTTATTTCATCTGCTTTAGTAGAATCTCTGCACCTAGACACTAGTATGGTAGAAGATCCCTTAGTTGTTTCAAATCCAATTGGGGGCTCAGCTTACTTGTCGATGGTTTGTTTGGATTTGAAAATCTTTATTCCAAGTGTTGAGTTTAGATGTAGTGCCTTTGTTTTGGGCTTCTCGGGATATGGATTGATCTTTGGCATGGACTGGTTATCCAGTAATGGTGTCATTCTTGATTGTGAGAAGAAAGTGGTTAGACTCTTGACTCGGCTCAGTAACACTCTAGAAATTTCTTGTAATCCCTTGAATGTTGTTATGCTTAGTTATCTAGAGTCGCTTGATGCTTTTGTTGAGAATTTGCAGTCGGTTAGAGTGGTCCGTGAATATCCGGATGTCTTTGAAGAGGAGAAGGGCTTACCTCCGAGGAGGGAAATAGACTTCCGCATATATCTTGTTGATAATGCAAAGCCCGTAGCTTTACCTGTTAGACATATGGCTCCAAAGGAGAGAAAGGAGCTCAGTAAGCAAGTTAAGGAGCTTCTCGAGAAGGGCTTTATAAGGCGGAGTATCTCGGAATGGGGTGCTCCAGTGGTGTTCGCCACTAAAGCAGATGGCTCACTACATCTTTGTGTGGACTATAGGGAGCTAAACAAGCTGACTAAGAAGAATAGACACCCGCTTCCCAGAATAGACGATTTGTTTGATCAGCTTGTAGGTGCGTCGGTTTTCTGCCAACTTGATCTGGCTACTGGGTTCCATCAGCTAAGGGTAGCTGAAGATAGCATTAATAAGACGACATTCAGAACCCCATACGGTTTCTTCGAGTGGCTTGTCATGCCTTTCGGCTTGACAAACGCACCCGCTTATTTCGTAGACCTAATGAGCAGGATGTTCAGAGAATTCCCCAATAAGTTCATGGTGGTCTTCGTAGATGATATTTTGATCTTCTCAAAGAATGAGGAAGAACATGCTCAGCATCTGAAGGAGATCATGGAAACTCTTCGAGTTCATCAGCTGAAAGCCAAATTCTCCAAGTGCCACTTTGGAGAGAAGAGGTAAAGTTTCTTGGACATGTAGTGTCCAAAGAGGGGTTAGCTGTGGACCCCGCGAAAGTGGTGGCAGTGCAAGATTGGAAGGCACTAAGAAATGCAACTGAAGTCCGAAGCTTTCTCGGGCTAGCAGGTTTTTACCGAAAGTTCATTAGAGATTTCGCGAAAATCTCAGCTCCACTCACAAGGCTAACAAAGAAGAATCTAGCGTTCGCTTGGGATTTGGATTGCGAGTTTGCTTTCCAACGATTGAAAAGGGCTCTCACAACAGCCCCAGTTCTTATATTGCCGGATGGAAGCAAGATGTTTATAGTATACATGGATGCTTGTGGTACGGGACTAGGCACTGTTCTGATGCAAGAAGGGAAGGTAGTAGCTTATGGTGGAAGACAATTGAAAGTTCATGAAAAGAACTACCCAACCCACGATCTTGAGTTAGCCGCCATCGTCTTTGCGCTTAAGTCTTGGCTCCATTCTCCTAGGTGAGAAGTTCAAATTATATACTGACCATAAATCATTTAAGTATCTTTTCTCGCAGAAAGATCTTAACTTAAGACAGCAAAGGTAGATGGAGTTTCTTGCCTCGTATGATTTTGAGATTTCCTATACTCCTGGCAAAGGCAACGTAGTAGCAGACGCCTTAAGTAGAAAGAAGCTGACCTTAAGCCCTCTCTTTGTAGAAAGGCAAAGCTTGGAGTATATAGCTAGTTTTGACTTTAGGCCCTCCTCTGACTTTGTACCTAGTTTGTTGGCATCACTAGAAGTACGACCCACTCTTTTAGACTCAATAGGGGCTGCACAACGTGAAGACCCTCAGCTTGTTGATGTAATTGATAAGCTAATTAGGGGTGAAACTTCCAGTCACCTCAATAGGTACTCCATCGATGATAAGGGTTGGCTGAGGCGAGATGGAAGACTGTGCGTCCCACAAGCAAGGGATTTGGTAAAGATGGTTCTCGAGCAAGCACACCATTCCGAGATGACAATACACCCAGGTGGAGACAAGATGTACAAGGACGTAAAGAGAGTTTTCTTTTGGAGCGGCATGAAGAAAAATGTAGCAGATTTCGTTTCTAAGCGCATGATATGCCAACAGGTCAAGGAGAAACAAAAGAAGCCTGGAGGACTGCTTCATCCTCTAGAAGTCCCACAATGGATGTGGGATATCATTTCAATGGACTTCATTGATGGGTTTCCTAGGTCAAGAGGGGGCAATACTAGCATTTGGGTAATAGTGGATAGGCTCACAAAAAGCGCCCACTTTATACCTGTCAAGAATAGAAGGACTGCCTCATCTCTCTAGCATCTCTTTATCTCAAGGAAATAGTTCGACTCCATGGAATACCCTCCAGCATAGTGAGTGACCGAGATCCTATCTTTACAAGCGAGTTTTGGCGGAGTCTGCAAGAAGCTGTAGGCACACAGTTATGCCTGAGCACAGCCTATCAACCCCAAACCGATGGTCAGAAGAAAAGGGTGAACATAGTACTAGAAGATCTTTTGAGACTGTGCGTTCTTGACTTTGGAGGGACATGGGAGGATCATCTTCCTTTAGTGGAATTCGCCTACAACAACATCTACCAAGCCACCATCGGCACAGCGCCCTTCGAAGCTCTATATGGAAGACCGTGCCGATCACTAACTTGTTGGTGGGAGTTCACAGACAATCTTATACTTGGGCCAAACATGATTAGAGAGACTTCAAAAAAAGTGGACTTGATACGAAGGAGAATGAAGACTGCCCAAGATAGACAGAAATCCTACGCAGACAAAAGAAGGACCAACCTTGAGTTCGAGGTTGGGGATAGGGTTTTCCTTAAGGTATCTCCTTTAAGGAACGTCGTTCGCTTTGGATCTGCAGGAAAACTAGCGCCAAGATTTGTAGGTCCATTCCCCATCATCGAAAAGATTGGGAAGATGGCTTATAGAGTAGAGATGCCCGAAAGATTGGCTGGAATTCACAATGTCTTTCACGTTTCTCACCTCCGGAAATGTTTACATGAATCTGCGGAAGTGGTGGAGCCAAGCATTCTAGAAGAAGTTGAAATAGAACGAGAAACAACTGTGAGGAGAGTTCCAACTCGAATCGTAGGAACAGAAATCAAAAAGCTACGCAACCGTGAAGTCAAGCTCGTTAAAGTTCAATGGAGCGATGCCGAGGAAGACGCGACTTGGGAAACTGAGGACAGAATACGCGCTGCCTACCCTTTTCTTTTTAAGGGTACATCTTTGATCTCTCTTTTTCCATAAGTTTATGCCTGTATCTACCTTTTAGTGTATCTTCTCAGTCCTTTTTCTCCTAACTCCTTAGGTAGAAACTAATGGATGTAAACATGTATTTGAAACATGTTATGATTGATGGCTGCAAGTGGTTGCAAGTGGTTGCTAGTGGTTGCTCGTGAATGCATATACACACACACACACTAGGTATTAGATCGGCTCGGTCACTTCCATATTGCATATATGTATTCATATTTGTATGTGATTGAAACTTGATATGTTATCATATGGATGTCGCATTTGTATGAATGGTTGCGCACTCATGTAGAATTATGAGTAGGGAAAAATTTGCATACATAATGGATTCATGACACTTACATGATTCGCATTAAGGAGGTCAACTGAATCAGTAGACCGCCTAATTTTGCATTAGATAAGGACATATACACGCACTATGCATATGATCATGAAGCATTAGAAGTCTTTTAAGGACAATGGACGCCTGTGTTTGTTGGTTGAGTAGAAGGACGATTGGATGTTAGGATATACGTTCTTCTAGACATGAAGATTTCGGGGACGAAATCCTTTAAGGAGGGGAGAATGTAACACCTCGAATTTTTTGTTAACAATAAATTAACAAATTAAAGTATAATTAATTCTAAATGGAAGAATTAAGGGAAACGGGTTACGCCATTGCATTCGTCTCGGAACTCTACTTGGGATAGAGTCTGAGTTTGCGTAAATCGGACTCCGTATGAAGAAGTTGTGGTCTTCATAAGTTTCAGAATTCGATTTAAAATTCAAACAGCCCGAAACAAGTTCAAAATTCGAAAAATTGGACCAGAATTGGGTTGGGCGGGAAAATTCCCGCCCAGGACCCAGGCCGACCACGGGGTCGACCTAGGGGTCGACCTGGGTACCCAGGTCGACCAGGGGGTCGACCTACCAAGTCGACCTGGTCAGGTCTTGGCTGGCCTGGTCGGGTTCTGAGCGATTTTCTGAGTTCTGGTGTGTCATTAGGGTTGATTTGTCACTTTCTAGTTGGCTCTTCTCGATGTGAATGGTCTAGATTCATCTATGATCATCTGACGGCTCTAATTAGTTTGAAATTCTATATAAACAACTTAAGTCTCCAACCTAAATTCACACAAAAATTAGAACCAGAGCCGCCATGCTGTTGGGAGAAAACTGAGAGTGGCCTCGACTTGAAGAAAGCTAAGAGACGAAAAAAATCTAATTCAATTAAAATCAAAACAACGTTTATCCACCCAAAGGAAAGCATCTCAATTCCAGAACTCCGAATCCAGAACTCAAGTTCGTCGTTCATTGTAAATTTAGTTATGTTTTGGGATGCGAATCAAAATTAATGTCATGCCTTGGAAATAAATTGATAATAGAACAATGTTTATTATGCTATATGTGGAGTTGAATGATATTGATCTATGTTTGTGGTTCTATTTTATTATCATGTTGAATTGGGAATTAATGGATAAGTCTATTCATATGTATATGAACTTGGAGTATAACCTGTTATGACAAGTTGTGTAGTTTATCATGTAATGCAAGTTTTAGGTTGTAAAATCATATCACATATATGACCAAATGTTAGATCTACATGTTTATGTGTATATGTTAAACCTATGTCATATTTCAAGTTCACACTTATTCATATGTTCGTGATTGATTTGTAAATTCACATATATGTAAGTTGATTTAGTCTATGTTGCAAATTCACATATATGTAAGTTGATTTAGTCTATGTTGCAAATTCACATATATGTATGTTGATTTAGTCTACGTTGCAAGTTCACGCCTATGATATTCATGTTGACTATTTTGCAAGTTCACACCTATGGTGTTCATATTGACTATGCCGAAAATGCCAAGTTTACACCTATGTCATGTTTATATTAATGAATTTCTTTATGCCAATTTTGTGTACGCTAAATTAGGCTAAGTTTTTAGCCTAATATAATATGTCAAAAATCATGCGGACGAAAATTAGGCTAAGATTGTTAGCCTAATATTTAGACGGGGTAACGTTGGGAAAAACTGGTAATTATAGGAAACTTGACATAAATTGGTGAAAAATCACATAGGTAATTTATGGCATGAAATGGTATAAACTATACACCTAAAATTAATGAACTTGATTAGAAACAAATCTGGGCAATGACATGAATTTTGGGTAATATACATAAATAAAAATGTAAATTCAGAAAATACGAATATGCTTAACCCGAGGTTAGATTGAGTTGTGATGTAAACCTGCCCAGACCTGCCCGGCTGTCCAGTAATCACAACAATACCTATCTAATGTGGGAGGTTAAGGCATTGAGCCCAATAAGGACCCGAGGTTAGACTGAGTTACGGTGTAAACCTGCCCGGAACCGACCAGCACATCTAGTAACCGTAACAATACATGTCTAATGTGAGTGGTTGGTGCTTTAACTAATTAAAGCTAAGGACAGACAAGTCAGGATGGTAGGGTTAAGTTAACTAAAACACTTAACCAATTCAACATGTTAATTAAACTGATGGGTGGGGTTAGGTAAATACAGATACTTAACCACTTAACATGTTTGACTAGAAAACCCTAGTAACGGAGACCCATTTCAGCAGTAACCCAATTAGGTATCATGGTACCCTGAAACTAGGCAGGGTGGGGCACGATTACTGGAATGATTGTAAGCAATCAAAAGCGACGGCGGTTGGTGCAGCAGTGTAGGTTCTAACGGAGTGTGGGCGTGCACACACTTCGGAACAGACAAACAGGGCACTGGGCATCAGTAATATAACCTATGCATTCTAGAATTGTGTCGGGCTGCCACCATGGGACTTGATACACCCCATAGTGGGACCAGCATAGGTATCTACAATCATGTGGGGTCATATGACACAGGAAGAAAATGTTACGAGTAAGAGCCGGTCGAATAAGGGATCTCCTTGTCATGAACACGTGGTGCTAGTTAGGCTAGTTAGTAGGTGCCGAGAAGTAATAGTGAGTGCGTTTAGTATAGTTAGTATTTCCTGCCATATCTTGTCTTATATTCTGGTATTGTCATGTTCTCAGTTTATGCAAGTCATGATCTTTTTATTGTTCTCATGCTAGAAATATAACTAGACTTACCAGACTTATGTCTGACCCATTTTCCTTTCGCTTTCTTTTCTTCCGTTTCCCCTCCCCCCCCCCCTCCCAAACCTCAGGTCCACAGGGAGGAAACACCTCAGCTTAGTCAGATTTTCCATCCATCTTGAAGAGAGAGAATGTATTGCTTGGATCTCTTTCGTTTGGGCTATGGCTTTGGACATTCTATGGGAATTTTATGTAGTTTTAATTTCGTTTCATGCTTCTTTAAGTTTTAAATCAAGACAGTATTATGGTTGTAATAATTGGAATTTTGTTTTGAGGCAATTATGGAAGTGTTTTGTATGAACACGTATTTATGATATGAAAGTCTGTTTGTTTTTCCGCTGTTTGTATATATGTGTTTATATCTGTCTTATGTTTTATCTGTGACTTTTACTTATTAACCTCCACCGAAGTTAAGGTATTCCCTTTGTGAGTGACCTTAACGGAGGTAGGGTGTTTCAAGAAGTCTTTTTCAACACAATTTTTCTTTTGCGTTCGACCTTTGAAGTAGAAGAATTGCCTATAAAAAGTTGTTCATCATCAGTTGTAGTTTTATAGGTTTTAAACATCCACTTGTTAGCACATATGTGTTGTGTGGCTCCAGTGTATACAAACCATTCCTTTAGTTTCCAACAAGGTTGCATTCTGAAATTACTGCACATAAATCAAGATCAGAAATGCCTTTCGAAACATCAGCCGTATTTGCCTCTGACATCTTCTTTTTAGATGCGCGACATTCGGCTGCTTTGTTCCCTTTCTTTCCACAATTGTGTCAAGTACCCAGAAATTTCTTTGACTTCTTAGGAACATTCTCCCGTTTTCTCTTGTTAGTCTTGTCTGACTCCACTACACTTGCTTTGGCAATGATACTCTGAGAAATCTTTTTCTCAGAATTTCTGTTATCTTCCTCAATGCGCAGCCGAACTATGAGCTCTTCCATTGTCATTTCCTTATGCTTGCGTTTCTTGATGTCCTTCCAAGAAGGGGGCAATTTCTCAATAGTTGCGGCAGCTTGAAAAGTCTCACTAGGAGTAATCTTTTCATCTTCTAGTTGACGGATGATAACCTGCAGTTCTTGAGTTTGACTGATCGCCGTCTTTGAGTCAACCATTTTGAAATCTAGAAATTTTCCAACAATGAATTTCTTCATGCCTGCATCTTCAGTTTTGTACTTTTTTCCAGAGCCAACCAGAGTTGTTTGGACGTTGCAAAAGTATAATAGACATTGTAGAGGCTATCATCCAGACCATTCATAATATAGTTTTTACACATGAAATCTGAATTTTTCAAGATATTAAGAGCCTCTACTTTGGTAGCATCAGGTTCGAGGTCGGCTATCACGGGAGCATCTTCAATCAGAAACTTAGTGAGGCTCAATGTTATTAAATAAAACAACATTTTCTGTTGCCAACGCTTAAAATTAATTCTGTTGAACTTCTCTGGCCTTTCGCCATATGACAAAGCCATTGCTGGAAGCACAAGCGCTGCCTGAGCGTTTGTCACCATCTGAATCGGTATATAATCACTGTTGTTGTTTTGCATCATCTGCAACAAATATAGTTTCAAGATTGTTAGAACTTTCGTAAATACACAATTGTATTGCAATAAAACAGCAACAACAATCAGTGTTACTCTGTCACGTCAAACTGTGTTTACAATAATAATAGAAAGCGTAACCGATTGTGCACTAGATTGAAGATATACAGAAAGTATTCTGTTTCAGTAACGTCCGAGTCCAGAAATAAACTGTTTCCTTGAAGCAATGTTGGCATCGTATGCACTGATTGACGTAATTGCAATTTGTTTCTCAGGATAAAACAGACCAACTCCGCAGCGTAGTGCCAGCAAACGGAGTTTAGACGAACTGAAGTTGATCACATAAACTAGATCAGAGGATTACTTTGAAGAAGAAGAAGTAATGCGAGCAGAAAAGTGAATTCTGTCTTGTTTTGAGCAATGTATTTATAGGCAGGAGGAGGTGTTTGTTCGTATGCATTAGTAACCGTCAGAATTGGAAAGGTTGCGACCCTTTAACCACCTGGTCATTAATGTACGTGCGCTCAAAATTCAAATGGTTGTACTCATTCAGCTAACAGGTATGCCTTTCGAATTCTTGACTGAACGGACACACCATTAAATTTGTAAGGAAAAAAATTCCCGATTTAGCACACTAGCTCAATCAGTAACCGTCGGCCATACTCAATTAAGAGACCCCAAGTGCCCCAAGGCCCAATGCCCAATTTTTGACATTTTAATATATTATTATGTCAAGGCCTAGCCCAGATTTTTATATAATATCTCTTCCTTTTATTTTATATAAACATATTGTCTTCTAATATATTAAGAGGGATTGTGTTAATATTTTGATGATGTAGTACTATAGGTTGTTATCTCTTCTTCTTCCCAAATTCCTCTTTCTCTTGCTCATTCATTTCCAACAGCTTCTACCAAACCAGCTTTTGCTTTTAAAAGATGTTCCCTATCAATCACCTTTGAGCACGAAATGTTAAATAATAGACTTATACGGTGTACAACATTACGCAAATCCTTATGTTCTGGATAAGAATGTTGAAGCAATACTGGAAGTTATTGTTGCATTATAACATGATAATCATGTGACTTCATATTTTGTTAGTTCAAGAGGATTGATGCCCGCATTGTTGTTGAAGTTAGAAAAGAATTTGCTAGGTACTTTCGGGTTTTTCAAAACGGTGCAAAACCGTACTTTTTCTTCTTTGCGCAAAGTGAAAGCTGCCTCTGGTATAGCTATTTTATTTGTTTCATCGTCTTCCCTCATCCATAATTTTTGTTTTATACCCATGGTTCTCAAGTCCTTGCGTGCATTGATGTCATTTTTTAAATTCTACTCGTGGCTTACAATCCTGCTAATGAGATGCTCAGTGACATTCTTCTGTGTATGCATCACTTCAACATTATGTCAGATCAAATTCGCTTTCCAATATGGAAGATCAAAGAAAATAGACCTTCTATACGATGCAGGAATATTGTTAAGGCCTTCAACATCAATTTTCGCTTTCGACCGATTTCTTGTTTTTTGCCAATTTCATATTAATATTGACTACTTTTTCTTCAACTTGATAACATTCAATGGCCATGGAGGACGACGATATTCTTGTTCGTTATTGAAGTTAGTCCTATCATCTAGAAACTTGTGTGTAGTAGAAAGAAATCTTCGGTGTCCCATATAACACATCTTATTACTTTCGGGAAGATAATAAGAACAAGTATCTTCCCCGCAAATAGGACAAGCAAAATAACCATGAGTTGTGCACCCTGATAATGTCCCGAATGCAAGATGATCATGAATCGCCCATAACATCCTACCTCTCAATGTGAACTCTGAATTATTGAATGAGTCAAATGCAACGACTCCTTCCCATAACTGCTTTAACTCATCTATCAATGGTTGTAAATAAACATTGATATCCTTTCCTGATTGTTTTGGTCCTGAAATCAACACTGTCAACATTGAGATCTCTCTTTTCATGCACATGGATGGAGGAAGATTATATGGTACAATAATCACTGGCCAACAACTATAACGGCTAGATAGGGATTTATGTGGGATGAAACCATCCATAGTTATTCCAAGCGTAACATTTCATGGTTCAACAACAAACATTTGATTAAATAAGTCGGCAGTTTTCCATTGCGAAGTGTCACATGGATGACACATTATATTTGAATTGGACTTGGCACGAGCATGCCATGTCATAACATCTGTTATCCATAGTACGGTATACAGTCTCCTCAATCTAGAAATTAAAGGAAAATATCTCAACGTCTTTTGAGGTATTTTGGTAGCTCTTTTCTCGTTGTTGAATATTGTCCTATATCTTGATTCATTCCAAATTCTGCAAGAAACTTTATTTGCATCATCTTTCCAGTATAAAATGCAGTCATTAATGCATGCATCATAAGTTATGTAATTCATTCCAACTTGTTTAATCACCTTCTTCATGTCGGAGTATTTTATTGGTAGTGTGTTGCCTTCTGATAGTAATTAACTTATAAATTCGAGAAGTGCAGTCAAACCACGAAAAACCCATACTGAGTTTTCAAGCTGTTCAATTCCACAATGGCATATAATTTTGTTATTCCTTTAGGGCATAAGGGATACAATTGCTCTTTTACACTCTTAAAAAAGTGATTTATATATTCCTCTTTTATTGACCAATCAGCATCAATTGTAGTTCGTTCCTCAATATTATCGTGCAACGAACCGAAAGGGTGAAGTTGATGAAATATATTTGCAGCATTGACCAAGTCTTCTATCCTAGGATGTTCAGACTTATCAATACTTACGACACTAACTTCGCCTTTTTCAACATAAAAATACTTGAAATGGCACGAATTAAGATATAATGTCAAAATCTTTGTTTCACCTTCCTCAATTGATAATCTATGCATGCTACAATTTCCAATAAGAGCAATCGACATATTTTACAATTCATCGTAATTTATTTTTAGAAATTTAGCCTATGCAAACAATTATATGGAAAAAAAAACACAAGAGATGTGTATAGTTGTTTATTTTGCAGCATGTATATACTAAAATTGCTGAAATAACTGCAATAGTTATTGTTTTCAGCAATTGTTAAACACAGAGACAACTATATTGAAAAAACACAACAAATAGGCATAGTTATTTATTTTTCAGCAAGTATTCAACAAAATTGCTGAAATAACTGCAATAGTTACTGTTTTTAGCAATTTTTAGACATAAAAACGATTATATGGGAAAAAAAGCATAACAAAGAAGCATAATTGCTTATTTTTCGACAAGTATTTGACAAAATTGCTTAAACATCTACAAAAGTTACTGTTTTTAGCAATATTTAAACATGCAAACGATTATATGAAAAAAAAAACGCACCATAAATAGGCATAGTTGCTTATTCGTTAGTAAATATTTAACAAAATGATGAAATACCTGTTTTTGTAAATTTTTACGCAAACAGATGATTATATGGAAAAACGCACCATAAATAGGCATAGTTGATTGTTTCGCAGCAATTGTATAATATAGCAACTAAAATAACTGCAATATCTACTGTTTTTTGGTAGTTTCTTGATAAGCAAATGAGTATACAGACAAAGCATAATAAGTAGGCATTATTTTTTATTTCTAAGCAGGTATATTATAAAATTACTAAAATAACTGCAATATATATTGTTATTTATAGCAATTTTCATACAAGCGAATAATTGTACGAAAAAGCCACAGCAATATACACTGTAATTTTAACCATTTTTGACATGCAGATGATAACACGAAAAAAACACCACAAATAAGCATAATTGTTTTATTTATCAGCAAATTTGTAATAAAATTGCTGAAAGAGCTGCAACATATACTGTTATTTTTGCAATTTTTAAACATGCAGACAATTATACGAAATAAGCACCACAAACAAGCAAAAGTGCTTATTTCTCAACAAGTTTATAATAAAATTACTGAAATAACTACAATATTTACTGTTTTTTATTTGCAATTTTTAGACATTCAGATAATTATACGTAAAAACCAGCATAAATATGCATAATTGCTTAGTTCTTAATAAGTTAATGATAAATTTGTTGAGATAATTTCAATGTTTACTGTTTTTTAGCAAATTTTAGGTATGAAGATGATTATATGGAAAAAACCACAACATGTGATAATAATTGTTTATTTATCAGCAATTATATGTATAAATTGGTGAAATAACTGTAATAATTACAGTAGTTAATAAATTTAAAGTCATTGAAACTATCAAATGCAATAATTCCTTACTTCTCAGCATATATATGTAGACTTCTGAACTAACTGCAATATTTGTCTGCAATTATTCCTTACTTCTCAGCATATATATGTAGACTTCTGAACTAACTGCAATATTTGTCTGCAATTATTGTAAATAATTTATTGTTGAAAAATAAGTACCAAATCTGTAAAAATGCTAATTTATTTTCAAGTATTCTCAGACATAAAATTTTGCATACAACCAGAAAGTTGCATAAATAATTGCAATAATTTTACATAATTGCATCTATATCTTCACTTTTCATGATACTCAAAGCTTATTTTACAATTTTCTATCATGTTACTACAAAAAATACAGTGGAAAAGGAAGACGAAAACACAAACATTAAAAAAGTAAAATTATTAATTATGACAGACAAGCTTCAACTTCAAAACAAATCAGCTAAAAGAGAAAAAGAAATGATGCTGAAAAAATTGTTAAAAAGAAGAAAACTATAAAACAATTTGAGGTCATTCATTGAACTAAAATGAAAACCTAGTTAAAGTCAATTTTAACAAATTCATATACAAGATAATTGATGGCGTCATTTCTGCTTCAGAAACCACAAAAATCCAACATTAAATCTTACCATCAGTTACTAAAAAACCCTGAAATACTTTCAATTTGATGATTTGATTCTTTCATTAACACAAGACGACATAGCAGAATTATTGGTTGCTCCAGTAGAATGAGAACTAATCAAAACAACCGGGCATATGAAAAAATTGATAAGAACAATGAAAAATATGTTTATAGCTAGATATTTTAAAGGCGAACCTTCTGTCAACAAAAAAAATATAAAGAGAGATTTTATCAATGATTCAACAATCAACAAAAAAAAAAAACAAATTTCGATACAGTAAAACATACACCTGCCCTTAACAGCCACTTTTCTAGTATCCAACCCTAACTTAAGCATACTGAAGCACCACGTAGAATTAATATTTGTCCGACACTATTATTGGTACTATTTTTAGCCAGAAAATAACAAACATATTTTGACCAAAAACCATATACAATCATCTTCTAACTCAAATGAAAAAGTATACTCAAACATCACGCAGGATTAGTGTTTGCGTGACACTATTATTGGTACTATTTTTAACCAGAAAATAACGAAGATATCTTCACCAAAAACCATACACAACCAACTTCTAACTCAAATGAAAAGTATATTGAAACACCACGCAAAATTAATGTTTGATTGATACTATTATTGGTACTATTTTTAAACTTGCATAAATGTGTCCCATTAATTTATTTTTCATTCTAATACTTAATGTTGATTTTTTTTACAGCGGTGGATTTATGATAAAAACTCATGTTTTAAAAACACCAAAGACAGAATATAGTGAAATGTTTCCTCTGATCTGAAAATGAGATATAACAAAGCTCAAACAAAATATACTAATGCGTATAAAATACAAACCTATAAATGTTATATAAATTTGGATTATTTTTCAGCAGTAGATACAAGTTTATTTTTTTTTATTGAAATGCCTTTTATTATGTATAAGTACTAAGATTTCAGCAATTAATAATGCATTGTTTTGCTAACATTAATAATAAAACAAATAGTTACATACATATCTGCAAATATTCAAAATAGTTTCATACTGTAAATATTCTAAATAATTGCATACATATATGATATTATTCAAAATAGTTTTATACACATGCAAATATTTTGAAAAGTTACATACATAAATGCAATTTTTTCAAATAGTTACATACATAACTGCAATTATCCTGCAGTATTAATTGAAAACAAAGGCAGCAGCACATATTCAATTAATACTACAAGCGAATCGCAGTCATATATGCAAATATTTGAAAAAAAATGCAATTATATATGCAACAATTCATAATATTTACCTATATGTATGCAACTGTTCTAAGTAATTGCATATATGTATGCAACAATTCAAAATATTTACAATATGCAACTATGCTGAATTTTTGCAAATTTGTACTCAACTATTTGTTTTATTATTATCATCAAAACAAAGCATTATTAGTTGCTGAAATATCAACACTTGTAAAAAAAGCAGGGATTTCATTTAAAAAAAAAAAAAACTTGTATTTACTATAGAAAAATGATTCAAAATTAGACGACACTTACATATTTGTATTTCGCATTCATTAGCATCGTTGGTATGAGTCTTGTTATACCAAATTCTCCGGCAATAGAAATATTTCACTACTCTTCATTCTTTGGTGTTTTTAAAACGAGTTTTATCACCAAATCTAACACGGTAAAAAACCGACATTAAAAATTTAATGAACAATAAATTAATAAGAAACAAATTGATGTAAGTATAAAAGTAATACCAATAATAGTTTCATGCAAGCATTAATCTTGCATAGTATTACAATGTACTTTTCCACTTAAGTTACGGTTGTGTATGGTTTTCAGACAAAATATTTTTGTTATTTCCTGATTATATACACAATATGGAATCATGTTCTATGGTATGTTTGAATTAAAGTTTGATACTTTAAGAAATTAATCATTTGCTTGTCTAGAAATTAATTGATTATTATCAGTATAATTAATTGGTAGACTTAAAATTGCTAACAACCAATAGATATTGCAGTTATTTCAGTAATTTTATTAAATAATACTAAGAAATAATCAACTATGGCTATTTATGTGTTTTTTCCAAATTATCATTTACATGCTTAAAAATTACTAAAAAACAAAATATAATGGAGATATTTAATTAACTTTGTTAAATAGAAATTAACTAGGTTTATAAGTGATGCTTTTTTTTCTTAAAATAATTTGCATGGTTAAAAATTACTAAAAACAGTAATTATTGCAAATATTTCAGCAATTTAGCTAAATACTTACTCAAAAATAAGCAACTATCCCTATTTATTGTATTATGTTCAATATTATTGTTTTTAGACTTAAAAATTATTAAAACATTGCCTATTGTAGTTATTTCAATAATTTTATTATATACATTCTACAAAAATAACAAACTGTTTCTATTCTACAAAAATAACTAACTATTTCTGGTGCATACTTCGGTATAATTATTTGCAAAAGCTGACTTTTTTAAAAATAAATTATGATGAAATCTAAAATATATCGATCACTTTTATTAAAAACCGTAAATTATCAATGGGGAAAGATAAAACAAAAATTCCAAAATTATACCTTAGTTCGTGTCATTTCAAGTATTTATAAATTTAACATTGAAATGAATCAGAATTATTAACAAAATTGTAAATCTCGCAAATCAACTTTTGATTTGTTTGTTTTCTATTTCGATGAAAGAAGTTTTCTTCTACTATGAAACTAATTAAGGATGACAACCAAAATCAAACATTTTGTTGAATAGATGTCTGACGTTAAAAGCATATTCAACAAATACCCACACTAGAAAATAATTTTGTTTAATAAACTGAATGATTGTTTAGAATACTGTCGGTTCAACAAATGTTTATAAACTTAAAATCTTGACGATAAAGGTTTGAAAATTTGAACCTCAAACACACGTCAAAATATATAGCTAAATGAGTGAGTTTCCGATGTACATCTTACTTTTACTGAATAAGGATGCTTTAAGTGCACTTAATTACACGTAAGAAAGAATAAAATGCAGGACCCTCTTTCACGGCAGTAAGGCCAAGATGTCAGGCACATGTTCTCTATTTTCAAGGCAACAAGCAATTGAATGACCTTCAACAAAGGCAACAAACTGAAATGAGTGGCACACCGACGAACAAATAGACCGTACAAAATCAAAGCATTATGCATGATGCAAGACAATTTCCAATGATGTAGGCAGCTAAGAGATCAACCTTTTTTTTTTCAAAAACCAAAGTATATACTAGTATAACCGCACAACGATAAAAAACCAACCATTTGAATAATTAAAAAATCTAGTTTTTTTATTAGTCTTTGTTAAATGTCAAAAAATAACATTATAGATAATATTTAAAATTTGAAAGATCTAAAAAAATAAATACTAGGAAAATTAAGTGAATTAAACCAATTCAAATTAAATAAATTTAATTGAAGAGATTTAAGTAAACATGTTATAGGTTTCTATTAACTTTGGAAAAGTTGATTTTTATCAAAACAATACGCAAGTTAAACATCAAAAAATAATACGATTAATGAAAAAAAACACCTCTCAACGGTGGTAAACCGATCGTTAGATTGTATAGTTTTAAAAAAAAAAAAAAACTAGTTTTTTTATTATTAATCTTAGTTGAACATAAAAAAAAATGCTAAATAATATTTAAAATTAGAGAAATCTAAGAAGACAAAACTGAAGAGAATTAAGTAAATTAGATTAAAGTGTTTTAAAGAGACATACTTGTGTTTTTCGGAGTTTGAAAAAATTGATTTTAACCAAATGACACTAAGCAAATATCCATAACGGTCGGTTTAATTAACCAAAAAAAAAGAAAAATAATCATTTTTTGATGGTTAACAAAAACAGATCAACAGTAAAGCATTTAAGTAGCAGATAGTAACAGTACAAAATGTGAGTTTTATTTGCTCTGCTTATATTATTGCAAAAAAAAAAATTAAGGTGGATTTAAGCTTGATTTGGCTCAGTAACAGTATCTAAAACTCATGCAAGAAAAAAAGAGTAACAATTCTAGAAACATTAAAAGTTGCAAAAAACGAAAATTCATACATCATGAGATTGGACTTGAGATCTATACCAAAAAATAATAGTTCAATAATTATAACAATATCATTTAATTTAAGTGAGATTTTAAAATTAATTTTTCTATAGATTTGAAGTCAAAGATAGCTTTCAGCGGTACACTTATCTAATCGATTCTACTATGGTTCTAGCAATTTAAACAAGATATATCATAGGAGCGAAAGACAAAACAGACGAAATAATTAAACAAGGCACTCAAAAGATATTACACGCTTTGACCATGCATTCAGCCCTCAAGTTGCCTTAATTAAACAAGACATAAGGTAAACTCGTAATCTGAAATAAAATGACCTCAGAGAGAAAATTATAGCTGCTCAACACGGATTGAACTTCAGACATATGCTTGTCTAATTCCTCTTTAATCATCGATCAACTAAAAAATGAATAAAAACTAAACAAGAAAAAATTTGTAATAGAAGAGGCTCAGAATATGTCAGAATGGTCGGCAAGGTAGATTAACTACCATTACGACGAACGAGACCTATATCAATCTTCATCGCCAACTATTAAAAACGAACAATTTTAAAAACGAAAACTAAGATCTACAAGAAGAAAAGCGAGAAAATAACGATGGGGGAATTTCGTAGTGTAGGAGTCCGAATGAAACTGACTTTGGACTTTTATAGCTGATGAGAAAATTAGGGTTTGATTGGACAGAGCAGATAGGGTTATGTGAATACATCCTGTCCGTCTATCTGTCGTCATACATTGCTTTCTTGGTTGGCCGACCGAGGAGATATATGAACAAGGGCGTTCCCTTTTTTTCAACCATTACCATTTTGACTGTTGCAGGTTTGTTTTACTAATTTTCATAAAATATATGTCTTCCACGTGAAAAGAACAAAAAATGG
The DNA here is from genome assembly GCA_030737875.1 of Allium sativum. Classification (NCBI taxonomy): domain Eukaryota; kingdom Viridiplantae; phylum Streptophyta; class Magnoliopsida; order Asparagales; family Amaryllidaceae; genus Allium; species Allium sativum. The sequence goes on along the minus strand of CM060927.1, from coordinate 222,468,407 downwards.
CAAGTATTGGTAGTCTATTTGACAGCCGTCTAAAATTTCCGGATCTCGAGCATCAATTCAGCGGATGTCAAAGAATCAAACGTTTGTTCAACAGATGTCTAAGTCGTGTTTATTCATCGAGACGTCGTGATGACGCCACAAATTGTGAAACTTGATAGACGGACCGTTCGTTGCACGATCGAAGACAATACTAGACCAGCTCATATTATAGTCGATCCTCATGTGACTACAAATGACTTACGAATATTGCACGAGTTACCTCCGATTATGTAACAACCCGGAAATGCGAACCAGTTTAAAAATTTTATTTTGGCAATTTAAGCGAATTTTGAATATTTAAAATGGATTATTTTAAATAATATCGACGAGGAATTTATTTTGAATATAATTCAAAACGTATATAGTTATATAGATCGTCGTTAGAATATAAATAATTATATATAATTATAAATAGAATTGAAAATGGCGTGGTGGTTCGATAATTCGATTTCAAACTTCAATTGAATGTACCGGGTGCAAAACAATCCGGATTTTAGTGAAACCAAAAATAATAGGATCTAATTGATAATATCTTTCCAACGAATCCGAAAAATCGAAATTTCATAGCGGGAATCAAAAGATATGTCCAGTTAAAAATTCTGAATAGTCGCTATGGAATTCAGACCCTTAAAAATAGACATTTTGCAAACGACCTCGAATTTCGACGAAACCACTTTTGTTGGGTCTGTGATGTCAAATTATTGCTAGGTTCCAAATTTCATAATTTTTCGAATCAATATGTGAGCGTGGCAAAGGAAAACGCATTTAACCAATTTCAGTTAATTTTAATCGACTGGAAATTGGCCATTTTTCAAACGGTCTCGAAATTTGATGAAACTTGTTTTGTTAGGACCGAATCGTCAATACGAAGCTAGAAAATATTTTTCTGGAATTTTTCAAGTTAGTATGTGACCCCGGTAAATTGAAATGCATGTTCAAATTCAATATATAGAGTTATATGTTGATTTTAACGGAAACTGATCGAAACGATCAAATCAGCTTGCGATACATATCCCATTGTGTTCGGGATGGGGGTAAAACGCTATGGACGGCAGGCGGTGGGCCTCGTTTAGATGTCGTATGAAAAAGTCAACCTTTAGAAAAAAAAAATAAATCTCCCTCCTCCCCTCACTCTATACCTGCCCCCCCCCCCCCCCCGATTAAATTGAATCAGAAACCAAAAAAAAAAAAAAAAACTAGCGATCGCTCCCCATGTCCACGCCGCCACCGTCGTGTCGGAGCCGCCCTCCCCGCCACCAACACCGGCGCTGCCCCCTCCGCTTCCCCTTCCTTCTTCCTCCACCTTCAACGCGTGAACCGTGGACCCCCAAAATCCCTAGCCACCTGAGACCGCAGCCAACCGCCAAGCTGGGCCCACCGCTGTCGTGCCGTGACCTGCGCAGCCCCTCTGGTGATCCTCCGGCCACCTCTAACTCCCCCAAGCCCTAAAAATCGAACCCCTAGCCTCGATTTCCCAAATCAGAGCCGCCTCCACCTTTAACAGCGCCACCCCCGACCTTCATCCCCTTGCCGCCACCACCCACCTTGTCAACGCCTACTGTGAGGCCCCTCGTCTGAAATAAATCGATGATGGTAAGTTTTAATGATTTTTCATTATTAAAAGTAGGATTTTTATATAAACGAAGGTCGGATTTTTATATAAACAAAGGTCGGATTTTTTTTTTATATAATGAAAGGGGATATTTTTTTTGTTATAGAAAGGCAATATTTTTAATCATAGAAAGGCGAGATTTTTATATATTGAATAGCATAGTAAAAATTCGATTTTTATTTATTGAATAGCATAGTAAAAATTCGATTTTTATATATTGAATAGCGAAGTAAAAAATTCGATTTTTATATATTGAATAGCAAAGAAAAATTTTGATTTTTATATATTGAATAGCGAAGTAAAAATTCGATTTTTATATATTGAATAGCGAAGCAAAAAATTCAATTTTTACATATGTAGTGAATACGGGCAACGAGGATGACAAAAAGGCGAGAACGATGAAGATTTCCATCAATGAAATGTCGTGGAGTTGGGATAGCTTTCGGTGAGAATTTCTCACTCTTCAATTTTTTTTTTCTAGTTATATATATATATATATACTAGGATGCAGACGGTGTTTAGTAGCACCCGACACAATCGTCCACAGACCATGGACTTGTTTGTTTGATTACAAAAATTAGTTAGGTTATTTGGTTTGAATTGAATTGTTTGGTGAAATGGAATAGATTGATTGATGTGTGAATGGCGTGGGCCTTCACTAGACCGGGGATAAGGCTAGGCCTTGTCCCGTTTCTAGTATCGTGCCGTTATGCCACCGAAATTTTCTAAAATAAGTTAGAAAAATAAAAATATCATTTTATTTAAGGAATGAACTGAATAGAAATTCATATGTTAAAATAAAATGTTTTATCGTTAAAAATATAATTTTTAATGTCAAAGTGAATAAAATAAAATATTCATTTACAAACCGGACGGTTTGTTTATGTACACTGATTTGACTGACATTGATTGGGACGATAAATTTTACACATCGCCCAACTGCACAAATAAAATATGTGTTTGATTGATTGAAACCCCACACAGGTGTTGGGAGGAAATTTGAAGTTCACTCATCCTGATTGATTAAATATGTCGATCGATTGATTGACAGGCTGTTATAAGCGTTAGATATCTATATTTGATGCTTATACAGTGTAGTGCACTTTGGTTGATGGTTGATTATTTTTCAATGCTATTATATACGTGTGATGTATGAAAATCCATATAATTAACATTATATGGTGATTGATTGGGCCTCATTCCAATCGAGAAAATAAAGAATAATATAAAATAAAGGTTCATGTGTTGACAGTACTCATCCGTTGAGATTAGTCATGTGTTGAACGAAATATTTTAATAATAAAATTTACATCTTTATCAATATAAAATAAAGGTTCATGTGTTGACAGTACTCATCCGTTGAGATTAGTCATGTGTTGAACGAAATATTTGAAAGTAGAAATATTTGAAAACGAAATATTTGAAGTAGAAATATTTGAAAACAAAATATTTGAAACCGAAATATTTGAAAACAAAATATTTGAAATAGAAATATTTGAAATAGAAATATTTGAAACGAAATATTTGAAATAGAAATATTTGAAAACGAAATATTTGAAGTAGAAATATTTGAAAACAAAATATTTGAAAACGAAATATTTGAAATAGAAATATTTGAAATAGAAATATTTGAAAAGGAAATATTTGAAATAGAATATTTGAAAATAGAAGTATATGAAGCCGTGTTGATTAGATTGACGCCATTTTGACGTGAACGATATTTATATCGATTTTATTCATTTTAAAATGAATATTGAAAAGTGATTTCGAAATCGAATATTTTGAAATGAAATTTGAATTGAATCGAATAGAAAACCAATTTGAATTGAATCGAATAGAAAACCAATTTGAATTGAATCGAATAGAAAACCAATTTGAATTGAATCGAATAGAAAACCAATTTGAATTGAATCGAATAGAAAACCAATTTGAATTGAATCGAATAGAAAACCAATTTGAATTGAATCGAATAGAAAACCAATTTGAATTGAATCGAATAGAAAACCAATTTGAATTGAATCGAATAGAAAACCAATTTGAATTGAATCGAATAGAAAACCAATTTGAATTGAATTGAATAGAAAACCAATTTGATTTGGATAGAATAGAAAATCAATTGAATTTGAATAGAATAGAAAATCAATTGAATTTGAATAGAATAGAAAATCAATTGAATTTGAATTGAATAGATAACGAATTCGAATTGAATTGAATAAATAACGAATTCGAATTCGAATTGAATAGATAACGAATTCGAATTCGAATTGAATAAATAACGAGTTCGAATTGAATTGAATAGATAACGAATTCGAATTGAATTGAATAGATAACGAATTCGAATTGAATTGAATAGATAACGAATTCGAATTGAAAACGAATTCGAATTGAATTGAAAAAGAATTCGAATTGAATTGGAAACGAATTGAAATGAATTCAAATTGAATTGAAATTTGAATTGAATGGAATTGAATTTTAAAACGAATTTATAAGGAAAATTTAATTTTGATTTGAATTGAAATGGAAGTTGAAATTGCTTTTGAAACGAATTTAAAACTATTTATATAATTCATTTTAAGTAGAAATCGACGAAATATATATTATATATATTATATATATATAATATAATGGCCTGAATAGAACGCGCCGCGCCGCGGCAGTTCGTGAATTTCGACCATTTATTTCAAACGGACATTACGGGAGATCCGACCGTCGGATTCTCCTAAAACCGGAACCGTTGGGTTCGTATTGAAAAGAGTTTTCTAACGAATATTAGAAATTAGAAATCTAACGGTTGGATTTGGAGATACGTCCAAATCAAATTTGGAAAAAGGTCGTTGTAAGTGCAGTTCGATGGCCATTGTTGGAAATCGACTGTGCGGGCCTTGATAAAATTATTAAAAATAGTAATAATTTGTGTAAAATCATAAGAAATGATTTGGGAAAATTTGGGATGAAAAACTCCATATTTGAAAAGATAAAAATAGATTTTTATCGAAATGAACAAGTTTTGAACTGAAATTAAAACCCATTTATTTTTAAATAAATAAATTGGATTTGAAATGGGTTTGAAGTAGAATTGATTTGTGGGTTTATCGTGAGCAGTGTTTTAAATAACACCAGTTCTTTAACCCGATAATAAATAGAATGTGATTTGGGTTTGTCCTGAACTGTGTTTTAAAAGACATTAGTTCTTTAACCCAATAAAAGGAGTTTTAATGAATCTTCAATTAAATTAAAATGTGGATTGATAATTTAAATTATCAACTTTAGAAAATGAGCGAGGATGGAGTATCACCAGTTTTGCTCCAAAGCGATAGTAAAATCATTAATTAGATTTGAACGTGAAATGGTAATTAATTTTACCGATAACACCATGGTGTTAGATATGGAGTATTACCAGTTTTGCTTCATGGGATGAATAGGTTGGGATTGGGAAATAAAATAAATAATTACTTCGATGTGGTTCGCTAATCTCGACTAGTTTGAAAAACCATAATTTGGTTTGAAACGACATCCAAAGGAAGATTAGAGGATAAATTTTAAAGAATTTATCTTGGATAAAATTAATGGGAACCTTCCCCTGAGAATATGAATTGGAATGAGGCGTATGTTGTGTTTGTGTAACATTTGTTTTTAATATACGCGGGTTGTTCGGAAAGGCCGGGTTTATACCCATTCTGAATAACCGATTCGACGATATGTCGAAGATGAAGACAGTGGTCGAAGACCGGAAGTCTTCACATCGTTGGGATGATTACTGATGATCCTGATTGGGCTGTACACCCAAGAGGATGGAAATAGTTGGTGGTCGTCCAGACGTACCTGGAGATGGATGGATATGCGAGGAAAGTGCCTCCGGTTTCGTTCAGACCCAGAACGGACTTGTAAATGGATTGTGTGTCTGACATTGGATTTTATTCTGTGTTGATTGATTTCTGTTAAATATACATCTGTTTGGCGGCGGAGAATTTATTCTTTTGCTCAACGCCCTTCTCTGAGACGTACGAGCTCAGAGGTTGTATATCGATGGACATCAGTCGCATGGCATGAATTGCCTGTGTGGCACGCTAAGATGCAATGATCAAGGCTTCTGTTGAAAAGCAAAGTCTTGTGGTTGATGATCAAAGCACGGCCTTTGTGGCGTAGCTTTTTGTATAACGTGAATTCGCGAGCCTCACACCTCGGTATGAGTTAAAAACGGGATAAGGACTGCAGGGAGAGCACGACGTTTCTTTCTAGCTTTGGTGGTGTCAGTGACTTACCAGCCCTGACATTTATATACTTTTCACCTATGTGGTTGTTGGATGAGGCGCCTCGATTTTAGGTCTGTAAGGACCGGGAAACGTGTGTTCAGGAATTGCCAATCCTCTAACGTAAGTGAGGACCGGCCCTGAAGATCCAGGGTTGCCCAGAGTGCGTAGCCCTGAGACATTTGCTAGAGTGTCTCGAAGCGGAGAGGAGCTTGCCCCTTTCCTCGACTCATGACAGAAATCCAATTTCCAATACGTGTATTTCGGCTTTATTTGTAGAGCCTAGTATGGCGACATAGTGGTATGGGGCACTTATGCCGTCTATGATTTATATTTATGATTGAAATTGTTTTGACACTATACACTTATTATAGTATCAAATGATTTGTTTTAAACGTACCAAGCATGTTTGGCTATTATAAGGGAAAACCCTATCCTCCGGCTTGCGTTGCATTGTGTGATGGGACCTGGGTCTTATAATAGCTTCATTTTTCGAAAAAGCATTGCGCTGTTTTCTCTATGCGCTGGTATTCTTGGGAGGAAACCCGTTCCGTGTTATACGGCGTGGTCCCCTGAATTACTCTCTTTTAAAGTAAAGTCTTTAAATAACTGTTTTAGTTCTCACACCAGTCACATGACTGACCTGGAGTTTATTGTTTTAACCTAAACTCTGGGTGCCCCTATTTTCGACATGGGCAGCTAGTAGTTTTGGTTTTGCAGATTTATATTCACAGGATCCTGATTTACAGCTGGAATGATATCCGGAAAGCTCTGTACCCGCATATCACCTTCTGTTGTGCTTTGTATTATTTTCCGCTGCTATGTAATTTATTGTAATCTCTGATATTTATCGAATGTAATTTATTCAATTATACTCTGTATATTCTTGTATCTGATGGAATTGTTGTAATAGCAATGAAATGTTCTTCCGTCTGTGTTTTGTCTTGTCCTCACAGTAATTCGTTCTTTCTCATCTCTTTGGAGACCGGGGAAGTTCGGGTCACTTCATTTGGTATCAGAGCTTTGGTTTACAGAGCTCGAGAACAAGACACATTAGAACCATACGAAAGAATTCATCAGATATTGGATTAGCAATATCCAATTAGAATGACTCGTTAGAGATGGGATCAGTAGTATCCTAGAACGAGTGTGAAGAGTATATTTTTCAAATGAAAACAATTTTGTTTTGAAAATTTAAACCATTTTATACGTATTTGAATATTTATTTATATTGAATGTGGACAATCCATTATATAAAGGTTTTGCATATACGCGTCATGAACGTATATTCGAAGCTTTAATATACTGGATAGATATAGAATCACACTCTAGTCGCACAGACCTGATTCTGATGATTGACGCGTCATCATTAGTAATTATTTTCGTGTTTCGAAGGTGTGATATCTATATATTTCCATTAGACTGGTGTGAGAACCAAAACTAATATAACTAGAACACTTTGTTGTGAATTGACATCAAAAACATGATTTTTTTGTATATATATCAAATTTATGAATTTGAAACGATAATCCACTAATTGATTGATGTTTGTGTTGTTTGTTTATTTGTTTGATAATTTTGAACCATTATGCCTAATTGCATCAAATATTGAATTGTATTGAAATTGGTCGCATTTGCTTGCATATACATATACTTATATTGAACAGGTCATAGCAAGGAGGCTAGAGCAGAGAATAAAATTTGTTTGCCCGACAAATAGGTACATGTTTACTACATAATTTACTGTTTTGTTTGGGTGATGATGATTTTATGAGCCTCTTGGCTAGCCGCTTGGCTTTTTCTTTTTATTTTTGAGATCAGAAGGCCTATATGGTAATTTTGGGATTTTCCCGTGGCCCCCGGTGCAGGGGAGGTTATGGCGAAATTTTTCGAAAATTCCGGGTGTTAGCCAAATTTTTGAAAATTTGAGAATTCTCAGAAACTGAAAAGTTGGAGAATGGAAGCCAGATCAAACGTAGGGTTGATTGATCAAACCACTTTCGACTTTGTTCCTTTTCGGGGACGAAAAGTTTTAAGTGGGGGAGATTGTAACAACCCGGAAATGCGAACCAGTTTAAAATTTTCATTTTGGCAATTTTAGCGAATTTTGAATATTTAAAATGGATTATTTTAAATAATATCAATGAGGAATATATTTTGAATATAATTCAAAACGTATATAGTTATATAGATCGTCGTTAGAATATAAATAATTATATATAATTATAAATAGAATTGAAAATGGCGCGGTAGTTCGATAATTCGATTTCAAACTTCAATTGAATGCACCGGGTGCAAAACAATCCGGATTTTAGTGAAACCAAAAATAATAGGATCTAATTGATAACATCTTTCCAACGAATCCGAAAAATCGAAATTTCATAGCGGGAATCAAAAGATATGTCCAGTTGAAAATTCTGAATAGTCGCTATGGAATTCAGGCCCTTAAAAATAGACATTTTGCAAACGACCTCGGATTTCGACGAAACCAATTTTGTTGGGTCCGTGATGTCAAATTATTGCTAGGTTCCAAATTTCATAATTTTTCGAATCAATATGTGAGCGTGGCAAAGGAAAACGCATTTAACCAGTTTCAGTTGATTTTAATCGACTGGAAATTGGCCATTTTTCAAACGGTCTCGGAATTCGATGAAACTAGTTTTGTTAGGACCGTATCGTCAATACGAAGCTAGAAAATATTTTTCTGGAATTTTTCAAGTTAGTATGTGACCCCGGTAAATTGAAATGCGCGTTCAAATTCAATATATCGAGTTATATGTTGATTTTAACGGAAACTGATCGAAATGATCAAATCAGCTTGTGATACATATCCCATTGTGTTCGGGATGGGGGTAAAACGCTATGGACGGCAGGCGGTGGGCCTCGTTTAGATGTCGTATGAAAAAGTCAACCTTTAAAAAAAATAAAAAAAAATAAATCTCCCTCCTCCCCTCACTCTATACCTGCCCCCCCCTCCCCCCGATTAAATTGAATCATAAACAAAAAAAAACCACTAGCGATCGCTCCCCTGGCCCACGCCGCCACCGTCGCGTCGGAGCCGCCCTCCCCGCCAACAACACCGGCGCTGCCCCCTCCGCTTCCCCTTCCTTCTTCCTCCACCTTCAACGCGTGAACCGTGGACCCCCAAAATCCCTAGCCACCTGAGACCGCAGCCAACCGCCAAGTTGGGCCCACCGCTGTCATGCCGTGACCTGCGCCGCCCCTCTGGTGATCCTCCGGCCACCTCTAACTCCCCCAAGCCCTAAAAATCGAACCCCTAGCCTCGATTTCCCAAATCAGAGCCGCCTCCACCTTTAACAGCGCCACCCCCGACCTTCATCCCCTTGCCGCCACCACCCACCTTGTCAACGCCTGCTGTGAGGCCCCTCGTCTGAAATAAATCGATGATGGTAAGTTTTTATGATTTTTCATTATTAAAAGTAGGATTTTTATATAAACGAAGGTCGGATTTTTATATAAACAAAGGTCGGATTTTTTTTTTTATATAATGAAAGGGGATAATTTTTTTGTTATAGAAAGGCAATATTTTTAATCATAGAAAGGCGAGATTTTTATATATTGAATAGCATAGTAAAAATTCGATTTTTATATATTGAATAGCATAGTAAAAATTCGATTTTTATATATTGAATAGCGAAGTAAAAAATTCGATTTTTATATATTGAATAGCATAGTAAAAATTCGATTTTTATATATTGAATAGCAAAGAAAAATTTTGATTTTTATATATTGAATAGCGAAGTAAAAATTCGATTTTTATATATTGAATAGCGAAGTAAAAATTCAATTTTTACATATGTAGTGAATACGGGCAACGAGGATGACAAAAAGGCGAGAATGATGAAGATTTCCATCAATGAAATGTCGTGGAGTTGGGATAGCTTTCGGTGAGAATTTCTCACTCTTCAATTTTTTTTCTAGTTATATATATATACTAGGATGCAGACGGTGTTTAGTAGCACCCGACACAATCGTCCACAGACCATGGACTTGTTTGTTTGATTGCAAAAATTAGTTAGATTATTTGGTTTGAATTGAATTGTTTGGTGAAATGGAATGGATTGATTGATGTGTGAATGGCGTGGGCCTTCACTAGACCGGAGATAAGGCTAGGCCTTGTCCCATTTCTAGTATCGTGCCGTTATGCCGCCGAAATTTTCTAAAATAAGTTAGAAAAATAAAAATATCATTTTATTTAAGGAATGGACTGAATAGAAATTCATATGTTAAAATAAAATGTTTTATAGTTAAAAATATAATTTTTAACGTCAAAGTGAATAAAATAAAATATTCATTTACAAACCGGACGGTTTGTTTATGTACACTGATTTGACTGACATTGATTGGGACGATAAATTTTACACATCGCCCAACTGCACAAATAAAATCTGTGTTTGATTGATTGAAACCCCACACGGGTGTTGGGAGGAAATTTGAAGTTCACTCATCCTGATTGATTAAATATGTCGATCGATTGATTGACAGGCTGTTATAAGCGTTAGATATCTATATTTGATGCTTATACAGTGTAGTGCACTTTGGTTGATGGTTGATTATTTTTCAATGCTATTATATACGTGTGATGTATGAAAATCCATATAATTAACATTATATGGTGATTGATTGGGCCTCATTCCAATCGGGAAAATAAAGAATAATATAAAATAAAGGTTCATGTGTTGACAGTACTCATCCGTTGAGATTAGTCATGTGTTGAGCGAAATATTTTAATAATAAAATTTACATCTTTATCAATATAAAATAAAGGTTCATGTGTTGACAGTACTCATCCGTTGATATTAGTCATGTGTTGAACGAAATATTTAAAAGTAGAAATATTTGAAAACGAAATATTTGAAGTAGAAATATTTGAAAACAAAATATTTGAAAACGAAATATTTGAAAACAAAATATTTGAAATAGATATATTTGAAATAGAAATATTTGAAAACGAAATATTTGAAATAGAAATATTTGAAAACGAAATATTTGAAGTAGAAATATTTGAAAACAAAATATTTGAAAACGAAATATTTGAAATAGAAATATTTGAAATAGAAATATTTGAAAAGGAACTATTTGAAATTGAATATTTGAAAATAGAAGTATATGAAGCCGTGTTGATTAGATTGACGCCATTTTGACGTGAACGATATTTATATCGATTTTATTCATTTTAAAATGAATATTTAAAAGTGATTTCGAAATCCAATATTTTGAAATGAAATTTGAATTGAATCAAATAGAAAACCAATTTGAATTGAATCAAATAGAAAACCAATTTGAATTGAATCGAATAGAAAACCAATTTGAATTGAATCGAATAGAAAACCAATTTGAATTGAATCGAATAGAAAACCAATTTGAATTGAATCGAATAGAAAACCAATTTGAATTGAATCGAATAGAAAACCAATTTGAATTGAATCGAATAGAAAACCAATTTGAATTGAATCGAATAGAAAACCAATTTGAATTGAATTGAATAGAAAACCAATTTGATTTGGATAGAATAGAAAATCAATTGAATTTGAATAGAATAGAAAATCAATTGAATTTGAATAGAATAGAAAATCAATTGAATTTGAATTGAATAGATAACGAATTCGAATTGAATTGAATAGATAACGAATTCGAATTTGAATTGAATAGATAACGAATTCGAATTCGAATTGAATAAATAACGAGTTCGAATTGAATTGAATAGATAACGAATTCGAATTGAATTGAATAGATAACGAATTCGAATTGAATTGAATAGATAACGAATTCGAATTGAATTGAAAATGAATTCGACTTGAATTGAAAACGAATTCGAATTGAATTGGAAACGAATTGAAATGAATTCAAATTGAATTGAAATTTGAATTGAATAGAATTGAATATTAAAACGAATTTATAAGGAAAATTTAATTTTGATTTGAATTGAAATGGAAGTTGAAATTGCTTTTGAAACGAATTTAAAACTATTTATATAATTCGTTTTAAGTAGAAATCGACGAAATATATATTATATATTATATATATATAATATAATGGCCTGAGTAGAACGCGCCGCGCCGCGGCAGTTCGTGAATTTCGACCATTTATTTCAAACGGACATTACGGGAGATCCGACCGTCGGATTCTCCTAAAACCGGAACCGTTGGGTTCGTATCGAAAAGAGCTTTCTAACGAATATTAGAAATTAGAAATTAGAAATCTAACAGTTGGATTTGGAGATAAGTCCAAATCAAATTTGGAAAAAGGTCGCCGTAAGTGCAGTTCGATGGCCATTGTTGGAAATCGACTGTACGGGGCTTGATAAAATTATTAAAAATAGTAATAATTTGTTTAAAATCATAAGAAATGATTTGGGAAAATTTGGGATGAAAAACTCCATATTTGAAAAGATAAAAATAGATTTTTATCGAAATGAACTAGTTTTGAACTGAAATTAAAACCCATTTATTTTTAAATAAATAAATTGGATTTGAAATGGGTTTGAAATAGAATTGATTTGTAGGTTTATCGTGAGCAGTGTTTTAAATAACACCAGTTCTTTAACCCGATAATAAATAGAATGTGATTTGGGTTTGTCGTGAACTGTGTTTTAAAAGACATTAGTTCTTTAACCCAATAAAAGGAGTTTTAATGAATCTTCAATTAAATTAAAATGTGGATTGATAATTTAAATTATCAACTTTAGAAAATGAGCGAGGATGGAGTATCACCAGTTTTGCTCCAAAGTGATAGTAAAATCTTTAATTAGATTTGAACGTGAAATGGTAATTAATTTTACCGATAACACCATGGTGTTAGATATGGAGTATTACCAGTTTTGCTTCATGGGATGAATAGGTTGGGATTGGGAAATAAAATAAATAATTACTTCGATGTGGTTCGCTAATCTCGACTAGTTTGAAAAACCATAATTTGGTTTGAAACGACATCCAAAGGAAGATTAGAGGATAAATTTTAAAGAATTTATCTTGGATAAAATTAATGGGAACCTTCACCTGAGAATATGAATTGGAATGAGGCGTATGTTGTGTTTGTGTAACATTTGTTTTTAATATACGCGGGTTGTTCGGAAAGGCTGGGTTTATACCCATTCTGAATAACCGATTCGACGATATGTCGAAGATGAAGACGGTGGTCGAAGACCGGAAGTCTTCACATCGTTGGGATGATTACTGATGATCCTGATTGGGCTGTACACCCAAGAGGATGGAAATAGTTGGTGGTCGTCCAGACGTACCTGGAGATGGATGGATATGCGAGGAAAGTGCCTCCGGTTTCGTTCAGACCCAGAACGGACTTGTAAATGGATTGTGTGTCTGACATTGGATTTTATTCTGTGTTGATTGATTTCTGTTAAATATACATCTGTTTGGCGGCGGAGAATTTATTCTTTTGCTCAACGCCCTTCTCTGAGACGTACGAGCTCAGAGGTTGTATATCGATGGACATCAGTCGCATGGCATGAATTGCCTATGTGGCACGCTAAGATGCAATGATCAAGGCTTCTGTTGAAAAGCAAAGTCTTGTGGTTGATGATCAAAGCACGACCTTTGTGGCGTAGCTTTTTGTATAACGTGAATTCCCTAGCCTCACACCTCGGTATGAGTTAAAAACGGGATAAGGACTGCAGGGAGAGCACGACGTTTCTTTCTAGCTTTGGTGGTGTCAGTGACTTACCAGCCCTGACATTTATATACTTTTCACCTATGTGGTTGTTGGATGAGGCGCCTCGATTTTAGGTCTGTAAGGACCGGGAAACGTGTGTTCAGGAATTGCCAATCCTCTAACGTAAGTGAGGACCGTCCCTGAAGATCCAGGGTTGCCCAGAGTGTGTAGCCCTGAGACATTTGCTAGAGTGTCTCGAAGCGGAGAGGAGCTTGCCCCTTGCCTCGACTCATGACGGAAATCCAATTTCCAATACGTGTATTTCGGCTTTATTTGTAGAGCCTAGTATGGCGACATAGTGGTATGGGGCACTTATGCCGTCTATGATTTATATTTATGATTGAAATTGTTTTGACACTATACACTTATTATAGTATCAAATGATTTGTTTTAAACGTACCAAGCATGTTTGGCTATTATAAGGGAAAACCCTGTCCTCCGGCTTGCGTTGCATTGTGTGATGGGACCTGGGTCTTATAATAGCTTCATTTTTCGAAAAAGCATTGCGCTGTTTACTCTATGCACTGGTATTCTTGGGAGGAAACCCGTTCTGTGTTATACGGCGTGGTCCCCTGAATTACTCTCTTTTAAAGTAAAGTCTTTAAATAACTGTTTTAGTTCTCACACCAGTCACATGACTGACCTGGAGTTTATTGTTTTAACCTAAACTCCGGGTGCCCCTATTTTCGACACGGGCAGCTAGTAGTTTTGGTTTTGCAGATTTATATTCACAGGATCCAGATTTACAACTGGAATGATATCCGGAAAGCTCTGTACCCGTATATCACCTTCAGTTGTGCTTTGTATTATTTTCCGCTGCTATGTAATTTATTGTAATCTCTGATATTTATCGAATTTAATTTATTCAATTATACTCTGTATATTCTTGTATCTGATGGAATTGTTGTAATAGCAATGAAATGTTCTTCCGTCTGCATTCTGTTTTGTCTTGTCCTCACAGTAATTCGTTCTTTCTCATCTCTTCGGAGACCAGGGAAGTTCGGGTCGCTTCAGATTATATCGCATCGGCTTATTTCAGCGTTAGCGATGCCATCCATTTTTTGCCATTAAATTAATATATCTGTAATATACGTTGCATATTACTGGTTTGATTAATATATTCTTAACGTTAAATAATTACTTATTTGATTTGTCACATAGTTATGCGCGGTAGTTGGCATAATTATATCACCGATTATTTTGTCACTGATTATTTTGTTAGACGCCTGATCAGATTAGGGCTAGACCACTTGCATTAGCTTTTGGTGAATTTCAAAGTTACCCACATTTGCACACGTCAATCGTTGTATAGTTGAGGCATTTAGCAAGAGATCTGCATACGTCGATCGTTGTATAATTAAGGCATTTAGCAAGGGATGGTGGCCTACCACTCATACAATTCATTTTTCTGATTTTGAGCGAGCATTGTCACTTATAGTTTTTTTATATGTTGACTGGTATATATGGAGATTGGTCGACCAGACCGTATGTTGGTACCTTCTAATTGCTAATTTGAGGATTTTGAGACATATTCGGCTCGGTTACCATCTTTAGTTGTTGAGGAGATTAGGGTAGTTCTGTTATGCTGATATGCTTACGGAGATATATAATAGGCTATAGGAATGATGAGGAAATTCATACTCGTGTTATTCCTACATGATATTACAGCAGTTTGGTTTCGGAAGAATAAGGGCACGATTAGGCTTAAATATCTGGCTGGGTTGATAGATGCTGATGGGCTTCACATATGCGATTATGGTGCGGCCATCCTCGATTGCCTATTTTTAGCATTGGATACGTATGTTTTACAGCAGCCTAAACGGGTGTACGGATTTTGGTGCATGCATTCCTTTTGGTACTATGAGTATACAGCTAATATGCACCTACAACTCATCGCTGAGGCGAATACCACACAATATATTTACTTTTCTAGATTTCATTATTGGGGGGACAGCTATGCATGTCGTTGTGTTGCATAGAGAGCACACAATGAGTTTATGAAGGCTAAGCAGTAGATGGATATGAGGCGACATAGCAACATTATCACTCGTTCATGGCATGATCATATTCAGTTTATGGGTCCTGGCAAGGATCTTTCGCTCACTTCCCGATTTCGGCTTTTGAGAAGCAGGGTTTGCTTTCAAGTTCCTATTGTCCACTCATCTGATACTTTGGGGAGTGATATTGGTTGTAGTTGTATGGTAATAATCCTCATTCCCTCTTAACCGCTTCCACGACATGGTATATATGGATATGTTTGGCATGGTCCGGCTAATATTGTTGGTATGAGGGTCGTGAGATGGGTATATAATGAGCCTTTTATCGTATTGGGGATTTTGATTCACACTGGGCTCGAATTGCACCACAAGGGTACGCTTTCCGTACTACATATGGGGTTTTAGCCTTGATCATATTAGCCTAGTACCTCTTCTGGTAAAGTTCCACTACAACCAGCCACCTTTGAGCCTACATCATCTCAATACGATGTACACAACCTCCCACGTTCGACCCTTTGGGCATGCACTCAGAGTTTGTGGTTTACAGGGTGAGGTACCAGAGTATCCACTGCAATTTACTACGGACGACAATGTTCAGGGTGTATCGTCCACTGGTTTGTATCATATGCAACATGTATGAAAAACATTGAAGCTTTGCATAATTTTATATCCTTTACGTACATTGGTATACATACGTGTTTAACTTTTATTTTTACATCGTAGTTTTCTCGGTATATGGGTTGTGATAGACGGTGATTGGTGCATTTGAGTGGATGATGCGTGAGTATAGTCATCTTATGTATCAGAGTTATCAAACTACCTTGAAGTAGTAGTAGACTCGGTATGGGGCTCAGCAGCATGAGTACCAAACTCAGATTCAACAGCTTTGGCAGCATCAGCCACTAAAGAGACGTGATTTTAATGACAGCGATGACGATGATAGTGGCAACGATGATGAGATCGATGATGGTTCCCTTCATATTTACTTATGTTATTTTATGTTTTGTACATATTTTTCCATTATATGTGTTTATGTTATGCTAGTAGATTTGTGTTGTATTCATGTATTCTCATCGTATGTTTATGTATTCATGTTATGGTTGTAGATATGTGTATGTTTTAGTTATAATTATTTAACATGCTAACAAAATGTTGGGATAAGAGGATTACAGACCTTAAAACTAACTTAACAGTAGTGAGGGTCGAATAGTGTTTAATGGTATTTATGAACTTTTTGAATTTAACATAATCAAATGCAAAACATAGATATGAATCAAACATAGAATCGGACACACATGCAAATAATAATAAAATCATGAAAAACACACCTGAATTTTATACTGGTTCGAAGTTACCCTACATTCAGTCTCACACAACTCTGGGTTGTGCAGATTTCTTTTCAAATAATATCCAAACTTACAATCCTCGATTTCAAGGGTCACGAGGTCTCACCCCCAACTTCTTCCAAGCATGGGGTGGTCTCTTGATTTGACCAGGCTACAAGATCAACTAATTAATTTGTGGGCTATAATCACATCCATTTGATTTGAGCGGGCAACAACCACACCATTTTAGTATCGGTTTGGATGAAAGACTTGATAGAACTTTGATCTTACGATCTTTGCTCACAAATACTCCTATAACTCTGAATAACACTTGATCATTGAGAGAGAGTGGTAGAGAATCAATCCAGAAAAGATCTGGTTTGATTCTCTTTCAATTTCAACAGAGATTGATTATGGAAACTTGAAATTTAAGAGTATAAATGGAGAGGGGAAAAAGAGAGAAGATGATAATGAAAAGCGGTTAAATTTTTTGAATTTAGATAGGTATTTATAGAAAATTAACAGTCATGACTCTTCAGGAAATTTTTTAAATAAATAAACACTTCTTTTGAAATTTGGAAATAATGGTTATGATGTGACATGGGGGTAAGGGATGTCCGCGTGCCCTATATAATTTTGAAATTCAAAATTTTGAAAACAATGTAAATGATGCTTATATAAATCAGGATAATTTTGGAGTTTAAATAACTTATTTTCCTATATATTAAAGTATTGTAATAAAGTAAGGCCATAAATTAAAAACATATATTTATAATCTATAAAAGTAATATCGAAACTTAATATAAAACTATAAATATAAATATGAGAAAATTAAAACTTAAGATATAAAACTATAGACATGAATATAATGGAATAAGAATATTAAAACTCAAGTAAATATATAATTAAGACTAAAATATAAGTAAGGAAATCTAAAATATTTAAATCATAAATTAAATTAAAACTAAAAAAATGTTTTGAATAATTTTAAAGGTCGGGATATATATACATTAAACAAAAAGTAATTTTGAAATCAGTTAAAAATTAAAAAAATTATAATTTTATAAGGCAAAAACGGTGAGAATTAGAATGAAGGTTTTGGTGCTATTATGGAGTTTTAACGAAAATTCTAGACTTTATTTGTTATCCTGATTTCTTGAACTCTTAAACTCTTGTTACTCATGAGTCTTCAATCTTGAATTCTTCTTCTTTGTAATCTCTAATCTTTAAATTGTATAGTCTTCAAAATCAATACCTACATAAGTTACCTACATATGCATCCTGCATATATATTTGTACAATAATGTTAGTGTATATTTTACAATAATAATAGTTAAAACATGGTTGTTGTCATCAGAACCATCGTCACCATCATCTCTGTTCCTAACAATCTCCCCTTTTTGATGATGATAACCTTTGTTTATAAAATATATACCTGATACTTTGATTCTTTAGTTACTTCCCCTAAATCCAACAACTCCTTCTGAAACTACTAATACCCCATTGATCAAACTCCTATTTTATAATTATCCCCCTTTGTCATCAACTAAAACTATATACCTATGTTTAATCTATAATACCCTCCTTAAACTAATATTAGACTTAGTTTAGACTAGAAAATGACTCTAAACTCCCTATAAAACTACGGTGCTATTAATGTTAGTAATATAGAAATTAAATCAAGATGATACAATTGAACTAAAGTTTATTGCTACTCTATATACGGTATTATGCAATGAGTACTTAACTATACGATTAAACAATTATAAACATAATTTAAATTATACAACGAACATTTTAGAATACACGTAATCTATATAATGAGTGTTTTTAACAATAGGTGATTTATGAATTTACCAATAACACCGTGGTGTTAGATATGACAAAAATCGTGTAGGCAACATGGCTATGTGGGTCGCTCCCATTAGGTTGTATTGTCACCATCTAGAGAATATCCATATTTTTTCTTCTTTTCACTTCTGTATCTCCCGGGAACGGTTATGTTCCTAACAACCTAGGTGGCAATATATTCGGAACATTCAAGAGAAATGAATGGTTGATCATGTAGGGGCCGGGTTGCAAGACGTTCTTGTTGAACCCAGTGTATTCCTCTCTAGAGATACAATATCGGCAGGCGGTCCCATACCTTGTCATAGTTGGAATCCAATCTCCAATAAGCGCCCGCGGTTTTGTTTGTATACTATATATATGTGGAGCGTGAGATGCAAGCGTTCTGCTAGATTCTAATTATTTGTATTTAGACATTATCATAATACCAGATGAATATTCATTTCAAAAATGTTTTGGGTTATAGTAAGGTAAATACTGTCCGTATTTATGTGTGGGCTGATCTTACTATTATCCTTTTCTTCCAAAAAGATTTTTGACTTTAAAATCAATATAGACGTTATTTAAAGCTTAGTGGGTTTTTTCTCACTCTGGTTTACCAGAATGACCCGTCGTTTGTAATGCTCGGGTTAGCCGGGTCTGCAGGTTCAGGTTAAGAAGCTATGGGTTTTCAGAAAACGTGCTGGGAGAGTTCAGACGTATCATTATATTTTCCACTATATGAT
Organism: Allium sativum; assembly: GCA_030737875.1. Classification (NCBI taxonomy): domain Eukaryota; kingdom Viridiplantae; phylum Streptophyta; class Magnoliopsida; order Asparagales; family Amaryllidaceae; genus Allium; species Allium sativum. The sequence goes on along the minus strand of CM060927.1, from coordinate 222,448,922 downwards.
GTATATGAGGACAAATTATTATAACTGTCCAGGTGTAATGATGTACTCTGATGATTGTAAGTGTTTATTTCAAAAGCTCTCAATAAAGTTTTATTTCTATATTATATTTTTGTTCCGCTGCGATGTGAGACTCTGTTTCTGTGTTGGTTCGTCTTCTTCTATTCTAATATTTCTTCCTTTCTTATCTCACCCTCTAAATTCTTTCTATTGGCATCCGAGTTTCCAGTGCAATTTGGGTTGGACTGTTTGGTTTGGTCAGCTCAAAAGGTACTGGAAATTTGGGTCGTCACACTTGGTATCAGAGTTGTTGGTTGAGTAGTAACCTTGGCTCTGTGGCGTAACTCAATAAAGATGGGGTTAGTAACACCCTAGGTTGATTTTGAATATATAAGTGCGTATTTGTATGATTTTATATAAAAATGTTTTATATTGTGTTATTTGACTGGTTCAAGTGTTGAGAAGCATTGAACTAGCGAATTGATACAATATTGTTTTGTAAAGAGGGTAAATGAAATATCTTTACCTATGGTATATTTTTATATAAAAAAGGAAAATAATTTTCTATATTATAGTAATGTGGGTTGTTGTGTTGTTCTGATTGATTTGATTTGAAATCAAATAGAATTATGAAATAAAGTTGAACTAATTAGAAAATCAATTGGTCAATTGAACCTGATATGAAAGTGAAACTAAACCTGGTTAAGTAAAATCAATTTAAGAATGACTTCGAATAGAACGAACTTAAATAAATTGGGATTTGAAAATTTAATGGATAAATAATAGGAATTAATTTGATATTAATTGATTGATATTAATGAATGTTAAACAAAAACAGATGAAAACCAGATATTGAATATTAATCAAACCAGTTGGAGTTAATAAGAGATTGTATGAATGGAAAGCAAGGAGATAAATCCCGGTAGTGAATTGGAAATAAGATTGGTTGTGAAGTGGAAACGGAATTATTTAACCTAGATTATTATTTGCATTATAAGTGGAATCAGTGCAGAATCCTATAGGCGGTAGAGATCATTTGGTTATACAAAATGGAAATGCAGACGGTGAGCAGCTACTTGATACGCTTCGAAAATTGGAATTTGAGTTGGAATGCCCGACAAATAGGTAAACCTTATATTATGGGTTAAGCGATTGATTTTATACCCTGAGTGGGTAGCCATTTGGATTTGGATTTTTCTTTTTAGAGAAGTTGAGGCCCAGAGTGGTAGTTGTAGTCGTATCGATCGAGCCGTGCAGAGGAGGTGCTGGCAAAATTCTCGAAAATTTTTAGAGTTTGAATTTATTTTGATGGTAATTCAAAAGTAATGATTTTAAAATAAGTGAAAATTAGGGTCACATCCTTAAAATAAAACTTAATTAAGCTCACATCCTCCTGTTTCAAAACATATAAATTACATCCCTAATTTTAAACAGCGGCTAATTTTTTTCCCAAAACTGCCCTTTTTCTTAATTCACGCCGTAATAACCTAGGTCGGATTTACTCAGTACGTAATTAGTATTTTTTTCTTTTCCAGAAACCTATATTCGTTGTCAATGGCGGCGCTGTCTTCAATTTCATTTCTTCAAATCGCTGATTATATCAAACCTAGATTTATTCACTAGATTGAGTTCTTCCGTTCAGTCAGATCTAGGGTTGATTATTGTCAGAGAGAAGTAGCGATTGAAATTTGCAGCGACTTAGGTAATTACGGATGGTTCAATGAATAGTCACAATGGAAGTTTTTTACAGCTGGTGCTTGCGATTTTTCAGGTGATTTACTCAAAACGATCGCTTCTTTTATGTCGATCAAAACCCGTAATAAAAGCCGCTGGTTATTAGTTTAATCAACATCTTCCTGTTTTGCTTGAAATTCGATGTAGTCATCACCAAATTACATTAAATAGCGAAAAAAGGTATGAATCTGGTTGCTTTTTTTCGTACTGGACTGTAGATACTGTCTTTTGGTAATCTGTATTTTATTCAGTAAATATTTATGATTTTAAGCAAGTACGCACAAAAAATAAATGTTTGAATGCATTAATTCGTAGTAGATGCACGCTGGAATTTCAGAATTATACAATTCAGCAAAATAACAATAATATCTGCATATATTTATGCAAAAATACTAGATATTTGCATACAAATATACATATATTCTATATTCTGGTTTTCTGCATGTTTGATATAAAGTTGCATACAGATATGCATATATTAAGAATAGATGCATATTTGTAAGCAATTTATTTACATAAATGATGAATACAGATAAATGTAAAAATATATGCATATTTGTATGCATATATCTAGAATATATGCATACTTATAATCAACTTTTCTGAGTACTTGCAAAACCAAGTGATCTAACAAAAGTTGCATACATTTTTTCGTACTGGACTGTAGATACTGTCTTTTAGTAATCTGTATTTTATTCAGTAAATATTTATGATTGTAAGCAAGTACGCACAAAAAATAAATGTTTGAATGCATTAATTCGTAGTAGATGCACGCTGGAATTTCAAAATTATACAATTCAGCAAAATAACAATAATATCTGCATATATTTATGCAAAAATACTAGATATTTGCATACAAATATACATATATTCTATATTCTGGTTTTCTGCGTGTTTGATATAAAGTTGCATACAGATATGCATATATTAAGAATAGATGCATATTTGTAAGCAATTATTTACATAAATGATGAATACAGATAAATGTAAAAATATATGCATATTTGTATGCATATATCTAGAATATATGCATACTTATAATTAACTTTTCTGAGTACTTGCAAAACCAAGTGATCTAACAAAAGTTGCATACATTTATGATCATTTTGACAATATATGCATATTTTAACAATAGTTGCATGATTCTATTGATGAAGTAATAATTGTTGCAGTTATCTTCATTCAATTGTGAATATTGTTACACATTTCTTAATAATTATTCCATGTTTCTATCTAGATATTTTGAATAGTTTCTTAACAAATCCTATTACCCAACTGACAATTGGTTATGCTTTATAAATTTTTGCAGTGTCGAATATGCAATGTTTGTAATGAATATGATGAATCAAAGAAGTGAGGAAAAAGAACTGGACAAGAAAGATGAACTTTACAACGCTTAGGATGTTGATTTACAAAGAGCGATGCTCGCATACAAAATTGTGAACTGCAAACCGCAAAGCTGGACTCCAAGTCAAGACCTGACACAGAACTGGTTGCTATCGAATGCAAACAACGTGAAATAAAACTGAAAAATTTGATGTTTAGAATGTTTTTGTGAATATTTGTATTGTTTTTTTAACTACGGGTTGTTGATTATTATTTACGGAAATGAATTACATGGGAATATTACGTAGTGTTTGAAGTTATTTTGATTCTGTATGATAACCTGGTATTTTTGCTTACTGGTGTGCAGTTATTCAATATATTAGCATCGTTGTATGCAAAATATTATGAAAATTTGCAAAATTGAACTGCAGAAGTAAAATAATAGCATACTTATATGAAATCATTAATATTAGTTGCATAGGAATATGCAAAACAATACAAATACTAATTGCGAGCATATAATTTCCATAGTTGCATACATTTATGAATTTATCTGGAATAATTGCATACATTACTACATAAATTTGCACAAGTATTCAAGACGAAAATGCTGTCCATGTTATTTTTAATACTAATTACACGAGCAAAAGTTCAAAACATGCACAGAGCAAAATGCAGCGTTATAAGTGATGCATATTAAGATGTAACAGGTAAAGGAATGTTCAAATATTATGCATATATTTATTCAAATATAACAAATATTTGCATACATTTCAGCTTAAAAAAATGTCAATCTAAAACAAAGCCACAATAAAAAACTGAACTGATTTTATTACATCACATAAATATTTACAACAAATGGTAAAAGTAAACACTAAAACTAAGTTTCTTAAAAACATAAAATTCATTCATAATTCAGCAATGGAACTACATAATCATGTCGTAGTAATTCAGTATTTAAGCTATCAATTTCTCGAACATATCTATGCATGATTTCAGGCTTTCTCCTGCTCACTTTCAACTGCATCATTTTCTTTTACATTAGTTCTCTGCAAAAAAAGGAAAACATTTTTAAACAAGCATGTTTAAATGCATATAAGTATGAAAAATATATTGGATATATGCACATTTGTATGCAATAGTTATTACTACATCAACAAAATTATGCAACAATCATTACATAAATGCACACTTGCATTGTAAAATTTAGATTTACTGCACAGAAATTATGAACATATTTGTTGATGGTTTCAGACTTGCAATCATCAATTTTAATTAAATGTATATATTCATGCAACATTCCAGTAATAACTGCAAATTAGTTTGCATAGAAGAATGCTATATTTTTGATTAAATTCATTAATTTATTCAAGTACTATTCCTACATTTGTGAATATAAGCAAGCATCTGTGTTGAACATTACATCCACATAAGCAACAATTTTTTGATATATAATTGTATGTTTGCATACGTAACAAAAATATGCATACAACTATGAAAATAATGTAAATAAATGCATATTTCCATTCAGAATTTCATTATATACTCATTTATACAAATCAAATAATTTTGCAACATCCATGATAAAAATCACAGCAACGAAAAACATTTCTGGCCAAAAATCACTCAACCATGTTACTATTTCATAATAAAGTCTTTCAGCAATGTTTTAAATCTGAAAAAAACGATAGTAACAAATTTTTTTGCAACCAACAACAATTTTTTAAACAAATTTGCATAAATAATTGTATGTAATCATATACTCATGCAATAATTCCAATTAATCCATATTTTAATACCAAAATTCGACAAGAACAGCTGTTGTTTGACAGAAAAAAACAAATTTTTACCTTCGTTCTCCCCATATGACGCTATTTTCTGTTCAAATCACCAATGATTTTAGGCGTCTTCACTCGATCGAGATTAAAAAAAATCAAAATCGGCTTAATTTTTAAATTTTTCCTTTTCGTCGACTGGCCTATTTCTGCGGCGTGAAAAATGAAGCGAGGATATGTGGAACGAGGAATTTTAGGTTTTGAAAGGATATAATCGGGATTTTTCCAGCGTAATTTCAAAACTAGGGATGTTTTCTATATTATTTTTATCACCGGGTTTTTTATATATTTTGAAACTTAATAGGGACCTGTAAAAAACGCACCCTTAAAATAATATGGTTCGGAATATTCTTCTTACTTCGCAATTTCGGGGACGAAATTCTTTTTGGGGGGAAGATTATAACATCCTCGATTTTTCTTCCATTTAAATTGGAATATTTAAATCTGTTTATATATTATATTGGAAATATAATGGATATTTAACTGAATTTATTTATATAAAATGGAGTTCGGATATAAATATTTATAAATTAATTAAAACGAGCTCGAAACGCCGTGGTAGTTCGTAATTTTCAATTTGAACTTTAACTGAATATACAGAATCCGATATAAGTTGGATTTCTGTGAAACGAAAAACATTTGAACCGGTTTGATTATATTTTTCTAAGGGAAGAGAAAAATCGAGATTTCAGCTTATACATTGCAAGTTACGTTCAATTCAAAATTTCAAATAATCGCTATGGAATCGTTTTTAAATTATATCGATTTATTTATAAATATCAAACGATTTGTATGTAAATGAAATATCATCGAAAACCAGGATTTTTGATGTCGATTTTTGAATTTTATATTGATTTTTTTTAAATATACGAGAATATTTATTTATTTTCGTTAATTTGGCTGCTTGAATTAAATATATATGCATACATTTATCCGTGTTTCACTTGGTTCGGCATAACGAGTATAACCCCTAATACATACATTTATCATACTGGTACAACAAGCCAAAGCCGCAAAAAAATGAACATGTATACTTATATGTATAATATGAAACTAAAAATCTGAAGAAAAAAAACATATACAGTATGGAAACTAGATAGTGATCAATACAAGAAAAAATCATTACACATATAACTGTCTGAATGCAAAACAATGAACAAAACAGTTCATTTTAAATTTCAGTATCAAACACGCCATGTTCTTTCAGTAACAGCGAAACACAGATTTTCCATATCCACCGCAGATGAATAGCTAATGAAACAGGGCTACAACAACTATACGTATACTTCTAAACAACTACTATATATAGTAGGAACAGTTGGAGACATCAGAAAAAAAATAGATATGTATATCTTTATAAATCATATTTTTACAGCTAAGTAAACAAGCTAAAAAATTGGAAACAGTACAATGGACAAGCTAGAAAACAAATATATGTATATATTATACGTCAATCTGTACATACAAAATCGAATAGCTACTGTATAATCATATATACGGTAAAATTCATTACAAAATTTATTGTTTTCATACATGGTAAAACCCAACATAGAATCTATAATGCAGACTTTAAATCTCTGATAGAACTAATAATACATAGCCTTACAGTCCTACATGGTCTACACTCATGCACTTGTTCGATCAGTATACCATTTGAACATATCAACAGTACCATTAAACCAATACTAAATTCATTAAAAACCTCCCGCTAAACATCACGCATCATCACTTTCAGTCCACAAAATCTGCAGAAGAAGAAAAAGCATATGGCCTAAGGATTCGTAGTCGAACTACCCACGTTGAGGTACTGATGGACAATGTTCTTATCTACAACCAAATCCACACTATATATACGCACGTAGAGTGTTTCAACAATGTCCAGAATCAAATAAACGAACCCAGTGGAAGAAAACAGTTCCAAACCACCAGAAAAAATCAAAACAAAATAATACAGTAATCTAAAATCGAGTAAAATACTTATCTGAATTCGAAGGTGTACGCGCTTCAAATCTATAGGCTTTCGATGAATTTTCTGCTGAATCCGTTCGGAATTGAAGATTAGGGTTCGGTAGATCGATTAAAGGAGGAGCGAGGGGAAGATTGAAGTGGATAGGCGCGTAAGGGGGAGGTTGCGACACAGCTGATCTTCAATTTTGCTGAAGATCGAAAAGAGGAAAACGGATTTTCGGCCATGAGAATTAATCTGGTGGATGCGGATTTTTCTTAGGATAAAGGATACAAAGGGGGGTTTGTATATGGATCGGGTTAAGCTGCTTTGGGCCGAATGTTAAGGGTAAGGCCCATCTAAATTAAATTAATCCATGTTCTATTAATTAGATTATTTTATGAATTTCATAATACGATTGCTCGTGCCTACGTTATCAGATTCAAGCACGGACAGTCTCGTTGGGACCGTAGAGACGGGAATATCGAGATGGAGCAGATCTAGTCCAGATTGGAAGCAACTGGGAATTTTAGTCGAATTAAACGTCGGTTTAATTTGACTAAAACAAATTGTTTATCGACAAATTCAAACCATAGTGAGTTAAACTCACTCACCTCTTCCCATTTATATTTTATATAAATTGAGTTTTTATTGGTGTGTGCTACGGTTGTTAATGATTGCTAATGATCGACTGTTTAGTTTAAAATACCTTCATATATTAAGTGAACCGATGAAATTAAACGTTTGTTTGATTTCAATAAAATTCCAAATCGTTATTCTAACGACTTGACCCAATAAAGGTAACTTACCTTATTGGTCACGTTTTATAAAATAAATGTGTTTAGTTGAATGAATTGTTCGAACTAATTAAATTGTTTTATTTTGTTAAATAATTGGTAAATGTTAATAGTCATTATTTACTGTTATCACTGTTTAATTAATTTGAATGACTTATTTGAGATAACCTACCTGGATGCAGGTAAAAATAGGTTGGAGGGATCCAACTGTATTCCTCAAAATTTATTGTTTATTTCCATATTACCATTATATGGACGGTTTACCCAATATGATTGAATGATTGATTTATTGTTGATTATTGAACCATATTTCAACATCTATTTTGATATTAACCAATGGATAGTATTTGTTGGGTAGTTGGCATCACATGGCCTATAAATCAATCGATTTATAAAATATGGATTTTATCGACGGTGAATCGACAGTATTGAAGTTATAAATATATTTTATAACTGAAATAGGTTTTGAAAGCTATTACTTTGAATGAAAGTTATTTTAAAGAAAATAAATATTAATTATTTATTAATTAAAGTTTATAAGTAATTATGAAACAAATTCTTATGTTAATAAGAATTATAGGCAAATGAGCAGGAAATAACCTAGCGGTTAATTATTTGATTAATCACGTCTAAGGAACAATTTAATGAAGTTATTTAAATTAATTATATTTTAATTAATTTAAAGGAGGAATTAACTGAAATGGGTTAGAGGAATAATCGTGTTTTGAATTGACCAAGTTGACTATTTTAACTGAGATTGACTTTTAATTAGTTTGTTGTTATACTAAATAAAATCACTTAACGAATAGTTGTTTAAAATTTAAAGAAGATTTTAAAAGAGATTTATTTATTTATCTTTGTAAATAAAGCATTTAACTGATCTTACAATAGTGAATGTAAAAGTAAATTATTTGTTTTAATTTAAGTAATTACTTCTTAAATACATTTAAGTAGGTAACTATTCTGGAATGGAATATAGTTAGGTGTTGAAAAGAGGATATGGATGAGTTTTATATTAGAGCTCGAGTCTTATAATGAAGCAATAAAGAGGTTTAAGCGAATACATAGATTAAATGAAAGGTTTACTTAACGTTTGAATTAAGATGGAGATATAAAGGGAGTTTATATTAAATCTGAAATTTATAAACAATGTTTATAAATGGAATATGAGTTAAAGCGTTGTTTTTGAATTGGAAATCCTTAATAAGGAATTAAGTACGAAAATGGAACTGAAATGAGATTTTCTGAGAGAAAAAAGGGATTTGATAAAAGGATTGAAATTGAGCTTGGTAAAAAGAGGTTGGAAATAGGATTTGTAAAATAATCCAGTTTAGGAAACAAAGTTATTTAAATAAGTCGAGAGTTAATAAAAGTGATGTTTAGATTATTTAATTGACGAATTAAACAATATTAGTTATATTTAAGAAGAGAGACTTCCAAAAAAGATAAGAAGAACTATAAAGCCATATTTTAAATAAACTTGTTAAGTGGAATGTGTTCTGATATTAGATTGAATATCGTTTTTTGAATTATAACTCGTATTTATCTGAAGATAAGAACGTTGTTGATCAAGGTATGAGAGGTAATTAAAATACCCCAACTTGAACGACTTAGGGACTATCCAAGGATGATACTAATGGTAATGGCAAGAATGTATAATAAGATTTCCAAAGTAACATAAATAAATAGATTCGAGAATGTAGGATAAAATTTCCAAAGTAATGGAAATAATATGGGATGAGGTTTTGGTAACGGAATTAAAAGGAGATTGGGCGATAATTTCGAAGAGTAAAGGAACGAGGTATAGAATGGTTTATTCTATAAGAATAAGGATTGGATACTTTTCCAAGTAATGAAACAAAGGAGTTTGTGTAACGTCGAATAGTAAGTTGAACTAATTTCTCAGTTATAGCTAATGTTATATTAAATGTTTTGAAAATAATAGTCAAATGGAATATGGAATATTATTATATAATATTTTTCTAAATATTTAAACAAAGTAGTTGCGAATATTAGTATACTAGAATAAGAATTGAAATACGGTTTTTCCCATATTGGAATATTCAAGTTTAATTAATTTTAATTAACGAAGCCAGGTGATGCTAAGTACTAAACCAGTAAATCTATTTATGATTGTATGAATATTTATTTGATAGTTAAATAACCGACTATCAAATTTGACCTTTACGATTGTTGGTATGGAAATACCGGGATCGAATGTATATTCGAAAACCATTCCGACCAACAAATACGAAAGTACAGAAGATATCAGACGGCGATCGAGATGGAGCATTTGAAAACCATAGATCTTCATAAAATGGAAGAACCACTTACAATCTCTAATTCGACCCGGAGATATAGTGAGGTTCTGTCGTGGTTGAAATCTGTTGGTTGCAAGGACTGCTCACTACTGATCCATGGGGTGATTCCTATATTGGATGCAGTAGGAGAGTGCCTACGGTTCATCCTGTTCCTGGATGACTTGTATGGACGGATGTCTAACAGAGTATTTCCAAAAAACCACGTACGTTGATTTTTACAAATATATGGAGTTGGTGGCGAAGAGGGGCACTTCTTTTATACCCAGAGTATATTTGTGGACGTCAGTTAGTGATTTGACGGATCTGACGATGTGGCACTCAAAGTGAATGGTGGCCAGGTGTTCCGAAAGATTTATAACCTCAAGCCTCATCAACCGGGAAATGACAAAAATCATGCAGGCAACATGGCTATGTGGGTCACTCCCATTAGGGTGTATTGTCACCATCTAGAGACTATCCTTATTTGTTCTTCTTTTTGCTTCTGTATCTCCCGGGAACGGTTATGTTGCTAGCAACCGTAGGTGGCAATATATTCGGAACATTCAAGAGAAATGAATGGATGGTCATGTGTGGGCCGGGTTGCAAGACGTTCTTGTTGAACCCAGTGTATTCCTCTCTGGAGATACACTATCGGCAGGTGGTCCCATACCTTGTCATAGTCGGAATCCAATCTACAATAGGCGCCCGCGGTTTTGTTTGTATACTATATATATGTGTAGCGTGAGATGCAAGCATTCTGCTAGATTCTAATTATTTGTATTTAGACATTATCATAATATCAAATGAATATTGATTTCAAAAATGTTTTGGGTTATAGTAAGGTAAAAACCGTCCGTATTTATGAGTGGGCTGATCTTACTGTTATCCTTTTCTTTCAAAAGGATTTTTGACTTTAAAATCAATATGGATGTTATTTAAATCTTAGTGGGTTTTTTCTCACTCTGGTTCACCAGACTGACCCGTCGTTTGTAATGCTCAGGTTAGTCGGGTCTGCAGGTTCAGGTTAAGAAGCTATGGGTTTTCAGAAAATGTGCTGGGAGAGTTCAGACGTATCGCTATATTTTCCACTGTGTGATGTATATGAGGACAGATTATTATAACTGTCCAGGTGTAATGATGTACTCTGATGATTGTAAGTGTTTATTTGAAAAGCTCTCAATAAAGTTTTATTTCTATATTATATTTTTGTTCCACTGCGATATGAGACTCTATTTCTGTGTTGGTTCTTCTTCTTCTATTATAATATTTCTTCCTTTCTTATCTCACCCTCTACGTTCTTTCTATTGGCATCCGAGTTTCCAATGCAATTTGGGTTGGACTGGTGTTGTTTTGTCAGCTCAAAAGGTACCGGAAAATTGGGTCATCACACATCTTATGTATCAGAGTTATCAAATTGCTTTGCAGCAACAGAAGACTCTGTATGGGGCTCAGCTGCATGAGTACCAAACTCATATTCAATAGCTTTGGCAGCAGCCGCCATCAGAGCCACATGACCTCGATGACGATGACAGTGGCGATGACGAGGAGATCGATGATGGCTTCCCTCATATTAACTTATGTTATTTTATGTTTTGTATGTAGTTTTTCATTGTATGTGTATTTATGTTATGCTAGTAGATTTGTGTTTATATTCATGTATCTTAATTGTATGTTTAGATATTCATGTATGTATTCAAGTTATGTTAGTATATTCGTCTTTATATTCAGTTATCAGTTTTTGTTATGCTAACATAAAGTTACACGTAAATGATTCTTGTTCTTACTTATGGAGAGAAGTGTGGAGAAACAAACACATTTGTGTTTGTTTTTTTCATTATTATTTAATAGATGTTTGTCACGTGGTTGTTGAAATCACACTTGATTCATATAACATAAACTATTAATTGCCTATATAATTGATTGTTTACACTGAAACATCACAAGACGATTAATGGCGAATGAAAGTTGGAGTCCAACAGATTATTTAGTACTAATTAAAGCGTATATAGAAACCAATCGTAGGCACAAGAAAGAGAAGTTGGATCAAGTTTTTTATGTTACCCTAAACGAAACACTTAATTCTCATTCACATTGTAGATTGATAACTTTAAGTGCTTATGTCATGTTCACAAGAGTTTGTCAAAATACAAAAGCATTATAAATATAGTAAAGGAAAAAAACATTTTTCAGTTGACAGGATCGACCTACGATTCACAATATATATAGGAATATCATGCTGACTTTATTAGACATGTTGCGTATAACCTTTGAGCAAGGTGTGTCAGGAAATTTGAATAAGTTTGCATCATTCTATAATATTTATGTAGTTAACGGTGGTATGTAACATTTTGTGCTTGAGTAATTAACTGGAGCACCTGATTAGTTAACTCTCACTTTCATATGCATAAAACCTTAATATAGTTTCTACATTTTCACTACAAACATAGTTACATAATTATCACTGCTATGTCCAACCGAATGAATATGTTCTGCTCCAAAAGTTTTATTTAATTTCCAAAGCTATATACTGATGTAGAGATTGAGATTTCTTGGACCATCATTTTTTTATTCATAATGTTCATAAAGCATGCACACTTCTAAATCAAATGATACAGTCAAGATAAAAAATGATAACATGAACTAAAACAACATTCATAAAATAGGCAAACTTCTAAATTAAACCATTACGAAGATGGTAGTTTTCCTGCATAAAACCATTGACTTGATCGCAAAGTATCTTGATCTTTTCTTCAAATTCCAAGGCATGAATAATAGCCTAGAACTAAAATGATCTTCCATCCATTGTCCAAATTCACATCCATTTGGATATAGTGGGCAATGATAATATCGAAGGCTAACATCGTTTCTATGTCGGACAACTAGAAGCAGTGCTTTGAAACCACAGAAGCATACATATTCGCAGATTGTACCTCGTCAACTTTAAAAAAAAGTTATGCATGAAGAATTAAATCGTGTAATCTTGGGTACTGTGGGAAGGTTGTTGTTGTTGCTGCTGATGGTCCGTTTGTAGTTGTTACATCCATACTTCAAGCTCTCTTTGACATAAATCATTGCATTGTCGCTTTTCCGTTTCAATATATCATGAAGTTGGTTCACTAGGTGAAAATGGATTAAGATTTATTAGTCTATACATATGGTTGATGTGATCATATGGTCGCTAGGTGAAGCATACTTCAAGTAGCCTTTTATGAGTTGGTTTAAATTTGTGGATTAATTTATCTCAAATGAGTGAGTGAATGCTGCCAAGCGACAAGAAAACCATGTAAAATGGCTATAGTGGTTGAATGTAGATCCACGGTAATTCTTGAAGATGTAGCTTCATATGACTTATGGATCTGGCATGCCTTTTGTGAAATTTTAGGTTCTAACAATGATCTAAACATAGTTGAATGGTCCACTTTGTTAATGATTTAGCAAACGACAGGTCGGCTCCATGTTCCTTTAGTTTAGGCGATAACACATATGACTATGGATATAATATCGGCGATGGTATATACCCTAAATGGAGGACAATCGTGAAGACTATTTCTATCCTAATAAAAAAATAAACAATTAAATTTTGCAGCAATGCAAGAAGGTCGGAGGAAGGACGTCGAGAAACATTTGGTGTTCTTCAATCAGAGTTTGTCATTGTTGGTAATCCATGTAGAATCCGAGATCCATTTAAATGGAAAAAATAATGTACACTCGTGTAATTGCACGCAAGAATTTAGATGATAAAAATGATATAGAAGAAGATTATGTTTGCAAGGATGCTCCAGATTCTCCAGATTCTCCAGATGTATGGCACAATGATATAATTGGTAGCATAATTGAACTCGACTTTCATATTTCTAACCAAACGTTATATCGTTGTGTTCAGCTAAAAGATTGTAAGACGATCTAATAAATCATCGTTGAAACTTTTGTGGCAACCAGTATAGAAACGACTGTTACTAGTATTGTGTTAAGTTTATGGTCGTTTGTTCCATGGTGTTGTTGCTATTTTCTATTCTACTATAATTCTAGTTTAAGTTGTATTTTTTTATCAAGAAGTGTACTGTAATTTTAGTTGATTGGATTAAGTTTATAACGGTACATCATAAATAGAATAATTTTGCTACTAAATTACAATTACAGACCCTCTTCTTGTCTACATCTGATAGTTTCTCTCCTCCTAGATTCTGTATTCTCTCTTTATTCTTTGGACATATCCATAGTATCGATGAAAATTATTGCATCTTCATCCCTCTGTTTGTTTCCCATAAGAAGTCATTCCATTTTCAATATAGCGAACAACTTGAAGTTACATAGCACGATTATATGTCTTTGAATTCTAGTAGGTGCTTCTTTATTTTTGTTTGATCCACACTTATAACCTACTTCATTTTGGCTGCTTTGGCTCCTATGGGTCTTACATATGCATCTTTTGTCGAAAGATATGATTGATTTTAAGATATAATGACTTAGGTTAAATTTAAAGTGAGATTTTAAGTGCTAAAGTAACTTGAAATTTAAACGATTAAGTGTAAAATCTAGTCAAGTTTAATGTGAAACTGTGTAAAATTCAATTTTTATTTGAACATTAGCAATAATCTATTATCAATGAATTTGAATATTTTGAATTCTAATAATCATTAATCGACTTTCGTAAACACGTGAAATAGTCATTTTTCAAGCGGTCTCGAATTTCAAGGAAACCAGTTTTATCGGATTCAAAATGGTTAATTATTGTAAGATTTCAAGTTTCGTATCAATCAGAGTTGTTGAGTGATCGTGCGTGACATGAACCTGTACCAATTAACGATTTGAAATTTTAATAATTTATAATTTGATTTTCAGAATAACTGTTAAATATGTCCAAATTAGCTTTCGAAACTAATTCCATTATGTTTGGAATATGGGTAATTAGTGGGAACGACTGTAAGCACGCTAAAATTGGAGTTCGTGAGATTTTTTAGTGGGTAGTGTTTTTAATTTTTCTACAAAAAAGTCTTAACTCCTTTGTTTTTTTCCAAAACCCTAAAATAGGAAATCCAGTCGATATTTCAAAAATCCTACATCCGATGGCCGCAAATAGATCGATTTATCCGTAAAGAATTCATCAAAGGCACCAACCAAGGAAATGTCTATATGGGGTAAACGAGTGTAACTATCGGTGGAATTGGTTAGATGTGGTCGGAGATGGCTGTTACCAGTGGTTGAAGCTATGGAAGGGGGTTTATATTTTGGGTGAATGTGTGTTGTCAGTGGCCAGTTGAGCGACGAGGTTAGAGGCCTGTGTGGAGGCGACATAGGGGAGTTAATCAGTGTCGAGTTGGGTTAAGTTTCTTGGTGATTGATAGGTCGTGTGTGTCATGTCGGTGTCAGTGGTGAGTCAGGAGGTAGGGAACTCTCAGCTGATCTTGCGATGACCAAAAATGCGATGGTAATGTGCCAAGGGGTGTTGAAGGTGGGAGGCGGGATTTCTCATTTGAGAAGATAAATTAAGTGGGCTATTAATGTAAATCATGTGATTTGAGGTAATTAGTTAATAATTAAATTGTTATTGACCCTTTTTATTACTTAAAAATGTATTCAAACTTGTAATATATATATCTTGTTCGTACGAAATCAAATTTGAATGAAACAAGATGCATTGGGTTTGTGTCGACGAACACTACGTGCACAAGATGGATTGGAACCTTTTTGAGTTGTCTAGAATTGTTTCTAATTTCAAACGTTTGTTAAAACAACGTGAAATCATCAATCAAAATTGGATGGTGATTTAACTCTCACACTTTCTAGAATACTACCAAATATTGGTATATTATATAATAATATTCATTGTTAATTTTGTATCGGATTGTGTTTTTAGACGATTCGATGATTTATTACTTAGTTGGATTGTTGTGGGTATATATTCTCATCTGTGAATGGTTGACCTTTGACATTACCTGCTTTTATGTGGAAGATTCATCTTAAATGAATTAGATTAGGTTATCTAATTTATATGCATATATAAATTGATATATGAACCATGATGTAGGGGACATGTTGAAGGGATCCAATAGGATTCCTTAATGTTTTGGATGTAATTTGTTTCATATTATACACATATGAACTATCCAACATAGGTAACATTAAAATCTGATTTGGATGATGATTGTGGAATTATATTCAACACTGATGTGTTATTAATCAATAAAGAGAATTGGTTAAGTGATTAACAGTAGATGACCTAAAAGTCCATATTTCTAAGACATTGATTCGCAATCAAGCAAATTAAATAAGTTAAAGTTATAACAACATTATAACAAAACTGAGGTTTAATATTATATTTTATATAAGCTATATAAAATTTAGGTTTTATAGAAGTACCAATCTTCATAACAGGATTTTATAAAGAAATTTTAAATATTTTTTGTATCGTAATGCCTATTTTGTAAATAAGTTTTATAATTGGAGATTTTGAATGTTAAAAATTAACCAGGTTTTATAAATATGTTCTATGTAGTAAAAGAAGGTTTTAGTAATTGTTTTGAACAAGCTAATAAATGGCTTTGTTTAACTTGTAAAATGATGTAGAAATTATATTGGATTTTAAATAGATATTTATGGAAAGTTAGATATTCATAAAGAGCTTATAAACGATTTAATTTGGTTGTAAGTTAAGTTTTAAGTGATTTAACCTAAAATCAAACATGATCGATAAGATTTAAAGTTTATAAAGAAAAGAAATCAAGTTTTGTAATAAGATATTTCATGAATATTTATAAAGGATTTTATAATAAATCCAAGTTATATAAACAAGGTTTATAAAAGAAATTTAAAGCTAATGCGATGGTTTTTTTTTGGCAAAGCCTGCGGGGTTAAATGGCCCCTACCATTTTATTTATATTATAAGGAAGACTTACAATACAAACGTGTGCAAGAAATACAGTAATTAAAACATAAGCAAAAAGAGGGAGATTATCTCCATTTGTTTTCAACAGTGATGTCAAAAGCAAAAGTAGACAACATAATTTCTCTCGAAATGCCATTGCAGATTGTGTTAAAAATCCGCAGTCTACTTTCCTTCTTCCCATTGAAAATACGTTGATTCCTTTCTTTCCAAATTTCATTTATCGAGACCTTGAGCATTATTAGCAGCTCATATGTTGCAACATGCTTCCACCTGGTTCCTTTGTAAACAGTCAGCCATTCTTCCTTGTTATCCCTCTTTGGCATCACATATCCTCCTCGCTCTTTGACTTTCTTCCACAAAAAATGCGTGAATGAGCATGTAAAAAACAAATGGTTCGTGTCTTCCTCATATGATCTACAGTATACACACATCTTTGATATATTCATACCTTTACGGACTAGATCAGACAATGTATGTAAAGCATTAGCTTTCACCTTCCATAGCATGTAATTTAGCTTTTCATTGGTGCTTTGGTTCCATATTCTTCTGTGCCACTTGAAAGCGCCTAATTCATTTTCTCCCATTAAAGCTTTATATACAACTGAAGTCTGATGTTGCAGTTTTTCTCTCGTCCATTTGTAATCATCATGTTGCATGTATGAATACGACATACGATCGTATTGTCTCCATATTTCATTCACAACAATACTGGTGGCTCGGGGCAGAGTTATTACCCCGTTTCTAATGTAGTTTGTTGCCATTGCATTCAATGGAATTCATAATGCGATGGTTTTAAACTAGGGTTTACTTAATAATTGAATTAAGTAAAATGATTATATTGGAAAGAGATTTTCAAGTGCAAGCAAAGGTTTTTAAAACTCTATTTAAATTGAATAGTAAATGGAACTTATTGTGACATTTACTAGATATCAGGTTTTGTGTTAACAAACTCCTATTTATCTTAAAAAAGGAATGTTGTCGAGTCAAGGTTTGAGAGGTAAATAAAATACCCCAACATGAACGACTTCATTTTTTATCCAAGAGATGATAATGTTTTGAAAACAAAAGTGGCTATTGGAAATTAAATTATTATTTTTATATGTAATGTTATAAACTTTAATTTGTAAAGTTTAGAAGTTAAATAAAACTGTTTTGGTTTTATAGTAAATAATGTATCACATGACAATGTTTGGCTATGTATAATTTGTGATAGTACTTATATCATTTGGTTAAGTATATAGCGATATTTTCTAAGTAGTGAAAATAATATGATTTGTGAATACATTTATTTCAAGAGATAAGCATATGCTTGTATGGAATGAATGTAAATGGCAAATTATATGCATGTGAATGGTTATAAAGATGGACTGTTTTTCTTAGAATCTAGTATTTCGCATAAGTTGAATTTGCAACATTTGTAAATACAACTAACAAGGGTGCTAAAACATATGTTATGATAATAACCGAATTAAGATTGGATATGATTCAGATATATAAAGCAAAATACATATCAAGATTAATTGGACAAATTCAAACAATGTCCATACAGATGTTCAAAACAATGATGGACTTAAATTCATGTGGAATAACCATAATTCGGTCAAATTTTTAGTATGTTATAAACGAATGGTGAAAGTCAACTTTTGTAACGACCCAGTTTTTTTAATCGATTAATTTTAAATATTTAATATTTATTTAAATATTTAATTGATAATATAAAAGAAATTTTATATTAAGTTATCGATCAATAATCGATATAGGATTTTATTTTTGATATATATGTATATAATTATTGTAATACGGTAATCTGAAATAATTCAATTCGAAGATAAAACTGAATCGAAATGGTTCAGATGATCAATATATATTCTATTTGAATATAAACGAAGATAATAGTAATTTATTGTTGAAGAATTTATTTGTTTTTGAATTTAAATTATATTATATCGATTTAATATGGTTATTTTATATATATTCGTTCGAAACAAAATTCAGAAAATATCCTGTTGAGTTCAGTATAACGCTATAACATTGGAACGATGGTCGGTACGCTAAAATAACGGTTCACGATTTATAATTATGAACCCCGAGATATTTATAATGGATAAGATCGAAATCGGATCGGAAATCAAATCGATATCTGTTTAAAAAGAATAAAAGATCTCTTTATATCGAATCAAAATCAAATCAAATTAATTAGAAAATCTTTTTAAAATAAATATAAAGATTTGCCATGTACTTCATGTCCCCTTCTTCTTCTATAAAATCGCGACATACCCTTTAATTCCATTCCATTCCTCTGAAACGAAATCCGTTCCTCTTTAATCCTTCTTTAAATGAAAAGAAAATCCACATCGCAAGCACTAGCGCGATGTTCTTAAAAGTTTGAAGCCCTCGCGAATTAGGAAACAACGGGTATTATCGTGGATATCAGAAGAGTATAGAGACGCGAAAATCAATATGGAGGAGGGATCGTGATAGGAAAGTCGAACTTAGGGTTCGATTTGGTGGCGCAACGGAGTGGGATCTGGTGCGACGGCAAGGTACAAAGGAGGTCGGAAATGAACTCTGTGATTTAAGGCATCGCGACAGTGACCGATTAGGATTTGGGGACGTTGTTTTTCCAGCTAGGGTTCGAACTAAATTATAAGAGCGATGGGGAGTTTGCGACTTTAGAGAGGTCGACGAATGGTTCAGGAGGAGCTGTCGAGGGTTGCGTTTCAACCTGAGGACACTCACATCTGGTGCGACGCTGTTTAGGGTTGATCGAATATTGCAATTAAGGGGGAGCGGAGGTTGAACATGCAATGGGGCATAGTTTTTGGCAGCGAGGCATGCCTATTGATGGAGTTCGTATTTATGGAGGAGATGAAGCAGGTCAGGTCTTGTACTGTGAGCAGAAGGAAGAAGAGGAGTTCTGGTGATGATGTTCAAGCTGAAAGGGGGTCACGGCAGTTGTCTACAGTGAGAGGTTGAGGCGCTCAGTCAAAGTAAGATGGTCGTGAGGTCAGTAAATGGTGAAGGTTAAGAAGAAAAATGGAAAAGGTAATTAAATAAATTATTTAGTTAATATTTAATTTATTTAGTATAATAGTTAATTTAATTGAATAATCGTTTAATTGACATATAAAATTAAATAATCGTAGGTAATAGATTCATTTGAGATGGTTCAAGATAAAGGATTTAGTTGGATTCAAAGCTGAGATGATTTGGGATCGGAATGAATATTCGACAAATAAAATCCCGGTGAGTAAATCTCAATCACCTTAATTAGAATTTATTTTTATGTCGTTAAAATAATTGTTGTTTCTTGTTTGGATTTTTCTGGTTGCTTTAAATATATTAGTTATTTAGGATTTGACTATTATATATATTGGGTTGATGGTCTGATTGATTCCCGCAGTCTCATTAGCACATGCCCGCAGTTACATAGCGGATGATTTCCCTATGCGACCCACAAATATATATTAGTGGATGACCTTCATACCGCGATATCATGCCTCGAAGTAGGATGGGTATTACTATGTTGACTAACGTCTGTGGATGCAGGAAAACAGGTTGGAGGAATCTAACTGGATTCCTCAAAAATATATTATCTGTTTGTTTATTTGTTTGCATATATACTGTCATATATGATGTGTTAGAAAACCTGAAATAAATAATTGGTTGTTTGGTGTTTAAATATCACTGGGCTTAAATGTTGATATTTTAAAATAATCGAAACAGGAAATTTCCAGGGTTAAAAGGGGAAATTCTATTTTTCTAAAATAGAATTTGAATTTTGAATAGAATAAAAATATTAACTTGTTTTAAAAGAATAAAAAGAAGTAGTTCTTTTATAAACGAAGTTTATAAATGAAGTGAAAAGAATTATCATTGGATAATTCAGAAATAAAAATACAAGTGTGAAATTGAAAAGGGAAATCTATTTTCCAAAAGTAGAAATATTGATTTCAAAAGAAATTGAAATTGAGGCTTATTTAAGAATGAATAAAGAAAATTCAAATAGAAATTGAATATAGAAATTCGAATGGAGTTTGAATATAGAAATTCAAATATAGAATTTAAATAAAGAAAATATAAAGGAAATTCAAATATAGAATATGAATATAGAAAGTGAAATGAAATTTGAATAAAGAAATTTTAAATATAGAATTTGAATATAGAAATTCAAATGGAGTTTGAATATAGAGAATTTTAAATAGAATTGAAATAGAATTTCAACGTAGAATTCAAATAGAATTGAAATGGAATTTCAATATAGAATTCAAATATGAATTGAAATGGAAATTGAATATAGAAAATTTAAATAGAAGTTGAATATAGAAAATTCAAATAGAATTTGAAAATAGAAAGTTGAAATCATTTCGAAATGGGAACGACGAAATATAATTCAGAATGCGGATTTTTAAAAAGAATAGAAAGAAATCCATGGCTTCCTCTTCACATACTCTCCCTCTAAAACAACTTGAATGGTTAAATTTCAAGTTCTAATTGAATCTAATGGTTCTCTAATCCCTTCTCCAGCCAATTTCAGTTAAATATATAATCTTCGATGAAGAAATCAGAAGGATTGAGTTACTTCATTCTCCATGGTTGTTGCATGTTCTTCTTTTGGGGGTTTCTTGCTCCAAATGATCTTTTACAGCCCCAAATTGATGGAAATCTTCCTTAAATCCAATCAAGGTGAGTCTGTTGATTCACACATTCTAGTTTACATTTATTTTGAATATTAGTATGTGTTTTGCTAATTTGAATTGAAAAGCATAGCCTTTCATGAAGCTTTTGCATTTTGTTGTGTAATGCTGAAAGCACAGCCAAACCTTCACTTTGAGCCTTCATAACTCTCTGAATACTAGGTCTTTTGGCGTGATTCTTTTTTCATGTCATTGTTCAATATTTTGTGAGTTTATATGCAAATGTTGGTGACATTTTGAGTTGATTTGAGTGGATAAATGGGTCACCAAAGTTGGGGTTTCGCTGGGATTTTGACCTGAAACAAAACAACATCTAGGTCCGACTTTGGGGTGCTGTATCTCCTTCGTTTTTGATCGGAATTGAGTGATTCCTTTTTTATTTTGAAGAATGGAATCTTGTCTATAATACTGTAAATTTTGGTGTCATTATGGCTTGGTTTGGGTGGGCAAACATAGTGCTAAATTTGGGGTTCCGTCGTGATTGTTGTTCATTTTGAGCTAATTGATGAAATCACAGCCGAAGTGTAACTTTGGGCTGCTGTAACCTCATGGTCCTTGATCCGTTTTGAGAGATTCTTTTATTTATTGAAAGACATAATATCTTAGTTTGTTCATGTTGAATTTTAGACCAATCGGACATTGTTTGGTCATTCCGAAGTAACCTCAAAGTCGTAACCAGAAGCGATTTTAGATCAGGTCAAATCTAGAGTATGAGTCCAAGTTTGAGGCTCTGTTTCTTCTTCATATGATGTCGGAATTCAACGATTCTTTTATTTATTGAAATATACATAATTCTAGTTTGTGCAAGTCGAATTGTAGACCAAACGGACATTGGCTGGTCATTCAAAACTAACCTCAAAGTTGCAACTAGAATTTGTCTCTTGGTGCATTTTTGAGCCTTGATATGTGTTTTTCATGATTTTTCCGTTGTTTTGTGGATTGTTTTACCATTATATTGGTTGAATAAACCATGCATATATTTTATTTAACCCAAACTCCAAATTTTGGGAAAATTTGTGATGATTCATGGTTGACATCTTAAGGTGATTGAGCACACTTAGCACGTTTTAGACTAATTTTGAACATATATGAATAGATATCAATTTCTTTATAGTTTTGAGACTAAAGAGTTTATGGTTTTAGTTTTAGAATATAAATAGCCTCAAAATAATAGTATGAAAAATCTATTTTCAAGTAAAAAGAATTCAAGAAAGAAAACAACTGATTTTCAAGCCAAAGTTTTATATGTGGCTTTATTAATTCAAATATTTTCTTATATATAAACTACACAATCTTGCACCCTTCAAGATAACGTATTGGATATTAAACGACATTGTACACTCCGTGGTATGGGACACGAAAGTATACGAAGTCGGTTAATTCCAATATAGTTAGATTGAATCTGATGATTTGGTGTTTTCGATGATTTGGTGCTTTCGATGATTTGGTGTTTTCGATGATTTAGTGTTTTCGATGATATGGTATTTTTGATGTTTTCAATTGCGAAGCTGATAAGAAGCTAGTGAACCAGTAGTGAGAATGTGTGGTATGGGACGCATTGTTACCACTACTAGGGTTACTGACTGTGAGTCAGTGATGCATATTGTGGTTGTTAAGCCAGTACTTTACTTCGGGGGGAAGCTGAGACTCGGGGGGAGTCATGTATACGTATTCACTTGACCGGGGGGTCAAGATACACTTGACTGGGGGGGTCGCAGTGATAGGCGTCTAACTTGAATACGTATAAGTACTGAGCTAAGCTCGGGGGGAGCAATATTATCATGTGGTTACACGTGCATATTTATTTCTAATGGATCCATATTATGATGATATTTTGTGATTTGATCTATACGATCATACATTCAAGATTATTGGATTATAAATTTACATAATCATTTTGTGATTTTTTGTGTTGGAGTGTGATGCTCCTTTGTGATATTTGACTCACTTAAGTTATATGATGATTTTGATGATTTTCATTTGATAATACAGGGTTGTTGCTCGAGAGGAGCAACATTACAGCTTGGGATGAGCTTTATTATTATGGCATGTGTAAATTCCTTATGATTTCTTTTATTATTTGGGTTCGATGATTTTAACTCGATTGGGATGATCGTACATTCGTAAAGAGCAATTGGATTTCTAATCCAATATATTTTGAGATTTAGATATTTTGGAGTGGGATACTCCTTTTATTGATAATTTAACTCGCTAGAGATGTATATAATAATTTTGAGGGAATTGGTGTTATGTTTCCATAGTGGCTTGAGTATCGTGATATACTTAGCCTAGATCTAGTCCTCGAGACTTATATATTTATCTCTTTAGTTATGTCATGTGAACTGAAATTAACCAATCCCTTTATGTCATCATATTCACAACTCTTAGGGTAAAGAGTTGTATATCTTGTGCTTATTTATTTCTTATACTGACTTGTAAACTAGACTGACCCGTGTGTGTATTCCTCGATTCAGACCGAGATATTTCAGGTGTAGTCGCTGAGTTTGATGTTTGCATCCATTCTTTTGAGCTATCATATCTGTTGCAGCTTCCAATCGGGTTCGAGTTCTAGAGTTTTCTATTGATTCATTATTGAGCTCTCTATTATTTAATTGTTGTAACATATTGTAAGAGATTGCGTCGTATCTATTCTTTTGTAGCACATGTAATTGTTGTGCTCTAACGATGTAATATTATGCAACTGTTCTGTGATCTGTGATAGTGTATTTATATGTACTATGGTCTGAGCTAATTCTAGAGTCACTGTAGAACTGTACTACATAAAGTACTAAGTATGTCGAGTCTCTTGAAAAAAAATAGCAATCACTTTATCGGCATACTTAGAACTTGCTAATGCAATTCTACGAGTGGTCGCCCTTAACCAGCCCTATTCTCCGCTCTAATAGACAACATTACCTAGTAATGCTCTTTATTAGGGTGGGTCTTGGGGTGGGGCGTTACAAAATGGTATCGGACCAGAAGTTCAGAACAAAGTACATTAAACACAGAATAGAACCAGAATAGTACATGTGTTACAACGTGGAATAATGACAATCGTGTCTACTTTATCGTTTCCTTTGTTACCCTATCTTGAGTTCCTTATCTGAGAGTCGTGGGAACCTTGTGGTTGATGAATTCTTATATGAATAAGGGGTTTATTCCAAAAGTATTCCATTGTTGATATATTTTTATCCTAATGTGATTTGATAAGAGAATCTTTCCATCATCTTTATCTTTTAAAGTTTGAACCTTTCGGTAAAATTTTGGGAAAAATTTTCACCTTATTCTCGATACTTGAGTTAGTGACTGGGTTTGGAAAAGAGGTATTTGAGTGTATTTGAAACTTAAAATTTAAAAGTGGTTTTGACCTTGATCATGAGATAAGGGATGAGAATAATGAGAAATTACAAATATCCATGAGCTAATTACTTTATAAACCGATAATTAAATTAAATTGGTGATCATTGTAGGTTTTGAATGGTCTGATGAGTGTCTTAAGGGTTTTGGTCGATACGTCTGATCAATGATATCGATAGAAATTTCTTAAACACTTACTCGAGACTATATAACACTGAAGATGAGCAGTGAAATATGATTTGTTGCAAAGTAAGTTATGAAATTAACACGTTGGAATACTGTTAAATCACTATGTGGAATGCAGAGTGTAGTAGCTTTGGCGAGGTGATGGTGATGATTTGTCAAGGTTGAATGGTTAAATACTCTCCCTCTAAAACAACTTGAATGGTTAAATTTCAAGTTCTAATTGAATCTAGTGGTTCTCTAATCCCTTCTCCAGCCAATTTCAGTTAAATATATAATCTTCGATGAAGAAATCAGAAGGATTGAGTTACTTCATTCTCTATGGTTGCTGCATGTTCTTCTTTTGGGGGTTTCTTGCTCCAAATGATCTTTTACACCCCAAATTGATGGAAATCTTCCTTAAATCCAATCAAGGTGAGTCTATTGATTCACACATTCTAGTTTACATTTATTTTGAATATTAGTATGTGTTTTGCTAATTTGAATTGAAAAGCATAGCCTTTCATGAAGCTTTTGCATTTTGTTGTGTAATGCTGAAAGCACAGCCAAACCTTCACTTTGAGCCTTCATAACTCTCTGAATACTAGGTCTTTTGGTGTGATTATTTTTTCATGTCATTGTTCATTATTTTATGAGTTTATCTGCAAATTTTGGTGACATTTTGAGTTGATTTGAGTGGATAAATGGGTCACCAAAGTTAGGGTTTCGCTGGGATTTTGACCTGAAACAAAACAGCGTCTAGGTCCGAATTTGGGGTGTTGTATCACCTTCGTTTTTGATCGGAATTGAGTGATTCTTTTTTTGTTTTGAAGAATGGAATCTTGTCTATAATACTGGAAATTTTGGTGTCATTACGGTTTGGTTTGGGTGGGCAAACATAGTGCTAAAGTTGGGATTTCGTCGTGATTGTTGTTCATTTTGTGCTAATTGATGAAATCACAGCGGAAGTGTAACTTTGGGCTGTTGTAACCTCATGGTCCTTGATCCGTTTTGAGCGATTCTTTTTTTATTGAAAGAAATACTATATTAGTTTGTGAAAGTTGAATTATAGACCAATCGGACATCGTTTGGTCATTCCGAAGTAACCTTAAAGTCGTAACCAGAAGCGATTTTAGATCAGGTCAAAACTAGAGTATGAGTCCAAGTTTGAGGCTCTGTTTCTTCTTCATATGATGTCCGAATTCAACGATTCTTTTTTTATTGAAAGATATATAATTCTAGTTTGTGCAAGTCGAATTGTAGACCAAACGGACATTGGTTGGTCATTCAAAACTAACCTCAAAGTTGCAACTAGAATTTGTCTCTTGGTGCATTTTTGAGCCTTGATATGTGTTTTTCATGATTTTTCCGTGGTTTTGTAATTTGTTACCATTATATTGGTTGAATAAACCATGTATATATTTTATTTAACCCAAACTCCAAACTTTGGGAAAATTTGTGATGATTCATGGTTGACATCTTAAGGTGATTGAGCATACTTAGCACGTTTTAGACTAATTTTGAACATATATGAATAGATATCAATTTCTTTATAGTTTTGAGGCTAAAGAGTTTTTGGTTTTAGTTTTAGAATATAAATAGCTTCAAAATAATTGTATGAAAAATCTATTTTCAAGTAAAAAGAATTCAAGAAAGAAAACAACTGATTTTCAAGTCAAAGTTTTATATGTGGCTTTATTAATTCAAATATTTTCTTATATATAAACTACACAATCTTACACCCTTCAAGATAACGTATTGGATATTAAATGACATTGTACACTCCGTGGTATGGGACACGAAAGTATACGAAGTCGGTTAATTCCAATATAGTTAGATTGAGTCTGATGATTTGGTGTTTTCTATGATTTGGTGCTTTCGATGATTCGGTGTTTTCGATGATTTGGTGCTTTCGATGATTTGGTATTTTCGATGTTTTCAATTGCGAAGCTGATAAGCAGCTAGTGTACCAGTTGTGAGAACGTGTGGCATGGGACGCATTGCCACCACTACTAGGGTTACTGATTGTGAGTCAGTGACGCATATTGTGTTTGTTAAGCCAGTGCTTTGCTTCGGGGGGAAGCTGAGACTCGTGGGGAGTCATGTATACGTATTCACTTGACCGGGGGGGGGGCTGTCAAGATACACTCGACCGGGGGGTCGCAGGGATAAGGGCCTAACTTGAATACGTATAAGTACTGAGCTAAGCTCGGGGGGAGCTATATTATCATGTGGTTGCACGTGCATATTTATTTCTAATGGATCCATATTGTGATGATATTTTGTGATTTGATCTATACGATCATACATTCAAGAGTATTGGATTATAAATTTACATAAACATTTTGTGATTTTTTATGTTGGAGTGTGATGCTCCTTTGTGATATTTGACTTACTTAAGTTATATGATGATTTTGATGATTTTCATTTGATAATACAGGGTTGTCGCTCGAGAGGAGCAACATTACAGCTTGGGATGAGCTTTATTATTATGGCATGTGTAAATTCCTTATGATTTCTTTTATTATTTGGGTTCGATGATTTTAACTCGATTGGGATGATCGTACATTCGTAAAGAGCAATTGGATTTCTAATCCAATATATTTTGAGATTTAGATATTTTGGAGTGGGATACTTCTTTTATTGATAATTTAACTCGCTAGGGATGTATATAATAATTTTGAGGGAATTGGTGTTATGTTTCCATAGTGGCTTGAGTATCGTGATATACTTAGCCTAGATCTAGTCCTCGAGACTTATATATTTATCTCTTTAGTTATGTCATGTGAACTGAAACTAACTAATCCCTTTATGTCATCATATTCACAGCTCTTAGGGTAAAGAGTTGTATATCTTGTGCTTATTTATTTCTTATACTGATTTGTAAACTAGACCGAGCCGTGTGTGTATTCCTCGGGGCAGACCGAGATATTTCAGGTGTAGTCGCTGAGTTTGACGTTAGCATCCATTCTTTTGAGCTATCATATCTGTTGCAGCTTCCAATCGGGTTCGAGTTCTAGAGTTTTCTATTGATTCATTATTGAGCTCTCTATTATTTAATTGTTGTAACATATTGTAAGAGATTGCGTCGTATCTATTCTTTTGTAGCACATGTAATTGTTGTACTCTAACGATGTAATATTGTGCAACTGTTCTATGATATGTGATGGTGTATTTATATGTACTATGTTCTGAGATAATTCTAGAGTCACTGTAGAACTGTACTACATAAAGTACTAAGTATGTCGAGTCTCTTGAAAAAAAAATAGCAATTACTTTATCGACATACTTAGAACTTGCTAATGCAATTCTACGAGTGCTCGCCCTTAACCAACCCTATTCTCCGCTCTAATAGACAACATTACCTAGTAATGCTCTTTATTAGGGTGGGTCTCGGGGTGGGGCGTTACAAAATGGCATCAGAGCAAAAGTTCAGAACAAAGTACATTAAACACAGAATAGAACCAGAATAGTACATGTGTTACAACGTGGAATAATGACAATCGTGTCTACTTTATCGTTTCCTTTGTTACCCTATCTTGAGTTCCTTATCTGAGAGTCGTGGGAACCTTGTGGTTGAGGAATACATATAGGAATAAGGTGTTTATTCCAAAAGTATTCCATTGTTGATATCTTTTTATCCTAATGTGATTTGATAAGAGAATCTTTCCATCATCTTTATCTTTTAAAGTTTGAACCTTTCGGTAAAATTTTGGGAAATATTTTCACCTTATTCTCGATACTAGAGAGTGATTGCGTTTGGAAAAGAGGAAGTTGAGGGTATTTGAAACTTAAAATTTAAAAGTGGTTTTGACCTTGATCATGAGATAAGGGATGAGAATAATGAGAAATTACAAATATCCATGAGCTAATTACTTTATAAACCGATAATTAAATTAAATTGGTGATCGTTGTAGGTTTTGAATGGTCTGATGAGTGTCTTAAGGGTTTTGGTCGATACGTCTGATCAACGATATTGATAGAAATTTCTTAAACACTTACTCGAGACTATATAACACTGAAGATGAGAAGTGAAATATGATTTGTTGCAAAGTAAGTTATGAAATTAACATGTTGGAATACTGTTAAATCACTACGTGGAATGTGGAGTATAGTAGCTTTGGCAAGGTGATGGTGATGATTTGTCGGCATTGCAGTCAAGTACTAAGAAGGATTGATGGGAAATAGTGGATTAGTGTTACTCTAATCAAATTGTAAATGTAAAATTAAAATGGGTTGCATATAATAGAGTTTTAAATATACAACTTTCTAAAACAAGTGTGTCATTTTTGGAATACACATTCATAATTACATTCACCTGACAAGTTGCAGCCATTGAATTGCATATAACCCGGAGAATGGCGACGCTATTTGTTGATTAAAAATCCAAGTAGCAGCCATTGTTGAGAAAATTTAGGTAATCTCGATGGCAAGGTAGCATCAAGTAATGATGTGGAAGTGAGAATCTTGAGTGTGTACTTCAAAATACGCCTTGTGAAAGGTAACTTGTGCTGTTTAAAGCTTGATATTAATAAGCTAATAAATACGATTAAAACTTTATTTAAGGCTTGGGTAAGTTAAATGGAAGATTTTGATGTTTTTTTTTAAAAAAAAATTAATATGATGAAAGTGTTTAAATTTCATGTGATAGCTTTCTAAATCGAGAAATTTTTAAGTGGCAAATTGAGATAAATAACTAGTAGAATCTAAAATTGATGAAGAAATAATCTTAACAAATTGCGAGGACGCAATTTATTTAAGGGGGAAGTCTGTAACAACCCGAATTTTTGGGTAACCGAGAAGTAAGGATTTAATGGGTTTTGTGATTCTTAAGATAATATGTTGGCGATACGAGTTTGTAAGACTAACTCGTATAACATTTAAATAAGAAAATAAAGCTTTGAGCATTCCTAAACTGAGTATTTGGAATATATATATATTGGTTATAATCAGGAATTTATTCCGATATATATTATCACTTCAAGATTGTAATTTGGCGTTATGATATATATATATATATGATTGTATATATCTTAAGTGTTCAAATTTATTGTGTTTAATAATAAAAATAAAAATATGTGTTTTGACATGTTAATGACGTATTTTGTTAAATGAGGCATTGGTGACATTTATTTGTTGTGTTATAAAGATTATACAAATAAATGAAGATATTTTGTTAAACACATTTATTTTGGTAAATTATGTTGAATTTGACAATTAAATTGAGTAATTGTGTTGTGTGTTAATTTGTGTATTGAATTATCAAATTAAACACAAGTTGATTTGGTGTGGTGTGTTTAAATTAATGTCTAAAACACTTTTATAGCGTTTTAGGTATTATTGTAGTATACAATAAGAAGTTGAAAATTTATGTCCCTCATATACGAAAAAATAAAAGAATAATCAATAAATTAATTGGATTATGAATATTGATTGTGAATCAATATTTGTAGATTGTGAATATATTATTACTATTGATAAATTTAAGTTGTTAAATTAGTGAAGTGTGCAACGATCTTGTTGTACAAATATAAGAGTGTTTTAAAAGGTAATATATATGTTGATTGAAATAATTATTAAACCATTAAATGGTGTTTTAAACTTGTTTAGATTATTTTGGTAAAAATATAATGATTGAATTTGTCGATTGTTCTTAACGGATAAATCTGTGGTTTCGCTGTATTAATAATATTAACAACAACATTTGTTTTGTAAGCAGATTATTTTCAATATAAAATTATGAATATTGATTGTAAATCAATGTATTTGTTGATTATCCATTAGAGTTAATGGATTTAATTTAGCAGTAAGGAATGTAAACTTCTTGTTGAAATATAAATATGTTCACAACTTAATAATTATAGGCAAACATATTTATATTTGCTAGTGGTGTCAAAATTGTTTTATTTACACCATTCGTTAAAGTATTTTGAGATTTATTGTAGTGTGTGTTTTTGTGTTTTATGAATCAAACACAATTAAAAATTAGTGTATTAATTTGTGTGTGAATAAGATACTAATATGTTAATAATGTTGTAATAGTGTGAATAACTAAATTTGCTTAAGTAATGTACATTTGGGCCTAAAATTAAAAGATTGGACCAAATGCTAAATATTAAAAATTGGGTTGTTTAACTTGTTATAAGTAGTAGGGTTTTTAGGGTAATTTTCCAACACTAAATCAGAAACGAGAGGGAAAAAAAAGAATTACGTTCTTTTTCTTCATCTTCGGTAGCCTCCTTCGCCATTTTGGGTGAGTTGAAATTCCATGGCTTCCTCTTCACATACTCTCCCTCTAAAACAACTTGAATGGTTAAATTTCAAGTTCTAATTGAATCTAGTGGTTCTCTAATCCCTTCTCCAGCCAATTTCAGCTAAATATATAATCTTCGATGAAGAAATCAGAAGGATTGATTTACTTCATTCTCCATGGTTGCTGCATGTTCTTCTTTTGGGGGTTTCTTGCTCCAGATGATCTTTTACAGCCCCAAATTGATGGAAATCTTCCTCAAATCCAATCAAGGTGAGTCTATTGATTCACACATTCTAGTTTACATTTATTTTGAATATTAGTATGTGTTTTGCTAATTTGAATTGAAAAGCATAGCCTTTCATGAAGCTTTTGCATTTTGTTGTGTAATGCTGAAAGCACAGCCAAACCTTCACTTTGAGCCTTCATAACTCTCTGAATACTAGGTCTTTTGGTGTGATTCTTTTTTCATGTCATTGTTCATTATTTTATGAGTTTATCTGCAAATTTTGGTGACATTTTGAGTTGATTTGAGTGGATAAATGGGTCACCAAAGTTGGGGTTTCGCTGGGATTTTGACCTGAAACAAAACAGCGTCTATGTCCGACTTTGGGGTGTTGTATCTCCTTCGTTTTTGACCAGAATTGAGTGATTTTTTTTTTTTTTGAAGACTGGAATCTTGTCTATAATACTGGAAATTTTTTTGCCATTACGGCTTGGTTTGGGTGGTCAAACATAGTGCAAAATTTGGGGTTTCGTCGTGATTGTTGTTCATTTTGTGCTAATTGATGAAATCACAGCCGAAGTGCAACTTTGGGCTGCTGTAACCTCATGGTCCTTGATCCGTTTTGAGCGATTCTTTTTTTATTGAAAGACATACTATCTTAGTTTGTGCATGTTGAATTTAGACCAATCGGACATCGTTTGTTCATTCCGCAGTAACCTCAAAGTCGTAACCAGAAGCGATTTTAGATCAGGTCAAAACTAGAGTATGAGTCCAAGTTTGAGGCTCTGTTTCTTCTTCATATGGTGTCGGAATTCAACGATTCTTTTTTCTTATTGAAAGATATATAATTCTAGTTTGTGCAAGTCGAATTGTAGACCAAACGTACATTGGCTGGTCATTCAAAACTAACCTCAAAGTTGCAACTAGAATTTGTCTCTTGGTGCATTTTTGAGCCTTGATATGTGTTTTTCATGATTTTTTCGTGGTTTTGTGATTTGTTTTACCATTATATTGGTTGAATAAACCATGTATATATTTTATTTAACCCAAACTCCAAATTTTGGGAAAATTTGTGATGATTCATGATTAACATCTTAAGGTGATTGAGCACACTTAGCACGTTTTAGACTAATTTTGAACATATATGAATAGATATCAATTTGTTTATAGTTTTGAGGCTAAAGAATTTATGGTTTTAGTTTTAGAATATAAATAGCCTCAAAATAATAGTATGAAAAATCTATTTTCCAGTAAAAATAATTCAAGAAAGAAAACAACCGATTTTCAAGCCAAAGTTTTATATGTGGCTTTATTAATTCAAATATTTTCTTATATATAAACTACACAATCTTGCACCCTTCAAGATAACGTATTGGATATTAAACGACATTGTACACTCCGTGGTATGGGACACGAAAGTATACGAAGTCGGTTAATTCCAATATAGTTAGATTGAATCTGATGATTTGGTGTTTTCGATGATTTGGTGCTTTCGATGATTTGGTATTTTCGATGTTTTCAATTGTGAAGCTGATAAGCAGCTAGTGAACCAGTAGTGAGAACGTGTGGTATGGGACGCATTGTAAACACTACTAAGGTTACTGACTGTGAGTCAGTGACGCATATTGTGTTTGTTAAGCCAGTACTTTGCTTCGGGGGGAAGCTGAGACTCGGAAGGGAGTCATGCATACGTATTCACTTGACCGGGGGGGGGGGGGGGGGTCAAGATACACTCGACCGAGGGGGTCGCAGTGATAGGCGCCTAACTTGAATATGTATATGTACTGAGCTAAGCTTGGGGGGATCTATATTATCATGTGGTTACACGTGCATATTTATTTCTAATGGATCCATATTGTGATGATATTTTTTGATTTGATCTATACGATCATACATTCAAGATTATTGGATTATAAATTTACATAAACATTTTGTGATTTTTTATGTTGGGGTGTGATGCTCCTTTGTGATATTTGACTCACTTAAGTTATTTGATGATTTTGATGATTTTCATTTGATAATACAGGGTTCTTGCTCGAGAGGAGCAACATTACAGCTTGGGATGAGCTTTATTATTATGGCATGTGTAAATTCCTTATGATTTCTTTTATTATTTGGGTTCGATGATTTTAACTCGATTGGGATGATCGTACATTCGTAAAGAGCAATTGGATTTCTAATCCAATATATTTTGAGATTTAGATATTTTGGAGTGGGATACTCCTTTTATTGATAATTTAACTCGTTAGAGATGTATATAATAATTTTGAGGGAATTGGTGTTATGTTTCCATAGTGGCTTGAGTATCGTGATATACTTAGCCTAGATCTAGTCCTTGAGACTTATATATTTATCTCTTTAGTTATATCATGTGAACTGAAACTAACTAATCCCTTTATGTCATCATATTCACAAATCATAGGGTAAAGAGTTGTATATCTTGTGCTTATTTATTTCTTATACTGATTTGTAAACTAGACTGACCCATGTGTGTATTCCTCGGGTCAGACCGAGATATTTCAGGTGTAGTCGCTGAGTTTGATGTTAGCATCCATTCTTTTGAGCTATCATATCTGTTGCAGCTTCCAATCGGGTTCGAGTTCTAGAGTTTTCTATTGATTCATTATTGAGCTCTCTATTATTTAATTGTTGTAACATATTGTAAGAGATTGCATCGTATCAATTCTTTTGTAGCACATGTAATTGTAGTACTCTAACGATGTAATATTATGCAATTGTTCTGTGATCTGTGATAGTGTATTTATATGTACTATGTTCTGAGCTAATTCTAGAGTCACTGTAGAACTGTACTACATAAAGTACTAAGTATGTCGAGTCTCTTGAAAAAAAATAGCAATCACTTTATCGACATACTTAGAACTTGCTAATGCAATTCTACGAGTGGTCGCCCTTAACCAGCCCTATTCTCCGCTCTAATAGACAACATTACCTAGTAATGCTCTTTATTAGGGTGGGTCTCGGGGTGGGGCGTTACGTAATTTATTTATAAACGGAATTGAAATTTAATATAAAAGATCGAAGAATAAATAAATATATTACCGAGTAAGGAAAAATCGACAATTATAGATAATAAAAAATATTATGTTGAATTGGGAAACCGATTTGATATATATTAAAAATATATCAGAATGGAATTGAATTTATTATAAACGAAGTTTAAACTTATATATATATATTAATATAATTAAAACGAACTCGCCGCAGCGCTGCAGTTCGTGAATTGGCATTACGTATTTCAATTGAGTATATAGAACTCAAATTTAGTCGGAATTCTTTGAAACAAGAAATGTCAGGACCGATTTGATAATAGTTTTATAATGGAGAAGAAAAATCTAGATTTCGTCAAATAGATTTTGAGTTATGTCAAAGTCAATTTTTCAGAAAAACAGCGCCATAACCATTTAAAAACCATAATGGTTTATTTAATTTTATAAAAGGTTTTTAAACGAATAAAATCCGAATTTCTATTTAGAAAATTTCAGATTTGAGTTGTAAAATATATCTGAACTCAAGTGGAGTAATGAATTGATTTTTGAAACAGAAATCAGATTTTTGATTATTGAATATAATTAGCTAATTAGTTAATGAGATTTTTGAATGGATATTGGGCTTTGAATAAGTGAATTCGATTTGGAAATCTGTATTCGAAATCGAAAAGGAAACTAGAATTGAAATTAGAATTCAATTTGATTATAAGCAAGTTAAATATTTTATTTGAGCATGTTATGTTCAAACAAAGAAGTGAAATATGCAAAATAGCTAATTAAAGAATAAATGGGCGAAACTAAATTCAAACGATTGGATTGAGTTGAATTGAATTGAAAACAGGTGAACATGTGTTAGACAGGTATAGGATGAAGTATATGAAGGTTATAATTTATGTGCCCGACAAAAAGGTACACGTTTAAATTCTATATGGGGTTTTATGCTCCGTATCGGCAAGCCGCTTGGCTTTTTCTTTTTCTTTTTGGATTGGAGAGGCTTGTGTGGCTGTTTGGGGATTTTCCCGATGCTCCCGTTACAAAGGAGGTTATGGAGAAATTTTCCGGAAATTTAAGGAGTTAGAATATTTTTAAGATAATTTGATAGTTAGAAATCAATGTATCGATATATATATAATTCGATAAGGAAACGAAATAAAAAAAAATAGAATATTGTAAACAAAAAGAAAATCTATAAATTAGAAAGCGAACCATATACATGTTTAAAAAAAATGAATAATTGGTTTTTATGGTGTGTTTATTCGAGGTAAGTGGTTTTGTCCGTTTTGAAATTGAGGATGTTTTCAATCAAGGTCTGAGAGGTAATTTTACCCTAACTTGATTGATTTCATTTTTAATTGATAAATAGCAAAATCCAGTCTCGAAGGGAAGTGTTTGAATAAGAGTTAGTTGAATAAAATATTTTGGATTGTTGTAACGATGTTTTACACAGCATTCGTTTTAACCCAAGTAGTGGAATTTTAGAAATATAAAAGTAAATATTTCCTGAGTATAATTAAAGTAGTGGGGAAAGGGATAAGTGATTGAAATTGTTTTCAATTGCAAATAGAATATATTTTCTAAGTATAGAAAATAAAAGAAGGTGATATAGGGAAATGTTTTTTTTTTTCAAATAGCGTAAGAGTCCAACAAGATCACTGAAAATATTTGGTTAACAAATATTGATAGGGAAATGAAGAAGTGAATTAATTAATGAAATATTAATTAACAGGCCCAGTGATTGTTTGATGTTTTGAATGGATGTTTGTTTTTCTTCGATAGTTAAATAACCGACTATCGAAGTGTTTGCCAATATCGTTGTCGATATGGAGAGACCGGTTGGATTATTATCCGTGAACCACTCTGTATTGGCAGTAGCATTGCGAATAGATTATATGAAGATAATTGAAGATGGAGTGAAGTGCAAGGGTTTTTCTATTAATAGAAATGGTGCCTTCGGTTTCGTTCAATCCCAGAACAAACGTATATGGATGAATGTCTGACGAAGTATTTCCAATGATCGAATATGATTGTTCTGTACAATTATACATGGTGGCAACGGATTTATTCCCTTAGCATAATATCCAGAATATATTTGTGCAAATCAATTAATGATTAGCGGATCTGACAATGTGGCATTCAAAGTGATTGTGCTATCAATAAATGATAAGTAAGTGTTGCTTCAGGCCTCAACAACCGGGAAATGACAAAAATCGGGCAGGCAGCATGGCTATGTGGGTCGCTCCCATTAGGATGTATAATCACCTATCTAGAGATTCATTTAATTTCTTATTCTATTCGATGCTGTCCCATTTGGGAAACGGTTGCTGATCCCAACCGTTGGTGATATACATTCGATACACTCAAGCGAAATGAGTGGTCGGTCATGTGTGGGTCGGGTTGCAAGATGTTCTTGTTGAACCGAGTGTATTCCTCTCTAGGTATACACTATCGGAAGGTGGTTCCATACCTTGTCATGTTGGAAATCCAATCCCCAATAAGCGCCATGCGGTTTTTGATTTTATATTATATACGGAGCGTGAGATGCAAGAGTTCCGCTAGATTCTATTTATTTGATGTAGACATTATTATAATATCATTGGATTTGATATCATAAATATTTTAGGTTATCGTAAGATAAAAACCATCCGTTTTTATATGTGGATCGGTATTGCGATTATCATTTCTTCGAAAGGATTTTTAAAGTTAAACAAATGGTTGGAGTTTACTCACACCAGTCCCATAACTAACCCAGAGTTTATTTTGTTTGTTTTTCCCTAAACTCTTAGGTGCCCAAATTTGTACGGGCAGTCAAGTAGTTAGGATTTTTCAGATTCACTTGGAAGAGCTGGAAGCAGGAGGCTTCACCAGTTAGCTATAGATTATCATAGTTCCGCTATGTACTATGTTGTATCTGGAAACAGGTGTTTATAACTGTTCCAGGAATAATTGTTGTTCTCTGATAATGGTATGTATATACAATTACTGATTTATATTTCAAAAAGTTATGTTATATAATATATTTTATTCGTTCCGCTGTGAGTTTATGATCTTCGTTTTCTTCTATTCTAATATTTCTTTCTTTCTATTTCTCATCCTCTAACTTCTTTCTAATAATGATTCGTATTTCTGTGCAATTTGGGTTGGAGGTGTGATGTGTGTAGCCAACTCAGATAGTACGAATTTGCGGGCCATTACAACTTTAAACAAGTAACCATTTCCCTTATATTCAATTTTGATACGTGAAAGAACCTTTCAAAAAACACATTTTAAATCACATTCCTATTTTCAATTTTGATAAGAAAGTTATTTTTGTAAATTAATTTGGAACATTAACGACATTTTTCTTTGACAAGAACAACTCTTTTTTAAAATAATGCAAATATTTCAACAGAACTCTGCTAAAATTGGCCAATTTTCGAAAAACATTAAACATTTACATATTTCTCTTCAATACATGTTAGAATTCACCTCAAATATTGGCTTTCTAAACAAATATCTTAAAATGTAAAAGTATGTTTCTTAATTATTGTTATTGTAAAGGGTCGGAGCATATTTCAAAAGTGAAAAATAGGGAGAATAACAAACAAAAGGGAAAAATTGGCATAAAATATAACGCTTCTTTTATTTAACATAAAGGACAAACTTCCAATGGGAGGTTTGGCGGGCAACGCCATAGACATTAGGCTTTAAAACAACAAGGTGGCAGCTGCTTGGGATGGCGAGGTGGATGATCAAGAAGACGAGGTGTCGGGAGCCTAGGAAGCAATGAGATGGTTGGTCGAGGTTGATTGGGAGCTCACTGAAGAGGCGATGAAGCATGGCGCCGATGGAAGAGAATATGTAACAACCCGCCCCGAATGGGCCTAAATTTCAACCTAAAAAGGCCAATCAAAACTTAGAGTCATTCTAAACGGATCGTTGGTTCCTGTAAGAAAATGGTATAACTGATATAATAGAGCATAATAAAACAAAATCAGAATCTTACACAGCGAAAGGGATAAAATATAATAACTTAAAATAGATGTACCTTTAATCCATCATAAATGTCGGTCACAACGAGTCTCATGCAATAATAGGTACATCAACATTAATTATCCCAATATAATAATAATACTACCATAAATAATGCCTAATAGCTATGGATTCTCCATCGTCGGGCTCCATCTCCAAGGTATCACTGATCCAAGTGTTCCCACCTACTATCCTGTTTATATGTAAAGAGGAGGTCAGAACATAAAGTTCTGGTGAATGAAGATCACATAAGTTTTTAGGAATAACTATCTCATATATTTGGCTTCTTCACGATATGTCTACGCAAACACATAATACAAACATATGAGGCGGACGTCCTAGAAGTCACTTAATAACCTATAAAGGTCACTTAATGACCCAGGCCTTATATGGGTCGACTCATGGATTGACCATGGGGCCGACACACCATGAAGGTGGGTCGACACATGGGTCGACCCACCAGGGGCCAAATCTGAATCTTTCTGACATGTATTTCTTGGCTTGTATGGTTTGGATTTTATTATTAAATCTGACATACAATAATTTCCTGTACACCTATAAATAGAATAGCAGATCCTAGCCTCTAACTCATATTTTTTGAGACGATGCCAAGGCTCTACCATTTTCTTTCTTCTCCAAATCTTTTAGAAATTATAATATTAGTTTTTAGAAGTTCTAATCCAGTATTTGAGGACAAAGAATATAAATCTACAACATAGGTGTTCGGGTTTTAGTCGACGTGAGGTAAATCCTATGAATCAGAATTATTTAGGTTTCTTTCTTTCCTTCTTCTTTTAGTGTCATATTTGTAAATTTGTGGTTAATCTTAATATTAGATTCAGTTAGAAAGACCACAAAATATCAGATGTGGATTAGATTCAAGGATTAGAAAGCAATCAGGTGAGTGGATTTAAAATTATACCTTTTGTTAATGGTATATGTGTTGTTTGCATTCCCTGTTATTCTTAACTTGGTTAACAACTGGCATTTGTGGTAATTGTGATATAATCTATTAAAAACACATTAAGAATGTTGTTGTTGTACAAATTTATTCATTAATCTTCTGTTTGGATTAAGAATTATTGTAATATTAAAATTGTGGAATTTACAATAAACATGAATATGTTCTTAAGATTGTCACTTAATGGAAAATTGGATATGTTGTAAACATTAGGGATAGGCGCTGGCGGTTAACCGGACAGATTGGTTAATTTTTTCGGTTAACTGCTTAATTTGTTCGGTTCGGTTAACCGAATTTCGGTTAATTGAAGGTAGTATTGTTCTACCAAACCGAAAATATTAATCCACGGTTAACCATTTGATTTAAACGGTTAACCGTTCGATTTAAACGGTTAACCGTTCGATTTAAACGGTTAACTGTTTAACAGTTAACCGCTTAAATTGAACGGTTAACCACTTAAATCGAACGGCTAACTGTTCAAACTTGTCCATTTTCAATACAAACTGATTTATAATAGCAAGTCTAGCAATTTCTAAAACATAAAGAGATAGCCCGGATTTCAGTTACAACACACAAAGTCATCCACACCACAGTCACTCAATCAGTTCACTACCACTACTAAGTTCAGACTTCAGACCATAGTTACATATTTGAATCTTTGAGTAGATTATTGGCTGCATTCAATGCATTCGACACAGACTCAGTCACTCACAATGGAAGCCTGAAAGGCTGA
Organism: Allium sativum; assembly: GCA_030737875.1. NCBI lineage: Eukaryota > Viridiplantae > Streptophyta > Magnoliopsida > Asparagales > Amaryllidaceae > Allium > Allium sativum. The sequence continues at coordinate 222,408,700 of CM060927.1, read as the reverse complement.
ATCTGTCTCGTACTCAGAATCTAATACATATTTACATACTACATAAACATTGACAGTTTGACACAGTTCGGATACATTAATACAATTAAGAATTCAGATGCATATTACATAATACATAGTACAAGTACACCACTGCTCAGCGGCTCAGCCTCCTCCAGTGCTCCTTAGTCCTTATCAGCTGAAATCTGAAAATGAAATTTTGAAACAGTTTACATTCACAGTCCAACCGAAATCTAAAATCTGAAAGTGAAATGAATTACATTCACAGTCCACATTCCACAAGTCCATGTTACAAAATACAAACATACAATTATAATTTATAAATGCACATGCCAGCCCACCCCTTAGTTACAATTGTTTCTACTTCCTGAAGTAAATAATGACAGTCCACAAGTTCATGTTTGTGTCCAAGTATGAAGTTTTACATATTTTGTAAATAATGTGAGTGAACTAGTCAGTGAAGTAAATAATTGTTCGTGAAGTAAACAAAGCAATTGTTCCTAAAGTAAATAAAGCCAAGCATGCATAACAAATCAAATATGCCAAGTGAACAAATCAAGCATGCATAACATTATACAGACTAACAGTAATATATTATCAAATTAGTGGATGCTACCATGCTGGTATGATATATTATTGGCATAAAACAATAATAAATTATCAAATTAGTGGACATAAATGGTGGTTTGCCTGAACATAAACTAAAGGGTGGTTTGCCTGAACTTGTTAATTACAAATCATGGCATCAGACTTCAATTATTTATCATGCAACACAATTAAACAGTAATAAAAAGTAAATACTCACAAATGAACAAATGATAGCAAGATAAAATCAACGCTGTCATGTTGATGGCGAGGGAATGTCCGTTGATTTTTTCGTACTTAAAGAGGTTGCCGAATCGCGCCCATTTATAAAATCTGCAGCCACAAACAAGTCAGCGGTAACGTGCATTGTATGTAATAAGCAAACAATAATAATTTACAAATCAAACAAACACCAATATTACCTGAAAAAAGTACATCGTAATAATTCACATCGTCTAAAGGGACCTCAATTCGGTGATCTACAAAAATCGGTTTAGACCTTATCCAATTTTGGGTAGTAACCAATGCCTCAACCATCCTAGGACTTAGTGAACTACGAAATGGATCTATAACGCGCCCTCCAGTGCTAAAAGCAGACTCTGAAGCGACCGTAGATACTGGAATTGCCAGGAGATCTCGTGCAACTAAAGATAAAATCTGATATTTGGGACTATTCACCTTCCACCACAGTAGAATATCAAAATTACTAGTTGTCTTTTCGAATGGATCATTTAAATATCTTTCTAATTCATTAGATTCGTTGTCTAGTTGTTGAACATCCTATAAAAAAGTATTCATTCTTCTAGAACCACTACTACCGGTACTTCCACTACTAGCGTGTGAACTAGGTGGCGGCTCATCCTAACTTTGTGTCCCAAATGTAGAATCGGTGGCATAATAATCAAAAAATCTTACTAGAATGCCTTTTAATTCCGATAATATGTCTTTTGCCACTTCTTTACCATACATGTCTTCGAGACATAACTTCACAAAATGTAATTTATATCTAGGATCAAGCACACAAGTAATAAATAGAACTTTATTCATGCTACCCATATTTATCAATTTCTCTTTCATACTTCTTGCGATTCGAGAAAGATTACGATCGATGGTTCCAACCAACTCATTCAACTCTTCTTGAATTCCACTTAACTCCGCAAAACATACATTTGATGTAATAGATAAAGAGCTGCTGAATTTTAAAGTAATGTCACAAAAAACTTTCAAAAATTTAACAAAAATTTCAGCATTTTTCCAATCAAGCGAATTCAGAGCTACATTTTCATTATTAAAATAGGCGACATAAATACCATCGCTTTCTTTCATCTCATCAAAAACTCTTTTATATTTCAAAGTAGTTTCTAACATCAAATAAGTAGAATTCCACCTAGTAGGTACGTCTAATGCAAGCATAGACTTATCATCCATTCCCAAATTTACAGAAATCTCTTTAAATTTAGCCAATCTAGAAGGAGATGATCTTACAAATCTAACGGCGGTACGAATCCTGACAATAGTGCTACCAATTTCTTTTAAACCATCATTGACAATTAAATTAACAATGTGTGCATAACAACGTACATGTAGGAATTCACCATTCAAAACACAACCATTAGATCCATCGTAATCATTCAACGCATTTCTCACATAATTAAGTGCAACTTCATTAGCACTAGCGTTATCGACTGTGATAGACACTATTCGCTTAAGCTCCCATTGCTTGATGCGAGAAACCAAAAGTTTTCTAATGTTTTCCCCTTTATGACTTGTGATCACACAAAGTTTAAAATTATTTTATGCAATTTCCAATCATTATCAATGAAGTGGGCAGTTAAAACCATATAATTTATGTTTTGACAAGAAGTCCATGTATCGGTAGTAAGACATACCCCATGCAAACAATTAGAAAACATGGTCATAAGATAATCTTTTGTGTCTCCATATAAATCGAGCACGTCCCTACATGTTGTTCTACGTGAAGGCACTTCAAAGCCAGGACACATTTTTCGACAAAAATCAAGAAACCCTTCACCCTCAACAAAACTAAAAGGAAGCTCATCAATTATTAACATACGAGCTAGAGCCTTCCTACACTCATCTTTGTTGAATGTCCATGTAATAAGGGAATTACTTGCTTCACTTTCACTATTTGTTGTAAAAACTAATTTTTTCTGTCCCTTATCGCCTACTCGAGGAACTGACCTACAAGCCGTTTTTATATGATAGATCAAAGGTGAAGTACCGTTCGATTTACCATCACAAGCAAATTGTGCATGACAATAATTGCAATAACACATAGGATGTAAAATGTCTACCGGATTAACTTTGGTAAAATGTTTCCATACTATAGACGGTTTTCTACTCGAGGCTTTGCGCTTAGGGACTAACGGCGGCTTTCTTGCATTGTTTGGCTCAACGACGAGTTCTCCTTCACCACCACTGTCCACCCAATCACTGTCAAATAAATCGTCAGCGGTTCCAATTTGCACCTACAATTAGCATATAAACAATTATTAACTTATATGCAATGTAATTGAAATTTGTTCAGTACAAAAACAAGTCAAAATATGCCAAAATACATGTTATCATCAGAAATGGAGTTCAGTGTTTTGGACATAAAATAGTTTTGAGTGAAGAATTGAATATACAGAAAAAACACTTTTCATGTGTATGCATTTACTTTCCAGTTTCCAGAATATGCAAAGCTCATGATTTACAAGCCTAACAAATGATGCATGCAATCGAATGAATCCATAATTAGTTAAGACAGTTCCAACTGAAAAAATAGAGATGTTCATAAATTATTATACATGGTGAACTTGACTTTAACACACAAGCGCCTACATCTTTTTATTTCAATTTGCTTATTTCAATCTGTTTATTTCAGTTTGGTATTTCTCTTGCCAGCCCAATGTTTTGCTTTATAAATTCATTTATAGTACTGTATATTAGTTAAGTAATACTGTAATACCCTACATCAGCTCTTTCCTACTAAACAAACTAACAATTCTTCTAGAAGTGGAACTAATAAGTTGAAAATTGATGTAAGATCGAAGTATCGAACTGAAATAAACAGATCTAGAAGAAGCCGAGATAAATAACTCACAGGCTTTCTCTTATTCCTCGCGGTCGACCTCGTCGTCGTTGCCATGGTTCTTCTAGTTTCGTGATAAAGAGGGGCGATCCAGAAGAAGATGAGGCACGATTGCAAAATAGAGTAGCCGGCGCTGTAGGGTTTCGTGAGAAAGAGGGGCGCAACTGATTTTGGGAACGAGAAATTAGAAAATAGGGTTACGGGGCATGGAACTCGTGAAGGAATTGAAAAATAATGGGGCGTAGGCTTGTTTGGGGCCTTTGGGCTTGCCATGTTTCTTTGGGCCAGCAATTTTTTTTTTTAAATTATTCGGTTAACCAAACAATTCGTGAATTGTTTGACTGATAACCGAACCGAAAATGTTCGGTTAAATCGGTTCGGTTAATCGATTGTGTCGGTTAACCGAAACTGTCGGTTAAGTCGGTTAAACGCCCACCCCTAGTAAACATAATTATAGTAAAATTAGAAATAATGGAAAAGAACTGGTATGCCTAATCTTGTATGGAAAATTTACAATAATTGTAGATGGTATATGAAAATAGAAATTTAACATCTAACTCAGAAAATAAAAAGGTGAAAATTTGTAGTGGACCGAGTTAGTCGGATTTAGGGGAAAATGGATACATTTACATAATGATAAAATTATTGAGAACGTAGTTGCAAGAAAAGAACAGAAAAAGGGGATTAGTGGGAAATAGGAATTCTTTTACCATATTGCATATTAATCAAATAAAATATGTATGTGTGTCTACGTTGAAAATAAATCAAATAGATTGCAACTGCGAATCTTAAGCGATGTACTTTATGGAAATGGATCATTACATCTTTCCGCTAACCAATCTAATGGGTGTGTGAAGTGTTCTCCTAAAAAAAAAGAACATAACGGTAATTAAAGAAAGTTACAAAAGAAAATGTTGGTTCATATTAAGGACCTAAGAAGAATTGTGATGAACGGGGAATATAACGTATGATAATTAGTGATATGAATGAGAATGAAATATAATAGGTAGGCTTGTCTTAGGGACAATAGAAATTATTACATAGGTTATAATTTAGAAAAGAGAACTTATGCCATGACCAGAACTTCCCCGTAAAAGAAAGCTCAGATTGAGTTGAGAACACGACCAATCAGAACACAAATAGAAGAACATTTCATTGCTTATTACAACAATTTATATCAGAGTACAAGAATATAACAGAGTATGAATTAATATTACACATTCGACAAATATCAACGATTCAAATTACATTTAAATACATAGCAGCGAAAAAATAATACAAAACACAACTGAAAGAAATACACGGATACAGAGCTTTCCGAGTATAATTCCAACTTTAAACCAGGATCCTGTAAGAACAAATCTGCAAAACCAAAACTACTAGCTGCCCGTGTGGAAAATAGGGGCACCCAGAGTTTAGATTAAAAGAATAAACTCCAGGTCAGTCATGTGACTTGTGTGAGAACTAAAACAGTTATTTAAAACTTTACTTTAAAAACAAAGTAAATCATGGGACCACGTTGTATAACACGGAACGAGTTTCCTCCCGAGACCACCAGTGCATAAGCAGTTATAAACAACGCAATGCTTTTTGAAAAATGAAGCTATTATAAGACTCAGGTCCCATCACATAATGCAACGCAAGCCGGAGGATAGAGTTTTACCTTATAATAGCCAAACATGCTTGGTACGTTTAAAACAAATCATTTTGATACTATTATAGTGTAAAGTGTATGAAAACAACTTCAAATTTAAATGTATCAATCATAGACGGCATAGTGCCCCATCCCACTTTGTCGCCATACTAGGCTCTACAAATAAAACCGAATGTCACGTATTGGAAATTGGATTTCCGTCATGAGTTTAGGCAAGGGATGTACTCCTAATTGCTTTGAGACACTCTAGCAAGTGCCTCAGGACTACGCACTCTGGGCAACCCTGGATCCTGCAGTGCCGGTCCACACTTACGTTACTGGATTGGTTATTCCTGAACACACGTTTCCCGGTCCTATAAGACATATCCATCGGCTCCGTAGAGACCGATATATCTGAGGCGCCTCGCAATCCAACAACCACATAGGTAAAAATATAACAATGTCAGGGCGTGCAAAACCCCGACACCACCCATAGCTAGAAAGAAACGTCATGCACTCATTGCGTTCCCTTATCCCGTTTTTGACTCATACCAAGGTGTGAGGCTCGCGAATTAATGCTATACACAAAGCTATGCTGTATTAAAGCCGTGTTTTGATCATCAACCACAAGACTCTGCTTTTCTACAGAAGCCTTGATCATTTGCATCTCAGCATGCCATACAGGCAATTCATGCCATGCGACTGACATCTATCGATATATAACCTTTGAGCTCGTACGTCTCAGAGAAGGGCGTTAAGCAAGAGAATAAATTCTCTGTCGCCAAACAGATATATATATTTAATATAGATCAATCAACATAGAATAAAATCCAATGTCAGACACACATCCATTTACAAGTTCGTTCTGGGTCTGAACGAAACCAAAGGCACCTTATTCCTCGTCCCATATGTCCAATACAGGAGAGAGGTCCTCGCATATCCGGTCGATCTCCAAGTACGTTTGGACGATCACCACTTATTACCTTGTCTTGGGTGTACAACCCAATCAAGGCATCAGTAATAATCCAAATGATGTGAAGACCTCCGGTTTTCAACCACCGTCGTCATCGTCGAATCAGTTATTCAGAATGGATATAAAACCGGCCTTTCCGAATAACTCGCGTATATAATAAACAAATGTTATAAAAACACAACATACGCCTCATTCCAATTCAGAATATTCTTTTATTCAAATATTCATATCATTTGGGAAAGGTTTCCGTTAATTTTATCAAGGATAAATTCTTAAAAAAATTTCTTTAATCTTCCTTTGGATTATCAATTCAAACCATATTAAGGTTTTCCAAACTAGTCGGGATTAGCGCACCTTACCGAAGTAATCATTTGTTTAATTTCCCAATCCCAACCTATTCATCCTATGGAGCAAAACTGGTAATTCTCCATATCTAACACCACGGTGTTATTGGTAAAATTAATTACCATTTCTCATTCAAATCTAATTAAAGATTTACCTATCGCTTGGAGCAAAACTGGTGATACTCCGCTCTCGATCATTTCCGAAATTTGATAATTTAAATTCTCCATTCACATTTCAATCTAATTAAAGATTCATTAAAACTCCACTTAGTTTTAATCTTCCCAAAAATCAATGTTAATGATTATTTAACTTTGGAAACACAAACATGTCACATCGACAATCTACACCGTACTATTGATTTTTGCCGATATATAACCTCTAAGCTCGTACGTCTTAGAGAAGTGTGTTAAGAAAGAGAATAAATTCTCCGCCACCAAAGAGATATATATTTAGCAGAGATCAACCATACAGTTCGAAATACAATGTTAGACATGTAATCCTGTCTTTAACTGGGTTAAGGAACCAATGTCATTTAAAACACGGTTCATAATAAACCCAAATCCTCTTCCATAAAAATGGAATCTTCACAGAAAACAGATCAATATATAATTGATATCGATTTCTGTATCCGACTAATAATATAAATGGAATAACGGCAAAGCCTTTTAAATTCCATATGTATTAACAGCCTTCCTCCACAGAAGTTCACTTGGATTATTATCAATTGAATTTCATTCAATTCCAATATAATATATTAAATTGGAAAACTTTACTTTGGAAAATTCCCATTAAATCTTAATAAAAAGATTTATAAATTCCAAATCACATTTCACTGTAAATCGGGTTAAAGAACGAATGTCGTTAAAAACACAGTTCACAATATACCCAATTCACATTCCATTTTTTTAGCTCCAATTAAATGTTAATTAATTGGTAATTCTTCTTTAAATCTTAATTAAAAGATTTATTCTTTTCACACTGGGTTTAAGAATGGTGTCATTTAAAACACAGTTCATGACAAACCCAAAATCCAATTCAATATTAAATACAAGGCTCTGAATAGAAATTATATCGGCTTATATTCAATATCAAATTCTGAAATCAATAAATATCGTATTGGAATAACGATATATATATCTTCCAAATTCCTCCATAATATCCGTATAATCACGAAATCCAATATCGAAATATTCCGAAGATAATTTCGATTCAAATCCATTCCAAATCATATACTGAAAATTCTGGTTATTTTTAAAACCATTTCAAACCCAATTTGTTTATTTAAAAATATTGGATTTTTAATTTTAGTTCATAACTAGTTCATTTCGATAAAAATATTTTTTTTATCCTTTAAAATATGGAATTTTTCAACCTAATTCTTTCCAAATCATTTATTAAAATTTTACACAAATTATTGATATTTTTAATAATTTTATCATGGCCCGTACAGTCGATTTCCATAAACGGTCATCGAACTACATTTACAATGACCTTTTCCAAATTTGATTCGGACATAATTCCAAATCCAACAACTAGATTTCAAATTCCTTATATTCTTTGGAAAGATCTTTTCGATACGAACCCAAAGGTTCCGGTTTTAGGAGAATCCGATGGTCGGATCTCCTGTAATGTCTCTTCGAAGTCAATGGTCGAAATTCGCAAACTGCTGCTGCGTGACGCGTTCTATTCAGGCCATTATATTATATATATATATATATAATATATTTTGTCAATTTCCATTTAAAACGTATTTTATTAATAGTTTTAAATTCTTTTTCAAAACGATTTCAACTTCTTATTCAATTTCAAATCAAAATTGAATATTCCATATCATCGATATATAAATGCTAGTATTTTCAAAACATTAAATTTTAAAATCACTTCCTTTTCGATATTCATTATAAAAATGAATAAAATCGATATAAATATCGTTCACCTCAAAATGGCGTTAATATATTCAACATGGCTTTATATATTTAAATATTTTCGTGTCCATCCCAAATCGGACATCAAAATCAGATTTTGATCTTTTACTGGATATTATTTTAAAATATTTGTTATTTTAAAATAATTGTTATTTTAAACTATTCATTCTTTCTGAACTGGAATCAGACACAACCAATTACCATATAATGTTATTTATATGGATTTCATACAACACATGTACACAACAACAATTAAACACAGTCAACCATCATCCAGAGTGCATTCTACACTGCATAAGCATTAAATATTAATATTCAACGCTTACACAGCTTGTCAACTAATCGATTGACATACAACTAAATATTGGGATTTGTGTATGTCCAATATCATCCCAGCAGCCGTGTGCGGTTTCAATCCACAAACACTGAATATTACTTGTGCCGTAGGGCGATGTGTAAAATTTATCGTCCCAATCCATATCAGTCAAATGGGTGTACATAAACAAACATCCGATTTGTAAATGAATATTTATTTTCATTCTTATACTCGTTAAAAATTATATTTTTAACTATAAAATATTTATTTCATCACATGAATATTTTATTCATTTCATTCCACATCACAATCAATTTTCACAACACACTCAAATCAAACAAGTCGTCCATGGTTTGTGGATGACGGGTGTCGGGTGCTGCTAAGCACCGTCATCATCCTAGTATATATTTTAAATAGAAAATAAAATTAAAGTGAGAAGTTCTCACCTTTAGGATCCACTCCTCCATTCTTTATTTCTTCACCATGCTTCCAACGCACTCTGTTTCACGCATTTGTATTAAAAATCAGATTTTTATTTTGCTACAACATAAATAAAAATCATATTTTTGATTTGCTCTTCATATAATAAAAATCACATTTTTATTATGCTACTCATATGAAAATAATATTTTTATATCTCTTCTCATATATAAAAATCGTATTTTTATATTGAAATCATATACATAAAAATCGCATTTTTATGACGCTACATACATGATAAAAATCAAAATTTTATTATAATGTTAAACATATAAAAACCCAATCTTTATGATGATGTTATTCATAAATTTAAAAATCACATCTTTAATTTCAAACAAGATTGTTTTATTTAAAAATCGTATTTTTTAAATAAACAAAAATCATATCTTTCTTATATTAAAAATCAAATCTTTTTAATGTTCAAAATCAAATCTTAACTTTTCTCTCGCTATTTACATACACAAAAAAAAAAAATCAAAACACTTATTCGCTATTTACTTATATAAAAATCAGAACTTTTATTTTTAATTGCATGAATAAATTGAAATAAATACTCGTAGTATGGAGAGGGGTGGGGGAGCAAGGACGGCGTCGCTCGAGGTCTAGTGGTGGCGGGGTTCCTGAGCAAGTTGGCGACGGTGGAATATGGCTTCAAGCGGCGGGTCTTTGGATCTGGGGTGGCGGGCATTTGACAGGGTGAGGGTTTTGCGAGTTGGAGGGAGAGAGAGTTGGAGGAGCTAGGGAGGAGGGTGCAGAGGTCTTCAGAGGTGGCGGCGCCTGAGGCGCGGCGGCGGCGGCAGTTTCCTCCCGCCATTCGTGATTTCTTCTTTGTTTTTTTATAAATCTCGATCTGTAGAAAGAGGGGAGAGAAGAGGGAAAGGGGGTTATACAAAATTATTTTATTATTTAATCCTTTTAAATTCTATAAAGTACATTTCACATTCGAACTCTGAATCGAACCCACTGACTGTCGCCCCTAGCTAATTACCCCCATTCTGAACACAATGGGATATGTTTCGCAAGTCAATTCGATTGTTACGATCAGTTTCCGTTTGAATTAAAATATAAATCATTATATTGAATTTTAAACGTACATTTTAATTTATTGGGGCCACATACGGACTCCAAAAATTCCACAAAAATTATTTCTAGCTTTGTATTGATGATACAGTCCTATAAAAAATAATTTTGTCAAATTTGAAGACCGTTTGAAAAATTGCCATTTTCTGGTCGATCCAAATTGACTAAAATTGTCAAAACACGTTTTCTTTTGCCATGCTCACATATTGATTCCAAAAATTATGAATTTTGGAATCCAACAATAATCTAGCATTCCGGATCCAACAAAAGTGGTTTCGTCGAAAATGGAGGTCGTTTGCAAAATGGCTATTTTTAAGGGCTATATTTCCATAGCGACTATTCTGAATTTTCAATTGGATATAACTTTTTATTCCCGCTATGAAATTTCAATTTTTTGAATCCGTTGGGAAGAAATTTTCAAATAGATTCTAATATTTTTGGTTTCACTAAAATCTAGTTTATTTTGAATCATGTACATTCATTTGAAATTTGAAATCGAAATTTCAAACTGCCGCGCCATTTTCAATTCCTTTTATAATTAAAATAAATATTTATATTCTAACTTTGATTTAAATAAATATTTACATTCTAATTTTATTCAAAATAAATTTCTTGTCGTTATTATTTAAAATAAATTATTTTAAATATTCAAAATTCATTAAAATTGCCAAAATAAAAAATTTAAATTGGTTCTGATTTTCTGGGTTGTTACAATCTCCCCCACCTAAAATCTTTTTGTCCTTGAAAAGGAACGGAGTTGAAAGTTGTTTAACTAATCAACTCAACTTCCAGTTTGGCTTTCATTCTTCAACTTTTCAGTTTCTAAGAATTTCCAATTTTTCAAGAGTTGGCTAACACCCTAAATTTTCGAAAAAATTCGCCATAACCTCCTTTGTACGGGGAGCACCGGTAAAATCCCCAAACCGCCACACAGACCCTCTCATCTCAAAAAGAAAAACAAAAAAAAGCCAAGCTGCTAGCCAATCAGCTCATAAAATCATCCAAACCCAATAAATTAGTAAACATGTACCTATTTGTCGGGCATACAATTTTATTCCTCTTCTTTAGCCTCCTTGCTATGACTTATTCACACATATATATGTACATGCATGCAATTTCAAACAATTTTCAAGTCAGCTCAAAATTTGATACAATTTGGCCCAAATTTACCATACATCTATATGTTGGTTTAAATGAATAATCACACAACACAATCATCAATCAATTAGTTGATTATCATTTCAAACACATATCTTTAATATATATATATATATATTCAAAAATCATATTTTTGATGCCAAATCACAACAATAAGCCCTATCTTATTTTGGTTCTCACACCAGTCAATTGGAAATATATAGATATCCCACTTTTGGAAACTCGAGCACAGATACTGATGATGTGGCCACATCATCAGAATCATCGCCGGGCGACTAGAGTGTGATTCTATATCTATCCAGTATATTAAAACTTCGAATACACGTTTGCAAGGTGTATATGCAAAATCTATATATATTGGATTGCCCAAATTCAATACAAATAAAATATTCAAATACGTTGAATAAGGTTTAAATTTTCAAAATAATATTTGTTTTCACTTTTATTTTAAAAACACTACTCTTCACACTCGTTCTAGGATACTACTGATCCCATCTCTAACGAGTCATTCTGATTGGATATTGCTAATCCAATCTCTGATGAATTCTTTCGTTTGGTTCTCGAGCTCTGTAAACCAAAGCTCTGATACCAAACTGACACTACCCGAACTTCCCCGTAAAGGAAAGCCCGGATTGAGTTGAGAACACGACCAATCAGAACACAAACAGAAGAACATTTCATTGCTTATTATAACAATTTACATCAGGGTACAAGAATATAACAAAGTATGAATTAATATTACGCATTCGACAAATACCATAGATTTAAATTACATTTAAATACATAGCAGCGGAAAAATAATACAAAACACAACTGAAAGAAATACACGGATACAGAGCTTTCCGAGTATAATTCCAGCTGTAAACCAGGATCCTGTAAGAATAAATCTACAAAACCAAAACTACTAGCTGCCCGTGTGGAAAATAGGGGCACCCAGAGTTTAGATTAAAACAATAAACTCCGGGTCAGTCATGTGACTGTTGTGAGAACTAAAACAATTATTTAAAACTTTACTTTAAAAACAAAGTAAATCAAGGGACCACGCCGTATAACACGGAATAGGTTTCCTCCCGAGACCACTAGTGCATAAGCAGTTATAAACAACGCAATGTTTTTTGAAAAATTAAGCTATTATAAGACTCAGGTCCCATCGCACAATGCAACGCAAGATGGAGGATAGAGATTTACCTTATAATAGCCAAACATGCTTGGTACGTTTAAAACAAATCATTTTGATACTATTATAGTGTAAAGTGTATGAGAAAAACTTCAAATATAAATGTATCAATCATAAACGGCATAGTGCCCCATCCCACTATGTCGCCATACTAGGCTCTACAAATAAAACCGAATGTCACATATTGGAAATTGGATTTTCGTCATGTGTCTAGGCAAGGGATGTACTCCTAACCGCTTCGAGACACTCTAGCAAGTGCCTCAAGACTACGCACTCTGGGCAACCCTGGATCCTGCAGTGTCGGTCCACACTTACGTTAGTGGATTGGTTATTCCTGAATACACGTTTCCCGGTCCTATAGGACATATCCATTGGCTCCGTAGAGACCGATATATCTGAGGCGCCTCATAATCCAACAGCCACATAGGTAAAAATATAACAATGTTAGGCCGTGCAAAACCCCGACACCACCCATAGCTAGAAAGAAACGTCATGCACTCATTGCGTTCCCTTATCCCATTTGTGACTCATACCGAGGTGTGAGGCTCGCGAATTAACGCTATACACAAAGCTATGCTACATTAAAGCCGTGCTTTGATCATCAACCACAAGACTCTGCTTTTCAATAGAAGCCTTGATCATTTGCATCTCAGCATGCCACACAGGCAATTCATGCCATGCAACTGATGTCTATCGATATATAGCCTCTGAGCTCGTACGTCTCAAAGAAGGGCGTTAAGCAAGAGAATAAATTCTCCGTTGCCAAACAGATATATAATTAATAGAGATAAATCAACAAAGAATTAAATCCAATGTCAGACACACACCCATTTACAAGTTCGTTCTCGGTCTGAACGAAACCGGAGGTACCTTATTCCTCATCCTATATGTCCAATACAGGAGAGAGGTCCTCGCATATCCGGTCGATCTCCAAGTACGTCTGGACGATCACCACTTATTACCTCGTTTTGGGTGTACAGCCCAATCAAGACATTAGTAATCATCCAAACGATGTGAAGACTTCCAGTCTTCAACCACCGTCTTTATCGTCGACTTATCGTCGAATCAGTTTTTCAGAATGGGTATAAACCCGGCCTTTCCGAATAACTCGCATATAAAATAAACAAGTGTTATAAAAACACAACATGCGCCTCATTCCAATTCATAATATTCTTTTATTCAAATATTCATATCATTTGGGAAAGGTTCCCATTAATTTTATCAAAGATAAATTCTTTAAATTTATTCTTTAATCTTCCTTTGGATTATCAATTCAAACCTTACTAAGGTTTTCCAAACTAGTCGGGATTAGCGCACCTTACCGAAGTAATCATTTGTTTAATTTCCCAATCCCAACCTATTCATTCTATGGAGCAAAACTGGTTATACTCTATATCTAACACCATGGTGTTATTGGTAAAATTAATTACCATTTCCCTTTGAAATCTAATTAAAGATTTACCTATCGCTTGGAGAAAAACTGGTGATACTCCACTCTCGATCATTTCCCAAATTTGATAATTTAAATTCTCCATTCACATTTCAATCTAATTAAAGATTCATTAAACTCCACTTAGTTTTAATCTTACCAAAAATCAATGTTAATGATTATTTAACTTTGGAAACACAAACACGTCGCATCGATAATCTACACCGTACTATTGATTTCTGCCGATGTATAACCTCTAAGCTCGTACGTCTTAGAGAAGGGTGTTAAGCAAGAGAATAAATTCTCTGCCACCAAACAGATATATATTTAGCAGAGATCAACCATACAGTTCTAAATACAATGTTATACATGTAATCCTGTCTTTAACTGGGTTAAAGAACCAATGCCATTTAAAACATGGTTCACAATAAACCCAAATCCTCTTCCATAAAAATAGAATCTTCACGGGAAACAGATCAATATATAATCGATATCAATTTCCGTATCAGACTAATAATACAAATGGAATAACGGCTAAGCCTTTTAAATTCCATATGTATTAACAGCCTTCCTCCACAGAAGTTCACTTGGATTATTATCAATTGAATTTCATTCAATTCCAATTTAATATATTAAATTGGAAAACTTTACTTTGGAAAATTCCCATTAAATCTTAATAAAAAGATTTATAAATTCCAAATCACATTTCACTGTAAATCGGGTTAAAGAACGAATGTCGTTAAAAACACAGTTCACAATATACCCAATTCACATTCCATTTTTTTAGCTCCAATTAAATGTTAATTAATTGGTAATTCTTCTTTAAATCTTAATTAAAAGATTTATTCTTTTCACACTGGGTTTAAGAATGGTGTCATTTAAAACACAGTTCATGACAAACCCAAAATCCAATTCAATATTAAATACAAGGCTCTGAATAGAAATTATATCGGCTTATATTCAATATCAAATTCTGAAATCAATAAATATCGTATTGGAATAACGATATATATATCTTCCAAATTCCTCCATAATATCCGTATAATCACGAAATCCAATATCGAAATATTCCGAAGATAATTTCGATTCAAATCCATTCCAAATCATATACTGAAAATTCTGGTTATTTTTAAAACCATTTCAAACCCAATTTGTTTATTTAAAAATATTGGATTTTTAATTTTAGTTCATAACTAGTTCATTTCGATAAAAATATTTTTTTTATCCTTAAAATATGGAATTTTTCAACCTAATTCTTTCCAAATCATTTATTAAAATTTTACACAAATTATTGATATTTTTAATAATTTTGTCATGGCCCGTACAGTCGATTTCCATAAACGGTCATCGAACTACATTTACAATGACCTTTTCCAAATTTGATTCGGACATAATTCCAAATCCAACAACTAGATTTCAAATTCCTTATATTCTTTGGAAAGATCTTTTCGATACGAACCCAAAGGTTCCGGTTTTAGGAGAATCCGATGGTCGGATCTCCTGTAATGTCTCTTCGAAGTCAATGGTCGAAATTCGCAAACTGCTGCTGCGTGACGCGTTCTATTCAGGCCATTATATTATATATATATATAATATATATTTTGTCAATTTCCATTTAAAACGTATTTTATTAATAGTTTTAAATTCTTTTTCAAAACGATTTCAACTTCTTATTCAATTTCAAATCAAAATTGAATATTCCATATCATCGATATATAAATGCTAGTATTTTCAAAACATTAAATTTTAAAATCACTTCCTTTTTTATATTCATTATAAAAATGAATAAAATCGATATAAATATCGTTCACATCAAAATGACGTTAATCTA
The DNA here is from genome assembly GCA_030737875.1 of Allium sativum. Lineage (NCBI taxonomy): Eukaryota > Viridiplantae > Streptophyta > Magnoliopsida > Asparagales > Amaryllidaceae > Allium > Allium sativum. The sequence continues at coordinate 222,392,674 of CM060927.1, read as the reverse complement.
TTCAACATGGCTTTATATATTTAAATATTTTCGTGTCCATCTCAAATCGGACATCAAAATCAGATTTTGATCTTTTATTGAATATTATTTTAAAATAACCGTTATTTTAAAATATTCATTCTTTCTGAACTGGAATCAGACACAACCAATTACCATATAATGTAATTTATATGGATTTCATACAACACATGTATACAACAACAATAAAACACAGTCAACCATCATCCAAAGTGCATTCTACACTGCATAAGCATTAAATATAAATATTCAACGCTTACACAGCTTGTCAACCAATCGATTGACATACAACTAAATATTGGGATTAGTGTATGTCCAATATCAACCCAACACACGTGTGGGGTTTCAATCTACAAACACAGAATATTATTTGTGCAGTCAGGCGATGTGTAAAATTTATCGTCCCAATCCATACCAGTCAAATGGGTGTACATAAACAAACGTCCGATTTGTAAATGAATATTTATTTTCATTCTTATACTCGTTAAAAATTATATTTTTAACTATAAAATATTTATTTTATTCATTTCATTCCTCATCACAATCAATTTTCACAACACAATCAAATCAAATAAGTCGTCCATGGTTTGTGGACGACGGGTGTCGGGTGCTACTAAGCACCGTCTGCATCCTAGTATATATTTTAACTAGAAAATAAAATTAAAGTGAGAAGTTCTCACCTTTGGGATCTACTCCTCCATTCTTTATTTCTGAACGGTTCAGATTTATTTCCTATGCTTAGCGTTCTTCACCGTGCTTCCAGCGCAGTCAGTTTCACGCATTTGTATTAGAAATCAGATTTTTATTTCGCTACAACATAAATAAAAATCATATTTTTGATTCTCTCTTCATATAATAAAAATCACATTTTTATTATGCTACTCATATAAAAATAATATTTTTATATCTCTTCTCATATATAAAAATCGTATTTTTATTTTGAAATCATATACATAAAAATCGCATTTTTATGATGCTACATACATGATAAAAATCAAATTTTTATTATAATGTTATACATAATGTGCACGTAAAAATGCACATTTATATTCACATATTTATTCTTGTTTAGTGCAAATAAATGTCATATGTGGGTATTTTATCATGTTTAAACCATAATTCAATTGATTTCAAAACATCATGGATTCATCATCATATAGGGGGAAAATGGTCATTTTTGTGCTTATGTTATTTTGAGAATTTTTACTTCGACATTTTTCATGTTTTTGTAGAAATTTGATGCATGTAGAAGAGGACTTCCTAAAGATATATATGCATACAAAGGATAAAAGAGGAAATCCATTCCCTACCAAAAAAAGAGGAAATCAATGCGTTGCTAAAAATAGGAAACCAATCAATGGAGAAGGAATCAATTCAAATAGAAGATTAGTGGAGGACCCTACCCACTCTCCCTCCTTCTTTAGTGGAGACAAAAAAGGCTTCATGAATCATTATTGGACAAAAGGAATCTTAATGAAGGGGTGTTTGTGGTAGTCCCAAACAAAGTTGATTAGGGTTTTAGGGTTTAGAACATGTACATATACCCCCTTTATATTCATGTAAAGTCTCTCTCTTTTCTTTTTTATCCTAACCTTTAGTTAGTTTTTAGGGTAAAATACAAAAGCTCTTTCTTGTTCTTCCATGGCTTCTTAGCCATTTTTTCTTTTTTGTAATCTCTTGTTTTAATGCACTTTTAATTAGTTGTCTTTTATTTACATGTTCTTTTCTTTTATGCAAATAGAATAGATTGTCCTTTATCTTGTTTTTATTTTCTTTTGTTTTTGTTCTATGTTACAATCTACTTTTGTTGTTAGAATAACAAACATGAGAGGCTAATCCCTTTCAACTTAGGGATAATGAAGCTCTCTTGATTACGTAGATGCAACATAATTTTTTATTCATGCTCTCTTTTTGTGCTTCATGTCATGTTGATGTTTTTGGTTTGTGTTCATTATTGAATTTGATAGCCTATATTGTTGACACCAAATAGTCTATGCTTAGTCATATGTTCACTAATTACCTCTTCATCTACATATGATGATGGTGATTAAGTGGAGATTGAAATCAAAATTTTGATGGTGTATAGTTCTAATTAATAGTTCATAGGCCATGCTTAAAGTATATTCCAATTTGAACTTCTTCATTTTTCATTAGAACTAAATTCACAAATGAAAAAAAAGAGATACTTGATTTCATAACTTATTGAACGACATGATCTAGAAAGTGGATTTATTCCTAAGTTGTCATTTATCTCATAACTTTTATCAATTTTAGTTTGCTAGTTTAGTTGTAGTTGTAGTTAAAACTTCACTCAAATTTCGTTTAATTTGATTGAATATAATTTAAATTATTTCTTTCCTCATGGATCAACTCGTATTCGCTAACGTACTACAAATGACACCATGCGCTTGCAGTTTATTATACTTCACGAAGGTTTTCTAATTCATAGAATATTTGTCGTCGAACAAGTTTTTGGTGTCGTTGCCTGGGAAAGTTAATTGATTTTAATTTTATTCTTCTGATTAATTTTGTTGTTCTTCTTAAAAAGAAAAAAAAGTGTTTGTTTTATTTATTTTCCTTCTATTTTCTTGTATATATAGAGAAAAATTCTTGTTTAATTGATTTGGTATTATTGATTGATACCATAAACTCAAGGACAAGTGAAAAAAAATCTTTCCTTTTGTTTTCAAATTCCTTCCCGTTTTCAATACAATTTCTTTTCCTTTCATTCATTTATTTCTTTCCAATCTTCTACAAATTTCTTTCCTTTTCACAATTCTTATAAAAAAAAAGTTCTTAACAAATTTTCTTGTCCTTGCTCTATATTTCTTCTACATTTATCTCCAACGACCTCCAAATTTATTGCTTGCCTTTTTTTCTTTTCAAATCTCTTTCCAATTTCTCAAATTTCTTCTTTTACTATAAAAAAACAAATAAAAATTCTGGCCAAATTTTGTGCAATTTCTTTTCCCTTTTTCCCATCTATTTCTTTCTCTTCTTCGTACAAATTCTATCTTTTTTTTTACAATAAAAAAACAATCCTTTTTTTTTTACTTCCTTTTTCTCTTCCCTGCCTTGAAGATTTCTACTCCAATCATCGACTACCAACCATGCAGAAATCAAACCAGAACTTCAAACCCATTCCCCTTTCAAAACAATCACTTACTTCATCATCAACAGAACCAACCTTCATGTACATACCTCCCTCTCTCTTGAACCATATCACAACAAAGCCTCCAACAAACCACATCATTTTCACAATCTTTCTTCTGCCAACATTCAAACAACATCTTCCTACACCATTATCCTCTCAAGCATCATCAACCCCACTGCAAACTACCCTTCCTCACGCAATACCTGTTCAACCTCACGCACAAAATTCAACACCGATCTACAGATCATCGCTGCCACATACCAAATATCATACACCCTTCACACCGCAACCAATCTGATCCACAAAACCAACCCCCTCCTTTCAAGCATACCGCCTTCAGCGTTCATCCTTCCCTCATCACGCTCCACAAAAAAAATCTTTTTACAAACTTCACAACCCTCACGCAAACTGTCAAAATTCACAAAAACCTCCCTCGACTGTTCAATGCTCCTCGTCTGTTTCCTCAGTCCAAACACCACAAAGTCTCCCTACCGATTCACAGCCCCCACGAATCAAACAACCTTAACTACCGACCACCCTTTCAATCCCCAAATCAACCCATCATCTGGAAATTCGAAACCACCACCGGTAAATATTTCGACCAATTGTTTTATTTTGGATTTTGAGATGCAAATTTGATTTGGGAATTTTGCAAAATTTGTGCCTTTGCTTGCGTTATTAACTTGCGTGAGAAACAAAAAACCCTGAACGAATTAAAAAGGTGTGGAGTTGCGTTTGTTTCTAGAGAAATCATTTTGTTTGGGATTCCTTTGTGTTAGTGGGCCGGTTTTGTGGGCCATAGTAGTTTTCATGTTGATTAGGCTTTGTGTGTTCAGTTTTGATTTTTATTTTGTTTTTGGACTGTTGTATTTTAGTTTATCCTTCTAAAAACTTATTTTAGGCTAATCACTTTTTTTTAATTTCCATTTATTTGTCTTTATTTTCCTTTTCCTTTTGTTCCTCTTTACATTTAAAAAAACACAAACACACAAAATTTTATTTTTCTTTGACTATTCATTTTGATTTCATTTTCTTTTTTTAGGTCGTGTTTTTCACTCATTTTGTTTTTACTTACATTCTTTTTCTAAAAAAAAAGAGACGAGGGTTCAAGAAATCTCAAAAGCAAATCAAAAGCTAAAGTGAAGGAACAAGCTCAAGCAAATTTTCGAATTCAATTGCATTAGAAGGACTGCCATACCCCACTATAAAATTTTCTAAACTCTACAGGGTGCTACAGTTGCCTTAAAAAAATATAGACATTGCTTGTAAAAAAATTCTACAGGTGTCCCAGCTCGCTTGTAAAAAATTTATTTCTACAATTTATTATTCTGTGACTATTCTGTGATTGATTATTTTGCCTATTGATGTGTGGTCGGAAATTTTAAAACGAATGTGCGATAAATTGAAATGTTTGTTTTGTAAAATAAATTATTTTTGAAATCAAATCAAGGATTCCCAAAGCTCATAGGACATTTTTTTTGTTAAATTTACAATTAGTATTGATACACTCTTAGGTGTCTAAGGAACGGTAGTGTCTAGATCTCAAACAGGTTCTTAAACCTTCAGTAGTGTTTCTACAGTGATTCATGGCACACTGATAACCCCTGCCGGACCTGGCCTAGACTTGTATTCATATAATTCGAAGTTGTTAATTTTAACATATTTTTTTAAGAGCTTCTTTAGAGCCAAAATTTTTACAACTGATTTTTCGAAGAAAAACTCTTTTCTTCTGGTACATGTGCGCTTGCCCCATATATAACCAAAATTGAAATTCTTTTCAAAATTTAAATGATTTTGGTTACTATTCAAATCAGAATGAATTTCAAGCTGAAAACATTCAAAATCACGACCAACCCTCAATTCTTGAAACAAGTATCGAATCATTACTTGAAATGAGCACACAACAAAATCAAAGAATTAATTAATGGTGTAATTCATACTTATGCAACAATTCAAGTCGAAGTTTTCAAAATAATCAAAATTTGAATTCACTTCCAAATTCAAATGATTTTGATTATAACCCTTGTCAATTCAATTTTGAACTCCAAAATGAATTTCAAATTCAAAATGGAAATGTGAACCACTTTACAAATGATTTTGGCAATTGGAATAATTCCAATGATGGTGCGATTAACGATTCTTGTTCTTAACAATTTCAATTTGAAACTTCTCAAGTTAATAATTATAAGTTTTATTTTGTTGAGAAAATGAACAAAATTTTTGATAATTTTATCTTATTTGGTATTTAAAACATACTTGAAACAACGTGACCAACAAAATCAAGTTTCAACATGTTGTGATTTGAACGATAATCCAACTTTGCCTACAATTGATGATTTTCAACTAACAATTTTTGAAATTGATGAAAATCTTAATGAAGTTGTTAAAATCTCTGTAATTGATTTAAATTCAAATGCTCTTGAAAACGAAGATGTCAATCTTCAATTTTAACTTCCTCTCCCATATTTTGAAAATTTTAAAAATTTAGCAACTTTAGATTGTCAACCTGGAAGAAATGATAAAGTTAGTAACGGCTGTTTATGTGAGGACGACTTTGATGAGCGAAAACTTCTTAAACAGATTGATGATGATGTTGTTGTGTCTGAAAATGAAAATGAAATATCTGAAAATTTTGAAATTCTTGAGGTTGAAAACAACAAATCTGTTGAATGTGATCATAAACACAATGATGATTTTTCTAAAACAGTTGAAATTCTTTGCGACTTGATCGTTTCAACTGAATCTCACCGTGACTTATTTTTCAATGATAAATTTTCTACAGTATATGAACTCTTTTTGGAATAACACGGTTTTTGAGAAAATGTAATTTTAAAATTTACTGAAAATTGATTTGTTTGGTTTTAACTTTAGGTTTACGAATGAACCTTTAGCCAACAAAGTTTCAAATATCAAGGTAAAACTGAACAATATTTCTAAAAACAAGTGTGGGATTGAGAATGATGCACACGTCTCTCAATTTATACATCATCTGAACAAATCAAACTTTGTTTTTGAAACTTTTACTGAACCCCGGCTCAATGACCTCTCTATAGTTGCTACAGAAACTCAATTCGATTTTAGGATCAATTATAAGCTCAAATTTTTAAAATTAGCAACTCGAACTTTTGAAAAAACAAAATTAGTTTTTCCAAATCTGAAACATAATATAAAATCTTTTATGATTTGGTTTTCTGTGCTTAGGCTATGTCTCATAATTTTACTGAAGCTGATCTATTGGTCCATTGTGGACCGGTTCATCTATTCGATGACTGCGTATTTTCTGCACGCATATCTTGTAAGCCGCGCTTACCCTCTCATTTTCTTTCTCTTTTACTAAGATATGTCTGATTATCGACTATGGGGACACAGTCACACTCAAGTGTGTGTGTGTGTGTGTGTGTGTGTGTGGAGGGGGGGGGGGGGGGGAGGGGTTCTCATTTTCAGTCTATTTTGCATAGTTTAAGTTTGTATTTTTCCCTTTTTTCTTAAAAGAAAAAAGAAAAAAAGAGTTTCGCATTTCTATCTACTTTAAAATAAGACATGATGGAGTTAGCATAATTTTGGTCGTTCGAGTAAAATGTTTGGAAATTTACTTCTCTTAGTGTATAACGAAAGGAAAGTTTGAGTTATGAGCAAATTTGGTGTAACTGGTATATAGGGAGATTTGTAGGTGATGAGTATGAAATGTTTTCTAAATTGTAATCTGATTAAATGAATGGCTGATTGAGATTACTTGCGATAACATTTTAGATCTTTTAAGTGAAGTTGTGCTAGGATATTCTCTCTTAACTCTCTCTCTCTTATAAAAAAATATAAAAAAAAGAAAAAGAAGAAGTGTACATATATATAATAATCCAAGCCAACATTGATAGTACATCTAGCGTTGGTGTGCAAACCCGCCAAGCTCTTTCCGACATCTTGTTGACAAAGTCAGCATCGATATACCTTGATCTAATTTTATGAGTTGGACGCCTAAGGATTACCGACCCTCACGTAAGTCGTAATGCAATGTAGAGGTGGTATACCTAGGTATTTGTAAATAATAATAATGTAAATATTTTGAAATAATGAGAGAGTAAGCACTTGAAGTCCAAGCACTATCTTCACTTATTCGACCTAACTTGTTAACCAAAAGGAAATTGAGATGCCATTTTTTAGGATTGCTGATATCGATTACATAATTCATTTCATATTTGCACTATGTTTCTGCCAAAATAACCGACAAGAAGGAGGAGTTTGTGACGATAACATGACTTTTGTTTGAAGTTTTGATTAGTAACGGACTCAAATTTCATAGTGACAACCCAAATTTGTGTTAACTCATTCGAGTCATATTTAAAAGTAAATTACCCATTTGTAAATATTTTTTTTTGAAAACTTGCATTCATCTTGTAATTATTTTCGAATCTTGCATTTTGTAAATATTCTTTTTGCATTTAATTTTGGATTTTTTGGGTAGTATCCGCTGAAAACCCTCATGAGACAACACTCGTCCTACTGGGGACGCCCAGAGGTTTAACGGCTTTTTGCATACGCTCAATGCAATCGTGCTCCCTACGAAAACAGACTTAGCTTAGTTTTTCAGTTTATTCGAGGATGAATAAAAAGATAAGTGTAGGGGTATTTAATGTGCACATAAAAATGCATATTTATATTCATATATTTATTCTTGTTTAGTGCAAATAAATGTCATATGTGGGTATTTTATCATGTTTAAACCATAATTCAATTGATTTCAAAACATCATGCATTCATCATCATATATGGGGAAAATGATCATTTTTGTGCTTATGTTATTTTGATAATTTTTTACTTGGACATTTTTCATATTTTTGTAGAAATTTGGTGCATGTAGATGAGGACTTCATAAAGATAAATATGCATACAAAGGAAAAAAAAGAGGAAATCAATGCCTTGCCAAAAAAGAGAGCAAATCAATGCATTGCCAAAAATAAAGGAAATCAATCAATGGAGAAGGAATCAATTCAAATATAAGATTAGTGGAGGACCCCACCTACTCTCCCTCCTTCTTTAGTGGAGACAAAAAAGGCTTCATGAATCATTATTGCTAAAGACAAAAGGAAGTTTAATGAAGGGGTATTTGTGGTAGTCCCCATGTAACGACCTGGATTTTCGAACAATTTGTTTTAAATATTTAATATGGTTTTTATATATTGAATAGATAATATAAATGAATTTTTATATTAAGTGTTGATTTAAAAATCGATTTCGATTTAATAGCGTATATATATTAAATTATCAAAATACGAAATCGACGAATAACGGAATTTGAAGTTAAAACTGAACTGAAAACAATTTAGATAATTTATAGGAATTCAATTTAAGTGGAATCGATAATAATAATTTATTATCGAAGAATTTATTTGTAATAACCCGGAAATGCGAGCCAGTTTAAAATTTTTATTTTGGCAATTTTAATGAATTTTGAACATTTAAAATAGATTATTTTAAATAATATCGACGAAAATTTATTTTGAATATATTTAGAACGTATATATTTATACGCGTCGTCGTTAGAATATAAATAATTATATATAATTATAAAAGGAATTGAAAATGGCGCGGTAGTTCGATAATTCGATTTCAAACTTCAATTTGATGTACCGGGTGCAAAATAAACCGGACTTTAGCGAAACCAAAAATAATAGAATCTAATTGAGAATATCTTTCCAACGAATCTGAAAAATCGAAATTTCATAGCGGGAATCAAAAGATATGTCCAGTTGAAAATTCTGAATAGTCGCTATGGAATTCAGGCCCTTAAAAACGAAAATTTTGCGAACGACCTCGGATTTCGACGAAACCACTTTTGTTGGATCCGTGATGTCAAATTATTGTTAGGTTTTAAATTTCATAATTTTTAGAATCAATATGTGAGCGTGGCAAAGGAAAACGTGTTTGACCAGTTTTAGTGGATTTTAATCGACTGGAAAATGGCCATTTTTCCAACGGTCTCAGAATTCGACGAAACTAGTTTTGTTAGGACCGTATCGTCAATACAAAGCTAGAAAATAATTTTCTGGAATTTTTCGAGTTAGTATGTGGCCCCGGTGAATTGAAATACGCGTTCAAATTCAATATATAGAGTTATATGTTGATTTTGACGAAAACTGATCGAAACGATCGAATCAGCCTACGATACATATCCCATTGTGTTCGGAATGGGGGTAATTAGCTATGGACGACAGGCGGTGGGCCTCGTTTAGAGGTCGAAATTAAAAGTACCTTTTTGGAATTAAATTAATTAAATAATAAAAAAAAACATCCCCTCCTTTTCTCCTTTATCTCCTCAGCCCCGCCCCCCCCCCCCCCCCCAAGATAAAATTCATTTCAAAAAAAAAAAAAGAGAAAAAGGGCAGAGCCTTGTCGATCCACGTCGCCGCCAAGCGGGGGCCGTCGCCGCCGCCATCTCCTACCAAGGCGACCCCCCATCTCTCGCACCCTCTCCTCTCTCCACTCCTCTCCTCTATGGTTCGACGCCCCTCCTAATACCCAAATCCGCATCCTCTTCCCCTGACCCATCGCGAGCACCTCCTCCACCACGGCCAACCGCCGCTGTAGACCCCTGCGCCGACGTGGGACCCCCCTCCTCCGATTCAAGCAAAGAAATCCCCACGCCCTTCTCACCTGAAAACCGACGAACTCCACAGCAAAAGCCCCCCTCTCCAATTCGATTTTCCACCTCCCTCTAAACGAAAAAAATCAGTAAGTTTCTTTATTTTAGTTACATTTATTTTCAGATTTTAATTAGGATTCACATTGGATTTAGATTCAAATTTTTAATGTATATAGCATTGCATTTTACTTTTAATTTTGAAATATATAAGGCATGGAAAAAAATAGGATTTTTTATATGTTATATTTATAAAAAATGATTTTTATTTGAAAGAAATGATTTTTATTTTAAAGAAATAATTGATTTTTACACAAAAGATAATATTTTTATTCGGTAAAAGATAAGATTTTTATTCGGTAAAAGATAAGATTTTTATTCGGTAAAAGATAAGATTTTTATTCGACAAAAGTTATGATTTTTAATGTGAAGGTAGCGATATAAAAATTCGATTTTTATATGAATGGATTAGAAACAAAATTCGATTTTTATATATTGAATAGCTAAATAAAAATGTGACTTTTATAGAGATGCAATAAAAATTCGATCTTTATATATAAAGTAGTAATATAATTTTTATATATTGAATAGTAAAGTAAAAATTCGATTTTTATATATTGAATAGCAAAGTAAAAATGCAATTTTTATGTAGAGAGTAGCAATGTAAAAATAGAATTTTTATCTATATAGTAACGATGTAAAAATAGAATTTTTATCTATATAGTAGCGATGTAAAAATAGAATTTTTATCTATATAGTAGCGATGTAAAAATAGAATTTTTATCTATATAGTAGCGATGTAAAAATAGAATTTTTATCTATATAGCAGCGATGTAAAAATAGAATTTTTATCTATATAGCAACGATGTAAAAATAGAATTTTTATCTATATAGCAACGATGTAAAAATAGAATTTTTATCTATATAGTAGCGATGTAAAAATAGAATTTTTATCTATATAGCAACGATGTAAAAATAGAATTTTTATCTATATAGCAACGATGTAAAAATAGAATTTTTATCTATATAGTAATGAGGAAAAAATAGATTTTTATCCATATGGAGTGATTATAAAAATATGATTTTTATATACATAGAAACAATATAAAAATGTGATTTTTATATATGTTGTGGCTACGGGCAACGAAAGTGACAAAAGACGAGAATGACGAAGACTTCTACATTTGAAGTGTCGTGGAGTTGGATAAGCTATCGGTGAGAACTTCTCACCTTTAATTTTATTTTTCTAGTTATAAATATATACTAGGATGCAGACGGTGTTTAGTAGCACCCGACACCCGTCATCCACAGACCATGGATGGCTTGTATGTTTGATTGTTTGTTGTGATGAAAATTGATTGTGTGATGTGGAATAAAATAAAATATTTATATAGTTAAAAATATTTAATCGTTAAAAATATAATTTTTAACATAAATATAAATCAATAAATATTCATTTACAAACCGGACGGTTTGTTTATGTACACCTATTTGAAGGACATTGATTGGGACGATAAATTTTACACATCGCCCAACTGCACAAATAAAATCTGTGTTTGATTGTTTGAAACCCTACACGGGTATTGGGATAAAATACGGCATACACTAATACCAGTAATTAGTTATATGTCGATCGATTGAGTGACAGGCTGTTGTAAGCGTTAGATATCTATATTTGATGCTTATACAGTGTGGTGCACTTTGGATGATGGTTGATTATTTATCGTTGCTATTATATACATGTGTTGTATGGAATCCATATAATTAACTTTATATGGTAATTGATTGGGCCACATTCCAATTTAGGAAATAAAGAATATTATAAAATAAAGGTTCATGTGTTGACCGTACTGATCCGTTGAGATTAGTCATGTGTTGAACGAAATATTTTAATAATAAAATTTACATCTTTATCATTATAAAATAAAGGTTCATGTGTTGACCGTACTCATCCGTTGAGATTAGTCATGTGTTGAACGAAATATTTTAACAATAAAATTTACATCTTTATCATATAGAAAATTAGAAACTAACTGGAAAATAGATAAGATGAGTGGTCTCCTGGATGTTGATCTGATGTTGGTTTCGGCCTTCGGGGTTAATATTTAGGGAATCGTTCTCTTACTACTTTACGGTTGGAGTCTGATTTGAAATCAAACGATAGATACCATAATTTTTATATAAAAAAATATATTGAATAAAAAAACAGTCACACGTGGACAATACTCATCCGTTGAGATTAGTCATGTGTTGACAAAAATATAGGTTCACATATTGAATAGAATAAATATTCATTTGTTGAATAGAATAACGGAATTATTGAAATATATAAAGCCGTGTGGATTAAAGATGCGCTATTTTGACGCGAACAATATTTATATCAATTATATTCGAATTTGAATTGAATAGAAAATGAATTCGAATTGAATTGAATAGAAAACGAATTCGAATTGAATTGAATAGAAAACGAATTCGAATTGAATTGAATAGAAAACGAATTCGAATTGAATTGAATAGAAAACGAATTCGAACTGAATTGAACAGAAAACGAATTTGGATTGAATTGAATAGAAAACGAATTCGAACTGAATTGAATAGAAAACGAATTTGATTTGAATTGAATTGAATATAGACCAATTTCGAATTGAATTGAATATAAACCAATTTCGAATTGAATTGAATATAAACCAAATTCGAATTGAAATGAATATAGAATGAATCGAGATTTGAATTGAATTGGAAATGGAAGTTGAAATGTTTTTGAAGCGAATTTAAAACTTTTCATTAAATTCTTTTTAAATAGAAATCGACGAAATATATATTATATATATATATTATATATATAATATAATGGCCTGAATAGAATGCGCCGCGCCGCGGCAGTTCATAAATTTCGACCATTAACTTCGAACGGGCATTACGGGAGATCCGACCGTCGAATTCTCCTAAAACCGGAACCGTTGGGTTCGTATCGAAAAGTGCTTTCTAACGAATATTAGAAATTTGAAATCTAACAATTGGATTTGGAGATATGTCCAAATCAAATTTGGAAAAGGTCGCTGTAAGTGCAGTTCGATGGCCGTTGATGGAAATCGACTGTACGGGCCTTGATAAAATTATTAAAAATAGTAATAATTTGTGTAAAATCATAAGAAATGATTTGGAAAAAATTGGGATGAAAACTCCATATTTGAAAAGATAGAAATAGATTTTTATCGAAATGAACTAGTTTTGAACTGAAATTAAAACCCATTTATTTTTAAATAAATAAATTGGATTTGAAATGGGTTTTAAATAGAATTGATCTGTGGGTTTATCGTGAACAGTGTTTTAAATAACCCTTGTTCTTTTACCCGATAATAAATAGAATGTGATTTGGGTTTATCGTGAACTGTGTTTTAAATGACATTAGTTCTTTAACCCAGTGAAAGGAGTTTTTATGAATCTGCAATCAGATTTAAATGTGAATTGATAATTTAAATTATCAAATTTGGCAAATGAGCGAGAATGGAGTATTACCAGTTTTGCTCCAAAGCGATAGTTAAATCTTTAATTAGATTTGAACGTGAAATGGTAATTAATTTTACCGATAACACCGTGGTGTTAGATATGGAGTATTACCAGTTTTCTTCATGGGATGAACAGGTTGGGATTGGGGAATAAAATAAATAATTACTTCGGAGTGGTTTGCTAATCTCGACTAGTTTGGAAAACCATAATCTGGTTTGAAATGACATCCAAAGGAAGATTAAAGAATAAATTCAAAGAATTTATCTTGGATAAAATTAATGGGAACCTTTCCCTAAGAATATGAAATTTAGAAACTAGCTGTAGGTTAGCTAAGAAGAATGGTTTCCTGGTATTGATCTGATGTTGGTTTCGGCCTTCGGGGTTAATATTTGGGAAATTGTTCTCTTGTTGATTTACGGTTGGTAGCTACTGAATTGGAATGAGGCGTATGTTGTGTTTGTGTAACATTTGTTTTAATATACGCGGGTTGTTCGAAAAGGCCGGGTTCATACCCATTCTGAATAACCGATTCGACAATAAGTCGAAGATGATGACGGTGGTCGAAGACTGGAAGTCTTCACATCGTTTGGATAATTACTGATGATCCTGATTGGGCTGTACACCCAAGAGGATGGAAATACTTGGTGATCGTCCAGACGTACTTGGAGATCGATGGATATGCGAGGAAAGTGCCTCCGGTTTCGTTTAGACCCAGAACGAACTTGTAAATTGATTGTGTGTTTGACATTGGATTTTATTCTGTGTTGATTGATTTTTGTTAAATATATATCTGTTTGGCGGCGGAGAATTTATTCTCTTGCTTAACGCCCTTCTCTGAGATGTACGAGCTTAGAGGTTATATATCGATAGATATCAATCGCATGGCATGAATTGCCTATGTGGCACGCTGAGTTGCATGGATCAAGGCTTCTGTTGAAAAGCAAAGTCTTGTGGTTGATGATCAAAGCACGACCTTTGTGGTGTAGCTTTGTGTACAACGTGAATTCGCGAACCTCGCACCTCGGTATGAGTTAAAAACGGGATAAGGACTGCAGGGAGAGCACGACGTTTCTTTCTAGCTTTGGTGGTGTCAATGACTTACCAGCCCTGACATTTATATACTTTTCACCTATGTGGTTATTGGATGAGGCGCCTCGATTTTAGGTCTGTAAGGACCGGGAAACGTGTGTTCAGGAATTGCCAATCCTCAAACGTAAGAGAGGACCGGCCCTGAAGATCCAAGGGTTGCCCAGAGTGCGTAGCCCTGAGACATTTGCTAGAGTGTCTCGAAAGCGGAGAGGAGGTTGCCCCTTGCCTCGACTCATGACGAAAATCCAATTTACAATACGTGCATTTCTATTTTATTTGTAGAGCCTAGTATGGCGACATAGTGGTATGGGGCACTTATGCCGTCTATGATTTATATTTATGATTGAAATTGTTTTGACACTATACACTTATTATAGTATCAAATTATTTGTTTTAAACGTACCAAGCATGTTTGACTGTTATAAGGTAAAACCCTATCCTCCGGCTTGCGTTGCATTGTGTGATGGGACCTGGGTCTTATAATAACTTCATTTTTCGAAAAAGCATTGCGCTGTTTATTCTATGCACTGATATTCTTGGGAGGAAACCCGTTCCGTGTTATACGGCGTGGTCCCTTGAATTACTCTCTTTTAAAGTAAAGCTTTAAATAACTGTTTTAGTTCTCACACCAGTCACATGACTGACCTGGAGTTTATTGTTTTAACCTAAACTCTGGGTGCCCTTATTTCGACACGGGCAGCTAGTAGTTTTGGTTTTGCAGATTTATATTCACAGGATCCTGGTTTACAGCTGGAACGATATCCGGAAAGCTCTGTATCTGTATATCACCTTCAGTTGTGCTTTGTATTATTTTCAGCTGCTATGTAATTTATTGTAATCTCTGATATTTATCGAATGTATATTTATTCATACTCTGTATATTCTTGTATCTGATGGAATTGTTGTAATTAACAATGAAATGTTCTTCCGTCTGCGTTCTGTTGCGTGTTGTTCTCAAAGTATCCGCTCTTTCCTTACCGGGGAAGTAACGGGTCCTCACATTTGGTATCAGAGCTTTGGTTTACGGAGCTCGAGAACAAGACACATTAGAACCATACGAAAGAATTCATCAGATATTGGATTAGTAATATCCAATAAGAATGACTCGTTAGAGATAGGATCAGTAGTATCCTAGAACGGGTGTGAAGAGTATATTTTTCAAATGGAAACAATTTTGTTTCGAAAATTTAAATCGCTTTATACGTATTTGAAAATTTTATTTATATTAATTTGGACAATCTAGTATATAAAGGTTTTGCATATACGCGTCATGAACGTATATTCGAAGTTTTAATATATTAGATAGATATAGAATCACACTCTAGTCGCACGGACCTGATTCTGATGATTGACGCGTCATCATTAGTAATTATTTTCGTGTTTCGAAGGTGTGCTTTCTATATGTTTCCATCGACTGGTGTGAGAACCAAAACTTATATAGATAGATTTATTTGTTGTGATTTGGCATCAAAAACATGAGTTTTGTATATATATCAAAATTATGAATTTGGAACGTTAATCCACTAATTGATTGATGTTTGAGTTGTTTGTTTATTTGTTTGATAATTTTGAACCATTTAGCCTAATTGAACCGAATATTGAATTGTATTGAAAATTGATCGCATTTGCTTGCATATACATGTACTTACATTGAACAGGTCATAGCAAGGAGGCTAGAGCAAAGAATAAAATTTGTTTGCCCGACAAATAGGTACTTGTTTACCATAATTTACTGTTTTGTTTGGGTGATGATGATTTTATGAGCCGATTGGCTAGCCGCTTGGCTTTTTCTTTTTCTTTTTGAGATCAGAAGGCCTATATGGCAATTTCGGGATTTTCCCGTAGCTCCCGGTGCAGGGGAGGTTATGGCGAAATTTTTCGAAAATTTAGGGTGTTAGCCAAATTTTTGAAAAATTTGAAAAGTTCTTAGAAACTGAAAAGTTGAAGAACTTAAGCCGTAATCAAAATACTGGAAGTTGAGTTGAATAGTTAATCAACTTTCGACTTAGTTCCTTTTCGGGGACGAAAAGTTTTAAGTGGGGGAGATTGTAATCACCCAGAAATGCGAGTCAGTTTAAAAATTTTATTTTGGCAATTTTAATGAATTTTGAACATTTAAAATAGATTATTTTAAATAATATCGACGAAAATTTATTTTGAATATATTTAGAATGTATATATTTATACGCGTCGTCGTTAGAATATAAATAATTATATATAATTATAAAAGGAATTGAAAATGGCGCGGTAGTTCGATAATTCGATTTCAAACTTCAATTTGATGTACCGGGTGCAAAATAAACCGGATTTTAGCAAAACCAAAAATAATAGAATCTAATTGAGAATATATTTCCAACGAATCCAAAAAATCAAAATTTCATAGCGGGAATCAAAAGATATGTCCAGTTGAAAATTCTGAATAGTCGCTATGGAATTCAGGCCCTTAAAAATGGAAATTTTGCAAACGACCTCGGATTTCGACGAAACCACTTTTGTTGGATCCGTGATGTCAAATTATTGTTAGGTTTTAAATTTCATAATTTTTAGAATCAATATGTGAGCGTGGCAAAGGAAAAAGTGTTTGACCAGTTTCAGTTGATTTTAATCGACTGGAAAATGGCTATTTTTCCAACGGTCTCAGAATTCAACAAAACTAGTTTTGTTAGGACCGTATCGTCAATACAAAGCTAGAAAATATTTTTCTGGAATTTTTCGAGTTAGTATGTGGCCCCGGTAAATTGAAATACGCGTTCAAATTCAATATATAGAGTTATATGTTGATTTTGACGAAAACTGATCGAAACGATCGAATCAGCCTACGATACATATCACATTGTGTTCGGAATGGGGGTAATTGGCTATGGACGACAGGCGGTGGGCCTCGTTTAGAGGTCGAAATTAAAAGTACCTTTTTGGAATTAAATTAATTAAATAATAAAAAAACATCCCCCTCCTTTTCTCCTTTATCTCCTCAGCCCCCCCCGATAAAATTCATTTCAAAAAGAAAAAAGAAAAAAAGGGCAGAGCCCTGTCGATCCACGTCGCTGCCAGGCGGGGGTCGTCGCCGCCGCCATCTCCTACCAAGGCGACCCCCCCACCTCTCGCACCCTCTCCTCTCTCCACTCCTCTCCTCTGCGGTTCGACGCCCCCCCAATACCCAAATCCGCATCCTCCTCCCCTGACCCACCGCGAGCACCTCCTCCACCACGGCCAGCCGCCGCTGCAGACCCCTGCGCCGACGTGGGACCCCCCTCCTCCGATTCAAGCAAAGAAACCCCCCTCTCCAATTCGATTTTCCACCTCCCTCTAAACGAAAAAAATCAGTAAGTTTCTTTATTTTAGTTACATTTATTTTCAGATTTTAATTAGGATTCACATTGGATTTAGATTCAAATTTTTAATGTATATAGCATGGCATTTTATTTTCAGTTTTGAAATATATAAGGCATGGAAAAAAATAGGATTTTTTATATGTTATATTTATAAAAAATGATTTTTATTTGAAAGAAATGATTTTTATTTTAAAGAAATAATTGATTTTTACACAAAAGATAAGATTTTTATTCGGTAAAAGATAAGATTTTTATTCGGTAAAAGATAAGATTTTTATTCGACAAAAGTTATGATTTTTAATGTGAAGGTAGCAATATAAAAATTCGATTTTTATACGAATGGATTAGAAATAAAAATTTGATTTTTATATATTGAATAGCTAAATAAAAATGTGACTTTTATAGAGATGCAATAAAAATTCGATCATTATATATAAAGTAGTAATATAATTTTTATATATTGAAAAGTAAAGTAAAAATTCGATTTTTATATATTGAATAGCAAAGTAAAAATGCAATTTTTATGTAGAGAGTAGCAATGTAAAAATAGAATTTTTATCTATATAGCAACGATGTAAAAATAGAATTTTTTCTATATAGTAGCGATGTAAAAATAGAATTTTTATCTATATAGTAGCGATGTAAAAATAGAATTTTTATCTATATAGTAGCGATGTAAAAATAGAATTATGTAAAAATAGAATTTTTATCTATATAGCAACGATGTAAAAATAGAATTTTTATCTATATAGTAACGATGTAAAAATAGAATTTTTATCTATATAGTAGCGATGTAAAAATAGAATTTTATCTATATAGTAACGAGGTAAAAATAGATTTTTATCCATATGGAGTAATTATAAAAATATGATTTTTATATACATAGCAACAATATAAAAATGTGATTTTTATATATGTAGTGGCTACGGGCAACGAAAGTGACAAAAGGCGAGAATGACGAAGACTTCTACATTTGAAGTGTCGTGGAGTTGGATAAGCTATCGGTGAGAACTTCTCACCTTTAATTTTATTTTTCTAGTTATAAATATATACTAGGATGCAGACGGTGTTTAGTAGCACCCGACACCCGTCATCCACAGACCATGGATGGCTTGTATGTTTGATTGTTTGTTGTGATGAAAATTGATTGTGTGATGTGGAATAGAATAAAATATTTATATAGTTAAAAATATTTAATCGTTAAAAATATAATTTTTAACGTGAATATAAATCATTAAATATTCATTTACAAACCGGACGGTTTGTTTATGTACACCTATTTGAAGGACATTGATTGGGACGATAAATTTTACACATCGCCCAACTGCACAAATAAAATCTGTGTTTGATTGTTTGAAACCCTACACGGGTATTGGGATAAAATACGGCATACACTAATCCCAGTAATTAGTTATATGTCGATCGATTGATTGATAGGCTGTTGTAAGCGTTAGATATCTATATTTGATGCTTATACAGTGTGGTGCACTTTGGATGATGGTTGATTATTTATCGTTGCTATTATATACATGTGTTGTATGGAATCCATATAATTAACTTTATATGGTAATTGATTGGGCCTCATTCCAATTTAGGAAATAAAGAATATTATAAAGTAAAGGTTCATGTGTTGACCGTACTCATCCGTTGAGATTAGTCATGTGTTGAACGAAATATTTTAATAATAAAATTTACATCTTTATCATTATAAAATAAAGGTTCATGTGTTGACCGTACTCATCCGTTGAGATTAGTCATGTGTTGAACGAAATATTTTAACAATAAAATTTACATCTTTATCATATAGAAAATTAGAAACTAACTGGAAAATAGATAAGATGAGTGGTCTTCTGGATGTTGATCTGATGTTGGTTTCGGCCTTCGGGGTTAATATTTAGGGAATCGTTCTCTTACTACTTTACGGTTGGAGTCTGATTTGAAATCAAACGATAGATACCATAATTTTTATAAAAAAAATATATATTGAATAACAAAAATAGTCACACGTGGACAATACTCATCCGTTGAGATTCGTCATGTGTTGACAAAAATATAGGTTCACATATTGAATAGAATAAATATTCATTTGTTGAATAGAATAACGGAATTATTGAAATATATAAAGCCGTGTTGATTAAAGATGCACTATTTTGATGGGAACGATATTTATATCGATTATATTCGAATTCGAATTGAATAGAAAACGAATTCGAATTGAATTGAATAGAAAACGAATTCGAATTGAATTGAATAGAAAACGAATTCGAATTGAATTGAATAGAAAACGAATTCGAATTGAATTGAATAGAAAACGAATTCGAATTGAATAGAAAACGAATTCGAATTAAATTGAATAGTAAACGAATTCGAATTGAATTGAATAGAAAACGAATTCGAATTGAATTTAATAGAAAACGAATTCGAATTGAATTGAATAGAAAACGAATTCGAATTGAATTGAATAGAAAACGAATTCGAATTGAATTAAATAGAAAACGAATTCGAACTGAATTGAATAGAAAACGAATTTGAATTGAATTGAATAGAAAACGAATTCGAACTGAATTGAATAGGAAACGAATTTGAATTGAATTGAATTGAATATAGACCAATTTCGAATTGAATTGAATATAAACCAATTTCGAATTAAATTGAATATAAACCAAATTAGAATTGAATTGAATATAGAATGAATCGAGATTTGAATTGAATTGGAAATGGAAGTTGAAATGTTTTTGAAACGAATTTAAAACTATTCATAAAATTCGTTTTAAATAGAAATCGACGAAATATATATTATATATATAATATAATGGCCTGAATAGAACGCATCGCGCCGCGGCAGTTCGTAAATTTCGACCATTAACTTCGAACGGACATTACGGGAGATCCGACCGTTGGATTCTCCTAAAACCGGAACCGTTGGGTTCGTATTGAAAAGAGATTTCTAACGAATATTAGAAATTTGAAATCTAACGGTTGGATTTGGAGATACGTCCAAATCAAATTTGGAAAAGGTCGCTGTAAGTGCAGTTCGATGGCCGTTGATGGAAATCGACTGTACGGGCCTTGATAAAATTATTAAAAATAGTAACAATTTGTGTAAAATCATAAGAAATGATTTGGGAAAAATTGGGATGAAAAACTCCATATTTGAAAAGATAAAAATAGATTTTTATCGAAATGAACTAGTTTTGAACTGAAATTAAAACCCATTTATTTTTAAATAAATAAATTGGATTTGAAATGGGTTTTAAATAGAATTGATCTGTGGGTTTATCATGAACAGTGTTTTAAATAACCCTTGTTCTTTAACCCGATAATAAATAGAATGTGATTTGGGTTTATCGTGAACTGTGTTTTAAATGACATTAGTTCTTTAACCCAGAGAAAGGAGTTTTTATGAATCTGCAATCAGATTGAAATGTGAATTGATAATTTAAATTATCAAATTTGGCAAATGAGCGAGAATGGAGTATTACCAGTTTTGCTCCAAAGCGATAGTTAAATATTTAATTAGATTTGAACGTGAAATGGTAATTAATTTTACCGATAACACCGTGGTGTTAGATATGGAGTATTACCAGTTTTCTTCATGGGATGAACAGGTTGGGATTGGGGAATAAAATAAATAATTACTTCGGAGTGGTTCGCTAATCTCGACTAGTTTGGAAGACCATAATCTGGTTTGAAATGACATTCAAAGGAAGATTAAAGAATAAATTCAAAGAATTTATCTTGGATAAAATTAATGGGAACCTTTCCCTAAGAATATGAAATTTAGAAACTAGCTGTAGGTTAACTAAGAAGAATGGTTTCCTGGTATTGATCTGATGTTGGTTTCGGCCTTCGGGGTTAATATTTAGGAAATTGTTCTCTTGTTGATTTACGGTTGGTAGCTACTGAATTGGAATGAGGCGTATGTTGTGTTTGTGTAACATTTGTTTTAATATACGCGGGTTGTTTGAAAAGGCCGGGTTTTACCCATTCTGAATAACCGATTCGACGATAAGTCGAAGATGATGACGGTGGTCGAAGACCGGAAGTCTTCACATCGTTTGGATAATTACTGATGATCCTGATTGGGCTGTACACCCAAGAGGATGGAAATAGTTGGTGATCGTCCAGACGTACTTGGAGATCGATGGATATGCGAGGAAAGTGCCTCCGGTTTCGTTCAGACCCAGAACGAACTTGTAAATGGATTGTGTGTCTGACATTGGATTTTATTCTGTGTTGATTGATTTCTGTTAAATATATATCTGTTTGGCGGCGGAGAATTTATTCTCTTGCTTAATGCCCTTCTCTGAGATGTACGAGCTTAGAGGTTATATATCGATAGATATCAATCGCATGGCATGAATTGCCTGTGTGGCACGTTGAGTTGCATGGATCAAGGCTTCTGTTGAAAAGCAAAGTCTTGTGGTTGATGATCAAAGCACGGCCTTTGTGGCGTAGCTTTGTGTATAACGTGAATTCGCGAGCCTCACACCTCGGTATGAGTTAAAAACGGGATAAGGACTACAGGGAGAGCACGACGTTTCTTTCTAGCTTTGGTGGTGTCAGTGACTTACCAGCCTTGACATTTATATACTTTTCACCTATGTGGTTGTTGGATGAGGCGCCTCGATTTTAGGTCTGTAAGGACCGGGAAACGTGTGTTCAGGAATTGCCAATCCTCAAACGTAAGAGAGAACCGACCATGAAGATCCAAGGGTTGCCCAGAGTGCGTAGCCCTGAGACATTTGCTAGAGTGTCTCGAAAGCGGAGAGGATCTTGCCCCTTGCCTCGACTCATGACAGAAATTCAATTTCCAATACGTGCATTTCGGTTTTATTTGTAGAGCCTAGTATGGCGACATAGTGGTATGGGGCACTTATGCCGTCTATGATTTATATTTATGATTGAAATTGTTTTGACACTATACACTTATTATAGTATCAAATGATTTGTTTTAAACGTAACAAGCATGTTTGGCTGTTATAAGGTAAAACCTCATCCTCCGGCTTGCGTTGCATTGTGTGATGGGACCTGGGTCTTATAATAGCTTCATTTTTCGAAAAAGCATTGCGTTGTTTATTCTATGCACTGATATCCTTGGGAGGAAACCCGTTCCGTGTTATACGGCGTGGTCCCTTGAATTACTCTCTTTTAAAGTAAAGCTTTAAATAACTGTTTTACTTCTCACACCAGTCACATGACTGACCTGGAGTTTATTATTTTAACCTAAACTCTGGGTGCCCTTATTTTCGACACGGGCAGCTAGTAGATTTGGTTTTGCAGATTTATATTCACAGGATCCTGGTTTACAGCTGGAACGATATCCGGAAAGCTCTGTATCCGTATATCACCTTCAGTTGTGCTTTGTATTATTTTCCGCTGCTATGTAATTTATTGTAATCTCTGATATTTATCGAATGTATATTTATTCATACTCTGTATATTCTTGTATCTGATGGAATTGTTGTAATTAACAATGAAATGTTCTTCCGTTTGTGTTCTGTTGCGTGTTGTTCTCAAAGTATCCGCTCTTTCCTTATCGGGGAAGTAACGGGTTCTCACATTATTTGTTTTGTATTTAAATATTTTTGTATCAATTTATTATGGTTATTTTATATATACGTTCGAATAAATTTTTATATTATATTCTGTTGAGTCCAGAATAATGTAAATACGTTGAAATGGCGGTCGGTATGTTAAAATAGCGGTCAGTGATTTAAATTAATGGACCCTGAGATTTTTGATTGTGGATAGGCTCAAAATCAAATCAATATCCATCTAAAAAGAATAAAAACCCCTTTATGTCTAATCGTATTTAATACAAATCAATTCAAAATCAAATCAGAATCTGTTCAAAAAGAATAAAAGATCTCTTTATATCGATTCAAAATCAAATCAAATTAATTAGAAAATCTTTTTAAAATAAATACAAAGATTTGTTGTGTACGCTGGTCCCCTTTTTTCTAATGTATAAAATCGTGATAACCATCTGCAGTTTTCTCCCCTGAAAATTCCATTCTCCGAACAACAACAAAAAAACCCATAAGCTTCAAAACTAAAATCATTTCCTTAATCTCGAATTGCCAAAACTCAAATCGGCTTTCCACTTAAAACCTCCCGCCATTTAATTCAAAACTCTGTTCGAATCACTAAAGTAGACATTAAACTAGGCTCGCGATTGATTGTTTGGAGGGTTCGACGTGTTTCAAATTCAAGGCTAGGGTTCATCGGCAAGTTCGAGATGATGGGTTGTGTAACAACCCGGAAAATCCGAGCCAATTTAAAATTTTTATTTTGGCAATTTCAATGAATTTTGAATATTTAAAATGGATTATTTTAAATAATAGCGACGAGAAATTTATTTTGAACAGAATTAGAATGTATTATTTATTTGAATCGTCGTTAGAATATAAATATTTTATTTTAATTATAAAAGGAATTGAAAATGGCGCGGTAGTTCGAAAATTCGATTTCAAACTTCAAATGAATGTACAGGATTCAAAATAAACCGGATTTTAGCGAAACCAAAAATATTAGAATCTAATTGAGAATATCTTTTCAACGAATCCGAAAAATTGAAATTTCATAGCGGGGATAAAAAGTTATGCCCAGTTGAAATTTCAGAATAGTCGCTATGGAATTTTAGCCTTTAAAAATGGAAATTTTGCAAACGACCTTCGTTTTCGACGAAATCACTTTTGTTGGATCCGGGATGTCAAGTTATTGCTAGATTCCAAAATTCGTAATTTTCTGAATCAATATGTGAGCGTGGCAAAAGAAAACGTGTTTTGTCAGTTTTAGTCAAATTTAATCGACTGGAAAATGACCATTTTTCAAACGACCTTCAAATTTGACGAAATTAGTTCTGTTAGGACCGTATCGTCAATACAAAGCTAGAAATAATTTTTCTGTAATTTTTGGAGTCAGTATGTGGCCTCGGTAAATTAAAATGTACGTTAAAATGCAATATATTGATTTATATTTTAATTTAAAGAAAAACTGACCGAAACTGTCGAATTGGCTTACGGGGCATATCTCATTGTGTTCGGAATATGGGTAATTAGCTAGGGACGACAGTCGTTGAGTTCGATTTGGAGTTCGAATGAAAAACTAACTTTTTGGAAATAAAATAAATTAAATATATATATATTAGTATACTTGGTCAACCCTTCCTCTCTCTCTTCCTTCTCTTCCATCGTGATAAAATTAAAAAAAAAAGAGGAACGCACGGCCACCGCACTCCAGCCCCCCTTCGCTGCCACCACCGCTCCTTCCTCCTCCCCTCCTCCTCCTCTTCCTCCTCTCCTCCTCTTTCTCTCTTCCAATTTGCAAACCCTAAGCCCCAAATTGCAAACCACCACCACCGTGGGCCCCTCCAACGCCACCACCAGCACCCTTCCTCCGCCCAGTCAGGCCTGCGCCGCCGCTCCTCAGCCCTCAGCTCCGGCCATGGGCCCCACCACCTCAAAAATCACATTTTCCACAAAATCCCGTTTTTGCAAATAACACCCTGAGCTTACACAGCCCATAACTCCCAAACCGAGCGGTTCTGGCCAAAACTCTACAGTACCAAATTCAAAGAGCACGGTATCTGATAGTCCTGTTTTGGATTGCGGAGCTGTCGGGAAAACGCGTCCAAAGTTTGCTGTCCAAACACTGTCTAAATGATGTCTTTTCGCGATTTCCGGCGAAATGGCACATTTTCTAAAGGAAGACCATTAGGCGAAAGTTGTCCGGAATGACGCGTTTAAGCTAAAAAAAAAGATGGTGTGAAGATTGGAGCTCGTTTGCAAATTCTGGAACCAGAACAGCAAATCCGGGCGTTAGAAAAAAATGTGAGTTTTCTCCGCTTTAAAGCTTCTATGGTTTTTTGACGTATGAAGTTAATAAAAATATGATTTTTATATTATAGAAATAATAAAAATATGATTTTTATATCATAGGAATAATAAAAATATGATTTTTATATCATAGGAATAATAAAAATATGATTTTTATATCATACGAATAATAAGAATATAACTTTTATATCATAGGAATAATAAAAATATGATTTTTATAATATGAATAACGATATGAAAATATTACTTTTAGTTAGATAAAAATATAAATTTTATCGTGTGTATGTAATAATAAAAAAATTCAATTTATATATATATAGTGAGGTAAAAATATAATTTTTATTATATTACTAGCAAGATAAAAATATAATTTTTATCTTGGAAGTAGCAGTGTAAAAGAGCGATTTTTATATATGTAGTGGATACGGACGACGAAAGTGATAAAGGCCGAGCATGGCGAAGATTCCTACATATAAAGAGTCGCGGTGAATTGGTTTAGCTAGTCGGTGAGAACTCCTCACTTTTATTTTAATTTCTAGTTTAAAATATATAGTAGGATGCAGACGGTGCTTAGCAGGACCCGACACCCGTCGTCCACAGACCATGGATGACTTGTTTGTTTGATTGCTGTGTTGTAAAAGTTGATTGTGTGTTGTGGAATGGAATAAAATATTTTATAGTTAAAAATATATTTTTTAACGTGTATATAAAATAAATATTTATAAACTAATCGTATGGTTTGTTTATGTACACCCATTTGACTGATATTGATTGGGACGATAAATTTTACACATCGCCCAACTGCACAAATAAAAAAAAAATCTGTGTTTATTGATTTGAAACCCCACATGGGTGTTGGGATGATATTGACGTACACTAATCCCAATGGTTTAGTAGTATGTCTACCGATGGGTTGACAGACTGTGTAAGTGTTAATTATTTATATTTAATGCTTATACAGTTGTGTGGTGCACTCTGGATGGTGGTTGATTATTTATCGTTGCTATTATATACATGTGTTGTATGGAATCTATATAATTAACATTATATGGTAATTGATTGGGCCTCATTTCAATTTGGAAAATAAGAAAATTCATGTGTTGAATGGAATAGAAAATTCATGTGTTGAATAGAATAGAAAATTCATGTGTTGAATAGAATAAAAATTCATGTGTTGAATAGAATAAAAATTCATGTGTTGAATAGAATAAAAATTCATGTGTTGAATAAAATAAATACTCATGTGTTGAATAAAAATATAAATTCATGTGTTGAATAGAATATATATTCATGTGTTGAATAAAAATATATATTCATGTGTTGAAGAAAATATTCATTTGTTGAATAGAATAACGAAGTTATTGAAATATATAAAGCCATGTTGATTAGATATGCGCTATTTTGACGTGAACGATATTTATATCGATTTTATTCATTTTTATAATGAATATCGAATAGGAAGTGATTTCAAAATATAACGTTTTGAAAATATTATCATTTGTAGATTAATGGTATGGAATATTCAATTTTGATTAGAAATTGAATATGAAGTTGAAATCATTTTGGAAACGAATTTAAAACGATTTATAAAATACGTTTCGAAAGAAAATCGATGAAATATATATATATATATATATATATATATATATATATATATATATATAATGGCCTAAATAGAACGTGCCGCGCTGCGGCAGTTCGCGAATTTCGACCATTGACTTCGAATGGATATTACGGGAGATCCGACCGTCGGATTCTCCTAAAACCGGAACCGTTGGGTTCATATCGAAAAGAGCTTTCTAACGAATAAAAGAAATTAGAAATCTAAAGGTTGGATTTGTAATTATGTCCAAATCAAATTTGGAAAAGGTCGTTGTAAGTGCAGTTCGATGGCCGTTGATGGAAATCGACTGTACGGGCCTTGATAAAATTATTAAAAATAGTAATAATTTGTGTAAAATCCTAAGAAATGATTTGGGAAGAGCTGGGATGAAAAATTCCATATTTGAAAAGATAAAAATTGATTTTTATCGAAATGAACTAGTTTTGAACTAGAATTATAATCCATTTATTTTCGAAATAAATAAATAAATTGGATTTGAAAGGGGTTTTAAAAGTAACCAGAATTTCCAATAATTGAATTGGAATGGATTTGAATCGAAATTACCTTTGGAATATTTCGTTGTTGGATTTCGTGATTATACAGATATTGTTATGGAAATTTGAAAGATATATTTACATCGTTATTGCCAATACGATATTTGTTGGTCGTAGAGTTTGATATTGAATATAAGCCGATATATTTTCTATTGAGAGCCTTGTATTTAATATCAAATGGGATTTGGGTTAGTCGTGAATGGTGTCTTCATTAACACTATTCTTAAACCCAATTGAGAAAAAGATTAAATCTTTTTATTTAGATTTAATGAAGTATACCAATTAAATGGAATTTAATTGGAATTGAATTTGAATTGATTTTTGGGTTTATCATGAACGGTGTTTTAAATAACACTTATTCTTTAACCCGATAATTAATGGAATGTGATTTTGGGTTTATAGTGAACCGTGTTTTAAATGACATTGGTTCTTTAACCCGGTTAAAGACAGGATATGATTTCCCAAGTTAAATAATCATTGATAGTGATTTTTGGGAAGATTAAAACCAAGTGGAGTTTTAATGAATCTTTAATTAGATTGAAATGATCGAGAATGGAGTATCACCAGTTTTGCTCCAGGCGATAGTTAAATCTTTAATTAGATTTGAACGTGAAATGGTAATTGAATTTACCGATAACACCGTGCTGATAGATATGAAGTATGACCAGTTTTACTTCATGAGATGAATAGGTTGGGGTTGGAAAATTAAACAAATGATTACTTCAGTAAGTTTCGTTAATCCCGACTAGTTTGGATAAACCATAATTTGGTTTGAATTGATATTCAAAGGAAGATTAAAGAATAAATTGAAGGAATTTATCTTTGATAAAATTAATGGAACCTTTCCCAAAGTATAAGAATATTTGAATAAAAGAATATTCTGAATTGGAATGAGGCGTATGTTGTGTTTGTGTAACACTTGTTTATTATATACGCGAGTTATTCAGAAAGACCGGGTTTATCCCATTTTGAATAACTGATTCGACGATGTGTCGAGGATGAAGACGGTGGTCAAAGACCAGAGGTCTTCACATCGTTTGGGTGATTACTGGTGATCTTGATTGGGCTGTACACCCAAGAGGAGGGAATCGGTTGGTGATCGTCCAGACGTACTTGGAGATCGATGGATATGCGAGGTACAAGGTGCCTCCGGTTTCGTTCAAACCCAGAACGAAATTGTAAATGGACTGTGTGTCTAACATTGGATTTTATTATGTGTGATTGATCTGTATTAAATATATATCTGTTTGGCGGAGGAGAATTTATTCTCTTGCTTAACGCCCTTCTCTGAGACATACGAGCTTAGAGGTTGTATATTGATGGATATCAATCGCATGGAGTGAATTGCCTGTGTGGCATGCCTAAGTGGCAAATGATCAAGGCCTCTGTTGAAAAGAAAAATCTTGTGGTTGATGATCAAAGCACAACCTGTGTGGCACATCTTTGTGTAGCGTTAATTCGCGAGCCTTACACCCCGGTTGTGAACCAGAAACGGGAGAGGACCTCAGGGAGGGCATGCGTTTCTTTCTAGCTAGGGTGGTGTCAGTGACCTACCATCCCTGACATTTAGATTATTTTCACCTATGTGGTTGTTGGATTGCGAGGAGCCTCGGATATATCGGTGACTATGTGGAACCAGTGGAGTCATTTGGCTAATTTACGCCCCAAAGGGCGGGGAAACGCAGTGTTCAGGCATTTTAATCCACATCAGTGGATCGGCCCTGACGATCCAAGGTGCAGTTGCGGCTATTCTTGAGACATGGTAGGCTAGATTGTCTCGAAACGGTGAGGACGATCCCTGGCCTCGGTTCACAGTTGGAAATCCAACTTCCAATACGTGACTTTGCGGTTTTGATTGTAGAGCCTAGTATGGCGACATGATATATGGTACCCATGCTGTCTATGATTGATATTTATGATTGAAATTGTTTTGACACTATACACTTATAGTAATAATAAAACATGAAATTTAGCATATCAAGCATTCTTTGGCTATTATAAGGTAAAACCCTATCCTCCGGCTTGTGTTGCATTGTGTGATGGGACATGGGTCTTATAATAGCTTCATTGTTCTTTATTTAGCATTGCGCTGTAGTTTTAAGCACTTGTATTCTTGGGAGGAAACCCGTTCCGTGTTATACGGCGTGGTCCCTTGATTTACCTAACTTTAAAATAAAGATTAATAACTGTTTTAGTTCTCACACCAGTCACATGACTGACCTGGAGTTTATTGTTTTAACCTAAACTCTTGGTGCTCTTATTTTGACACGGGCAGCTAGTAGTTTTGGTTTTGCAGATTTATATTCACAGGATTCTGGTTTACAGCTGGAATGATATCTGGAAAGCTCTGTATCCGTATATCTCTTTCAGTTGTGTATTGTATTATTTTCCGTTGCATTGTAACTTGTAAATCTCTTATTTTTAGTAAATGTATATTATTTGTTAATACTCTGTATATTCTTGTATTCTGATGAAATTGTTGTAATAAACAATGAAATGTTCTACTGTTTGTGTTCTGATTCGCCGTGTTCACAAAGCAATCCGTGCTTTCCTTCACGGGGAAGTTCGGGTCGTTTCATTTGGTATCAGAGCTTTGGTTTACAGAGCTCGGAGAACAAGACATGTTAGAACCAAACGAAAGAATTCATCAGAGATTGGATTAGTAATATCCAATGAGAATGACTCGTTAGTGATGGGATCAGTAGTATCCTAGAACGAGTGTGAAGAGTATATTTATAAAATGAAAACAATTTTTGTTTTGAAATTTTAAATCAATTATTCATATTTGATTATTTATTTTATATTGAATTTGAACAATCCAGTATATAAAGTTTTTGCATATACGTATGATCCACGTGTATTCGAAGTTTTAATATACTGGATAGATAAAGAATCACACTCTAGTCGCTCGGACATGATTCTGATGATTGACGCGTCACAATCAGAATTTATTTTCGTGTTTCGAAAGTAGGATTTCTATATGATTCCAATTGACTGGTGTGAGAACCAAAACTAGATAGGGCTTATTGTTGTGAATTGGCATCAAAAATCTGATTTTTAGACTATGCATCAAAGTTATGAATTTGAAAAGCTAATCAACTAATTGATTGCTGGTTGTGTTGTTTGATTAATTAAATGTTGAACCTTTAGCCAAATTGTATCAAATAGTGAATTGTATTGAAAATTAGTCGCATTTGCATGCGTATACATGTACTTACATTGAACAGGTCATAGCAAGGAGGCTAGAGAAGAGGAATAAAATTGTTTGCCCGACTAATATGTAACGACCCGTATTCTACACATCATAGGATCGTAGAATATTTATTTCTTCTCCATGCGAAGTCGTATGGTCATGTAACTTTGGGAAACATCTATTAGAGTCATTTCCCATGCTTATGATTTTTGTCGATTTTTAAATGACCATTTTGCCCCTAGTTGGTACTGTTTTGGCCATAAATTTTGATTGGAAAGGAATTTTGACCTGAAACCACTTCCATTTGATTCGTTTGATGGTTTCTCTTTCCGTAGAGTGGTCACATTAGCCAAACGGACTTGCCGTTTGGGAGATATGGCTGAAACAAGGTTTGGAGGGTGAAAAACTGCTTAACCGGGCCAAATCGGGTGATTAGTAAGTAGGCCCATAACTCATTTCGGGATTAGGGTTATGGGAGGGCTGAAATGAGATGGAGAATCATTCCATTTCAGTTTTCTAGCCTCCACTTATCACCAAGGATCCCTAAAAATGGCCTCCAACCTCTAAATCACCTCCAAATCACCTTTAGGTTAAGGATTTGGCTTAGCAACCCCTAATCAAGAAGGATCTTCACCAAATCAACAAAGGAGCTGCTGTTTGGTATTGAAATTCGCATCAAATCAGAGAATCATTTCAGATCTTAGTTTATTTTGTGGCTAAGGTGAGTGATTTGCTTAGTTTTGCACTAATTATGGCTAATTAGGAGTGATTAGTGTTAATTAGCGAATTTAAAACATGATAAAATTCTGGAAAAATATTTATAAAATTCGGAATGATGTTTTAGATCTCTGATATGAATTTGGGTTAATTTGGTTAAGATTTGCTAATCCTATCATCAGTTTCACCTAAATATGCTTAAGGGAAAATATGGGATTTAGGATATGTTTGATCCATTTTTACCTATCATATTGATGTTTTGATGTTTGTGGTTGATTATGTGTGTTGCTACGACTGTATGAAATGCTTTGTGATTGTTTAGAATAGTTAGAATGGTCGAAAACGCCGTCGAGGGGCGTAAACAGCTCGTTGGACCAGGTGCAGGGGTTCGGATCGCATAGGGGGTTGAGGGACGATCGGATCGCCCTATGGGATCGTGGAACATCACCACGAGTCGAGTCACCTCCTCCGAACCGAACCGTCTGTGCAAGGCCCACGAAGCGAATCGATGCAGCGTCGTGCCAAACTGAAGTACTCCGATCCGGATCGCGAATAAGCACTACGACCCGATCCGTCCATAAAGGGTGAGCACGATCCGTCGACCTGGAGAAGGGCGTCCGATCCGAACCGCTTGAAGAACCACGATCCGATCCGTATGGGGTGTCCCGATCCGAATCGAGAAGGGGAGCACGATCCGAAGCAAAGGAAGGGAGGACCACGACCCGATCCGACGTAGGAGGCGCGACCCGATCCGCTGAAGAATGTGAAGGCTGATCCGATCCGATTCGATTGTGATGACCAATAACCCGAGATGCAAAGGTAGTCCAAATGGAAGCCAGAGCTCAGGATCCCGGAACCAGTTGGGAACCAATGAGTTCACTTCATTATTGGACTTTGCTGCGGGACGCGTGCTAAGAAGTTGTCGACGTTCATAACTTCGATTCACCACTAAGAATGATGGGCTACTTATCAGTGCAGTAGGGTCATTATGACCTGAGGGGCGAAGTGATGGTAGCAAGACTACGTTATCAGTGCAGTAGGGTCATTGTGACCTGAGGGGCAAGGTGATGCGTAGTAAGACTATGAGCCAGCGCAGATGGGGTGAATAACTCCATGGGGCAAGTGGACATAGTAAGGATTAGTAAGGCTATGAGCCAGTGCAGTGGGGTTCTTGAGACTCCATGGGGCAAAGTGGACATAGCGAAGGATTTGTGGCTATGTTATAAGTGCAATGAAGTCATTTATGACTTCATGGGGCAAAGTGATCATAGCAAGGAATGTTGGGTGATCGAAGTGGTGAATATCGTATGCTTTACGCACTGAGTGAGAGATGTGAGTGATCATAGCAAGGAATGTTTGATTGTTTGCCATCCCTATGACATGCACACCTCCCCCACCTCCGTATCTTTATGTTGTTTGATATGATACCTTGGAGTGTTGTACAGTATGTAGTGCTAACTCTTTGGTTGCAGGTCCAGGTTCAGGTATGTTTTAGTCTACCTGTTATTGTTCACTTAGATACTTATCGCTCATACCAGGCTTTATGTCTGACCCAGAGTTTTATGTCTCCTCTTATTACTCTGGGTGCTCACACGAGCAGACTAGAGACAGGTTAGCTGGTGATGTGCGAGTAGCTGATTCGGAGGCGGGCAGGAGGCTTCCACGTATGATATATATATGCACATTCTCCCTGTGTCGTTGGTGGTCGCTACTTGGGCATTAGTAGTGTACCTCATTTATCTTGCTTTTACTTTGAGACAGTTTGAAGTTGTAATAAGCTGTATTTTTGGATTTCCGCTGCTATGATGTTCAGTTCTGATTTTCAGCTTACGCACTGTCTCTCCTGTTTTATGTCAAGTATGTTATTATTATATTTTGTTCTATGCGCTGTGAGACATTCTACAGGTTTTTTTGTGTGTTCATTCCCTTCTTCCTTTTTCCTTCTGGCGACCCGTTCCGTGCTAACTGGACATGTGTACAGCGCACATTTGGAGTAAATGTCGGTTGGTGCGGGGCGGGCGTCACACTTGGTATCAGAGCTCTAGGTTGCGTAGTTAACCTAGGGAAAGACACTAGGGAGAGTTAGTACGTATATGAGAGCGCGTATTTGTGATTACTTTGGTTTTTAAAAGCTATGTATGTATATACTATTAGTAGTATGAAGATGAAGTCGCACTGCACTAGCACCACTATGGGGTCGTTAATCGTTTCCCTTTTTACAGATTAACGATGAGCCGAGAGACGAGAGGTGCTGGTAGAGGGACCAACCAAGGGAATGCCGCTGACATGAGGGCTATGTTTACTAACCTCATGAGAGACATGCTTAGAGATGTGCAAGGGGCAATTCCCAATCCCGGAGTTGGTGTTGGCCCAGTAGTGCAGGCGCCTAGGGTCGATTTCGCCAAGTTGTGCAAAGATTACACTAATCTTGGTGGGAAGCCGTTCCACGGAACGGAGTCGGCCACGGATGTTCAAGACTGGATGGAAAGCTATGACCGTATCTTTGATGACTTGGGTCTCGAGGATGCGATGAAGAGAAGGCTAGCGTCTCGTCAGCTGCAAGGGCGAGCGATGAATTGGTGGAATGCTATCAGAACAGCTATTCCAGAGGATCAAGTTACTTGGGATCGGTTCAAGGCTCGCTTTAGCGAGAAGTTTATTCCAGCTGCCCAGAAGTCAGTGTTGTTTAAGAGGTTCTTGGAACTCAAGCAGAACGGAAGGGCAGTTTCTGATTATATTGCTGAGTTCGACACTTTGTCGAAGTATGGACTGTCTCTTATTGATACTCCTGAAAAGAAGAATGAGAAGTTCATTACTAGTCTGGATGGGTACTTGGGGGAGAGGCTCATTAACCACATCGATGAGACTTTTGAATCGATTGTGGGGAAAGCTTTGAGGTCAGAGAGTCTTTACCCTAAGTCAAAGACTGAGGCTGCATCTGCGGAAGGGCCAAAGCCGCAAGCAGGCGGTGGAGGCAAGAATAATTCTCAGAATAAGAGGAAGCAGGACCAATCTAAAAGTGGCCAGAAAAAGAGCAAGAAGGATGTTGAGTGCTTCAGCTGTGGAAAGAAGGGCCATTATGCTAAAGAATGTCGGGCCAAGCCAGCGGAAAGGAAGTGCTACAACTGTGGCCAAGTGGGACATCAGAAAGATAAGTGTCTGCAACCTCTTAAGGAGAAGCAGATTGTGAAAGCATATGCTATTGATGCTGTTCCTTCTTCGTCGAATGCCCCAACTGCGGCGGAGAAAGGAAAGAATGTTATTATTCAAGGTATGCTTTCTATTTATGATATACCAGTTCGAGTTTTGTTTGATACTGGGGCTTCCCGTTCCTTCATATCTAGTGACCTGGTAGATAGGTTGGGACTGGAACCCGAGATAGTCGATAGACCATTGATTGTGACGAACCCGATTGGTGGTTCGACTAGCCTTAGTATGATTTGCAGGAATTTGGTCTTATCGAGTCATGGATGTATGTTTGAATGTGATTGCTTTGTTTTGGGCTTTACTGGGTATGGCATTATATTGGGAGTCGATTGGCTCCAAAGATACGGGGTGGTGGTAGACTGTGAGGGCTTTTTGGTGACAGTGAGGGCAGATGATGGGCGGAGGGTAGTGTTTGGTAGTCTACCCAGTGACGGGGTTATGGCTAGTTTTGTAAATTCCCTCGACATCCCGCAGGATGAGTTGTCAGATGTGCCCGTGGTTGGCCAGTATCCGGACGTCTTCGAGGAGGTGACCGGGCTTCCACCACACCGAGAGATTGAGTTCCGTATTGATTTAGTGAAAGATGCCAGACCTATAGTGATGCCACTTCGTCGTATGGCACCAAGGGAGCAGCGAGAGCTCGGGGTGCAAGTCAGCAATCTTTTGAAGAAGGGATTAATTAGAAGGAGTGTCTCCGAGTGGGGAGCACCAGTTGTATTTGCCACTAAGGCAGATGGTTCCCTTCGTTTGTGTGTGGACTATCGCGAGTTGAATAAGGTGATGAGGAAGAATAAGTATCCTCTACCGCGGATAGATGATTTGTTTGATCAGCTGGAAGGAGCTAGAGTGTTCTCCCAGTTGGACCTCGCGACAGGATTTCATCAGCTTCGAGTAGCAGATGAGAGTGTTCCAAAAACGGCATTTAGGACGCCGTCTGGGTTTTATGAGTGGTTGGTCATGCCGTTTGGGTTGACCAATGCACCAGCCTATTTTGTGGATCTTATGAATCGAGTATTCAGAGATCAGCTGAATAAGTTTGTTCTTGTGTTCGTAGATGATATCCTTGTTTACTCAAGGACAGAGGAGGAACACAAGGGGCACTTGAGGATAGTGATGGAGGTGTTGAGGAAACACCAATTGAAAGCAAAATTCTCTAAGTGTCATTTTTGGAGAAGGGAAGTAAGATTCTTGGGTCATGTTGTTTCCGAGAGTGGTATTGCCGTGGACCCTACGAAGGTGGCTACGGTACAGGATTGGCCTACGCCCAAGAATGCAACGGATGTGAGAAGTTACTTGGGATTAGCTGGATATTATCGTAAGTTTATCCAGGACTTCTCCAAGATAGCAGCACCATTGACTCAGTTGACTAAGAAGAATCAGTCCTTCGTCTGGGACGGAGTGTGTGAGGATGCCTTCAAGAGTCTAAAAGAGAGGTTGACGCGTGCGCCAGTGTTAGTCATTCCTAAAGGGAATGAAGAGATGATGGTATACACGGATGCTTGTGGTACCGGACTGGGTGCTGTATTGATGCAAGGAGGTAGGGTTGTAGCTTATGCTAGTCGACAGCTAAAGCCGCATGAGAAGAAGTATCCTACCCATGATTTGGAATTGGCAGCGATTGTATTTGCGCTGAAGATGTGGAGACACTATCTCTTGGGAGAAAGATTCGAGTTATTTACCGATCATAAATCGTTAAAGTATCTCTTCTCTCAGAAAGATCTGAATCTCCGTCAGCAGAGATGGTTAGAGTTCTTGGCTTCGTATGATTTTGATATCGCGTATACACCTGGGAAGGGTAATGCGGTAGCCGATGCCTTGAGTAGGAGACATGCCAGCTTAGGGGCAATGTTTCTTGAATGGAAGCAACTGGATTATATCGCGGGGTTTGATTTCAGACCAAAGTGCGAATTGGATCCAGTTATGCTAGCTAGTTTGACGATCAGACCCACTTTGATAGAGCGGATTGGTTCTAGCCAGAGGGACGATCCTAACCTATTAGAAATCATCTCCAAGTTAGAAATGGGAGTTGATGAGGAGATGAATGTGTATGGGCTTGATCGAGATGGATGGCTTCGAAAGAATGGAAGACTAGTTGTGCCCAACGTGAATGGTTTGAGAGATGAAGTGCTTAGAGAATGTCATCACTCAAAACTGACTATACATCCCGGCGGTAATAAGATGTATCGGGACATGAGACAGACTTACTACTGGGAAGGGATGAAAAGAGACGTTGGGAAGTTTATATCCAAATGCATGAATTGCCAGCTAGTTAAAGCCGAGCAAAAGAAGCCTAGTGGGTTGTTGCAACCATTAGAAATTCCCGAATGGAAGTGGGAGCAAGTCTCGATGGATTTCATCGATGGCCTCCCAAGGACTAGATCGGGATATGATAGCATTTGGGTAATTGTGGATCGATTGACTAAAAGTGCAAGATTTATACCAGTCAAATCGACCAGAACGACAGCCAAGTTGGCCGAATTGTATATGAAGTGGGTAGTGAGATTTCATGGAGTACCCAAAAGCATTGTGAGTGACCGAGACCCGTTGTTCACTAGTGGGTTTTGGAAGAGCTTACAAGAGACTCTAGGGTCAAGATTACATCTCAGTACCGCATATCATCCTCAGACCGACGGTCAGACGGAGAGGGTGAATCGTATATTGGAAGATCTCTTGAGAGCTTGTATATTGGATTTTGGTGGATCATGGGATGACTATTTGCATCTAGTAGAGTTTGCATATAATAATAGCTACCAATCCAGTATCGGTATGGCTCCATATGAAGCTTTGTATGGAAGACCGTGCAACTCACCATCATGTTGGATAGAGTCTGGCGAGAAGTTTGTGCTTGGACCAGATGTGGTGAGAAAAACGTCGGATAAGATCAAGGTCATTCAGCAACGAATGAAAGCGGCCCAAGATAGGCAGAAGAGTTATGCCGATAAGAGGAGAAGAGACTTGAAATTCTCCGTTGGTGACTTGGTGTTCGTTAAGATCTCTCCGTTGAAAAGCGTGATACGATTTGGCAGGAGAGGCAAGTTGGCACCAAGATTTGTTGGGCCATTCCCTGTTCTTGAATTAGTCGGGAATTTGGCATATAGAGTCGTCTTACCAGAGAAGATGGCGGGAGTTCATGATGTGTTTCATGTTTCCCAACTAAGGAAGTTCGTTCACGACTCAGATATGACTATTTCACCTGATCAGTTAGAGGACTTCGAGATAGAACCCGAGGCGGTTGGGAACCGCAAGCCGATTCGTATTGTGGGGCACGATACGAAGCAACTTCGAAGGAAGGCGGTGAAGCTAGTCAAGGTTCAGTGGGGCGAGAACGAGAATGATTGTACTTGGGAGACAGAGGAAAGCATTAGGAAGACACCCCCAGAACTCTTTGCCTGGTAAGATTTACTTTGCAATTTAGTTTTCCGCATGCTAGGATAGACTTGCTTTGCTTGTTTGCATGTTTGATTGTTGTTTTATGATTGATAGGCATGCGGGAACCTTTGTGTATGTTTGGATTAGGGAATTTCGGGGGCGAAATTTCTTAAGGGGGGAAGAGTGTAACGACCCGTATTCTACACATCATAGGATCGTAGAATATTTATTTCTTCTCCATGCGAAGTCGTATGGTCATGTAACTTTGGGAAACATCTATTAGAGTCATTTCCCATGCTTATGATTTTTGTCGATTTTTAAATGACCATTTTGCCCCTAGTTGGTACTGTTTTGGCCAT
The DNA here is from genome assembly GCA_030737875.1 of Allium sativum. Lineage (NCBI taxonomy): Eukaryota > Viridiplantae > Streptophyta > Magnoliopsida > Asparagales > Amaryllidaceae > Allium > Allium sativum. The sequence goes on along the minus strand of CM060927.1, from coordinate 222,354,094 downwards.
AACTTTTGATTGGAAAGGAATTTTGACCTGAAACCACTTCCATTTGATTCGTTTGATGGTTTCTCTTTCCGTAGAGTGGTCACATTAGCCAAACGGACTTGCCGTTTGGGAGATATGGCTGAAACAAGGTTTGGAGGGTGAAAAACTGCTTAACCGGGCCAAATCGGGTGATTAGTAAGTAGGCCCATAACCCATTTCGGGATTAGGGTTATGGGAGGGCTGAAATGAGATGGAGAATCATTCCATTTCAGTTTTCTAGCCTCCACTTATCACCAAGGATCCCTAAAAATGGCCTCCAACCTCTAAATCACCTTTAGGTTAAGGATTTGGCTTAGCAACCCCTAATCGAGAAGGATCTTCACCAAATCAACAAAGGAGCTGTTGTTTGGTATTGAAATTCGCATCAAATCAGAGATTCATTTCAGATCTTAGTTTATTTTGTGGCTAAGGTGAGTGATTTGCTTAGTTTTGCACTAATTATGGCTAATTAGGAGTGATTAGTGTTAATTAGCGAATTTAAAACATGATAAAATTCTGGAAAAATATTTATAAAATTCGGAATGATGTTTTAGATCTCTGATATGAATTTGGGTTAATTTGGTTAAGATTTGCTAATCCTATCATCAGTTTCACCTAAATATGCTTAAGGGAAAATATGGGATTTAGGATATGTTTGATCCATTTTTACCTATCATATTGATGTTTTGATGTTTGTGGTTGATTATGTGTGTTGCTACGACTGTATGAAATGCTTTGTGACTGTTTAGAATAGTTAGAATGGTCGAAAACGCCGTCGAGGGGCGTAAACAGCTCACTGGACCAGGTGCAGGGGTTCGGATCGCATAGGGGGTTGAGGGACGATCGGATCGCCCTATGGGATCGTGGAACATCACCACGAGTCGAGTCACCTCCTCCGAACCGAACCGTCTGTGCAAGGCCCACGAAGCGAATCGATGCAGCGTCGTGCCAAACTGAAGTACTCTGATTCGGATCGCGAATAAGCACTACGACCCGATCCGTCCATAAAGGGTGAGCACGATCCGTCGACCTGGAGAAGGGCGTCCGATCCGAACCGCTTGAAGAACCACGATCCGATCCGTATGGGGTGTCCCGATCCGAACCGAGAAGGGGAGCACGATCCGAAGCAAAGGAAGGGAGGACCACGACCCGATCCGACGTAGGAGGCGCGACCCGATCCGCTGAAGAATGTGAAGGCTGATCCGATCCGATTCGATTGTGATGACCAATAACCCGAGATGCAAAGGTAGTCCAAATGGAAGCCAGAGCTCAGGATCCCGGAACCAGTTGGGAACCAATGAGTTCACTTCATTATTGGACTTTGCTGCGGGACGCGTGCTAAGGAGTTGTCGACGTTCATAACTTCGATTCACCACTAAGAATGATGGGCTACTTATCAGTGCAGTAGGGTCATTATGACCTCAGGGGCAAAGTGATGGTAGCAAGACTACGTTATCAGTGCAGTAGGGTCATTATGACCTGAGGGGCAAGGTGATGCGTAGTAAGACTATGAGCCAGTGCAGATGGGGTGAATAACTCCATGGGGCAAGTGGACATAGTAAGGATTAGTAAGGCTATGAGCCAGTGCAGTGGGGTTCTTGAGACTCCATGGGGCAAAGTGGACATAGCGAAGGATTTGTGTCTATGTTATAAGTGCAATGAAGTCATTTATGACTTCATGGGGCAAAGTGATCATAGCAAGGAATGTTGGGTGATCGAAGTGGTGAATATCGTATGCTTTACGCACTGAGTGAGAGATGTGAGTGATCATAGCAAGGAATGTTTGATTGTTTGCCATCCCTATGACATGCACACCTCCCCCACCTCCGTATCTTTATGTTGTTTGATATGATACCTTGGAGTGTTGTACAGTATGTAGTGCTAACTCTTTGGTTGCAGGTCCAGGTTCAGGTATGTTTTAGTCTACCTGTTATTGTTCACTTAGATACTTATCGCTCATATCAGGCTTTATGTCTGACCCAGAGTTTTATGTCTCCTCTTATTACTCTGGGTGCTCACACGAGCAGACTAGAGACAGGTTAGCTGGTGATGTGCGAGTAGCTGATTCGGAGGCGGGCAGGAGGCTTCCACGTATGATATATATATGCACATTCTCCCTGTGTCGTTGGTGGTCGCTACTTGGGCATTAGTAGTGTACCTCATTTATCTTGCTTTTACTTTGAGACAGTTTGAAGTTGTAATAAGCTGTATTTTTGGATTTCCGCTGCTATGATGTTCAGTTCTGATTTTCAGCTTACGCACTGTCTCTCCTGTTTTATGTCAAGTATGTTATTATTATATTTTGTTCTATGCGCTGTGAGACATTCTACAGGTTTTTTTGTGTGTTCATTCCCTTCTTCCTTTTTCCTTCTGGCGACCCGTTCCGTGCTAACTGGACATGTGTACAGCGCACATTTGGAGTAAATGTCGGTTGGTGCGGGGCGGGCGTCACAAAATAGGTACATGTTTATTGTATTTCTTGGGATTTTGATGATTTTATGAGCCGATTGGCTGTTTCTTTTTCTTTTTGGATTGGTGAGGGCCATGGGAGGCTATTTGAAATATCCCGAAGCTCCCGGTGCAGAGGAGGTTATGGCGAAATTTTTCGAAAATTTAGGGTGTTAGCCAAATTTTTGAAATATTTGAGAAGTTCTTAGAAACTGAAAAGTTGAAGAACTTAAGCCATAAAGAAAATAATGAAAGTTGAGTTGGTTATTAAAACAACTTTCAGCTTCGTTCCTTTTCGGGGACGAAAAGTTTTAAGTGGGGGAGATTGTAACAATCCGGAAAATCCGAGCCAATTTAAAAATTTTATTTTGGAAATTTTAATGAATTTTGAATATTTAAAATGGATTATTTTAAATAATAGCGACGAGAAATTTATTTTGAATAGAATTAGAACGTATATATTTATTTGAATCGTCGTTAGAATATAAATATTTTATTTTAATTATAAAAGGAATTGAAAATGGCGCGGTAGTTCGAAAATTCGATTTCAAACTTCAAATGAATGTACATGATTCAAAATAAACCGGATTTTAGCGAAACCAAAAATATTAGAATCTAATTGAAAATATCTTTTCAACAGATCCGAAAAATTGTAATTTCATAGCGGATATAAAAAGTTATGCCCAGTTGAAATTTCAGAATAGTCACTATGGAATTTTAGCCCTTAAAAACGGAAATTTTGCAAATGACCTTCGTTTTCGATGAAACCACTTTTGTTGGATCTGGGATGTAAAGTTATTGCTAGATTCCAAAATTCGTAATTTTCTGAATCAATATGTGAGCGTGACAAAAGAAAACGTGTTTTGTCAATTTTAGTCAAATTTAATCGACTGGAAAATGGCCATTTCTCAAACGGCCTTCAAATTTGACTATATTAGTTTTGTTAGGACCGTATCGCCAATACAAAGCTAGAAATAATTTATCTGTAATTTTCGGAGTCAGTATGTGGCCCCAGTAAATTAAAATGTACGTTAAAATGCAATATATTGATTTATATTTTAATTTAAAGAAAAACTGATCGAACAGTCGAATTGGCTTACGGGACATATCTCATTATGTTCGGAATAGGGGTAATTAGCTTGGGGTGACAGTCATTGGGTTCGATTTGGAGTTCGAATGAAAAACTAACTTTTTGGAAATAAAATAAATTAAATATACATATTAGTATACTTGGTCAACCCTCCCTCTCTCTTCCTTCTCTTCCATCGTGATAAAGTTAAAAAGAAAAGGAACGCACGACCACCGTATTCCCGCCCGCCTTCGCTGCCACCACCGCACTCCAGCCCCCCCCTTCGCTGCCACCACCGCTCCCTCCTCCTCCCCTTCTCCTCCTCCTCCTCTTCTTCCTCTCCTCTCTCTCCTCCTCTTTCTCTCTTCCAATTTGCAAACCCTAAGCCCCAAATTGCAGACCACCACCACCGTGGGACCGTCCAACGCCACCACCAGCACCCTTCCTCCGCCCAGTCAGGCCTGCGCCGCCGCTCCTCAGCCCTCAGCTCCGGCCATGGGCCCCACCACCTCAAAAATCACATTTTTCACAAAATCCCGTTTTTGCAAATAACATCCTGAGCTTCCACAGCCCATAACTCCCAAACCGAGCGGTTCTGGCCAAAACTCCACAGTACCAAATTCGAAGAGCATGATTTTCTCTTCGAATTGGTATGTGATAGTCCTATTTTGGATTGCGGAGCTGTCGGGAAAACGCATCCAAAGTCTGTTGTCCAAACACTGTCAAAATGTTGTCTTTTCGCGATTTCCGGCGAAATGGCACATTTTTTGAAGGAAGAGCACTAGCGAAAGTTGTCCGGAATGACGCGTTTAAGCTGAATTAAAAGATGGTGTGAAGATTGGAGCTCGTTTGCAAATTCTGGAACCAGAACAGCAAATTCGGGCGTTAGAAAAAAATGTGAGTTTTCTCCGCTTTAAAGCTTCTATGGTATTTTGACGTATGAAGTTAATAAAAATATGATTTTTATATTATAGAAATAATAAAAATATGATTTTTATATCATAGGAATAATAAAAATATGATTTTTATATCATAGAATAATAAAAATATGATTATTATAATATGAATAACGATATGAAAATATTATTTTTAGTTAGATAAAAATATAAATTTTATCTTGTGTATGTAATAATATAAAAGATTCAATTTATATATATATATAGTGAGGTAAAAATATAATTTTTATTATATTACTAGCAAGATAAAAATATAATTTTTATCATGGAAGTAGCAGTCTAAAAGAGCGATTTTTATATATGTAGTGCATACGGACGACGAAAGTGATAAAGGGCGAGCATGGCGAAGATTCCTACATATGAAGAGTCACGGTGAATTGGTTTAGCTAGTCATGAGAACTCCTCACTTTTATTTTAATTTCTAGTATGAAATATATACTAGGATGCAGACGGTGCTTAGCAGCACCCGACACCCGTCGTCCATAGACCATGGATGACTTGTTTGTTTGATTGTTGTGTTGTAAAATTTGATTGCGTGTTGTGGAATGAAATAAAATATTATATAGTTAAAAATATAATTTTTAACGTGTATATAAAATAAATATTTATAAACAAATCGGACGGTTTGTTTATGTACACCCATTTGACTGATATTGATTGGGACGATAAATTTTGCACATCGCCCAACTGCACAAATGAAAAAAATATGTGTTTGTTGATTTGAAACCCCACGTGGGTGTTGGGATGATATTGACGTACACTAATCCCAATTGTTTAGTAGTATGTCGACCGATGGGTTGAGAAACTGTGTAAGCGTTAATTATTTATATTTAATGCTTATGCAGTTGTGTGGTGCACTCTGGATGATGGTTGATTATTTATCGTTGCTATTATATACATGTGTTGTATGGAATCCATATAATTAACATTATATGGTAATTGATTGGGCCTCATTTCAATTTGGAAAATAAGAAAATTCATGTGTTGAATAGAATAGAAAATTCATATGTTGAATAGAATAGAAAATTCATGTGCTGAAAAGAACAGAAAATTCATGTGTTGAATAGAATAAATATTCATGTGTTGAATAAAAATATAAATTCATGTGTTGAATAGAATATATATTCATGTGTTAAATAGAATAAATATTCATGTGTTGAATAGAAAATAAATTCATGTGTTGAATAGAAAATAAATTCATGTGTTGAATAGAAAAAAAATTCATGTGTTGAATAGAAAATAAATTCATGTGTTGAATAGAATTAAATTCATGTGTTGAATAGAAATAAAAATTCATGTGTTGAATAGAATAAAAATTCATGTGTTGAATAGAATAAAAATTCATGTGTTGAATAAAATAAATACTCATGTGTTGAATAAAAATATAAATTCATGTGTTGAATAGAATATATATTCATGTGTTGAATAAAAATATATATTCATGTGTTGAAGGAAACATTCATTTGTTGAATAGAATAACGAAGTTATTGAAATATATAAAGCCGTGTTGATTAGATATGCGCTATTTTGACGTGAACGATATTTATATCGATTTTATTCATTTTTATAATGAACATCGAAAAGGAAGTGATTTCAAAATATAACGTTTTGAAAATATTACCATTTATAGATTAATGGTATGGAATATTCAATTTTGATTAGAAAATGAATATGAAGTTGAAATCATTTTGGAAACGAATTTTAAACGATTTATAAAATACGTTTCGAAAGGAAATCGATGAAATATATATAATATGTATATTATATATATATATATATATATATATATATATATAATGGCCTAAATAGAACGCGTCGCGCTGTGGCAGTTCGCGAATTTCGACCATTGACTTCGAATGGATATTACGGGAGATCCGACCGTCGGATTCTCCTAAAACCGGAACCGTTGGGTTCGTATCGAAAAGAGCTTTCTAACGAATACAAGAAATTAGAAATCTAAAGGTTGAATTTGTAATTATGTCCAAATCAAATTTGGAAAAGGTCACTGTAAGTGCAGTTCGTTGGCCGTTGATGGAAATCAACTGTACGGTCCTTGATAAAATTATTAAAAATAGTAATAATTTGTGTAAAATCATAAGAAATGATTTGGGAAGAGTTGGGATGAAAAATTCCATATTTGAAAAGATAAAATAGATTTTTATCGAAATGAACTAGTTTTGAACTAGAATTATAATCCATTTATTTTCGAAATAAATAAATAAATTGGATTTGAAAGGAGTTTTAAAAGTAACCAGAATTTCCAATAATTGAATTGGAATGGATTTGAATCGAAATTTTCTTTGGAATATTTCGATGTTGGATTTCGTGATTATACAGATATTGTTATGGAAATTTGAAAGATATATTTATATCGTTTACGATGTTTGTTGGTCGTAGAGTTTGATATTGAATATAAGCCGATATATTTTCTATTCAGAGCCTTGTATTTAATATCAAATGGGATTTGGGTTTGTCGTGAATGGTGTCTTCATTAACACTGTTCTTATACCTAGTTGAGAAAAAGATTAAATCTTTTTATTTAGATTTAATGAAGTATACCAATTAAATGGAATTAAATTGGAATTGAATTTGAATTGATTTTTGGGTTTATCGTGAACGGTGTTTTAAATAACACTTGTTCTTTAACCCGATAATTAATGGAATGTGATTTTGGGTTTATAGTGAACCGTGTTTTAAATGACATTGGTTCTTCAACCTAGTTAAACACAGGATATGATTTCCCAAGTTAAATAATCATTGATAGTGATTTTTGGGAATATTAAAACCAAGTGGAGTTTTAATGAATCTTTAAGTAGATTGAAATGATCGAGAATGGAGTATCACCAATTTTGCTCCAGGCGATAGTTAAATCTTTAATTAGATTTGAACGTGAAATGGTAATTGAATTTATCTATTAGTTAAATCTTTAATTAGATTTGAACGTGAAATGGTAATTGAATTTATCGATAACCCCGTAGTGTTAGATATGAAGTATGACCAGTTTTACTTCATGGGATGAATAGGTTGGGGTTGGGAAATTAAACAAATGATTACTTCGGTAAGTTTCGTTAATCCCGACTAGTTTGGATAAACCATAATTTGGTTTGAATTGATATTCAAAGGACGACTAAAGAATAAATTTAAGGAATTTATCTTTGATAAAATTAATGGGAACCTTTCCCAAAGTATAGGAATATTTGAATAAAAGAATATTCTGAATTGGAATGAGGCGTATGTTGTGTTTGTGTAACACTTGTTTATTATATACGCGAGTTATTCAGAAAGACCGGGTTTATCCCATTCTGAATAACTGATTCGATGATGTGTCGAGGATGAAGACGGTGGTCGAAGACCGGAGGTCTTCACATCGTTTGGGTGATTATTGATGATCTTGATTGGGCTGTACACCCAAGAGGAGGGAATTAGTTGGTGATCGTCCAGACGTACTTGGAGATCGATGGATATGCGAGGTACAAGGTCCCTTCGGTTTCGTTCAGACCCAGAATGAACTTGTAAATGGACTGTGTGTCTGACATTGGATTTTATTCTATGTGATTAATCTCTATTAAATATATATCTGTTTGACGGCGGAGAATTTATTCTCTTGCTTAACGCCCTTCTCTGAGACCTACGAGCTCAGAGGTTATATATTGACGGATATCAATAGCATGGAGTGAATTGCCTGTGTGGCATGCCTAAGTGGCAAATGATCAAGGCTTCTGTTGAAAAGCAAAGTCTTATGGTTGATGATCAAAGCACAGCCTGTGTGGCATAGCTTTGTGTAGCGTTAATTCGCGAGCCTCACACCCCGGTTGTGAACCAGAAACGGGAGAGGACCTCAGGGAGGGCATGCATTTCTTTTTAGCGAGGGTGGTGTCAGTGACCTAACAACCCTGACATTTAGATTATTTTCACCTTTGTGGTTGTTGGATTGCGAGGCGACTTGGATATATCGGTGATTATGTGGAGCCGATGGAGTCATTTGGCTCATTTACGCCCCAAAGGGCAGGGAAACGCAATGTTCATGCATTTTAATCCACATCGATGGACCAGCCCTGACGATCCAAGGTGCAGTTGCACTTGTTCTTGAGACATGGTAGGCTAGATTGTCTCGAAACGGTGAGGACGATCCCTGGCCTCGGTTCACAGTTGGAAATCCAACTTCCAATACGTGACTTTGCGGTTTTGATTGTAGAGCCTAGTATGGCGACATGATATATGGTACCCATGCCGTCTATGATAGATATTTATGATTTAAATTGTTTTGACACTATACACTTATAGTAATATTAAAACATGAAATTTAGTGTATCAAGCATTCTTTGGCTATTATAAGGTAAAACCCTATCCTTCGGCTTGTGTTGCATTGTGTGATGGGACCTGGGTCTTGTAATAGCTTCATTGTTCTTTATTTAGCATTGCACTATTGTTTTATGCACTGGTATTCTTGGGAGGAAACCCGTTCCGTGTTATACGGCGTGGCCCCTTGATTTACCTAACTTTAAAATAAAGATTAATAACTGTTTTAGTTCTCACACCAGTCACATGACTGACCTGGAGTTTATTGTTTTAACCTAAAATCTGGGTGCCTTTATTTTGACACGGGCAGCTAGTAGTTTGGTTTTGTAGATTTATATTCACAGGATCCTGGTTTACAGCTGGAATGATATCCGGAAAGCTCTGTATCCGCATATCTCTTTCAGTTGTGTATTGTATTATTTTCCGCTGCATTGTAACTTGTAAATCTCTGATGTTTAGTAAATGTATATTATTTGTTAATACTCTGTATATTCTTGTATTCTGATGAAATTGTTGTAATAAATAATGAAATGTTCTTCTGTTTGTGTTCTGATTCGTCATGTTCTCAAAGCAATCTGTGCTTTCCTTCATGGGGAAGTTCAGGTCGTTTTAGGTTGTGAGGGAAAACAATGCAGTGGTAATGCGATGTACTGTACAATACTCGCGATAGGTTTTAACGTGACTGTGAGGGAGGAACGGACGCTCGCGAGTTGCAATTTGGTGTTGCTGAGATCTAATCTTCGATACAAGATGCTATTCAATATCGCGATGGATGTTTGTGGCATTGGAGGCCGATTCGAGGGAGCTCGGCTCGGTAGTGTTGATTGAGGTTGTGGAATGTTGAGCGATTTGGGAGAGGGATTGTATCGAGCTCTAAGAGAAGGCGTACATTTCAGTTTTGGGAGGAAGCATTGATGGGAAGGTCGATAATGTGAGGGTTTCTGGAGTGGTATTGATGGATTTACAATAACGATGGGTTTGGTTTGGAGTGTTGCGAACTGAATAAACTGGAAATGGAAATGGTCTTGAGGGTGAGTTGTGAAGTTCTGCAGTAGGAATTGGGCATGGAATTGTGTACGGGTGGAGGTCGATTTGTTTGATGTTGTGGAGGATCACGTAACGTAAGTCTATAGCTATTCAGAGTAGTCGAACTTATTAACGTTTCAATGAGGTAATTACGAGTGATATGCAGTGGGTGTTTGAGTGGTTTGAACTGAGGATGAAGCTGGTTTCGATAATCAGTAATCGAAGAGGAAGGGGTTGAGAAGTTAAATGCGGTCTTAGTGTAAGCTACATGGAAGCAGAAGGGTTGGTTTGTGTTATTGTTGGTAATCGACACAACTGGGAGGGTGCGATGGGATGTGCAGGAAGGAGGTACAAGATGGAGTGTGGTCTATATTTTCCTTGGACAGCTGAACCTCATAACTGAAAATGTCAGCTCCCGGTGGAAGGAGTTGGGTCTAAAAGTCGAATGTTGACGATATTGAGCGTATTGACAGTAATGTTTGGATCGAATTAGTTGGATTCGGTTTTGGATTTGTACTCAGTAACCGTAAGGTAAATGTTTCTTCAAAATTTATGTACGAAGAATAATTTAATTAATTATTTTAGTTTTGTTAAATTAATAATACCGTAATCGATTTATAAAATTTATTAATTGTAGATATTGAATAAATTCGGCAGGGATGATGCGTAGCCGAGACGATATAAAATTTAAAACAGGATATTCAGCAATGGAAAATTCCGGTGAGTAAATCTCACTCATTTTATTATTTAGAATTATTTTTAGTCGTTAAAAATAATTGATGGTTGTTTGGTTGCATTAAAATATTGTTGTGGCTATTATTAAATATATATTAGTTATTTAGGATTGGTTGTTGTGTTTATTATATATATTGGTGATTGGATTCCCTTAGTACCATTAGCGGATGCCCACAGTATCATTAGCCTATGACCCTATATGCCCCACGCTATGATAGTGGATGACCTTCTATACCGCGATATCCTGCCTAAAAGCAGGATGGGTATTATTTATGTTGGCTAACGTCTGTGGATACAGGAAAACAGGTTGGAGGAATCCAACTGGATTCCTCAAAAATATTATTATTTGCTTTGTTTCCACATATATTATCATATATGATATGTTGATTGATAATTGGGTGGTTTAATTGTTTAAATTATCACTGGAGTCTGAATGTTGATCTATAAAAATATTGTAAAAGAGATTTTGAGATTTTAAACAGGAAATTCTATTTTTCTAAAAATAGAATTTGAAATTCGAATGGATTAAAAATATTGACTTGTTTTGAATAAATAAAACAAGTACTGAAATTTATAAACGATGTTTATAAATTAAAATATACAGGAAATTGAAGTGATGAATTTATAAACGGTGTTTATAAATGAAATGGAATGATTTTCATTGGATAATCAGGGAATTGAATTGAACTGAATTTATAAACGGGGTTTATAAATGTAGTAGGAAAAATTATCATTGGATAATTTGAATATTTAAATTCAAATGTGAATTTAAAAATAGAAATGGGGAAATCGTTTTAAAGAAATAAACGATGGAATTTATTCTGATGTTCAGAATATAAATTGAACTAAAATAAATCCGTAAGGATTTATGATTTGAATTCGATTAATTCGAATTTATTCAAATAGAAGTTAAATTGAATATGAAAATAAATTCGGTGTTATATACATAAGTTATTATAAATAGAAATTTCCAAAATTAGATTTTGGTTTTAAATAGATTTCGAAATGGACTTGTTTAAATATAAAACACGGAAATTTATAAAATGGTGTTTATAAATATAATGAATTAATTATCAAGAGATAATTTGAATATTCAAATTTAAATATGAATTTAAAAATAGAATTTGAATATAGAAAATTCAAATAATTTGAATATAGAAAATTGAAATGGAATTTGAATATAGAAAATTCAAATAGAATTGAAAATAGAATTTGAATATAGAAAATTCAAATAGAATCGAAAATAGAATTTGAAAATAGAAAGTTGAAATCATTTCGAAATGGGAATGACGAAATATATTTCAAAATGCGGATTTTTAAACAGAATAGAAATAAATCCAAAGGATTTATAATTGGAATTCGATTATATCGAATTTTATAATTTATTTATAAAAGGAATTGGAATTTAATATAGAAGATCGAAGTATAAATAAATTTATTTCCGAGTTAGGAAAAATTGACAATTTTAGAAAATCAGAAATATTATGTTGAATTGGAAAAATTGATTTGATATATATTAAAAATATATTAGAATGGAGTTGAATTTATTATAAACGAAGTTTAAATGTTTATATATATTAATATAATTAAAACAAACTCGCCACAGCGCGGTAGTTCGTAAATAGGCGTCTCGAACTTCAATTGATTATATAGAACTCAATTTAAGTCGGAATTCTTTGAAACAAGAACCGTCAGGACCGATTGAATAATAGTTTTCTAATGGAAGAGAAAAATCTTGATTTCGTCTTATAGATTTTGTGTTATGTCAAGATCAAATTTTCAGAAAAACAGCGCCAAAACCATTATAAAACCATAACGGTTTATTTAAATAAATAAAAGGATTTTAAAGAAGTAAAATCCAAATTGCCATTAGAAAAATCCAGATTGGAGATATAAAATAAATATGAACTCCAGTGAAGTAAGTGAAATGATTTTTTAAACAGAAATCAGATTTTTAATTATTGAATAGAATTAACTAATTTGAATAGTGATTAGTTAATGAAATTTTGAATTGATATTGGGCTTTGAATAAGTGAATTCTATTTGGAAATTTATATCCGAAATCGAAAGGAAACTTGAATTGAAATTGGAATTCAATTTGGTTATAAGCAAGTTAAATATTTTATTTGAACATGTTATGTTCAAACAAAGAAGTGAAATAGGCAAAATATCTAATTAGAAAATAAATTAGCGAATTGGGTTAAGAAGAATGGATTGAGTTGAAACCAAATAGGAATATTTGGATACGTGTTAAGCAGGTTTGGAATGAAGTATATGAAGAGATATAAATTGAAATGCCCGACCAAAAGGTACACGTTTAAATTCCATATGAGGTTTTATGCGCCGAATCGGCAAGCCACTTGGCTTTTTGATTTTCTTTTTGAATGGAAAGGGCCTAGAGAGGCGAGTTGAGGTTTGAACTATTGACCGCTACAAAGGAGGTTATGGCGAAACTTTCCAGAAATTTAAGGAGTTAGAATCTTTTTAAGAAAATTTGATAGTTAGAAATCAATGTATCGATATATATAGAATTCGATAAGTAAACGAACTTAAAAACAGAATATTATAAACAAAAAGGAAATCTATAATTAAATCTAATAAAAATTAGAAAGAGAAACGTATACGTGTTTTATAAATGAATAATTGGTTTTTAAGGTGTTGATTATTCGGGAATAATGGTCTTGTCTGTTTTGAAGTTAAGGATGTTTTCGGTCAAGGTCTGAGAGGTAATTTTACCCCAACTCGATTGATTACATTTTTAACCGATAAATAGCAAGATCCAGTCTCGAAGAGAAATGTTTGAATAAGAGTTAGTTGAATGCAGTGTTTTGGGTTGTTGTAACGATGTTTTATACAACATTCGTTTTAACCCAAGTAAGTGGAAATTTGGAAATATAATAATAAATATTTCCTAAGTATAGAAATGAATGGTCGTGAAACGGAGAAGAAATGAGAATATTTTCCAATTATTAATAAAAGATATTTTCTAAGTACAGAAAATAAAAGATGTCGAAATATGGAAATGTTTTCCAAACAGCGTAAGAGGCCAAGATGATTATTGAAAATATTTGGTTAACAAATATTTGTAAGGAAATGAAGAAGTGATTTAATTAATGAAATAGTTATTAAGAGGCCCAGTGATTTGTTCGATGGTTGGAATGTTTGTTTATTTTTCTTCGATAGTTAAATAACCGACTATCGAAGTATTTGCCAATATCGTTGTCAATATGGGGAGACCGGTTGGATTGTTATCCGAGAACCACTCAGTATTGGCAGTAGCGTTGCGAATCATATTATATAAAGATAATCGAAGGCGGAGTAAAGTGCAAGGACTTTTTCTATTAATATAAATTGTGCCTTCGGTTTCGTTCAGTCCTAGAACGAACGTATATGGACGAGTGTCTAACAGAGTATTTCCAATGATCGCATATGTTGGTCTGTATAAATATATATAGTGGCGGAGAATTTATTCTCTTAGCATAATATCCAGAATATATTTGTGCAAATCAATTAGTGATTAACGGATCTGACAATGTGGCATTCAAAGTGATTGTGCTATCAATGAATGATAAGAAATCGTAGCCTCAGGCCTCAACAACCGGGAAATGACAAAAATCGGACAGGCAGCATGGCTATGTGGGTCGCTCCCATTAGGGTGTATAATCACCTATCTAGAGAAATTCCATTTGCTTCTTTAGTCTATCAATGTTGTCCCATTCGGAAAACGGTTGCTGATCCCAACCGTTGGTGATATACATTCGATACACTCAAGCGAAATGAGTGGTCGGTCATGTGTGGGCTGGGTTGCAAGATGTTCTTGTCGAACCCAGTGTATTCCTCTCTAGAGATACACTAACGAAAGGTGGTTCCATACCTTGTCATGTTGGAAATCCAATCTCCAATAAGCGCCATGCGGTTTTTGATTTTATATTATATATGGAGCGTGAGATGCAAGCGTTCCGCTAGATTCTATTTATTTGCTGTAGACATTATTATAATATCACTGGATTTGATATCAAATATATTTTGGGTTATCGTAAGGCAAAAATCATCCATGTTTATGTGTGAATCGGTCTTACGATTATCATTTCTTTCAAAAGGATTTTTAAAGTTAAACAAATGATTGTAGTTTACTCACACCAGTCCCATGACTGACTCAGAGTTTATTTTGTTTTTGTTTTCCCTAAAATCTTGGGTGCCCAAATTTGTACGGGAAGTCAAGTAGTCGGGATTTTTCAGATTCACTTGGAAGAGCTGGAAGCAGGAGGCTTCACCAGTAAGCTATAGACTATCATATTTCCATTGTGTACTTTGTTGTATCTGGAAACAGGTGTTTATAACTGTTCCAGGAATAACTGTTGTGCTCTGATGATGGTATGTATGTAAAGTTACTGAATTGTATTTCAAATTTTATGTAACCTAATATATTTATTCGTTCCACTGTGAATTTGTGACCTTCGTTTTCTTCTATTCTAATATTTCTTTCTTCCTATTTCTTATCCTCTAACTTCTCTCTAATAATGATTCGTATTTCTGTGCAATTTGGGTTGGACGTGTGGTATTATTAGTCAACTCAAAGGGTATGGATTTGCAAGCCGTTACACTCCAACTCAATTTGGTTTGTGTTCATTATTGAATTTGATAGCCTATAGTGTTGACACCAAATAGGCTATGCTTAGTCATATGTTCACTAATTACCTCTTCATCTGCATATGATGATGGTGATTAAGTGGAGGTTGAAATAAAAAATTTGATGGTCTATAGTTCTAATTAATAGTTCATAGGCCATGCTTAAAGTATATTTCAATTTGAATTTTTTCATTTTTCATTAGAACTAAATTCACAAATGAAAAAAAAGATATATCATGATTTCATAACTTGTTGAACTACATGATCTAGAAAGTGGATTTATTCCTAAGTTGTCATTTATCTCATAGCTATTTATCAATTTTAGTTTGCTAGTTTAGTTGTAGTTGTAGTTAAAACTTCACTCAAATTTGGTTTAATTTGACTGAATATAATTAAAATTATTTCTTTCCCCATCGATCGACTCATATTCGCTAACGTACTACAAGTGTACGTCGTGCACTTGTGGTTTATTACACCTTGCGATGGTTTTATAATTCATAGAATATTTGTCGTCGAACATTACAGTAGACAGTACATTCATGTGAGGGTCTAGATACACCACTGGATGGTATAACGACCCGAACTTCCCCAGTCTCCGAAGAGAAGAGAAGGAAAGGATTGTCTGAGAACACGACAAATCAGTACACAAACCGAAGAACATTTCATTGCTTATTATAGCAATTTACATCAGAGTACAAGAATATACAGAGTATGAATAAATATTATACATCAAAAAAAAAAATCAGAGATTTACAATTTACAATGCAGCGGAAAACAATTCAAAACACAACTGAAATAGATACACGGACACGGAGCTTTCTGAATATCATTCCAGCTGTAAACTAGGATCCTATGAATATAAATCTACAAAACCAGAACTACTAGCTGCCCGTGTGGGAAATAGGGGCACCCAGAGTTTAGGTTAAAACAGTGAACTCCAGGTCAGTCATGTGACTGGTGTGAGAACTAAAACAGTTATTAATCTTTATTTTTAAAGTTAGGTAAATCAAGGGACCACGCCATATAACATGGAATGGGTTTCCTCCCAAGAATACCAGTGCAAAAAACAAACAGCGCAATTCTAAATAAAAAACAATGAAGCTATTATAAGACCCAGGTCCCATCACACAATGCAACGCAAGCCGAAGGATAGGGTTTTCCCTTATAATAGCAAAATAATGCTTGATACACGAAATTTATCTTTTATTATTTCTATAAGTGAAGAAAACAACTTTAAACATAAATGTATCAATCATAGACGGCATAGCATCCCATGCTACTATGTCGCCATACTAGGATCTACGATCAAAACCCAAAATGTCACGTGTTGGAAATTGGATTTCCGTCATGAGTCGAGGCCAGGGATGGCTCCTCACCGCTTCGAGACACTCTAGCAAATGTCTCAGGACTGCACACTCTGGGCAACCCCTGGATTTTCAGGGCCAGCCCTCCCTTACGTTTGAAGATTAGTTATTCCTGAACACACGTTTCTCGGTCCTATCGAACCTATCCATCGGCTCCATAGAGACCGATATATCCAAGACGCCTCGCATTCCAACAACCACATAGGTAAAAATAGTATAAATGTCAGGGCTTGTAAAACGCCGACACTACCCATAGCTAGATAGAAACGTCGTGCACTCCCTGCAGTCACGATCCCGTTTTTGACTCATACCAAGGTGTGAGGCTCGCGAATTAACGCTACACACAAAGCGGCACTATATTAAAGCTATGCTTTGATCATCAACCACAAGACTCTTCTTTTCAATAGAAGCCTTGATCATTTGCATCTCATCATGCCACACATGCAATTCATGCCACGCGACAGATATCTATCGATATATAACCTCTGAGCTCGTACATCTCAGAGAAGGGCGTTAAGCAAGAGAATAAATTCTCCGCCGCCAAACAGATATATATTTAATAGAAATCAATCAACATAGAATAAAATCCAATGTCAGAAGCATAATCCATTTAAAAGTTCGTTTTGTGTCTGAACAAAACCGAAGACACCTTATTCTTCATTCCATATGTCCAATACAGGAGAGAGGCCCTCGCATATCCGTCGATCTCCAAGTACGTCTGGACGATCACCACTTATTACCTCGTCTTGGGTACACAACCCAAGAAAGACATTAGTAATCATCCAAACGATGTGAACGCCTCCGGTCTTCAACCACCGTCTTCATCGTCGACTTGTAGTCGAATCAGTTATTCACAATGGGTATAAACCCGGCCTTTCCGAATAACTTGCGTATATAATAAACAAGTGTTATAATAACACAACATACGCCTCATTCCAATCCAGAATATTATTTTATTCAAATATTTATATCATTTGGGAAAGGTTCCCATTAATTTTATCAAAGATAAATTCTTTAAAATTTATTCTTTGATCTTTCTTTGGATATCATTGAAATGACCCAAACTTCCCCGGTAAGGAAAGCACGGATTGAGTTGGGAACAAACCACATCAGAACGCAAACAGAAGAACATTTCATTTCTTATTACAACAATTTCATCAGATTACAAGAATATACAGAGTATAAACAAATAATACACATCATAAAATATCAGAGATTACAATTCATTACATAGCAGCGGAAAATAATACAATACACAACTAGAAGAGATATACGGATACAGAGCTTTCTGGATATCATTCCAGCTGTAAACCAGGTTCTTGTGAATATAAATCTGTAAAACCAAAACTACTAGCTGCCCGTATCAAAATAAGGGCACCCAGAGTTTAGGTTAAAACAATAAACTCCAGGTCAGTCATGTGACTGGTGTGAGAACTAAAAATGTTATTTAAAGCTTTACTTTAAATCAGATATATCAAGGGACCACGCCGTATAACACGGAACGGGTTTCCTCCCAAGAATACTAGTGCATATAACAAAACAACGTAATGCTTTTTGGAAAAAAAAAAGCTATTATAAGACCCAGGTCCCATCACACAATGCAACACAAGCCAGAGGATAGGGTTTTCCCTTATTATAGCCAAACATGCTTGGTACATTAAAAACAAATCATTTGATACTATTATAAGTGTATAGTGTTAAAAGAATTTCAATCATAAATATCAATCATAGACGACATGGGTACCATATATCATGTCGCCATACTAGGCTCTACAAATAAAACCGCAAAGTCACATATTTGGAAATTGGATTTCCATCTATGAACCGAGGCAAGGGATCGTCCTCTACCGAATTCGAGATTGTCTAGCCCGAGCCTCAGGCAAGTGCGCAGACAAGCCTTGGATCGTCAGAGCCGGTCCACGATGTGGATTATTATGCCTGAACACTACGTTTCCCCGCCCTTTGGGGGCGTAAATGAGCCAAATGACTCCATCGGCACCACAAAGTCACCGATATATCCGAGGCGCCTCGCAACAGCAACAACCACACAGGTGAAAATAATATAAATGTCAGGGCTGGTACGTCACTGACACCACCCTAGCTAGAAAGAAACACATGTCCTCCCTGAGGTCCTCTCCCGTTTCTGGTTCACAACCGGGGTGTGAGGCTCGCGAATCAACGCTACACAAAGCTATGCCACACAGGTCGTGCTTTGAACATCAACCACAAGAATCTGCTTTTCAACAAAAGCCTTGATCATTTGCCACTTAGGCATGCCATACAGGCAATTCACTCCATGCGATTGATATCCATCAATATATAACCCCTGAGCTCGTACGTCTCAGAGAAGGGCATTAAGTAAGAGAATAAATTCTCCGCCGCCAAATAGATATATATTTAATAGAAATCAATCAAACAGAATAAAATCCAATGTCAGACACACAGTCCGTTTACAAGTTCGTTCTGGGTCTGAACGAAACCGGAGGCACCTTGTACCTCGCATACCCATCGATCTCCAAGTACGTCTGGACGATCACCAACTGATTCCCTCCTCTTGGGTGTACAGCCCAATCAAGAACATCAGTAATCACCCAAACGACGTGAAGACCTCCGGTCTTCAACCACCGTCTTCATCCTCAACACCACGTCGAATCAGTTATTCAGAATGGGATAAACCCGGTCTTTCTGAATAACTCGTGTAAATAATAAACAAGTGTTACACAAACACAACATACGTCTCATTCCTATTCAGAATATTCTTTTACTCAAATATTCCTACACTTTGGGAAAGGTTCCCATTAATTTTATCAAAGATAAATTCTTTAAATTTATTCTTTAATCTTCTTTTGAATATCAATTCAAACTAGTCGGGATTAGCGAACCACACCGAAGTAATCATTTATTTTAATTTCCCAATCCCAACCTATTCATCCCATGAAGTAAAACTGGTAATACTTCATATCTAACACCATGGTGTTATCGGTAAATTCAATTACCATTTCACGTTCAAATCTAATTAAAGATTTAACTATCGCCTGGAGCAAAATCGGTGATACTCCATTCTCGATCATTTCAATCTAATTAAAGATTCATTAAAACTCCATTTAGTTTTAATCTTCCCAAAAATCAATATCCTATCTTTAACTGGGTTAAAGAACCAATATCATTTAAAACACGGTTCACTATAAACCCAAAATCACATTCCATTCCAATTCAATTATTGAGACTTCTAGTTACTTTTAAAACCCTTTCAAATCCAATTTATTTATTTAAAAATAAATAAATTATTATTCTAGTTCAAAACTAGTTAATTTCGATAAAAAACTATTTTTACCTCTTCAAATTTGGAATTTTTCATTTCAATTCTTCACAAATCATTTCTTATGATTTTACACAAATTATTACTATTTTTAATAATTTTATCAAGGCCCGTACAGTCGAATTCCATCAACGGCCATCGAACTGCACTTACATCGACCTTTTCCAAATTTGATTTGGACATAATTCCAAATCCAACCGTTAGATTTCAAATCTCTAATATTCGATAGAAAGCTCTTTTCGATACGAACCCAACGGTTCCGGTTTTAGGAGAATCTGACGGTCGGATCTCCCATAATATTCATTCGAAGTCAATGGTCGAAATTCACGAACGGCCGCGGCGCGACGCGTTCTATTCAGGCCATTCTATATATATAATATATATATTATATATATTTCGTCGATTTCCTTTTAAAACATATTTTATAAATCGTTTTAAATTCGTTTTCGAAATGATTTCAACTTCATATTCAATTTCGAATCAAAATTGAATATTCCACATCATCGATATACAAATGATAATATTTTCAAAACGTTATATTTGGAAATCACTTTCTTTCTTATATTCATTATAAAAATGAATAAAATCGATATAAATATCATTCACGTCAAAATGGCCTCAATCTAATCAACACGGCTTTTATTCAACACATGAATATTTATTCTATTCAACACATGAATTTTTATTCTATTCAACACATGAATTTTTATTCTATTCAACACATGAATTTTTATTTCTATTCAACACATGAATTTATTTCTATTCAACACATGAATTTATTTTCTATTCAACACATGAATTTTTTTCTATTCAACACATTAATTTATTTTCTATTCAACACATGAATTTATTTTCTATTCAACACATAAATTTATTTTCTATTCAACACATGAATATTTATTCTATTCCACACATGAATTTATTTTTATAATATTCCTTATTTTCCAAATCAGAATGAGGCCCAATTAATTATCATATAAGGTTAATTATATGGATTTTCTACAACACATGTATATAATAGCAACGATAAATCATCAACATCATCTAGAGTGCACCACACAACTGTATAAGCATTAAATATAAATAATTAACGCTTACTGTAACAACCCGGATTTCGACAGACTGATTTTTTTTTCAAAATCCAATCCATCGAGACCTGAGTTGGGTGCTCTGGTATCCTGCAGAAAAAGACAGAGATAAAGAAACATGTCAGAACTCGTAAGCATCTCACAGCGGAAGGATTAAAATATAATATAGTCAAAACATAGCTTTACCTTGTCAACAATACTGCTAAACCAGTATCCAAAGCTATACCATCTCTGTCCTGAACCTAACCTGGAAGTATGTAATGAGGAGGGGGTCAGAACATAAGTTCTATGTGGCTGGACTTATAATAAACTTCTGTATAATCCTACATATACCGTTCAGTTATATTTTCTTGCCTATTAGGTTACTCACGACATTAGCTCTCTAGGATGTACTCATGTCCCACTAGTAGGTTAACCTAATACAACGTGTATGTAGATACCCCCAACTCGTCTAATCCTTTCCATGTATATATACAGTCCCTTGCCGTATGCCGTATGGGCTTCATCATGTAAATATATACTACTTTAGTGTAGTGCCACCATTCTCGAATCGTTTGGACTGCCACTCTCGATCTTGCTAGATTCTGTGTATCATCTAGATCTAATCTAGGGTATATTATCGAGCGCTTCCTAGATTAAACCAGCTTTTATGCTACCTATTGAACGCTTCTCGGATTCAGGGTTTACGCGACCTAGGTCCAACTAGGGATTATGCTACCTATCGAACGATGCCCCTTAGTCTAGGATGCACTACCCAGAGCGATATATGTTCCTAGACTTTCCCCACGTACGTGTCATGAATCGTTATCGATGTCTAGTTGCACATGTCCTCTATATGTGCGGCCCGAGTCCCGTGGCAGGGAAAATTAAGAAACACGGGATTCAGTCGGGAGCTTTAAGTTATCTGCCGATGCAGATGCTAAGGTCTGTTTTTCCAGTGGCTATGGTCCCACTTGACCCCTCCCTCAACTAATGAAAGGCCACCCTTGAAAAAAATGAGAACTATACGCAGGCCCCCTATGCCCCACTAACCTATGGCCATCCGCACCCATAACTAGATAGCAAGTATATGGTCTTTTGGAGTACTCCGCCTTTCCGCTTTACGTCTCTCGACTGACTCAAGATGGTAGGTAGACGACGAGTTGCTATCACAAGGCTACTGGTCTCGTCGAATCACGTTGGTCCATCCTTGTCTTTAGGTTGCCTTATATTACAACCAAGGCATACCCTTGGTTCTTCTAACGCAGACCATAACCTCTGTGAGCCCAGGAGGATCATCTGCAGCCTCACAAAGGGATACCAAGAGTACCCTCACGTCCCCTCGAATCTGCGTGCTTCGTAATCCAGTTCGTTGGAGCCTTCTTTAAGATCAGATGGACGTTCGCTCCTTCTCGTGTTCTACTAAGGTTTACTACTTAGTTCCCTTAACTAAGGTTTCCTACTTAGTTTCCTGAATCGTCATTTTCTTAACTATGGTTTACTACTTAGTCCTTTTAACTAAGGTTTACTACTTAGTTCTCTCAATCGTTCGTTTTTCTTAACTAAGGTTTACAACTTAGTCCACTTAACTAGGGTTTACTACTTAGTTCTCTTTCTCGTTATCCACTTAGTTATCTTAACTAAGGTTTATTACTTGATTCTCTTAACCAAGGTTTGATACTTAGTTTATGTTACTTAGTTCTCTTTAACTAAGGTTTGTTACTGAGTTCCTTTTTTTACTAAGGTTTACTTTCTTAGTTATCTTTACCGTAGCTTACTTAGTTCTCTAAATAAGGTTCAACAATTGGTTAACTTCAACTTTATTTACTTAGTTCTTTAACTAAGGTTTATTACTTAGTTTCTGTTAACTAAGGTTTACTAATGAATTCAAACATGACTTAAGTTTTCTTTATCAGACGATAGCGTACTGGTGTTTTCCCACATTTTCAGCTTAGATTAACTTATTTCATAGTATAAGTCGTCCCACCCTTCAAGTCTTGTATTACATCTTAAGTCATAATCTTTCCTTGTCCCTAGGATAAGTTTTACATATTATTTAATTTTACATTACCGCATTTCAAGTTTAGAATAGGTAGTTATCATTCCCCCATTACTGTGTCATTAATTTTAGATTTGACTCAACCCTTCCTTTTAATTGACCCGTTACTTAAACTTTACTCAATTCAATTAATTCATAATATCTAAACTTTTGTTTCACATGTCCCCATTGTTCCCTTTTATTATGGTTTCCATGTTTTACACATGTCTTACTACAGTTAAGTCTACCTTAGTCGTGTTTTACATGTCATTTATACCACCCACTTAACCCTCTAACCCTACCCATGTCACCCACATGTCTTTATATGGTTAGTATTCCTTAATTCATTTATTATGCCATAACGATGTATTACCTCCCACATTAGACTAACTGTTTGTGGCTACTGGATGTGCCGGGCGATTCCGGGCAGATTTATACCACAACTCGAGTCTAACCTCGTGTCATAAACCATTACGTTCAAATTACTTCCTTTGACCTCTCACATTAGACATACAATTGTGACTGCTGGATTTGCCGGGCGGTTCCGGGCAGTCTTACATCACAATTGCGCCTAACCTTGTGTCAAAGGTTCATTAAAATCATATTTCACCCAACCCCAAGTTCATGTCAAGTGATTCTAATTCAACAAATAATTATGTTCGTAATTATGCCTATTTGTCATTAACTATACTAATATTAATTAGCCAATCCCACATATTATCCAATTATAGGCAAATTCATCATTTTTGGCTTATTTGTCAAGTCACAATTAACTTTCACCAATCCATATTATCAAATTTACACGTCGTTGATTATGCCAATTCCATAATCAAATTTAATTATGACGCACTTACATAAATTCCATATTAAGTTCTAGAGGTAAATTCCAAGCCAAGTTTTAACTGTAAATTTCATGTTCCTATCCATGTCCAAGTTACAGTTCATGCCTTATTCAAGTGTCATGTGCCCATTAACAATTTTATAAGCAAATTCATGTTTCAATGATGTCAATTCTATGCCAAACGCCAAACCATGTCCTACTTACAATTCCCAACTTGGTTTATACATTCAAATCTTGCCAATATTATATTATGCCCAAACTCATGGTAATTTATATTCAAATCCTCCAACTTTAATTATAATCCCCAGATCAAGCGTTTCCCTTTTCATCTGCAATAACCATTCAATCGTATTTATTTCGTGATAGACCTAGGCTCGAGATAGCCTAGCTATAAAAGTAAAAAAGGAAAGAACAAAAGGAGGAATTTAATCGTAGGCATAAAAATTAAACATTTAAGATCCAATTATTCACAATAATTTGTTTACATAGGGAATGATTGAACGATAGATAATAATCTTATACTAAAAGTGCATTATAAATCCACTCACCATGATTGGATTGGAGAGTTGAACAATTCGCTGATTTGGAGTTGATATACCTTCTTAATTGATTGTTGTTGAAGATCATTGCTATTTGATTTGATTGATTTCCCATTTTGATTCAATTTTAATTTCTCTTTGCAGCATAAATTTGTGAATCTGAATCCATTATCTTCTCTTTAGATTTGAATCTCTCTTCTATTTCATTTGTTGTTCTAAATCTTATTCTTTTAATTTTAAGAATAGATGTGGTAGAGAAAAGAGAGAAGAATAGATCTAAAATTTATTTAGATCAATAGCTTGAGGAAGAAGAAATCAAGTTAGAAGAGAGCTATGGCCTTGCCATGAATTGTAGTGGAGTTAACAATGAGCCTAGGGTGTTTATATAGGTGTTAGACCAACGTACCAGGCCCAAAAACCCATCCAGGTGCTCAAAAATGAACCTGGCCAGCTTCTGGGGCGAATTTCCCGCTTCTGGACCAAAATTCCTGCTCCAGGTCGCTACAGGTCGACCTCCCGGGGGGGGAGGGGGTCGACACTATGGTCGACCTGGCCTTTTTTTTTCTGGGCTTGTCTGGTTGATTTTTGATTTTTCGCTGAATCTTCCGAGAGCAATAACTCCTTCATACGGACTCCGATTTTCAAAAACTCAGACTCAATTTCATGTAAAATTTCGAGAGTAACGCAATAGTGATGTCCATTTTCCCTAATTCCTGATATTTAAATTAATTATCCTTATTTTATTAACTTCTCCGTTACGTACACTATTATTGAATTAATTATTCTTCTCTTTCATGTATTAATTAATTCTCATTTCACATCACCATTATTTTCCCATTTAAACATATATTCATATATTTTATATTCTTAATTTTTAATTATATTAAAAAAATACGGGGTGTTGCATTCTCCCACCCTTAAGGAATTTCGTCCCTGAAATTCAATAAGAGTAAAATAAATAACCCCATGCACACATCCAAAAAGTGTTCAACCAATTGTTGCAATCATGTGCAAAGTGAAATACATCATAGTAAAGCATGTATGCCTAATTTGGATCCACCTATATGTATGCAAAGCTTAAATTTTTTTTCTTCAAAACATGATGCACACATCCTAAATATACTTGCAATTCTATATGAATGCAATATTTTTGAAAAATCAAAACATTTTTCACCCAAATTTACCCAGACTCTCATAGAATAAGAGCATAGTTTACCCAATTTTCGCATCCAAAACCCTATTAACCATTATTAAATTCGGAATTTAGAAAAGTCTAATTTTCCAAATTCGATTTCTTATGTTACGAAAAGGTATAAAACGGAAAAATTTACATCCTCCGTTTTTCTTTTCTAATTGTACTTGGATTTTTACATAACTATTCTATGAAGGTTTCCGACTTTCCTATCTAAGCACAACCACATAAGAAAATTTCTTTCTCGTATTTTAATTTTATCTTAGAATAATTTCATATTTACTCATCTTTTTCTTAAGATTTTCATTTTCTTTTCCCCGTCTTGTTTTGTTGCTTTACTGAATTTGTTGTTTTCTCGTTAGTTAGGCTATTCTCTTTCTTGACTTATTTGACTTAGTCCAGTTTCTCAAATTTATTTGTCAAATAAGCTTTTCTGTTTTCCAGTCAAACAATATCCTACACAACTACAACTATGGGCCAAGGATTTGGGACTTTATCACCTCTGACAATCGCAAGTCCACTCAACATGATCTATACACTTACTTGCCCTTCTCTACTTAGTAGTTACTACTGGTCCATGTTGTGTATTACTAGCCTATACTTCTCTTTTCCAAGCAACAAGTCTAGATCTCACTATGCTTACGCATTCTACGGGAATCTTCCATTAGTTCAATATTATCTAATCCCTGACTGGAAATTGGCAAGAAAATAACTCCCTAAGTATCAACCCCGAAGACCGAAATCAACATCAGATTGACACTCAGAGAATTACCCAACTCAGCCAATTTCTAGTTGGTCCTAAAAGCTTTAACTTTATCTCGTTCTTTCTTGGCCCTAATCCTTACCGACTCCATCCTTTCTACAACATGGCCTGGTCTCTTTTTTTTCATTAAATCTTTCTTCCAAAAATTAAAAGTGTTAAAACTTTTATTCTTTTCTCAAAAATTTCTTTTTGCCAAACCAAAAAAACATATCACAAGATAAAATGTAAAACATTTTCTTTTTCTCAAATCACAAAACTGGAGTAGACAAGGACAACTAATGGGTTACACTTTTTCTGCTTACTATGTTAATTTTGACTTCTAAGGTGCAAATATCTACTCTATTCTTACGCTCTACCGCTTATTTTGTTTTACCCAACAAAATTTTAAAACAATAATCAAAATTTAATAGAATAGAGATTTCAAAAAACTTCTTTTTCAAAATGCAACATTTTCCTTTCAAACTTTACATATATGAAAACTAGTGAGCTATGTATATGCTCCATAATATGCACCTTTTCATGATAGAATTCTTTTAAAACAAGAAAACATTGTTTTACGAAATATACCCCACTTTACTTTAAAACCCAACATGCATTTTCAAACACCAAAATATTTTTAAGATTAAAACTCGGAAAATACCACAAACTCTTTTACAAATTCAAGTTCTTAAAAGTTTGTTATTGGGTTAGACTCAAAGCGGGTGTTAGACCAAAAAATGGCACTAACACCCAATTGATCATGTTTTGCAGAGAATAATAAGAAATCATGTACGAAAAAGCAAGAGAAATCAATCAACACACAAGATTTATAGTGGTTCAGCGTTAATGAGCCTACATCCACTTTATAGTTCCTCATTTCATTCCGGAATTACAATTACACCGAATATTTACACTCAAACACAATGAATCATTCTCTCCGAATTCATTATTTTCATTGGAGAATAAGGGGTTATTTATGGAGGAATTCGGCCATGCTGCCATGAATAAATGAAGTGCAAAAAAGTCCTCCAAAATGATGCGTTATATGTGTATTTATAGGTAGAAATTCGGTTAGGGTTGAGTAGCCACGTGGCAGCTTCTGAGTAAATCTCGAAAGTAGTGGAGAAAAATGGTGAAATGGTCTTTCACTGCCAAGAATTTGGTTAGGGTGAGTGACCCGATCCAGATGGTCCGATCCGAATGGCCCGATCCGGATGACCCGATCCGGATGACCCGATCCGGTTGACCCGATCCAGATGACCCGATCCGGTTTACCCGATCCGGTTTGGTCGGTCAGAAATATTCGCTTTAGCTTGATCCAAAATGGTGGAATCCAACCTAAGGCTTATGTGCGTAGAAATACGAGTTTTCCATCCTTTGTTACTTCGTCCAAGCAGATGCCGATCTCAGCCAGTTCATACTCAATCCCTGAGTGGCCTTCTTGATAGAGTTCTTGGGCTTTGGATAGTCTGGTCACAAAGCAGACTAACATTTTTCCCCCCAAAGTACATCTTATTGCAAATGAGATGTGCTTTGAATAAGTCGAGCTGTATCTTTTTGGAACATCATCCAACCTTGAGGAGGCTTTATCAGACTATTGTGTCCTATTGAGTATTGAGTAGTTCCGTCGTATGGATCTTTTCCTGTATAAATGGCTTGTAATATACCACACTGCTTCCATTGATGTTTATCATGAAAAATTCCATGGCTAGAGTGGTTAAGATGATCAAGTAATCGTTTAGACCTCGTCGAATCAAGAGGTTGAATTCCTTCATCATAGGTCATGCAATATCATTGGCTCCCATGTGAGATTGTACATGCTCAAGTTAATGCCAAACGACACCGTCTTCCTAAACAAGTCAAGTGCATTACTAAGCTAGTATTTCTTTTATGTATAAGTCGATGTATAAAATAGCCATCCAAGTCATAGGGTGGTGTCAGAATCTTCGTGTTTTGAGATAGCATCTGGATCGTTGGGACAAAGCGCATCAGAGTTGGCATATGAATCTGTCATTTTTTTTTGATTTGGATTATATCGATATCAGGATATTAATCTAGTACTCCATGATTGCGTCTAATCGTAACAATAGGGTATCCAAAAGCCATGATCACTCCGGATCGTTTTATAATCCCGTGATCACATACGAGTCAATACGAGATGTTATTGAAAACATGCAAGCCAATAGCTGGTAGGATTATCACAATCGTAAGGCAGCAGAGGAGTTCATCATACTCTCCATTTGATGCAGTTACGGATCAAGTCTTTGGATTTATGCTTGATTCGTTAGTTGGCTCACTTAGATGGTTGAGATGAATCACGTCATATTCTAAAGATATAATGTATACATTCTGAATCATGCATTGAGTCAGGGTCATGTTCAAAGTCAATCTGTCGGTTGAAGGTGATGCTCCCAGCATCAGTGGAGGACGAGCGATGTTAGTGCTTATGCCCTCAGCATCGGTGGGGGTTATGCAAAGTCAATCGGACATCCAGTCTTTTAGCCTTTATACTTTTTTCCGCCGAATCGGGTTAGAGATGCAGGTTTAGCAATCTCAGTCACCCTGTGTCGTTTTGTGCACTTTCCCAAGTCATCAAGGGTTGGAGTTATATATGCGAATGGTCGAATTATATTCATGTCGGGGTCATCCCATCTATTTAGTCAGAAAGGAGTGATCGCCTTATTGAGTATCAGCGAACTTAGATACTCTCCTTGCATCAGCCACAAAGTTGAGTAAGCTCGTCAATCTTGCAAGCGAGCGAATGTCGTTAGTGAGTTATTCAAGCTCTTTCGTTCATACTTTGGCATGATCCGAAATAGCCATCATAGTCTTGTTGAGTCTATCTCCCATGCTTGGTTCCATTAAGCTCGACAATCAAAATCGTGGGCCCGATTAATGAAATTGGTCTTTTTCGGAATTGTAAATTCCTGTCAGTCATTCCTGGGGCTTTTCTTTTTTCCTTTATCATTTCAAGAGTCAGATGCTGCTCCATTTTGTCGTGAAGACATTGAGATCATCCATTTCAACATTAGCACCCTCTTGTTGCATGAATCTGTCTGTCTCAGGATAGGATTTTCCAGTGTTTCTAGGAAAATCTCATGGTAGAGAGATACCGAGGTTTGTTTCAGAAGTGAATCTGCCAAGTCCTTTTGGTGGGCCTCGTTGCAGAGAGATTTCGAAGTTTGAGATATCCAGAATGCCGGATACTGCTGCGATCAACATCATATATGGTCCAGGTCGATTTACCGATGCCACTGCAGCGTTGAATCTTTCAAGCAATGCATGCAGGGTATCGCCAGAGCTCTGTTGAAGCATTAATTAATGTTGGCAATCTGGCCCTCGCCTTTGAGAAGTTGTCGCCAATTGTCCAATTTAGCGCTGGTGCCCCCAGTATGAAGTCTTGAAGTGGGTGGAAGCAAGTCTCTGGCTTCTTGGTTGCGCATATATAATAACCGTTAATCAGGCTTCTGTCTTTTAATTATGGATGGTGATCCACTACTCGGATGTATGCAGGTTGTCCTTAAGGAGCCATTCTTTTGGTTATGTCTGGGATCTTGCGGAACTCCGATAATAGAAAATGTGTCTAAAGTTGGCGGATAGTCAAATTATGTGCTCGAAGCTAGTATCCTGCACTCCCCATCCACGGGGATTTTACTAAACGGTAATCATCAAATCCACGTATTCTCTGAATTCATACTCCCTCATCAAGCTGTGAGTTACAGTTTGATACAAAATGATTTGTTCGTGTCCATCCCATGTTAGTCTTCGATATCCTATCCAATCTCTGAGGTTCAGAGTCGGGTAGCGATAAAGTCAGATTATAGTTGTATCAAATGCGCTCGTTTGCCCCCTACATGGGGAGCCTCATGTTGAGGTTGAGCTGGATTTTAAACATTCATCTGAACTGGAGCAAAGGTTGGTCGGGCTCCATTTAAGTTCTCAGTGACTCTTGCATATCCATCGTTTTCATCCAAGATGTTATGGCCAGAAGTTGCATGCTACAAATGCCTGGGAGGAGGTTGGTTGCATCATGTTTCATTAAAGACGACTATGCCAACTTGCCTTAGGGCATCATATGATATGGACCACGGAGCAAGGAGTGTTTGA
This sequence comes from Allium sativum, assembly GCA_030737875.1. Lineage (NCBI taxonomy): Eukaryota > Viridiplantae > Streptophyta > Magnoliopsida > Asparagales > Amaryllidaceae > Allium > Allium sativum. The sequence continues at coordinate 222,323,705 of CM060927.1, read as the reverse complement.
GCCAAGTTCATTATCGCTTGAATTTCCACGGTGCTCGCTCTAGCAAGTAAGTCGTAGTTACTCGGCCTTCCATCTATCCAAGTAAAGAAGTTATCCATCTTTTTCTGTCATTTCCGGAGAAGTTCATCTCACTGAACCATCTGAGTTCTCAAACCAGCAAGGGTACCATCCATTTCATATCTAGCTTGACATGCTGAGGGATCATCGTAAGAAGAAATCAGCTGACTTCGTTTGTTCCTAGCGCCTTCTGCACCAATATCCTCAGCACGAAAGAAATTTATATCTTCCTTCTTATTATCCTTTGAGTCGGAGTATCAAGTAGATCGCTTCCTTGCAAGCTAGAAGTCAAAGTAATGGCGTATCCCCCTTATCCAGGGTCTTTCAATTGGGAAGTTAGTTAGGATTAGAAAATGGACGTTCAGTCTACATCCATTCCATGGTCCTCGAGTGGCTTTAAAAGATCAAGTGATTGAGTTATCCAAGTGCTCGAGTCGACGCGTTTTTCATTCAGTGTATTTGCGAGGTGGCACTCGTCATTGCACTTGTGCTATGGTCAGTCACACGTAGGCGTGTATGTTGATTTGATACATCACTCTTAGGGCCTCCTTTCCTTTGTTGCCTTAAGTCGTGTGATACGTCATTAAACAATTCACTCTCAAGGCCTCCTTTCGGTCGTCGTCTCGTTCGCAAGGGAAGTTTAGTATTGGGCATCAGTGTCAGCTTTCTAGGCGTTGCCCTTTGTTTGTTTTCCACTAGTCTGTTGTGGTTGTCGCGAGTGCAGCCCTCGCATTCTTGTCTCGTTATTTGGTACAAGCCTGCACTTTGTAAACATATCGAATCTATAAGTAATAGGTAATAAAGCACATCACAATCAAGTAAGGGTTCTAATTCAGAATCCATGCAATCAAATAATATCTAGCAAATCATATAAAATTTATCTAAAGGGGGCGATGTGTGTGCCCCCAATCAATCATGGATAAAGTGCCCAGTCAGGGCTTGTTTGACATTGTGTTGCCCCCAATCCTTCCACAGGGGACATCGGCTCAGCTTTCATTCTGATCCCCAATCCTTCAGTGGGGTTGGAGCCTGTTGTCTTCGGTACTTAATCTTAGCACCTTTATACTCTCCTGACGTATGCCCAGGTTAGAGTGTAATCAAGGCGGTCTTTAATCGTGGTGCACCATCACGCCTTGAGGACGTCGTCTTCCCGTCCTTTATACTCTCTCTCGAATCATGAGAGTTAGAGTTAATTAGGCGAACAGTCGCATCATTCACCCCGGCGCTCCTTCTACACTCTATTTCCAAGAGTGGGAGTCCACCGTGTCGAGTGTCATTCTCAAACTCGGTTTTATTCCATATTCCATGCTTCACTCCGGTGGATGGAGTTTTTTCGGGCAAGCGGTCGGACCACACTCACTGGGGCGCTACCTCATAATCCCTGATTCATGGGTAAAGGTGGCCATTTGCAATAATCAAGTCTCTCTTGTCCCGTCGACTCGTGGGATGGAGTTTGATCGGACATTGCAGTATCGTCTTTTAAACGCTCTCTCAAATCATAAGAGTTAGTGTCATGGATCGATTGGTCTTTAATCCTGGGGTGCCCCTCACACCCGTCCTAGGTTCATACATCTATCCAAGCTCTAAGGATTAGAGTTAGTTGGGAAAACAGTCAGAAAATGTTTGCCAAGGCTCTGCGTTCCTTCGATCAATCCATGTGAGGAGTGATTGGCACCGAACTTTGGGTACCTGCATCATTTATATTGTATGAGTTAGTTATGTCAATAACTTGGGAAGCATGTAAGAGTAAATTGCATGATTGAAAAGTAAGCATATCAAGGGGCAGTGCTGCCTCCTTTATTTGGATTCATGTAATTTGGTGGCGTCAAATATAGGATCGAGCCATGTAGACGGTCGATCTGCATCCATCTGAAATCGGATTCCAACTTTGAAATGAAAAAGTCAAGGCATAATTATCTTTAGCTCTGCCACGTATGAGCCTAGGAGTGAATGGTCATTTCAGATCCACCTTGAGCTATACAACCTCTTTCAGGCAGAGGGCGTGGCTTTGTATACGAGAAGTTCAGTCGAGCCCATTATGGGTTTATTCCATAATTCCATATGCGGGTGCTAGAAGTTTGATCGATGTCAAAACCGAGGTACCAACACCATTCACATGTTAATTCATCTGGGTCAATTACATCAATAACTTATAAAGCATGAAAATATAAGAGTCATGGTTAAAGAGTAATCCTCTTAAAGGGATGAATATCATTCGAAGCGAAAATGGCACTATATGTTCTTTGTAGTTCCATTTTGCCTTGCCCAATCTCTGCCAGGGGATGGCTTGATTGGGGTCTTGGAGCGACAAAGGCAGCTAGGTAAACACTGTAAGCGAATGACGAGGTTGCATCTTCTTTGAATCGCCTTCTTGCCCTCATGCCAAAGGCAAGGATTGAGTGTCAGGGAGTCATGTCTATACTGTTAATAGTAGCACATCATCATATTGGTTCTAGGATGGTGGTTGGCATGAGAACAATAGATCTATGGTTAGAGGAACTTTGCACTCTCCATGCTATGAGGTTGGACATGGCTGAAAATGGGTACATGCTTAAAGGATTTTTGCCCCTGCTATGTCAGGAAGTTGGTTCGGGAGCCATAAGGATAAATATGCCTCATCCGTCTGTAGATATGCTTTCGATCCCATGCCGAAGATAAAAGCTTATACACAAACAATCAATCAACATCCAGGTTTAAGTGTTCCAAACCCTCAACTCGCCACTCTTCCGGAAAGACTAAGGCAATTGGTCACGCAGGCTTATGATGTATCAGCATTGAATTAGATGATGTAATCATGAGCAATCCACGCTTGAGTCTCCTATTGCCCCCGGCATTTGGAGCATGAGTTACTTGGCAGATAATCAATCAATGGGGTGGAATTGTGAGTCTTTATTTTCTAACTCCAAGATGTCTTTCGTCAAAAGCTTCATTCGTGTACATCTCCCATCTAGTGGGAAGTTGATGAGTGCTTTTGTCTAATCATTCAGGTTGGTTTATTTAGCAATAGGACTCGTTGCCGTCAATCTTAGGACAACCTTCCAAGGGAAGTAAGCAATGTCGCCTTGCTGGATGCAGTCCATGCCGCGGGAAATTCTTTATGGGTTTGTCCATGAATCTCTTTCGGGTTCGGTCTCCAACACTGGATCAACTTCCATCAGATTAATGGTCGGAGTTTGTAATGTCTTGATTGGGATTATCTTCATCTCTTCTGTATTGTCGGAACTTTATAACTTGGCCAGGTAATTTGCTTTCTAATTTTCTGTGTGCAGAATTCGAGGCATGTTGTAATGTTCCCATCCATCTAACAGCTCTTCTACCTATTCTATGTAAGCTGCGAGTCGTAGTCCCTTTATTTGGGACGTCCTTTGAATCAATACAACTCCAATGCTGGACTGTCAATTATTCTTTGCACCGTCTGTATACAACATCCATGTGCTTGGTTTTCATCTTTCATTTTGAGGGGCCATCTTCTTCATCTATTATGCCCACTTCGGGAATGGTAAACTTAACGATGAAGTCGGTTAATACTTTCCCCCATATGGACTTCTATAGGAGGGAATTATGGTCCAATTGGCTCGGTTTGATGTTTCGTTCGAGCACTCATCCAGATGCCTTGGGTCGTTGTAGGACCTGTAGTATTGGCCAATCAGTGTGTATCACAATTAGACGAACTTGGAAATAGTGATGGAGTTTCCTCGAAGCAATCATCAAACTGTAAGAAAGCTTTTCGATCTTTGGGCACAGTTGCTTCATTATATGTCGCCCTCCTATATCCTGAATCTTCATCTTATCTAAGATCCACGTCTTCGGGCAGATCATCGGGCAACTCTTTGTGTGATGTTTCCTTTGCTTGCTAAGCCAATGCCTCCTTTACACTCCATCTCATCAGGAGGGGAAGTGTATTTGGGTTCTGTCTCTGATGTGTAGCATATTCCATCTCGTTCCCACTCCAGTTTCGGTTCGGAATTTTGAGCAATAAACATTAGGCTATAGTACGAGTTCTGAATTCTATTGGAGCTGGTCGGTCTAGACCTTGATCAGATAAGCTTGAATAAGACATCATAATTTGCAAGACTTTAGTAATATTCATGCATTATGTCACAATGGAAATAAGAAGTAGAGAGCTGATGGTTGATTCATGTTTGCTTTAATCTCGAGCTCTGATTACTTGACCAAGATCGTATGGTGGCTGGTGAGCAGTCAAGTTGTTATAATCCGGGAAAGGATCCATATGTCCAATCATAGAGTGTGGTGGTTCAACTAGTACCTAACTCTGGGCACCAAAGTATGTTGACCCCTTATTCGATGGAAATCAGTCTTTGTTGATGCGGTTGATAGCAAATAGCCATTGCAAAGGTTAGCCGAGTTTTTCGGGAGGTGAACTGCAGGACATATGTCATTCATCACATCTTACAACTGAAGTGTAGCTTTGGGATGTTGGGATCCTTAGCTGCTTTATGGTATCCCATTATTGACAATCATGGTCACTAAGATCATATGAATCATCTTTGAAGCAGTGCTCGGACTGTTCTATATAACCGTCATTCGGTGCTCCGCCGATTGGACAGGTTTAAGTCACATAAATGAGGTGGTCACTACTCATTAGGGAACAACATCAGTTGCATTGCTGAAATCTATACACTATCGGAGTTCCAAAAGAGGAGGCTACTATTAGACAATCATTATCTCATATATTGTCATTGATAGCAAGCTGAATCTGATCTCCTCACATTGAATAACATCGACAAATAGATGTCATGGCTTCTGGAGGAATCCCAGTCGTTGCCATTTAGTTGTCATATTCTTTGACTATCCTTCTAATCTTCATTGACAAGCTTTGATGACTACTATTGGCCAAAATATACGTCGAGTCGAAGGCGAGCCGTGCTCCGAGCCGAAGGCGAGGCCGTCAGCGGGTCCGGGCGCAGCGCCGGTGGGGGTCCGGGGCCCCACAGTCCCGGCGGCGATCGACCTAACCGGTTAGGTCGAAAATGTGGGCACCGCATGATTTTTTCGATTTTGGAAGGTGGAGCCTTTAATGAAATGATCAGAATAATGCATTTTTTCCCAAAAACAACTGTTTCGGGTCGGATCGGATCATGCCTTCAAGCGGCGGTTCGGAGATGTCTTCACGTTGGGTCGGATCAGACCAGTTCCTCCAATCCGGATCGGAGCATTGTCAGCTGATCGGTTCGGGCGCCCCTCCTACGGTTCGGCTCGGGTTCACTCTTCCAGGTCGGATCGTGGTGTCACCCTTAGGTCGGTGATATACTCATCTGCCTTATCCGAACCGGTTACTTTGATCCCAGTTACTTCGATCCGAGCTGGTGGTCTGTTTATTTACTGCGTCCACACCAATTTCCATCCGATCCGACCTTTTGCTCGATCTGATCCGCAAGGACTGTGCAGCTTTTTTAAAATCTACTTCGGTATATCCAACTTTGACTTCCAATCAAAACGTTGTTGGTTCATCACATCTCCAACTCCTTCGGCCCATCTAAGCAGCAAGCGACTCTTTCAGAATTGAATACAGATCTCCCCTCAATGAACTATGACATCCATTAGTAGATGAGGAGATCTATGTTTGAGAATCAGTCCGTTCTCAGTGAAAGCACCAAAATGTTAGACCAAAAAATGGCACTAACACCCAATTGATCATGTTTTGCAGAGAATAATAAGAAATCATGTACGAAAAAGCAAGTGAAATCAATCAACATACAAGATTTATAGTGGTTCGGAGTTAATGAGCCTACATCCACTTTATAGTTCCTCATTTCATTCCGGAATTACAATTACACCGAATATTTACACTCAACCACTCAAATACAATGAATCATTCTCTCCGAATTCATTATTTTCATTGGAGAATAAGGGGTTATTTATGGAGGAATTCGGCCATGCTGCCATGAATAAATGAAGTGCAAAAAAGTCCTCCAAAACGATGCGTTATATGTGTATTTATAGGTGGAAATTCGGTTAGGGTTGAGTGGCCACGTGGCAGCTTCAGAGTAAATCTCGAAAGTAGTGGAGAAAAATGGTGAAATGGTCTTTAACTGCCCAGAATTCGGTTAGGGTGAGTGACCCTATCCAGATGGCCCGATCCGAATGGCCCGATCTGGATGACCCGATCCGGATGACCCGATCCGGATGACCCGATCCGGTTGACCCGATCCGGATGACCCGATACGGTTTACCCGATCCGGTTTGGTCGGTCAGAAATATTCACTTTAGCTTGATCCAAAATGGTGGAATCCAACCTAAGGCTTATGTGCGCAAAAATACGAGTTTTCCATCCTTTGTTACTTCGTCCAAGCAGATGCCGATCTCTGCCAGTTCGTACTCAATCCCTGAGTGGCCTTCTTGATAGAGTTCTTGGGCTTTGGATAGTCTGGTCACAAAGCAGACTAACAGCGGGTCTTTCACTTAACTAGGCTTCCCTAGGCACTTATACAAATTAAATTTTCTCGACTATAAATATTCCTAATCCATTTTTACATTACAACCTTTTTCTATTTTCTAAGGTTTACTTCCAAACCCACTAATCTGAAATACTATTATTTTAGTTTCCATCTTATGGGATACTTCCTTTCTCTAGCTCCAAGTTATATTGTACACTTTCCCAACCACCTAATGGTTTCAAAGTTTCTATGTCCATGCCTATAGTGTACAAACCAATATCCCAACGCTTTCCATATCTAGTGGGTTACTGTATGGATCTAGATTTATATATATAATATATATTTATACTTTAGAAAATACAAATACGTTCACTCATATCACTCTAAGACCACTAAACCTGGCACTGATACCAGATGTAACAACCCGGATTTCGACAGACCGATTTTTTTTTCAAAATCCAATCCATCGAGACCCGAGTTGGTTGCTCTGGTATCCTGCAGAAAAAGACAGAGATAAAGAAACATGTCAGAACTCGTAAGCATCTCATAGCAGAAGGATTAAAACATAATATAGTCAAAACATAGCTTTACCTTGTCAACAATACTGCTAAACCAGTATCCAAAGCTATACCATCTCTGTCCTGAACCTAACCTGGAAGTATGTAATGAGGAGGGGGTCAGAACATAAGTTCTGTGTGACTGGACTTATAATAAACTTCTGTATAATCCTACATATACTGTTCAGTTATATTTTCTTGCCTATTAGGTTACTTGCGACATTAGCTCTCTAGGCTGTACTCGTGTCCCACTAGTAGGTTAACCTAATACAACGTGTTGTAGATACCCCCAACCCGTCTAATCCTTTCCATGTATATATACAGTCCCTTAACGTATGCCGTACGGGCTTCATCATGTAAATATATACAACTTTAGCACAGTGCCACCATTCTTGAATCGTTTGGACTGCCACTCTCGATCTTGCTAGATTCCGTGTATCATCTAGATCTAATCTAGGGTATACTATCGAGCGCTTCCTAGATTCAACCAGCGTTTATGCTACCTATTGAACGCTTCTCGGATTCAGGGTTTACGCGACCTAGGTCCAACTAGGGATTATGCTACCTATCGAACGATGCCCCTTAGTCTAGGACGCACTACCCAGAGCGATATATATTCCTAGACTTTCCCCACGTACGTGTCGTGAATCGTTATCGATGTCTAGTTGCACATGTCCTCTATATGTGCGGCCCGAGTCCCATGGCAGGGCAAATCAAGAAACACGGGATTCGGTCGGGAGCTTTAAGTTATCTGCCGATGCAGATGCTAAGGTCTGTTTTTCCAGTGGCTTTGGTCCCACTTGACCCCTCCCTCAACTAATGAAAGGCCACCCTTGAAAAAACTGAGAATTATACGCAGGCCCCCTATGCCCCACTAACCTATGGCCATCCGCACCCATAACTAGATAGCAAGTATATGGTCTTTTAGAGTTCTCCGCCTTTCCGCTTTACGTATCTCGACTGACTCAAGATGGTAGGTAGACGACGAGTTGCTATCACAGGGCTACTGGTCTCGCCGAATCACGCTGGTCCATCCTAGTCTTTAGGTTGCCTTATATTGCAACCAAGGCATACCGTTGGTTCTTCTAACGCAGACCATAACCTCTATGAGCCCAGGAGGATCATCTGCAGCCTCACAGAGGGATACCAAGAGTACCCTCACGTCCCCTCGAAGCCGCGTGCTTCGTAATCCAGTTCGTTGGAGCCTTCTTTAAGATCAGATGGACGTTCGTTCCTTCTCGTGTTCTCTAAGGTTTACTACTTAGTTCCCTTAACTAAGGTTTACTACTTAGTTTCCTGAATCGTCGTTTTCTTAACTAGGGTTTACTACTTAGTCCTTTTAACTATTACTACTTAGTTCTCTCAATCGTTCGTTTTTCTTATCTAAGGTTTACGACTTAGTCCACTTAACTAAGGTTTACTACTTAGTTCTCTTTCTCGTTATCCACTTAGTTATCTTAACTAAGGTTTATTACTTGATTCTCTTAACCAAGGTTTGATACTTAGTTTATGTTACTTAGTTCCCTTTAACTAAGGTTTGTTACTAAGTTCCTTTTTTTTTACTAATGTTTACTTTCTTAGTTATTTTTACCGTAGCTTACTTAGTTCTCTAACTAAGGTTCAACACTTGGTTAACTTCATCTTTATTTACTTAGTTCTTTAAATAAGGTTTATTACTTAGTTTATGTTAACTAAGGTTTACTAATGAATTCAAAAATGACTTAAGTTTTCTTAATCAGACGATAGCGTACTGGTGTTTTCCCACATTTTCAGCTTAGATTAACTTATTTCATAGTATATGACGTCCCACCCTTCAAGTCTTGTATTACATCTTAAGTCATAATCTTCCCTTGTCCCTAGGACAAGTTTTACATATTATTTAATTTTACATTACCGCAATTCAAGTTTAGAATAGGTAGTTATCATTCCACCATTACTGTGTCATTAATTTTAGATTTGACTCAACCCTTCCTTTTAATTGACCCGTTAGTTAAACTTTACTCAATTCAATTAATTCATAATATCTAAACTTTTGTTTCACATGTCCCATGTGTTCCCTTTTATTATGGTTTCCATGTTTTACACATGTCTTACTACGGTTAAGTCTACCTTATTCGTGTTTTACATGTCATTTATACCACTCACTTAACCCTCTAACCCTACCCATGTCACCCACATGTCTTATTATGGTTAGTATTCCTTAATTCATTTATTATGCCATAACGATGTATGACCTCCCACATTAGACTAACCCTTTGTGGCTGCTGGATGTGCCGGGCGGTTCTGGGCAGACTTATACCACAACGCGAGTCTAACCTCGTGTCATAAACCGTTACGCTCAAATTACTTCCTTCGACCTCTCACATTAGACGTCCAATTGTGACTGCTGGATTTGCCGGGCGGTTCCGGGCAGTCTTACATCACAATTGCGCCTAACCTCGTATCAAAGGTTCATTAAAATCATATTTCACCCAACCCCAAGTTCATGTCAAGTGATTCTAATTCAACAAATAATTATGTTCATAATTATGCTTATTTGTCATTAACTATACTAATATTAATTAACCAATCCCACATATTATCCAATTATAGGCAAATTCATCATTTTTGGCTTATTTGTCAAGTCACAATTAACTTTCACCAATCCATATTATCAAATTTTCAAGTCGTTAATTATGCCAATTCCATAATCAAATTTAATTATGACGCACTTACATAAATTCCATATTAAGTTCTATAGGTAAATTCCAAGCCAAGTTTTAACTGTAAATTTCATGTTCCTATCCATGTCCAAGTTACAATTCATGTCTTATTCAAGTGTCATGTGCCCATTAACAAATTTATAAGCAAAGTCAGGCTTCAATGATGTCAATTCTATGCCAAACCCCAAACCATGTCCTACTTACAATTCCTAACTTGGTTTATACATTCAAATCTTGCCAATATTATATTATGCCCAAACTCATGGTAATTTATATTCAAATCCTCCAACTCTAATTATAATCCCCAGATCAAGCGTTTCCCTTTTCATCCGCAATAACCATTCAATCGTATTTATTTCATGATAGACCTAGGCTCGAGATAGCCTAGCTATAAAAGTAAAAAGGGAAAGAACAAAAAGAGGAATTTAATCGTAGGCGTAAAAATTAAACATTTCAGATCCAATTATTCACAATAATTTGTTTACATAGGGAATGATTAAACGATAATAATCTTATACTAAAAGTGCATTATAAAGCCACTCACCTTGATTGGATTAGAGAGTTGAACAATTCGCTGATTTGGAGTTGATTAACCTTCTTAATTGATTGTTGTTGAAGATCATTGCTATTAGATTTGATTGATTTCCCCTTTTGATTCAATTTTGATTTTTCTTTGCGGCATAAATTTGTGAATCTGAATCCATTATCTTCTATTTGGATTTAAATCTCTCTTCTATTTCATTCGTTGTTCTAAATCTTATTCTTTTAATTTTAAGAATAGATATGGTAGAGAAAAGGGAGAAGAATAGATCTAAAATTTATTTAGATCAATAGCATGAGGAAGGAGAAATCAAGTTAGAAGAGAGCCATGGCCTTGCCATGAATTGTAGTGGAGTTAACAATGAGCCTAGGGTGTTTATATAGGTGTTAGACCAACGTACCAGGCCCAAAAACTCATCCAAGTGCTCAAAAATGAACCTGGCCAGTTTCTGGGGCGAATTTCCCGCTTCTGGACCGAATTTCCCGCTCCAGGTCGCTACAGGTCGACCTCCCCAGGGGGAGTCGACACTATGGTCGACCTCCCACTAGGGAGGTCGGCACTATGGTCGACCTGGCCTTTTTTTTCTTCTAGCCTGGGCTGGTTGATTTCTGATTTTTCGCTGAATCTTCCGAAGGTCATAACTCCTTCATACGGACTCCGATTTTCGAAAACTCGTGCTCTATTTCATGTAAAATTTCAAGAGGAACGAAATGTTGATGTCCATTTTCCCTAATTCCTGATATTTAAATTAATTATCCTTATTTTATTAACTTCTCCATTACGTACACTGTTATTGAATTAATTATTCTTCTCTTTCATGTATTAATTAATTCTCATTTCACATCACCATTATTTACCCTTTTAAACATATATTCATATATTTTATATTCTTAATTTTTAATTATATTAAAAAAATACGGGGTGTTGCACTTACACAGTCTGTCAACCCATCGGTTGACATACAACTAAACAATCAGGATTAGTGTACGTCAAATATCATCCCAATACCCGTGTAGGGTTTCAAATCAACAAACACAGATTTTATTTGTGCAGTTGGGCGATGTGTAAAATTTATCATCCCAATCAATATCAGTCAAATCAGTGTATATAAACAAATCGTCCGACTTGTTTATGAATATTTATTTTACTTCAACACATGAATATATATTTTACTTCAACACACATCACAATCAATTTTCACAACACACAAAATCAAACAAGTCGTCCATAGTCTGTGGACGACGGGTGTCAGGTGCTGCTAAGCACCGTCTGCATCCTAGTATATATTTCAACTAGAAATTAAAATAAAAGTGAGGAGTTCTCACCGACTAGCTAAACCAATACACCGCGACCCTTCATATGTAGGAAGTCTTCACCGTGCTCGCCTTTTGTCACTTTCGTCGTCCGTGTTCGCTACATATATAAAAATCACATTTTTATATTATCACTCCATGGATAAAAATTATATTTTTATATCGCTCTATACATTGTAAAGATTATATTTTTACTTTGCTAAAATATATATAAAAATCATAACTTTATACTAGCATAAAAATCGTATTTTTATTTTACTTCTCATCTAATAAAAATCATATTTTTATTATGTTATTCATATAAAAATCCCATTTTTATATGGATAAAAATCCCCATTCTATACAAATAAAACCATAGCTTCATCCGAATAAAAATCCCAACTTTATACGAATAAAAATCTCGTCATTGTTCGAATAAAAATATCGTCTTTTTCAAATCAAAGATCATTTCCTTTTCATATAAACAATATCATACTCTAATCTTTCTACTAATAAAAATCATTCCTTTCTTCTATTAAAAATCCAACTATCATGTGATTGAAAATCCCCCTTTTTCACGATTAAAAATCTTATCTTTTTATATGATAAAAATCCGAGTTTTTCGAGTATAAAAATCCGAACTTTCCTACGCATTCATGTAAAGAATTAACATAAAATAATAATAATAATAATGTTTTAATAAAATAAAAGGAACTAAAATAACTTACAGGACTTAGAAGAGGGCGGCTGTTTTTCCCTTTGCGCTGGAGGTGGAGGGTCAGAGGAACGAGGGCTGGTTTTGGAGTTTAGGGTTTAGAGGGGGTTAAATCGAAGGAGGAGAGTAACGAAGGGGGGCTTCGCTGCAGTCGAAGGTAGAGCCGATGGGGTGCTTCGCGGTGGAGTCGATGGGGATGGAGGGTTCGCGGTCTTCGAAGTGGGCGGTTTCGTGGGGGAGCAGTGGATGAGCGAAAGGGGAGGAAGAAGAGGGGGGCGACGACAGGTGGAGGTCGGAGGGGGCGTTGGCGGCACAGCTGAGCCATCGGGGAGGGAGGGCGAAGGGATCGAGGCGGGTTTTTTCTTCATTTTTTTTCTTTTTATGTAAATGATTTGGGCATTGACCCTAAGAAGGAGGAGGGAGGGAGATTAAGGGAATTTATAATTTAATATTTTATTTATTTCTCCACGAAAAGTACCCTTTTCATTCGAACTCAAAATTGAACCCACCGACTATCATCCCGAGCATAATACCCCCATTCCGAACACAATGGGATATGTATCGTAAGCCAGTTCGACTATTTCGGTCAGTTTTTGTTCAAATTAAAATATAAATCAATGTATATTGAATTTGAACGCACATTTCAATTTACCGGGGCCACATACGAACTCTAAAAATTCCAGAAAAATTATTTCTAGCTTCATATTGACGATACGGTTCTAACAAAACTAATTTCGTCGAATTCTGAGACCATTCGAAAAATTGCCATTTTTCAGTCGATTAAAATCAACTAAAACTGTCAAAACACGTTTTCCTTCGCCACGCTCACATATTGATTCGAAAAATTACTAATTTTGAAACCTAGCAATAATTTGACATCACGGATCCAACAAAAGTGGTTTCATCGAAAACCGAGGTCGTTTGCAAAATTTCCATTTTTAAGGGCCAGAATTCCATAGCGACCATTCTGAATTTTCAACTGGGCATAACTTTTTATCCCTGCTATGAAATTTCAATTTTTCGGATTCGTTGGAAAGATATTCTCAATTAGATTCAAATATTTTTGGTTTCACTAAAATCCGTTTTATTCTGAATCCTGTACATTCATTTGAACTTTGAAATCGAATTTTCAAACTACCACGCCATTTTCAATTCCTTTTATAATTAAAAATAATTATTTATATTCTAACGTCGATCTATATAAATATATACATTCTAATCCTATTCAAAATAAATTTCTCGTCGTTATTATTTAAAATAAATCATTTTAAATATTCAAAATTCGCTAAAATGGCCAATATATAAATTTTAAACTGGCTCAGATTTTCGGGTTATTACAATCTCCCCCACTTAAAACTTTTCGTCCCTGAAAAGGAATGAAGCCGAAAGTTGTTTAACTAATCAACTCAACTTTCAATATTTTGTTTATGGCTTAAGTTCTTCAACTTTTCAGTTTCTAAGAACTTTTCTAATTTTTCAAAAATTTGGCTAACACCCTAAATTTTCGAAAAATTTCGCCATAACCTCCCCTGCACCGGGAGCTTCGGGATATTTCAAACAGCCTCCCATGGCCTTCATCAATCCAAAAAGAAAAAGAAACCGCCAAGTGGCTAGCCAATCGGCTCATAAAATCATCAAAAACCCAAGAAATTCGTAAACATGTACCTATTTGTCGGGCAAACAATTTTATTCCTCTTCTCTAGCCTTCTTGCTATGACCTGTTCAATGTAAGTACATGTATACGTATGCAAATGTGACAAATTTTCAATACAATTCACTATTTGGTACAATTTGGCTTAAGGGTTCAAATTTTAATTAATCAACCAATAATCAAACAACACAATCAGCAATCAATTAGTGGATTAATGTTTCAAATTCATAACCTTGATACATAGTCTAAAAATCAGATTTTTAATGCCAAATCACAACAATAAGCCCTATCTAGCTTTGGTTCTCACACCAGTCAATTGGAATCATATAGAAATCCCACCTTCGAAACACGAAAATAAATTCTGATGATGACGCGTCAATCATCAGAATTATGTCCGAGCGACTAGAGTGTGATTCTATATCTATCCAATATATTAAAACTTCGAATACACGTGGATCAGACGTATATGCAAAATCTTTATATACTGGACTGTCCAAACTCAATATAAATAAATATTCAAATACAAATAATTGAATTTGATTTTTCAAAACAAAAAATGTTTTCATTTTAAAAATATACTCTTCACACTCGTTCTAGGATACTACTGATCCTATCTCTAACGAGTCATTCTCATTGGATATTACTAATCCAATCTCTGATGAATTCTTTCATTTGGGTCTAACGTGTCTTGTTCTCCGAGCTCTATAAACCAAAGCTCTGATACCAGGTGAAACGACCCGGACTTCCCCGGTAAGGAAAGCACGGATTGAGTTGGGAACAAACCACATCAGAACGCAAACAAAAGAACATTTCATTGCTTATTACAACAATTTCATCAGATTACAAGAATATACAGAGTATAAACAAATAATACACATCATAAAATATCAGAGATTACAATACATTACATAGCAGCGGAAAATAATACAATACACAACTAGAAGAGATATACGGATACAGAGCTTTCCGGATATCATTCCAGCTGTAAACCAGGTTCCTGTGAATATAAATCTGCAAAACCAAAACTACTAGCTGCCCATGTCAAAATAAGGGCACCCAGAGTTTAGGTTAAAACAATAAACTCCAGGTCAGTCATGTGACTGGTGTGAGAACTAAAACAGTTATTTAAAGCTTTACTTTAAATCAGATATATCAAGGGACCACGCCGTATAACATGGAACGGGTTTCCTCCCAAGAATACCAGTGCATATAACAAAACAACGTAATGCATTTTGGGGAAAAAATGAAGCTATTATAAGACCCAAGTCCCAACACATAATGCAACACAAGCCGGAGGATAGGGTTTTCCCTTATAATAGCCAAACATGCTTGGTACGTTAAAACAAATCATTTGATACTATTATAAGTGTATAGTGTCAAAAGAATTTCAATCATAAATATCAATCATAGACGGCATGGGTACCATATATCATGTCGCCATACTAGGCTCTACAAATAAAACCGCAAAGTCACGTATTTGGAAATTGGATTTCCATCTATGAACCGAGGTAAGGCATCGTCCTCTACCGAATTCGAGACTGTCTGGCCCGAGCCTTAGGCAAGCGCGCAGACAAGCCTTGGATTGTCAGGGCCGGTCCACCGATGTGGATTATTAGGCCTGAACACTACGTTTCCCCACCCTTTGGGGCGTAAATGAGCCAAATGACTCCATCGGCTCCACACAGTCACCGATATATCCGAGGCGCCTCGCAACAACAACAACCACACAGGTGAAAATAATATAAATGTTAGGGCTGGTAGGTCACTGACACCACACTAGCTAGAAAGAAACGCATGTCCTCCCTGAGGTCCTCTCCCGTTTCTGGTTCACAACCAGGGTGTGAGGCTCGCGAATCAATGCTACACGAAGCTATGCCACATAGGTCGTGCTTTGATCATCAACCACAAGACTCTATTTTCAACAAAAGCCTTGATCATTTTCCATTTAGGCATGCAGCATAGGCAATTCACTCCATGCGATTGATATCCATCAATATATAACCCCTGAGCTCGTACGTCTCAGAGAAAGGCGTTAAGCAAGAGAATAAATTCTCCGCCGCCAAACAGATATATATTTAATAGAAATCAATCACACAGAATAAAATCCAATGTCAGACACACAGTCCATTTACAAGTTCGTTCTGGGTCTGAACGAAACCGGAGGCACCTTATACCTCGCATACCCATCGATCTCCAAGTACGTCTGGACGATCACCAACTGATTCCCTCCTCTTGGGTGTACATCCCAATCAAGATCATCAGTAATCACCCAAACGACGTGAAGACCTCCGGTCTTCATCCTCGACACCACGTCGAATCAGTTATTCAGAATGGGATAAACCCGGTCTTTCTGAATAACTTGTGTATATAATAAACAAGTGTTACACAAACACAACATACGCCTCATTCCTATTCAGAATATTCTTTTATTCAAATATTCTTACACTTTGGGAAAGGTTCCCATTAATTTTATCAAAGATAAATTCTTTAAATTTATTCATTAATCTTCTTTTGAATATCAATTCAAACTAGTCGGGATTAGCGAACCACACCGAAGTAATCATTTATTTTAATTTCCTAATCCCAACCTATTCATCCCATGAAGTAAAACTGGTAATACTTCATATCTAACACCACGGTGTTATCGGTAAATTCAATTTCCATTTCACGTTCAAATCTAATTAAAGATTTAACTATCGCCTGGAGCAAAACTGGTGATACTCCATTCTCGATCATTTCAATCTAATTAAAGATTCATTAAAACTCCACTTAGTTTTAATCTTCCCAAAAATAAATATCCCATCTTTAACTGGGTTAAAGAAACAATGTAATTTAAAACACGGTTCAGTATAAACCAAAAACCACATTCCATTCCAATTCAATTAATGAAATTTCTGGTTACTTTTAAAACCCTTTCAAATCCAGTTTATTTATTTAAAAATAAATAAATTATTATTCTAGTTCAAAACTAGTTCATTTCGATAAAAATCTATTTTTATCTTTTCAAATTTGGAATTTTTCATCTCAATTCTTCACAAATCATTTCTTATGATTATACACAAATTATTACTATTTTTAATAATTTTATCAAGGCCCGTACAGTCGAATTCCATCAACGGCCATCGAACTGCACTTACAGCGACCCTTTCCAAATTTGATTTGGACATAATTCCAAATCCAACCGTTAGATTTCAAATCTCTAATATTCATTAGAAAGCTCTTTTCGATACGAACTCAACGGTTCCGATTTTTAGGAGAATCCGACGGTCGGATCTCCCGTAATATTCATTCGAAGTCAATGGTCGAAATTCACGAATGGCCGCGGCGCGACGCGTTCTATTCAGGCCATTCTATATATAAAATATATATATTATATATATTTCGTCGATTTCCTTTTAAAACGTATTTTATAAATCGTTTTAAATTCGTTTTCGAAACGATTTCAACTTCATATTCAATTTCGAATCAAAATTGAATATTCCACATCATCGATATACAAATGATAATATTTTCAAAACGTTATATTTTGAAATCACTTTCTTTCTCATACTCATTATAAAAATGAATAAAATCGATATAAATATCGTTCACATCAAAATGGCGTCAATCTAATCAACACGGCTTTTGTTCAACACATGAATGTTTATTCTATTCAACACATGAATATTTATTTTAGTCAACACATGAATATTTATTCTATTCAACACATGAATTTATATTATTCAACACATGAATTTTTATTCTATTCAACACATGAATTTTTATTCTCTTCAACACATGAATTTTTATTCTATTCAACACATGAATTTTTATTTCTATTCAACACATGAATTTATTTCTATTTAACACATGAATTTATTTTCATTTCAACACATGAATTTTTTTCTATTCAACACATGAATTTATTTTCTATACAACACATGAATTTATTTTCTATTCAACACTTGAATTTATTTTCTATTCAATACATGAATATTTATTCTATTCAACACAAAAATTTATTTTTATAATATTCCTTATTTTCCAAATCGGAATGAGGCCGAATCAATTACCATATAAGGTTAATTATATGGATTTTCTACAACACATGTATATAATAGCAACGATAAATCATCATCCAGAGTACACCAAACAACTGCATAAGCATTAAATATAAATAATTAACGCTTACACAGTCTGTCAACCCATCGATTGACATACAACTAAACAATCGGGATTAGTGTACGTCAAATATCATCCCAATACCCGTGTGGGGTTTCAAATCAACAAACACAGATTTTATTTGTGCAGTTGGGCGATGTGTAAAATTTATCATCCCAATCAATATCAGTCAAATCAGTGTATATAAACAAAGCTTCCGATTTGTTTATGAATATTTATTTTACTTCAACACATGAATATATATTTTACTTCAACACATGAATATATATTTTACTTCAACACACATCACAATCAATTTTCACAACACACAAAATCAAACAAGTCGTCCATGGTCTGTGGACGACGGGTGTCGGGTGCTGCTAAGCACCGTCTGCATCCTAGTTTATATTTCAACTAGAAATTAAAATAAAAGTGAGGAGTTCTCACCGACTAGCTAAACCAATACACCGCGACCCTTCATATGTAGGAAGTCTTCACCGTGCTCGCCTTTTGTCACTTTCGTCGTCCGTGTTCGCTATATATATAAAAATCACATTTTTATATTATCACTCCATGGATAAAAATTATATTTTTATATCGCTCTATACATTGTAAAGATTATATTTTTACTTTGCTAAAATATATATATAAATCATAACTTTATACTAGCATAAAAATCGTAATTTTATTTTACTTCTCATCTAATAAAAAATCATATTTTTATTATGTTATTCATGTAAAAATCCCATTTTTATATGGATAAAAATCCCCATTCGATACGAATAAAACCATAGCTTCATCCGAATAAAAATCCCAACTTTATACGAATAAAAATCTCGTCTTTGTTCGAATAAAAATCTCGTTTTTTCAAATCAAAGATCATTTCTTTTTCATATAAACAATATCATACTCTAATCTTTCTACTAATAAAAATAATTCCTTTCTTCTATTAAAAATCCAACTATCATGTGATTGAAAATCCCCCTTTTTCACGATTAAAAATCTTATCTTTTTGTATGATAAAAATCCAAGTTTTTCTAATATAAAAATCCGAGCTTTCCTACGCATTCATGTAAAGAATTAACATAAAAATAATAATAATAATGTTTTGATAAAATAAAAGGAACTAAAATCACTTACAGGACTTAGAAGAGGGGGGGGGGGGGGCTGTTTTTCCCTTTGCGCTGGAGGTGGAGGTTCAGAGGAACGAGGGTGGGTTTTGGGGGTTTAGGGTTCGGAGGGGGTTAAATCGAAGGGGGAGAGTGACGAGGAGGGCTTCGCTGCAGTCGACGGTGGAGCCGATGGGGTGCTTCGCGGTGGAGTCGATGGGGATGGAGGGTTCGCGGTCTTCGAGGTGGGCGGTTTCGTGGGGGAGCAGGGGATGAGCGAGAGGGGAGGAAGAAGAGGGGGGCGACGGCAGGCGGAGGTCGGAGGGGGCGTTGGCGGCGTGGCTGAGCCATCGGGGAGGGAGGGCGACAGGATCGAGGCGAGTTTTTTCTTCTTCTTTTTTCTGTAAATGATTTGGGCGTTGACCCTAAGAAGGAGGAGGGAGGGAGATTAAGGGAATTTATAATTTAATATTTTATTTATTTCTCCATGAAAAATACCATTTTCATTTGAACTCAAAATTGAACCCACCGACTGTCGTCCCTAGCGTAATACCCCCATTCCGAACACAATGGGATATGTATCGTAAGCAAGTTCGACTGTTTCGATCAGTTTTTGTTCAAATTAAAATATAAATCAATGTATATTGAATTTGAACGCACATTTCAATTTACCGGGGCTACATACGAACTCTAAAAATTCCGGAAAAATTATTTCTAGCTTCGTATTGACGATACGGTTATAACAAAACTAATTTCATCGAATTCTGAGACCGTTCGAAAACTGGCCATTTTCCAGTCGATTAAAATCAACTAAAACTGTCAAAACACGTTTTCCTTCGCCACGCTCACATATTGATTCGAAAAATTACGAATTTCGAAACCTAGCAATAATTTGACATAACGGATCCAACAAAAGTGGTTTCATCGAAAACCGAGGTCGTTTGCAAAATTTCCATTTTTAAGGGCTAGAATTCCATAGCGACCATTCTGAATTTTCAACTGAGCATAACTTTTTATCCCCGCTATGAAATTTCAATTTTTCGGATTCGTTGGAAAGATATTCTCAATTAGATTCAAATATTTTTGGTTTCACTAAAATCTGTTTTATTCTGAATCATGTACATTCATTTGAACTTTGAAATCGAATTTTCAAACTACCGCGCCATTTTCAATTACTTTTATAATTAAAAATAATTATTTATATTCTAACGTCAATCTATATAGATATATACATTCTAATCCTATTCAAAATAAATTTCTCGTCGTTATTATTTAAAATAAATCATTTTAAATATTCAAAATTCGCTAAAATTGCCAATATAATAATTTTAAATTGGCTCAGATTTCCGGGTTATTACAATCATTCAAACCATATTAAGGTTTTCCAAACTAGTCGGGATTAGCGATCCTCACTGAAGTAATCATTTATTTTATTTCCTAATCCCAACCTATTCATCCCATGGAGCAAAACTGGTCGTACTCCATATCTAACACCACGGTGTTATCGGTAAATTTAATTACCATTTCCCATTTAGATCTAATTAAAGATTTAACTATCGCTTGGAGCAAAACTAGTGATACTCCATTCTCGATCATTTCCGAAATGTGACAATTTAAATTATCAATTCACATATCAATCTAATTAATGATTTATTAAAACTCCACTTAGTTTAATCCTCCAAAAAATCAATTTTAATGACTATTTAACTTTGGAAACACAAACATGTCGCATCGGCAATCTACACCGTACTATTGATTTCTGCCAATATATAACCTCTGAGCTCGTATGTCTCAGAGAAGGGTGTTAAGCAAGAGAATAAATTCTCTGCCACCAAACAGATATATATTTAGTAGAGATCAACCATACAGTTCGAAATACAATGACAAACATGTAATCCTGCCTTTAACTGGGTCAAAGAACTAATGTCATTTAAAACACAGTTCACGATAAACCCAAATCACATTCCATTAATTATGGAATCTTCACGGAAAAACAAATCAGTATATAATCGATATCAATTTCCTTATCCGACTAATAATACAAATGGAATAACGGCAAAACCTTTTAAATTCCATATATATTAACAGTCTTCCTCCACAGAAGCTCATTTCGATTTTTATCAAATCGAATTCCATTCAATTCCAATTTAATATATTAAATTGGAAAACTTTACTTTGGAAAATTCCCGTTAAATCTTAATAAAAAGATTTATAAATTCCAAATCACATTTCACTATAAATCCAGTTAAAGAACGAATGTCGTTAAAAACACAGTTCAAAATAAACCCAATTTACATTCCATTTTCAGATCCAATTAAATGTTAATTATTTGGTAATTCTTCTTCAAATCTTAATTAAAAGATTTATTCTCTTCAAACGGGGTTCAAGAACAGTGTTATTTAAGACACCATTCACGACAAACCCAAAATCACATTCCATTGTTAATCGGGTTAAAGAACAAGTGTTATTTAAAACACCGTTCACGATAAACCAAAAGGTCCAATTCAATTCAATTCCAATTAAATATTAATTAATTCGCAAACTTCATTAAATCTTAATAAAAGATTTAATCTTTTCTTAACTGAGTTTAAGAACAGTGTTAGTGAAGACATCATTCAGGACAAACCCAAAAATCCATTTGATATTAAATACAAGGCTCTGAATAGAAATTATATTGGCTTATATTCAATAAAATCAACAAATATCGTATTGGAATAACGATATATATATATATATATCTTCCAAATTCCTCCACAATGTCCATATAATCACGGAATCCAATATCGAAATATTCCGAAGATAATTTCAATTCAAATCCATTCGAATTCATATATTGGAAATTCTGGTTATTTTTAAAACCATTTCAAATCCAATTCATTTATTTAAAAATATTGGATTATAATTATAGTTCATAACTAGTTCATTTCGATAAAAATATATTTTTATCTTTTCAAATATGGAATTTTTCATCCTAATTCTTTTCAAATCATTTATTATGATTTTACATAAATTATTGATATTTTTAATAATTTTATCAAGGCCCGTACAGTCGATTTCCATAAAACGGTCATCGAACTGTACTAACAACGACCTTTTCCAAATTTGATTTGGACATAATTCCAAATCCAACCGTTAGATTTCAAATCTCTAATATTCGTTGGAAAGATCTTTTCGATACGAACCCAACGGTTCCAATTTTAGGAGAATTCGATGGCCGGATCTCCCGTAATGTTCGTTCGAAGTCAATGGTCGAAATTCGTGAACTGCCGCGACGCGGTGCATTCTATTCAGGCCATTATATATATATAATATATATATTATATATATATTTCGTCGATTTCCATTTAAAACCTATTTTATAAATCGTTTTAACTTCATTTTAAAAACGATTTCAACTTCATATTCAATTTCAAATCAAAACTGAATATTCCATGTCATTAATATATAAATGATAATATTTTCAAAATATTATATTTCGAAATCATTTCCTTTTCGATATTCATTATAAAAATGAATAAAATCGATATAAATATCGTTCACATCGAAATGGCGTTAATCTAATTAAACGGCTTCATATTTTTAAATATTTTCGTGTCCATCCCAAATCGGACATCAAAATCAGATTCTGATTCTCTTACTGCATATTATTTTAAAATATTAGTTATTTTGAAATATTCCTTATTCGCCATTTTAAAATATTCGTTATTTTAAAATATTCATTCATTGGGAATTGGTATCAGACAAAGCCAATTACCATATAATGTTATTTATATGGATTTCATACACACATGTACACAACAATAATTAAACACAGTCAATCATCATCCAAAGTGCATTACACAACTGTATAAGCGTTAAATATAAATAATCAGCGCTTATAACAGCCTATCAACCAGTCGATTGACATACAACTAAATTTTGGGATTTGTGTATGTCCAGTATCATTCCAATACCCATGTGTGGTTTTCAAACAACAAATACATATTTATTTGTGTAGTTGGGCGATGTGTAAAATTTATCATTCCAATCAATATCCGTCAAACGTGTGTAAATAAACAAATCGTCCGATTTGTTTATGAATATTTATTTCATTCATATACACGTTAAAAATTATATTTTTAACGATAAACTACTTATTTCAACACATGAATATTTTATTTATTCCATTACACATCACAATCAATTTTCACAACACAATCAAATCAAACAAGTCGTCCATGGTTTGTGGACGACGGGTGTCAGGTGCTGCTAAACACCGTCTACATCCTACTATATATTTTAACTAGAAACTAAAATTTAAAGTGAGAAGTTCTAACCTTTGGGATCCACTCCGTCATTCTTTAGTTGGCGAATTTTGTCGTCGCGCTCCGTTTCGTCGCTTTCTCGCACTTGAATTCGCCTCTTTGGCTCTAGAATTTGCGTACAGCCTCCAATCTTCACCAAACTTTGTCACTAGCCTAAACGCGCCATTCCGGACAACTTTTTCCTAGTGGACTTTCTTCTAAAAACGCACCAATTCGCCGGAAATCGCGAAAAACAGCAGCAGGTCCGTCGACTTCAGACGCGATTTCCGGACAGCTCCACAATCCAAATAAGACTTCTATATATCAAATCGAAGGGAAAATCGTGCTCTTCTATTTTGGTATTGTGCAGTTTTGGCCAGAAATGCAAGATTTGGGAGTTATTAGCGAAATAGTGACAGGGTTTTTTATGCAAAATTGGATTTTTTGAGAAAAATGGGTTTTTGGACTTGGCGGGGCCCACGACCGGAGCTGGGTGGCGGCAGGCCTGACTGGACGTTGGGAGGTGGCTGAGGGGTTGTGACGGCAAGGAATTTCGCTCGGTCCGAACCAGTCGCTAAACCGACCCAGACCGTTCGAAACGCTCTATCGTTTGAGAACAGGACAAATCAGAACGCACACAGAAGAACATTTCATTGTATATTACAACAATGCATCAGATTACAAGAATATACAGAGTATAAATGAATATTACACAGAAATATCAGAGGTTTAAATTACATTTAATTACATAGCAGCGGAAAATAATACAATACACAACTAGAAAGAGATATACGGATACAAAGCTTTCCGGATATCGTTCCAGCTGTAAACCAGGATCCTGTGAATATAAATCTGCAAAACCAAAACTACTAGCTGCCCGTGTCAAAATAGGGGCACCCAGAGTTTAGGTTAAAACAATAAACTCCAGGTCAGTCATGTGACTGGTGTGAGAACTAAAACAGTTATTATTCTTTATTTTAAAAGTTAGGTAAATCAAGGGACCACGCCGTATAACACGGAACGGGTTTCCTCCCAAGAATACCAGTGCATAAAACAAACAGCGCAATGCTAAATAAAGAAAAAATGAAGCTGTTATAAGACCCAGGTCCCATCACACAATGCAACGCAGCCGAAGATAGGGTTTTCCCTTATAACAGCCAAAGAATGCTTGATACGTTTAAAACAAATCGTTTGATACTATTATAAGTGCATAGTGTATAAAACAACTTCAAATCATAAGTATCAATCATAGGCGGCATGGGTACCATATATCATGTCGCCATACTAGGTTCTACAAATAAAACCGCAAATGTCACGTATTTGGAAATTGGGTTTCCCTCTATGAACCGAGGCAAAAGATAGTCCTCAACCGATTCGAGACAATCTAGCCCATGTCTCAGGTCCCAGACTCAGGTGGGCCTTGGATCGTCAGGGCCGGTCCACCGATGTGGATTATTATGTCTGAACACTACGTCTCTCCGCCCTATGGGGCGTAAACGAGCCAACAAATGACTCCATCGGACCCGGATCGTCCGATCAAACCGAGGCGCCTCGCAACAGCAACAACCACATAAGTCAAACTCGTCAGGGCGTGTAAAACCACCGAGGCCACTTCTAGCTAGAAAGAAACGCAAGTCCTCCCTGATGTCCTCTCCCGTTTTTGGTTCATACCGGGTGTGAAACTCGCGAAGTAAACGTTACACAAAGCTATGCCACACAGGCGGTGCTTTGATCATCACCACAAGACTTTGCTTTTCAACAGAAGCCTCGATCAATTGCCACTTAGGCATGCCACACAGGCAATTCACTCCATGCGTTTGATATCCACCAATATATAACCCCTGAGCTCGTACGTCTCAGAGAAAGGCGTTAAGCAAGAGAATAAATTCTCCGCCGCCAAACAGATATATATTTAATAGAAATCAATCACACAGACTAAAATCCAATGTCAGACACACAGTCCATTTACAAGTCCGTTCTGGGTCTGAACGAAACCGGAGGCACCTAGTACCCCGCATATCCATCGATCTCCAAGTACGTCTGGACGATCACTAACTGTTTCCATCTTCTTGGGTGTACAGCCCAATCAAGATCATCAGTTATCACCCAAACGACGTGAAGACCTCCGGTCTTCGACCATCGTCTTCATCTTCGACTTATCGTCGTATCAGTTATTCAGAATGGGATAAACCCGGTCTTTCCGAATAACTCGCGTATATTTTAAATAAGTGTTACACAAACACAACATACGCCTCATTCCAATCCATCAGTCACTAACCGTAAATTAATCAAGAGAATAATTCCCCAAATATTAACCCCGAAGGCCGAAACCAACATCAGATCAATATCCAGAAAACCATTCTACTTAGCTAACCGACAGTTAGTTTCTAATTTCACATTCATAGGGAAAGGTTCCCATTAATTTTATCAAAGATAAATTCTTGAATTTATTCTTTAATCAACTTTTGAATATCAATTCAAACTAGTCGGGATTAGCGAACCTTACCGAAGTAATCATTTGTTATAATTTCCCAATCCCAACCTATTCATCCCATGAAGTAAAACTGTGAATACTTCATATCTAACACCACAGTGCTATCGGTAAATTCAATTACCATTTCACGTTCAAATCTAATTAAAGATTTAACTATCGCCTGGAGCAAAACTGGTGATACTCCATTTTCGATCATTTCAATCTAATTAAAGATTCATTAAAACTCCACTTAGTTTTAATCTTCGACTGGGTTAAAGAATCCGTGTCATTTAAAAACACAGTTCACGATAAACCCAAAATCACATTCATTAATTATCAGGTTAAAGAACGAGTGTTGTTTAAAACACTGTTCACGATAAACCCAAAAATCAATATCAATTTAATTCCAATTAAATATCATTTAATTGGTACACTTCATTAAATCTAAATAAAAAGATTTAATCTTTTCCCAACTGGGTTCAAGAACAGTGTTAGTGAAGACACCATTCACGACAAACCCAAATCACATTTGATATTCAATACAAGGCTCTGAATAGAAAATATATCGGCTTATATTCAATACCAAATTCTACGACTAACAAATGTCGTATTGGAAATAACGATATAAATATATATCTTTCAAATTTCCATGACAACATCTGTATAATCACGAATTCCAACATCGAAATATTCCGAAGATAATTTCGATTCTAATCCACTCCAATGCAATCATTGGAAATTCTGGTTATTTTTAAAACCCCTTTCGAATTCAATTTATTTATTTAAAAATAAATAGAATTATATTTCTAGTTCAAAACTAATTCATTTCGATAAAAATCTATTTTTATCTTTTCAAATATGGAGTTTTTCATCCCAATTCTTTCTAAATCATTTCTTATGATTTTACACAAATTATTACTATTTTTAATAATTTTATCAAGGCCCGTACAGTCGATTTCCACCAATGGCCATCGAACTGCACTTACAGCGACCTTTTTCGAATTTGATTTGGACATAACTCCAAATCCAACCGTTAGATTTCAAATTTCTAATATTCGTTAGAAAGCTCTTTTCGATACGAACCAAACGGTTCCGGTTTTAGGAGAATCCGACGGTCGGATCTCCCGTAATGTCCGTTTGAAATAAATGGTCGAAACTCACGAACTGCCGCGGCGCGGCGCGTTCTATTCAGGCCATTATATTATATATAT
This sequence comes from Allium sativum, assembly GCA_030737875.1. Lineage (NCBI taxonomy): Eukaryota > Viridiplantae > Streptophyta > Magnoliopsida > Asparagales > Amaryllidaceae > Allium > Allium sativum. Next base: position 222,296,576 of record CM060927.1, on the reverse strand, counting down.
AATATATATAATATATATTCCGTCGATTTCTATTTAAAAACGAATTATATAAATAGTTTTAAAATTCGTTTCAAAATCTATTTCAACTTCCATTTCAATTCAAAGCAAAATTGAATTCTTCTCTATAAATTCGTTTTAAAATTCATTTCTATTCAATTCAAATTTCAATTCAATTTGAATTCGTTTCAATTTGCTTTCAATTCAATTTGAATTCGTTTTCAATTCATTTCGAAATCGTTTTCAATTCACTTTGAAATCGTTTTCAATTCACTTTGAATTCGTTTTCAATTCACTTTGAATTCGTTTTCAATTCACTTCATTTCGAAATCGTTTTCAATTCAATTCATTTCGAAATCGTTTTCAATTCAATTCATTTCGAAATCGTTTTCAATTCAATTCAATTCGAAATCGTTTTCAATTCAATTCATTTCGAAATCGTTTTCAATTCAATTCATTTCGAAATCGTTTTCAATTCAATTCATTTCGAAATCGTTTAAAATCGATATAAATATCGTTCACGTAAAAATGGCGTCAATCTAATCAACACGGCTTCATATATTCCTTTATTTTCAAATATTCTATTTCAAATATTTCTTTTTCAAATATTTCTTTTTCAAATATTTCTTTTTCAAATACTGGAATGAGGCCCAATCAATTACCATATAATGTTAATTATATGGATTTTCTACAACACATGCATATATCAACAACGATGAATAATCAACCATCATCCAAAGTGCATTCTACACTGTATAAGCATCAAATATAAATATTCAACGCTTATAACAGTCTGTCAATCAATCGATCGACACACAACTAAACAATCGGGATTAGTGTACGTCAAATATCATCCCAACACCCGTGTAGGGTTTCAAACAATCAAACACAGATTTTATTTGTGCAGTTGGGCGATGTGTAAAATTTATCGACCCAATCAATGTCCTTCAAATAAGTGTACATAAACAAACCATCTGGTTTGCAAATGAATATTTTATTTATTCACATTCACGTTAAAATTTATATTTTTAACGACAAAACATTTTATTTCAACATATGAATTTCTCTTCAGTTCATTCTTTAAATAAAATGATATTTTTATTTTTCTAACATATTTTAGAAAATTTCGGCGGCATAACGGCACGATACTAGAAACGGGACGAGGCCTAGCCTTATCCCCGGACTAGTGAAGGCCCACGCCATTCACACATCAATCAAATCAATTTCATTATGCAAACCACAAAATTTGGAGTAAGAGTCTAACCTAGCCTTACTCCTTCGCCTTATAACGGCGCACGTCTAATCCTAACCAATTTATCGATTCGATTTTTCACACCACAAACCACATTCAAACCAATATCGCAATCAATAACCAAACAGCCAAACAAACAAGTCCATGGTCTGTGGACGATTGTGTCGGGTGCTACTAAACACCGTCTGCATCCTAGTATATATATATAACTAGAAAAGAAATTGAAAGGTGAGAAATTCTCACATATAGCTATCCTAGCTCCACTGCACTTCATTGATAGAAATCTTCGTCGTTCTTGCCCTTTTTGACCGCTTCGTTGTCGTAGCCACTACATATGTAAAAATCGAATTTTTACTTCGCTATTCAATATATAAAAATCGAATTTTTACTACGATGTTCAATATATAAAAATCATATTTTTATCACGCTATTTTCTATATAAAGATTTCGCCTTTTTAAATTTAAAGATTCCACCTTTTTAAATTTAAAGATTTTGCCTTTTTAAATTTAAAGATTTCGCCTTTTTAAATTTAAAGATTTCGCCTTTTTAAATTTAAAGATTCCACCTTTTTAAATTTAAAGATTTCGCCTTTTTAAATTTAACCACTTTATCTCAACGTAGATAAAATAAAAATCAGATTTTTATTTCGTTACATACACAAGGATGATATTTTTATATTCTCTATCCTATAAAGATTATATTTTTAATACTTTAAAAATATAAAAATCATATTTTTAATATTTCTATATAGTAAAGATTATATTTTTAATACTTTAAAAATATAAAAGTCATATTTTTATCACTCTACAACATAAATAAAAAAAACAGTTTTTAAGGTAAATAAAAAAATCAGTTTTTAAATCATTATCAAATTAGTTTATAAATCTAAAAAAATCAGTTTTAATTTACTAAAAAAAATCAGTTTTAATTTACTAAAAAAAATCAGTTTTCTATTCATTTAAATAAAATAAATAATAAAATAAATAAGCTAAAAACTTACAGCGGGGGTTTGTGGGAGCGTCGGCCTTCAGGTGGGAGGCGGGGACTGGCTGCGTCGGAGGAGAAGAGGGAGGAAGGGGAGAAAGGAAGGCGGAGGAGGGGGTGCTGAGGAAGAGGGGGTCGCGGAGGAAGGGGAAGAGGAGGATCGAGGGGGAGCTGGAGGAAGGGAAGAAGGGAGGAAGAGGAGGAAGCGGCTCTGGGGGGGGGGGCACGAGGTTGTCGGAGGGGGCGGTGGTCCGTTGAGGCGCGACCACCGACGGCGAGGGGGTTGGAGCATCGGCGGCTCCCCCTTTTTCTTTTTTTTTTCTTTTTTTTTATTCTGTAATTCGATTTGGAAATAGAGAAGGGGGGGCCAGCGTATAAGGGTTATGTTTATTATTATTTTTTTTATTTAATTATTAAAAAGTTGACTTTCACATACGACCTCTAAACGAGGTCCACCGCCTGTCGCCCATAGCGTTTCACCCCCATTCCGAACACAATGGGATATGTACCGCAAGCTGAATCGACCGTTTCGATCAGTTTCCGTTGCATTTACATTTAAATCATTATATTGAATTTTAAACGTACATTTCAAATTACCGGGGTCACATACTAACTAGAAAAATTCCAGAAAAATATTTTCTAGCTTCGTATTGACGATACGGTCCTAACAAAACTAGTTTCGTCGAATTCCGAGACCGTTTGAAAAATGGCCAATTTCAAGTCGATTAAAATCAACTGAAACTGGTCAAACGCGTTTTCCTTTGCCACGCTCACATATTGATTCGAAAAATTATGAAATTTGGAATCTAGCAATAACTTGACACTGCGGATCCAACAAAAGTGGTTTCGTCGAAATCCGAGGTCGTTTGCAAAATTGCTATTTTTAAGGGCCTGAATTCCATAGCGACTATTCAGAATTTTCAACTGGACATATCTTTTGATTCCCGCCACGAAATTTTGATTTTTCGGATTCGCTGGAAAGATATTATCCAATAGATCCCATTATTTTTGGTTTCACTAAAATCCGGATTGTTTTGCACCCGGTACTTTCAATTGAAGTTTGAAATCGAATTATCGAACTACCGCGCCATTTTCAATTCTATTTATAATTATATATAAATATTTATATTCTAACGACGACGTATATAATATAAACGTTCAAATTATATTCAAAACAAATTTCTCGTCAATATTATTTAAAATAATTCATTTTAAATAATCAAAATTCGCTAAAATTGCCAAAATAAAAATTTTAAACTGGCCCAGATTTCGGGTTATTACAATCTCCCCCACTTAAAACTTTTCGTCCCCGAAAAGGAACAAAGTCGAAAGTGGTTTGATTAATCAACTCTACGTTCGATCTGGCTTCCATTCTCCAACTTTTCAGTTTCTGAGAATTTTCAAAAATTTCAAAAATTTGGCTAACACCCTAAATTTTCGAAAAATTTCGCCATAACCTCCCCTGCAATGGGAGCATCGGGGAATTTCAAATAGCTTCCCCGATCCTTCAGATCTCAAAAAGAAAAAGAAAAAGCCAAGCGGCTAGCCAATAGGCTCACAAAATCATCATCACCCAAACAAAATAGTAAATTATGTAGTAAACATGTACCTATTTGTCGGGCAAACAAATTTTATTCTCTGCTCTAGCCTCCTTGCTATGACCTGTTCAATGATAAATATATGTATATGCAAACAAATGCGACCAAATTTCAATACAATTCAATATTCGATTAAATTAGGCATAATGGTTCAAAATTAGCAAACAATTAAACAAACAACACAAACATCAATCAATTAGTGAATTAGAGTTTCAAATTCATAATTTTGATACATATACAAAAATCAGATTTTTGATGCCAAATCACAACAATAGGTCCTAGCTATATATATAGGTTTTGGTTCTCACACCAATCTAATGGAAATATATAGATATCACACCTTCGTCACACGAATATAAATTCTGACGATGAGTACTCAACCATCAGAATCATCTTCGGGCCACTAGAGTGTAATGCTATATCTATCCAATATATTAAAACTTTGAATACACGCGGATCAGACGTATACGCAAAATCTATATATACTGAATTGTCCACATCAATATAAATAAATAATCAAATATGAATAATTGATTTAAATTTTCAAAACAAAATTTGTTTTCATTTGAAAATATACTCTTCACACTCGTTCTAGGATACTACTGATCCCATCTCTAACGAGTCATTCTAATTGGATATTACTAATCCAATATCTGATGAATTCTTTCATATGGTTCTATTGTGTCTTGTTCTCTGAGCTTTGTAAACCAAAGCTCTGATACCAACTGTGACGGCAAGGAATTTCGCTCGGTCCGAACCAGTCGCTAAACCGACCCAGACCGTTCGAAACGCCCTATCGTTTGAGAACAGGACAAATCAGAACGCACACAGAAGAACATTTCATTGTATATTACAACAATGCATCAGATTACAAGAATATACAGGGTATAAATGAATATTACACAGAAATATCAGAGGTTTAAATTACATTTAAATACATAGCAGCGGAAAATAATACAATACACAACTAGAAAGAGATATACGGATACAAAGCTTTCCGGATATCGTTCCAGCTGTAAACCAGGATCCTGTGAATATAAATCTGCAAAACCAAAACTACTAGCTGCCCGTGTCAAAATAGGGGCACCCAGAGTTTAGGTTAAAACAATAAACTCCAGGTCAGTCATGTGACTGGTGTGAGAACTAAAACAGTTATTATTCTTTATTTTAAAAGTTAGGTAAATCAAGGGACCACGCCGTATAACACGGAACGGGTTTCCTCCCAAGAATACCAGTGCATAAAACAAACAGCGCAATGCTAAATAAAGAAAAAATGAAGCTGTTATAAGACCCAGGTCCCATCACACAATGCAACGCAGCCGAGGATAGGGTTTTCCCTTATAACAGCCAAAGAATGCTTGATACGTTTAAAACAAATCGTTTGATACTATTATAAGTGCATAGTGTATAAAACAACTTCAAATCATAAGTATCAATCATAGGCGGCATGGGTACCATATATCTTGTCGCCATACTAGGTTCTACAAATAAAACCGCAAATGTCACGTATTTGGAAATTGGGTTTCCCTCTATGAACCGAGGCAAAAGATAGTCCTCAACCGATTCGAGACAATCTAGCCCATGTCTCAGGTCCCAGACTCAGGTGGGCCTTGGATCGTCAGGGCCGGTCCACCGATGTGGATTATTATGCCTGAACACTACGTCTCTCCGCCCTATGGGGCGTAAACGAGCCAACAAATGACTCCATCGGACCCGGATCGTCCGATCAAACCGAGGCGCCTCGCAACAGCAACAACCACATAAGTCAAACTCGTCAGGGCGTGTAAAACCACCGACGCCACTTCTAGCTAGAAAGAAACGCAAGTCCTCCCTGATGTCCTCTCCCGTTTTTGGTTCATACCGGGTGTGAAACTCGCGAAGTAAACGTTACACAAAGCTATGCCACACAGGCGGTGCTTTGATCATCACCACAAGACTTTGCTTTTCAACAGAAGCCTCGATCAATTGCCACTTAGGCATGCCACACAGGCAATTCACTCCATGCGTTTGATATCCACCAATATATAACCCCTGAGCTCGTACATCTCAGAGAAGGGCGTTAAGCAAGAGAATAAATTCTCCGCCGCCAAACAGATATATATTTAATAGAAATCAATCACACAGACTAAAATCCAATGTCAGACACACAGTCCATTTACAAGTCCGTTCTGGGTCTGAACGAAACCGGAGGCACCTAGTACCCCGCATATCCATCGATCTCCAAGTACGTCTGGACGATCACTAACTGTTTCCATCTTCTTGGGTGTACAGCCCAATCAAGATCATCAGTTATCACCCAAACGACGTGAAGACCTCCGGTCTTCGACCATCGTCTTCATCTTCGACTTATCGTCGTATCAGTTATTCAAAATGGGATAAACCCGGTCTTTCCGAATAACTCGCGTATATTTTAAATAAGTGTTACACAAACACAACATACGCCTCATTCCAATCCATCAGTCACTAACCGTAAATTAATCAAGAGAATAATTCCCCAAATATTAACCCCGAAGGCCGAAACCAACATCAGATCAATATCCAGAAAACCATTCTACTTAGCTAACCGACAGTTAGTTTCTAATTTCACATTCATAGGGAAAGGTTCCCATTAATTTTATAAAAGATAAATTCTTGAATTTATTCTTTAATCAACTTTTGAATATCAATTCAAACTAGTCGGGATTAGCGAACCTTACCGAAGTAATCATTTGTTATAATTTCCCAATCCCAACCTATTCATCCCATGAAGTAAAACTGTGAATACTTCATATCTAACACCACAGTGTTATCGGTAAATTCAATTACCATTTCACGTTCAAATCTAATTAAAGATTTAACTATCGCCTGGAGCAAAACTGGTGATACTCCATTTTCGATCATTTCAATCTAATTAAAGATTCATTAAAACTCCACTTAGTTTTAATCTTCGACTGGGTTAAAGAATCCGTGTCATTTAAAAACACAGTTCACGATAAACCCAAAATCACATTCATTAATTATCAGGTTAAAGAACGAGTGTTGTTTAAAACACTGTTCACGATAAACCCAAAAATCAATATCAATTTAATTCCAATTAAATATCATTTAATTGGTACACTTCATTAAATCTAAATAAAAAGATTTAATCTTTTCTCAACTGGGTTCAAGAACAGTGTTAGTGAAGACACCATTCACGACAAACCCAAATCACATTTGATATTCAATACAAGGCTCTGAATAGAAAATATATCGGCTTATATTCAATACCAAATTCTACGACTAACAAATGTCGTATTGGAAATAACGATATAAATATATATCTTTCAAATTTCCATGACAACATCTGTATAATCACGAATTCCAACATCGAAATATTCCGAAGATAATTTCGATTCTAATCCACTCCAATGCAATCATTGGAAATTCTGGTTATTTTTAAAACCCCTTTCGAATTCAATTTATTTATTTAAAAATAAATAGAATTATATTTCTAGTTCAAAACTAGTTCATTTCGATAAAAATCTATTTTTATCTTTTCAAATATGGAGTTTTTCATCCCAATTCTTTCTAAATCATTTCTTATGATTTTACACAAATTATTACTATTTTTAATAATTTTATCAAGGCCCGTACAGTCGATTTCCACCAATGGCCATCGAACTGCACTTACAGCGACCTTTTTCGAATTTGATTTGGACATAACTCCAAATCCAACCGTTAGATTTCAAATTTCTAATATTCGTTAGAAAGCTCTTTTCGATACGAACCCAACGGTTCCGGTTTTAGGAGAATCCGACGGTCGGATCTCCCGTAATGTCCGTTTGAAATAAATGGTCGAAACTCACGAACTGCCGCGGCGCGGCGCGTTCTATTCAGGCCATTATATTATATATATAATATATATAATATATATTCCGTCGATTTCTATTTAAAAACGAATTATATAAATAGTTTTAAAATTCGTTTCAAAATCTATTTCAACTTCCATTTCAATTCAAAGCAAAATTGAATTCTTCTCTATAAATTCGTTTTAAAATTCATTTCTATTCAATTCAAATTTCAATTCAATTTGAATTCGTTTCAATTTGCTTTCAATTCAATTTGAATTCGTTTTCAATTCATTTCGAAATCGTTTTCAATTCACTTTGAAATCGTTTTCAATTCACTTTGAATTCGTTTTCAATTCACTTTGAATTCGTTTTCAATTCACTTCATTTCGAAATCGTTTTCAATTCAATTCATTTCGAAATCGTTTTCAATTCAATTCATTTCGAAATCGTTTTCAATTCAATTCAATTCGAAATCGTTTTCAATTCAATTCATTTCGAAATCGTTTTCAATTCAATTCATTTCGAAATCGTTTTCAATTCAATTCATTTCGAAATCGTTTAAAATCGATATAAATATCGTTCACGTAAAAATGGCGTCAATCTAATCAACACGGCTTCATATATTCCTTTATTTTCAAATATTCTATTTCAAATATTTCTTTTTCAAATATTTCTTTTTCAAATATTTCTTTTTCAAATACTGGAATGAGGCCCAATCAATTACCATATAATGTTAATTATATGGATTTTCTACAACACATGCATATATCAACAACGATGAATAATCAACCATCATCCAAAGTGCATTCTACACTGTATAAGCATCAAATATAAATATTCAACGCTTATAACAGTCTGTCAATCAATCGATCGACACACAACTAAACAATCGGGATTAGTGTACGTCAAATATCATCCCAACACCCGTGTAGGGTTTCAAACAATCAAACACAGATTTTATTTGTGCAGTTGGGCGATGTGTAAAATTTATCGACCCAATCAATGTCCTTCAAATAAGTGTACATAAACAAACCATCTGGTTTGCAAATGAATATTTTATTTATTCACATTCACGTTAAAATTTATATTTTTAACGACAAAACATTTTATTTCAACATATGAATTTCTCTTCAGTTCATTCTTTAAATAAAATGATATTTTTATTTTTCTAACATATTTTAGAAAATTTCGGCGGCATAACGGCACGATACTAGAAACGGGACGAGGCCTAGCCTTATCCCCGGACTAGTGAAGGCCCACGCCATTCACACATCAATCAAATCAATTTCATTATGCAAACCACAAAATTTGGAGTAAGAGTCTAACCTAGCCTTACTCCTTCGCCTTATAACAGCGCAAGTCTAATCCTAACCAATTTATCGATTCGATTTTTCACACCACAAACCACATTCAAACCAATATCGCAATCAATAACCAAACAGCCAAACAAACAAGTCCATGGTCTGTGGACGATTGTGTCGGGTGCTACTAAACACCGTCTGCATCCTAGTATATATATATAACTAGAAAAGAAATTGAAAGGTGAGAAATTCTCACATATAGCTATCCTAGCTCCACTGCACTTCATTGATAGAAATCTTCGTCGTTCTCGCCCTTTTTGACCGCTTCGTTGTCGTAGCCACTACATATGTAAAAATCGAATTTTTACTTCGCTATTCAATATATAAAAATCGAATTTTTACTATGATGTTCAATATATAAAAATCATATTTTTATCACGCTATTTTCTATATAAAGATTTCGCCTTTTTAAATTTAAAGATTCCACCTTTTTAAATTTAAAGATTTCGCCTTTTTAAATTTAAAGATTTCGCCTTTTTAAATTTAAAGATTTCGCCTTTTTAAATTTAAAGATTCCACCTTTTTAAATTTAAAGATTTCGCCTTTTTAAATTTAACCACTTTATCTCAACGTAGATAAAATAAAAATCAGATTTTTATTTCGTTACATACACAAGGATGATATTTTTATATTCTCTATCCTATAAAGATTATATTTTTAATACTTTAAAAATATAAAAATCATATTTTTAATATTTCTATATAGTAAAGATTATATTTTTAATACTTTAAAAATATAAAAGTCATATTTTTATCACTCTACAACATAAATAAAAAAAAACAGTTTTTAAGGTAAATAAAAAAAACAGTTTTTAAATCATTATCAAATTAGTTTATAAATCTAAAAAAATCAGTTTTAATTTACTAAAAAAAATCAGTTTTAATTTACTAAAAAAAATCAGTTTTCTATTCATTTAAATAAAATAAATAATAAAATAAATAAGCTAAAAACTTACAGCGGGGGTTTGTGGGAGCGTCGGCCTTCAGGTGGGAGGCGGGGACTGGCTGCGTCGGAGGAGAAGAGGGAGGAAGGGGAGAAAGGAAGGCGGAGGAGGGGGTGCTGAGGAAGAGGGGGTCGCGGAGGAAGGGGAAGAGGAGGATCGAGGGGGAGCTGGAGGAAGGGAAGAAGGGAGGAAGAGGAGGAAGCGGCTCTGGGGGGGGGGGGGGGGCGAGTTTGTCGGAGGGGGCGGTGGTCCGTTGAGGCGCGACCACCGACGGCGAGGGGGTTGGAGCATCGGCGGCTCCCCCTTTTTCTTTTTTTTTCTTTTTTTTTAATTCTGTAATTCGATTTGGAAATAGAGAAGGGGGGCCAGCGTATAAGGGTTATGTTTATTATTATTTTTTTATTTAATTATTAAAAAGTTGACTTTCACATACGACCTCTAAACGAGGTCCACCGCCTGTCGCCCATAGCGTTTCACCCCCATTCCGAACACAATGGGATATGTACCGCAAGCTGAATCGACCGTTTTGATCAGTTTCCGTTGCATTTACATTTAAATCATTATATTGAATTTTAAACGTACATTTCAAATTACCGGGGTCACATACTAACTAGAAAAATTCCAGAAAAATATTTTCTAGCTTCGTATTGACGATACGGTCCTAACAAAACTAGTTTCGTCGAATTCCGAGACCGTTTGAAAAATGGCCAATTTCAAGTCTATTAAAATCAACTAAAACTGGTCAAACGCGTTTTCCTTTGCCACGCTCACATATTGATTCGAAAAATTATGAAATTTGGAATCTAGCAATAACTTGACACTGCGGATCCAACAAAAGTGGTTTCGTCGAAATCCGAGGTCATTTGCAAAATTGCTATTTTTAAGGGCCTGAATTCCATAGCGACTATTCAGAATTTTCAACTGGACATATCTTTTGATTCCCGCCACGAAATTTTGATTTTTCGGATTCGCTGGAAAGATATTATCCAATAGATCCCATTATTTTTGGTTTCACTAAAATCCGGATTGTTTTGCACCCGGTACTTTCAATTGAAGTTTGAAATCGAATTATCGAACTACCGCGCCATTTTCAATTCTATTTATAATTATATATAAATATTTATATTCTAACGACGACGTATATAATATAAACGTTCGAATTATATTCAAAACAAATTTCTCGTCAATATTATTTAAAATAATTCATTTTAAATAATCAAAATTCGCTAAAATTGCCAAAATAAAAATTTTAAACTGGCCCAGATTTTCGGGTTATTACAGGGGTGGTGGCGGCAGTGGTGGTGGCCGTGGTGGCTAGGGTGGTGGTGAGTTGGGGGTAGGGTTTGTAGATCTAATTGAAAGAGGGAAAGAGGAGGAAGAAGTAGAGGAGGAGGAGGAGAGGAGGAGGAGGGAGAGGCCGACGGTGGTGCGGAAGAAGGGGGGGCGCTGCAGCGACGGGTTCCCCTTTCTCTTTTTTTTTTCATGATGGTTTGAATTGTGAGGAAGAGAGAAGGTGAGGGTTGAGTTTATATAATTATTTAATTCCAAAAAGTTACTTTTTCATTCTAACTCCAAATCGAACTCAACGACTGACGTCCCTAGCTAATTACCCCTATTCCGGACATAATGGGATATGTCCCGTAAGCCAATTCGACTGTTTCCATCAGTTTTTTCTCAAAATTAAAATATGAATCAATATATTGAATTTTAACATACATTTTAATTTACTTGGGCCACATACCGACTCCAAAAATTCTAGAAAAATAAATCTAGCTATGTTTTGACGATACGGTCCTAACAAAACTAATTTTGTCGAATTTGGAGACGTTTGAAAAAAGTCATTTTTCAGTCGATTAAATTCAAACTGAAATGACCAAACACATTTAAATTCACCACGCTCGCATATTGATTCCAAAAATTATGAAAATTGGAATCTAGCAATAATTTGACATTCTGGATCCAACAAAAGTGGTCTCGTCGAAAACGGAGGTCGTTTGCAAAATCGCTATTTTTAACGGCTATAATTTCATAGCGACTATTCTGAATTTTCAACCGGACATAACTTTTTATTCCCGCAATGAAATTTTGATTTTTCAGATTCGTTGGAAAGATATTTTCAAATAGATTCTAATATTTTTGGTTTCGCTAAAATCCGGTTTATTTTGAATCTTGTACATTCATTTGAAATTTGAAATCGAATTTTCAAACTACCGCGCCATTTCCAATTCCTTTTATAATTAAAATAAATATTTATATTCTATTTCCAATTTAAATAAATATATACATTCTAATTCTATTCAAAATAAATTTCTAGTCGTTATTATTTAAAACAAATCATTTTAAATGTTCAAAATACATTAAAATTTACAAAATAAATTTTTTAAATTGGATCTAATTTTCCGGGTTGTTACAGATGGTGTATTGTAGATAGTAGGGCGTCGAGGAGTTCAGATACAGTGATCTGTATGCTTACGTTGCAGAGCGATGGTAGTTCTGTGCAATCACGTGACGTAATGATTTACATTTCCGTATGTCGTTAGACATAGGATGAAAGTTGCATACGTTTCTGTGGCATGACAGCGGAGACTATACGAGGAGGGTGTTAGATTTTTTGGTTCGAATTCATATCAATAAGTAAAATTTCAACCAAAATACCAAGATATATTCTATAATTCGTAAATTGAATAAAAGGAATCATACCATTTTAGGGATTTGCGATGATCCAAGGATTCAAAGCAGATCTTGGTTGATGGATGAATCGAACCGAAAAAGCACGACAAAGCGTCGACCCTCTAATGTAACGACCCGGATTTTTGGTCTGTTAATTTTAAATATTTAATATTTGTTTTTAATATTGATTTGATAATATAAATGGAATTTTATATTGAAGTTACCGATTTAATAATCGATTTCGATTTAATATCGAATATATTAAATTATCGTAATACGAAAATGGTATTAATTAAAATTAAAATTTAAAACTGCATCGAAAAGGATTCAGATAATCAATATCAATTCTAATTGAACAGGAACGATAATAATTATTTATTTTTGAAGAATTCTTTTTGTTTCAGATTTAATTTATCGATTTAAATTAATATCTTCTCTAGACGATCAAATAAGGCCTTAGAACATGTCCTAGTGTGTCCGGAATATGGGTATAACCATAAAAACATTGGTTGTTGGGTTCAGAAAGGAGTTCGGAATCATGGGGTATTTTAATTAAAGGATACCAGTTCAAAACAAATTAAAATAAGTAAAATATAATACCTTCCTTCCTAAGCTAAAACCTTTCCCTGATAAATCCTACCCAGTAAACACCTACTTTCTATTCCTTAACTATGAAGTATCTTCTTCTATAAATTAACTACACTTCCCCTTATTCCATCCTGTAAAATGAAAATCAAAGAAATGAAAAGCTTCAAAATCGAAGCTGCTCTTATTCCTCTTCCCAAATTGTAAAACCGCGATTTCTCCATTCAAATTAAAAATCGAAACCCATCTTCCTCCCCTTAAATGCATATACCAAATCTTCCCATCGAATAGAAAGAGAAAAATTATCAAAATGATGTCACGATTTAATTTGTGAATTAGGGCTTCTGTGTTTCGTAAAGTCCGATCTTCGATTTGGAGTACTAGTAGAATACCGCGATGATGTTGTTGGATGATTGACATCGAAATAAGATCACGAAAGGGGAAGCAGTCGTGGAAATCAAATACTGGATCTCAACATCGTCTGGCGCTCGCGAATTTAGAAGGGAGGGGATGTGCATTGGAGAATGAATGGAGATTCGAACAGTGAGTTAGGCCAGGTAGCTCGATGTTGCGAAGGAATTAAGGGATCTCGATTGTTGATTGAGGAAATGGGTAGTGAAGTATTATTGGGATCTGCTTGTAAAATAAATAAATAAAACTTGGGGTATGCGGGCATGGAAGAATTCGCCCTTGCTATTGTACGTGAGTGATGGTGTCGCTGCCATGTTCTTGAGTCGGTGATGTCAGACAGATGGAAGGGAACATGTCGGCTATGGAGTAATGAAGTAGGCAGTGAACGAAAATGGCTATAAGGGAGTTCGATTGTTTTTGCTGTATTTGTTGGAAGGTGGTGCTGTTACTGGGTCCGTTTCAGGCGAGAGGTAGTGATTGGGTCTTGGGTTTAGAAGAATATAGGCTGGGTTCACGATGTAGCTCCGAGATGATGAAAGGAGGGGTGTCCTGTGTACTAAAATTGGAGAAGTGATATTATAGAGGTTAAGGTAAAAGTTAGTTATTTAAATTAATTAGTAATGTTTAATTCATATATATATATTTATATGTATATATATATTACAAACTTGGAAAAAATTATAACACTTGCATACGATAACAATTTCGACGAGAAACAAAATTCACTGAAATCATAAGGGCCTAAGCTTTGTAATGGAATTGGTTTTGAAATTTGTTGGAGTCGATCGGAATCAGATTGGAATTGATTACGGAAATAAAATCAGGTGAGTAAATCTCACTTAATTTATTTATTTTGAATTATTTTTAGTCGTTAAAAATAATTGATGGTTGTTTGGTTGCATTACAATATTACTGTGGCTATTATAAATATATTAGTTATTTAGAATTGGTGTTTGTGGCTATTATATATATTGGTGATTGGATAATTCCCGCAGTACTATTAGCGGATGCCCGCAGTATCATTAGTGGATAAGCCAATACGCCCCCACGCTATGATAGTGGATGACCTTCTATACTACGATATCGTGCCTCGAAGCAGGATGGATATTATTTATGTGACTAACGTCTGTGGATGCAATAAAACAGGTTTGAGGGATCCAACTGGATTCCTCAAAAATATTATTTTTTGTTTTTTTTCACATATATTATCATATATGATGTGTTGATTGATAATTGAGTGGTTTGATTGTTTAAATGTCACTGGTGCCAAACTGTTGATATATAAAAATATCGTGAAAGGGATATTTGATATTTAAGTGGGGAAATCTATTTTTAAAAAATAGAAATTGAATTTTTAATGAGCTATAGGAATATTAACTTGTTTTGAACAAGTATTGAATTTATAAACATTGTTTATAAATTAAATAATGCAGAGAATTGAAGTGAAATTATAAACAATGTTTGTAAATAAAGTGGAAAAATTATTATTGGATAATTTGAATATTTAAAATTCAATGTGAATTTAAAAATAGAAATAGGGAAATCGTTTTAAAGAAATAAACAATGGAATTTATTCTGATGTTCAGAATATAAATTGAACTACAATAAATCAATAAGGATTTATGATTTGAATTCGATTAATTCGAATTTATTTAAATAGAAGTTAAATTGAATATGAAAATAAATTGGGTGTTATATATATAAGTTATTATAAACAGAAATTTCCAAAATAAGATGTTGGTTTTAAATAGATTTCGAAATAGACTTGTTTAAATATAAAACAAGGAAATTTATAAAATGGTGTTTATAAATATAATGAATTAATTATCAAGAGATAATTTGAATATTTAAATTCAAATACGAATTTAAAATAGAAAATTCAAATAGAATTTGAATGTAGAAAATTAAAATAGAATTGAAAATAGAATTTGAATGTAGAAAATTCAAATGGAATTTGAATATGGAAAATTCAAATAGAATTGAAAATAGAAAGTTGAAATCATTTCGAAATGGGAACGATGAAATATTTTTCAGGATGCGGATTTTTTAAGCAGAATAGAAAATAAATCCAAAGGATTTATAATTTGTAAAAGGAATTGGAATTTAATATAGAAAATCGAAGTATAAATAAATATATTACCGAGTAAGGAAAAATCGACAATTATTGATAATCGAAAATATTTTGTTGAATTGGGAAACTGATTTGATGTATATTAAAAATATATCAGAATGGAGTTGAATTTATTATAAACGAAGTTTTAAATGTTTATATATATAAATATAATTAAAACGAACTCGCTGCAGCACTGCAGTTCGTAAATTGGCGTTTCGAACTTCAATTGAGTATATAGGACTCAATTTAAGTCGGAATTCTTTGAAACAAGAACCGTCAGGACCGATTGAATAATAGTTTCCTAATGGAAGAGAAAAATCTGGATTTCGTCGTATAGATTTTGAGTTATGTAAAAATCAAATTTTCAGAAAAGCAGCGCCAAAATCGTTTAAAAACCATAATAGTTTTTATATATATATAAGGATTTTTAAGTAACAAAAACCCGAATTTCCACTTGATAAATATGGACTTGAGTTATAAAATAAATATGAACTCGAGTGGAGTAAATGGATTGATTTTTGAAACAAAATCAGTTATTTATTTTTGAATAGAATTAACTAAGTGGAAGGATAATTTGTTAATCGAATTTTAGATCGAGATATTTCTTTTGGTAAGTAAATGAGACTTATGAATTTCATATTCGTAATCGAATATGAAACCTGAAATGAAAATGGGATTCAATTGATTTATAAGCAAACTAAAATATATACGAACATGATATGTTCAAATAACAAGTGAAATAGGCTAAGAAGCTAATTAAAGAATAAATGGGCGAAACTGAATTCAAACGATTAGATTGAGTTGAATTGAATTGGAAACAGGTGAACATGTGTTAAACAGGTATGGAATGAAGAGAATGAAGTTTATAAATTTATGTGCCCGACAAAAAGGTACGTGTTTAAATTCCATATGAGGTTTTATGCGCCGAATCGGCAAGCCACTTGGATTTTTGATTTTCTTTTTGAATGGAAAGGGCCTAGAGAGGCGATTTGAGGTTTGAATTATTTGCCGGTACAAAGGAGGTTATGGCGAATTTTTCCGAAAATTTAAGGAGTTAGAATATTTTTAAGAAAATTTGATAGTTAAAAATCAATGTATCGATATATATAAAATTCGATAAGAAACGAATTCGAAAATAGAATACTATAAATAAAAAGAAAAATCTATAATTAAATCTGGTCAAATTAGAAAGAAGAATTTATACGGGTTTAAAAATGAATAACTGTTTTTTATGATGTTGGTTATTCGAGGTAAGTGGTTTTGTCCGTTTTGAAGTTAAAGATGTTTTCAGACAAGGTCTGAGAGGTAGTTATACCCTAATTGATCGATTTCATTTTTAATTGATAAATAGCAATATCTAGTCTCGAAGATCAATGTATAAATAAGAGTTAGTTGAGTATGGTAATTTGGGTTGTTTGTAGCGATGTTTTACACAACAGTCGATTTAACCCAAGTGGTGGAATTTTGGGAATATAAAGTAAATATTTCCTGAGTATAATTAAGTCGGGAAAGAGATAAGTGATTGAATTTTTTTTTCAATTGCAAATAGAAAATATTTTCTAAGTGTAGAAAATAAAAGAAGGCGATACATGGAAATGTTTTTCCAAATAGCGTAAGAAACCAATATTGTAACACCCTACATTTTTAATATAATTAAAAATGTACAAATATGTATATATGCATAGATAGGTAAATAATGGTGATGTATAATGAAAAATTAATTCATACATTGAAGAATAAGGAAATTAATGCGATAACAATGTGTGTAATCGAAGAGATGAGAAAATAAAAATACTTAATTTAAATATCATGAATTATGTAAAACAGACATCACCATTGCGTCCGTCTCGGAATTCTGGTCAAGATGGACACCTTGTTTGCGTAAAACGGACATCATATAAAGAAGTTATTAAGCCTAGAAGTTTGTATACGCACAAGATATATATATATATATATATACAAACAAATTAAAATATAAAATAAAGAATAAAATAAGGATTGCATATAATAAATACGTTCACTGAAAAAATGTAATGCATGCATTAAAAGAAAGAAAGGATTGGTTGCATGCAATGTAAATATGTTGCATGCACTGATTTGCAAACATAACGCATTAACATTAAAAGAAAAAGATTCATGCAATGGTTTAATTTAAGTATTGTAACTAACATGAAAAAGAGAAGTAAGGAGAGAACAATAATTATCATTGTTCTAAGACTTATTAACAAAAGACTTCATAGCTCAGTTGATTAAGAAATTGGATTTGTAACATGGAGGTCGGGGGTTCGAACCCCGGCGGCGGCATAATTTTTATCTTTGTTTTAGAGAGGGCCAACTGAACATGCAAATATATGTACGTATACAAATTCAAAATTTGAAAGGATAAGAACGTACATATAAAGAAATAAAGAAAATATATGTATATATATGAAAATATATATATATAAATATGTATGCATAAATATATGTATACAAAAGATAAAATTCAAGAAAGGGCTACAGTCAATGAAATATGGAAAGAATCAAATAACGGTGCAACATTGTTTGAATTTTGAAAATAAAACGAAAATTGTGCGTATATAAATACGCGTAAAATGGTTGGTAGAGTAATTGTATACATATAAGAATATTGCATGTGAATAAAACAGTTAAATAAATTCCAGAAATTCAAAAGTTCAAAAATCAAATTTCTACGCCAAAACAATTCAAACATTCGGAATTCGAATTTCTGCGCCAAAACAGCTTGCGGGACCCAATGCCGACTCAGCACTGCGTGTACGATAAGATTTGGATAGATTCATCTGCGAACCTGGACTATTTTCTTAACTGGGTTCAATGCTGACTCAGCGCTGCATGTACGATAAGGTCTTGAGCACCTATATAAACACCCCTAAGGCTACAGTTTTCTCTACACATCTTCATTATGCCTATACTCTTCCCTAATTTATATCAAAATAAATCAAAGACGGGGTTATGCTGCTCAAGTTCTTCGTTAGAATTCAAGTAGAGAATCAAAGGCTAATTCAACGACTTCAACAACTATTTTCTAAGAATCAAATCTAAATTAGAGGATCGATAATCTACGTCAATGGATAGCTTTTCAGTTTCAGAAATCAGATCCCAGAATTCAAGATCCGTTCTTAAATCAGTGAGTGGGATTACAATACACTTTATGCATAATAGTATTATTATCGTTCGTTATTCCTCAGTTAAAATTCATGTTGCAATTTAAAATAATCTTTGTATGCTTAATTTATTCCTCTTCCCTATTCTTCCTTTTTATTTTTGAAACTTTGGCTACCTTCGAGCCAAGGTCAACAGTTATTTGGGAAGAGCTTGAGATTTAATCGATGAATTATGCAATTTGGGTAAAAAGATTATTACACGAATGGTTGTGTAAGCAAAGTAGAAATGAGTTAAGTAGCACTTGACATACGAATAAGCTTAACCAACGTATGAGGAATGATAGCAACCTGTTAGGAACACATGTATAGGAAACTAGAATAATAGGTATAGCCCATTAACGGGATTATAAGCATGAACATAAATTGGGGTTTTTCGGTAAAGCTTGAATTTGAGATTTGAAAATTGGATATGCCGTTAAGATCTTAGAAACATAATTAAAAATGGAGTATGTTGGTCAAACCATGTTTTTATGTATGGAACTCGACACATAACATGAAATTGACAATAGTGGCATAACTTGAACATGAACATGCTTGTGAATTGGTAATTGACATTTGATATCTAGAATGAACATGAACATGCTTGTAAATTTATAATTGGCCTACGACACCTAGAATAGACATGAATTGTTAATTGGCTAAACATGAAACATGGCTAACTCGAGGTTAGAATGAGTTTGCGGTGTAATCCTGCTCGGAACCGCCCGGCACATCCAGTGACCGCAAACAATAGGTTCTAATGTGAGAAGTTAGTCATAACGTGTTTGAAACCCGAGGTTAGATTGAGTTGTGGTGTAATCCTGCCCGGAACCAACCGGCACATCCAGTGACCGCAACAATAGGTCTAATGTGAGAGGTTGGGCATTAATAATTAATTAATGCTAATGACACATGCTAGTATGGTAAGGTTAAGTCAACATGAAACACTAGACAACACTTAACTAATTTGACATGATATATGGGTGGGTTAAGTCAACGTGAACCGCTAGATAACACTTAACCAATTTGACATGATATATGGGTGGGTTAAGTCAACATGAACTGATAGAGAACACTTAACCAATTTAGCATGGAACGTGGGTTGAATTAAATACGTGATTAGGGGTTAAGTCAACTTGGACACATGGGCAAACTTAACCAATATAACAGTATCAAAGCAAGGAAAAGTGGGGAATGATAAGATTAAATAATAGATAAACTTATCCTAGGGATAAGAAATGATTATGACTTAAGATGTAATACAAGACTCGAAGGGTAGGACGACTTATACCATGAAATAAGTTAATCTAAGCTGAAAATGTGGGAAAACACCCATACGCTATCATTTGATAAAGAGAACTTAAGTCATGCTTGAATTCATTGGTAAACCTTAGTTAAAAGGAACTAAGTAACCAACCTTAGTTAAAGAGAACGAAGTAACAGAAACTAAGTATCAAACCTTGGTTAAGAGAACCAAGTAATAAACCTTAGCTAAGAGGACTAAGTTGTAAACCTTAGTTAAGAAAACGAACGATTAAGAGAACTAAGTAAACCTTAGTTAAGAGGACTAAGTAGTAAACCTTAGTTAAGAAAGCTAACGATTCAGGAAACTAAGTTGTGAACCTTAGTTAAGAAAGCCAACGATTCAGGAAACCAAGTAGTAAACCTTAGTTAAGAGAACTAAGTAGTAAACCTTAGTCAAGAAAGCCAAGTAGAACACGAGGAGGAGCGAACGTCCATCTGATCATGAAGAAGGCTCCAACGAACTGGGTTACGAAGCACGCGGCTTCGAGGGGACATGAGGGTACTCTTGGTATCCCTCTGTGAGGTTGCAGATGATCCTCCTGGGCTCACAGAGGTTAAGGTCTGCGTTAGAAGAGCCAAGGGTATGCCTTGGTTGCAATATAAGCAACCTAAAGACTAGGATGGGTCAGCGTGAGGCGGCGATATCTTGTTTAGCCCTGTGATAGCATGTCGTCGTCTACCTACCATCTTGAGTCAATCGTGATACACAAGCGGAAAGGCGGAGAACTCCAAAAGACCATATACTTTGCTATCTAGTTATGGGTGAGGGTGGCCAATAGGTTTGTGGGGGCATAGAGGGCCTGTGTACAGTTCTCATTCTTGGTTTTCTTGGGTGCCTTTCATTAGTTGAGGGAGGGGTCAAGTGGGACCATAGCCACATACAGATAAAACAAAACTTAGCATCTGCATTGGCAGATAACTTAAAGCTCCCGACCGAGGTCTTTGTTTTTTGATTAGCCCTGCCACGGGACTCGGGCCGCACATATATAGGAGATGTGCAACTAGATATCTAGCACGTTTAACAACACGATTGGGACGTAAAGTCTAGGAACATAAATCACTCTGGGTAGTGTGTCCTAGACTAGGGGCATTGTTCGATAGGTAGCATAAACCCTAGTGGCCCTAGGTAGCATAAACCCTGGTTGGATCTAGAAAGCGTTCAATAGGTAGCATAAACCCCAGTGGCCCTGGGTAGCGTAAACCCTGGTTGAATCTAGGAAGCATTGGATATAAAACCCTAAATTAGATCTAGGTAATAAACGGAATCTAGCAAGATCAAGAGTGGTAGTCCAAACGATTTCGAGAATGGTGGCACTACACTAAAGTAGTATAGATTTACATGATGAAGCCCGTACGACATACGACAAGGGACTGTATATATACATGGAAAGGATTATACGAGTTGGGGGTATCTACATATACGTTGTATTAGGTTAATCTACTAGTGGGACATGAGTATAGCCTAGAGAGCTAATATCGCGAATAACCTAATAAGCAAGAAAATATAACTGAACGATATATGTAGGATTAAACAGAAGTTTATTCTAAGTCCACTCACATAGAACTTATGTTCTGACCCCCTCCTCATTACATACTTCCAGGTTAGTTCATGACAGAGATGGTATAAGCTTTGGATACTGGTTAGGCAGTATGTTTTATAAGGTAAAGCTATATTTAAAGTCTATTATACTATGAATTCCTTCCGCTGTAAGATGCTTACGAATTCTGACATGTTTTCTTTATCTCTGTCTTTTTCTACAGGATACCAGAGCGCCCAACTCGGGTTTCGATAGATTGGGTTTTTGAAAAAAAATCGGTATGTCGGAATCCGGGTTGTTACAAATATGATTACTGAAAATATTTGGTTAACAAATATTGATAGGGAAATGAAGAAGTGAATTAATTAATGAAATATTAATTAAGAGGCCCAGTGATTTGTTTGATGGTTGGAATGTTTGTTTATTTTTCTTAGATAGTTAAATAACCGACTATCGAAGTGTTTGCCAATATCGTTGTCAATACGGAGAGACCGGTTGGATTTTTATCCGAGAACCACTCCGTATTGGCATCAGCATTGCGAATCAGATTATATGAAGATAATCGAAGACGGAGTAAAGTGCAAGGACTTTTTCTTTTAATAGAAATTGTGCCTTCGGTTTCGTTCAGTCCCAGAACGAACGTGTATGGACGAGTGTCTGACAGAGTATTTCCAATGATCGCATATGTTGGTCTGTATAAATATATATAGTGGCGGAGAATTTATTCTCTTAGCATAATATTCAGAATGTATTTGTGCAAATCAATTAGTGATTAACGGATCTGACAATGTGGCATTAAAAGTGATTGTGTTATCAAGGAATGATAAGTAATCGTAGCCTCAGGCCTCAACAACCGGGAAACGACAAAAATCGGGCAGGCAACATGGCTACGTGGGTCGCTCCCATTAGGGTGTATAATCACCTATCTAGAGAATTTTCTTTTACATCTTTAATCTATCGATGCTATCCCTTTTCGGGAAACGGTTGCTGGTCCCAACCGTTGGTGATATACATTCGATACACTCAAGAGAAATGAGTGGTCGGCCATGTGTGGGCCGGGTTGCAAGATGTTCTTGTTGAACCCAGTGTATTCCCCTCTAGAGATACATTATCGGAAGGTGGTTCCATACCGTGTCATGTTGGAAATCCAATCTCCAATAAACGCCCTGCGGTTTTTGATTTTATATTATATATGGAGCATGAGATGCAAGTGTTCCGCTAGATTCTTTTATTTGATGTAGACATTATTATAATATCACTGGATTTTCATATCAAAGTGTTTTGTTTTATAGTAAGGTATAAACCGTCCATGCTTATGTGTGGGCTGGTCTTACTATTATCTTTTCTTTCGAAAGGATTTTGAAAGTTAAACAAATGGTTGGAGTTTACTCACACCAGTCCCATGACTGACCCAAAGTTTATTTTGTTTGTTTTCCCTAAACTCTTGGGTGCCCAAATTTATATGGGCATTCAACTAGTCGGGATTTTTCAGATTCACGTGGAAGAGCTAGAAGCAGGAGGCTTCACCAGTTAGCTATAGACAATCATATTTCCGCTGTGTACTATATTGTATCTGGAAACAGGTGTTTATAATTGTTCCAGGAATAACTGTTGTGCTCTGATGATGGTATGTATATAAGGTTAATGATTTGTATTTCAAAAATTATGCTATATAATATATTTTATTCGTTCCGCTGTGAGATTTGACTTCTTTGTTTTCTTCTATTATAATATTTCTTTCTTTCTATTTCTCATCATCTAACTTCTTTCTAATAATGTTTCGTATTTCTGTGCAATTTGGGTTGGACGTGTGGTGTTATTAGTCAACTCAGATAGTATGGATTTGCAGGCCGTTACAGTTGGTATCAGAGCTTAGGTTGAGCGAATACCTAGGCTTGTGTGGCATGTGCTCATTAGAGATAGGGTCAGTAGTACCCTAGAATGAGTTGAGTGTATATACGCGAGAGAGCGTATTTTTTATTTGATATAAAAACATTTTTATATTGTGTTGGCTAGTCTGTTGAGTGGTTTATGAATTCTGATCGAATCGCGGGATGCCACGACGTCGATAGGAGTTTGTAAATACTTGAACAGAAGATTGAACACGATATTGTTTTTAAGTGGGTAAATGAAATAATTTTACTCAAAATTCTATTTTTGATAGAAAAAGAATAAATTTTCTTAAATTATTATTATATTATGGATGAGTTGGTTGTTATTATTATAATCAAATGAGATTATAAGAAATGAAATGGCTATATATAACCAAATAAAATTTATATAAGAATGGAATATACAAATAAGATGGATTAAAGTTGAATTCAAACCAGAATATGGAATTTAAAGCCCGGGAAGTTAGAATATATTTTTCGAAGTATATTAAAATAATATAACTTTGTTTTGGAAGGATTTTGGATTGAAAACCATTTTTAATGGATTTTTGAAAGTGGTAAAGCACTGAACTCACTTCAGTGGCTGGAAAATAATTTTGATGATGGCTGCATCATCATTAGTGTTCATTTTCGAGTTTCTAAGTGATGGATTGCTACCTTAGAAAATTTTTTGATGGAAATTTGTTTGAAAGAAAACAAGTTCATTTGAATATTCAAATGTTTTGAATTTAAAATGGAAATACATATACGTAGATATTTACGTGATTTCAAAGGATTTGAAATGAAAATCCCAGATTTGAATTTTCTAATTTAAATTTAACTCAATCAAGTTAAATGGATCGAAGTGAATAAATTGATTAAAATCAATTTGAAGGAATCTGGAATGAATATAAATACATATGAACGGGATATGATGTGACACCCCATCTCGGTTAAGGTCACTCACAAGGGAATGCCTTAATTTTGGTGGAGCGTTTATTGTGTATAGAACAGAAAAGTAAACAAGACAGATAAATATATTGGTACTTGGAAAATAAAAACCACTTTTATTGCAGTGGAGAAATAGTTTGGTTACATCATATCAAAAACCAACTACAAAACCAAATACACTTATTATCCATCTTGACAAATAAGTTCTGAGTACATAAAATAAAAGACATAACCCCAACATAAAATAGCCATAAATAAGATAGGCTGAACTTTACTTCAACAATCCAAGCAACTTCCAAAAGAAAGAGATAAATCTGTCCAAATCAAGCTCCACTAGTACTAATCCCACCCTGAGCCCCTGGGGGGGGGGGGGGGGGGGAGGAAGAAAAGAGGTGGAAATAAAGGGGGGTCAGACATAAAGTCTGGCGAGTGCAATAACTTTAACAATATAATCATTAAAGTAACTAGGATAAGGCATAAGCTGGTAAATAAGGAAATGACTGTGAACAAATGAGCATGACATAGCAAACAAAGGAAATAAGATGAAAAAAGATAACGTTAAAGGCACACTTAATCACTATAAGATAATTACTACATTGCACCACACCAAACACCCTAAAAGTTGATCCCCACCTACTAAACTTAGTAATCATAATAGTAGTTTCGTGTACCCCTAGCTGTCTACATAGGTATCGCCTGCCCCTATCTCCACTAGGTGTACCCACTACCCCCATGCGATCGGCTCCCTAACTCGTAGATATCCGCGCTGGTCCCATAGTGGGGTGTATCACTTCCCAAAGTGGCAACTCGATATCACCAAAGATGCACAGCTTATACCTACACAATGCAACAACGTCTTACCTACCAGCCCGGGCCTACACACACACATGACCCCGTTGGACTTGCGTTGCCACCGCTAACCCATTTTGACCTCTTACAATCAAACCCAGTACGCGTGTCCCGTCCTTGATTTGGGTCGAGCCCACAAAGATACTTAATGGGTTACAGGTCTGATAAGGGCCCCCATGCTTGACACAAGCCTTCCACCTATGCTTGGTCTCCACTAAGGTTTCCCCACTTAACCCCATCCTTATTCATGTCTTCTTGCATGTTTCAGTCTTGGTTAAGTGCATCTAATCGTATTTCACATGCCACCCAAGGCACCCACTTAATTTCACATGCCACCTAAGGCACCAACTTAATTTCACATGCCACCCAAGGCACCCACTTAGCCCCCCATGTCCCACCACATGTTTATCTGGTTAAGTGTTACTTAATTCATTACAACCGTAACCTTGTAAAGACCTCCCACATTAAACTGGCATTTGCGGTTGCTGGATTTGTCGGGCGGGTTCGGGCAGTCTTATACCGCAAACAAGCCTAACCTCGTGTCTTTACAACTGTTACGCATTTAATTCATGCCTTTGACCTCTCACATTAGACTGGCATTTGTGGCTGCTGGATTTGCCGAGCGGGTCTCGGGCAGTCTTACACCACAAAAGAGTTT
Source organism: Allium sativum (assembly GCA_030737875.1). Lineage (NCBI taxonomy): Eukaryota > Viridiplantae > Streptophyta > Magnoliopsida > Asparagales > Amaryllidaceae > Allium > Allium sativum. The sequence goes on along the minus strand of CM060927.1, from coordinate 222,270,516 downwards.
AACCTCGTGTCTTAGGCCGTTTATTATTACACATCTTTATTTAACCCCAAAGTGGATTAATATCCCTATTCAAATTTGTAAATAAACTCCAAATATACTTATGTCCATAATTGTCACCTAAATTATGTCCATTTATTTCAGGTATACAAATTATACCAATTATTGACTCAAATTAATTGTATGCCTTTTAAGGCCATTACATGCCAATTCTCAATATGTGTATATTCAATATTACCCCCATCGTCCCTACGTTGTTCGTTCGCTTATCATGACATATATATATATATATATATATATTAGACAAGAAATTAGTCTAACACATAAAAGGGAAGAAACACCGCAAATTTGCATAACACACAAAATGGATCTAACTTACAAATAAGGATTACAACATATCTAGCGTAAACTTTGTATTGTCGTGAATCTAAACATAGGCCTAAAGGTGTGAACTTGCATATATGAATATAGTTTTCACCCAAACTTGCACAGGCCATAGTCACAAACTTGCATAAAACTATGTATGTCATAGATCTAAACCTAAAGGTGTAAACTTGCATATATGTGAATCCAATTTCTACCTAAACATGCATATAGTCATTTTACTTGGTTCACATGTAAACTTGTGTACAATTCACATAGAAACTAGCATATAATCTACACCCAAACTTGCATATAAAATGATGTCAAACATGAATCAAGTTGAACGTAGGTGATTGGGCATATACAAAGGGATCCACAACAAAAACTATCATTATGAACAACTAGCATATATTCACAAAATATCACATTTTCCCAATGTTTAACAAACATAGCCATATAACCCATATTATAACTCAACCTAATTAACTTGTTAATTATCTTATTAAAGAAATCGAGCTCACAACTCAAAGAAGGTCTTGAGTTCTGGGATCTGTGTTCTGAAATTGATTTAGATCGCCTTTGAAGTAGACAAATTCGTTGTTGTTATAGAATTGAGTTGATTAGCTTTTCTTTGCTCCTAGTTGGTGGCGGCTACTCTAGGTTGCGGGGTGATAGCATGACGGCCATGGTTCTAATTTTTATTAGGTTTGGGGTTTGAGTCTACATGTGTTTATATAGAGATTAGGGTTTATTTAGGCCATCTGATCAACCCAGAAGCAACCTGAACTATCCAAAAAGCCAACTCAGCCCTAATGACTCAGCAGCAGCTCATAATTTGGCTTAATTCAAATCTGCCCGAGGGGGGTAGGTCGACCCCCAGGTCGACCTATAGGGTAGGTCGACACTAAGGTAGACCCCCTGGTCGACCTGGCCTGGGGCGGGAAATTTCCCTCCCTGCCCTGTTCTGAGTCTGAATTCGTTTTTTTGAATTTAAATTTGAATTTCTGGAAACTTCTGACAGCCATAACTTCTTCATACGAAGTCCAATTTACGCAAACACGGACTCTATCTCAACCAGAATTCCAAGACGAACAAAATGGCGTAACCGTTTCCCTTGATTCTCACATTTAAAATTAATTATTCCTAAATTCGTTAGTTTAATGTTAACAGAAAACACGGGGTGTTACATATGAATTGGATGTGAATGAACGAAAGCCAAAAGTTTGGTAGAACTGAAGTTGTTGAAATATGAAATGTTGATTTCAATATAAATGATTTTTGAAAAGTTAATGGGTAATAGCATTTTTCTAACTTATTAATTTCGAGGACGAAATTCTTTTAAGGGGGGAAGAATGTAACGACCCGGATTTTCGGTCTGTTAATTTTAAATCTTTAATATTTGTTTTAAATATTGAGTTGATAATATAAATGGAATTTTATATTGAAGTTATCGATTTAATAATCGATTTCGATTTAATATCGAATATATTAAATTATCGTAATACGAAAACGGTAATAATAGAAATTAAAATTTAAAACTGCATCGAAAAGGATTCAGATAATCAATATCAATTCTAATTGAACAGGAACAACAATAATAATTATTTATTTTCGAAGAATTTGTTTGTTTCAGATTTAATTTATCGATTTAAATTAATATCTTCACTAGATGATCAAATAAGGCCTTAGAACATGCCCCAGTGTGTCCGGAATATGGGAATAACCCTGAAAACATCGGTTGTTGGGCTTAGAAAGGAGTTCGGAATAATGGGGTATTTTAATTAAAGGATACCAATTCAAAACAAATTAAAATAAGTAAAATATAATACCTTCCTTCGTAAGCTTAAACCTTTCCCTGGTAAATCCAACCCAGTAAACACCTACTTTCTATTCCTTAACTATGAAGTATATTCTTCTATAAATTAACTACACTTCCCCTTATTCCATCCTGCAAAATGAAAATCAAAGAAATGAAAAGCTTCAAAATCGAAGCTTCTGTTATTCCTCTTCCCAAATTGTAAAACCGCGATTTCTCCATTCAAATTAAAAATCAAAACCCACCTTCCTCCCCTCAAACGCGTATACCAAATCTTCCCATTGAATAGAAAGAGAAAAATTATCAGAATGATGTCATGATTTAATTTGTGAATTAGGTCTTCTGTGTTTCGTAAAGTCCGATCTTCGATTTGGTGTACTAGTCGAATACCGCGATGATGCTTTTGGAGGATTGACATCGAAAGAAAATCACGAAATAGGAAGCGGTCACGGAAATCAAATACTAGAGCTCGACATCGTCTGGCGATCGCGAATTTAGAAGGGAGGGGATGCGCAATGGAGAATGAATGGAGATTCGAACAGTGAGTTAGGTCAGGTAGCTCGAGGTTGTGAAGGAATTAAGGGATCTCGATTGTTGATTGAGGAAATGGGTAGCGAAGTATTATTGAGATCTGCGTGTAAAATAAATAAAACTTGGGGTATGCGGGCATGGAAGAATTCTCCCTTGCTGTTGTACGTGAGTGGTGGTTTCACTGCCATCTTCTTGAATCAGTGATGTCAGACAGATGGAAGGGAACATGTCGGCTATGGAGTAATGAAGTAGGCAGTGAACAAAAATGGCTACTTGGGAGTTCTATTATTTTTGCTGTATTTGTTGGAAGGTGGTGCTGTTACTGGGTCCGTTTCAGGCGAGAGGTAGTGTTCGGCTCTTGGGTTTAGAAGAATATAGGCTGGGTTCACGATGGAGCTCCGAGATAATGAAATGAGGGGTGTCATGTGTACTAAAATAGGAGAAGTGATATTATAGAGGTTAAGGTAAAAGTTAGTTATTTAAATTAATTAGTAACATTTAATTCATATACATATATTTATATACATATATATATTACAAACTTGGAAAAAATTATTACACTTGCATACGATAACAGTTTCGACAAGAAACGAAATTCACTGAAATCATAAGGGCCTAAGCTTCGTAATGGAATTGGTTTTGAAATTTGTTGGAGTCAATCGGAATCAGATTGGAATTGATTACGGAAATAATATCAGGTGAGTAAATCTCACTTAATTTATTTATTTTGAATTATTTTTAGTCGTTAAAAATAATTGATGGTTGTTTGGTTGCATTACAATATTACTATGGCTATTATAAATATATTAGTTATTTAGGATTGGTGTTTGTGGCTATTATATATATATTGGTGATTGGATAATTCTCGGAGTACCATTAGCGGATGCCCGCAGTATCATTAGCGGATGAGCCTATATGCCCCAAGCTATGATAGTGGATGACCTTCTATACTACGATATCCTGCCTCGAAGCAGGATGGGTATTATTTATGTGACTAACGTCTGTGGATGCGGGAAAACAGGTTGGAGGGACCCAACTGGATTCCTCTAAATTATTATTATTTGTTTGTTTTCACATATATTATCATATATGATGTGTTGATTGATAAATGAGTGGTTTGATTGTTTAAATATCACTGGGGCCAAATTGTTGATATATAAAAATATCGTGAAAGGGATATTTGATATTTAAATGGGGAAATCTAATTTTTAAAAATAGAAATTCAATTTTTAATGAGCTATAGGAATATTAACTTGTTTTGAACAAGTATTGAATTTATAAACGTTGCTTATAAATTAAATAATGGAGAGAACTGAAGTGAAATTATAAATAGTGTTTATAAATAAAGTGTAAAAATTATCATTGGATAATTTGAATATTTAAAATTTAATGTGAATTTAAAAATAGAAATGGGGAAATCGTTTTAAAGAAATATACGATGGAATTTATTCTGATGTTCAGAATATAAATTGAACCAAAATAAATCCGTAAGGATTTATGATTTGAATTCTATTAATTCGAATTTATTTAAATAGAAGTTAAATTGAATATGAAAATAAATTGGGTGTTACATATATATGTTAAAGTTATTTTAAACAGAAATTTCCAAAATAAGATTTTGGTTTTAAATAAATTTCGAAATAGACTTGTTTAAATATAAAACAAGGAAATTTATAAAATGGTGTTTATAAATATAATGAATTAATTATCAAGAGATAATTTGAATATTTAAATTCAAATATGAATTTAAAATAGAAATTTCAAATAGAATTTGAATATAGAAAATTCAAATAGAATTGAAAATAGAATTTGAATGTAGAAAATTCAAATGGAATTTGAATATGGAAAATTCAAATAGAATTGAAAATAGAAAGTTGAAATCATTTTGAAATGGGAACGACGAAATATTTTTCAGGATGCGGATTTTTTAAACAGAATAGAAAATAAATCCAAAAGATTTATAATTTGTAAAAGGATTTGGAATTTAATATAGAAAATCGAAGTATAAATAAATATATTACCGAGTAAGGAAAAATCAACAATTATTGATAATCAAAAATATTTTGTTGAATTGGGAAACTGATTTGATATATATTAAAAATATATCAGAATGGAGTTGAATTTATTATAAACGAAGTTTTAAACATTTATATATATACATATAATTAAAACGAACTCGCCGCAGCACTGCAGTTCGTAAATTGGCGTTACGAACTTCAATTGAGTATATAGAACTCAATTTAAGTCGGAATTCTTTGAAAAAAGAACCGTCAGGACCGATTGAATAATAGTTCCTAATGGAAGAGAAAAATCTGGATTTCATCGTATAGATTTTGAGTTATGTCAAAATAAAATTTTCATAAAAGCAGCGCCAAAATCGTTAAAAAACCATAATAGACTATATATATAAATATAAGGATTTTTAAGCAACTAAAACCCGAATTTCCACTTGAAAAATCTGGGCTTGAGTTATAAAATAAATATGAACTCGAGTGGAGTAAATGGATTGATTTTTGAAACAAAATCAGTTATTTTTTTTGAATAGAATTAACTTAGTGAGAGGATAATTTGTTAATCGAATTTTAGATCGAGATATTTCTTTTGGTAAGTAAATGAGACTTGTGAATTTCATATTTGAAATCGAATATGAAACCTGAAATGAAAATGGGATTCAATTGATTTATAAGCAAACTAAAATATATACGAACATGGTATGTTCAAATAACAAGTGAAATAGGCTAAGAAGCTAATTAAAGAATAAATGGGCGAAACTGAATTCAAATGATTAGATTAAGTTGAATTGAATTGGAAACAGGTGAACATGTGTTAAACAGGTATGGAATGAAGAGAATGAAGTTTATAAATTTATGTGCCCGACAAAAAGGTGCATGTTTAAATTCCATATGAGGTTTTAGGCGCCGAATCGGCAAGCCACTTGGCTTTTTGATTTTCTTTTTGAATGGAAAGGGCCTAGAGAGGCGAGTTAAGGTTTTAACTACTTGCCGGTACAAAGGAGGTTATGGCGAATTTTTCCGGAAATTTAAGGAGTTAGAATATTTTTAAGAAAATTTGATAGTTAGAAATCAGTGTATCGATATATATATAATTCGATATGGAAACGAACTCAAAAATAGAATACTAGAAATAAAAAGAAAATCTATAATTAAATCTGGTCAAATTAGAAAGAAGAACTTATACAGGTTTAAAAATGAATAACTAGTTTTTATGATGTTGATCATTCGAGGTAAGTGGTTTTGTCCATTCTGAAGTTAAAGATGTTTTCAATCAAGGTCTGAGAGGTAGTTATACCCCAACTTGATCGATTTCATTTTTAATTGATAAATAGCAATATCCAGTCTCGAAGATCAGTGTTTGAATAAGAGTTAGTTGAGTACAGTAATTTGGGTTGTTTGTAACGATGTTTTACACAACAGTCGATTTAACCCAAGTGGTGGAATTATGGGAATATAAAGTAAATATTTCCTGAGTATAATTGAGTCGGGAAAGAGATAAGTGATTGAAATGTTTTTTTCAATTGCAAATAGAAAATATTTTCTAAGTGTAGAAAATAAAAGAAGGAGATACATGGAAATGTTTTTCCAAATAGCGTAAGAAACCAATATGATTACTGAAAATATTTGGTTAACAAATACTGATAGGGAAATGTAGAAGTGAATTAATTAATGAAATATTAATTAAGAGGCCCAGTGATTTGTTTGATGGTTGGAATGTTTGTTTATTTTTCTTAGATAGTTAAATAACCGACTATCGAAGTGTTTGCCAATATCGTTGTCAACATGGAGAGACCGGTTGGATTTTTATCCCAAAACCACTCCGCAATGGCAGTAGCATTGCGAATCAGATTATATGAAGATAATTGAAGACGAAGTAAAGTGCAAGGACTTTTTCTATTAATAGAAATTGTGCCTTCGGTTTCGTTCAGTCCCAGAACGAACGTGTATGGGCGAGTGTCTGACAGAGTATTCCTGTGATCGCATATGTTGGTCTGTATAAATATATATGGTGGTGGAGAATTTATTCTCTTAGCATAATATCCAGAATGTATTTGTGCAAATCAATTAGTGATTAACGGATCTGACATTCTGGCATTCAAAGTGATTGTGCTATCAAGGAATGATAAGTAATCGTAGCTTCAGGCCTCAACAACCGGGAAATGACAAAAATCAGGCATGCAACATGGCTATGTGGGTCGCTCCCATTAGGGTGTATAATCACCTATCTAGAGAAATTCCTTTTACTTCTTTAATTTATCGATGTTGTCCCTTTCAGGAAATGGTTGCTGATCCCAACCATTGGTGATATACATTCGATACACTCAAGCAAAATGAGTGGTCGGTCATGTGTGGGCCGGGTTGCAAGATGTTCTTGTTGAACCCAGTGTATTCCCCTCTAGAGATACACTATCGGAAGGTGGTTCCATACCTTGTCATGTTGGAAATCCAATCTCAAATAAGCCCCCAGCGGTTTTTGATTTTGTATTATATATGGAGCGTGAGATGCAAGCGTTCCGCTAGATTCTATTTATTTGATGTAGACATTATTATAATATCACTGGATTTTCATATCAAAGTGTTTTGGTTTATAGTAAGGTAAAAACCATCCATGTTTACGTGTGGGTTGGTCTTGCTATTATCTTTTCTTTCAAAAGGATTTTGAAAGTTAAACAAATGGTTGGAGTTTACTCACACCAGTCCCATGACTGACCCAAAGTTTATTTTGTTTGTTTTCCCTAAACTCTTGGGTTCCCAAATTTATACGGGCAGTCAAATAGTCTTTTCAGATTCACGTGGAAGAGCTGGAAGCAGGAGGCTTCACCAGTTTGCTATAGACTATCATATTTCCTCTGTGTACTATGTTGTATCTAGAAACAGGTGTTTATAACTGTTCCAGGATTAACTGTTGTGCTCTGATGATGGTATGTATATAAAGTTACTAATTTGTATTTCAAAAGTTATGTTATATAATATATTTTATTCATTCCGCTGTGAGATTTGTCTTCTTTGTTTTCTTCTATTCTAATATTTCTTTCTTTCTATTTCTCATCCTCTAACTTCTTTCTAATAATGTTTCGTATTTCTGTGCAATTTGGGTTGGACGTGTGGTGTTATTAGTCAACTCAAATAGTACGGATTTGCGGGCCATTACATCTAAGATGTCCACGAGAACGCCTTCCCTTTGATCAGATCGAAGAGGGAAAAAGGAATAAGGTGCTAGCCGCCATGAATTGGGAACGAATTGAAAGGGGTATATTTCGGGTTAGGTTTTTCCAAAATTAGATCTAATATAAAGTGTTGGTCCACGCGTGTTTTATGAGGGATAAAATAATATCCTTATAAAATCAAGTGTTTACCAAGAAATATGGAAACCTTCATTAGACCATTTCAACATTAAATAAAACATCAACATATTTGATATTTTATTATCCAATACATGTTTTCCCTTTATAACATTCTAAGTGTGTGACCCTATAGGTTATTATAACGTTGGCAATAATTTAAATCGTATTTAAATTATAAACAGTGATTGGCATCTAGCAATACGTCGCCGCTACCCAAGTTATAATAAGATCAACGATTCGATACAACCTTTTAGTGACCAATGTATCAATGTAATATAATCCTTTTAACCAATATATTCAGGATTATACTAGAGGCATGGATCGTATCATCCTCTTTATAATTTAATCTGTTTTCTTGATCGATGAGTAGGCTGTTTAAAATAAATCAATATTTGAGCACGGCCATGCATTTCACAGTCTCACTCAATCAAGAGGCCCACGAATGTCACTATAAATATATCGCAGGGTTAAATTCCATCTAGATTATTTATAATTTTCATTCGATTCGAGATGTATCCAATAATCACCGTTATCGTCACTCTGTTACGAGTAACTTTAGATGATATCAAAGCATAAATATCTTCGAATAAAATTATAATGATTTCAGGTCAAAGGATCATTACATTATTGCCACTATGAGAATAACTTATGATACTGTTAATTATATTCCATGTAATTTTTCTCATGTTGGGTCAGTCCAATACGATATTCTCCAATACGTATTTATGTTTTGACATTAGTATCACGTATATTAATGATCAATGAGAGATGATCATTAGTCAATCAACATACTAGTCTCAACGTTTTATTGTTGTCCTTTATATAAACAATAAAACTTGACTAGGGACATTTAAGAATTATAATACTCAATATATTATATAATCTCAAGTTCAAGTCTTACTCGAACTAAATAATTTCACATTATTATTCTAAGGACTTCTGTTATGTTAATAATTATATTACACATTAAAAATAACATAACATAATATATATTTTATTCCAAATAAAACAATAACATCAACAGTGTTATCAATCTCATCAAATGGATTGCCTCTAGGGCATAAACTCTAACAATCTCCCACTTGCACTAGAGTCAATCATTCACGTATCGTATACTCATGAAACTAATGTGACTATTAAACCTCTACTGCGACAGATTTTAATTCAGTAGGTCTGTAACATTACAACTTTTGTAACCTTGCAGATATGTTCGTTTCTTCTGTAAACAATTTCACATAAGAATTATATTTCTTAAATTTATGTTTGGATCAATAATGAGTTTAATGTTTTAGGCCTGAGCATTAGCCATATTGTTATCGCGATGTAAATCATTGGATCAACAATTAAGTTCAATTATGAACTTCTTAATTCAAACACTTTCTTTCTTAGAATCAGTATTTATTTCTTGTTTTAACAACTAACATTATTCACAATAATTAATGTGTTCTCAATATATAACATTAGAATTATTGTGTCGCTCCCACTCAATTTATGGTCTATACAAGATTCATTGGCATTTTGTAGTTTTCGAGACATTTCAAATTATATTTCATTCCCATCAGTATCTTAGAGACTGACTCTCCTTTATAAAGGATACCAATTCGAGCAATAAACGTTTTATTATCATGGAATTTATAGAAATAATATCTGTAATGTCCCGTATTTTAGCGATATAATAAATAATTTATTTAATTATTTAAATAGTGGTTTAGAGTTTTAAATGGTTGTTTAATTAAATAATATTGAATATTTAATTAATACATATAATAGAATAATATATTTAATTTCTGAAATAGTCAGAAATAGTGAATTGACAATATTGTGTGAATTGGATTATTTATAATATATAATTCAGTTTGGAATTGGATTTGGATAACAAATATATTATATATATGAAGTTTGAACTTATAATTATATTATAATTAAAAATCGAGCTTGAAATGGCGCTGCATTCCGTAATTTGGCGATTCGAACTTTAAATGAATATATAGAATCCGTTTTAAATCGGATTTCTGTGAAACAAGAAACGTTCAGAGCTGGTGAAGTATATTTTTCTAATTGAAGAGAAAAATCGAGATTTCATCATGTAGATTGTGAGTTGTGGCCAATTTCAAATTTTAAAATAGTCATTATGAATTCGTTTATAAACCATAATGGTTATTTAAATATATTTAAATATCGGTTTCGAATTTGGACAAGATTCTTTTGTGGCGTAGTGATAATTTAATTTTTAGAATTTTACTGTAATTTTTAATTAAATACGCAACTTTTTATTTGGAGTATTTTGCACCCTATATCAATGTTTTGGGGTTTCACAGAATAAGTTAAGCAGTCTATATTATTATATTTTTGGAGCCCTGACACATTGCTTGTCACGATGGTATTTTTATTTTTGTCAATATCAGTCCGTAAGTGAACGGAATTTTTCGTAGCGGGGTACGTTAAACTTTTTACTTAAAATCAATGTATATATCCATATTACTTTGTTCCTAAGTTTTCGTACGCTGTCCTCTCCAAAACAGACCTATTTTTCTTCGACGGTTCAACATCAAAACAGAGGATGGGAAATCAAAAAGCATGCTAACTTATATCATCTTCATATAGACAATTCACTGATTTACCGCGATGTAACAGTCCCACTGCGCAGTGATGTAAACAATTCATGCACAGCTATACTTAGCTACAACATATGCCTGATACTTGGGTGTAAATACACATGCGTTAACAACAGAGGAGGGGACAAATTGTGTACTTTTGTTGGCAAATTAAAAATACATATTTGTGTCCTTCGTGATTAAGTGTGAGTACAGTGTCCCATTTTCAACGGAAAACGCAACCTAATACTTCACTGAGAAGGCAAATAAAAAGAAAAGTCTGCAACCCTATACAGCACACTACCCTATAACCTAATACTTAACCACGAAGTTTCTCAACACTATATAAACACGAGCATACGCAAGTTCCTTATTTTCTTTTTTGACAGAACTGAAAACCGTGAGCTTAGGACTTTGAAAATATAATCTCATTCTCCTCAACAGAAATTCTGAAATAAAAACACAAACGAGAAGGCGGGATGGGAGCATACGTACTTGCGGAAGGCATGGATTTGTGAGCTGAGATGTGAACTGATGTGGCAATGAGGGAATGGAGATGCTTTCGTGAATAAGGCAAGTATAGGTTGGCTGTTTTCTCAACAGGAAGAAACTTGAGTTCCTCCTATAGAAATGAACGTGGATTAATATCATACAAAGAAAAATAAAAGGGATGAAGTGTTGGTGCACAAAAATGGTTTTATGAAGAGCAGCATGGATACGGACCACGCATGAGACAACAGAAGGTTATAAGACTCCAAACAAAAAGCTTCGCCACCTAGGTGTTTTACTGTAGGAGCGTGTGGGGTTGAAGAATGGAGTTGCTGCCTATGTTTGGGAAAGTGAAGACGGTGAAGTAAAGTGGTGTCCTTGGATCGAGAAGTGAGGACATAGGGACAGTGACGTTGTGAAGGAAGCGGCCATGTTGGGTTGCTATACAGCAGCATGCGTTCCTGGAAGTGAGTGAGGGAGTGTAGTGGAAGTCTGATAATGAAAAGGGTGCAAACTTTTTCGCAGGTTTAAACTGATACGATGGAAGAATGGCCGAAGTCGCGAGGCAGGGTGGTTGCTCCAACATTGTATTACGGGGACGGATATTTAACAGGAAGAAGATGCACTATAGAAGGGAACTTGGGTTTATAGAATGACGCTGGGCCGACGGTTATAACATGAAGCCCATTAACAAAAAGAATTGTTATAATGTGAAGAATGGAAATGACTACATGAGATGTTTGCCATTCAAGTATCAATGGGAGACGGGAGTAGATCACTGTGTATTATGGTGCAGTTCTGACGAGTTTAGGCCAGGTTAGAAAGGTGAATCCAATATTAATGAATAATTTAAAGTTTCTAAGATAAACGAAATACCGTATTAACTTGTGAATTTAATGTCTTGCTCATACAAAATCGAAATTTCGACGAAATAGGATCCGTTAGGATAGTATGGACGACGACTACACCATGGAACTGACTGGGAGTGAATTGGAGCTCGTTATAATTATAGCGAAATAAATTATCTATCTGAATCAACCGACAGTTATCGTTATTTAACGATGACTGTCCAAGGTGAGTAAATCTCACTAACTCTGCTCAATTTATATTTTTATAAAATATTTTTAGAATCTATAAATGATGGTTATTTGCTGTGTGTTGACTGTTTGGTTGAATTGCTAGTTAATTGGTTGAAAATATCGATAACAATATATATAAATCGTTAATCGAATATTGATTATGTTTATCACGAATATTTCATATTCGTGTTATTTATGTTGATTAACATCTGTGGATGCAGAGAAACAGGTCGGAGGGACCCAACTGGGTTCCTCAACATTTATTTTACTGTTATTCATACATTGTGATATATGATGTGATATATAATCTGTTGTAGATTATGTGTGTTTGGATAATATTTATCATTGTTATATGGTATGTTAAATACCATAAGAAATACCAGAATGATAAAAGGGTATTTTCAAAACGTGAACTGAATATGAAATGTTTATAAAATCAAAGGATTTTGTAAAGAGAATATTTATAACATCAAAGGATATTATAAAAGGATTTATTTAGAAAAAAAATAAAATAGTAAAAAAAGAAGAAGAAATATTTGTAAAACGAATAGAAAAAGAAATGGTTGGAAAATAAAAGGGATTACTTATGAAATCAATGGATTTTATATATGAAAGAAAAAAGGGTTTTATAAAAGAACATATTTTTATAAAATCAAAGAACAAATATAAAGGAAAATATTTGTAAAAGAAAATATTTGTAAAACAAATGTAAAAGGAATATTTATTTGTTAAATAAATAGAATTGAAATGAGATATTTATTTAAGAAATAAATAGATATTTAAAAGGATTATTTATTTAGAAAATAAATAGAATAAATATAAAAGGAAACCATTTACAAAAAGAATTGAAAAAGAATTATTTATTTAGAAAATAAATAAAGATAAAAAAGAATTATTTGATAAATAGGTAGAGTTAAAAAGGAAATATTTATTTCGGAAATAAATAAAATTATAAAATGAATTATTTATGAAATAAATAGAATTATATAAAGGAAATATTATATGAAATAAATATAGACAAATAGAAAAGAAAGTATTTGTAATCGAATAGAGTTATCAAATATAACTTATTTGAATAAGAGTTAGTCGATTAGAGTTAACCAGTAAGAGTTAACCAGATAGAGTTAATTGAACATAGTTAATCGAATTAGGATTTATTGAATATTAGTTATTCCATTAGAGTTGATCGAATATAGTTATTTGAGATAGAGTTAGACAAACATAGTTATTCAGGATGAGTTAATCAAACCGAGTAAACCCGAATGAGTTAATCCAAAGGAGTTATTCGAAGTAGTTTATTCGAATAAAATTAAAGGAGTTATACGAAATAGTTTATTCGAATAGAAATAAAGGAGTTAATCGAATATAGTTTATTCGAAAGGAGATTAATCGAATGTAAATCATTTGAAGAGAGTTAATCGAATGTAAAACATTCGAAGAGAGTTAATCGAATAATAGTTATTCAAAGAGAGATTTTCAAATATAGTTATTCGAAGTAAGAGTTATTGAATATAGTTTATTCGAAAAGGAGTTATCGAATAGAGATTATTCGAAAGAGAGTTATACGTTGGAATTCAATTATATCAAATTCGGGAAAGTACACTTTCCGTTTTAATCAAGATTTAATGATTTCTTCATAAATTGTCTATTTAGTTATTTAGTTAAATTAAGGAAAAAAGTTATATTTTGAAGTTAGATATTTAGGAAGAAGGGATTATAACACTTTAGTTATAATCAATATTTTAAAATAAAGAAGTGGATTCATAAATAGAATCCGAGTCAATAGGGAAGTTTGTTAAAGATTTAAAAAGGTGAACTTTGTCTATTTCGAGGTTAGAAATGTTCAGTTAAGGTCTGAGAGGTAATTATACCCCAACTTGATTGGCTTCAGTTTTAACTAAGAAATGGTTAAGGTTCGATAGTGAAAGTTGGTTAAGTGAATTTAGTTAATGAGTGTAATGGTTTGAATTGGTTTAGTGATGTTTTATTTAAACATCGGTTTAATTCAAATGAAGGAGTCTGGAAATGTTTTCCAAATAAGGATCAGAAATGTTTTTTAATATAGAAAGTAAGGAATGGAGCAAATATGGAGATGTTTTCAAATGATTAATAAAGTACATTTTCTAAATTTTGAAAATAAGAATTTACAAATATATAGAAATGGGAAATGAATAAATTTATGATAAATTAAATCAAAAGAGATAATTGTTGAATGATGATTGATCGATAAATTTCCATCTGGAAATAAGATCGTTGGTTGTACACCTATTTTTCCTTGATTGTTAAATAACCGACTATCGAAGTTTTTGACCATTTTTCCGTCGTCAATACGGAGAGACCAGGATCAGATTCATTATCTGAAAACCAATTTGTATAGACGTCAGCATTGCGATCAAATATGATGGAGATAATGAAGACAGATATATGCAAGGGCTATTCTGTTTATAGAATAGTGCCTTCGTTTGTCCAGTCCCAGGACAAACGTGAATGGACGAATGTCTGACAAATAATATCTAACGGATCGCGTAAGTTGATCTCTTCAAACGTACTTACGTTTGGTGGCGGAGGAATTCGTTTCTCTTAGCTTTATACCCGTGGTATTTTTGGGGAAATCAATTTGTGATTGGGCAGGTATGACGATGTGGCATTCAATGTAAATAGGGGGTCAGATGTTCCAAAAGATACATAATGACCTCAAGCCTCATCAACTGGGGAATAACAGAAATTGGGCAGGCAACATGGCTAGGTGAGTCGCTCCCATTAGGGTGTATACCACTTATCTAGAGAAAATCCATTTCATTCTTTTATCTATTATCGATGTTGTCCCTTTTCGGGAAAACGGTGGGTAGCTCCCAACCGTTGGTGATATACATTCGATACGCTCAAGCGAAATGAGTGGTCAATTATGTGTGGGCCGGGTTGCAAGACGTTCTTGTTGAACCCAGTGTATTCGCCTCTAGAGATACACTATCGGCAGGTGGTCCCAACCCTTGTCATAGTCGGAATCCAATCTCCAATAAGTGCCAACGGTTTTGTTTGTATACTATATATGTGGAACGTGAGATGCAAGCGTTCTGCTAGATTGTTATTTACTTGTGATTAGACATTATTATAATATCAGAGTAGTATTGATTTTCAAAACTATTTTGGGTTATCGTAAGGTAAAAACCATCCGTATTTATGTGTGGATCGGTCTTATGATTACCTTTTCTTTTGAAAAGGATTTTGGAAAGTTAAACCAAATGATTTGAGTTTACTCACACCAGTCCCATGACTGACCCAGAGTTTTGTTTTGTTTTGTTTTCCCTAAACTCTTGGGTGCCCAAATTTGTACGGGCAGTCAAGTAGTTTAGGTCTTTACATATATACTTGGAGGAGCTTGAAGCAGGAGGCTTCAGGATTATAAAGCTATTGTTATTTCCGCTGTGTGTAAGTGTTGTATTCTGATAATGTTATAGTATAGATATACTGTTTTATTGCAAAGTTATGTTATATACTATATTTTACTCGTTCCGCTGTGAGATTCGTATTACTCTGATTCTGTTCTGTGGTGATCTTCTTCTTCTATTCTAACTTTCTATCTTATCTATTCTCACCCTCTAACTTCATTCTATTAATGATCAGGTATTTCCGATGTCTGAATAGTCAACATGGTAGTTTTGTGTTGATTTTCGGAGTCGAAAATCCAAGTTCGTTACAGTGGTATCAGAGCTGAAGGTTAAGTGATTACCTTGGCTCTGTGGCGTGACTCAGTAAAGATGGGATTAGTAATGCCCTAGATTGAGTTTGAGTGTATATATACGAGTGAACGTATTTGTAGATTTTATAAAAAAAAATTATATTGTGGAGATTTATTAGTTGAGTTGTTTATAAGTTCTGACTGATCAGACTGATCCACTGTATCGATAGGAGTTTCTAAATGCTTGAATACGACAAACCAACACAGCATGTTTTGAAAAGAGGGTAAATTAAATACTTTTACACAAATTATATTTTAATATAAAAGAATGATTAATATTTGAAATATTATAGTATATTGGATGTGTTGGTTGATTATAATTGAAATGGTTATATAAATAACCAATTAGAGTTCGTATAATATCGAAATCGGATGGATTAAATCTGAATTTAAATCATGATTGAAACTAAAACTCTGGAAATTTGAGTAAGTGTTTATAAATGGATTGAATTGAATATATGAGAATTTTAAAATCGTGGGAGATTTTAAATTGTTTTAGGAGCATTGTGTTTGGTATTTTGAAATAAATTTCAAAATGCACTACAACAAAACTGGTCTTTAGCGACGCAAAAGGGATTGTCTTCTACGACGCTTATGCGACACTATTTTTAATAGCGTCGCATAAGCGTCGTAAAAGTCATAACCCTTTGCGTTGCTAAAAAACAATTTTGTTGTAGTGATGAAAATGTTTAAATATGTTTTGAAAAGTGGCATAGTATTGAACTCACTTCGATCGCTGGGAAATAACTCCGATGATGCTGGCCACATCATCAGTGTTCATTTTCAAGTTGTAAGTGACGGATTACTACCAGAGGTTTTGTTTTGAATTTTTTTTGTGAAAAAGGAAATTGTTTTGAATCCCGAAAGAGAATAATTGATTTTTTCGAGATAAGCAAAGCTGTTTTAAAACTCTCAGGAAGAGACTATTTGAACTAAAAACAAATTAAATAGAAATTTGTGAAAGCAAATACGAATCGAATTGAAACCAATTAACTGGAAATTGAATTGGAATATAACATATCAAGTAAAATCAAATTTTGAATTATGAGATAAGAATATGAAATGGTATTGGATTGATGAGGTAGGAGTTTGGAATCAAGGATGGAACTCGAGTTTGAAATGGAATTTGGCTTTGGATAAGCGAATAATTGTGTTGAGATTGTAATAACCCGTAAATCCGAGCCAATTTAAAATTTTTATTTTGGCAATTTTGATGAATTTTGAATATTGAAAATGAATTATTTTAAATAATAACGACGAGAAATTTATTTCGAATCGAATTAGAACGTATATATTTATATAGATCATCGTTAGAAAATAAATATTTTATTTTATTTATAAAAGGAATTGAAAATGGCGCCGTAGTTTGAAATTTCGATTTCAAAGTTCAAATGAATGTACAGGATTCAAAATAAACCGGATTTTAGCGAAACCAAAAATATTAGAATCTATTTGAAATTATTTTTCCAACAAATCCGAAAAATTGAAATTTCATAGCGGGAATCAAAAGTTACGCCCAGTCGAAAATTCAGAATAGTCGCTATGGAATTTTGGCCCTTAAAAATAGCCATTTTGCAAACGACCTCGATTTTCGACGAAACCACTTTTGTTGGATCCGTGATGTCAAGTTATTGCTAGGTTTCAAAATTCGTAATTTTCTGAATCAATATGTGAGTGTGGCAAAGGAAAACGTGTTTGACCAGTTTCAGTTGATTTTAATCGACTAGAAAATGGCCATTTTTCAAACGGTCTCAGAATTTGACGAAATTAGTTTTCTTAGGACCGTATCGTCAATACGAAGCTAGAAATAATTTTTCTGGAATTTTTAGAGTCCGTATGTGAACCCAGTAAATTGAAATGCGCGTTCAAACTCAATATTTAGATTTATATTTTGATTTTGACGGAAACTGATCGAAACGATAGAATTGGCTTGCGGGACATATCCCATTACGTTCGGAATGGGGGTAATTAGCTAGGGATGACAATTGGTAGGTCTCGTTTGGAGATCGAAATAAAAATTACCTTTATGGATAATTAAATAAATTATGTAACACCCTCTCTCTTCCTTATCCCCCCCTCAGGTCAACGTTCGATTCAAAGGAAAAAATATATAAAAAGAAAACCTGCTACCCCATCTTCCCCGTCGCCCCCCTTACAATGCCACCATCGTCGGAGGAGGAACCCCACCTGCCGCCGCCTTCCCTTACTCCGCCGTGACCATCGATTTCCCTCTTTTTCGTTCCTTCGTCCAACTGAAGCCATCCTCCACGAAAACCCCAAACTGACCACCACAGTCCACCGCACCCCCAACCACCGCCGGCGCCGCCACTCTCCCAACCCCCTTCGACGATCTCGAGCGCCCAGACCCCCTCGACCTCCCACCGACGGTGAAACCCCCTCTCCACCTTATTTCGTAGAACCCCCCCCCCTTTCCACTTTAATTCGCAGAAAGCCCCCTCCAATTATAAAGGTAAGTTTTTAAACTTATATTTATTTATTTATATTCATACGATTTAATCAGTTTATATATATATATATATATGTATAGATTAGCATTTCTTAGATTTTTAAAGTGTGTTCATAGTGTAAAAGAACTGATTTTTATAGTAGTAAAGCTTCGATTTTTAGCAAATAAAACTATGTTTTTGATATATAAAAATATGATTGTTAGCTAGAATAAAAATATAATTTTTAGAAGTGTAAAGATACGATTTTTAGAAGTGTAAAGATACGATTTTAAGTAATGATTTTTGTGAAGATTAAGGACTTGATTTTTATATGAATAAGAAGATTTGATTTTTTTAAAATGAAATGATAGCAAAGTAAAAATAGAATTTTTATATATGTATGATATTTTTAACTTAGTAAAGACGAGATTTTTAATTAGAAAAAGGTATAATTTTTATTGGAAAAATATAATTTTTATATGATGTAGAGAATAAAAATATAATTTTTATATGATGTAGAGAACAAAAATATGATTTTTATATACTAGAGAATATAAAAATGTGATTTTTATATATGTAGTGGAAGCGGACAACGAAAGTGATAAAAGGCGAGCGATGAAGATTTCCTACATATGAAGAGTCGCGGCGTTTGGTTTAGCTAGTCGGTGAGAACTCCTCACTTTTATTTTATTTTCTAGTTGAAATATATACTAGGATGCAGACGGTGCTTAGTAGCACCCGACACCCGTTGTCCACAGACCATAGACGACTTGTATGATTGGTTGTGCTGTGAAATTTGACTGTTGATTGTGATGTGAAAAATATATATTCATGTGTTGAAATAAAATCTATATTCATGTGTTGAAATAAAATATATATTCATGTGTTGAAATAAAATATATATTCATGTGTTGAAATAAAATATATATTCATGTGTTGAAGTAAAATAAATATTCATTTTCAAATCGAACGATTTGTTTATGTATACCGATTTGACTGATATTGATTGGGACGATAAATTTTACACATCGCCCAACTGCACAAATAAAATGTGTGTTTGATTGACTGAAACCCCACATGGGTATTGGGATGATATTTGACGTACACTAATCCCTATTGTTTAGTTGTATGTCAATCGATGGGTTGAAAGACTGTGTAAGCGTTAATTAATTATATTTAATGCTTATGCCGTTGTGTGGTGCACTCTGGATGACGGTTGATGATTTATCGTTGCTATTATATACATGTGTTGTAGAAAATCCATATAATTAACATTATATGGTAATTGATTGGGCCTCATTCCAATTTGGAAAATAAGGAATATTTTAAAAGAAAATTCATGTGTTGAATAGAATAAAATTCATGTGTTGAATAGAAGAAAAATTCATGTATTGAATAGAATGAAAATTCATGTGTTGAATAGAATAAAAATTCATGTGTTGAATAAAATAAATTCATGTGTTGAATAAAATAAATATTCATGTGTTGAATAAAAATATATATTCATGTGTTGAAGAAAATATTCATTTGTTGAATAGAATAATGAAGTTATTGAAATATATAAAGCTGTGTTGGTTAGATATGCGCCATTTGACGCGAACGATATTTATATCGATTTTATTCATTTTTATATTGAGTATAGAAAAGGAAGTGATTTCAAAATATAACGTTTTGAAAATATTATCAGTTATAGATTAATGATATGGAATATTCAATTTTGATTAGAAATTGAATATGAAGTTGAAATTGTTTTGAAAACGAATTTAAAACGATTTATAAAATATGTTTTGAAAGGAAATCGACGAAATGTGTAATATATATATATATATATATATATATTATATATATAATGGCCTGAATAGAACGCGCCGCGCCGCGGCAGTTCACGAATTTCGACCATTGACTTCGAATGGATATTACGGGAGATCCGACCGTTGGATTCTCCTAAAACTGGAACCGTTGGGTTCGTATTGAAAAGAGCTTTCTAACGAATATTAGAGATTTGAAATCTAATGGATGGATTTGGAGTTATGTCCAAATCAAGTTTGGAAAAGGTCGTTGTAAGTGCAGTTCGTTGGCCGTTAATGGAATTCGACTGTACGGGCCTTGATAAAATTATCAAAAATAGTAATAATTTGTGTAAAATTATAAGAAATGATTTGTGAAGAATTAAGATGAAAAATTCCAAATTTGAAAAGATAAAAATAGATTTTTATCGAAATGAACTAGTTTTGAACTAGAATAATAATTTATTTATTTTTAAATAAATAAATTGGATTTGAAAGGGTTTTAAAAGTAACCAGAAGTTTCAATAATTGAATTGGAATGGAATGTGATTTTGGGTTTATAGTGAACCGTGTTTTAAATGACATGGGTTCTTTAACCCAGTTAAAGACAGGATATGATTTCCCAAGTTAAATAATCATTGATAGTGATTATTGGGAAGATTAAAACCGAGTGGAGTTTTAATGAATCTTTAATTAGAATGAAGTGATCGAGAATGGGGTATCACCAGTTTTTCTCCAAGCGATAGTTAAATCTTTAACTAGATTTGAACGTGAAATGGTAATTGAATCTACCGATAACACCGTGGTGTTAGATATGAAGTATTACCAGTTTTACTTCATGGGATGAATAGGTTGGGATTGGGAAATAAAATAAATGATTACTTTGGTGTGGTTCGCTAATCCCGACTAATTTGAATTGATATTCAAAGGAAGATTAAAGAATAAATTTAAAGAATTTATCTTTGATAAAATTAATGGGAACGTTTCCCAAAGTATAAGGATATTTGAATAAAAGAATATTCTGAATAGGAATGAGGCGTATGTTGTGTTTGTGTAACACATGTTTATTATATACGCGAGTTATTCAGAAAGACCGGGTTTATCCCATTCTGAATAACTGATTCGATGTGGTGTCGAGGATGAAGACGGTGGTTGAAGACCGGAGGTCTTCACATCGTTTGGGTGATTACTGATGATCTTGATTGGGCTGTACACCCAAAAGGAGGGAATTAGTTGGTGATCGTTCAGACGTACTTGGAGATCGATGGATATGCGAGGTACAAGGTGCCTCCGGTTTCGTTCAGACCCAGAACGAACTTGTAAACGGACTGTGTGTTAGATCCAAAATTGGCTCTTACTCCCAAACTAGCAAAGATTATAATAGGATGAAAACTAAGGCGAAGAAAACACAAAATTTATAGTGGTTCAGCGTTAATTAGCCTATGTCCACTTTTCTTCTTTTTATTGATGTCTTGAAAGCGAGAACAACAATGATTTTCACTCAAATCTCACTCATTTCATACGTTGATTCACTCAATTTCCTTTTTCTTTTTTACGACTTGAAAGATGATTGTAGGCTGAATAAGTTGGTGGAATTCGGGTTACAAAGGAGTTTCAATACTGAAAATGACCAAAGATCCTCTCAAATGCCTCTTGATTGTGTATTTATAGGTGGGAAAAGCTTCTGGAACCAGATCGGTCCGGATCCATGTGGCGTCCATCCCATCACTTTCGGGTTCGGATGGGTTTTGATGATGACAACACATCTGGTTAGTGGAAATTGTGGGTAGAACGTGTACATAACCGCCCCGATTCTTAAGGAGAACGTGGAGTGGAGCTGCTGAAATTCTGGGTTCGGATCGGATAAGCTGATGACTGGGGGTTCGGATCGGCCTCTTCTCCTCCGATCCGGTCAGTGTTGCGTTCTTTCCTTTATAGCGTTGTGTCGGTTTGTCTTTGCCCCAGGAAGCCCGATCCGATCTGATTGCCTGGCATGATTTTCTCCATAATTTGATCTTCTAGCTTTGTGTAGCCTAATTCATAAAGTAGGCTAACATTTTGCCCCCTCAACGGATGCTTCTATCGAAGATGAAGCGTGCCTTCACATCGTCTGTTCACTGGTCTTTGAATTCGAATCATTAAATAGTCATTTCCGTTCGTTTACAGGGACGTGTTACTTCATAAAAACCGGGTCTCTTGTAATCTATATATACGTCATGACGCATATGAATTTTCTATTTCATTTTTAAACAAATTTAGGAGCTCTTCTTTATTTCCAGCGGTTCATCCAGGTAACCTTTTTCTTTAGTTTTCCTTGAGTTCAATTCAATTTATATGCCAAGAAAAATGTGCATAATCCCATTCGGTTTGGACCCCAACTCGAACGGCTTTTCATCTTTTCTTGCTTATCACTGGGTTGACAGGCCAGAATGCATTTGTGGGCCTGTATTCCGGTCCGAGTGGGAAAAGAGGTTAGGAATACGATTGGTCACAATAAACCTATATAAACCCGCTGCCATCTTCCTTTTTCTTCTTCCTTTTTCATTGTTCTTTTCTGATAAACATTGCATTGAAACCCTAGCTTCCAAAAAACACCAAAACTCTCTCGTTAATCTTCAAATTAAACACGTTGGTAGGTTTATAATCTCGATTATCTTAAAATTGTCGATTTCAGTTTTGATTTGGGATCAACTTTGAGCGATTTGGTCATGGCTTCTGCTCGGCTTCGTCGCCGTGGCTCCCTCTCTCGTCGCCGTCGTCATTGGTGGTTCTGCCACCTCCTCGAGGCGTTGGGGAAGGGATTTGGCATGGTAGAAAATACATAGGTCCATGAGGGTTTCGTTGCAACTAATTCCATAAAAATAAACGGTTTTCCTGAGGGAAGTGGGTTCGGTGTTACTTAAGTGGAGTAGAGGATGGAGAAGGAGAAGAGGAAAGGAGGCTAGAGCTTGGGATCGGTTCGGGTGAAGAGGCATGGGAGTGGAGATGGAAATGAGTTTCAACTGACCGAATCGGGTCGGATTAGAAAGCAAACAGGGGGGACACAGATCACTTAACCGGTTCGGGTTGGAATGGGAATTAAGGAGATGAAGCAACACGACTATTCAAATCAGTCTGATCCGCTCCGAAAGCCTACTTCCGATCCGATCCGGTTTTTTCTCGATAGGCACGAATATTTACTGCAGACCATAACAAGGCTCCCCCCGATCCGATCCCAACAATTGCATCCGAACCGAACCGAATCATTTCAGCTCAATACACAAGAATATGTTCAACTGGCTAAATCAATATTTGACATAATCTTCAACTTGATGGACAGTTAGGATAGCGCCTTACGAACATAACAAACATCAAGAACTATTCTGAAACATTATTACTCCTTTGAATCTTTACATCACGCTCTCATGTGTTTACTTTGCATCTTTGGTACATGTAGCACACATTTAGTTCACATACACACATGGGGGGATGCGGGCTATCTTACTCTAACTTATGTTATTGCTTCTTCAGTAGTCTAGTGATCATGGCCGAGAGACGTTCGTCTAGGTTATCAAAGAAGAAAGAAGTTGCAGAAATTTCAGAGAAATTTTCTCTTGATGACATATCATCTTCCTCAGACCCTGAATGGGACAATGAGGGTCCAGATTATGAAGTAGGAGCACATAATAGCGAAACACCTTCCGATAGTGAAGTTTCTCTGGGCGATGAAGAGGAAGGAGGGATAGGAGATAATCGAGCTCCTGATGAGTTTGAGTCTGCCATTATATTGGAGTTACCCAAAGATTCTGTTGAATCGACGATTGATGACAACAGATTTGTTCGAATATGTCTAAAGCACGGGATACTGAAAAGAGATACCCTGGTGCCATCGAAAGCTGATCATCCCCACAATCCTCCGGAAGGATTTATGCCAGTTACCCGATTGATGTGTATGGTTGGGGCTATTCCACCGTTCCCTCCTTTTGTCGTCGACTTTCTGAGACAGATGCGGATTGCCCCCATGCAGTTACACCCCAACTCTTATGCTTATTTATATACCTTATATATAGCATACAAATAGGTTTTAGGTATAGAACCTACCTTCGATGACGTCCACTTTTTTTATAATTTCAAGCATCAGACTCAAGAGACTCCTTCCTTCTCCTATTTTGAATCAGTTCCAAATAGGAAAATTATTTCAGCTCCGTTTAGCAGCACGGCCGACGATTCTAAGCTCGAATGGTTTTATATCAGGCAACAGCCGGGATGCGCTAGGAGATGGACCAAATCAAGTAAAGCATCGATTTTCTATATCTCAATTTTGAATGTTCATGCCAACACATTAACCTGCTTTCTCTTTTATTCGCAGTTGATAACCCTAAACAAATATCAGATCAACTGTATTTTGATCGGTTGCATCGGCTTCTCAATGGCGATCAAAAGTTTCTAACCATCGACGAAGTTCTTAAGGATGAGTATCTCCATCACCACGGGTTACTGTCCAATACCCGTAGCATAGGTCATGGGTCGGGTCCATATGTATACATCCCCCCAGTGGACATTATTCCTGAAACGGGCGAGGGCTCGAAAAGTCCAACAATACCTCTTCGGACTTCACCTTCTCCATCTTCAACTCAGGACGACGAGTTAGCCAACTTAGCATAAAAGAACAGAGAAGGGTATACCGTCCCTGATGATGTTATTTCTCCTGAGAAGTCGACGTCCCCTAAAGAGCTGCCAGCAGACGCTTCTCAAGGAGATGTCCCTACTACCAATGACTCCACATTTCAGGGTTTAGGAGATCTCCCCCTACCTGAAACCATCTATAATTCAGAGGACTTTGGCACAAATCCTTTAATTTTCACTTCTTCAGAGGAGACTACTCCCGTGAAGGCCAAAAAGTCCACTCGCGCTGGCCTGGCTTCAGAATCGGGTTTGTCGGTGGGAACACCACTTAGGATGCACCCAACATAATAGCACCACACTTCACAGCACTCACTTCTTATGTGAACACTGATTCTGAATTCCACTTACATTGTTGCGCAGGTACAATGTCTCGCCCCTACGATGACATCAGAAAAATACGTCGTAGCATGTCTAGACCTCCTTCCGATGTCGAGCATGACCATCGTGAAAGCCGGGGTTGAGATGACAGAAGGTCTCATGATTCTTATCGGCCACTTACCTCGCGCTCTCGCTCCCCCGTCCGGTCGGATCCAGACCGATATAAAAGCTATCAGAGTCGTCGAGGAGAATACACGTCGCAGCCCAAAGACCGAACTTCTCCTCAAGACAAACACAGTCGGGAAAAAAGTCCATCGAAACATATCGATTCACGAGACAAACATAAGGTTTCTGAGAAGCGATCTGGAAAGGGTGATACAGCCATCGTGCCTACTAAGCGTAGAGACACTGAGCTAACATACTGCAAACCTCCACCACTGGATGCCGAATCCAAAGTTAAGCTGGCATATCTGGAGAAGCAGTTCCCATATCATTATTTTGAAAATCTGACTTTTTTACCTTCTCTTGAGCCTATTTCCTAAAAGTGGGCAGATGAGGCTAAGGCGAAGATTGACGCAGTCGAGAAGCAATACTCGGAGATGTTCATGTTGTATATAACAGTGTTGTATACACAATTATATGATTTTTGTTTGATGATAACAACCAAATAAATATTATTTTAAATGTGTTTATAACTGTACTATTCTATTTATACATCACAGACAGGAGTATAATATTTATATTTAAATAGAATACGACTGTACAAACATTCATATATTCATACAGTATTTTATTTAAATTAAATATTATATTTCAAACATTCAAACAGTACAACTATTTATAACTCCACTATTTACAAATCACTTTGAATATTTCTGACATGACATATCACACATGAAATTGTAATAATTCAAATAAAAACAGATAGATTGGTTTGAACACAATAAAATAATATTTTATTTCAACCAAATCTGTTTGTTACATACAATCAGTACAATTCACTTACAGCTCCTCATTACGGTTCATTCATCACTTATATAATTACTTTTATATACTGACACTATTACTCAGTTGACATTTCAAATACAGACACACACTAACACTGTTCTTGCCTTCATCTTCAATCTTCTGTCTTCACAGCCTTTAGTCAGTCCATCTTCATACCTGTCAATACAGAAGAACACACATAGTAGACTGCAACAAAAATAAAATTCAATACAAACAAATAAAAATTTATTTTTTAAATTTTATTTTCCTCAGAGTTACGATGTGTTTCTCATCATTTTTCTAGACTTTGTCTGATATGCAAGGATAGAAAAACTCGTCTGATGGCTGCATGTACACACGTGTATACACGTGTTCACAGCCTCGCCAATCAGCGAGCAACTGAGGAGTAGCCACAAGGACTGTCTCGACTCTGTGCACATTAAAAATTAACCAAGGAGCAAAACAGAAATATGGTGATACATGCACGAGCTAATGGTGCAACAAGAAGTCAGTGCAACATGATCACAAGCCAGAATGGAGCTACAAACAAAACAGGACAAAACTTTTCAAATGAGCAGATTACATTCAGTAAGGTGCAAGAACAAATACACGTGATTTTAGATGGCAGCAGTTCAACAATACAAACATATGGAGCAGCATGAAAGAAAGGATGTGTTCATATCTCAGGTCAGGTACAAGGACACAAGCAAAAATGCCAAGTGCAACAAAGCCACTATAGTACAACATTGTAACAACTACAAGGGTGTAATAAGGTTTTAAAGCAAGTGGACAAGAGTGCATATTTAAGCATGAAAGTGGTCGAGACATGGTGCACAAGTCTAAGCATGGTTCAGGTATCAGATTCAAGATATCATGGCTCAGGGTAAATGAACAACAACAGGCAACAAATATATAAGTTTCAAGGCTAGTCGTGCAAAGTTTTTCAAGTGTTCATGTAGCATCCGAGAAAAGTTTTAAACAAGTCAGTCCAAGGTCGAGGCAAGGCATAAAGGATGCACTCTAAAAATGAAACGAGCAATCAAGATAAAGATCAAATATAGTACTTGAGTTAATCAGTAAAGCATCAACAAGAAACAAAGTCAGTATGCTTGCTCAAACATAAACCATAAAATATTTTTAAATACCACTAAAATGATCAAGTGAATTTAAAAGAAAAAAAAAATAGGAAAGTTTTTTTTACAAGTATTTCAGACAACTTTTTCAAAAATACACAGCAAATGTGTGAAAGATATAGTTGAAATACAAGTTTCAGTTTCGAGCATGAAGCAAACACAAGTGTTTCAAACTGAACTAAAGAGGCCAGGACCAAGACAAATGATTCAGCATTTACAAAGAGGTGGAGTGATTAAACAAGTATCTGTTTCTATCAATGACTCTTCTTATCACAAGGCATAATCAAGTGCAGTATCAGTTCTGGTCGTAACAGTTTCAAAACGGTATATGCAAGTTCAGTGTTCAAGCTAAATTTTGTGCAAGCCTAAGACATAAATCCAAAACTGAACAAATGTAGAGACAATGATGAACAAGGCAATATCAAAAGCAATATTAAAGGTTCAAAAATGATCAAGAAAAACATCTGTATAACATCACCTATGATGCACACGGCAAAGGTCAAAGAGCAGTATTTATTTTTAATCTGTTCAAAGGGAAATAGAGTGAAACAAGTTCTAATCAGTTTAAATTTTTAAGATAAGCATCAGTTATTATTGTAAAGAGAAAATCAAGTGAATTATTTTTTTTATTTCTAAAAGAAAGTAACAGATCAATTCAAAAGTCCAGAAATCACAATGCAAGTTACTCCACAAAGTTTGAATTTTTCAAACTTAATCAAATTCCAGATAAACCAGTTTTAAAAATCATGTTGACAAAGTCAAGAGAAAAGAGGAAATTTGAAAATTCCAGAATTCAAGACCAGTTCAAAGGCAAGAATTTATCTCGCAATCTATTCAAGTTTGAAATCGAAGAAATCACCAGAATTCCAGAAGATTTCA
This sequence comes from Allium sativum, assembly GCA_030737875.1. NCBI lineage: Eukaryota > Viridiplantae > Streptophyta > Magnoliopsida > Asparagales > Amaryllidaceae > Allium > Allium sativum. The sequence continues at coordinate 222,242,333 of CM060927.1, read as the reverse complement.
AGCTCCAAAATTATCGTATATATCATGAACCAAGTGTAATACGGAATCCGAGAATATCGGATTTTCAATCCTATTTAAACTCCAATCCTCTTTGGCAATTATTCATCCAAGTTCAAGCACAATAAAAAGAAAAATTCGAATTTAAAACCATACCCGAGAACAGAAATTACTTGGATCGAAATCAAGCTTCTTCAATTCAACCAGAGAAGATTGCAATCGGAAATCGAAGGACATTAGAGAGGAGAGTGGCTGTCTTGATTCAGAAAATTGGAACCCTAGATCGCCATCAACATATTTGTTTCCAGAAGCAAACCCTAGGCCGCCATTCAATTTCCAACTGAACAAAGAGATCGGGCCAAAAGCTTAAAGTGGTAAAGCAAATTATAAAGAGGCCGGCCAAGTTCTTTAAAAGGGGATAACCCATTTATTTTAACTCCAAAGGGTTTTTAAATATGTTTTTTAAATTTGTTTTGTTTTTTATTCGTCTTTAGATTCAAGTTGTAATCAAATCAGGGTTTTCTAGTTTGTCTCTAAAACTAGGGAGACGAATTACAGGGTTTGTAATTCGGGGAAATCTGGTTTTGGAGATAAAAACCAGTGCAGGGTTTTGAGCGTAGGGTTAAGAACAGTTGGGAGCGAGTGTCGCGAGTTTATAGGGGATTGTAAGCGTAGAGATTGTTTTAACTCCTAGTAGAAACCTTGGGGAATGCAGCAGTAGGCAGGGTTTTGCCGAAGCTGGGTAAATCTGTGCGTTATTTATTTTCCGCATTTATTCAGATTATTATTTGTGTTTGATATTATTTAATTACTCTGTGAAAATCTGCGATAAACCCTATTCACCCCCCCTCTAGGGTTAATTTAGATCCTACAAGTGGTATCAGAGCAGGTATTTTTTATTTTACTTTAACTCTAGAGTCATGAATCTGTCCATTAACGCGTTTTCTGAGGGTCAGTCCATAGCTAGGCCACCAATGTTTAATGGAACTGATTATGCATATTGGAAAGCTAGGATGAAAATTTATTTGAATTCAGTCGACTATGATGTGTGGGGTATTATTGAAACAGGTTATATATCTCCCACTGGTATTCTTAGTGGTGTTGAAATTCCTAAATCAAAAGACAGATGGGATGCTAGTGATAAAAAATTATTTTCAACTAATGCCAAAGAGATGAATGCTTCAATTTGTGCTCTTGATAAAACTGAATTTAATTGAATTTCTCATTGTGAGACTGCGCAGGAAATATGGCATACATTGGAGGTCACACATGAAGGTACATCTCAAGTGATGGAATCTCATCCCGCTCTACTCAGCAACGAATATGAAAATTTCTCTATGCAAAGAGATGAAGATATAAAAGAGATGTATGGACGCTTCTCATCACTAGTCTACAATGCAAAAGCTCTTGGCAAAACCTATACTGAAGTGGAATTGATCAAAAAAATATTGAGAGTGCTACCGATGAATTTTGAAGCTAAGGTGACGGCGATACAAGAATCAAAAGATCTGAATAAAGTAAGCATGGAAGAGTTGATCGGAAATCTGATTACTTACGAGATGGAGTTAAAAGCAAGAGAAGAACGAAAGGATTCTGAATTAAAGAAAAAGACGATCGCTCTAAATAATTCTGTTGAAAGTAATGATGATGATCCCGCTGAAGAGCTAGCCATGGTTTTGAAAAAGTGGGCCAAAGGAAAATACAAACCACGAAAGAAGAATTCAAAAACCGACAAGTCCGAAAGTTCAGATAGTTTAGACGATGAAGTGTTTTGCTACAACTGCAAGAAACCCGGACATATTAAACCAAATTGCCCACAGCTTAAAAATGAAAAGAAGAAGAAGTTCAAAAGAAAGAAGAAGGCTTTTGTTGCTACATGGAATGACGAGGAAGGAGAAGAAGTTTCTGAAAGTGATGAAGAGGAAGCTAATTTGTGTCTTATGGCTCAATCTGATTCAGAAGGTAGTGAAGAGGATTCTAGTGAGGTATCGAATTTTACCTATAAAGAATTAATTTTAATGTGTCACGACCTCACAAAAACCATTGATTCTCTATAACTAAAAGTTAAGAAATTGAAATCTGATAGGTTAAAACTAGTTCAAGAAAATAACAGTTTAGAAAGAGAACTTGAAAAGGTTAAGAATTCATCGTTTTCAGAATGCGAAAAATGTCAATTTTTGAGTAACGATTCTTTGAAATTCAAAACTGATTTTGAGTTACTTAAAAGTGAAAACGTGAATTTGAAGAATGAAAATCATGATTTTGAAAAGGAAATTAAAAAGCTTAGAGAATCTGAAAAACTTGATTTTGAAAAGCGAAAACAATTTGAAATGGATATTACGGGAGATCCGACCGTCGGATTCTCCTAAAACCGGAATCGTTGGGTTCGTATCGAAAAGATCTTTCTAACGGATATTATAAATTTGAAATCTAACGGTTGGATTTGGAATTATGTCTAAATCAAATTTGGAAAAGGTCGCTGTAAGTGCAGTTCGATGGCCGTTGATGTAAATCGACTGTACGGGCCTTGATAAAATCATTAAAAATAGTAATAATTTGTGTAAAATCATAAGAAATGATTTGTGAAGAATTGGGATGAAAAACTCTATATTTGAAAAGATAAAAATAGATTTTTATCGAAATGAACTAGTTTTGAACTAGAATTAAAATCAATGTGGTTTTGAAATAAATAAATTGAATTTGAAATGGTTTTAAAAGTAACCAGCATTTCCAATAATTGAATTGGAATTGATTTGAATCGAAATTGTCCTTGGAATATTTCGATGTTGGATTTCGTAATTATACAGATATTATTATGGAAATTTGAAAGATATATTTATATCGTTATTTCCAATACGATATTTGTTGGTCGTAGAATTTGATATTGAATATAAGCCGATATATTTTCTATTCAGAGCCTTGTATTTAATATCAAATGTGATTTGGGTTCTTCGTGAATGGTGTCTTCATTAACACTGTTCTTGAACCCAGTTGAGAAAAAGATTAAATCTTTTTATTTAGATTTAATGAAGTGCACCAATTAAATGGAATTTAATTGGAATTGAATTTGAATTAAATTTGAATTGATTTTTGGGTTTATCGTGAACGGTGTTTTAAATAACACTTATTCTTTAACCTGATAATTAATGGAATGTGATTTTGGGTTGTCGTGAACGATATCTTCAATAATACTGTTCTTAGACCCAACCGAGTTAAGAAAATCAGAAACTAACTGGTGATTAGTTAAGTTGACTGGTTTCTTGGGTATTGATCTAATGTTGGTTTCGGCGTTCAGGGTTAATATTTAGGGAACTGTTCTCTTACTAATTTACGGTTAGAAACTAATAGAATGGAATGTGATGTGGGTTTATCGTGAACCGTGTTTTAAATGACATTAGTTCTTTAACCCAGTTAAAGATTAGAACCAAGTGGAGTTTTAATGAATCTTTAATTAGATTGAAACGATCGAGAATGGAGTATCACCAGTTTTGCTCAAGGCGATAGTTAAATCTTTAATTAGGTTTAAACGTGAAATGGTAATTAAAATTACCGATAACACCGTGGTGTTAGATATGAAGTATAACCAGTTTTACTTCATGGGATGAATAGGTTGGGATTGGGAAATAAAATAAATGATTACTTCGGTGTGGTTCGCTAATCCCGACTAGTTGAATTAATATTCAAAAGGAGATTAAAGAATAAATTTAAAGAATTTATCTTTGATAAAATTAATGGGAACCTTTCCCTAAGAATGTGGAATTTAGAAACTAACTGTAGGTTAGCTAAGAAGAATGGTTTCCTGGGTATTGATCTAATGTTCGTTTCGGCCTTCGGGGATAGTATTTGGGGAATTATTCTCTTGCTAATTTATGTTTAGTGGCTGATGAATTGGAATGAGGCATATGTTGTGTTTGTGTAACACTTGTTTATTATATACGCGAGTTATTCAGGAAGACCGGGTTTATCCCATTCTGAATAACTGATTCGACGTGGTGTCGAAGATGAAGACGGTGGTTGAAGACCGGAGGTCGTCACGTCTTTTGGATAATTACTAATGATCTTGATTGGGCCGTACACCCAAGAGGAGGGAATCAGTTGGTGATCGTCCAGACGTACTTGGAGATCGATGGATATTCGGGGTACTAGGTGCCTCCGGTTTTGTTCAGACCCAGAACGAACTTGTAAATGGACTGTGTGTCTGACATTGGATTTTATTCTGTGTGATTGAATTCTATTAAATATATATCTGTTTGGCGGCGGAGAATTTATTCTCTTGCTTAACGCGCTTCTCTGAGACGTACGAGCTTAGGGGTTATATATTGATGGATATCCATCGCATAGTGTGAGTTGCCTGTGTGGCATGCCTAAGTGGCAAATGATCAAGGCTTTTATTGAAAAGCAAAGTCTTGTGGTTGATGATCAAAGCACGGCCTATGTGGCATAGCTTTGTGTAGCGTTGATTCGCGAGCCTCACACCCCGGTTGTGAACCAAAAACGGGAGAGGACCTCAGGGAGGACATGCGTTTCCTTCTAGATAGAAGTGGTGTCAGTGGTTTTACACGCCCTGACGAGTTTGACTTATGTGGTTGTTGCTGTTGCGAGGCGCCTCGGATATATCGGTGACTATGTGAAGCCGATGGAGTCATTCGTTGACTCATTGACGCCCCAAAGGGCGGGGAAATGTAGTGTTCAGGCATAATAATCCACATCGGTGGACCGACCCTGACGATCCAAGGGGCAGTTGCGGCTGTTCCCGAGATACGGGCTAGAGCGTCTCGAATCGGTTGAGGACTATCTTTTGCCTTGGTTCACAGATGGAAATCCAACTTCCAATACGTGACTTTGCGGTTTTATTTGTAGAGCCTAGTATGGCGACATAGTGGGATGGGGCGCTTATGCCGTCTATGATTGATACTTATGATTTGAAGTTGTTTTATACACTATGCACTTATAATAGTATCAAATGATTTGTTTTAAACGTATCAAGCATTCTTGGCTATTATAAGGTAAAAACCCTATTCTCCGGCTTGCGTTGCATTGTGTGATGGAACCTGGGTCTTATAATAGCTTCATTGTTCTTTATTTAGCATTGCGTTGTTGTTTTATGCACTGGTATTCTTGGGAGGAAACCCGTTCCATGTTATACGGCATGGTCCCTTGATTTACCTAACTTTAAAATAAAGATTAATAACTGTTTAGTTCTCACACCAGTCCCATGACTAACCTGGAGTTTATTGTTTTAACCTAAACTCTGGGTGCTCTTATTTTGACACGGGCAGCTAGTAGTTTTGGTTTTGCAGATTTATATTCACATGATCCTGATTTACAGCTAGAACGGTACTCGGAAAGCTCTGTATCCGTGTATTACTTCCAGTTGTGTTTTGTATTATTTTCCGCTGCTATGTAATTTCTTGTGATCTCTGATATTTATCGAATGTATTGTATTCATTCATACTCTGTATATTCTTGTATTCTGATGGAATTGTTGTAATTAACAATGAAATGTTCTTCGGTCTGCGTTCTTTTGTGTACTGTTCTCAATTCAATCCGTGCTTTCCTTACCGGGTAAGTTCGGGTTGTTTCAGTTGGTATCAGAGCTTTGGTTTACAAAGCTCAGAGAACAAGACACATTAGAACCATACGAAAGAATTCATCAGGGATTGGATTAGTAATATCCAATGGGAGTGACTCGTTAGAGATGGGATCAGTAGTATCATAGAACGAGTGTGAAGAGTATATCTTTAAAGTGAAAACAAATGTTGTTTTGAAATTTAAATCGTGTTATACGTATTTGATTATTTATTTTAAATTGATTTGGACAATTTAGTATATAAAGATTTTGCGTGCACGCCTAGCTAGCGTGTATTTAAAGTTTAATATACTGGATAGATATAGAATCACATTCTAGTCACCCGGAGATGATTCTGATGATGAGGCCTCATCATCAGTGTTTATATTCGAGTGCCGAAAGTGTGATATCTATATATTTCCTATTTACTGGTGTGAGAACCAAAATTAGATAGGGCTTATTGTTGTGATTTGGCATCAAAAATCTAATTTTTTGACTATATATCAAAGTTATGAATTTGAAACGATAATCAACTAATTGATTGCTGGTTGTGTTGTTTGATTACTGTTTGATTAATTAAAATTTTAATCATATAGCCAATTTGGACCAAATAGTAAATTGTATTGAAAATTTATCGCATTTGCATGCATACACATGTACTTACATTGAATAGGTCATAGCAAGGAGGCTAGAGCAGAAGAATAAAATTGTTTGCCCGACAAATAGATACATGTTTACCATAATTTACTGTTTTGTTTGGGTTTGGATAATTTTATGAGCCGCTTGGCTTTTTCTTTTTCTTTTGGATTGAAGAAGGCCATGGGAGGCTATATGAAATATCCCGAAGTCCCCGGTGCTGGGGTGGTTATGGCGAAATTTTTCGAAAATTTAGGGTGTTAGCCAAATTTTTGAAAAATTTGAAAAGTTCTTAGAAACTGAAAAGTTGAAGAACTTAAGCCGTAAAGAAAATACTGGAAGTTGAGTAGATTAGTTAAACAACTTTAGACTTCGTTCCTATTCGGGGACGAAAAGTTTTAAGTTTGGGAGACTGTAATAACCCGGAAATCCGAGCCAATTTAAAAAATTTATTTTTGCAATTTTAGTGAATTTTGATTATTTAAAATGAATTATTTTAAATAATAACGACGAGAAATTTATTTTGAATAGAATTAGAACGTATATATTTATATACGTCGTCGTTAGAATATAAATATTTATTTTAAATTATAAAAGGAATTGAAAATGGCGCGGTAGTTCGATAATTCGATTTCAAAATTCAAATGAATGTACCAGGTGTAAAATAAACCGAATTTTAACGAAACCAAAAACAATAGAATCTATTTGAGAATATATTTCCAACGAATCCGAAAACTTGAAATTTCATAGCGGGAATCAAAAGTTACGTCCAATTGAAAATTCAGAATAGTCGCAATGGAATTTCGGCCCTTAAAAATGGAAATTTTGCAAACGACCTCGGTTTTCGACGAAACCACTTTTGTTGGATCTGTGATGTCAAATTATTGCTAGGTTTCAAAATTCGTAATTTTTCGAATCAATATGTGAGCGTGGCAAAGGAAAACGCGTTTGACCAGTTTCGGTTGATTTTAATCGACTGGAAAATGGCCATTTTTCAAATGGTCTCAGAATTCGATGAAATTAGTTTTGTTAGGACCGTATCGTCAATATGAAGCTAAAAATATTTTTTCTAGAATTTTTCGAGTTAGTATGTGGTCCCGGTAAATTGAAATGTGCGTTCAAATTCAATTTATAGAGTTATATTTTGATTTTGACGAAAACTGATTGAAACCGTCGAATTAGCCTTCGATACATATCCCATTGTGTTAGGAATGGGGGTAATTAGCTATGGACAACAGTCGGTGACTTCGATTTCGAGTTCGAAATAGAAAGTTGCTTTTTGAAAGTTAAATATAATAAAATATATAAAATATTATAAAACCCCTATACTCTCTTCCCCCTTTCTCCCTTAACCGTCAACGCAGAAGTAAAATAAAAAAAAGGGGACAACCAAATCGATCGACAGCCACCCGTCACCACCACCGCACCCCCCCTCCGGCGCTGCGCCACACTACTCATCCTCACCATCGGCCTCCTCAGTCAGCCCACCCCCTGCGATCGAAGAGCCCCCAAACCCCACCGCAGCACCAAATCCGCCGCCACCCAACCCCTGTAGTCGCTGCCCCCTGCAAGGACCCACCTCCGCCTGACATAACCCGTCCGCCCTCGTTTCTCTCTCCCCTTCCTCGTCCAAGAAACCCGTGCCACCCAAACCCGAATGGGAACCACCGCTGCCCTTTCCAGAGTCGCCACCGGTCAGTGATCCACCTCCGGCGACCACTGCCGACCTCTGGCGCCCTTCGGCCCTTCTATAGTGAGTTTTTGATTTTAATTTAATGGAAAAATCTGATTTTTTATTTGTTTAATGTTATGGTTTTTATTCGTATATAGTTATGATCTTTCGTAGCATAAAGAAATGATTTTTTTAACAATGTGAAAAGTTTAGATTTTTAATGCTATAAAGTTATGATTTTTAATATCATAAAGGTTATATTTTTAAATATGAAAAGGTTATATTTTTATATATAGAGTGTAGATTTTTATATATGATAGCGATATAAAATATAATCTTTTATGTGCATGGAACAATATAAAAATTCGATCTTTATATATGAAGCAGAAATATAAAAATATAATTTTTATATTGAAAGAAGCGTTGTAAATACATATGAAGTAGAAATAAAAATATAATTTTTACTCATTGAAATGAAGTGATAAAAATATAATTTTTATTATGAACAGCGTGAAAGGACTGCATTAGAACTGCAACAAATCCAGACGGTTCAGCAGTTCAAAAGCAAAGCATGGCGGAGTGGAACCCAAATGTGAGAACTCCTCACCTTTAATTTATTTCTAGTTTGAAATATATACTAGGATGCAGACGATGTTTAGTAGCACCCGACACCCGTCGTCCACAGACCATGGATGGCTTGTTTGTTTGATTGCTGTGTTGTGAAATTTAATTGTGTGATTTGAAGTGAAATAAAATATTTTATAGTGGAAAATATTTTGTAGTTAAAAATATAATTTTTAACGTGGATATAGAATAAATATTTATAAACAAATCGGACGATTTGTTTATATACACTGATTTGACTGATATTGATTGGGACGATAAATTTTACACATCGCCCAACTGCACAAATAAAATCTATGTGTGTTGATTTGAAACCCCACATGGGTATTGGGATGATATTTGACGTACACTAATCCCGATTGTTTAGTTGTATGTCAATCAATGGGTTGTCAGACTGCGTAAGTGTTAATTATTTATATTTAATGCTTATGCAGTTGTGTGGTGCACTCTGGATGATGGTTGATTATTTATCGTTGTTATTTTACACATGTGTTGTAGAAAATCCATATAATTAACATTATATGGTAATTGGTTGGGCCTCATTCCATTTTTGAAAAAGAAACATTTGAAATAGAATATTTGAAAAAGAAATATTTGAATAGAAATATTTGAAATAGAATATTTGAAAAATAGAAATGTGAAGCCGTGTTAAGTAGTTACACGCCATTTTAACACGAACGGGAATTTTGTCGATTTTATAATGAATATTGAAAGTGATTTCAAAATCGAATATTTAGAAATGAATTCGAATTGAAATTGAATAGAATTGAATTCGAATTGAAATTGAATAGAAATGGATTCGAATTGAAATTGAATTAATTTGAAATTCAAATTGAATTGAAAACGAACTGAAATTGAATTAAAAATCGATTTGAATTGAAATCAATTTGAAATGAATTTAAAACGAATTTGTAAGGGAAAATTCCATAAGTTGAAATCATTTTGAAAACGAATTTAAAACGATTTATAAAATACGTTTTAAAAGGAAATTGACGAAATATATATAATATATATATTATACATGTATAATGGCCTGAAAAGAACGCGCCGCGCCGCGGTAGTTCGCGAATTTCGACCGTTGACTTCGAATGGGTATTATGGGAGATCCAACCGTCGGATTCTCCTAAAACCGGAATCGTTGGGTTCGTATTGAAAAGATCTTTCTAACAGATATTAGAAATTTGAAATCTAACGGTTGTATTTGGAATTATGTCCAAATCAAATTTGGAAAAGGTCGATGTAAGTGTAGTTCGATGGCCGTTGATGGAAATCGACTGTACGGGCCTTGATAAAATCATTAAAAATAGTAATAATTTGTGTAAATTCATAAGAAATGATTTGTGATGAATTGGGATGAAAAACACTATATTTGAAAAGATAAAAATAGATTTTTATCGAAATGAACAGGTTTTGAACTAGAATTGAAATCAATGTGGTTTTGAAATAAATAAATTGAATTAGAAATGGTTTTAAAAGTAACCAGGATTTCCAATAATTGAATTGGAATGGATTTGAATCAAAATTGTCCTTGGAATATTTCGATGTTGGATTTCGTGATTATACAGATATTGTTACGGAAATTTGAAAGATATATTTTTATCGTTATTTCCAATACGATATTTGTTGGTCGTAGAATTTTATATTGAATATAAGCCGTTATATTTTCTATTCAGAGCCTTGTATTTAATATCAAATGTGATTTGGGTTCGTCATGAATGGTGTCTTCATTAACACTGTTCTTGAACCCAGTTGAGAAAAAGATTAAATCTTCTTATTTAGATTTAATGAAGTGCACCAATTAAATGGAATTTAATTGGAATTGAATTTGAATTGATTTTTGGGTTTATCGTGAACGGTGTTTTAAATAACACATATTCTTTAACCTGATAATTAATGGAATGTGATTTTGGGTTGTCGTGAACGGTATCTTCAATAATACTGTTCTTAGACCCAACCGAGTTAAGAAAATCAGAAACTAACTGGAGACTAGTTAAGTTGACTGGTTTCTTGGGTATTGATCTGATGTTGGTTTCGGCCTTCGGGGTTAATATTTAGGGAACTGTTCTCTTACTAATTTACGGTTAGAAACTAATAGAATGGAATGTGATGTGGGTTTATCGTGAACCGTGTTTTAAATGACATTAGTTCTTTAACCCAGTTAAAGATTAGAACCAAGTGGAGTTTTAATGAATCTTTAATTAGATTGAAACGATCGAGAATGGAGTATCACCAGTTTTGCTCAAGGCGATAGTTAAATCTTTAATTAGGTTTAAACGTGAAATGGTAATTAAAATTACCGATAACACCGTGGTGTTAGATACGAAGTATGACCAGTTTTACTTCATGGGATGAATAGGTTGGGATTGGGAAATAAAATAAATGATTACTTCGGTGTGGTTCGCTAATCCCGACTAGTTGAATTGATATTCAAAAGGAGATTAAAGAATAAATTTAAAGAATTTATCTTTGATAAAATTAATGGGAGCCTTTCCCTAAGAATGTGGAATTTAGAAACTAACTGTAGGTTAGCTAAGAAGAATGGTTTCCTGGGTATTGATCTGATGTTGGTTTCGGCCTTCGGGGTTAATATTTGGGGAATTATTCTCTTGCTAATTTACGGTTAGTGACTGATGAATTGGAATGAGGTATATGTTGTGTTTGTGTAACACTTGTTTATTATATACGCGAGTTATTCAGGAAGTTCGGGTTTACCCCATTCTGAATAACTGATTCGACGTGGTGTCGAAGATGAAGATGGTGGTTGAAGACCGGAGGTCTTTACGTCGTTTGGATAATTACTAATGATCTTGATTGGGCCGTACACCCAAGAGGAGGGAATCAGTTGGTGATTGTCCAGACGTACTTGGGGATCGATGGATATGCGGGGTACTAGGTGCCTCCGGTTTCGTTCAGACCCAGAATGAACTTGTAAATGGACTGTGTGTCTGACATTGGATTTTATTCTGTGTGATTGATTTCTATTAAATATATATCTGTTTGGCGGCAGAGAATTTATTCTCTTGCTTAACGCCCTTCTCTGAGACGTACGAGCTCAGGGGTTATATATTGATGGATATCCATCGCATGGAGTGAATTGCCTGTGTGGCATGCCTAAGTGGCAAATGATCAAGGCTTTTTTTGAAAAGAAAAGTCTTGTGGTTGATGATCAAAGCACGGCCTGTGTGGCATAGCTTTGTGTAGCGTTGATTCGCGAGCCTCACACCCCGGTTGTGAACCAAAAACGGGAGAGGACCTCAGGGAGGGCATGTGTTTCCTTCTAGATAGAAGTGGCGTTAGTGGTTTAACATGCCCAGACGAGTTTGACTTATGTGGTTGTTGCTATTGCGAGGCGCCTCGGATATATCGGTGACTATGTGAAGCCGATGGAGTCATTCGTTGACTCATTGACGCCCCAAAGGGCGGGGAAACGTAGTGTTCAGGCATAATAATCCACATCGGTGGACCGACCCTGACGATCCAAGGGGCAGTTGCGGTTGTTCCTAAGACACGGGCTAGAGCGTCTCGAATCGGTTGAGGACTATCTTTTATCTCGGTTCACAGATGGAAATCCCACTTCCAATACGTGACTTTGCGGTTTTATTTGTAGAGCCTAGTATGGCGACATAGTGGGATGGGGCGCTTATGCCGTTTATGATTGATACTTATGATTTGAAGTTGTTTTATACACTATGCACTTATAACTATATCAAATGATTTGTTTTAAACGTATCAAGCATTCTTGGCTATTATAAACCCTATCCTCTGGCTTGTGTTGCATTGTGTGATGGGACCTGGGTCTTATAATAGCTTCATTGTTATTTATTTAGCATTATGCTGTTGTTTTATGCACTGGTATTCTTGGGAGGAAACCTGTTCCATGTTATACGGTGTGGTCCCTTGATTTACCTAACTTTAAAATAAAGATTAATAACTGTTTAGTTCTCACACCAGTCCCATGACTAACCTGGAGTTTATTGTTTTAACCTAAACTCTGGGTGCCCTTATTTTGACACGGGCAGCTAGTAGTTTTGGTTTTGCAGATTTATATTCACAGGATCCTGATTTACAGCTGGAACGGTACTCGGAAAGCTCTGTATCCGTGTATTACTTTCAGTTGTGTTTTTTATTATTTTCCGCTGCTATGTAACTTATTGTAATCCCTGATATTTATCGAATGTATTTTATTCATTCATACTCTGTATATTCTTGTATTCTGATGGAATTGTTGTAATTAATAATGAAATGTTCTTCTGTCTGCGTTCTTTTGTGTACTGTACTCAATTCAATCCGTGCTTTCCTTACCGGGGAAGTTCGGGTCGTTTCACCGAGGGAGGCTAAGGAACGAATGTGCTTAAAAGAGATATAATTCAAGGTGTTCCACTTTATTGAATTGTTTCAAGTTCCTTAGCCATAGATTCAGAGTTGGAGATTCATTGGATCACATCGATTATGGTAAGTCAGGTATGATCTCTAAACTCAATTTTTTTTCTTTTTAGTTTATTTTCTTTTTTAGTTTTATTTCTTTTATTCTTTTTAATTTTTTACTTGGTTGTTTTTGAAATCATTCGTTATGGATTGTTGAAATTCTTAGATTATAAAAAATTGATTTTTTTCCTTAGGTGATTTCAAATAATTATCTTCAGATTTGATCATTGACTGTTTCTTGTGTTTGTCTAAAAAATTCTCTGAGAATGTCAATTATGATTCTTGCTATGAAAATGATCTTGTGCCGTTCTGATAAGGAAATTGATTAGATTTAGTGATTGAACGATGAGTTGAAAAATCAGTGATATAATTTCTTTAATTTCCATAGACAATTTGAATTAAATATATAAGTGTCTTTAAAAATTGTCTAGGAACAATCAGCATTAAAATCATTAGAAAAATTCCATATTCTACTGTTATTTTTTAACTGATTTTCAAATTTGCATTGATATTTTCAAAAACTCCTCTTGAAATTGATACTTTCAATTTTAAAATTATTTTTGATTACTTATTCAAAAATTGAAATTATTGATTAATTTAAACCGTTTTGAGACTCATTAAAATTATTAATAGATTTATGAATTTGTGATGGGTAGTGACTATGGTATAATTCATAAATAGAGGAGATATTATTTTAAATCTCATGATGATTGGACAGAATTTATAATATCTTTGAATAAGAGCTTATTTCACGACCATCTTCTATATCTACCATATTTCTGTCATTCATCATGGTTTTATTTAATTTGGGGAGTTCTAATCATTCTTGGAATTAAAAATAAAATAAAATAAATAATTTATCCTTGGTATTCACCCCATTTAAAAGTCCTCGCGGTTATGCGTGGGTGAATTACCTTAATATCTATGTGCTTCCATTCTCACTTAAAAGACCTTTGGGTTGTGCATGGATGGAACTCATTAGAGAGGATAAAGTTAAGTTACTACTAACCCCATTTAAAAGACCTTTGGGCTATGCGTGGTTAGCAAGTGCTTAACACATTTTGAGCATATCTAAAATCTTCAAAATTCGTATTCAAATATTCAATTTTTATTGAACTCTCCTCATTCTATAAAATCCATCGTAAATCCATTATTCTGAAAGTGAAATTTGCTTCTGATTCAAAGAATATTATGATTTTTGTTTGATTAAATAGAATTTGCGATATATATTCTCTCTCTTAATTTGAATTTATATTTATAGTCTATATTTATCACTGTTTCGATTTCTATTATCCTTTTGATGATAAAAAAGGGGGAGAATGGTCAAGATTTTGATTGATGAGTATTTAATTCAAAAATATTTTAAGATTGGAAATTAAATATCTAGGTGGAGAGTGGTCAATTGGATATTATCATTAATATTTTCCACATATATAGGGGAAGTTCAGTTGTAGGGGGAACATACAAATAGGGGGAGAAATATATTTCACGTTCAAACACATTCAAAATCTTTTATTTGTTTGTCATCTTCAAAAGGGGGAGATTGTTGTATACACTGTTATATGATTTTTGTTTGATGATAACAACCAAATAAATATTATTTTAAATGTGTTTATTACTATACTATTCTATTTATACATCACAGACGGGAGTATAATATTTATATTTAAATAGAATACGACTATACAGACATTCATATATTCATACAGTATTTTATTTAAATTAAATATTATATTTCAAACATTCAAACAGTACAACTATTTATAACTCCACTATTTACAAATCACTTTGAATATTTCTGACATGACACATGACACATGAAATTGTAATAATTCAAATAAAAACAGATAGATTGGTTTGAACACAATAAAATAATATTTTATTTCAACCAAATCTGTTTGTTACATGCAATCAGTACAATTCTCCCACAGCTCCTTATTACAGTTCATTCATCACTTATACAATCACTTTTATACACTGACACTATTACTCAGTTGACATTTCAAATACAGACACACACTAACACTGTTCTTGCATTCATCTTCAATCTTCTGTCTTCACAGCCTTTAGTCAGTCCATCTTCATACCTGTCAATACAGAAGAATACACACAGTAGACTGCAACAAAAATAAAATTCAATACAAATAAATAAAAATTTATTTTTTAAATTTTATTTGCCTTAGAATTACGGTATGTTTCTCATCATATTTATAGACTTTGTCTGATATGCAGGGACAGAAAAACTCGTCTGATGGTTGCATGTACACACGTGTATACACGTGTGCACTGCCTTGCCAATCAGCGAGCAACTGAGGAGTAGCCACAAGGACCGTCTCGACTCAGTGCACATTAAAAATTAACCAAGGAGCAAAACAGAAATATGGTGATACATGCACGAGCTAATGGTGCAACAAGAAGTCAGTGCAACATGATCACAAGCCAGAATGGAGCTGCAAACAAAGCAGGACAAAACTTTTCAAATGAGAAGATTACATTCAGTAAGGTGCAAGAACAAATACAAGTGATTTTAGATGGCAGCAGTTCAACAATACAAACATATGGAGCAGCATGAAAGAAAGGATGTGTTCATATCTCAGGTCAGGTACAAGGACACAAGCAAAAATGCCAAGTGCAACAAAGCCACTATAGTACAACATTGTAACAACTACAAGGGTGTAATAAGGTTTTAAAGCAAGTGGACAAGAGTGCATATTTAAGCATGAAAGTGGTCGAGACATGGTGCACAAGTCTAAGCATGGTTCAAGTATCAGATTCAAGATATCATGGCTCAGGGTAAATGAACAACAACATGCAACAAATATATAAGTTTCAAGGCTAGTCGTGCAAAGTTTTTCAAGTGTTCATGTAGCATCCGAGAAAACTTTTAAACAAGTCAGTCCAAGGTCGAGGCAAGGCATAAAGGATGCACTCAAAAAATGAAATGAGCAATCAAGATAAAGATCAAATATAGTACTTGAGTTAATCAGTAAAGCATCAACAAGAAACAAAGTCAGTATGCTTGCTCAAACATAAACTAGAAAATATTTTTAAATACCACTAAAATGATCAAGTGAATTTAAAAGAAAAAAAAACAGGAAAGTTTTTTTTTACAAGTATTTCAGACAACTTTTTCAAAGATACACAGTAAACGTGTGAAAGATATAGTTGAAATACAAGTTTCAGTTTCGAGCATGAAGCAAACACAAGTGTTTCAAACAGAACTAAAGAGGCCAGGACCAAGACAAATGATTCAGCATTTACAAAGAGGTGGAGTGATTAAACAAGTATTTGTTTCTATCAATGACTCTTCTTATCACAAGGCATAATCAAGTGCAGTATCAGTTCTGGTCGTAACAGTTTCAAAATGGTATATGCAAGTTCAGTGTTCAAGCTAAATTTTGTGCAAGCCCAAGACATAAATCTAAATCTGAACAAATATAGAAACAATGATGAACAAGGCAATATCAAAAGCATTATTAAAGGTTCAAAAATGATCGAGAAAACATCTGTACAACATCATCTGTGATGCACACGGCAAAGGTCATAGAGCAGTATTTATTTTTAATCTCTTCAAAGGGAAATAGAGTGAAACAAGTTCTAGTCAGTTTAAATTTTTAAGATAAGCATCAGTTATTATTGTAAAGAGAAAATCAAGTGAATCAGTTATTTTATTTCTAGAAGGAAGTAACAGATCAATTCAAAAGTCCAGAAATCACAATGCAAGTTACTCCAAAAAGTTTGAATTTTTCAAAATTAATCAAATTCCAGATAAATCAATTTTAAAAATCATGTTGACAAAGTCAAGAGAAAAGAGGAAATTTGAAAATTTCAGAATTCAAGACCAGTTTAAAGGCAAGAATTTATCTCACAATCTATTCAGGTTTAAAATCGAAGAAATCACCAGAATTCCAGAAGATTTCAAGCTCCAAAATTATCGCATATATCATGAACCAAGTGTGTAATAACCCGCAAATTTTGGGCCAGTATAAAAATTTTGTTTTGGCAATTTTAGCGAATTTTGATTATTTAAAATGAATTATTTTAAATAAAATCGGCGAGAAATTTATTTTGAATATAATTCGAACGTATATATTATATACGTCATCGATAGAATATAAATAATTATAAATAATTATAAATAGAATTGAAAATGGCGTAGTAGTTAGATAATTCAATTTCAAACTTCAATTGAACATACCGGGTGCAAAACAATCCGGATTTTAGTGAAACCAAAAACATTAGGTTCTAATTGATAACATCTTTCCAACGAATCTGAAAAATCGAAATTTCATAGCGGGAATCAAAAGATATGTCCAATTGAAAATTCTGGATAGTCGCTATGGAATTCAGGCCCTTAAAAATAGACATTTTGCAAATGACCTCGGATTTCGACGAAACCACTTTTGTTGGATCCGCAGGGTAAAGTTATTGCTAGGTTCCAAATTTCATATTTTTCTGAATCAATATGTGAGCGTGGCAAGAGAAAACGCGTTTGACCAGTTTTAGTTGATTTTAATCGACTGGAAAATGGCCATTTTTCCAACGGCCTCAGGATTCGATGAAACTAGTTTTGTTAGGACCGTATCGTCAATACGAAGCTAGAAAATATTTTTATGGGATTTATAGAGTTAGTATGTGACCCCGGTAATTTGAAATGTACGTTTAAAATTAAATATAGCGATTTAAATGTAAATTTTGACGGAAACCGATTCAAATGATCGAATCAACCTACGATACATATCCCATTGTGTTCGGAATGGGGGTAAAACGCTATAGACGACAGGCGGTGGACCTCGTTTAGAGGTCGTATGTAAAAGTCAACTTTTTGCAAAATAAAATAATTAAAAATTAAAATCCTTTCTCTTTCCTCTTCCCTTATACGTTGCCCCCCCTCTTTTCTTTCAGAATCAATTTTAGCAGAAAATATAAATAAAAAAGAAGAAGAAGAGGAAGTCGAACGCGGGGAGAAGCCGCCGCCCTCCCCGATGACCCTCTCGCCGCCGTCGCGGTGGCGCGACTTGCCCCCCCTCGCCCTCGCGTCTCGCTCCTCTCCCCTCCTTCTTCTAGCCCTAAATCGCCACGGCCTCCCACCAGCGACGCCCCCCTACCTGCCAAAGCCACCGCCATCTCCAGCTACCCCCCCTCTTCGGATCGAGAGCCCCCCCTGAAGCCCGACGAACCCTCCTCCCTGTCCGATCGTGCACCCCCTGAACCCGAGACCCCCTCCAACGATGGTGCAGCAGCGCCCCCCCCAAACGAAAGGTGATTTTCTTATATATTTAAATTCAGTTTTAATTTCTATGATTCAGTTTTAATTTTAGTTTTTATTTAAAATGTATATGAGAAAAAAAAAATTTAACATGAAAAGTTTGATTTTTATAAGTAGGAAGGTTTATTTTTATATATATGAATGGCTATAAAAAGATTAGATTTTTAAAATAGAAAATATTAGATTTTTAAAAATAGAAAAGATTAGATTTTTAAAATAGAAAAGATTAGATTTTTAAAATAGAAAAGATTAGATTTTTAAATATGAAAAGACGATATTTTTAAATATGAAAAGACAATATTTTGAGATGAGTAGTGAAGTAAAAATATGATTTTTACTTCGAGAAAAATATAATTTTCATATTTGAAAAGGCGACATCTATACATTTGAAAAGGCGAAATCTTTATTTTTGAAAAGGCGAAATCTTTATAGTTGAAAAGGCGAAATCTTTATATTTGAAAAGGCGAAATCTTTATAGTTGAAAAGGCGAAATCTTTATTTTTGAAAAGGCGAAATCTTTATTTTTGAAAAGGCGAAATCTTTATATGAAGAATAGCGTGATAAAAATATAATCTTTACTATATGAACATCGTTGTGAAAATAGAATTTTTATCTATATAGTAGCGGTATAAAAATTCGATTTTTATATATTGAATAGCGAAGTAAAAATTCGATTTTTACATATGTAGAGAATACGGACAACGAAGGTGATAAAAAGGCGAGAACGATGAAGACTTCTATAAATGAAGAGTCAAGATGATTGGATAGCTATCGGTGAGAACTTCTCACTCTTCAATTTCTCTTCTAGTTATATATATACTAGGATGCAGACGGTGCTTAGTAGCACCCGACACAATCGTCCACAGACCATGGACTTGTTTGTTTGATTGCAAAAATTAGATAGATTATTTGATTGAAATTGAATTGTTTGGTGAAATGAATGGATTTGATTGATGTGTGAATGGCGTGGGCCTTCACTAGACCGGTGATAAGGCTATGCCTCGTCCCGTTTCTAGTATCTTGTCGTTATGCCGCCGAAATTTTCTAAAATATGTTAGAAAATTAAGAATATCATTTTATTTAAAGAATGAACTGATTAGAAATTCATATGTTAAAATAAAATGTTTTATCGTTAAAAATATAATTTTTAACGTGAAGATGAATATAGTGAATGTGAAAAAATAAAATATTCATTTACAAAACGGACGGTTTGTTTATGTACACCTATTTGAAGGACATTGATTGGGTCGATAAATTTTACACATCGCCCAACTGCACAACTAAAATCTGTGTTTGATTGCTTGAAACCCCACACGGGTGTTGGGATGAAATTTGAAGTTCACTTATCCTGAATGATTAAATATGTCGATTGATTGATTGACAGGCTGTTATAAGCGTTAGATATCTATATTTGATGCTTATACAGTGTAGTGCACTTTGGTTGATGGTTGATTATTTTTCAATGCTATTATATACATGTGTTGTATGAAAATCCATATAATTAATTTTATATGGTGATTGATTGGGCCTCATTCCAATTTAGAAGATAAAGAATATTATAAAATAAAGGTTCATGTGTTGACTGTACTCATCCGTTGAGATTAGTCATGTGTTGAACGAAATATTTTAATAATAAAATCTACATCTTTATCAATATAAAATAAAGGTTCATGTGTTGACTGTACTCATCCGTTGAGATTAGTCATGTGTTGAACGAAATATTTTAATAATAAAATCTACATCTTTATCAATATAAAATAAGGGATCATGTGTTGACCGTACTCATCCGTTGAGATTAGTCATGTGTTGAACGAAATATTTTAATAATAAAATCTACATCTTTATCAATATAAAATAAGGGTTCATATGTTGATAGTACTCATCCGTTGAGATTAGTCATGTGTTGAACGAAATATTTTAATAATAAAATTTACTTCTTTATCAATATAAAATAATAGTTCATGTGTTGACTGTACTCATCCGTTGAGATTAGTCATGTGTTGAACGAAATATTCGAAATAGAAATATTTGAAATAGGAATATTTGAAATAGAAATATTTTGATAATAAGAAATATTTGAAATAGAATATTTGAAAATAGAAATACATTAAGCCGTGTTGATTAGATTGACGCCATTTTGACGTGAACGATATTTATATTGATTTTATTCATTTCGAAATGAATTGAATATATAACGATTTCGAAATGAATTAAATATATAACGATTTCGAAATGAATTGAATATATAACGGTTTCGAAATGAATTGAATTGAAAACGATTTCGAAATGAATTGAATTGAAAACGATTTCGAAATGAATTGAATTGAAAACGATTTCGAAATGAATTTGATTTCAATAGAAAACGAAATGAATTTGATTTCAATAGAAAACGAAATGAATTTGATTCAAATAGAAAACGAAACGAATTTGATTTAAATAGAAAATGAATTTGAATCGAATAGAAAACCAATTTGAATTGAATTGAATTGAAAACGAATTCAAATTGAATTGGAAGCGAATTGAAATGAATTCAAACTGAAATGAAATTTGAATTGAATAGAAATGAATTTTAAAACGAATTTATAAAGAAGAATTCAATTTTGATTTGAATTGAAATGGAAGTTGAAATTGCTTTTGAAACGAATCTAAAACTATTTATATAATTCGTTTTAAATAGAAATCAACGAAATATATATTATATATATAATATAATGGCCTGAATAGAAAGCGCCGCGCCGCGGCAGTTCGTAAATTTCGACCATTTATTTCAAACAGACATTACGGGAAATCCGACCGTCGGATTCTCCTAAAACCGGAACCGTTGGGTTCGTATCGAAAAGAGCTTTCTAACGAATATTAAAAATTTGAAATCTAACAGTTGGATTTGGAGTTACGTCCAAATCAAATTTGAAAAAGATCGCTGTAAGTGCAGTTCGATGGCCATTGTTGGAAATCGACTGTACAGGCCTTGATAAAATTATTAAAAATATCAATAATTTGTGTAAAATCATAAGAAATGATTTGAGAAAAATTGGGGTGAAACACTCCATATTTGAAAAGATAAAAATAGATTTTTATTGAAATGAACTAGTTTGAACTCAATTTAAAACCCGGGTTTTTATTTTTAAATAAATAAATTAGATTTAAAAAGGGGTTTTAAATAATTGGAATTTCTAACATATAACGATTGGATTTGAAATGGGTTTATCGTGAACTGTGTTTTAAATAACACTAGTTCTTTAACCCGATAATAAATAGAATGTGATTTGGGTTTGTCGTGAACTGTGTTTTAAATAACACCTAGTTCTTTAACCTAGTAAAAGGAGTTTTAACGAATCTGCAATTAGATTGAAATGTAAATTTGTAATCTAAATTATCAAATTTAGAAAATGAGCGAGAACGGAGTATTACCAGTTTTGCTCTAAAGCGATAGTTAAATCTTTAATTAGATTTGAACGTGAAATGGTAATTTATTTTACCGATAACACCACGGTGTTAGATATGGAGTATTACCAGTTTTGCTTCATAGGATGAATAGGTTGGGATTGGGAAATAAAATAAATAATTACTTCGGTGTAGTTCGCTAATCTCGACTAGTTTGGAAAACCATAATTTAGTTTGAAATGACATCCAAAGGAAGATTAAAGGATAAATTTCAAAGAATTTATCTTGGATAAAATTAATGGGAACCTTTACCTAAGAATATTCTGAACGGGAATGGGGCGTATGTTGTGTTTGTGTAACATTTGTTTTTAATATACGCGGGTTGTTCGGAAAGGCCGGGTTTATACCCATTCTGAATAACCGATTCGACGATATGTCGAAGATGAAGACGGTGGCTGAAGACCGGAAGTCTTCACATCGTTTGGATTATTACTGACGATCCTGATTGGGCTGTACACCCAAGAGGATGGAAATAGTTGGTGGTCGTCCAGACGTACTTGGAGATGAATGGATATGCGAGGAAAGTTCTTCCGGTTTCGTTCAGACCCAGAACGGACTTGTAAATGGATTGTGTGTCTGACATTGGATTTTATTCTGTGTTGATTGATTTCTGTTAAACATACATCTGTTTGGCGGTGGAGAATTTATTCTTTTGCTTAACGCCCTTCTCTGAGACGTACGAGCTCAGAGGTTGTATATCGATGGACATCAGTCGCATGGCATGAATTGCCTGTGTGGCACGCTAAGATGCAATGATCAAGGCTTCTGTTGAAAAGCAAAGTCTTGTGGTTGATGATCAAAGCACGCCTACGTGGCAGCTTTGTGTATAACGTGAATTCGCGAGCCTCACACCTCGGTATGAGTCAAAAACGGGATACGGACTGCAGGGAGAGCACGACGTTTCTTTCTAGCTTTGGTGGTGTCAGTGACTTACCAGCCCTGACATTTATATACTTTTCACCTTTGTGGTTGTTGGATGAGGCACCTCGATTATAGGTCTGTAAGGACCGAGAAACGTGTGTTCAGGAATACTAATCCTCTAACGTAAGTGAGGACCGGCCCTGAAGCATCCAAGGGTTGCCCAGAGTGCGTAGCCCTGGGACATTTGCTAGAGTGTCTCGAACGCGGAGAGGAGCTTGCCCCTTGCCTCGACTCATGACGGAAATCTAATTTCCAATACGTGTATTGCGGTTTTAATTGTACAACTAGTATGGCGACATGATAGATGGTACCCATGCCGCCTATGATTTATATTTATGATTGAAATTGTTTTGACACTATACACTTATTATAGTATCAAATGATTTGTTTTAAACGTACCAAGCATGTTTGGCTATTATAAGGGAAAACCCTATCCTCCGGCTTGCGTTGCATTGTGTGATGGGACCTGGGTCTTATAATAGCTTCATTTTTCGAAAAAGCATAACGCTGTTTATTCTATGCACTGGTATTCTTAGGAGGAAACCCGTTCCGTGTTATACGGCGTGGTCCCTTGAATTACTCTCTTTTAAAGTAAAGCTTTAAATAACTGTTTTAGTTCTCACACCAGTCACATGACTGACCTGGAGTTTATTGTTTTAACCTAAACTCTGGGTGCCCCTATTTTCCGCACGGGCAGCTAGTAGTTTTGGTTTTGCAGATTTATATTCACAGGATCCTGGTTTACAGCTGGAATGATATCCGGAAAGCTCTGTATCCGTATATCACCTTCAGTTGTGCTTTGTATTATTTTCCGCTGCTATGTAATTTATTGTAATCTCTGATATTTATCGAATGTAATTTATTCATTTATACTATGTATATTCTTGTATCTGATGGAATTGTTGTAATAGCAATGAAATGTTCTTCTGTTTGTGTTCTAATTTGTCCTGTTCTCAAACGATCAGGGGTTTCGAACGGTCTAGATCGGTTTAACGACTGATTCGAATCGAGCGAAATTCCAGGCCGTCACATTTGGTATCAGAGCTTTGGTTTACAGAGCTCGAGAACAAGACACATTAGAACCATACGAAAGAATTCATCAGATATTGGATTAGTAATATCCAATTAGAATGACTCGTTAGAGATAGGATCAGTAGTATCCTAGAACGAGTGTGAAGAGTATATTTTTCAAATGAAAACAATTTTGTTTTGAAAATTTAAATCGTTTTAAACGTATTTGATTATTTATTTATATTGATATGGACAATCCAATATATAAAGATTTTTCATATATGCGTCATGAACGTATATTCGAAGTTTTAATATATTGGATAGATATAGAATCACATTCTAGTCGCCCGGACATGATTCTGATGATGGCGCGCCATCACCAGTATTTATTTTCGTGTTTCGAAGATGTGATTTCTATATATTTCCATTAGACTGGTGTGAGAACCAAAACTTATCTATATAGCTAGAACACTTTGTTGTGAATTGGCATCAAAAACATGATTTCCTGTATATATATCAAAATTATGAATTTGAAACTCTAATCCACTAATTGATTGATGTTTGTGTTGTTTGTTTATTTGTTTGATAATTTTGAACCATTTAGCCTAATTGAATCAAATATTGAATTATATTGAAAATTGGTCGTATTTGCTTGCATATGCATGTACTTACATTGAACAGGTCATAGCAAGGAGGCTAGAGCGGAGAATAAAATTTGTTTGCCCGACAAATAGGTACATGTTTACTATAATTTCCTATTTTGTTTGGGTGATGATGATTTTATGAGCCTATTGGCTAGCCGCTTGGCTTTTTCTTTTTCTTTTTGAGATCAGAAGGCCTATATGGCAATTTCGGGATTTTCCCGTGGCTCCCGGTGTAGGGGAGGTTATGGCGAAATTTTTCGAAAATTTAGGGTGTTAGCCAAATTTTTGAAAATCTGAAAATTCTCAGAAACTGAAAAGTTGGAGAATGGAAGCCAGATCGAACGTAGAGTTGATTGATCAAACCACTTTCGACTTTGTTCCTTTTCGGGGATGAAAATTTTAAGTGGGGGAGATTGTAATAACCCGCAAATTTTGGGCCAGTTTAAAATTTTTGTTTTGGCAATTTTAGCGAATTTTGATTATTTAAAATGAATTATTTTAAATAAAATCGACGAGAAATTTATTTTGAATATAATTCGAACGTATATATTATATACGTCGTCGATAGAATATAAATAATTATATATAATTATAAATAGAATTGAAAATGGCATGGTAGTTCGATAATTCAATTTCAAACTTCAATTGAACATACCGGGTGCAAAACAATCCGGATTTTAGTGAAACCAAAAACATTAGGATCTAATTGATAACATCTTTCCAACGAATCCGAAAAATCGAAATTTCATAGCGGGAATCAAAAGATATGTCCAGTTGAAAATTCTGGATAGTCGCTATGGAATTCAGGCCCTTAAAAATAGACATTTTGCAAATGACCTCGGATTTCGACGAAACCACTTTTGGTGGATCCGCAGTGTAAAGTTATTGCTAGGTTCCAAATTTCATAATTTTCTGAATCAATATGTGAGCGTGGCAAGGGAAAACGCGTTTGACCAGTTTCAGTTGATTTTAATCGACTGGAAAATGGCCATTTTTCCAACGGCCTCAGAATTCGATGAAACTAGTTTTGTTAGGACCGTATCGTCAATACGAAGCTAGAAAATATTTTTATGGGATTTATAAAATTAGTATGTGACCCCGGTAATTTGAAATGTACGTTTAAAATTCAATATAGCGATTTAAATGTAAATTTTGACGGAAACCAATTCAAATGATCGAATCAACCTACGATACATATCCCATTGTGTTCCGAATGGGGGTAAAACGCTATAGACGACAGGCGGTGGACCTCGTTTAGAGGTCGTATGTAAAAGTCAACTTTTTGCAAAATAAAATAATTAAAAATTAAAATCCTTTCTCTTTCCTCTTCCCTTATACGTTGCCCCCCTCTTTTCTTTCAGAATCAATTTTAGCAGAAAATATATAAAAAAAAGAAGAAGAGGAAGTCGAACGCGGGGAGGAGCCGCCGCCCTCCCCGATGACCTTCTCGCCGCCGTCGCGGTGGCGCGAATTGCCCCCCCTCGCCCTCGCGTCTCGCTCCTCTCCCCTCCTTCTTCTAGCCCTAAATCGCCACGGCCTCCCACCAGCGACGCCCCCCTACCTGCCAAAGCCGCCGCCATCTCCAGCTACCCCTCCCCCCCTCGTCGGATCGAGAGCCCCCCCCAGAAGCCCGACGAACCCTCCTCCCTGTCCGATCGTGCACCCCCTGAACCCGAGACCCCCTCCAACGATGGTGCAGCAGCGCCCCCCCCCCCCCCCCAAAAAAACGAAAGGTGATTTTCTTATATATTTAAATTCAGTTTTAATTTCTATGATTCAGTTTTAATTTTAGTTTTTATTTAAAATGTATATGAGAAAAAAAATATTTTTAACATGAAAAGTTTGATTTTTATAAGTAGGAAGGTTTATTTTTATATATATGAATGGCTATAAAAAGATTAGATTTTTAAAATAGAAAAGATTAGACTTTTAAAAATAGAAAAGATTAGATTTTTAAAATAGAAATGATTAGATTTTTAAAATAGAAAAGATTTGATTTTTAAAATAGAAAAGATTTGATTTTTAAATATGAAAAGACGATATTTTTAAATATGAAAAGACGATATTTTGATATGAGTAGTGAAGTAAAAATATGATTTTTACTTCGAGAAAAATATAATTTTCATATTTGAAAAGGCGACATCTATATATTTGAAAAGGCGAAATCTTTATTTTTGAAAAGGCGAAATCTTTATAGTTGAAAAGGCAAAATCTTTATATTTGAAAAGGCGAAATCTTTATAGTTGAAAAGGCGAAATCTTTATTTTTGAAAAGGCGAAATCTTTATTTTTGAAAAGGCGAAATCTTTATATGAAGAATAGCGTGATAAAAATATAATCTTTACTATATGAACATCGTTGTGAAAATAGAATTTTTATCTATATAGTAGCGGTATAAAAATTCGATTTTTATATATTGAATAGCGAAGTAAAAATTCGATTTTTACATATGTAGAGAATACGGGCAACGAAGGTGATAAAAAGGCGAGAACGATGAAGACTTCTATAAATGAAGATTCAAGATGATTGGATAGCTATCGGTGAGAACTTCTCACTCTTCAATTTCTCTTCTAGTTATATATATACTAGGACGCAGATGGTGCTTAGTAGCACCCGACACAATCGTCCACAGACCATGGACTTGTTTGTTTGATTGCAAAAATTAGTTAGATTATTTGATTAAAATTGAATTGTTTGGTGAAATGAATGGATTTGATTGATGTGTGAATGGCGTGGGCCTTCACTAGACCGGGGATTAGGCTAGGCCTCGTCCCGTTTCTAGTATCGTGTCATTATGCTGCCGAAATTTTCTAAAATATGTTAGAAAAATAAGAATATCATTTTATTTAAAGAATGAACTGATTAGAAATTCATATGTTAAAATAAAATGTTTTATCGTTAAAAATATAATTTTTAACGTGAAGATGAATATAGTGAATGTGAATAAATAAAATGTTCATTTACGAACCGGACGGTTTGTTTATGTACACCTATTTGAAGGACATTGATTGGGTCGATAAATTTTACACATCGCCCAACTACACAACTAAAATCTGTGTTTGATTGCTTGAAACCCCACACGGGTGTTGGGATGAAATTTGAAGTTCACTCATCCTGATTGATTAAATATGTCGATCGATTGATTGACAGGTTGTTATAAGCGTTAGATATCTATATTTGATGCTTATACAGTGTAGTGCACTTTGGTTGATGGTTGATTATTTTTCAATGCTATTATATACATGTGTTGTATGAAAATCCATATAATTAATTTTATATGGTGATTGATTGGGCCTCATTCCAATTTAGAAGATAAAGAATATTATAAAATAAAGGTTCATGTGTTGACTGTACTCATCCGTTGAGATTAGTCATGTGTTGAACGAAATATTTTAATAATAAAATCTACATCTTTATCAATATAAAATAATGGTTCATGTGTTGACTGTACTCATCCATTGAGATTAGTCATGTGTTGAACGAAATATTTTAATAATAAAATCTACATCTTTATCAATATAAAATAAGGGTTCATGTGTTGACCGTACCCATCCGTTGAGATTAGTCATGTGTTGAACGAAATATTTTAATAATAAAATCTACATCTTTATCAATATAAAATAAGGGTTCATGTGTTGATAGTACTCATTCGTTGAGATTAGTCATGTGTTGAACGAAATATTTTAATAATAAAATTTACTTCTTTATCAATATAAAATAAAAGTTCATGTGTTGACTGTACTCATCCGTTGAGATTAGTCATGTGTTGAACGAAATATTCGAAATAGAAATATTTGAAATAGGAATATTTGAAATAGAAATATTTTGATAATAAGAAATATTTGAAATAGAATATTTGAAAATAGAAATACATTAAGCCGTGTTGATTAGATTGACGCCATTTTGATGTGAACGATATTTATATCAATTTTATTCATTTCGAAATGAATTGAATATATAACGATTTCGAAATGAATTGAATATATAACGATTTCGAAATGAATTGAATATATAACGATTTCGAAATGAATTGAATTGAAAACGATTTCGAAATGAATCGAATTGAAAATGATTTCGAAATGAATTGAATTGAAAACGATTTCGAAATGAATTTGATTTCAATAGAAAACGAAATGAATTTGATTTCAATAGAAAACGAAATAAATTTGATTTCAATAGAAAACGAAATGAATTTGATTCAAATAGAAAACGAAACGAATTTGATTTAAATAGAAAATGAATTTGAATCGAATAGAAAACCAATTTGAATTGAATTGAATTGAAAACGAATTCAAATTGAATTGGAAGCGAATTGAAATGAATTCAAACTGAAATGAAATTTGAATTGAATAGAAATGAATTTTAAAACGAATTTATAAAGAAGAATTCAATTTTGATTTGAATTGAAATGGAAGTTGAAATTGCTTTTGAAATGAATTTAAAACTATTTATATAATTCGTTTTAAATAGAAATCAATGAAATATATATTTTATATATAATATAATGGCCTGAATAAAACGCGCCGTGCCGCGGCAGTTCTTAAATTTCGACCATTTATTTCAAACAGACATTACGGGAAATCCGACCGTCGGATTCTCCTAAACCCGGAACCGTTGGGTTCGTATCGAAAAGAGCTTTCTAACGAATATTAGAAATTTGAAATCTAACGGTTGGATTTGGAGTTACGTCCAAATCAAATTTTAAAAAGGTCGCTGTAAGTGCAGTTCGATGGCCATTGTTGGAAATCGACTGTACAGGCCTTGATAAAATTATTAAAAATATCAATAATTTGTGTAAAATAATAAGAAATGATTTGAGAAAAATTGGTGTGAAAAAATCCATATTTGGAAAGATAAAAATAGATTTTTATCGAAATGAACTAGTTTGAACTCAATTTAAAACCCGAGTTTTTATTTTTAAATAAATAAATTAGATTTAAAAAGGGGTTTTAAATAATCGGAATTTCTAACATATAACGATTGGATTTGAAATGGGTTTATCGTGAACTGTGTTTTAAATAACACTAGTTCTTTAACCCGATAATAAATAGAATGTGATTTGGGTTTGTCGTGAACCGTGTTTTAAATAACACCTAGTTCTTTAACCCAGTAAAAGGAGTTATAACGAATCTGCAATTAGATTGAAATGTAAATTTGTAATCTAAATTATCAAATTTAGAAAATGAGCGAGAATGGAGTATTACCAGCTTTGCTCCAAAGCGATAGTTAAATCTTTAATTAGATTTGAACATGAAATGGTAATTAATTTTACCGATAACACCACGGTGTTAGATATGGAGTATTACCAGTTTTGCTTCATAGGATGAATAGGTTGGGACTGGGAAATAAAATAAATAATTACTTCGGTGTAGTTCGCTAATCTCGACTAGTTTGGAAAACCATAATTTAGTTTGAAATGACATCCAAAGGAAGATTAAAGGATAAATTTCAAAGAATTTATCTTGGATAAAATTAATGGGAACCTTTACCTAAGAATATTCTGAACGGGAATGAGGTGTATGTTGTGTTTGTGTAACATTTGTTTTTAATATACGCGGGTTGTTCGAAAAGGCCGGGTTTATACCCATTCTGAATAACCGATTTGACGATATGTCGAAGATGAAGACGGTGGCTGAAGACCGGAAGTCTTCACATCGTTTGGATTATTACTGACGATCCTGATTGGGCTGTACACCCAAGAGGATGGAAATAGTTGGTGGTCGTCCAGACGTACTTGGAGATGAATGGATATGCGAGGAAAGTGCCTCCGGTTTCGTTCAGACCCAGAACGGACTTGTAAATGGATTGTGTGTCTGACATTGGATTTTATTCTGTGTTGATTGATTTCTGTTAAATATACATCTGTTTGGCGGCGGAGAATTTATTCTTTTGCTTAACGCCCTTCTCTGAGACGTACGAGCTCAGAGGTTGTATATCGATGGACATCAGTCGCATGGCATGAATTGCCTGTGTGGCACGCTAAGATGCAATGATCAAGGCTTTTGTTGAAAAGCAAAGTCTTGTGGTTGATGATCAAAGCACGCCTACGTGGCAGCTTTGTGTATAACGTGAATTCGCGAGCCTCACACCTCGGTATGAGTCAAAAACGGGATACGGACTGCACGGAGAGCACGACGTTTCTTTCTAGCTTTGGTGGTGTCAGTGACTTACCAGCCCTGACATTTATATATTTTTCACCTTTGTGGTTGTTGGATGAGGCGCCTCGATTATAGGTCTGTAAGGATCGGGAAACGTGTGTTTAGGAATACTAATCCTCTAACGTAAGTGAGGACCGGCCCTGAAGCATCCAAGGGTTGCCCAGAGTGCGTAGCCCTGGGACATTTGCTAGAGTGTCTCGAACACGGAGAGGAACTTGCCCCTTGCCTCGACTCATGACAAAAATCCAATTTCCAATACGTGTATTGCGGTTTTAATTGTAGAACTAGTATGGCGACATGATAGATGGTACCCATGCCGCCTATGATTTATATTTATGATTGAAATTGTTTTGGCACTATACACTTATTATAGTATCAAATGATTTGTTTTAAACGTACCAAGCATGTTTGGCTATTATAAGGGAAAACCCTATCCTCCGGCTTGCGTTGCATTGTGTGATGGGACCTGGGTCTTATAATAGCTTCATTTTTCGAAAAAGCATTGCGCTGTTTATTCTATGCACTGGTATTCTTGGGAGGAAACCCGTTCTGTGTTATACGGCGTGGTCCCTTGAATTACTCTCTTTTAAAGTAAAGCTTTAAATAACTGTTTTAGTTCTCACACCAGTCACATGACTGACCTGGAGTTTATTGTTTTAACCTAAACTCTGGGTGCCCCTATTTTCCGCACGGGCAGCTAGTAGTTTTGGTTTTGCAGATTTATATTCATACGATCCTGGTTTACAGCTGGAATGATATCCGGAAAGCTCTGTATCCGTATATCACCTTCAGTTGTGCTTTGTATTATTTTCCGCTGCTATGTAATTTATTGTAATCTCTGATATTTATCGAATGTAATTTATTCATTTATGCTCTGTATATTCTTGTATCTGATGGAATTGTTGTAATAGTAATGAAATGTTCTTCTGTTTTTGTTCTGATTTGTCCTGTTCTCAAACGATCAGGGGTTTCGAACGGTCTAGATCGGTTTAACGACTGATTCGGATCGAGCGAAATTCCAGGCCGTCACAAAGTGTAATACGAAATCAGAGAATATCGGATTTTCAATCCTATTTAAACACTAATCCTCATCGGCAATTATTAATCCAAGTTCAAGCACAATAAAAAGAGAAATTCGAATTTAAAACCATACCCGAGAACAGAAATTACTTGGATCGAAATCAAGCTTCTTCAATTCAACCAGAGAAGATTGCAATCGGAAATCGAAGGACATCAGAGAGGAGAGTGGCTGTCTTGATTCAGAAAATTGGAACCCTAGATCACCATCAACATATTTGTTTCCAGAAGCAAACCCTAGGCCGCCATTCAATTTCCAACTGAACAAAGAGATCGGGCCAAAAGCTTAAAGTGGTGAAGCAAATTATAAAGAGGCCGGCCAAGTTCTTTAAAAGGGGATAACCTATTTATTTTAACTCCTAAGGGTTTTTAAATATATTTTTAAATATGTTTTGTTTTTTATTCGTCTTTAGATTCAAGTTGTAATCAAATCAGAGTTTTCTAGTTTGTCTCTAAAACTAGGGAGACAAATTACAAGGTTTGTAATTCGGGGAAATCTGGTTTTGGGGATAAAAACTTGTGCAGGGTTTTGAGCGTAGGGTTAAGAACAGTTGGGAGCGAGTGTCGCGAGTTTACAGGGGATTGTAAGCGTAGAGATTGTTTTAGCTCCTAGTAGAAACCTTGGGGAATGCAGCAGTAGGTAGGCTTTTGCCGAAGTTGGGTAAATCTGTGTGTTATTTATTTTCCGCATTTATTCAGATTATCATTTGTGTTTGATATTATTTAATTACTCTGTGAAAATCTGCGATAAACCCTATTCACCCCCCCCTCTAGGGTTAATTTAGATCCTACAGTTCAAGTATTCACGCAATCTCTCCAGAATCATTCGGACTTTAATTATAGATGTTAATTCGATGAAAAAGACTGCAGATGCCGATGAAAAGGCCTTGAAAAATTTGGAGATGGACCTTGAGGACACATAGGCTCAACTTGTCATCGCTCAACGAGATGCTACCAACTTCAAATAGCAATTTGAGGAGTTACAGAAGCGTTATCATGACTTGCTGGAATCTCATAGTCAAGAGCGTTTGGAGTTGAAGAAACAAGCGGAAGACGCTAAGCCAGACAATGTCAAAATGCAACTAGCTTACAATACTCTTGAGCAAGAAAAAGCCGAATTAGCGAGAAAAAATGCTGAACTGGAGAAACGAAATGCTGACTTGGAGTCCAAGTTAATGGAAGCCGAGAATAGGGCTGCCCTAGCTGAGGGGAATGTGGAAAACGTCATTAAGTCTGCTGAAGGGACCCGTAAATAGCTATCAGAGGCTCAGGAAGATGTGCACGGTTTTGGCGAATTACTGATTGAATTCTTCGCGCACATAATTCGTCGCCAAAACATCTCTTGGATTGAAGACTATTCAACTACCTTAGTTCACGTATGGAGTCAAATCATCGAATGGGAGAAAGAGGAACTTAAGGTAGACTTCGTCGACGAAGATAAACTTATCGAAAAGTATCTGAGAGATGATGAGCCGACACGCCTGGCCGAGGGGCGTCGCCTCATTGCCGCTGCTATGGAAGAGGAGAAGCGGATGGCTAAACAATAGAATATACCTAAGGCTGGTTCTTCTTCCGCTACCGCTGAAACTACTGAAGTCGAGGGATATGATCCCGAGAACCCTGGGATTCCTCAGGCATCTCTTTTATCTCCTATACCCAAATCAGCGTCAGAGACGGCAGTCACTCCAATTGAGAAACCATCGGAAGGTATTTCTACTTTTCACCTCAATTCGTCAAGGCCGTCTCCACTTTTCACCACATAATTGGGCAATCGATGGAGGATCCTTTATTTTCTCCTGAGTTGATAATTTTTGCTTCTCATTCTGTAGGTGTTGAACCGACCGAGAAGACTGACATGCATCAGGGAACCACCACTGGAATAAAATTCGTGGAAAAGACCCAAGGAGAACAGGATGTGGCTACCATTGTAGAGTCAGGAGGGGGAGCTGAACTGTCTAAGGCCGACACTTCTCATGATGACGAGATGATAGATGCCTTGAAAGACGATGGTGGTAGCGAGGGGCATGAAGAAGACCCTGATGTGGCTATAATTGGGGATTCAAAAAGTGTTGATGACATCACTTTGGCTGAAATGAAAGCCGAACAAGACAAACGTATGCAGCTAAAAGTTGAAGACTTGAACCCCGAAAGCCTTAAACCCCTTGTAGTGGTGGATCCTGGATCAAGGTTAGTCGTTAAGCTTTCAACTAGGTCTATTACAGAGGAGCTTGCTAAGAAATCTTCACTTGATTCCAATGTTCCGACTCCTGGTAAAAAATCAACTGATTCTAGCACTTCGACTGCAGAGAAGAAAAGGCCGAAGCACATTATGACTGATGTTGAAAAGGAGGCTAAGGCTACTCATAAAGCTGCCAAAAAATCCAAGTCCGCTCCAAAGCCCAAGTGACAGAGTGCTTTGTTTTATTTTGGCATTTAATTGGTCCGCAATTGTTGCAGCGAGTGCGGCCCTCGCATCCTTTTCTTGATTTCCCTGTACAAACTCACATGTTTGTAAATAATAATAATTTATTACCTACAATGTCTGATAGTTGTTAATTTAGTACTTAAGTAAAAGTGCAAGGGCATGTCATATTACAATTATATAATGAAGTCATTATTGAGGGGAATATGCATACACATATATGTCCCCAGTCAATCTTAGATAACTGAGCGAGAATTATTCAAGGTTGATTAAATTCAAAATTCAATTGCCCCCAATTCTCCGACGGGGCCATATTCCTTTCATCATTGATGCCTATTCTTTCTAGCATCTTTATACTCTCCTATCTCATATCCAGGTTAGAGTATCGTTGAGGCGGTCTCTCATCTGGGTGCACCTTCACGCCTCAAGGGACGTCATCTTCCCGTCCTTTATACTCTCTCTCGATTCTCGAGAGTTATAGTTAAGAATGTTGTCTTCCCATTCTTTTATGTTTTTTTTTTGCAAACGATCATTTTATTTATTCTTGCACATTGGTCATCTTCAACTTTCCAAATCTAATTTAGTATTTCGTGTTTCATGGTCATGATAGAATAATTGTTGAAGATATAAATAATGTAGAAAAGTAAATGACACACGATATTTTTATAATGGTTCAGCTAAGTTGTAGCCTACATCCACTTAATAATCCTTTGTTCATATAACAGACTTTTTAAGGCAAGTCGTGCCTTTTTACATAGCTTATAAAAACAAAACGGATGACATTTCATATTTAGCTCAGATATCGTCGTAAGTGTTGAGCGTTCCAAGCTCTGGGAATTTCCTCACCGTCCACGGTCGTTAGCTTGAAGGCTCCTGTATCAAGCTTTCGTTGGATGGTGTATGGCCCTTCCCATTTTGGACCCAATTGGGTCGAAGGCGGGAAGACTCGTTTCAGTACTAGGTCTCCTGGTTCAAAAGTTTTGAAGCGAACTTTCCGGTCATAATAACGTGCTACTTGATGTCGATGTCTCGAGGCACGCAAGTCGGCTTCATCTCTTTTTTCTTCAATCATATCAAGAGATTATAGGAGGAGTGCTTTATTTGTCATCGGGTCATAATACGCAACTCGATGAGAAGGGACTTCCAATTCTACCGGGATCACTGCTTCTGACCCAAAGGAAAGTGAATAGGGAGTATGGCCGGTAGCCGTCATAAAGGTTGTCCTATAGGCCCATAAAGCTAATGGCAACTTGTCTACCCATCTAGCTTTGGCTCGCTCCAACCGCTTCTTCAGAATTGATTTAATGACCTTGTTTATGGCTTCGACCTGGCCATTTGACTGCGGGTGAGCTACTGCAGTGTATCGTTTATCAATCTTTTATTTATGGTAGAAGTTTCTGAACTTGATGCTGTCAAACTGCGTCCCATTATCGGTTATGATGGTCTTCGGTATCCCAAATCGATAAATAATGTTTCTGACCACAAAACTAATC
Source organism: Allium sativum (assembly GCA_030737875.1). NCBI lineage: Eukaryota > Viridiplantae > Streptophyta > Magnoliopsida > Asparagales > Amaryllidaceae > Allium > Allium sativum. The sequence continues at coordinate 222,206,972 of CM060927.1, read as the reverse complement.
ACCTTCCTCGCCGTGATGGTTGTTAAAGGTTTAGCTTCCACCCATTTTGTGAAGTAGTCCACGACAACGATCGCATACTTAGCTCCTCCTTTGGCAATAGGTAACACTCCAATAATGTCAACTCCCCACATGGCAAACGACCATGGACTTACCATCGACCTGAGCTGGGTCGGAGGCGCTCTGGGAACTTTGGCGAATCTTTGACATCTATCGCAGCGTCGTGAATAATCAGCCACGTCTTTATTCACGGTAGGCTTGAAATATCCGTACTGTAATACTTCCTTTGCTAGGGTTTGGCCCCCAGTGTGATCTCCACACTCACCTTCATGTACTTCTTACAGTACACGTTTAATGTCGTCGTGTGCGATACACCGTAATAGGGGCATTGAAAACCCTTGGCAATAAAGGACGTCGTCCTGTAAAACGTATCTTGCAGCCTTGCGTCTTATAGCTCGTCTTTCGCTTTTTTTGAATAGGAGGGTTCCATTCTTGAGAAAATTCTTAATCGATATCATCTAGGATTCTCTCTCTTGGTTCAACTTCCAAGGCTAGCTCTGCTTCCCTTAGGTCGAAACTCGGTGACTCCAACACCTCTATCGGAACCATTTCAGTTTCTTTAGGATTATCAGAACTTGCTAGCTTCTCCAATCGATCTGCTTTCTGATTTTCCGCTCTTGGAATGTGTGTTATGCTATAATTCTCCAAAGCACCCAACAACTCCTTTTCCTTTTTGAGATAAGTAATGAGTCGAGGTCCTTTAGCAGTAAATTCTTCCCGAACTTGGCATACAACTGTCTTGGAATCGCAATATATATCTAGTGTCTTCACTCCCAATTCTTTGGCGAGTTTCAGCCCAGCAATCAGGGCTTCATACTCGGAATCGTTGTTAGTAGCAGCAAACTCTAATCGTAATGCATAGTAAATAGATCGTCCTTCAGGAGTTATTAGAACAACTCCGGCGCCGGACTTTCGATCATTCTTGGCTCCGTCCGTATATAGTTTCCACGGACTAAGCTCTAACTCTCGATCCAAACTAACTACCTTGTCACCCACCGTTTCCTCTTCAAGAATTGTAAATTCAGCTATAAAGTCAACCAATGCCTGCCCCCTTATTGATCTTCGTGGCTGAAAGTTCAAATCAAATTGACTCAGCTCAATATTCCATTTAAGTAACCGCCCCGATGCCTCGGGTTTTTGCAACACATGTCTCAAAGGTTGATTGGTATATACAACTATCGGGTGTACCTGAAAATAATGGCGAATTTTGCGGGAAGCAATCAGGAGGCTATAAGCAAGCTTTTCTATCTTCGGATAATTACGTTCTGCAGCAGCTAGTTTTTTGCTTTCGTAATATACAGGTTTCTAGACTTTATCCTCTTCACGTACTAATGCCGTACTTACGACGTGAGATGATACCGCCAAGTAGACGAACAAATCCTCATGTTCCAAAGGCTTTGATAATATTGGAGGTTTCTCTAAGAAGTCTAATAGATTCTGGAACGCCTCCACACAGTCGGGAGTCCACTCAAAATTTCGCTTTCCCCGTTTTATGAGAGCGAAGAAAGGTACACATCTATCTGTAGCTTTGGAAATAAACCTACTCAATGCAGCAACTTTTCCGGCCAATCTTTGAACGTCTTTGATCTTGCGTGGTTCTTCAATGTCCCTTATTGCTGCTATTTGGTTAGGATTTATCTCAATTTCTCGAGAAATCACAATAAACCCCATGAATTTTCCAGATGCGACCCCAAACGAACATTTTAGGGGGTTTAACTTCATCCCATACCTTCGAAGAATATTAAACATTTCAGCTAAGTCCCTTGTATGATCGGAAGACTGTTTGGACTTCACAAGCATGTCATCCACATAAACCTCCATGGTTTTCCCGATTTGATTGTAAAACATGTGGTTGACTAGGCGCTGATACATGGCTCCCACATTCTTTAACCCAAATGGCGTTACCACGTAACAATATAACCCTAAGTCTGTGATAAAGCTTGTATGCTCTTGATCTGGTATGTGCATGGGAATTGGATTGTACCCGGAATATGCATCCATAAAGGATAAAAGCTCATGCCCGACCGTCAAATCTACTAGCTGATCAATTCTGGGGAGAGGAAAGCTATCCTTCGGGCAAGCCTTGTTCAAATCAGAAAAGTCGATACACGTTCGCCACTTCCCGTTTGACTTTTTGACCAGGACAGGATTCGATATCCAGTCGGGATATTTCGAATCCCTAAAGAATCCATTATCTTTTAATTTCTCTACTTCTTCTTTTAAAGCTGCTGACCGCTCCGGGCCTAACATCCGTCTCTTCTGCTTGACTGGTGGGTGCTTTGGATTAATACACAAAGAGTGGCTCATGATGGTAGGCGAAATCCCACGCATGTCAGCGTGAGTCCAGGCAAACATATCCAGATTTGCCTTTAAGAAATCAGCCAATTCCCTCGCTCGAACTGGATCTAGTTGCGAGCCGATCTTTAGTACTTTTGTTGAATCTATTTCATTAATAGGTATATCTATTGTTATTTCGTTGGGAGTTGCCTTCCTGTCCCCGGGTTCTCTATCCTCTCTGGGATCTATATCCTCGAGCACGTCTGAGGGCGACTCTCTTGGGGCAGGACCCCTTAATTGCTATGCTGAGTTCTCCTTTAGAGAGGCAGAATCGTCCTTAGCTTCTATATTCAACCCCTTCATTAACATCTTTAACTCCATCATGTAACAAGCTCGTCCCGTAGCTTGATCGCCCCTCATCACCCCAATTCCTGAGTCAGTCGGGAATTTAAGCAGCAAGCACCAAGGTGCAATACACGCCCTAAACTCGGCAAGGGCCGGTCGGCCTAGGAAGGCATTATAGGGCGACTCCACATCTCAAACTACAAATGGCAGGATCCTTACACTCTGGCGATCTCCCTGCCCTAACGTGACTGGTAATTCCACAAAGCCCATCGGAGCCGTCGACGCTTCGTTGAAGCCACGTATCCATCCTTCGCACGGCTTTAAATCTTTTGCTTTGAGTCTCATTTGTTCGAAAGCTTTCTTGAAGAGGATATTGACCGAGCTCTCGTTGTCCACTAATAATTTATGGACTAAAGCAGGGCCAATTGTTGTGGTAATCACTAGTGGATCGTCGGTTGGAGATTGAACTCCGGAATCATCTCTATTGCGGAATACGACGTCATCTGACATCGTCTTTTGTTGTTTTACTGGAGTAACGTCTTCGAGGCTGCTGCATTCTCCTACCTCAAAATGCTTGGCGGCGTTGACGTACTGATCCATTGCTTTAAAAATACGACCAACTAGGTGAGGTCCGCCTATAATAGTATTAATGACGATCCCTTACCTTTTTTCTGGGCTGTGGGTTTTGAAGTAGGCAGGTTTTGGTCCAGGGCTTGTCCCCCTTGCCCCCTGTCCCTTGGGGCGACCTTGTACTTGTCTAACTTCCCTTCTCGCAGCAATCTTTCGACAATATCTCTCAAATGACGGTATTCATTGGTGGAATGACCGTGAGTTCCATTAAACAAGCAAAACTTTCCTGTTGCAATCTCTTTCTCAGTGGAGTCTCTGGGTGGTGGTTTTTTGTATTGCAATATGCTATACGTATCTAAATAAATATTCGCCAACGTATCATTTAATGGCGTATAATTTTCAAAAGTTTGTAATCTGGGTCTTTTACTAGAGCTATTCCCTCGGTTTCTACTCCTTCTATTGTCGTTCCCATTTTTGTTGCTATTACCCCCACTCTAGTTGCCAACATTTACTTCCAACTTCCCTGAACTGACACCATATTGTTTCACAACAACGTTACTCTGGACACCTTTCCTCGAGGCCCCTTTGGACTTTCTCTTCTGATTTGACTTGGCTTCTTCTCGCCTTAAGAGGATATTAGCTTTTTCATAGAATAATTCTCTAGTAGGAGGTGGTTTCCCAGACAAGTAATCCCCGAACTCTGTGTCAGGATCTACCCCTTCTATCAAGGCCATCAGGATAGTGGGCTCATGGGGATCACTAACTTCGGTGACGGCCAGGTTGAAACGATCCAAGTATGACTTCAAAGATTCTCCTGGGGCCTGTTTAATCCATGACAATTCTATGACGCTCTTGGACTTTCGGGCATGAAGTCGAAACTGATTCATGAAGCGCTCACTCAATTCTATGAAATTTGATATCGACCGAGGGGGGAGTCGGGTGAACCACATTAACGCTACGTCTTCAAGATAAATTGGAAAAGCTTTGCATTTTACGGCATCTGGAGCTGCTGCCGCATTCATGAACCATGCATACCTCATCAGATGCTGCCCTGGGTCTGTTCTTCCTGAATATTGATCCATCTGAGGCAAGTTGAATCGCCGAGGGAACTGGAAATCCAGTATATCATCTGTGAAGGGGGTATGACTTCACTCAATGCCCCAATCTTCATTAGTGTACCGCTGACTTTCGGACATAATCTGGCGCACCATTGCCCATACATCGACATTTGTTAATGTCTGCACAGGCTCTCTAGGTCTGATGTTCGGATTACCCCTGGGTTCCTGATCAGGGGATAACCTCCTGTTTCTAGCGGCAGCTACTCTACGTTTCTCTCTGTGCTCCCGGTCAATCTCAGGAGGTAGAGGTTGGAGAAGCTACTGCTGCGTAGGGTTGGTAATATTAGGATCCCTGGGTAGGACATGGGATCCGCGCATGGGTAGCAACATTGGCTGTTGCAGGCTTGGGTCATCAGGGCCCAATACACGAGCGACGTCTTCTCGGGATCCTAAAGATCCAAAAGTCAACTGATCGAGGTTCTGAGGTCGTTCAAGCGGCCTTCTCTCGTGAGGGCGTCCCTTGTCCGAGGAAGACGAATCATCTGTAGCAAGGCGGCGTGTTGGGGAAGGAGCCTTCTTCCTCCGGAGCTCCTGTAGTTCTCTACTCATAGTGATCATGTTTTCCTACATGCGAAGGCTGGCACACCTTTGGGCTTCCAATGCTTCTTTAATGCTCTGGAGCATGTCAAGAAAACGTGAAAAATCTCCCTGGGTAATGGGTGCAGATGGATCAGGCTGAACATTGGCAATCGTGGCTGGAATCGAAGCGTTGGAGGGAGCTCGAGTAGAAGTTCCAGCTTCATTCTGGTTTGGATCGGATCAGTTCGCAGTGGCCTGGCCGGGGTGGTTCGGATGGAGAGAGTGAGTGCCCTCGACCTCATTAGACCGGATCGGATCGGTGCCTTCCATCTGGTTCGGATCCTCCTAGTCGGAGCGATCTTCTCCAGAGCCTTGATCATGTAACCTCGTTAACACGATGGCTTGCTGATCTTCTCTAGCATCGTTTCCCCTAGCACCTTGCACTTCTTTTCCTTTGGTCTTAGCCATGATACTCGATTCTTCAACAGTCAGTCAACAAGTACTTAAAGATGTCAGAGACAGAAGATTAACTTCTTTGAACTTGAAAGCCCAAATAGTAGAATGATAATCCCAAAAAGGCTGAGAATTCGAAGATCTCTCAGTGAAAGCACCAAAATGTTAGATCCAAAATTGGCTCTAACACCAAAGCTAGCAAAGATTATAATAGGATGAAAACTAAAGCGAAGAAAACACATAATTTATAGTGGTTCGGCGTTAATTAGCATACGTCCACTTCTCTTCTTTTTTATTGATGTCATGAAAGCGAGAACAACAATGATTTTCACTCAAATCTCACTCATTTCATACATTGATTCACTCAATTTCCTTTTTCTTTTTTACGACTTGAAAGATGATTGTAGGCTGAATAAGTTGGTGGAATTCGGGTTACAAAGGAGTTTCAATACTGAAAATGACCAAAGATCCTCTCAAATGCCTCTTGATTGTGCATTTATAGGTGGGAAAAGCTTCTGGAACCAGATCGGTTCGGATCCACGTGGCGTCCATCCCATCACTTTCGGGTTCGGATGGGTTCTGATGATGACAACACATCTGGTTAGTGGCAATTGTGGGTAGAACGTGTACATTACCGCTCCGATTATTAAGGAGAACGTGGAGTGGAGCTGCTGAAATTTTGGGTTTGAAACGGATAAGCTGATGACTGGGGGTTCAGATCGGCCTCTTCTCCTCCGATCCGGTCAGTGTTGCGTTCTTTCCTCTATAGCGTTGTGTCGGTTTGTCTTTTCCCCAGGAAGCTCGATCCGATCCGATTGCGTGGCATGATTTTCTCCATAATTTGATCTTCTAGCTTTGTGTAGCCTAATTCACAAAGTAGGCTAACACTGTGTGTCTGACATTGGATTTTATTCTGTGTGATTGATTTCTATTAAATATATATTTGTTTGGCGGCAGAGAATTTATTCTCTTGCTTAACGCCCTTCTCTGAGACGTACGAGCTTAGGGGTTATATATTGATGGATATCAATCGCATGGAGTGAATTGCCTGTGTGGCATGCCTAAGTGGAAAATGATCAAGGCTTCTGTTGAAAAGCAAAGTCTTGTGGTTGATGATAAAAGCACGGCTTTTGTGGCATAGCTTTAAGTAGCATTGATTCGCGAGCCTCACACCCCGGTTGTGAACCAAAAACGGGAGAGGACCTCAGGGAGGACATGCGTTTTCTTCTAGCTAGGGTGGTTTCAGTGACCTACCAGCCCTGACATTTATATTATTTTCACCTGTGCGGTTGTTGCTGTTGCGAGGCGCCTCGGATATATCGGTGACTGTGTGGAGCCGATGGAGTCATTGGACTCATTGACACCCCAAAGGGTGGGGAAACGCAGTGTTCAGGCATTTTAATCCACAACGGTGGACCGGCCCTGACGATCCAAGGGCCCACCCGAGTCTGGGTCCTGAGGGACGGGCTAGAGCGTCTCGAATCGGTAAAGGACTATCTTTTGCCTCGGTTCACAGATGGAAATCCAATTTCCAAATACGTGACTTTGCAGTTTTGATTGTAGAGCCTAGTATGGCGACATGATATATAGTACCCGTGCTATATATGATTGATATTTATGATTGAAATTGTTTTGACACTACACACTTATAATAGTATCAAATGATTTGTTTTTAACGTACCAAGCATGTTTTGCTATTATAAGGGAAAACCCTATCCTCTTGCTTGTGTTGCATTGTTTGATGGGACCTGGGTCTTATAATAGCTTCATTTTTCCAAAAAGCATTGCGCTGTTTTTTTATATGCACCGGTATTCTTAGGAGGAAACCCGTTCTGTGTTATACTATAACACCCCGTAGGTTGAATAACTTGCTATAATATAAAACATGGCAGAATTAAATTTAAAAATCTGAATCAGGGGAAACGGGCTATGCCATTGCGTTCGTCTCGGAAAAATACGCGAAATAGAGTTCGCGTTTTCGAAAATCGGAGTCCGTATGACACAGTTAAGGCCCGTAGAAGTTTTCAGAAAATTCAAAACAAATTTAAATATAAAATTTTCACATTTCAGAAGAGGCGGGAAAATTCCCGCCTGGCAGAGGGTGTCGACCCTAGGGTCGACATGGGTGTCGACCCCCTCCCTAGGGGTCGATCCCCCCTGTCGGTCTGTGTGACCTGGGTGCAACCTGAAGGGGTTTGGGCTAGGGTTGGTGGCTAGTGACGAAATCTAACGGCTCTAATTTGATTTAGGGTTAATCTAATGGCCTAAAACACCTAACTAATCTATAAATACACCCTAAGACTACCCTAACTCATACTAAAAATAGATACAACGTCGTCATGCCGTCAAAATGCAACTTGAAGGAGCCTCCGTCAAATTAAAGAGGAAGACAGCTTCTCAAATGAACTTCTAATCAACTCTAGCAACTTAATCTTCTTCTTATGAGTGCTAATCAACAAGTTGTGAGTTTCTATAGCCTTAATGACCAATTGTTGAAATGATTATGATAGGATATAATGAGGTTATGGCTATGAATGTGGATCAATGCAAAGTTATGTTATCATATGTTATATGTTCATGATGTTATGCAAGTTATATGCTATGTGTTCATGATGTTATGCAAGTTATGCAAGTCATATGCTATGTGTTTTTGATGTTATGCAAGTTAAGCAAGTCATATGCAATGTGTTCATGACGTTATGCAAGTTATGCAAGTCATATGCTAGGTGTTCATGATGTTATGCAAGTTATGCAAGTCATATGCTATGTGATCATGATGTTATGCAAGTTATGCAAGTCATATGCTATGTGATCATGATGTTATGCAAGTTATGCAAGTTATTTTCTATTTGATCATGATGTTATGCAAGTTATGCAAGTTTTAGGCTATGTGTTCATGATGCTAGTTATGCAAATCGCTATGATAAACATTGATCCATTATGACACCATGTTATGCAAGTTTGGTGTTTGATTATATGCAAGTTCATATATGATATGTTATGCAAGTTTGGTGTATGATTATATGCAAGTTCATATATGACATGTTATGCAAGTTTGGTGTTTGGTTATATGCAAGTAACATGTGCAAGTTTACACCTTAGTATGATATGCATACATATGCAAGTTAACCCCTTTGTATGTCATACATACATATGCAAGTTTACCCCTTTGTATGACATAAGTAACTTATGCAAGTTAACCTCTTTATGACATATGTGATTCATGCAAGTTTGGGTTGATTATTTATGCTAGTTGGGTTTGATGCTATATGCATGTTGACACCTTTTAAACCCATGTTGATGCTAATGTTATGCAAGTTGAACCCATTGTATGTGTGATGAATCTTCCCTTTTAAGCATGTCATGTTAGCGAATTACGTGGGGAACGATGGGGTTAATATTCATGTTAATGAAATGGTGTGAAGTTGGTATGATTATGCATGCCATAAAGTGGATTGACATAATTGAGTCAATTATGTACATCATTAAATTTGTAATTAATTAGGGATAATTAATACAAATTATGGGTGTGATTAATTAGGTGTAATTAATCAACTAAGACACGAGGTTGGACCCTTTTGTAGCATAAGACTGCCCGGAACCGACCGGAAAATCCAGCGGCTACAAATGATTGGCCCAATGTGAGAGGTCTTAGGCATAAACTAAATACGTGACAAGTGTAAAGACACGAGGTTAGACTCGGTTATGGCGTAAGGCTGCCCGGACCCGACCGGCAAATCCAGCTGTCATAAAAGATAGTCTAATGTGAGAGGTCTTCGCAAAGGTTACGATCTTAATCAATTAAGAAACACTTAACCAGATAAGCATGTAGTGGGGCATGAGGGATTAAGTGGGTGCCTTTGGTGGCATGTGGAAAAATCTAGTGGTTGCCTTGGGTGGCAATAGAAAATACGATTAGAATACTTAACCAAAGTGGAACATGTAATTAAACATGATTAAAGGGTTAAGTAAGTGCCTTGGGTGGCATGGGGAAGATCTAGTGGTTGCCTTGGGTGGCAATAGAAGATAAGCTTAGAATACTTAACCAAAGTGGAACATGTAATTAAACATGATTAAAGGGTTAAGTAAGTGCCTTGGGCGGCATGGGGAAGATCTAGTGGTTGCCTTGGGTGGCAATAGAAGATAAGCTTAGAATACTTAACCAAAGTGGAACATGTAATTAAACATGATTAAAGGGTTAAGTAAGTACCTTGGGTGGCATGTGGAAATCAAGTAAGTGCCTTGGGTGGCATGGGAAATCTAGTGGGTGCCTTGAGTGGCAATTAAAATATGATTAGATGACTTAACCAAACTTTAAACATGTAAGTGGACATGATTATTCAAAAGGGTTAAGTGGGATACACTAGAAAATGTGACAAGCTTAGGTGGGTAGCTTGTGGGGGCCCATTTCAACCAGTAACCCATATGTATCTTAGTGGGCTCGACCCATGTCGAGGATGGGACACGCGTACTGGGCTTGACTATAAGAGGCCAAAAACGGGTTAGCGGTGGCAACGCAAGTCCAATGGGTTTCATATGCGTGTGTGGACCCGGGCTGGTAGGTAAGATGTTGTTGCATCGTGTAGGTATAAGCCGTGCACCATTGATTGTATCGGGTTGCCACTTTGGGGAGTGATACACCCCACTGTGGGGCCAGCACGGGTATCTACGGTAGGGAGCCGATCGCTTGGGGAGTAGTGGGTACACCTAGTGGAGATATGGGCATACGACACCTATGTAGTCAGCTAGGGATACACGAGACTACTATTAAGATTACTGGGTACACCTAGTGGAGATAGGGGCAGACGACACCTATGTAGTCAGCTAGGGGTACACGAGACTACTATTAAGATTACTGGGTACACCTAGTGGAGATAGGGGCAGACGACACCTATGTAGTCAGCTAGAGGTACGCGAAACTACTGGGTAAATTTTCTACGTCCTTGGGAGGGATCAACCTTTAAGTAGGAATTACCCTTGGGTGGGTAGATCTGGTGTGGTGCAGTGTAGGAATAACCCTTGGGTGGGTAGATCTGGTGTGGTGCAGTGTAGTATTTATCCTTGGATGGATAGGCGCGTCTTTATCGTTATCTTAGTTCATCCTAAGTCTAGTTGGCTGCTTAGTGTAGTCATTTATCCCCAGTTATACCGTACCAGGTTTATATCATACCCTAATTACTTTAATGATTGTATTGTTAAAGTTATAGGGCTCACTCAGACTTATGTCTGACCCCGTTGTTTTTATCTTTTTCCCAACCCTCAGGTTCTCAGAGTGGGCCTAGCACTAGTGGGCTTTGATCAGATTTCTTTATCTATCTTTTGGAGCTTGGACTGTGATGTAAAGCCCGGCTTATTTTTTCTATTATGGCTATTAGTTATGTAGTGGGATTATGTACTTATGATTTATCTGGACGGATATTTAGTTCTTGACTCTTGTTTTAGTTGGTTTTGATATGTAACCAAACATGTTTATCTTCTGCTGCAATGAAATGATGTTTTAAATTTCAAGTATTATTTATATCTGTCTTGTTGTAATTTTCTGTTCTATATTCACTTAAAATACTCCACCGAAGTTAAGGCATTCCCTTAGTGAGTGACCTTAGCGGGTGTGGGGTGTTACACGTGGTATCAGAGCTTAAGGTTACCAGAAAAGATAAATTTTTTAGAAAACTATTTTTCTAAAAACATTTTTGGAAGAAGTATTTTCAAAAACATGTCTTTTAAGAGAAAAGTTTTTGAAAGAAAAGAACATAATCCCCAAGAGCCATATATCCTTCCTTCGATTCTCCGTTTTGAATCTCTTCCTCTATTTCTTTTTGAATTTCCCCTCCGCGTATAGATGTCTTTTTAAGATAATTAAGGACTTCCGTATGAAGGACGGAAGAACCACTTCAAGGGACTAAGAAGTTTGTCGGGCTAAGAAGTTAATCCAAGGAGGTGGAGGGCTTATGGGTACCTTTAAGATGGACGAGGGAGGAAGGTTCAAATAGTTGTTAGGTAAATAAAGAACGAAACCTCATCGTGGCGAGAAGGTCACGAAAGGAGAATGTAAAGGAGAAGGCTAGTTGTTTTGGAGAAATAGGACGCCTTATTAGGATTGTCCAAAGAGGTAAGGACAAAGTACAGGATCTTCTGGAGGGTAGATGTATTCCCTCATGGTTGGTATACCTGATGGGGGTAGGGCCGTCTAGGTTGAAAGTTGGTTCTCTCGATCATCCTGTTCGAACTTTATTCGACTCTGGCGCATCGCATTTGTTTATCTCATCATCGTTAGTTGAGTCACTGCACTTAGACACCAGTCTAGTAGATGATCCTATGGTTGCTTCAAACCCAATTGGGGGCTCCACTTATTTGTCCATGATATGTTTGGGTTTGAAGATTTCTATACTTAGCGTTGAGTTTAGATGTGATGCTTTTGTTTTGGGCTTCACGGGCTATGGGTTGATTTTGGGCATGGACTGGTTATCCAGTAATGGTGCCGTTCTTGATTGTGAAAGGAGAGTTGTTAGGCTCATGACCCGCTTAGGGAACACTCTCGAGATCTCTTGTAATCCCATAGATTCTGTTATGCTAAGTTATCTTGATTCGCTTGACGCTTCAGTCGAGAGTTTGTGATCTGTTAGAGTGGTCCGGGAATACTCGGATGTGTTTGAGGAGGTGAAGGGCTTACCTCCGAGGCGGGAGATAGACTTCCGAATATATCTAGTGGGCAATGCTAAACCAGTATCTTTGCCAGTGCGCCACATGGCTCCTAGTGAGAGGAGGGAACTCCATAAGCAAATAGGGGAGTTGCTTGAGAAGGGGTTCATAAGACGAAGTATATCGGAGTGGGGTGCTCCAGTAGTTTTTGCCACAAAGGCGGATGGGTCCCTCAGACTTTGTGTAGACTATAGAGAACTCAACAAGCTCACAAAGAAGAATAGACACCCATTGCCGAGGATTGATGATCTCTTTGATCAGTTGGTTGGCGCCTCAGTGTTTTCGCAGTTGGACTTAGCCACGGGGTTTCATCAGTTGAGAGTGGCTGAGGATAGTATAGGGAAGACTGCCTTTAGGACTCCGGATGGTTTCTATGAGTGGCTGGTGATGCCATTTGGTTTGACGAACGCCCCTGCATACTTTGTTGATTTGATGAGTAGGGTGTTCAGGGAGTACTTAAATAACTTCGTAGTGGTCTTTGTGGATGACATTTTGGTCTTGTCTAAGAGTGAAATAAGTTTTCGTATGTTCTTAATAGGTTAAGCAAAGCCAGTTATATGATCAACGGTGGTTTTGAAGCGAGACTGGCAAGGACATCCAGAGTTGGACAAGTGCTTAATTATTTAGCCGTTTTTACTAGTATCATCTCACGTAGGTCGTCTGAATTCGAAGGAGGTATCCCTTGGGTGTTTGTCTGATATTGGTTTAGGCCTTTGGGGCTTGCACTTGGGGGATGTCGAGTTCGACTAGGATGGTCTGCGTGAGAGATGGATAGTTGTGACGATTTTGCATGGGAGAATATCCTGGTTTTCTCTAGAGGTGGAGAAAAGTATGCCCTACATCTTAGGGAAGTGTTGGAGACTCTTCGAGCACATAGTCTTAAGACAACAAAGGTGGATGGAGTTCTTAGCATCCTATGATTTCGAGATAGCGTATAACCCTGGCAAGGGTAACGTGGTGGCGGACGCCTTAAGTAGAAAAAGGTTGTCCTTGAGTCCATTGTTCGTGGGCCGATGAAGCTTGGAATTTATCTCGATGTTTGATTTTAGACCTTCCGTTGATTTTGTACCCGGTTTGCTAGCATCCTTAGAGGTCAGACCTACTCTTTTGGGACGGATTGGCGAGGCACAGCAGGACGACCCACAGTTGGTTGAGTTGGTAGAGAGGCTCATAAGGGGGGAGTCGTCCAGCCATTTGAGTAGGTACACCCTAGACGATAGGGGGTGGTTGCGTAGAGACGGTAGACTTTGTGTACCGCAAGACGAGGGTTTGGGGAAGGCTATTCTTGATGATGCGCATCGTTCGAAGATGACCATTCATCCCGGTGGGGACAAGATGTACCAAGACATGAAGCGAGTTTTCTTTTGGGCCGGTATGAAGAAAGATGTGGCCGAGTATGTCGCTAGATGCTTGGTGTGCCAACAAGTGAAAGCGGAGCAAAAGAAACCTGGTGGGTTGCTTCACCCATTGGAAGTTCCGCAATGGAAGTGGGATAGCGTCTCGATGGATTTTATTGATGGGTTACCGAGATCAAGGAAGGGTAATACGGGAATTTGGGTTATGGTAGACAGACTTACTAAGAGTGACCATTTCATACCCGTGAAGAGTAAGAGGACTGCTCCATGGCTAGCTTCAATTTACCTTCGAGGGATAGTTCGGTTGCATGGTGTACCTTCGAGCATAGTGAGCGATCGAGATCCTATCTTCACTAGCGAGTTTTGGAAGAGTTTGCAAGAGGCGGTAGGGACTCAGTTGTGTCTAAGCACTGCATATCATCCTCAGACGGACGGCCAGACCAAGAGGGTGAATCGTGTTCTAGAAGACCTTTTGAGGCTATGTATCTTGGGTTTTGGAGGTACATGGGAAAAGCATCTTCCATTGGTGGAGTTCGCGTATAATAACTGCTTTTAGTCTAGTATTGGTATGGCTCCTTTCGAAGCTCTTTATGGAAGGCCTTGTCGATCACCTACATGTTGGTGGGAATCTACGGATAGGATCTTGCTTGGGCCTGATATGGTTAGGGAGACTTCGGAAAAGATTGATTTGATTTGAAGAAGGATGAAAGCAGCGCAAGATAGGCAGAAATCTTATGCGGACAAGAGGAGGACAGATCTTGAGTTTGATGTTGGGGACATGGTCTTTGTCAAAGTATCTCCATTACGGAATGTTGTTCGCTTTGGGTCCGTTGGGAAGTTAGCACCAAGATTTGTAGGACCGTTTCCTATTAAGGAAAGGATTGGACGGATGACATATAGAGTGGATTTACCCGAGGGACTTAGTGGAGTACATGACGTATTCCATGTGTCACATTTGAGAAAGTGCCTACATGAGACCGCAGAGGTGGTAGAGCCGAGGTTGCTTAGAGAAGTGGAGGTAGAGCATGATGCGACTATTCGACGAGTACCTACCCGCATCCTTGGGTCAGAGATTAGGAAGTTGAGAAACAGAGAGGTTCGACTAGTCAAAGTGCAATTGGGAGAGGATGAGAGCAATGCTACTTGGGAGACAGAAGCGAAGATGCGTTCATTGTACCCATTCCTTTTTGAGGGTATGTCTTTTAACTTCTCCTTTATCGTTTGTCTAGTACTTATCTTATCTTTAGTATGTCCTCTCATTAGTACTCTTGACCTTTAGATAGGGTAAACCTATGGTTGAAACATGTGTTTGAGACATGTTATGATTGATGGATGCGTGTGGATGCAAGTGGTTGCTCGTGGATGCATATACACACACTTTAGGCACTAGATCGACTCAGTCACTTCATATTGCATATTGCATATAATTGTGTGTAGGTAGCTATATTAATGGATGTATAATGGTTGTGCTATCATATGGATGATACATTTTGGTGTATGGTTGTGCACACATGTAGAGATAGTATGTGTCGATAGGGTTCTTTCGCATACATATTGGATGCATGGCACTATCATGGTTTGCATTAAGGAGGTCAACTGAATCAGTAGACCGCCTGATTTTGCATTAGACAGGGAACATATACACACACTTTTTGCATATGTTCATACATCATTAGAAACTCTAAGGACAATGGATGCCAGTGTTTGATGGTTTGAGTAGATGGTTGTTTGGTTGGTAGGATACGTTCTTCTTGACTTAGAGATTTCGGGGACGAAATCCTTTAAGTAGGGGAGAATGTAACATTCCGTAGGTTGAATAACTTGCTATAATATAAAACAGGGCAGAATTAAATTTAAAAATCTGAATCAGGGGAAACGGGCTATGCCATTGCGTTCGTCTCGGAAAAATACGCGAAATAGAGTCCGAGTTTTCGAAAATCGGAGTCCGTATGACCCAGTTAAGGCCCGTAGAAGTTTTCAGAAAATTCAAAACAAATTTAAATATAAAAATTTCACATTTCAGAAGAGGCGGGAAAATTCCCGCCTGGCAGAGGGTGTCGACCCTAGGGTCGACATGGGTGTCGACCCCCTCCCTAGGGGTCGACCAAGAGGTCAACCCCCCCTGTCGGTCTGTGCGACCTGGGTGCAACCTGAAGGGGTTTGGGCTAGGGTTGGTGGCTAGTGACGAAATCAGACGGCTCTAATTTGATTTAGGGTTAATCTAATGGCCTAAAACACCTAACTAATCTATAAATACACCCTAAGACTACCCTATTTCATACTAAAAATAGATACAACGTCGTCATGCCGTCAAAATGCAACTTGAAGGAGCCTCCGTCAAATTAAAGAGGAAGACAGCTTCTCAAATGAACTTCTAATCAACTCTAGCAACTTAATCTTCTTCTTATGAGTGCTAATCAACAAGTTGTGAGTTTCTATAGCCTTAATGACCAATTGTTGAAATGATTATGATAGGATATAATGAGGTTATGGCTATGAATGTGGATCAATGCAAAGTTATGTTATCATATGTTATATGTTCATGATGTTATGCAAGTTATGCAAGTTATATGCTATGTGTTCATGATGTTATGCAAGTTATGCAAGTCATATGCTATGTGTTTTTGATGTTATGCAAGTTAAGCAAGTCATATGCTATGTGTTCATGACGTTATGCAAGTTATGCAAGTCATATGCTAGGTGTTCATGATGTTATGCAAGTTATGCAAGTCATATGCTATGTGATCATGATGTTATGCAAGTTATGCAAGTCATATGCTATGTGATCATGATGTTATGCAAGTTATGCAAGTTATTTTCTATTTGATCATGATGTTATGCAAGTTATGCAAGTTTTAGGCTATGTGTTCATGATGCTAGTTATGCAAATCGCTATGATAAACATTGATCCATTATGACACCATGTTATGCAAGTTTGGTGTTTGATTATATGCAAGTTCATATATGATATGTTATGCAAGTTTGGTGTATGATTATATGCAAGTTCATATATGACATGTTATGCAAGTTTGGTGTTTGGTTATATGCAAGTAACATGTGCAAGTTTACACCTTAGTATGATATGCATACATATGCAAGTTAACCCCTTTGTATGTCATACATACATATGCAAGTTTACCCTTTTGTATGACATAAGTAACTTATGCAAGTTAACCTCTTTATGACATATGCGATTCATGCAAGTTTGGGTTGATTATTTATGCTAGTTGGGTTTGATGCTATATGCATGTTGACACCTTTTAAACCCATGTTGATGCTAATGTTATGCAAGTTGAACCCATTGTATGTGTGATGAATCTTCCCTTTTAAGTATGTCATGTTAGCGAATTACGTGGGGAACGATGGGGTTAATATTCATGTTAATGAAATGGTGTGAAGTTGGTATGATTATGCATACCATAAAGTGGATGGACATAATTGAGTCATTTATGTACATCATCAAATTTGTAATTAATTAGGGATAATTAATGCAAATTATGGGGGTGATTAATTAGGTGTAATTAATCGATTAAGACACGAGGTTGGACCCTTTTGTAGCATAAGACTGCCCGGAACCGACCGGCAAATCCAGCGGCTACAAATGATTGGCCCAATGTGAGAGGTCTTAGGCATAAACTAAATACGTGACAAGTGCAAAGACACGAGGTTAGACTCGGTTATGGCGTAAGGCTGCCCGGACCCGACCGGCAAATCCAGCTGCCATAAAAGATAGTCTAATGTGAGAGGTCTTTGCAAAGGTTACGGTCTTAATCAATTAAGAAACACTTAACCAGATAAGCATGTAGTGGGGCATGAGGGGTTAAGTGGGTGCCTTGGGTGGCATGTGGAAAAATCTAGTGGTTGCCTTGGGTGGCAATAGAAAATACGATTAGAATACTTAACCAAAGTGGAACATGTAATTAAACATGATTAAAGGGTTAAGTAAGTGCCTTGAGTGGCATGGGGAAGATCTAGTGGTTGCCTTGGGTGGCAATAGAAGATAAGCTTAGAATACTTAACCAAAGCGGAACATGTAATTAAACATGATTAAAGGGTTAAGTAAGTGCCTTGGGTGGCATGGGGAAGATCTAGTGGTTGCCTTGGGTGGCAATAGAAGATAAGCTTAGAATACTTAACCAAAGTGGAACATGTAATTAAACATGATTAAAGGGTTAAGTAAGTGCCTTGGGTGGCATGTGGAAATCAAGTAAGTGCCTTGGGTGGCATGGGAAATCTAGTGGGTGCCTTGAGTGGCAATTAAAATATGACTAGATGACTTAACCAAAATTTAAACATGTAAGTGGGCATGATTATTCAAAAGGGTTAAGTGGGATACACTAGAAAATGTGACAAGCTTAGGTGGGTAGCTTGTGGGGGCCCATTTCAACCAGTAACCCATATGTATCTTAGTGGGCTCGACCTATGTCGAGGACGGGACACGCGTACTGGGCTTGACTATAAGAGGCCAAAAACGGGTTAGCGGTGGCAACGCAAGTCCAACGGGTTTCATATGCGTGTGTGGACCCGGGCTGGTAGGTAAGACGTTGTTGCATCGTGTAGGTATAAGCCATGCACCATTGATTGTATCGGGTTGCCACTTTGGGGAGTGATACACCCCACTGTGGGGCCAGCACGGGTATCTACGGTAGGGAGCCGATCGCTTGGGGAGTAGTGTGTACACCTAGTGGAGATAGGGGCAGACGGCACCTATGTAGTCAGCTAGGGGTACACGAGACTACTATTAAGATTACTGGGTACACCTAGTGGAGATAGGGGCAGACGGCACCTATGTAGTCAGCTAGGGGTACACGAGACTACTATTAAGATTACTGGGTACACCTAGCGGAGATAGAGGCAGACGGCACCTATGTAGTCAGCTAGGGGTACACGAAACTACTGGGTAAATTTTCTAAGTCCTTGGGAGGGATCAACCTTTAAGTAGGAATTACCCTTGGGTGGGTAGATCTGGTGTGGTGCAGTGTAGGAATAACCCTTGGGTGGGTAGATCTGGTGTGGTGCAGTGTAGTATTTATCCTTGGGTAGATAGGCGCGTCTTTACCGTTATCTTAGTTCATCCCAAGTCTAGTTGGCTGCTTAGTGTAGTCATTTATCCCCAGTTATACCGTACCAGGTTTATATCATACCCTAATTACTTTAATGATTGTATTGTTAAAGTTATAGGGCTCACTCAGACTTATGTCTGACCCCGTTGTTTTTATCTTTTTCCCAACCCTCAGGTTCTCAGAGTGGGCCTAGCACTAGTGGGCTTTGATCGGATTTCTTTATCTATCTTTTGGAGCTTGGACCGTGATGTAAAGCCCAGCTTATCTTTTCTATTATGGCTATTAGTTATGTAGTGGGATTATGTACTTATGATTTATCAGGATGGATATTTAGTACTTGACTCTTGTTTTAGTTGGTTTTGATATGTAACCAAACATGTTTATCTTCTGCTGCAATGAAATGATGTTTTAAATTTCAAGTATTATTTATATCTGTCTTGTTGAAATTTTCTGTTCTATATTCACTTAAAATACTCCACCGAAGTTAAGGCATTCCCTTAGTGAGTGACCTTAGCGGGTGTGGGGTGTTACATATACGGCGTGGTCCCTTGTTATGTCTGATTAAGTAAAGTTTTAAATAACTGTTTTACTTCTCACACCAGTCACATGACTAACCTGGAGTTTATTGTTTTAACCTAAACTCTAGGTGCCCTTATTTTGACACGGGCAGCTAGTAGTTTTGGTTTTGCAGATTTATATTCACAGGATCCTGATTTACAGCTGGAATGATACCCGGAAAGCTCTGTATCCGTATATCTCCTTCAGTTGTGTTTTGTATTATTTTTCCGCTGCTATGTAATGTATTTAAATCTCTGATAATTTATAATGTGTAATATTTATTCATACTCTGTATATTCTTGTATTCTGATGGAATTGTTGTAATGTACAATGAAATGTTCTTTTGTTTGCGTTCCAATGTGTCGTGTTCTCAAAACAATCATGCGTTTCGAACGGTCTTGGTCGGTTTAGCGATCGATTCGGATCGAGCGAAATTCCTTTTCGTTATAGTTGGTATCAGAGCTTTAGTTTACAGAGCTTGAGAACAAGACACATTAGAACCAAATGAATGAATTCATCAGAGATTGGATTAGAAATATCCAATGAGAATGACTCGTTAGAGATAGGATCAGTAGTATCCTAGAATGAGTGTGAAGGGTATATTTTTAAAATGAAAACAAATTTTGTTTTGAAAATTTAAACCTTATTCAACGTATTTGAATATTTATTTGTACTGATTTGGACAATCCAGTATATAAAGATTTTGCGTATACGTCTGATCCGCGTGTATTTGAAGTTTTAATTTACTGGATGGATATAGAATTACACTCTAGTCGCCCGGGGGTGATTCTGATGATTGATATATCATCAACAGAATTTATATTCGAGTGACGAAAGTGGGATTTCTATACATTTCCAATTGACTGGTGTGAGAACCAAAATTAGATAGGGCTTATTGTTGTGATTTGGCATCAAAAACATGATTTTCTGTATATGTACCAAAATTATGAATTTGAGATGTTAATCAACTAATTGATTACTGATTGTGTTGTTTGATTATTGGTTGATTAATTAAAATTTGAACCTTTAGCCAAATTGTATCAAATAGTGAACTATATTGAAAATTAGTGGCATTTGCATGCATATACATGTACTTACATTGAACAGGTCATAGCAAGGAGGCTAGAGAAGAGGAATAAAATTGTTTGCCCGACAAATAGGTACATGTTTACAAATTTATTGGGTTTTTGATGATTTTATGAGCCGATTGGCTAGCCGCTTGGCTGTTTCTTTTTGGATTGGTGAGGGCCATGGGAGGCTATTTGAAATATCCAGAAGCACCCGGTGCAGGGGAGGTTATGGCGAAATTTTTCGAAAATTTAGGGTGTTAGCCAAATTTTTGAACATTTTGAAAAGTTCTTAGAAACTGAAAAGTTGAAGAACTTAAGCCGTAAAGAAAATAATGAAAGTTGAGTTGATTTGTGAAACAACTTTCTGCTTCGTTCCTTTTCGGGGACAAAAAGTTTTAAGTGGGGGAGATTGTAATAACCCGGAAATCCGAGCCAATTAAAAAATTTTATTTTGGCAATTTTGATGAATTTTGAATATTGAAAATGAATTATTTTAAATAATAACGACGAGAAATTTATTTCGAATCGAATTAGAACGTATATATTTATATAGATCGTCGTTAGAAAATAGATATTTTATTTTATTTATAAAAGGAATTGAAAATGGCACGGTAGTTTGAAATTTTGATTTCAAAGTTCGAATGAATGTGCATGATTCAAAATAAACCGGATTTTAGCGAATCCAAAATTATTAGAATCTACTTGAAAATATCTTTCCAACGAATCCGAAAAATTGAAATTCCATAGCGGGAATCAAAAGTTACGCCCAGTCGAAAATTCCGAATAGTCGCTATGGAATTTTGGCCCTTAAAAATAGCCATTTTGCAAATGACCTCGGTTTTCGACGAAACCACTTTTGTTGGATCCGTGATGTCAAGTTATTACTAGGTTTCAAAATTCGTAATTTTCTGAATCGATATGTGAGCGTGGCAAAGGAAAACGTGTTTGACCAGTTTTAGTTGATTTTAATCGACTGGAAAATGGCCATTTTTCGAACGGTCTCAGAGTTTGACGAAATTAGTTTTGTTAGGACCGTATCATCAATACGAAGCTAGAAATATTTTTTCTGGAATTTTTAGAGTCCGTATGTGACCCCAGCAAATTGAAATGCGCGTTCAAACTCAATATACAGACTTATATTTTGATTTTGACGAAAATTGATCGAAACGATAGAATTGGCTTGCGGGACATATCCCATTGCGTTCGGAATGGGGATAATTAGCTAGGGACGATAGTCAGTGGGTCTCATTTGGAGATCGAAATAAAAATTACCTTTATGGATAATTAAATAATTAAATAAATTATATAACACCCTCTCTCTTCCTTATCCCCCCTCAGGTCAACGTTCGATTCAAAGGAAAAAAATATAAAAAGAAAACCACTAACCCATCTGCCCCGTCGCCTCCTACATTGCCACTATCGTCGGAGGTGGACCCCCACCCGCCGCCGCCTTCCCTTACTCCGCCGTGACCATCGATTTCCCCCCTTTTTCGTTCCTTCGTCCAGCTGAAGCCATCCTCCACGAAAACCCCAAACTGGCCCATACAGTCCACCGCACCCCCAACCACCGCCGGCGCCGCCACTCTCCCAACCCCCTCCGACAATCTCGAGCGAGCAGACCCCCCCCCCCCCCCCGACCTCCCACCGACGGTGAAATACCCTCTCCACCTTCTTTCGTAGAAAAACCCCCCCTTTCCACTTTAATTCGCAGAAAGCCCCCTCCAATTATAAAGGTAAGTTTTTAAACTTATATTTATTTATTTTTATTCATACAATTTAATCAGTTTATATATATATATATATGTGTATAGATTACCATTTCTGAGATTTTTAAAGTGTGTTCATAGTGTAAAAGAACTGATTTTTATAGTAGTAAAGCTTCGATTTTTAGCAAATAAAACTATGGTTTTGATATATAAAAATATGATTGTTAGCTAGAATAAAAATATGATTTTAGAAGTGTAAAGATACGATTTTTAGAAGTGTAAAAATACGATTTTAAGTAATGATTTTTGTGAAAATTAAGGACTTGATTTTTATATGAATAAGAAGATTTGATTTTTTTAAAATGAAATGATAGCAAAGTAAAAATAGAATTTTTATATATGTATGATATTTTTAACTTAGTAAAGACGAGATTTTTAACTAGAAAAAGGTATAATTTTTATTGGAAAAATATAATTTTTATATGATGTAGAGAATAAAAATATAATTTTTATATGATGTAGAGAATAAAAATATGATTTTTATATACTAGAGAATATAAAAATGTGTTTTTTATATTTGTAGTGGAAGCGGACAACGAAAGTGATAAAAGGCGAGCGATGAAGATTTCCTGCATATGAAGAGTCACGACGTTTGGTTTACCTAGTCGGTGAGAACTCCTCACTTTTATTTTATTTTCTAGTTGAAATATATACTAGGATGCAGACGGTGCTTAGTAGCACCTGAGACCCGTTGTCCACAGACCATGGACGACTTGTGTGATTGGTTGTGTTGTGAAATTTGACTGTAGATTGTGATGTGAAAAATATATATTCATGTGTTGAAATAAAATATATATTCATGTGTTGAAATAAAATATATATTCATGTGTTGAAGTAAAATAAATATTCAATTACAAATCGAACGATTTGTTTATGTACACCGATTTGACTGATATTGATTGGGACGATAAATTTTACACATCGCCCAACTACACAAATAAAATATGTGTTTGATTGACTGAAACCCCACACGGGTATTGGGATGATATTTGACGTACACTAATCCCGATTGTTTAGTTGTATGTCAATCGATGGGTTGACAGACTGTGTAAGCATTAATTATTTATATTTATTGCTTATGCCGTTGTGTGGTGCACTCTGGATGATGATTTATCGTTGCTATTATATACATGTGTTGTAGAAAATCCTTATAATTAACATTATATGGTAATTGATTGGGCCTCATTCCAATTTGGAAAATAAGGAATATTTTAAAAGAAAATTCATGTGTTGAATAGAATAAAATTCATGTGTTGAATAGAAGAAAAATTCATGTGTTGAATATAATGAAAATTCATGTGTTGAATAGAATAAAAATTCATGTGTTGAATAAAATAAATTCATGTGTTGAATAAAATAAATATTCATGTGTTGAATAAAAATATATATTCATGTGTTGAAGAAAATATTCATTTGTTGAATAGAATAACGAAGTTATTGAAATATATAAAGCCGTGTTGGTTAGATATGCGCCATTTGACGCGAACGATATTTATATCGATTTTATTCATTTTTATAATGAATATAGAAAAGGAAGTGATTTCAAAATATAACGTTTTGAAAATATTATAATTTATAGATTAATGATATGGAATATTCAATTATGATTAGAAATTGAATATGAAGTTGAAATCGTTTTGAAAACAAATTTAAAACGATTTATAAAATACGTTTTGAAAGGAAATCGATGAAATATATATATATATTATATAATGGCCTGAATAGAACGCGCCGCGGTAGTTCGCGAATTTCGACCATTGACTTCGAATAGATATTACGGGAGATCCGACCGTTGGATTCTCCTAAAACCGGAACCGTTGGGTTCGTATCGAAAAGAGCTTTCTAACAAATATTAGAGATTTGAAATCTAACGGTTGGATTTGGAATTATGTCCAAATCAAATTTGGAAAAGGTCGTTGTAAGTGCAGTTCGATGGCCGTTGATGGAATTCAACTGTACGAGCCTTGATAAAATTATTAAAAATAGTAATAATTTGTGTAAAATCATAAGAAATGATTTCTGAAGAATTGAGATGAAAAATTCCAAATTTGAAAAGATAAAAATAGATTTTTATCGAAATGAACTAGTTTTGAACTAGAATAATAATTTATTTATTTTTAAATAAATAAATTGGATTTGAAAGGGTTTTAAAAGCAAACAGAAGTTTCAATAATTGAATTGGAATGGAATGTGATTTTGGGTTTATAGTGAACCGTGTTTTAAATGACATTGGTTCTTTAACCCAGTTAAAGACAGGATATAATTTCCCAAGTTAAATAATCATTGATAGTGATTATTGGGAAGATTAAAACCAAGTGAAGTTTTAATGAATCTTTAATTAGATTAAAGTGATCGAGAATGGGGTATCACCAGTTTTTCTCCAGGCGATAGTTAAATCTTTAACTAGATTTGAACGTGAAATGGTAATTGAATTTACCGATAACACTGTGGTGTTAGATATGAAGTATTACCAGTTTTACTTCATGTGATGAATAGGTTGGGATTGGGAAATAATATAAATGATTACTTTTGTGTGGTTCGCTAATCCCAACTAATTTGAATTGATATTCAAAGGAAGATTAAAGAATAAATTTAAAGAATTTATCTTTGATAAAATTAATGGGAACGTTTCCCAAAGTATAAGAATATTTGAGTAAAAGAATATTCTGAATAGGAATGAGGCGTATGTTGTGTTTGTGTAACACTTGTTTATTATATACGCGAGTTATTCAGAAAGACCGGGTTGACACCATTCTGAATAACTGATTCGACGTGGTGTCAAGGATGAAGATGGTGGTTGAAGACCGGAGGTCTTCACGTCATTTGGGTGATTACTGATGATCTTGATTGGGTTGTACACCCAAAAGTAGGGAATCAGTTGGTGATCGTCCAGACGTACTTGGAGATCGATGGATATGCGAGGTACAAGGTGCCTCCGGTTTCGTTCAGACCCAGAACGAACTTGTAAATGGACTGTGTGTCTGACATTGGATTTTATTCTGTGTGATTGATTTCTATTAAATATATATCTGTTTGGCGGCGGAGAATTTATTCTCTTGCTTAACGCCCTTCTCTGAGACGTACGAGCTCAGGGGTTATATATTGATGGATATCAATCGCATGGTGTGAATTGCCTGTGTGGCGTGCCTAAGTGGAAATTGATCAAGGCTTCTGTTGAAAAGCAAAGTCTTGTGGTTGATGATCAAAGCACGGCCTGTATGTCATAGCTTTGTGTAGCGTTGATTCTCGAGCCTCACACCCTGGTTGTGAACCAAAAACGGGAGAGGACCTCAGGGAGGACATGCGTTTTCTTCTAGCTAGGGTGGTGTCAGTGACCTACCAGCCCTGACATTTATATTATTTTCACCTGTGTGTTTGTTGCTGTTGTGAGGCGCCTCGGATATATCGGTGACTGTGTAGAGCCGATGGAGTCATTGGACTCATTGACACCCCCAAAGAGTGGGGAAACGTCGTGTTCAGGCATTTTAATCCACATCGGTGGACCGGCCCTGACGATCCAAGGGCCCACCTGAGTCTGGGTCCTGAGGGGCGGGCTAGAGCGTCTCGAATCGGTAGAGGACTATCTTTTGCCTCGGTTCACAGATGGAAATCCAATTTCCAAATACGTGACTTTGCGGTTTTGATTGTAGAGCCTAGTGTGGCGACATGATATATGGTACCCACGCCGTCTATGATTGATATTTATGATTGAAATTGTTTTGACACTATACACTTATAATAGTATCAAATGATTTTTTTTTAACGTACCAAGCATGATTTGCTATTATAAGGGGAAACCCTATCCTCTGGCTTGTGTTGCATTGTGTGATGGGACCTGGGTCTTATAATAGCTTCATTTTTCCAAAAAGCATTGCGCTATTTTGTTATATGCATCAGTATTCTTGGGAGGAAACCTGTTCCGTGTTATACGGCGTGGTCCTTTGATATATCTGATTTAAAGTAAAGTTTTAAATAACTGTTTTAGTTCTCACACCAGTCACATGACTGACCTGGAGTTTATTGTTTTAACCTAAACTCTGGGTGCCCTTATTTTGACACGGGCAGCTAGTAGTTTTGGTTTTGCAGATTTATATTCATAGGATCCTGATTTACAGCTGGAATGATATCCGCAAAGCTCTGTATCCGTATATCTCCTTCAGTTGTGTTTTGTATTATTTTTCCATTGCTATGTAATGTATTTAAATCTATGACAATTTATAGTGTGTAATATTTATTCATACTCTGTATATTCTTGTATTCTAGTGGAATTGTTGTAATATACAATGAAATGTTCTTCTGTTTGCGTTCCAATGTGTTGTGTTCTCAAAACAATCAGGCGTTTCAAACGGTCTTGGTCGGTTTAGCGATCGATTTGGATCGAGCGAAATTCCTTTTCGTTACATACTCAGGTGGGCCCTTGGATCGTCAGGGCCGGTCCACTGATGTGGATTAAAATGCCTGAACACTGCGCTTCCCCACCCTTTGGGGTGTCGAGTCCATTGTCTCTATCGGCTCCATACTGTCACCGATATATTCGAGGTGCCTCGCAACTGCAACAACCACACAGGTGAAAATAATATAAATGTCAGGGCTGGTAGGTCACAAACACCACCCTAGCTAGAAGAAAACGCATGTCCTCCTTGAGGTCCCGAGGGTTGTGCTAGAGTGCCTCGAATCGGTAGAGGACTATCTTTTGCCTCGGTACAAAGATGGAAATCCAATTTCCAAATACGTGACTTTGCGGTTTTGATTGTAGAGCCTAGTATGCCGACATGATATATGGTACCCATGCCGTCTGTGATTGATATTTATGATTGAAATTGTTTTGACACTATACACTTGTAATAATATCAAATGATTTGTTTTTAACGTACCAAGCATGTTTTGCTATTATAAGGGAAAACCCTATCCTCTGGCTTGTGTTGCATTGGGTGATGGGACCTGGGTCCTATAATAGCTTCATTTTTCCAAAAAGCATTGCGCTGTTTTGTTATATGCACTGGTATTCTTGGGAGGAAACCCGTTCTGTGTTATACGGCGTGGTCCCTTGATATATCTGATTTAAAGTAAAGTTTTAAATAACTGTTTCAGTTCTCACACCAGTCACATGACTGACCTGGAGTTTATTGTTTTAACCTAAACTCTGGGTGCCCTTATTTTGACACGGGAAGCTAGTAGTTTTGGTTTTGCAGATTTATATTCACAGGATCCTAATTTACAGCTGAAATGATATCCGGAAAGCTCTGTATCCGTATATCTCCTTCAGTTGTGTTTGTATTATTTTTCCATTGCTATGTAATGTATTTAAGTCTCTGACAATTTATAATGTGTAGTATTTATTCATACTCTGTATATTCTTGTATTCTGGTGGAATTGTTGTAATATACAATGAAATGTTCTTCTGTTTGCGTTCCAATGTGTCATGTTCTCAAAACAATCAGGCGTTTCAAACGGTCTTGGTTGGCTTAGCGATCGATTCAGATCGAGCGAAATTCCTTTTCGTTACATACTCAGGTGGGCCCTTGGATCATCAGGGCCGGTCCACCGATGTGGATTAAAATGCCTGAACATTGAGTTTCCCCACCCTTTGGGGTGTCAATGAGTCCAATGACTCCATCGGCTCCACACAGTCACCGATATATCTGAGGCGCCTCGCAACAGCAACAACCACACAGGTGAAAATAATATAAATGTCAGGGCTGGTAGGTCACTGATACCACCCTAGCTAGAAGAAAACGCATGTCCTCCCTGAGGTCCTGAGGGGTGGGCTAGAGCGTCTCGAATCGGTAGAGGACTATCTTTTGCCTCGGTTCACAGATGGAAATCCAATTTCCAAATACGTGACTTTGCGGTTTTGATTGTAGAGCCTAGTATGGCGACATGATATATGGTACCCATGCCGTCTGTGATTGATATTTGTGATTGAAATTGTTTTGACACTATACACTTATAATAGTATCAAATGATTTGTTTTTAACGTACCAAGCATGTTTTGCTATTATAAGGTAAAACCATATCCTCTGGCTTGTGTTGCATTGTGTGATGGGACCTGGGTCCTATAATAGCTTCATTTTTCAAAAAAGCATTGCATTGTTTTGTTATATGCACCGGTATTCTTGGGAGGAAACTCGTTCCGTGTTATACGGCGTGGTCCCTTGATATATCTGATTTAAAGTAAAGTTTTAAATAACTGTTTTAGTTCTCACACCAGTCACATGACTGACCTGGAGTTTATTGTTTTAACCTAAACTCTGGGTGCCCTTATTTTGACATGAGCAGCTAGTAGTTTTGGTTTTGCAGATTTATATTCACATGATCCTGATTTACAGCTGAAATGATATCCGGAAAGCTCTGTATCCGTATATCTCCTTCAGTTGTGTTTTGTATTATTTTTCCACTACTATGTAATGTATTTAAATCTCTGATAATTTATAATATGTAATATTTATTCATACTCTGTATATTCTTGTATTATGATGGAATTGTTGTGATATACAATGAAATGTTCTTCTGTTTGCGTTCCAATGTGTCGTGTTCTCAAAACAATCAGGCGTTTCGAACGGTCTTGGTCGGTTTGGCGATCGATTCAGATCGAGCGAAATTCCTTTTCGTTACAGTTGGTATCCCTATTCAGAATATTCTTTTATTCAAATATTCTTATACTTTGGGAAACGTTCCCACTAATTTTATCAAAGATAAATTCTTTAAATTTATTCTTTAATCTTCTTATTCATATCAAATATTTCAATTCAGAATAGTCGCTATGGAATTTTGGCCCTTAAAAATAAGCTGCCAAGAACCGAACTTCCCCGGTAAGGAAAGCCCAGATTGAAATGAGAACAACGCACATCGGGACGCAAACAGAAGAACATTTCATTGTTTATTGCAACAATTCATCAGAATACAAGAATATACAGAGTATAAATAAATATTACACAACAGAAAAATATCAGAGATTACAATACATTACATAGCAGCAGAAAAATAATACAATACACAACTGAAAGTAATACACGGGTACAGAGCTTTTCGAGTATCGTTCCAGCTGTAAATCAGGATCCTGTGAATATAAATCTGCAAAACCAAAACTACTAGCTGCCCATGCGGAAAATGAGGGCACCCAGAGTTTAGGTTAAAACAATAAACTCCAGATCAGTCATGTGACTGTTGTGAGAACTAAAACAGTTATTAATCTTTATTTTAAAGTTAGGTAAATCAAGGGTTCACGCCGTATAACACGGAACAGGTTTCCTCCCAAGAGTACAAGTGCATAAAACAAACAACGCAATGCTAAATAAAGAAGAATGAATCTATTATAGGACCCAGGTCCCATCACACAATGTAACACAAGCTGGAGGATAGGGTTTTACCATATAATAGCCAAAGAATGCTTGATACGCTAAATTTCATCTTTTATTACTATAAGTGTATAGTGTCAAAACAATTTCAATCATAAATATCAATCATAGACGGCATGGGTACCATATATCATGTCGCCATACTAGTTCTACAATTAAAACCGCAAAGTCACGTATTGGAAGTTGGATTTCCATCTATGAACCGAGGCAAAAGATAGTCCTCACCGAATTCGAGACAATCTAGTCCATGTCTCAGGCTACAGCCGCAACTGCACCTAGAAGCCATAGGGTCGGTCCACTCGATGTGGATTAAATAAAATCCTGAACACTACGTCTCCCCGCCTATGGAGCGTAAATGAGCCAAATGACTCCATCGGCTCCACACAGTCACCGATATATCCAAAGCGCCTCGCAACAGCAACAACCATACAGGTGAAAATAATATAAATGTCAGGGCTGGTAGGTCACTGACACCACCTCTAACTAGAAAGAGACGCACGTTCTCCCTGGATCCTCTCCCGTTTCTGGTTCATACCGGGGTGTGAGGCTCGCGAATTAACGCCATAAACAAAGCTATGCCACACAGGCCGTGCTTTGATCATCAACCACAAGACTTTGCTTTTCAACAAAAGCCTTGATCATTTGCCACTTAGGCATGCCACACAGGCAATTCACTCCATGCGATTAATATCCACCAATATATAACCTCTAAGCTCGTATGTCTCAGAGAAGGGCGTAAAGCAAGAGAATAAATTCTCCGCCACCAAACAGATATATATTTAATAGAAATCAATCACACAGAATAAAATCCAATGTCAGACACACAGTCCATTTACAAGTTCGTTATGGGTCTGAACGAAACCGGAGGCACCTTGTACCTCGCATATCCATCGATCTCCAAGTACGTCTGGACGATCACTAACTGATTCCCTCCTCTTGGGTGTATGGCCCAATCAAGATCATCAGTAATTATCCAAACGACGTGAAGACCTCCGGTCTTCGACCGTCGTCTTCATCCTCGACACCACGTCGAATCAGTTATTCAGAATGGGATAAACCCGGTCTTTCTGAATAACTCGCGTATATAATAAACAAGTGTTACACAAACACAACATACGCCTCATTCCAATTGGGAAAATAAGGAATATTTTAAAAGAAAATTCATGTGTTGAATAGAAGAAAAATTCATGTGTTGAATAGAATAAAAATTCATGTGTTGAATAGAATAAAAATTCATGTGTTGAATAAAATAAATTCATGTGTTGAATAAAATAAATATTCTTGTGTTGAATAAAAAAATATATTCATGTGTTGAAGAAAATATTCATTTGTTGAATAGAATAACGAAGTTATTGAAATATATAAAGCCGTGTTGGTTAGATATGCGCCATTTGACGCAAATGATATTTATGTCGATTTTATTCATTTTTATAACGAATATAGAAAAGGAAGTGATTTCAAAATATAACGTTTTGAAATTATTATCATTTATAGATTAATGATATGGAATATTCAATTTTGATTAGAAATGGAATATGAAGTTGAAATCGTTTTGAAAATGAATTTAAAACGATTTATAAAATACGTTTTGAAAGGAATCGACGAAATATATATATATATATATATATATATATATATATATATATATATATATATATATATATTATGGCCTGAATAGAACGTGCCGCGCCGCGGCAGTTCGCCAATTTCGACCATTGACTTCGAATGGATATTACGGGAGATCCGACCGATGGATTCTCCTAAAACCGGAACCGTTGGGTTCGTATCGAAAAGAGCTTTCTAACGAATATTAGAGATTTGAAATCTAACGGTTGGATTTGGAATTACGTCCAAATCAAATTTGGAAAAGGTCGCTGTAAGTGCAGTTCGATGGCCGTTGATGGAATTCGACTGTACGGGCATTGATAAAATTATTAAAAATAGTAATAATTTGTGTAAAATCATAAGAAATGATTTATGAAGAATTGAGATGAAAAATTCCAAATTTGAAAAGATAAAAATAGATTTTTATCGAAATGAACTAGTTTTGAACTAGAATAATAATTTATTTATTTTTAAATAAATAAATTGGATTTGAAAGGGTTTTAAAAGTAACCAGAAGTTTCAATAACTGAATTGGAATGGAATGTGATTTTGGGTTTATAGTGAACCGTGTTTTAAATGACATTGGTTCTTTAACCCAGTTAAAGACAGGATATGATTTCCTAAGTTAACTGGTCATACTTCATATCTAACACCATGGTATTATCGGTAAATTCAATTACCATTTCACGTTCAAATCTAATTAAAGATTTAACTATCGTCTAGAGCAAAACTGGTGACACTCCATTCTCGGTCATTTCAATCTAATTAAAGATTCATTAAAACTCCACTTAGTTTTAATCTTCCCAAAAATCAATATTAATGATTGTTTAACTTGGGAAATCATATCCTGTCTTTAACTGAGTTAAAGAACCAACGTCACTTAAAACACGGTTCACTATAAACCCAAAATCACATTCTAATTCAATTCCAATTAAACTTCATTTAATTGGTATACTTCATTAAATCTAAATAAAAAGATTTAATCTTATTCTCAACTGGGTTTAAGAACAGTGTTAATGAAGACACCATTCACGCCAAGCCCAAATCCCATTCGATATTAAATACAAGGCTTTGAATAGAAAATATATCTGCTTATATTCAATATCAAATTCTACGACCAACAAATATCGTATTAGAAATAACGATATAAATATGTCTTTCAAATTTCCATCATAATATCTGTATAATCACGAAATCCAACGTCGAAATATTCCAAAGACAATTTCGATTCAAATCCATTCCAATTCAATTATTGGAAATTATGGTTACTTTTAAGACCTTTCCAAATCCAATTTATTTATTTTTAAAAATAAATGGATTTTAGTTCTAGTTCAAAACTAGTTCATTTCAATAAAAATCTATTTTTATCTTTTCAAATACGGAATTTTTCAACCCAATTCTTCACAAATCAATTCTTATGATATTACACAATTTATTACTATTTTTAATAATTTTATCAAGGCCCGTACAGTCGATTTCCATCAACGGCCATCGAACTGCACTTACACCGACCAATTCCAACCGTTAGATTTATAATTTCTAATATTTGTTAGAAAGCACTTTTCGATACGAACCCAACGGTTATGGTTTTAGGAGAATCCGACGGTCGGATCTCCCGCAATATCCATTCGAAATCAATGGTCGAAATTCGCGAACTGCCGTGGCGCGGCGCGTTCTATTCAGGCCATTATATATATATATTTATATAACATATATAATATACACTTCGTCGATTTCCTTTTAAAACGTATTTTATAAATCGTTTTAAATTCGTTTTCAAAACGATTTCAACTTCATATTCAATTTCTAATCGAAATTGAATATTCCATATCATTAATCTCTAAATGATAATATTTTCAAAACGTTATATTTTGAAATCACTTCCTTTTCTATATTCATTATAAAAATGAATAAAATCTATATAAATATTGTTCACGTCTAAATGGCGCATATCTAATCAACATGCCTTTTATTCAACACATGAATGTTTATTCTATTCAACACATGAATATTTATTTTATTCAACACATGTGTAACACCCCGTAATCCTATAACACTAAGATTCACAAATCAGGGTATAATTGATTTTTAGAAGAAGAATTAAGGGAAACGGGTTGCGCCATTGCGTTCGTCTCGAAATTCTGCTTGAGATAGAGTCCGAGTTTGCATAAATCGGACTCCGTATGAAGGAGATATGGACGAACGAAGTAAGGCAGAGAAACCGGAAACAGACCAGAATGCACTGGCGCACTTGTGAAGTGCACCCGTACAAAAATGCACTGGCACACCTGCCAAGTGCGCCCATACTAATAAAGCACCGAATTCTGGAGTGTTCTGTGCTGACGTGTCTCCTTTTGAGTGGTCGGATGATGTGTATTCGACCTGTGCGATTCTGATGGCCTCTATGATGATCTAAGGGCCCTAAAACACTCTCTACACCTATAAAAGAATGCCTAGACCTAAGGGTTCCTCCACACAAATTCTCTAAGGCATCTACATGCTGCTTCTCTCTACTCTAGCCTCCACCATTAAAATAAATCTAATTCTCCACTAAAACAAGTTATAGTTCTTCTTCTAATTGGAGATTCAAATCAAGATTAAAGCTTCAAGAAGGGGATCAAAAGCTAATTCAATGGTTTCAAGCAACGTCACACGAATCATAGCAAATCACCTTTTTAGAAACGATCTCTGTAAGTCAGTTATTTTTAGATTTGAACGTTTTGTTTTTATTCGTGACATGAAATTAAAGGGATAAAAGACTATGCCTAATCTTTCTACTTGAATCAGTGCTTGTACCTTTGGATCTAATTAAGAACTGTTGTGATTCGATGACCAATAAGACTGTGACTGTGAAACTATGGACTTTGGAACCATATGCCTTGGAACTATGAACATTGCCTATGACTATGAACATTGCCTATGACTATGAACATTGCCTATGACTATGGACATTGCCTATGACTACGAACATTGCCTATGACTATGGACATTGCCTATGACTACGAACATTGCCTATGACTGTGACTGTGACTGTGACTATGAGGATTATTTCCTTGACTAAACCTATGCCTTTGATTAGAAAACATAAACTATTACCTATGACATAACAAGGACGTCTGGGATTAAACACCTATGATTCATGACTAGGAAAGTGTTGCTTAAGTTTTGTGATTATGAGATTGGGTCTAAACCCGATTATTTATTCTGCCTGTCCTTGGTTTTCTTTGGTTTTAGACCTTGGGAATTTACCTATTAAGTTAGGTCTACCCATGTTCTTGAACCTACTCTGTCTATTCTTGGTTTTAGACCTTGGGAATTTACCTATTAAGTTAGGTCTACCCATGTTCTTGAACCTACGTCGTTATTCAAAACCATTTTATGCCAGTTGTTATATCTATCCTTTTCATAGCAATCTTTGGTTCATTCCCTATTTGTTACGAATCTAGATTTATCTATAATCTAGTTTGAAACACGATTGTATGAACGGTGGGAATGCGATTTGGGGCAAAATATGAAATTTACTAAAACGTAGTTTAACTTGGAAATTGGCATAAATTGGGAACATGTATTATGGCATATTCATAGAAATGCAAATTGGATAAATTTGACATGAATTATAAGATGTGTAATTTGAATCTAGTATTGACGTGTAAATCTAGTATTGACGTGTAAATCAAGCATTTACATGAATCGTGATCTAGAATAATAAGTTTAGTTTGACGTGAATTAGAATGTTGAATCTAAATCGGATTAGCTAATTTGGCACGGTAAGTATATTGGCATAAATATGAAACTGGCCATAATTGGGAATAACTGTCAGGTTTAGAAAAATCATAGTTAGTGACACTTAATTTGGTATAGTTTACATACCAAAAGGGCATAAATATGATATAGAGGGGAGAATGGGCCATAAGAAGAAACATTGACAATTCACATTAAAAGAGTAATTAGGAAATAAGTAAATTAGGAATAATTTACTTATAGAATTTGGCTTGAATGAGGAAATGTAAATTTAGACAAATTAAAGGTTTATTAACGACACCTCTTGTAATGACACACCAGAAAGTTCTAGGGTGACAGAGAGGATAGTGTCTAGGCTTGGGTTTGGAAAATACAAGTTTCCTGCTCTCCCTGGCTATCCCTAACTGATCCGACGGACGGGATGGTTACTTTCAAAACATGATTTGAAAACTAATCAAAACCCTTTGAACTTAGAAAACACAAATATGCCTAACCCGAGGTTAGACAGAGTTGCGATGTAAACATGCCCGGAACCAACCGGCACATCCAGTATTCGCAACAATATCTGTCTGATGTGAGTGGTAGCGGCTTTAATTTATTTAGTTAAAGCTAGAACAAGAATGGTAGGGTTAAGTTAACTAAGACACTTAACCAATTCAACAAGATAACCAAACCGATGGGTGGGGTTAGGTTCATACAGACACAGTTTAGCTAGAATGGGAGGGTTAAGTCTATAGGAACACTTAACCAACTTAGCACAGTCGAGCTAGAATGGGAGGGCTAAGTCCATAGGGACACTTAACCAAACTTATGGTAACAAGACCAGATTTGTAGGGGTTAAGTAACTAAGAAAACACTTAGCCAAACTAACATGTTAACTAGACTAGAAGGGGGGTTATGTATAGTTGATACACTTAGCCAAATTAACAAGTTAACTAGACTAGAGGTTGGGGTTAAGTAAATACGCTTAGCCAATTTGATATGTTATCTGGGCTAGACCGTAGGGTTAAGTAAACTTGAACACTTAACCATCAGATTGTGATAAAAGAATAGGGTTAAGTCTAAACATGAAGGGATAATACTTAACCATTAATAACATGTTAGTTAAGACAGACGGGCAAGGTTAAGTTAAAAAGGAACACTTAACCAATACAGGGTGAATGGGTAGGGTTAAGTAATAAGAAATACTTAACCAATATAACTTGGTTTGTGGTGGGGTTAAGTCAACATGAATTACCGATAACACTTAACCAGTATAACAGGATGAATGAAGAGGGTCAAGTTGGCTTGAATTGACTAATGACACTTAACCAATCCAAATTGACGGAAAAGGGAACTAAGTAGTAAACCTTAGAAAACAACGATTCTGGAAACTAAGTGGTAAATCTTAGTTAGTAAAACTAAGTAGTAATTCTTAGTATAAGACGGGAAGGAGCGAATATCCGTCTGAGTAGAGAGAAGGCTCCAACGAATTGGGTTACGAAGCCCGAGGCTTCGAGGGGACGTGAGGGTACTATTGGTATCCCTCTGTGAGGCTGCAGATGATCCGCCTGGGCCCACAGAGGTTAAAGTCTGCATAGAAGAACCAGGGGTATGTCTTGGTTGCAATACATGGATACCTAAAGACTAGGATGGACCGGCGTGATTCGGCGAGCAAACGGTAACCCTGTGATAGCAACTCGTCGTCTACCATCCATCTTGAGTCAATCGAGATATGTGAAGCGGAAAGGTGGAGGACTCCAAAAGACCATATACTTGCTATCTACTTATGGGTGAGGATGGCCATAGGATAGTAGGGCACCGGGGGTCTGCGTATAGTTCTTATTTTTGAAGGTGTGCCTTCCATTAGTTGAGGGAGGGGTCAAGTGGGACCATAGCCACTGGAATAAAAATAGACCTTAGCATCTGCATCGGCAGATATCTGAAAGCTCCCGACCGAGTTCTGTATTCCTTGACTTGCCCTGACACAGGACTCGGACTGCACATTACAGGACATGTGCATCTAGACAAGCGATAACGGTTTGCGATACATGCGTGGGGAAGTATAGGAACATATACCACTCTAGGTAGTGTGTCCTAGACTTAGGGGCATCGATTGGACTAGGGGGCATAAACCCTAAATCCGAGAAGCATTCAGCAGATAGCGTAAACTCTAGTTGAAACTAGAAAGCACTTGATAGAAAACCCCAGATTAGATCCAGGTAACAAATAATAAATGTATGCCTGAAGGCAATGGAAACTACAGGGATT
This sequence comes from Allium sativum, assembly GCA_030737875.1. NCBI lineage: Eukaryota > Viridiplantae > Streptophyta > Magnoliopsida > Asparagales > Amaryllidaceae > Allium > Allium sativum. Next base: position 222,170,168 of record CM060927.1, on the reverse strand, counting down.
GGGATCACGTTATCGTTACTAGTTGGGACACTAGTTAGGCGGTGCAGAGATATAGAAACCAGTATAACAAGGAAATAGCGAAGCAGCGAAAGTATTAGAGCGTATCCAGTTTATCTTAGCATATCTTGAGACTACCTTGTCTAATCTTGTTGACCCTATCGTCATGGTGTAATCTTGTATTCAGTTAATTCATGTCATTTTGTTTTTCCATGTTCACATGCTAGAAGTTACTGTACTTACTTAGGCTTTATGTCTGACTCTGTTTTTCTTTCGTCTTCTTTTCTTCCGTCTCCCCCAGGTAGTAAAGGAAGGAATATTTTAGCTCAAGTTAAGTTGGACTGCCACTCTTTCCCAGCTTGATGATTTGTCGAAGTTTGCTTGGATTCTCTTTTCAGATGCTATGTCTGGCTCTTGCTAAAATCGGGGGATATAAATGTTGTTTTTATGCTTCTTTATTTTGTAAGATAGATGATACTCTGATATTGTAAAGAAACCATTGTACAAATTATTTTATCAATAAAGCAAAGTTTTATTTTCCGCTGTTTAATTTATGTCTGTCTTGTAATTTATCTGCATCTTTTACCCTAAATGCTCCACAGAACTTAGTGCATTCCCTTTGTGAGTGACACTAACGGATGTGGGGTGTTACACGTGGTATCAGAGCTGAACGTTACCAGATCAGATAAAGGATTTGAAAAATTATTTTCAAAACGGTTTTTAAAGAAGCATTTTCAAGAGAAAAGATTTGTTTTAAAGACATATTCCCCGAAGCCATACGCACTATCTTCTCTTCCTCTGTTTAAATTCTTGTCTCCTTCTTTCTTGAGTCTCTGGGGCTCCTGGCTTTCTGGGAGGTAACCTCATCGAAGGGAAAAGTAGTGCCCGGCTTCCATCCATAGCCGTAGTTGTTTCATCTACGGGAAGTTTTCTTTCGAAGCTTATAGGGTTTTCCGGACGATGGAGACAGTTTTCGAGAGATTTGTCAACATGACTACACATGGAAGGGGATGAGGAGTTTGGCTAAGGAGCACAACCCAAGGATAAGGAATTCATGGATAGGGACTTGGCTCACCAAGGAGGAAGGAATTATAAAGCGTAAGACAAGAGGAAGTAGCTTTTCTATGATATAATAGGGCATATAATTAAGGACAAGAGCAAGAACGAGGAACAAGATTTTCATAAGGGCAAGAACCTACTTTCGCCACCAAGCGTACCTAGGAGAAAGGTAGTAAAAGTTCTCTTGGAAGAGTCTAGTTTTGCTATTCGTACTATTTCCTTTGGTTTTATCGCTTCGCATTTGTTCGTATCCACTTCCATAGTTGAGTCTCTGCACCATAGTACTTGTATAGTAGAAAGGTCCCACTAGAGTCTCAAATCCAATTAGTGGTCCGACCAGTTTATTTTTGGTTAGTAGGGATTTGAGAATAGCTATCGAGTCTGCTTACATCATCTCACGTAGATCGTTTAAATTCAAAGGAGATATTCCTTGGGTGCTTGTCTGATATTGGTTTAGGCCTTTGGGACTTGTACTTGAGGAATGTCAAGTTCGACTAGGATGGTTTACGTGAGAGAGGAATAGTTGTGGCAGGCACTCCAAAAAGCACGTAGTGGCCTTTCGACCCTTATAGTTATGGCATGGTGGATAAGAGAGAGACCTATAATCATCTTAGTACATATACTTGGTACCGTGATTGATATATGTTTATTTTGGAAATGGAGATCCGGAACTTCACAATCTCGAAGTTAAATTAGTTAAGATACAGTGGAGTAAAGCTCAAGAAGGCTAGATACTAGCATCATACCCTTTTCCTTGAGGGTGCATCCTTGATTTCTTTGTTTTAGGAGCTTTACGTATAATTGTTTCTCTTTTTCCAAAGTATATCACCTAGGTCGTATCTTCGATCCTTAGGTAAAAGCCAATGGATGTAAACATGTATTTGAAACATGTTATGGTTGGTGGTTGCAAGTGATTGCTAATGGTTGCTCGTGGATGCATATGCATACGTATTAGGCGCTAGATCAGTTCGGACGCTTTCATGTTGCATTACAGGTATGTATTTGTTTGTTAGTTGAGTCTGATATGCTATCATATGGATGTTGCATATGGATGAATGGCTGTGCACGCATGTAGTATTTACATAATTACGGATGCTTGCATACATGGTTGGACGCATGGCACTGACATGACTCGCATTAAGGAGGTCGAGTGAATCAGTAGACCGCCTGATTTTACAGTAGATAAAGACATATACACACACTATGCATATGAACATGAAAGCATTAGAAATCTTTTAAGGACAATGAATGCCTATGATTGAATGGTTGAGTAGATGGGTGATTGGATGGAAGGACACATTCTTCCTAACTTGACGATTTCGGGGACGAAATCCTTTTAAGTGGGGGAGAATGTAACACCCCGTAATCCTGTAACACTAAGATTCACAAATCAGGGTATAATTGATTTTTAAAAGAAGAATTAAGGGAAACGGGTTGCGCCATTGCGTTCGTCTTGAAATTCTGCTTGAGATAGAGTCTGAGTTTACATAAATCGGACTCCGTATGAAGGAGATATGGACGAAGGAAGTTAGGCAGAGAAACCGGAAACAGATCAGAATGCACTTGCGCACTTGTGAAGTGCGCCCGTACAAAAATTCACTGGCACACCAGCCAAGTGCGCCCATACTAATCCAGCACCGAATTCTGGAGTGTTCTGTGCTGACGTGTCTCCTTTTGAGTGGTTGTATGATGTGTATTCGACCTGTGCGATTCTGATGGCCTCTATGATGATCTAAGGGCCCTAAAACACTCTCTACACCTATAAAAGAATGCCTAGACCTAAGGGTTCCTCCAAACAAATTCTCTAAGGCATCTATATGCTGCTTCTCTCTACTCTAGCCTCCACCATTAAAATAAATTTAATTCTCCACTAAAACAAGTTATAGTTCTTCTTCTAATTGGAGATTCAAATCAAGATTAAAGCTTCAAGAAGGGGATCAAAAGCTAATTCAACGGTTTCAAGCAATGTCACACGAATAATAGCAAATCACCTTTTTAGAACCGATCTCTGTAAGTCAGTTATTTTTAGATTTGAACGTTTTGTTTTTATTCGTGACATGAAATTAAAGGGATAAAAGATTATGCCTAATCTTTCTACTTGAATCAGTGCTTGTACCTTTGGACCTAATTAAGAACTGTTGTGATTCGATGACCAATAAGACTGTGACTGCGAAACTATGGACTTTGGAACCATATGCCTTGGAACTATGAACATTGCCTATGACTATGAACATTGCCTATGACTATGAACATTGCCTATGACTATGGACATTGCCTATGACTACGAACATTGCCTATGACTATGGACATTGCCTATGACTACGAACATTGCCTATGACTGTGACTGTGACTATGAGGATTATTTCCTTGACTAAACCTATGCCTTTGATTAGAAAACATAAACTATTACCTATGACATAACAAGGACGTCTGGGATTAAACACCTATGATTCATGACTAGGAAAGTGTTGCTTAAGTTTTGTGATTATGAGATTAGGTCTAAACCCGATTATTTATTCTGCCTGTCCTTGGGTTTCTTTGGTTTTAGACCTTAGGAATTTACCTATTAAGTTAGTCTACCCATGTTCTTGAACCTACTCTGTCTATTCTTGGTTTTAGACCTTGGGAATTTACCTATTAAGTTAGGTCTACCCATGTTCTTGAACCTACGTCATTATTCAAAACCATTTTATGCCAGTTGTTATATCTATCCTTTTCATAGCAATCTTTGGTTCATTCCCTATTTGTTACGAATCTAGATTTATCTATAATCTAGATTAAAACACGATTGTACGAACGGTGGGAATGCGATTTGGGGGCAAAATATGAAATTTACTAAAACGTAGTTTAACGTGGAAATTGGCATAAATTGGGAACATGTATTATGGAATATTCATAGAAATGCAAATTGGATAAATTTGACATGAATTATAAGATGTGTAATTTTAATCTAGTATTGAAGTGTAAATCTAGTATTGACGTGTAAATCTAGCATTTACATGAATAGTGAGCTAGAGTAATAAGTTTAGTTTGACATGAATTAGAATGTTGAATCAAAATTGGATTAGCTAATTTGGCACGGTAAGTATATTGGCATAAATGTGAAATTGGCCATAATTGGGAATAACTGTCAGGTTTAGAAAAATCATAGTTAGTGACACTTAATTTGGTATAGTTTACATACCAAAAGGGCATAAATATGATATAGAGGGGAGAATGGGCCATAAGAAGAAACGCTGACTATTCACATTAAAAGAGTAATTAGGAAATAAGTAAATTAGGAATAATTTACTTATAGAATTTGGCTTGAATGAGGAAATGTAAATTTAGACAAATTAAAGGTTTATTAACGACACCTCTTGTAATGACACACCAGAAAGTTCTAGGGTGACAGAGAGGATAGTGTCTAGGCTTGGGTTTGGAAAATACAAGTTTCCTGCTCTCCCTGGCTATCCCTAACTGATCCGACGGACGGGATGGTTACTTTCAAAACCTGATTTGAAAACTAATCAAAACCCTTTGAACTTAGAAAACACAAATATGCCTAACCCGAGGTTAGACTGAGTTGCGATGTAAACCTGCCCGGAACCAACCGGCACATCCAGTATTCGCAACAATATCTGTCTGATGTGAGTGGTAGCGGCTTTAATTTATTTAGTTAAAGCTAGAACAAGAATGGTAGGGCTAAGTTAACTAAGACACTTAACCAATTCAACAAGATAACCAAACCGATGGGTGGGGTTAGGTTCATACAGACACAGTTAAGCTAGAATGGGAGGGTTAAGTCTATAGGAACACTTAACCAACTTAGCACAGTCGAGCTAGAATGGGAGGGCTAAGTCCATAGGGACACTTAACCAAACTTATTGTAACAAGACCAGATTTGTAGGGGTTAAGTAACTTAGAAAACACTTAGCCAAACTAACATGTTAACTAGACTAGAAGGGGGGTTAAGTAAAGTTGATACACTTAGCCAAATTAGCATGTTAACTAGACTAGAGGTTGGGGTTAAGTAAATACGCTTAGCCAATTTGATATGTTATCTGGGCTAGACCGTAGGGTTAAGTAAACTTGAACACTTAACCATCAGATTGTGATAAAAGAATAGGGTTAAGTCTAAACATGAAGGGATAATACTTAACCATTAATAACATGTTAGTTAAGACAGACGGGGCACGGTTAAGTTAAAAAGGAACACTTAACCAATACAGGGTGAATGGGTAGGGTTAAGTAATAAGAAATACTTAACCAATATAACTTGGTTTGTGGTGGGGTTAAGTCAACATAAATTACCGATAACACTTAACCAGTATAACAGGATGAATGAAGAGGTTTAAGTTGGCTTGAATTGACTAATGACACTTAACCAATCCAAATTGACGGAAAAGGGAACTAAGTAGTAAACCTTAGAAAACAATGATTATGGAAACTAAGTGGTAAATCTTAGTTAGTAAAACTAAGTAGTAATTCTTAGTATAACACGGGAAGGAGCGAATGTCCGTCTGAGTAGAGAGAAGTCTCCAACGAATTGGGTTACGAAGCCCGAGGCTTCGATGGGACGTGAGGGTACTCTTGGTATCCCTCTGTGAGGCTGCAGATGATCCGCCTGGGCCAACAGAGGTTAAGGTCTGCATAGAAGAACCAGGGGTATGCCTTGGTTGCAATACATGGCAACCTAAAGACTAGGATGGACTGGCGTGATTTGGCGAGAAAACGGTAGCCCTGTGATAGCAACTCGTCGTCTACCATCCATCTTGAGTCAATCGAGAGACGTGAAGCGGAAAGGCGGAGAACTCCAAAAGACCATATACTTGCTATCTAGTTATGGGTGAGGATGGCCATAGGATAGTAGGGCACCGGGGGCCTGCGTATAGTTCTCAATTTTCAAGGTGTGCCTTTCATTAGTTGAGGGAGGGGTCAAGTGGGACCATAGCCACTAGAATAAAAATAGACCTTAGCATCTGCATCGGCAGATATCTGAAAGCTCCCGACCGAGTTCTGTATTCCTTGACTTGCCCTGACACAGGACTCGGACCGCACATTATAGGACATGTGCATCTAGACAAGCGATAACGGTTCGCGATACATGCGTGGGGAAGTATAGGAACATATACCACTCTAGGTAGTGTGTCCTAGACTTGGGGGCATCGATTGGACTAGGGGGCATAAACCCTAAATCCAAGAAGCATTCAGCAGATAGCGTAAACTCTAGTTGAAACTAGAAAGCACTTGATAGAAAACCCCAGATTAGATCCAGGTAACAAATAATAAATGTATGCCTGAAGGCAATGGAAACTACAGGGATTGGGATCACGTTATCGTTACTAGTTGGGACACTAGTTAGGCGGTGCAGAGATATAGAAACCAGTATAACAAGGAAATAGCGAAGCGGCAGAAGTATTAGAGCGTATCCAGTTTATCTTAGCATATCTTGAGACTACCTTGTCTAATCTTGTTGACCCTATCGTCATGGTGTAATCTTGTATTCAGTTAATTCATGTCGTTTTGTTTTTCCATGTTCACATGCTAGAAGTTACTGAACTTACTCAGGCTTTATGTCTGACTCTGTTTTTCTTTCGTCTTCTTTTCTTCCGTCTCCCCCCCCCCCCCAGGTAGTAAAGGAGAGAATAGTTTAGCTCAGGTTAAGTTGGACTGCCACTCTTTCCCAGCTTGAAGATTTGTCGAAGTTTGTTTGGATTCTCTTTTCAGATGCTATGACTAGCTCTTGCTTAAATCGGGGGATATAAATGTTGTTTTTATGCTTCTTTATTTTGTAAGACAGATGAAACTCTGATATTGTAAAGAAACCATTGTACAAACTATTTTATCAATAAAGCAAAGTTTTATTTTCCGCTATTTAATTTCTGTCTGTCTTGTAATTTATCTGCATCTTTTACCCTTAATGCTCCACAGAACTTAGTGCATTCCCTTTGTGAGTGACACTAACGGATGTGGGGTGTTACAACATGAATATTTATTTTATTCAACACGTGAATTTATACTATTCAACACATGAATTTATACTATTAAACACATGAATTTTTATTTCTATTCAACACATGAATTTATACTATTCAACACATGAATTTATTTTCTATTCAATACATGAATTTATTTCTATTCAACACATGAATTTATTTCTCTTGCTTAACGCCCTTCTCTGAGACGTACGAGCTCAGGGGTTATATATTGATGGATATCAATCGCATGGAGTGAATTGCCTGTGTGGCATGCCTAAGTGGAAAATGATCAAGGCTTTTGTTGAAAAGTAGAGTCTTGTGGTTGATGATCAAATAACGACTTGTGTGGCATAGCTTTGTATAGCATTGATTCGCGAGCCACACATCCCGGTGTTAACCAGAAATGGGAGAAAGATCCAGGGAGGACATGCGTTTCCTTCTAGCTAGGGTGGTGTCAGTGACCTACCAGCCCTGACATTTATATTATTTTCACCTGTGTGGTTGTTGCTACTGCGAGGCGCCTCGTATATATCGGTGACTATGTGGAGCCGATGGAGTCATTTGGCTCATTTACGCCCTAAAGGGCGGGGAGACGTAGTGTTCAGGGTTTTATTTAATCCACATCGAGTGGACCGGCCCTGTGGCTCCAAGGATCAATGCGTTCTGATCCTGAGACATGGGCTAGATTGTCTCGAATCAGTAGAGGACTATCTTTTGCCTCGGTTCACAGACGGAAATCCAACTTCCAATACATGACTTTGCGGTTTTGATTGTAGAGCCTAGTATTGGAGAAATGATATATGGTACCCATGTCGTCTATGATTGATACTTATGATTGAAATTGATCTGACACTATACACTTATAGTAATAATAAAAGATGAAATTTAGCGTATCATGCATTCTTTGGCTATTATAAGGTAAAACCCTATCCTCGGGCTTGTGTTGCATTGTGTGATGGGACCTGGGTCTTATAATAGCTTCATTGTTCTTTATTTAGCATCGCGCTATTGTTTTTGCACTGGTATTCTTGGGAGGATACCCGTTCCGTGTTATACGGCGTGGTCCCTTGATTTACCTAACTTTAAAATAAAGATTAATAACTGTTTTAGTTCTCACACCAGTCACATGACTGACCTAGAGTTTATTGTTTTAACCTAAACTCTGGGTGCCTTTATTTTGACACGGGCAGCTAGTAGTTTTGGTTTTGCAGATTTATATTCACAGGATCCTGATTTACAGCTGGAACGATACTCGGAAAGCTCTGTATCCATGTATTACTTTCAGTTGTGTATTGTATTATTTTTCTGCTGCTATGTAATGTAATTTAAATCTCTGATATTTTCTATGTAATATTTATTCATACTTTGTATATTCTTGTATTCTGATGGAATTGTTGTAATTAACAATGAAATGTTCTTCTGTTTGCGTTCTGATGTGGCTTGTACTCAGTACAATCCGTGATTTCCCGATTCTCCGCTGCCAAACAGATATATATTTAATAGAAATCAATCACACAGAATAAAATCCAATGTCAAACACACAGTCCATTTACAAGTTCGTTCTGGGTCTGAACGAAACCGGAGGCACATTGTACCTCACATATCCATTGATCTCCAAGTACGTCTAGACGATCACCAACGGATTCCCTCCTCTTGGGTGTACAACCCAATCAAGATCATTAGTAATCACCCAAACGGTGGTCGAAGACCTGGCCCGAACTTCCCTGGTAAGGAAAGCCCGGATTGAAGTGAGAACAAGCCACATCGGGACGCAAACAGAAGAACATTTCATTATGTATTACAACAATTCCATCAGAATATAAGAATATTACATAGTATGAATAAATATTACACAAAAAATATCAGAGATTTAAATTACATTACTACAGCGGAAAAATAATACAAAACACAACTGGAAGTAATACACGGATACAGCGCTTTTCGAATATCGCTTCAGCTGTAAATCAGGATCCTGTGAATATAAATCTGCAAAACCAAAACTACTAGCTGCCCGTGTCAAAGTAAGGGCACCCAGAGTTTAGGTTAAAACAATAAACTCCAGGTCACTCATGTGACTGGTGTGAGAACTAAAACAGTTATTAATCTTTATTTTAAAGTTAGGTAAATCAAGGGACCATGCCGTATAACACGGAACGGGTTTCCTCCCAAGAATACCAGTGCATAAACAACAGCGCAATGCTAAATAAAGAACAATGAAGCTATTATAAGACCCAGGTCCCATCACACAATGCAACGCAAGCTGGAGGATAGGGTTTTTACCTTATAATAGCCAAGAATGCTTGGTACGTGAAATTTCATGTTTTGTTATTACTATAAGTGTATAGTGTCAAAACAATTTCAATCATAAATATCAATCATAGACGGCATGGGTACCATATATCATGTCACCATACTACGCTCTACAATCAAAACTACAAAGTCACGTATTGGAAGTTGGGTTTCCATCTGTGAACCGAGACAAAAGATAGTCCTCTACCGATTCGAGATGCTCTAGCCCGTGTTTTGAAAGGGTTTTAAAAGTAACCCGAAGTTTCAATAATTGGATTGGAATGGAATGTGATTTTGGGTTTATAGTGAACGGTGTTTTAAATGACATTGGTTCTTTAACCCAGTTAAAGACAGGATATGATTTCCTAAGTTAAGCAATCATTAATATTGATTTTTGGGAAGATTAAAACTAAGTGGAGTTTTAATGAATCTTTAATTATATTGAAATGATCAGGAATGGAGTATCACCAGTTTTGCTCCAGGCGATAGTTAAATCTTTAACTAGATTTGAACGTGAAATGGTAATTGAATTTACCAATAACACCGTGGTGTTAGATATGAAGTACGACCAGTTTTACTTCATGGGATGAATAGGTTGGGATTGGGAAATAAAATAAATGATTACTTCGGTGTGGTTCGCTAATCCCGACTAATTTGAATTGATATTCATGTGCTGAAATCAAATATATATTCATGTGTTGAAATAAAATATATATTCATATATTGAAATAAAATATATATATTCATGTGTTGAAATAAAATATATATTCATGTGTTGAAATAAAATATATATTCATGTGTTGAAATAAAATATATATTCATGTGTTGAAATAAAATATATATATTCATGTGTTGAAATAAAATATATATTCATGTGTTGAAATAAAATATATATTCATGTGTTGAAATAAAATATATATTCATGTGTTGAAATAAAATATATATTCATGTGTTGAAATAAAATATATATTCATGTGTTGAAATAAAATAAATATTCATTTACAAATCGAACGATTTGTTTATGTACGCCGATTTGACTGATATTGATTGGGACGATAAATTTTACACATTGCCCAACTGCACAAATAAAATATGTGTTTGATTGATTGAAACCCCACACGGGTGTTGGGATGATATTGACGTACACTAATCCCAATTGTTTAGTAGTAAGTCGACCGATGGGTTGACAGACTGTGTAAGCGTTACTTATCTATATTTAATGCTTATGCAGTGGTGTGGTGCACTCTGGATGATGGTTGATGATTTATCGTTGCTATTATATACATGTGTTGTAGAGAATCCATATAATTAACATTATATGGTAATTTATTGGGCCTCATTCTAATTTCAAAAATAAAGAATAGAATGAAAATTCATGTGTTGAATAAAATAAATTCATGTGTTGAATAATATAAATTCATGTGTTGAATATAAAATAAATTCATGTGTTGAATAGAAATAAAAATTCATGTGTTGAATAGAAATAAATTCATGTGTTGAAAAAAATAAAAATTCATGTGTTGAATAGAAAATAAATTCATGTGTTGAATAGAAAATATATTCATGTGTTAAATAGAAATAAATTCATGTGTTGAATAGAAATAAAAATTCATGTGTTGAATAGAATAAACATTCATGTGTTGAATAAAAGCCGTGTTGACTAGATTGACGACATTTTGACGTGAACGATATTTATATCGATTTTATTCATTTTTATAATGAATATAGAAAAGAAAGTGATTTCAAAATATAACGTTTTGAAAATATTATCATTTGTATATCGATGATGTGGAATATTCAATTTTGATTCGAAATTGAATGTGAAGTTCAAATCATTTCGAAAACGGATTTTAAACGATTTATAAAATACATTTTGAAAGGAAATCGACGAAATATATAGAATATTATATATGTATAATGGCCTGAATAGAACGCGCCGCGCTGCGGTAGTTCGCGAATTTTGACCATTGACTTCGAACGGATATTACGGGAGATCCGACCGTCGGATTCTCCTAAAACCGGAACCATTGGGTTCGTATCGAAAAGAGCTTTCTAACAAATATTAGAGATTTGAAATCTAACGGTTGGAATTGGAATTATGTCCAAATAAAATTTGGAAAAGGTCGCTGTAAGTGCAGTTCGATGACCGTTGATGCAAATCGACTGTACGGGCCTTGATAAAATTATTAAACGTAGTAATAATTTGTGTAAAATCATAATAAATGATTTGTGAAGAATTGAGATGAAAAATTCCAAATTTGAAAAGATAAAAATAGATTTTTATCGAAATGAACTAGTTTTGAACTAGAATAATAATTTACTTTTGAAATAAATAAATTGGATTTGAAAGGGTTTTAAAAGTAACCCGAAGTTTCAATAATTGGAATAGAATGTGATTTTGGGTTTATAGTGAACGGTGTTTTAAATGACATTGCTTCTTTAACCCAGTTAAAGACAGGATATGATTTCCCAAGTTAAGCAATCAATACTATTGATTTTTGGGAAGATTAAAACTAAGTAGAGTTTTAATGAATCTTTAATTAGATTGAAATGATCAGGAATGGAGTATCACCAGTTTTGCTCCAAGCGATAGTTAAATCTTTAACTAGATTTGAATGTGAAATGGTAATTGAATTTACCGATAACACCGTGGCATTAGATATGAAGTATGACCAGTTTTACTTCATGGGATGAATAGGTTGGGATTGGGAAATAATATAAATGATTACTTCGGTGTGGTTCGCTAATCTCGACTAATTTGAATTGATATTCAAAAGGAGATTAAAGAATAAATTTGAAGAATTTATCTTTGATTAAATTAATGGGAACCTTTCCGAAAGTGTAAGAATATTTGAATAAAAGAATATTCTGAACTAGAATGAGGCGTATGTTGTGTTTATGTAACATTGTTTATTATATACGCGAGTTATTCAGAAAGACCGGGTTTATCCCATTCTGAATAACTGATTCGACGTGGTGTCGAGGATGAAGACGGTGGTCGAAGACTGGAGGTCTTCACATCGTTTGGGTGATTACTGATGATCTTGATTGGGCTATACACCCAAGAGGAGGGAATCAGTTGGTGATCGTCCAGACGTACTTGGAGATCGATGGATATGCGAGGTACATGGTGCCTAGGGTTTTGTTCAGACCCAAAACGAACTTTTTAATGGACTGTGTGTATGACATTGGATTTTATTTTGTGTGATTGATTTCTATTAAATATATATCTCTTTGGCGGCGGAGAATTTATTCTCTTGCTTAACGCCCTTCTCTGAGACGTACGAGCTCAAGGGTTATATATTGATGGATATCAATCGCATGGAGTGAATTTCCTGTGTGGCATGCCTAAGTGGCAATTGATCGAGACTTCTGTTGAAAAGCAAAGTCTTGTGGTTGATGATCGAAGCACCGCCTGTGTGGCATAGCTTTGTGTTGCGTTGATTTGCGAGCCTCACACCCCGGTTGTGAACCAAAAATGGGAGAGGACCCCAGGGAGAGCATGCATTTCCTTCTAGCTAGGGTGGTGTTAGTGACCTACCAGCCCTGACATTTATATTATTTTCACCTGTGCGGTTGTTGCTATTGCGAGGCGCCTCGGATATATCGGTGACTGTGTGGAGCCGATGGAGTCATTGGACTCATTGACACCCTAAAGGGTGAGGAAACGCAGTGTTCAAGCATTTTAATCCACATCGGTGGACCGGCCCTGACGATCCAAGTGACCACCTGAGTCTGGGTCCTGAGGGGCGGGCTAGAACGTCTCAAATCGGTAGAGGGCTATCTTTTGCCTCTGTTCATAGATGGAAACCCAACTTCCAATACGTGACTTTGCGGTTTTGATTGTAGAGCCTAGTATGGCGACATGATATATGGTACGCATGCCGTCTATGATTGATATTTATGATTGAAATTGTTTTGACACTATACACTTATAGTAATAATAAAACATGAAATTTCACGTAACAAGCATTCTTGGCTATTATAAGGTAAAAACTCTATCCTCCGGCTTGCGTTGCATTGTGTGATGGGACCTGGGTCTTATAATAGCTTCATTGTTCTTTATTTAGCATTGCGCTGTTGTTTATGCACTGGTATTCTTGGGAGGAAACCCGTTCCGTGTTATACGGCGTGGTCCCTTGATTTACCTAACTTTAAAATAAAGATTAATAACTGTTTTAGTTCTCACACCAGTCACAGACGGAACTAGAGTTTATTGTTTTAACCTAAACTCTGGGTTCCCTTACTTTGACACATGCAGCTAGTAGTTTTTGTTTTGCAGATTTATATTCACTTGATCCTGATTTACAGCTGAAGCGAATTCGGAAAGCTTTGTGTCCGTGTATTACTTCCATTTGTGTTTTGTATTATTTTTCCGCTGTAGTAATGTAATTTAAATCTCTGATATTTTATGTGTAATATTTATTCATACTCTGTAATGTTCTTGTATTCTGATGGAATTGTTGTAATATACAATGAAATATTCTTCCGTTTGCGTCCTGATATGGCTTGTTCTCACTTTAATCCAGGCTTTCCTTACCGGGGAAGTTCGGGTCGTTTCTACTTTGGGAAAGGTTCCCATTAATTTTATCAAAGATAAATTCTTTAAATTTATTCTTTAATCTTCTTTTGAATATCAATTCAAACTAGTCAGGATTAGAGAACCACATTGAAGTAATCATTTATTTTATTTCCCAATCCAAACCTATTCATCCCATGAAGTAAAACTGGTCATACTTCATATCTAACACCACGGTGTTATCGGTAAATTCAATTACCATTTCACGTTCAAATCTAATTAAAGATTTAACTATCGCCTGGAGAAAAACTGGTGATACTTCATTCTTGGCCACGTCAGTCTAATTAAAGATTCATTAAAACTCCACTTAGTTTTAATCTTCCCAAAAATCAATATTCTGTCTTTAACTGGGTTAAAGAACCAATGTCATTTACAACCCGGTTCACTATAAACCCAAAATCACATTCCATTCCAATTCAATTATTGAAACTTCTAGTTACTTTTAAAACCCTTTCAAATCCAATTTATTTATTTAAAAAATAAATAAATTATTATTCTAGTTCAAAACTAGTTAATTTCGATAAAAATCTATTTTTATCTTTTCAAATATGGAGTTTTTCATCCCAATTTTTCACAAATCATTTCTTATGATTTTACACAAATTATTACTATTTTTAATAATTTTATCAAGGCCCGTACAGTTGATTTCCATCTATGGCCATCGAACTGCACTTACAACGACCTTTTCCAAATTTGATTTGGACATAATTCCAAATCCAACCGTTAGATTTCAAATCTCTAATATTCGTTAGAAAGCTCTTTTCGATACGAACCCAACGGTTCCGGTTTTAGGAGAATCCGACGGTCGGATCTCCCGCAACGTCAATTCGAAGTCAATGGTTGAAATTCGTGAACTGCCACGGCGCGGCGCGTTCTATTTAGGCCATTTAATATATATATTATATATATTTCGTCAAAAACAGAGGTTGTTTGCAAAATTTCCATTTTCAAGTGCCAGAATTTCATAGCTACTATTCTGAATTTTTCAATTGGACATAACTTTTTATCCCCGCCATGAAATTTCAAGTTTTCGGATTCGTTGGAAAGACATTCTCAAATAGGTTCTAATAATTTTGGTTTCGCCAAAATCCGGTTTATTTTGAATCCTGTACATTCATTTGAACTTTGAAATCGAATTATCGAACTACCGCGCCATTTTCAATTCCTTTTATAATTTAAAATAAATATTTATATTCAAACGACGATCTATATAAATATATACGTTCTATTTATATTCATTTTAAATTTCTTGTCGTTATTATTTAAAATAAATCATTTTAAATTTATTCAAAATTCACTAAAATTGCCAAAATAAAATTTTTAAATTGGCTCAGATTTCCTGGTTATTACAATCTCCCCCACTTAAAACTTTTCGTCCCCGAAAAGAAACGAAGCCGAAAGTTGTTATACAAATCAACTTAACTTTCATTATTTTCTTTACAGCATAAGTTCTTCAACTTTTCAGTTTCTAAGAACTTTTCAAATTTTTCAAAAATTTGACTAACACCGTAAATTTTCGAAAAATTTCTCCATAACCACCCCTGCACCAGAAGCTTCGGGATATTTTAAATAGCCTCCCATGGCCCTCATCAATCCAAAAAGAAAAAGAAACAGCCAAGCGGCTAGCCAATTGGCTCATAAAATCATCAAAAACCCAAGAAATACAATAAACATGTACCTATTTGTCGAGAAAACAATTTTATTCCTCTTCTCTAGCCTCCTTGCTATGACCTGTTCAATGTAAGTACATGTATACGTATGCAAATGCGATATTTTTTTTTTCCAACACATGAATTTTATTCTATTCAAAACATGAATTTTATTCTATTCAACACATGAATTTTCTTGCTATTCAACACATGAATTTTCTTTTATTCTCCAAATTGGAATGAGGCGTATGTTGTATTTGTGTAACACTTGTTTACTATATACGCGAGTTATTCAGAAAGACCGGGTTTATCCCATTCTGAATAACTGATTCGATGTGGTGTTGAGGATGAAGACGGTGGTCGAAGACCGGAGGTCTTCACATCGTTTGGGTGATTACTGATGATCTTGATTGGGCTGTACACCCAAGATGAGGGAAGTAGTTGGTGATCGTCCAGACGTACTTGGAGATCGATGGATATGCGAGGTACAAGGTGCCTTCGGTTTCGTTCAGACCCAGAACGAACTTGTAAATGGACTGTGTGTCTGACATTGAATTTTAGTCTGTGTGATTGATTTCTATTAAATATAGATTTGTTTGGCGGCGGAGAATTTATTCTCTTGCTTAATGCCCTTCTCTGAGACGTACGAGCTCAAGGGTTATATATTGGTGGATATCAATCGCATGGAGTGAATTGCCTGTATGGCATGCCTAAGTGGCGATTGGTCAAGGCTTCTATTGAAAAGCAAAGTCTTGTGGTTGATGATCAAAGCACGGCCTGTGTGGCATAGCTTTGTGTAGCGTTAATTCATGAGCCTCACACCTCGGTTGTGAACCAGAAACGGGAGAGGACATCAGGGAGGGCATGCGTTTCTTTCTAGGTAGGGTGGTGTCAGTGACCTACCAGCTCTGACATTTATATTATTTTCACCTGTGTGGTTGTTGCTGTTGCGAGGCGCCTCAGATATATCGGTGACTATGTGGAGCCGATGGAGCCATTGGGCTCATTTACGCCCCAAAGGGAGGGGAAACGCAGAGTTCAGGCATTTTAATCCACATAGGTAGACCGGCCCTGACGATCCAAGGGCCCACCTGAGTCTGGGTCCTGAGACATGGTAGGCTAGATTGTCTCGAATCGGTAGAGGATGATCCCTGGCCTCGGTTCATAGATGGAAATCCAATTTCCAAATACATGACTTTGCGGTTTTGATTGTAGAGCCTAGTATGGTGACATGATATATGGTACCCATGCCGTCTATGATTGATATTTATGATTGAAATTTTTTGACACTATACACTTATAATAGTATCAAATGATTTGTTTTTACTGTACCAAGCATGTTTTGCTATTATAAGGGAAAACCCTATCCTCTGGCTTGTGTTGCATTGTGTGGTGGGACCTGGGTCTTATAATAGCTTCATTTTTTCAAAAAGCATTGCGCTGTTTTGTTATATGCACTGACATTCTTGGAGGGAAACCCATTCCGTGTTGTACGGCGTGGTCCCTTGATATATCTGATTTAAAGTAAAGCTTTAAATAACTGTTTTAGTTCTCACACCAGTCACATGACTGACCTGGAGTTTATTGTTTTAACCTAAACTCTGGGTGCCCTTATTTTGACACGGGCAGCTAGTAGTTTTGGGTTTGCAGTTTTATATTCATAGGATCCTGATTTACAGTAGGAACAATACTCGGAAAGCTCTGTATCTGCGTATTACTTCTAGTTGTGTTTTGTATTATTTTCCGCTGTGATGTATTTAAATGTAATTTAAATCTCTGGTATTTTCTGTGTAATACTTATTCATACTCTGTAGTATTCTTGTATTCTGATGGAATTGTTGTAATATACAATGAAATGTTCTTTTGTTTGCGTTCTGATCTGCCTTGTCCTCAAAGTATCCGCTCTTTCCTTCACGGGGAAATTATGGTTCCTTACATTTGGTATCACTGATTGATTGAAATTGGTTGGAAATCGATTGGTATAGATGGATATATGATCAACAGGTATTGAGTAGAAGCAAGTGCAAGGATATAATGATATGCCGGACAAAAAGGTACATGTTTAAATTTCCATATGAGGTTTTATGCGCCGAATCGACAAGCCGCTTGGCTTTTTGATTTTCGTTTTTAAATAAAAAGGCCTAGAGAGGCGAGTTGTAGTTGTACCGATTGACCAGTAAAAGGAGATGCTGACGAAATTTTTCGAAAATTTCGAATGTTAGAAAATTTTCAGGATTTTTGAAAATTTTCGTTAGTAGGAATAAATAAATATTTAATTGAAATTAAATTGGTTTAGTTAAAACTAGAGTAAGAAGTAAACAAATAATTTGTAACCAGTTAGTAGGGTTTGTTTTCTACCTTAGCAATTTCGAGGACGAAATTATTTTAAGGGGGAAAGAATGTAATGTCCCGTATTTTAGCGATATAATAAATAATTTATTTAATTATTTAAACGATGGTTTAGAGTTTTAAATGGTTGTTTAATTAAATAATATTGAATATTTAATTAATACATATAATAGAATAATATATTTAATTTCTGAAATAGTCAAAAACAGTGAATTGACAATATTGTGTGAATTGGATTATTTATAATATATAATTCAGTTTGGAATTGGATTTGGATAACGAATATATTATATATACGAAGTTTGAACGTATAATTATATTATAATTAAAAATCAAGCTTGAAATGGCGCTGCAGTTCGAAATTTGGCGATTCGAACTTTAAATGAATATATAGAATCCGTTTTAAATCGGATTTCTATGAAACAAGAAACGTTCAGAGCTGGTGAAGTATATTTTTCTAATTGAAGAGAAAAATCGAGATTTCGTCGTGTAGATTGTAAGTTGTGGCCAATTTCAAATTTTAAAATAGTCATTATGAATTCGTTTATAAACCATAACGGTTATTTAAATATATTTAAATATCGGTTTCGAATTTGGATAAGATTCTTTTGAGGCGTAGTGATAATTTAATTTTTAGAATTTTACTATAATTTTTTATTAATTAAATACACAACTTTTTATTTGGAATATTTTGCACCCTATATCAATGTTTTGGGGTTTCACAGAATAAGTCAAGCAATTTATATTATTATATTTTTGGAGCCCTGACACATTGCTTGTCACGATGGTATTTTTATTTTTGTCGATATCAGTCCGTAAGTGAAAGGAATTGTTCGTAGCGGGGTACGTTAAACTTTTTACTTAAAATCAATGTATATATCCATATTACTTTGTTCCTAAGTTTTTGTACGTTGTCCTCTCCAAAACAGACCTATTTTTCTTCGACGGTTCAACATCAAAACAGAGGATGGGAAATCAAAAAGCATGCTAACTTATATCATCTTCATATAGACAATTCACTGATTTACTGCGATGTAACAGTCCCGCTGCGCAGTGATGTAAACAATTCATGCACAGCTATACTTAGCTACAACATGCCTGATACTTGAGTGTAAATACACATGCGTTAACAACAGAGGAGGGGACAACTTGTGTACTTTTGCTGGCAAATTAAAAATACTTATTTGTGTCCTTCGTGATTAAGTGTGAGTAAAGTGTCCCATTTTCAACGGAAAACGCAGCCTAATACTTCACTGAGAAGGCAAATAAAAAGAAAAGTCTGCAACCCTATACAGCACACTACCCTATAACCTAATACTTAACCATGAAGTTTCTCAACACTATATAAACACGAGCATACGCGAGTTCCTCATTTTCTTTTTCGACAGAACTGAAAACCGTGAGCTTAGGACTTTGAAAATATAATCTCATTCTCCTCAACAAAAACTCTGAAATAAAAACACAAACGAGAAGGCGGGATGGGAGCATACGTACTTGCGGAAGGCATGGATTTGTGAGCTGAGATGTGAACCGATGTGGCAATGAGGGAATGGAGATGCTTTTGTGAATAAGGCTAGTATGGGTTGGCTGTTTTCTCAACAGGAAGAAACGTGAGTTCCTCCTATAGAAATGAACGTGGATTAATATCATACAAAGAAAAATAAAAGGGATGAAGTGTTGGTACACAAAAATTGTTTTATGAAGAGCAGCATGGATATGGACCACGCATGAGACAACAGTAGGTTATAGGACTCCAAACAAAAAGCTTCGCCACCTAGGTGTTTTACTGTAGGAGCGTGTGGGGTTGAAGAATGGCGTTGCTGTCTATGTTTGGGAAAGTGAAGACGGTGAAGTAAAGGGTGTCCTAGGATCGAGAAGTAAGGACATAGGGAGAGTGACGTTGTGAAGGAAGCGACCATGTTGGGTTGCTATACAACAGAATGCATTCCCGGAAGTGAGTGAGGGAGTGTAGTGGAAGTCTGATGATGAAAAGGGTGCAAACATTTGTCACAGGTTTAAACTGATACGATGGAAGAATGGCTGAAGTCGCGAGGCAGGGTGGTTGCTCCAACATTGTATTACGGGGACGGATATTTAACAGGAAGAAGATGCACTATAGAAGGGAACTTGGGTTTATAGAATGACGCTGGGCCGACGGTTATAACATGAAGCCCATTAACAAAAAGAATTGTTATAACGTGAAGAATGGAAATGACTACATGAGATGTTTGCCATTCAAGTATCAACGGGAGACGGGAGTAGATCACTGTGTATTATGGTGCAGTTCTGACGAGTTTAGGCCAGGTTAGAAAGGTGAATCCAATATTAATGAATAATTTAAAATTTCTAAGATAAACGAAATACCATATTAACTTGTGAATTTAATGTCTTGCTCATAAAAAATCGAAATTTCGATGAAACAGGATCCATTAGGATCGTAGGGACGACGACTACACCATGGAACTGACTGGGAGTGAATTGGAGCTTGTTACAATTATAGCGAAATAAATTAACTGTTTGAATCAACCGACAGTTATCGTTATTTAACGATGACCATCCAAGGTGAGTAAATCTCACTAACTCTGCTCAATTTATATTTTTATAAAATATTTTTAGAAGCTATAAATGATGGTTATTTGTTGTGTGTTGACTGTTTGTTGAATTGCTAGTTAATTGGTTGAAAATATCGATAACGATATATATAAATCGTTAATCGAATATTGATTCTGTTTATCACGAATATTTCATATTCGTGTTATTTATGTTGATTAACATCTGTGGATGCAGAGAAACAGGTCGGAGGGAACCAACTGGGTTCCTCAACATTTATTTTACTGTTATTCATACATTGTGATATATGATGTGATATATAATCTATTGTAGATTATGTGTGTTTGGATAATATTTATCATTGTTATATGGTATGTTAAATACCATAAGAAATACCAAAATGATAAAAGGGAATTTTCAAAACGTGTATTGAAAATGAAATGTTTATAAAATCAAACGATTTTGTAAAGAGAATATTTATAACATCAAAGGATATTACAAAAGGATTTATTTAGAAAATAAATAGAATAGTAAAAAAATATATTTGTAAAACGAATAGAAAAAGAAATAGTTGGAAAATAAAAGGGATTACTTATGAAATCAATGGATTTTATATATGAAAGAAAAAATGGTTTTATAAAAGAACATATTTTTATAAAATCAAAGAACAAATATAAAGGAAATTATTTGTAAAAGAAAATATTTGTAAAACAAATGTAAAAGGAATATTTATTTGTTAAATAAATAGAATTGAAATGGGATACTTATTTGAGAAATAAATAGAAGTATAAAAGGATTATTTATTTAGAAAATAAATAGAACAAATATAAAAGGAAACCATTTACAAATAGAATTGAAAAGGAATTATTTATTTGGAAAATAAATAAAGATAAAAAAGAATTATTTGATAAATAGGTGGAGTTAAAAAGGAAATATTTATTTCGGAAATAAATAAAGTTATAAAAGGAAATATTTATGTAATAAATAGAATTATATAAAGGAAATATTATATGAAATAAATATAGACAAATAGAAAAGAAAGTATTTGTAATCAAATAGAGTTATCAAATATAATTTATTTGAATAAGAGTTATTCGATTAGAGTTAACCAGTAAGAGTTAACCAAATAGAGTTAATTGAACATAGTTAATCGAATTAGGATTTATTGAATATTAGTTATTCCATTAGAGTTGATCGAGTATAGTTATTTGAGATAGAGTTAGACAAACATAGTTATTCAGGATGAGTTAATCAAACCGAGTAAACCCAAATGAGTTAATCCAAGGGAGTTATTCGAAGTAGTTTGTTTGAATAGAATTAAAGGAGTTATTCAAAATAGTTTATTTGAATAGAAATTAAGGAGTAAATCGAGTATAGTTTATTCAAAAGGAGATTAAGCGAATGTAAATCATTCGAACAGAGTTAACGAATGTAAAACATTCGAAGAGAGTTTATTGAATAATAGTTATTCAAAGAGAGATTTTCAAATATAGTTATTCGAAGTAAGAGTTATCGAATATAGTTTATTCGAAATGGAGTTATCGAATAGAGATTATTCGAAAGAGAGTTATATGTTGGAATTAGATTATATCGAATTCGGGAAAGTACACTTTCCGTTTTAATCAAGATTTAATGATTTCTTCATAAATTGTCTATTTAGTTATTTAGTTAAATTAAGGAATAAAAGTTATATTTTGAAGTTAGATATTTAGGAAGAAG
The DNA here is from genome assembly GCA_030737875.1 of Allium sativum. Classification (NCBI taxonomy): domain Eukaryota; kingdom Viridiplantae; phylum Streptophyta; class Magnoliopsida; order Asparagales; family Amaryllidaceae; genus Allium; species Allium sativum. The sequence goes on along the minus strand of CM060927.1, from coordinate 222,148,017 downwards.
GGATTATAACGCTTTAGTTATAATCGATATTTTAAAATAAAGAAGTGGATGCATAAATAGAATCCGAGTCAATAAGGAAGTTTGTTAAAGATTTAAAAAGGTGAACTTTGTCTATTTCGAGGTTAGAAATGTTGTTCAGTTAAGGTCTGAGAGGTAATTATACCCCAACTTGATTGGCTTCAATTTTAACTAAGAAATGGTTAAGGTTCGATAGTGAAAGTTGGTTAAGTGAATTTAGTTAATGAGTGTAATGGTTTGAATTGGTTTAGTGATGTTTTATTTAAACATCGGTTTAAATCAAATGAAGGAGTCTGGAAATTTTTTCCAAATAAGGATCAAAAATGTTTTCTAATATAGAAAGTAAGGAATGGAGCAAATATGGAGATGTTTTCAAATGATTAATAAAGTACATTTTCTAAATTTAGAAAATAAGAATTTACAAATATATAGAAATGGGAAATGAATAAATTTATGATAAATTAAATCAAAAGAGATAATTGTTGAATGATGATTGATCGATAAATTTCCATCTAGAAATAAGATCGTTGGTTGTACACCTATTTTTCTTTGATAGTTAAATCACCGACTATCGAAGTTATTGACCATTTTTCTGTCGTCAATACGGAGAGACCAGGATCAGATTCATTATCTGAAAACCACTCTGTATAGACGTTATCGTTGCGATCAAATATAAAGGAGATAATGAAGACAGATTTATGCAAGGGCTATTTTGTTTATAGAACAGTGCCTTTTGTTGTCCAGTCCTAGGACAAACGTGAATGGACGAATGTCTGACAAAGTATATCTAACGGATCGCGTAAGTTGATCTCTTCAAATGTACTTACGTTTGGTGGCAGAGGAATTCGTTTCTCTTAGCTGTATACCTGTGGTATTTTTGGGGAAATCAATTTGTGATTAGGTGGGTATGACGATGTGGCATTCAAAGTAAATGGGGGGTCAGATGTTACAAAAGATACATAATGACCTCAAGCCTCATCAACCGGGGAATGACAGAAATTGGGCAGGCAGCATGGCTAGGTGGGTCGCTCCCATTAGGGTGTATATCACTTATCTAGAGAAAATCCATTTCATTATTTTATCTATTATCGATGTTGTCCCTTTTTGGGAAAACGGTGGGTAGCTCCCAACCGTTGGTGATATACATTCGATACACTCAAGCGAAATGAGTGGTCGGTCATGTGTGGGCCGGGTTGCAAGACGTTCTTGTTGAACCCAGTGTATTCGCCTCTAGAGATACACTATCGGCAGGTGGTCCAATACCTTGTCATAGTCGGAATCCAATCTCCAATAAGTGCCAACGGTTTTGTTTGTATACTATATATGTGGAACGTGAGATGCAAGCGTTCTGCTAGATTGTTATTTATTTGTGATTAGACATTATTATAATATCAGAGAAGTATTGGTTTTCAAAACTGTTTTGGGTTATCGTAAGGTAAAAACCATACGTATTTATGTGTGGATCGGTCTTACGATTACCTTTTCTTTTGAAAAGGATTTTGGATAGTTAAACCAAATGATTTGAGTTTACTCACACCATTCCCATGACTGACCCAGAGTTTTATTTTGTTTTGTTTTCCCTAAACTCTTGGGTGCCCAAATTTGTACCGGCAGTCAAGTAGTTCAGGTCTTTACAGATATACTTGGAGGAGCTTGAAGCAGGAGGCTTCAGGATTATATAGCTATTGTTATTTCCGCTGTGTGTAAGTGTTGTATTCTGATAATGTTATAGTGTAGATATAATGTTTTATTGCAAAGTTATGTTATATACTATATTTTACTCGTTCCGCTGTGAGATTCGTATTATTCTGATTTTGTTCTTTGGTGATCTTCTTCTATTCTAACTTTCTATCTTATCTATTCTCACCCTCTAACTTCTTTCTATTAATGATCAGGTATTTCCGATGTCTGAATAGTCAACATGGTAGTTTTGTGTTGATTTTCGGAGTCGAAAATCCCAGTTCGTTACAATATCCATTTATTTATTATGGATATTACAAAAAATAGTTATCTAATTTGGGTCCGATCTTATTAGAGGAAGGATATTTTATAAATGCCTTGCATCTAAATCTGCGCATTAGACAAACTAGGACATTTCCTAGTCCATATCTTATATGGCGTCTTTAAAATCATTTTAGTAGGATTAAATGCAATTATTCTAAATTTAATTTATTGAAAGATCCATATGACTTATCATTGATCGTACTATATCTTATAAGGTGTGATTTCTCTTACCAGACACACCATTTCAATGTGGTGTTCTAGGTGGACAGAGTTGTGAAACAATTCCAAACTCATTCGGATAGTCATTAAATTTATTGGCTTAATTATTCTCTTTCGATCTGTTCGAAAAGTATTTATTTTCTATTAAAATTGGTTTCTATCTCCACTTTGAATTCTTTGAACTTTTCAAAAGATTCTGATATGTGTTTCATAAGATACACATATCTGTATCTACTGATATCGTCAGTAAATATAATGAAGTAGTAAAACCTGCATCTAGCTTATGTATTCATTGCTCCATATACATCATTATGTATGAGACGCAATACTTATCACTCATTCACTATGTCAAGTGAAAGGTGATTAAGTTATTTTTTCTAATAAACAAGATTTGCATTATTCATATGATTCAAAATCAAATGATTTCAAAATTCCATCATTATGGAGTTTCGATATACTTTCTTGTTTATACAGGCGAACTGGTAATGCTAAAGGTATGCTAGATTAAAATCACTAAATTTAATCCATTTAATATTTATGTCAAGTACATAATAGTTAAGGATTTACAAAGATCATTAACTATTCGTGAAATTCCATATGATATTTCATTTAAATAAAATGAATAACAATTGTTTCTTTTGTTACAAATGAAATTCATACTTGTCTGAACAAGATCTTTCATAACATTTATTTTAAGTGGAGTTTCATAATAACAGTTATTTTATTTATTTAATTAAGCCGGTATATACAACAAGAATCAACTTCCTATGGATAATCTAGCAACATTTGCTTCATTCCAATCGTAAGTCACTTGTCCTTTTATCAAATTTCTACTTATTTTGCAATGTCTGTAAATTCACATACATCTATGTGATTCATATCTAGTATCTAATACTAGAGATGTATAAGTAGATTTTTTTAACATCTTAATTAGTTGAAGTCATACTCTAACTTATGTTAGATCCTCTCTTTATTTCTAAAACAATTACGTTTAATTTGTTTGAGGACATTCCTCAAATTTTAATGTTAGTCAAGAAATTTGATTTAATTTAATTTGTCCTTCTCAAGGATTAATTTAAATTATCAGAGTTATTTTGTTATTAATATCTATAGTAGATAATAAATAATAACTGATTCTTTAATAATTATTTAATATAAAATTTCACAATCAATATTTTGTATTAACATAAATCTGTAATTTAAACTAAAATACGCTCCCACTCAAATTAACATCCTTCTATTTATATAAATATATCAGTATATAAATATATATATATATATAATGGTGTTCCAAGATCCATATCTAGTCATGCCTTGACCTAGCTTTGGCTAATCCCAAAACACAACCTTTTAGGTAGACATCTTATGTCAATTATATCATGTATATAATTCTTGGATCGCATGATGAACATTTTGTTTGGTATTATTCACTTGCTTAAAATGTAGAATAATTCATGTTGTTGTCTCTAAGGCCATAATCCTATTATGCAGCCTTAGTTAAATCAAACCCAATAATACATTCAAAGCACCACAATTACTCCTACCGCATATAACCAATATAAGAGGATGCACAATGCTTTAGCGTTGCCTACACCCAATGAGATGGGACCCTGATGGGTGTACTATTGGAAGACTTCACCATGATTTAATATAATAGAATTTGCTTTAAAAGGAATTTATAATTCGTAGTGGAAAATGATATTAGAGTTATTTACATATATCAAATACACGTATTTTATATTCGTAATATTAATTGGATTTAAATAATATATATAAATAAATATATATATGAACCATATACGTGTGTATGTATATGTGTGTGTGTCTATATATATATATATATATATATATATATATATATATATATATATTCAGCATTATATATAGGAATCGTTCCTATATTTCTTTTGAACATTTCAAAACTATTGGCAATTTTAACTTTCTATCAAATACAATATTCAAATCTAAAATGTATTTTCTATTAAACTTTAATATTCACATTTATATGATATTTAGCCCATATAGTGTAGAATACATCATGGCTTTCGGGGCCCATTTCCAAGAACGACACCCTTTGATATAAAATATCAAACATTACAAAGCCGGATTTCTCAAAACTTATTTACAGATATTTATCATACATCATGTTATACATGCAGGTGAGATATAAGTTTATTTCCAGAAGAGTAAATAAGCCGCAGGGAAGCATTAATCACCATATGTATATACATAGTTGAATAATAGTATCAAGAACGTAACATCAATACAAGTATATGGCAAACCTATATAAATGTACACGCAAGCATTATATATGATACTTCAGATTGAACTGAAACATTCCAGATTAACATAAAACAACCTTTATGTACATGTAGGTTAGACCATTTGATAATCAACAATACATTATTCCAGTTCCATATTTTCAGTTCATTCAAAATTAACAAACATCTTATATCAAGAACCAATACATATATTAAAGCATATATATACATTCAATTGAAATTTGCTACAACAATAACAATACTATGTATCTGTATACACAGTTTTACAGATCAGTTATCTGAAGAAAAAAAACTTGCCAAATTCCAATTGTTATGGAAGTTCGAACATCCGTTTTTAAGCATGTCCATCTCTGTGCCTTTTGCTTCAGTTATACTGAGCTTGACTACTATGTGGAATTTGCAAATATTTACAATAAACATATGACAACAAATTTTCATTTGAAAAATAAACAATGCAATATATGTGCATCATATACATATATATTCATATCGATTATATATATGTATGTATCATTGTTTAAATTCAAATATATGTATATATATCGGATATATATATACATAAATGAACAATACAAACTAATTTGCATTCTGGTGGATTACACGCTCAAAGTCTGGTGTTTATATTTGCAGGAATCAACATTCCCTTTTTACAATAGTTATAATGTCTACAACAATTGAATATCATTGAAAAATAAACACCATCAAGCTTCAATGTGAAATAGCAGATTGAATCACATACATATTTAAATTGTAGTATTAAACCAATCATAGTATTCAGACATGCAATATTTATATATCTTAGATTCAAACATCTACTAAATAGACTTAAACATTTCAAACTTTTCTGATTTAAACAGTTTAAATTATCCAGATTATGATGTTAAAACAAGTGCTCAGACAACTAACCTCTATCTAAGCAAATCAGTAACAAATTTCCAGTATTAAAATTCACAGAAATTCTAACAGAAAATTAAGGGGTGTTTTACACTGTGAATATAGGATATGTATATAACTAAGTGAAATCTGGCATGACTCTCATGCCGCTATGTATATTGTACATAACTTACATAATGTATATATGCACTGGTGTGCTTTAAAATGCAATACATACAAATAACAGCATTCAAAATAACATTTGTATGTAGCTCATTTTTCAACAAATCAAATTTTTGTTAGAAAACCATTAGTGTATCTTTATACACAGAATCATTATATGGAACTATAGGTTTGAATATCATTCATAAAAATGAATAAACATAAACAAATATAATAGCCAAATGCTATTGTTCATACCAATAGAATAACAGTAAAACAGTAAATCATCTTTGCTGAAGTTTTTGAACGTTTTATATTATATATATTCATTAATATAAATATGCAAAAGGCATCTTAAAACCAAGTTCACCATAATTATATAAGTATATATAAACAATGTATATATATATAATGTATTGTATAACTGATTTATGTAAAGCTGCAAATCATGTCTGCCTGATTCATATATCAACATATATGAATAGTTCATCTTCTTAAGAAATTTCTATATATATTTATATATCCATTGCAAATATATATTTATAATACTACGAAATTACATATCAAATTTGTACTATTTTCAACTTGATTCCGACATAAGAGCACAAGTGTCTTCAAAATGAAAATTAATACAGCTGAAACTTTGATTGCTTTATGTAACAACATGCTTGTATTAAAAGGCAATCAAATCCAAATATGATAATTTCCAGAAGTGATAACATATATAAATGGATTAAGACAAAATACTACAAATCATGTTTGCATATTTCTTCCATCAGTATGGATACAAATGAAAACTTCATATGTTTTAAATGAAGATACAATTATCTAGGCAGCAAAAGAAATTTAGTGACCTCAATATCAAGTTTATGATTTTTGATCCTATTGTGTTTACAAACAGTGTAAGACCAAAACAGAAAGTCAAATTTTCTGTAATGTTAAAATCAGATTTTAAAACCTAGTTTGGTATATTAAAAACCACATGTATTTTGCCAGATGCAAATGCAGTGTCACCATCAAATTATGTCGTATACAAATTTTATACACTGAAAAATCATAATACATATATTGTGACTTGAACTTGTTATTATCACTATAATGCAAATGCATAATCATGTAAAGATTATATGGATTTCCAACTCCCTATTTTACTATAAAACAAATTACTTTGCAATTAAAATTAAACTCAAGAGTTCTGTTTTCTACTTAAATATAAGGATTAAAATCAGAAAACAAACTCTTGACTTAATCAAACAAATTTGATTTCAATTGCAAGTATTAATATCAATTCAGAAAAATTTGTCTTAAGGAATTTCAAAATAAATGATTTTACTTGTAAATCAAACATTTTGATGATAAGTTTAATACTGTTTAAGTAATCATTCTTAAAAAATCAAATTTGCCAAGTCTGAAAACAAATATCAATACAACATATTTTGGATACTAGTAAAATAGTATAAGTACAGTTTGCATATAGACAATACAAAAATTGTATCCAAATCTGCTTGAAAATTGTATCCAAATTAATATCTTATAGTAACTTATAATCCATCTCAGATTTATAACAATATGTAAATCTGGGTTTATATCTAAATTATTACATTCCAGAATATTAACCATTACCACAAAATGGTTTAAACATTTTAAACCATTATAGGACAACTACTTTTAGACCAGAAACACATTTAATTTTCGTATCACATAAAAAATATATTTTCTGGTGAAACAGTTTCATCTTTACAGGATTTATATCAAAATATATATCTGTTATAAATGTATTTATTCACTGAGAGGAATCTGAAATAGGGATGATTTTATTAGTCGAAATCTGCACACACATAGATCCATAAATTTATTTGAATAAAGATATCAAGATCAATATCAACCAGATACCCAGATGCAATTACTAAGATTCGGCATAATCAAACATGATCAATATTATGAATTAACATACGATTCAAAATAATAACAAAATTTGTTTATAATGAAACAATTTCATTATAGAATCGAATCCAATTTACACTACTGTATCAGTGTTCACAAAACTTTTAAATTCTGCTTCCAGTTGACTATACGAAACTGTAACGACCCGTATTTTTAACAGATAATAAATAATTTAATTAATTATTTAAATGATGGTTTGGTAATTTAAAATGACCAGAATTAAATAATATTGAATATTGAATTAATATAAATAATAAAATAATATATTTAATTTCCGAAATAGTCGGAAATAGTGTAATTCACAATATTGTGTGAATTGGATCATTTATAATATATAATTCTGTTTAGAGTTGAATTATATTAACGAATATATTATATAAATGACAGTTGAACGTATAATTATATTATAATTATAATCAAGCTCGAAATGGCGCGGCAGTTCGTAATTTGGCGACTCGAACTTTAAATGAATATACAGAATCCGTTTTAAGTCGGATTTCTGTGAAACAAGAAACGTACGGAGCTGGTGAAGTATATTTTTCTAATGGAAGAGAAAAATCGAAATTTTGTCATGTAGATTGTGAGTTATGTCCAAATCAAATTTTTGAAAAGTCGCTATGGAATTCCTTTATAATTTATAACGATTTATTTATATTATAAAAGGATTTTAATATAAATTGAATATCGATATAATCTGGAATTTTGAAATATCGAGTTATAAATCCTGATAAATTTATTTTGGGGTTATATGATATCATATGTGAATATATATACGATAATATTAATTTTATTAATTTAATTATTTTCAAATATATTAATATTTAAATTGGTTTATTTAGAGCTTTAAAAATAGCCATTTTTGAAAATGGCCTATGTTTTCGACGAAATTAATTTTGTTGGATCCAGAATATTAAATTATTATTAGATTTCAATTTTCGTGATTTTTGGAGTCAATATGTGGCCGTACGGGATTTTAATGTGAAAGACAGTCGATAATTTGATTTTAAAAATATGTTGTGCGAGCAAACGGATTCGGAATTCGACGAAACAAATTTCGTTGGGTCTGTAATGTCGAGCTGTAGCTACCTGCCTATTTTTAACAAATTTGGAAATTTTATGTGGTCATATAGATTTTTAGAAGACAAATACGAATTGCAATAGCTTAAAATCAATAAAATAATCAATTAAAATATTATTTCCTCTACCTATAAATAATTTTTTTCCCTTCCTAAACCTATTGACAATTCTAGCTTCAGCAATTGTGAGCCGCCACCATTTTCTAGGCTAAATTGTGGGTATTCTTTATCTTCTAAAATCCATAGGAAATCATACCAAAGCTATAAAATCATAATATATGTATATTTGAAATCCCAAAAGGGTGCTCTTCAATACTATACCAGTTTCAACGCATTCGAATGAAGTAAATGTCTCTCCAAATTTCTCAGCGTGGGTTCTGTTTTTTAGGGTTCAAGAATGAGTGGTGTTCAAGTTTTAAATCATGTTTTGGAGTTCGATTTTGGTTTCAACGTGTCATTCAGCTGTTGCGTGTGTATTTTTGGGATGACCAGTGAAAAATAATGTTGTGCGAAATATAGCAGGAGCGATGATAAGGTGTTGAAAGCATTCCAGAAAATGATGATCGAGTTTTAGTTTTTGGGGATAGAAGAATGGAGGATAGAAAGAGGGCGTTTATGGTATTTTCATTTGGATTTTTAATCAAGTGTGGAAAGAGGTACTGAGATCCAAAGATGCGGAAATGGTGGTTTGTGAGTGTAACAACCCGGAATTTTGGGGCCAATTTAAAATTTTTATTTTTAGAAATTTTAGTGGGTTTTAATGTTTAAAATAATTTATTTTAAATAATAATGACTAAAAATTTATTTAAATCGAAATTAAAACGAATAAATTTAATTTAATTATAAAATGAGTTTAAAACAGCGCTGTAGTTTGAAATTTTGAATTTGAACTTTGACTGAATGTACATGATTCATTTTAAATCAGAATTGAACGAAACAAGAAATATTTAAATCTGTTTAATCATATCTTTCCTACGAATGTAAGAAACTGAAATTTCACTTTATAATTTGAAAGTTATGCCTAGTTTAAAATTTAGAAAAGTCAATGTAGAATTTATGAATATTTTAATATAAAATATTGGCCTTAAAAATAGCCATTTTGCAAACGACCTCTGTTTTCGACGAAACCACTTTCGTTGGAACCGGAATGTCAAATTATTGCTAAGTTTAATTTTGTATAATTTTTCGAATTAATATGTGAGCGTGGCAAAGGAAAACGTGTTTTATCAGTTTCAATCAAATTTAATCAACCTGAAAATGGCCATTTTTCAAACAGTCTCAGAATTCGACGAATTAGCCTTGTTAGGACAGTATCATCAAAACAAAGCCAAATATATTTTTTCTGTAATTTTTAGAGGTCGTATGTGGCCCTGGTGAATTTAAATGTACGATCGATTAAATAATTATAATTTAATTTAAAGAAAAACATATCGTAACAGCCGAACTGGGTTACGAAACATATTCCATTGTGTCCAGGACGGGGGTATTAGCAAGGGGCGACAGTCGTTGGGTTTGAATTGGAGTTCGTATGAGTAAAAGGGAATTATTGGATTTAAATAAATTAAATTAAATTAGAAATACACCTATATATACACCGTATACAGTACAATACGTAACCCTATTTCCCCAAAGACCTAGCAGTCGCCGCCATGTTCAAAATATGTGGCCTAGGAGCTCCGAATTCCTTTCCTCTCGTTCTTCCAATCCACTAAATCGATTTCAAAAATTCCAAAGCCAAATTTTCGAGCTACCAGAGCTCTATCGATTTAACGGTTAAGATCGGATCTAAGACCCTAAATCGCCTGAAAACAGCACCTAAACTCGTCAGCTTTAGGTGGGTTTCCTGGTGGCCTGGGACCACCGAGTTGGCGGAAAATGGCGGCACAAGGAGGAGGCGAGGCGGCGCATGGAGTGGCGAAGTCCGATGGTGGCCCGGTGATGTGGTTGGAGGTGCTATGGTGGACCTTTGTGATGAGCATGGGTTCGATGTTTTCCAGACATTACGAAGGAGAAGGGGTAATTGATAAATGGATTAGTGGATAATTAATTAATTGTTTAATTAATTATTAAATTGATTAACATTTAAATTATCATAACTCGTTCAAACGAGGTCGGAATTCAGCAAATTCGGAAGCGTTGGAATCGTACAATCAAGATCTACATTTCAGAACTGTCTAGATCTGAAACCGGACACTTTGGAAATTTAGGAAATTTCATATTAGAATTGTTTAGTGAGATTTCTAGTTTAAAATCAAATAAATTATTTATTTCATTGTGAAACTTATATTCTTATAAAATTTATGCTTCTGTTGTGTATATATTTGTTGAAATATTGATTGTTCTATGGTCATGATGAATCACTGAACTAAATCGTGTGTATTATGGTTGGATGAAAGTAAATATATCATGGTTGCCTTGTTGAAATCAAATATTTCACCTTGATCATAAATTTGATGAAAACAAATATGTATCTTGTGATTATAAAATTGTTGAAAACAAATATATCATTTTTACTTATCAAGATCGGATTAGGGATGTAAAAATAACGTTATGACAAATAAATTTTCTTTATTTGTCATTAGAAATGTAAACTTGATTTTGACAAATAAAATTCACTTTTATTTGCTCATTAGAAATTGAAAATTTGTTAACATATAAAATACCCTTTTTATATGACATTAGGATTCATGGAAAATTGTTAACATATAAAATGTTAAGGCGAATAGGAATAACATTTTAGTTATAAAATGTTAAAGTGAATAGGAATAACATTTTAGTTATAAAATGTTAAAGTAAAGAAAAATAATATTTTAGTTGTAAAATGTTAAGGGGAATAATAAATAACATTTTGCTTAGAAATGTTTATTGAAACAACCAGAACTTCCCCAGTGAGGAAAGCCCGGATTGAGTCGAGGACAAGCCACAAAAGAACGCAGACGGAAGAACATTTCATTGCTTATTACAACAATTCCATCAGAATACAAGAATATACAGAGTATGAAAAAATATTACACATTATGAAATATCAGAGATTACAATACATTACATAGCAGCGGAAATTAATACAATACACAACTAGAAGTAATACGCGGATACAAAGCTTTCCGAGTATCGTTCCAGCTGTAAATTAGGATCCTGTGAATATAAATCTGCAAAACCAAAACTACTAGCTGCCCGTGTCAAAATAAGGGCACCCAGAGTTTAGGTTAAAACAAAAAACTCCAGGTCAGTCATGGGACTGGTGTGAGAACTAAAACAGTTATTTAAAACTTTACTTTAAATCAGATATATCAAGGGACCACGCCGTATAACACGAAACGGGTTTCCTCCCAAGAATACCAGTGCATATAATAAAACAACGCAATGCTTTTTTGGAAAAATGAAGCTATTATAAGACCCAGGTCCTATCACACAATGCAACGCAAGCCGGGGGATAGGGTTTTCCCTTATAATAGCCAAACATGCTTAGTACGTTTAAAACAAATCATTTGATACTACTTTAAGTGCATAGTGTATAAAACAACTTCAAATCATAAGTATCAATCATAGACGACATGGGTACCATATATCATGTCGCCATACTAGGCTCTACAATCAAAATCGCAAATGTCACGTATTTGGAAATTGGATTTCCGTCTGTGAACCGAGGCAAAAGATAGTCCTCTACCGATTCGAGACTGTCTAGTCCGAGCCTCGGGAACAGCCGCAACTGCCCCTTGGAGCGACAGGGCCGGTCCACCGAAGTGGATTAAACTTAAACCCTGAACAAGGGTTTCCCCGCCCTATGGGGCGTAAATGAGCCAACGAATGACTCCATCGGACCCGGATCGTCCGATCAAACCGAGGCGCCTCGCAACAGCAACAACCACATAAGTCAAACTCGTCAGGGCGTGTAAAACCACTGACGCCACTTCTAACTAGAAAGAAACGCATGTCCTCCCTGAGGTCCTCTCCCGTTTTTGGTTCACCACCGAGGTGTGAGGCTCGCGAATTCACGTTACACAAAGCTGTGTCACACAGGCTGTGCTTTGATCATCACCCACAAGACTCTGCTTTTCAACAAAAGCCTTGATCGTATTGCCACACAGGCAATTCACTCCATGCGTTCGATATCCATCAATATATAACCTCTGAGCTCGTACGTCTCAGAGAAGGGCGTTAAGAAAGAGAATAAATTCTCCGCCGCCAAACAGATATATATTTAATAGAAATCAATCACACAGACTGAAATCCAATGTCAGACACACAGTCCATTTACAAGTTCGTTCTGGGTTTGAACGAAACCGGAGGCACTTTCCTCGCATATCCATGGATCTCCAAGTACGTCTGGACGATCACCAACTGTTTCTCTCCTCTTCGGTTTACAGACCAATCAAGATCATCAGTAATCACCCAAACGATGTGAAGACTTCCGGTCTTCAACCACCGTCTTCATCTTCGACACCACGTCGAATTAGTTATTCAGAATGGGATAAACCCGGTCTTTCTGAATAACTCGCGTATATAATAAACATGTGTTACACAAACACAACATACGCCTCTTTCCAATTTAGAATATCCTTTTATTCAAATATTCTTATACTTTGGGAAAGGTTCCCATTAATTTTATCAAAGATAAAATTCTTTAAATTTATTCTTTAATCTTCTTTTAAAATCAATTCAAACCAGTCGGGATTAACGAACCTTACCAAAGTAATCAATTGTTAAATTTCTCAGCCCCAACCTATTCATCCCATGAAGTAAAACTGGTAATAATTCATATCTAACACCACGGTGTTATCGATAAATTCAATTACCATTTCACGTTTAAATCTAATTAAAGATTTAACTATCGCCTGGAGAAAAATTGGTGATACTCCATTCTCGATCTTTTCAATCTAATTAAAGATTCATTAAAACTCCACTTAGTTTTAATCTTTAACTGGGTTAAAGAATCAGTGTCATTTAAAACACGGTTCACGATAAACCCAAAATCACGTTCCATTAATTATCGGGTTAAAGAACAAGTGTTATTTCTAACACTGTTCACGATAATCCCAAAAATCAATCCCAATTCAGTTCCAATTAAATATCATTTAATTGGTAAACTTCATTAAATCTAAATAAAAAGATTTAATCTTTTTCTCAACTGGGCTTAAGAACAGTGTTACTGAAGACACCATTCACGACAAACCCAGATCACATTTGATATCAAATACAAGGCTCTGAATAGAAAATATATCGGCTTATATTCAATATCAAATTCTACGACCAACAAATATCGTATTGGAAATAACGATATAAATATATCTTTCAAATTCCCATAACAATATATGTATAATCACGAAATCCAACATCGAACTATACCGAAGATGATTTCGATTCAAATCCGTTCCAGTTCAATTATTGGAAATTCTGGTTACCTTTAAAACCCTTTCTAAATTCAATTTATTTATTTAAAAATAAATAGAATTGTAATTCTAGTTCAAACTAGTTCATTTCGATAAAAAAACTATTTTTATCCTTTCAAATCTGAAGTTTTTCATCCCAATTCTTCACAAATCATTTCTTATGATTTTACACAAATTATTACTATTTTTAATAATTTTATCAAGGCCGTACAGTCGATTTCCATCAACGGCCATCGAGCTGCACTTACAGCGACCTTTTCAAAATTTGATTTGGACATAATTCCAAATCCAACCGTTAGATTTCAAATTTCTAAAATTCGTTAGAAAGCTCTTTTCGATACGAACCAAACGGTTCCGGTTTTAGGAGAATCCGACGGTCGGATCTCCCGCAATGTCCATTCGAAGTCAATGGTCGAAATTCGCGAACTGCCGCAGCGCGGCGCGTTCTATTCAGGCCATTATATAATATATATATATTTATATTTCGTCGATTTCCTTTCAAAATATATTTTATAAATTGTTTAAAATTCGTTTTAATTTCATTTCAAATCGATTTCAATTCAAATGAATTTCAATTCAAATCAATTTCAATTCAAATCGGTTTCAATTCAAATCAATTCGATTTCAAAATTCAAATGAATGTACATGATTCAAAATAAACCGGATTTTAGCGAAACCAAAAATATTTGGATCTCGATACCAAATGAAACGACCCGAACTTCCCCGGTTAGGAAAGCCCGGATAGAGTCGAGGACAAGCCACAAAATAACCAGAATTTCCAATAATTGCATTGGAATGGTTTTGAATCGAAATTGTCTTCGAAATATTTCGATGTTGGATTTCGTGATTATACAGATATTGTTATGGAAATTTGAATGATACATATACATATATATATATCATTATTTCCAATACGATATTTGTGAGTCGTAGAATTTGATATTGAATATAAGCCGATATATTTTCTATTCAGAGCCTTGTATTTAATATCAAATGTGATTTGGGTTTGTCGTGAATGGTGTCTTCATTAACACTGTTCTTAAACCCAGTTGAGAAAAAGATTAAATCTTTTTATTTAGATTTTATGAAGTGTACCAATTAAATGGTATTTAATTGGAACTGAATTTGAATTGATTTTTTTTGGGTTTATCGGGAATGGTGTTTTAAATAACACTAGTTCTTTAACCCGAAAATTAAGGAAGGTGATTTTGGGTTTATCGTGGGCCGTGTTTTAAATAACATTGGTTCTTTAACCCAGTTAAAGACAGGATATTGATTTTTATGAAGATTAAAACTAAGTGGGGTTTTAATGAATGTTTAATTAGATTGAAATGGCCGAGAATGGAGTATCACCAGTTTTGCTCCAGACGATAGTTAAATCTTTAGTTAAATTTGAACGTGAAATGGTAATTGAATTTACCGATAACACCGTGGTGTTAGATATGAAGTATTACCAGTTTTACTTCGTGGGATGAATAGGTTGGGATTGGTAAATTAAAATAAATGATTACTTCGGTGTGGTTCACTAATCTCGACAAGTTTGAATTGATATTCAAAGGAGATTAAAGAATAAATTTAAAGAATTTATCTTTGATAAAATTAATGGGAACCTTTCCCAAAGTATAAGAATATTTGAACAAAAGAATATTCTAAATTGGAATGAGGCGTAAGTTGTGTTTGTGTAACACTTGTTTATTATATACGCGAGTTATTCAGAAAGACCGGGTTTATCCCATTCTGAATAACTGATTCGACATGGTGTCGAAGATGAAGACGGTGGTCGAAGACCGGAGGTCTTCACGTCGTTTGGGTGATTACTGACGATCATGATTGGGCCATACACCCAAGAAGAGGGAATCAGTTAGTGATCGTCCATACGTACTTGGAGGTCGATGGATATGCGGGGTACTAGGTGCCTCCGGTTTCGTTCAGACCCAGAACGTACTTGTAAATGGACTGTGTGTCTGACATTGGATTTTATTCTGTGTGGTTGATTTTTATTAAATATATATCTGTTTGGCGGCGGAGAATTTATTCTCTTGCTTAACGCCCTTCTCTGAGACGTACGAGCTCAGAGGTTATATATTGATGGATATCAAACGCATGGAGTGAATTGCCTGTGTGGCATGCCTAAGTGGCAATATGATCAAGGCTTCTGTTGAAAAGCAAAGTCTTGTGGGTGATGATCAAAGCACAGCCTGTGTGGCACAGCTTTGTGTAACGTGAATTCGCGAGCCTCACACCCCGGTTGTGAACCAGAAACGGGAGAGGACATCAGGGAGGGCATGCATTTCTTTCTAGCTAGAAGTGGCGTCAGTGGTTTTACACGCCCTGACGAGTTTGACTTATGTGGTTGTTCTTGCTGCGAGGCGCCTCAGATATATCGGTGACTATGTGAAGCCGATGGAGTCATTCGTTGGCTCATTTACACCCCATAGGGTGGGGAGACGTAGTGTCCAGGGTTTAAGTTTAATCCACATCGGTGGACCGGCCCTGACGATCCAAGGCTTGACTGAGTACTTGCCTGAGACATGGTAGGCTAGATTGTCTCGAATCGGTAGAGGACGATCCCTGGCCTCGGTTCATAGATGGAAATCCAATTTCCAAATACGTGTCTTCGCGGTTTTGATTGTAGAGCCTAGTATGGCGACATGATATATGGTACCCATGCCGTCTACGATTGAAAATTATGATTGAAATTGTTTTGACACTATACACTTATAGTAATATCAATGCTCTGTTTTTAAACGTATCAGGCATTCTTTGGCTATTATAAGGTAAAACCCTATCCCCCGGTTTGTGTTGCACTGTGTGATGGGACCTGGGTCTTATAATAACTTCATTTTTCTTTATTTAGCATTGCGCTGTTTGTTTATGCACTGGTATTCTTGGGGTAAAAACCTGTTCCGTGTTATAAGGCGTGGTCCCTTGATTTACCTAACTTTAAAATAAAGATTAATAACTGTTTTAGTTCTCACACCAGTCTCATGACTGACCTGGAGTTTATTGTTTTAACCTAAACTCTGGGTGCCCTTATTTTGACACGGGCAGCTAGTAGTTTTGGTTTTGCAGATTTATATTCACAGGAACCTAGTTTACAGCTGGAACGATATCCGGAAAGCTTTGTATCCGTATATCTCCTTCAGTTGTGTTTTGTATTATTTTCCGCTGCTATGTAATTTATTGTAATCTCTAATATTTTGTAATGTATAATATTCATTTATACTCTGTATATTCTTGTATTCTGATGATATTGTTGTAATTAACAATGAAATGTTCTTCCGTCTGCGTTCTTTTGTGTGTTGTTCTCGACTCAATCCGGGATTTCCCATAAGGGGGATTTCAGGATGTTTCATCGTGGTATCAGAGCAAGACACAAAAGAAAATATTTTTAATCCGATAATTAATGGAATAAATTATATTTTATTAATTTTTATATTGGAAATATATTCGAGCGAAATTCCTTTTAAAATAAATTATATTTTTTATACCAACTGTTTTCATCGTGCTATGTAATTTATTGAAATCGATGAAACATCCCAAAATCCCCCTTACGGGAAATCCCGGATTGAGTCGAGAACAACACACAAAAGAATGCAGATGGAAGAATATTTCATTGTTAATTACAACAATATCATCAGAATACAAGAATATACAGAGTATAAATGAATATTATACGTTACAAAATATCAGAGATTACAATAAATTACATAGCAGCGGAAAATAATACCAAACACAACTGAAGGAGATATACGGATACAAAGCTTTCCGGATATCGTTCCAGCTGTAAAACAGGTTCCTGTGAAAATAAATCTGCAAAACCAAAACTGCTAGCTGCCCGTGTCAAAATAAGGGCACCCAGAGTTTAGGTTAAAACAATAAACTCTAGGTCAGTCATGGGACTGGTGTGAGAACTAAAACATTTATTAATCTTTATTTTAAATTTAGGTAAATCAAGGGACCACGCCGTATAACACGGAACGAGTTTTTACCCCAAGAATACCAGTGCATAAACAAACAACGCAATGCTAAATAAAGAAAAATGAAGCTATTATAAGACCCAGGTCCCATCACACAATGCAACACAAACCGTGGGATAGGGTTTTACCTTATAATAGCCAAAGGATGCTTGATACGTTTAAAAACAGAGTATTGATATTACTATAAGTTTATAGTGTCAAAACAATTTCAATCATAAATATCAATCATATACGGCATGGGTACCATATATCATGTCGCCATACAAGGCTCTACCATCAAAACCGCAAAGTCACGTATTTTGAAAATTGGATTTCCATCTATGAACCGAGGCCAGGGATCGTCCTCTACCGATTCGAGACAATCTAGCCTACCATGTTTCAGGCAAGTACTTAGTCAAGCCTTGGATCGTCAAGGTCGGTCCACCGATGTGGTTTAAACTTAAACCCTGGACACTACGTCTCCCCACCCTATGGGACGTAAATGAGCCAACAAATGACTCCATTGGCCTCACATAGTCACCGATATATCTGAGGCGCCTCGCAACAGCAACAACCACATAAGTCAAACTCGTTAGGGCATGTAAAACCACTGACGCCACTTCTAGCTAGAAAGAAACGCATGCCCTCCCTGATGTCCTCTCCCATTTCTGGTTCACAACCGGGGTATGAGGCTCGCGAATTCACGTTACACAAAGCTGTGCCACACAGGCTGTGCTTTGATCGTCACCCACAAGACTTTTCTTTTCAACAGAAGCCTTGATCATATTGCCACTTAGGCATGCCACACAGGAAATTCACTCCATGTGTTTGATATCCATCAATATATAACCTCTGAGCTCGTACGTCTCAGAGAAAGGCGTTAAGCAAGAGAATAAATTCTCCACCGCCAAACAGATATATATTTAATAGAAATCAACCACACAAAATAAAATCCAATGTCAGACACACAGTCCATTTACAAGTTCGTTCTGGGTCTGAACGAAACCGGAGGCACCTAGTACCCCGCATATCCATCGATCTCCAAGTACGTCTGGACGATCACTAACTGATTCCCTCCTCTTGGGTGTACGGCCCAATCAAGATCATCAGTAATCACCCAAACGACGTGAAGACCTCCGGTCTTCGACCACCGTCTTCATCTTCGACACCAAGTCGAATCAGTTATTCAGAATGGGATAAACCCAGTCTTTCTGAATAACTCGCGTATATAATAAACAAGTGTTACACAAACACAAAATACGCCTCATTCCAATTCAGAATATTCTTTTGTTCAAATATTCTTATACTTTGTGAAAGGTTCCCATTAATTTTATCAAAGATAAATTCTTTAAATTTATTCTTTAATTTCCTTTGAATATCAATTCAAACTAGTCGGGATTAGCGAACCACACCGAAGTAATCATTTATTTTAATTTCCCAATCCCAACCTATTCATCCCATGAAGTAAAACTGGTAATACTTCATATCTAATACCACGGTGTTATCGGTAAATTCAATTACCATTTCACGTTCAAATCTAATTAAAGATTTAACTATCGCCTGGAGTAAAACTGGTGATACTCCATTCTCGATCTTTTCAATCTAATTAAAGATTCATTAAAACTCCACTTAGTTTTAATCCTTAACTGGGTTAAAGAATCAGTGTCATTTAAAACACGGTTCACGATAAACCCAAAATCACATCACATTTCAATCAGTCCCTAACCGTAAATTAACAAGTGAGCAATTCCCTAAGTATTAGCCCCGAAGGCCGAAACCAACATCAGATCAATACCCCAGAAACTATTCAACTTAACTAATCTCCAGTTAGTTTCTGATTTTCTTGACTCCTTTGGGTCTAAGAACAGTATTATTGAAGATACCGTTCGAAACGCAAACCGACCAAGGGACCACACCATATTGGAAATTGTTCATTACAACAATTCCATCAGAATACAAGAATATACAGAGTATGAATAAATATACATTCGATAAATATCAGATATTACAATAAATTACATAGCAGCGGAAAATAATACAATACACAACTTGAAGTAATACACGGATACAGAGCTTTCCGAGTATCGTTGCAGCTGTAAATCAGGATCCTGTGAATATAAATCTGCAAAACCAAAACTACTAGCTGCCCGTGTCGAAAATAAGGGCACCCAGAGTTTAGGTTAAAACAATAAACTCCAGGCCAGTCAT
This sequence comes from Allium sativum, assembly GCA_030737875.1. NCBI lineage: Eukaryota > Viridiplantae > Streptophyta > Magnoliopsida > Asparagales > Amaryllidaceae > Allium > Allium sativum. The sequence goes on along the minus strand of CM060927.1, from coordinate 222,127,882 downwards.
GTGACTGGTGTGAGAACTAAAACAGTTATTAATCTTTATTTTAAAGTTCGGTAAATCAAGGGACCATGCCGTATAACATGGAACGGGCTTCCTCCCAAGAATACCAGTGCATAAAACAAACAGCGCAATGCTAAATAAAGAAAAATGAAGCTATTATAAGACCCAGGTCCCATCACACAATGCAATGCAAGCCGGAGGATAGGGTTTTTACCTTATAATAGCCAAAGCATGCTTGATACGTTTAAAACACATTATGTTGATATTACTATAAGTGTATAGTGTCAAAACAATTTCAATCATAAATATCAATCATAGGCGGCATTAATGACCCATACCACTATGTCGCCATACTAGGTTCTACAAATAAAACTGCAATATCACGTATTGGAAATTGGATTTCGGTCATGAGTCGAGGCAAGGGGCAAGCTCCTCTCCGTTCGAGACACTCTAGCAAATGTCCCAGGACCGCACACTGCAATCCTTGGATCTTCCAAGGCCGATCCTACCTTACTTTTGAGGATTAATTATTCCTGAACACACGTTTCCCGGTCCTATAGGACCTATATCTGAGGCGCCTCGCATTCCAACAACCACACAGGTGAAATGTATATAAATGTCAGCCAGTTTAAGCACTGACACCACCCCTAGCTAGAAAGAAACGTCGTGCACTCCTTGGGTCCTTATCCCGTTTTTGACTCATACCGAGGTGTGAGGCTCGCGAATTCACGCTATACACAAAGCTACGCCACACAGGCCGTGCTTTGATCATCAACCACAAGACTTTGCTTTTCAACAGAAGCCTTGATCAATTGCCACTTACGCATGCCACACTGGCAATTCACTCCATGCGACTGATGTCCATCGATATACAACCTCTGAGCTCGTACGTCTCAGAGAAGGGCGTTAAGCAAGAGAATAAATTCTCCGCCGCCAAACAGATGTATATTTAATAGAGATCAATCAACACAGAATAAAATCCAATGTCAGACACACAATCCATTTACAAGTTTGTTCTGGGTCTGAACGAAACAGGAGGCACTTTCCTCGCATATCCATCGATCTCCAAGTACGTCTGGACGATCACCAACTGATTCCCTCATCTTGGGTGTACAGACCAATCAAGATCATCAATAATCACCCAAATGATGTGAAGACTTCCGGTCTTCAACCACCGTCTTCATCTTCGACATATCGCCGAATCGGTTATTCAGAATGGGTAGAAACCCGGCCTTTCTGAATAACCCACGTATATAATAAACAAATGTTACACAAACACAACTAACGCCTCATTCCAATTCAGAATGTTCTTTTATTCACAAAATCACATTCTTAGCGAAAAGTTCCCATTAATTTTATCAAAGATAAATTGTTCTAAATTTATTCTTTAATCTTCCTTTGGATATCATTTCAAACTAGTCGGGATTATTGAACCACACCGAAGTAATTATTTATTTTATTTCCCAATCCCAACCTATATATCCCATGGAGCAAAACTGGTGATACTCCATATCTAACACCACGGTGTTATCGGTAAAATTAATTACCATTTCACGTTCAAATCTAATTAAAGATTTAACTATCGCTTTGGAGCAAAACTAGTGATACTCCATTCTTGACCACCTTTCAGATTTGATAATTTAAATTATCAATTCACATTTCACTTTAATTACAGATTCATTAAAACTCCACTTAGTTTTAATCTTTTCAAAAATCAATATCCTGCCTTTAACTGGGTTAAAGAACCAATGTCATCTAAAACACGATTCACGATAAACCCAAAATCACATTCAAATTCAATTCCAATTAAATATTATTTAATTGATACACTTCATTAAATCTAAATAGAAAGATTTAATCTTTTTCCCTATTGGGTTTAAGAACAGTGTTAATGAAGACACCATTCACGACAAACCCAAATCACATTTGATATTAAATACAAGGCTCTGAATAGAAAATATACCGGCTTATATTCAATATCAAATTCTGAAACCAACAAATATCGTATTGGAAATAACGATATAAAATATATCTTTCAAATTCCCATAACAATATCTGTATAGTCACGAAATCCAACATCGAAATATTCCGAAGGTAATTTCGATTCAACTCCAGTCCAATTCACGTATTGGGAATTTTGATTATTTTTAAAATCACTTTCAAATACAATTTATTTATTTCAAAAATAAATTGATTTTAATTCTAGTTCAAAACTAGTTCATTTCGATAAAAATCTATTTTTATCTTTTCAAATATGGAATTTTTCATCCCAGTTCCTCACAAACTATTTCTTATGATTCTACACAAATTATAGATATTATTAATAATTTTATCAAGGCCCGTACAGTCGATTTCCATCAACGACCATCGAACTGCACTTACAACGACCTTTTCCAAATTTGATTTGGACATAATTCCAAATCCAACCGTTAGATTTCAAATTGCTAATATTCATTGGAAAGCTCTTTTCGATACGAACCCAACGGCTCCGGTTTCAGGAGAATCCGACGGTCGGATCTCCCGCAACGTCAATTCGAAGTCAATGGTCGAAATTCACGAACTGCCGCAGCGCAACGCGTTAATATATATATATATATATTACATATATTTCGTCGATTTAATTTTAAAACGTATTAACGACACGGATTTCGCCCGGACCTATTCGATCGCTAAATCGACCAAGACGGTTCGAATCCCGTATACGCTAACTTTGGGTATACAACACATCAGAACAAATAACATAAGACTTTTATAAACATCATAATAATGTTACATCAGAGTACAGAATATCACGGTACAACGAAAATAATACACAGCGGAAGATAAATTTTACAATAAATGTAATACAATGCACAGCGGAAATATAAACTACACAGCGGAAGACTGTAAATGCCTGGACACAACTTAAAGCTTAAATCCAGTATCCTGCTCAATACATCTGTAAAATAAAACTACTCGACTGCCCGTGTGGAAAATAGGGGCACCCGAGTTTGCAAGGGGAAAAGCAAACTACAAGTCAGTCATGGGACTGGTGTGAGAAACTCTACAGTTAAAATTAACTTATTTAATCATAAGACAAATCACAGGACCACGCCGCTAACGCAGAACGGGTTTACCCCCATGAATGCCAGTGTATAAACAACAATCAGTAATATAGATATGGATCTACTATGCATCAATCAACATGCAATATCCCAATCTACCCATTTAGACTAATCACCACTTAGATTTTCCAAATCCAATTCAATTTACAGAAATTATTCCTTTGGATTTTATTCCCGATTTCTTATTTCAAATCATTTGAAATACCTATCTAACTTTCTATATCAAAGTAGATTTCACTTCGGGATCTCAAATCAAATCATTTGGAAATATGAATTCCAAAACATAATAATGCATACAAACAAGTATGCAACCAAATATCGTGCTCCCCATCGACAAGGCAAAGGTTACGCACCTAGCAACTCGATATATATAAATGTGCACCTACCCCACATAGGAGCAGGCTACACCGACGATGCACCTCCCACACATGGAGAGCATACACCGCCGTCTCACCCATACTTTTAGTCTTAAGGTTACCCGAATCTTTAGCCACATACTGAATCATTTCATATCCCGAAGTAGGGAAAATCATTTCACAACATAATAATCACAAGTACATTCAAAATATAGTACTTCACATCAGTAATTCACACATATGATCAGTCACTATTAATTACATAACCTTTGAGCTCGTACGTCTCAAAGAAGGGTGTTAAGCGAGAGAAGAAATTCTCTGCCACCAAACAGATACATCATTAATAGCAACTAATCGAATATGTGATGAACCACAATGTAAAACCATAATACATTTCTAAATCATTTCGAAATCATCGGGTTTTGGGCCTCGAAATCCTTTCTGTTTTACAAAACATTTTTTATAAAACATTCCCTATCTAAAATCGGGAATATATTTCTTTTCACTTAAGGAAAATATCATTTCAAAATCATTCATTAAACGTGAAATGAACTCAACATCGCTAAACACCTTATCGTCAAATCGTGAAGTGTTTCACAAGGTGTTAACACACAGAGATTTCTACCCATCCCAATGCTAAATGTAAAAGCATATTTTGCTCATAAACTGATCGAGCACAATCCAAACAATCAATCAATCCAATTTGACATTAAATATAAGGTTTTGAATAGAGATATAATCGACTTATATTCAACATCAAATCCTAAAACCAACAGATATCATATCGGGAATAATGATATTGAAATCTTCCAAATTCCCATCACAATATCTGTATAATCACAGAATCCAATATCGAAATTATCCGAAGATAATTTCAATTCAAATCCAATCCAATTTATTTATTTATAACCATTGGATTAATTTTCTAGTTAATAACTAGCTCGTTTCGATAAAAATATATTTTTATCTTTTCAAATATGGAATTTTTCATCCCAATTCTTTCTAAATCATTTATTATGATTTTACACAAATTATTGATATTTTTAATAATTTTATCAAGGCCCGTACAGTCGATTTCCATCAAAGGCCATCGAACTGCACTTACAGCGACCTTTTCCAAATTTGATTTAGACATAATTCCAAATCCAACCGTTAGATTTCAAATTTCTCATATTTGTTAGAAAGCTCTTTTCGATACAAACCCAACGGTTTCGGTTTTAGGATAATCCGACGGTCGAATCTCCCGTAATGTCCATTCGAAGTCAATGGTCAAAATTCGCAAATTGCCGCAGCGCGACGCGTTCTATTCAGGCCATTATATTATATATATATAATATATATATAATATATATTTCATCGATTTCTATTTAAAACGAATTTTATAAATCGTTTTAAATTCGTTTTCAAAACGATTTCAACTTCCATTTCAAATTTAAATCAAAATTGAATCTTTCCTTATAAATTCGTTTTACATTCATTTCAATTCAATTCAAATTTCAAATTCATTTGAATTCGAATTCATTTTCTATTCAATTCAATTCGAATTCATTTTCTATTCAATTCAATTCGAATTTATTTTCTATTCAATTCAATTCGAATTCATTTTCTATTCAATTCAATTCGAATTCATTTTCTATTCAATTCGAATTCATTTTCTATTCAATTCAATTCGAATTCATTTTCTATTCAATTCAATTCGAATTCATTTTCTATGCAATATCAAAATCGAATATTTCATATACATGACAATTTTATACAGTGTATATATATATATATGTTAAAAATTATATTTTTAACAATCAAATCATTTTCACATTTCATATATATATCGTTTTCATTTCATATATACATCGTTTTCACATTTCATATATATATCGTTTTCATTTTTCATATTTATATCGATTTCCAAAATAAGACGACTCGAATATCCTCGGTAAGGAAAGCACGGATAGAATTGAGGACAAGACCAATCAGAACGCAAACAGAAGAACATTTCATTGTATATACAACAATTCCATCAGAATACAAGAATATACAGATTATGAATAAATATTATACAACAGAAAAATATCAGAGATTACAATAAATTACATAGCAGCGGAAAAACAATACAAAACACAACTGAAAGTAATACACGGAAACAGAGCTTTCCGAGCATCGTTCCAACTGTAAATCAGGATCCTGTGAATATAAATCTGCAAAACCAAAACTACTAGCTGCCCGTGTGGAAAATAGGGGCACCCAGAGTTTAGGTTAAAACAATAAACTCCAGGTCAGTCATGTATTGGGAATTTTAATTATTTTTAAAACCACTTTCAAATTCAATTTATTTATTTCAAAAATAAATTGATTTTAATTCTAGTTCAAAACTAGTTCATTTTGATAAAATTCTATTTTTATCTTTTCAAATATGGAAGTTTTCATCCCAATTCTTCACAAATCATTTCTTATGATTTTACACAAATTATTGATATTTTTAATAATTTTATCAAGGCCCGTACAGTCAATTTCCATCAACGGCCATCGAACTGCACATACAACGACCTTTTCCAAATTCGATTTGGACATAATTCCAAATCCAACCGTTAGATTTCTAATTTCAAATATTCGTTAGAAAACTCTTTTCGATACGAACCCAACGGTTCTGGTTTTAGGAGAATCCGATGGTCGGATCTCCCGTGATGTCCATTCGAAGTCAATGGTCGAAATTCACGAGCTGCCGCAGCGCGGCGTGTTCTATTCAGGCCATTATATATATAATATATATATTATATGTATTTCGTCGATTTCCTTTTTAAAACGTATTTTATAAATCGTTTTAAATTCGTTTTCGAAACGATTTCAACTTCCCTTTCAATTTCAAATCAAAATTGAATTTTCCTTTATAAATTCGTTTCAAAATGATTTCAATTCGAATCGATTTTTAATTCAATTCCATTTCATTTCAATTCAATTTCAATTTCAATTCGAATTCATTTCAATCCAATTTCAATTTGAATTCATTTCAATTCGAATTCATTTCAATTCAATTTCAATTCGAATTCATTTCAATTCAATTTCAATTCGAATTCATTTCAATTCAATTTCAATTCGAATTCATTTCTATATATTCGATTTGAAATCACTTTTCGATATTCATAAAAAAATGAATAAAATCGATATAAATATCGTTCACGTCAAAATGGCGCATCACTAATCAACATGGCTTTGTATATTTCAATCACTTCGTTATTCTATTCAACAAATGAATATTTATTCTGTTCAACACATGAATCTATATTTCTTTCAACACATGAATATTCTCAATACATGAGCACTGTCAACACATGACTATTTTTGTTATTTGATATATTTTATAAAACTATGGTATCTATCGTTTGATTTTTAAATCAGACTCCAACTGTAAAGTAGTAAGAGAATGATTCCCTAAATATTAACGTCGAAGGCCAAAACCAATATCAGATCAATACCCAGGAAACCGCTCATCTTATCTATTTTCCAGTTAGATTCTAACTTTAAATATGATAAAGATGTAAATTTTATTGTTAAAATATTTCTTTCAACACATGATAATTTTCAACACGTGAGCATCGTCAACACATGACTATTTTTATATTCTAATATTCTTTATTTTCCCAATTGGAATGAGGCCCAATCAATCACCATATAATGTTAATTATATGGATTTCTACACAACACATGTATATAATAGCAACGACAAATAATCAACCATCATCCAAAGTGCACCACACAACTGTATAAGCATTAAATATAAATAATTAACGCTTACACGGCCTGTCGACCAATCGGTCGACATACAATTAAATAATTGGGATTAGTGTACGCCAAATATCATCCCAACACCCGTGTGGGGTTTCAAATCAACAAACACATATTTTTATTCGCACACACACGTTAAAAATAACATTTTTAACGATAAAATATTTTTAACTATATAAATATTTTATTTCATTTCACATCACACAATCAATTTTCACCACTACAAACAATCAAACATACAAGCCATCCATGGTCTGTGGATGACGGGTGACGGGTGCTACTAAGCACCGTCTGCATCCTAGTATATATTTTTAACTAGAAAAGGAAATTTAAAGTGAGAAGTTCTCACCGATTAGCTAAACCAAACGCCACAACTCTTCTTAGGTAGAAGTCATCACTGTTCTCGCCTTTTGTCACTTTCGTTGCCCATAGCCACTACATATATATTGGAAATTGGATTTCCGTCATGAGTCGAGGCTAGGGGCAAGCTCCTCTCCGATTCGAGACACTCAAGCAAATGTCCCAGGACCCCACTATGATCCTTAGGAACCTCTAAGGCCGGTCCTCTCTTACTTTTGAGGATTAGTTATTCCTAAACGCACGTTTCCCGGTCCAATAGGACCTATAACCGAGACGCCTCGCATTCCAACAACCACACAGGTGAAAAGTATATAAATGTCAGCCAGTTTAAGCATTGAAACCACACATAGCTAGAAAGAAACGTCGGGCACTCCTTGGGTCCTTATCCCATTTTTGACTCATACCGAGGTGTGAGGCTCGCGAATTCACGCTATACACAAAGCTGCGCCACACAGGCCGTGCTTTGATCATCAACCACAAGACTTTGCTTTTCAACAGAATCCTTGATCAATTGCCACTTACGCGTGCCACACTGGCAATTCACTCCATGCGACTGATGTCCATCGATATATAACCTCTGAGCTCGTACGTCTCAGAGAAGGGCGTTAAGCAAGAGAATAAATTCTCCGCCGCCAAACAGATGTATATTTAATAGAGATTAATCAACACAGAATAAAATCCAATGTCAGACACACAATCCATTTACAAGTTCATTCTCGGTCTGAATGAAACCAGAGGCACTTTCCTTATAATAGCCAAACATGCTTGGTACGTTTAAAACAAATCATTTGATACTATTATAATTAACATCCAGAACGAACTAGTTTATCAAAACGATCGAATCAGCCTAAGATACATACCCCATTGTGTTCGGAATGGGGGTAATTAGCTATGGACGACAGTTGGTGGGTTTGATTTCGAGTTCGAAATTTAAAGTTGCTTTTTTTAGAATTTAAATTAATTAAATATATATATCATATAATATACACCCCTCCCCTTATCTCCCTCTTCTCTTTCCCTTTTTTCAATAGAGATTTCATAAGAAGAAGAAAATCGACTTCTTCAGATCCGTCGCCCTCCCTCGATCTCGCCGTCCGTGCCTCCGTCCACCCTCCGCCAGCGTGCGCCACCGCCGTGGAAACCCCCTCCCTCTCCGTCCCGTCGCTCTCTCCCCCCTTCTAACCCAAATGAACCTTCGACCTCCCCTGAAACCCCAGCCCCGTGCGCCGTACCCCGCGCCACCATCAGAAGGCCGCCACCACCAGGGTCTCCGGCGCCACCTCGAAACCGCAAACCCCCCTTCTGACCACCTTCTCCACCCACAAACTAATGTGAATTCCCCCCTTTTTGAAACGCTGTAAGTTTTATTACTTGTTTTATTCTTTTTCCTTTCTTTTTCTTTCTTCTTTTCTCTCTTTTCTTTTAGTAATAAAAACTGATTTTCTTTTGGTAATAAAACCTGTTTTTTTTTTGTTATAAAAACCGACTTTTAATATAAATAAAGATAAGTAAAAAGAAGCCGATTTTTCTAAGTAAAAAGTTAGAAAAGAAAAATATAAATTTTATATGAAAGTTAGAGAAGGAAAAATATGATTTTTATATAATGAGAAGATTAAAAGTACGATTTTTATCTTATATAACTAGAAAAAAAATTGATCTTTATATAGTAGTGAGAATAAAAATATGATTTTTATTATATATATGTCGAAATATAAATTTGATCTTTATAGCATTGATATAAAGATTCGATCTTTATATATAAAGTAGAAATATAAAAATATAATTTTTTATATGGAATGAAGCGTCGAGAAAAAAAAATATGAAGTAGAAATAAAAATATGATTTTTATTTATTGGAATGAAGCAATAAAAATATAATTTTTATTATAAACAGCGTGAAAAGAACTGCATTGGAATTTCAAGCAGATTCAGGCGGTTCAGCAATTCAACAGCAAAGCACGGCGGAGTGGAACCCTCTGTGAGAACTTCTCACTTTTGATCTATTTCTAGTTTGAAATGTATACTAGGATGCAAACGGTGTTTAGTAGCACCCGACACCCGTCGTCCACAGACCATGGACGGCTTGTATGCTTGTTTATTTGATTTTGATGTGTAGTTGATTGTGTGATGTGAAATGAAATAATTTATGTAGTTAAAAATATTTTATGGTTGAAAATATAATTTTTAAAATGAATGTGAATAAATAAATATAAACAAATAGGACGATTTGTTTATATACAAACATTTGACTGAGTACTTGCCTGAGACATGGTAGGCTAGATTGTCTCGAATCGGTAGAGGACGATCCCTGGCCTCGGTTCATAGATGGAAATCCAATTTCCAAATACGTGACTTTGCGGCTTTGATTGTGGAGCCTAGTATGGCGACATGATATATGGTACCCATGCCGTCTATGATTGATATTTATGATTGAAATTGTTTTGACACTATACACTTATAGTAATATTAATAATCTGTTTTTAAACGTACCAAGCATCCTTTGGCTATTATAAGGTAAAACCCTATCCCCCGGTTTGTGTTGCATTGTGTGATGAGACCTGGGTCTTATAATAGCTTCATTTTTCTTTATTTAGCATTGCGCTGTTTGTTTATGCACCGGTATTCTTGGGGTAAAAACCCGTTCCGTGTTATACGGCGTGGTCCCTTGATTTACCAAACTTTAAAATAAAGATTAATAACTATTTTAGTTCTCACACCAGTCCCATGACTGACCTGGAGTTTATTGTTTTAACCTAAACTCTGGGTGCCCTTATTTTGACACGGGAAGCTAGTAGTTTTGGTTTTGCAGATTTATATTCACAGGATCCTGATTTACAGCTGGAACGATACTCGGAAAGCTTTGTATCCGCGTATTACTTCTAGTTGTGTATTGTATTATTTTCCGCTGCTATGTAATGTATTGAAATATCTGATATTTTCTGTGTAATATTATTTGTTAATACTCTGTATATTCTTGTATTCTGATGGAATTGTTGTAATATACAATGAAAGGTTCTTTCGTCTGCGTTCTATTTTGTCGTGCTCTCAAAGCGATCAGGCGTTTCGAACGGTCTTGATCGGTTTAGCGACTGATTCGGATCGAGCGAAATTCCTTTTCGTTACATTCACAAAAGGAATTTCGCTCGATCCGAATCAGTCGCTAAACTGACCAAGACCGTTCGAAATGCCTGATCATATGAGAACACGACAAATTAGAACGCAGACATAAGAACATTTCATTGTATATTACAACAATTCCATCAGAATATAAGAATATACAGAGTACGAACAAATATTACACATTAAGAAATATCAGAGATTACAATACATTACATAGCAGCGGAAATTAATACAATACACAACTAGAAGTAATACGCGGATACAAAGCTTTCCAAGTATCGTTCCAGCTGTAAATCAGGATCCTGTGAATATAAATCTGCAAAACCAAAACTACTAGCTGCCCGTGTCAAAATAAGGGCACCCAGAGTTTAGGTTAAAACAATAAACTCCAGGTCAGTCATGGGACTGGTGTGAGAAATAAAACTGTTATTATTCTTTATTTTAAAGTTCGGTAAATCAAGGGACCACGCCGCATAACACGGAACGGGTTTCCTCCCAAGAATACCAGTGCATAAAACAAACAACGCAATGCTAAATAAAGAAAAATGAAGCTATTATAAGACCCAAGTCCCATCACACAATGCAACGCAATCCGGAGGATTGGGTTTTTACCTTATAATGGCCAAAGCATGCTTGATACGTTTAAAACACATTATTTTGATGCTACTATAAGTGTATAGTGTCAAAACAATTTCAAATCATAAGTATCAATCATAGACTGTAACACCCCGTATTTTCTATGAACTTAAGAACTACAAATCTGAGTATAATTAAAATATAAAATCAGAATCAAGGGAAACGAGCTGTGCCATTGCGTTCGTCTCGGAAAAATACGTGAAATAGAGTCCGAAATTTCGTAAATCGGAGTCCATATGACCAAGTTATGGCCTTCCAAAGTTCAGAAAAAAATTAAACAGCACAGACCAGGTCGACTGGGGAGTCGACCCTAGAGTCGACCTGCCCCCCTGGGGGTCGACCCTAGAGTCGACCTGCCCCAAGGGGGTCGACCCTAGAGTCGACCCTAGAGTCGACCTGCCCCAGGGGGTCGACCCTAGAGTCGACCCTAGTGTCGACCTAGGGGTCGACCTGCCTCCCGAATCTGCTTTTCTGCCTGGATGCGTTCTGATGTACGTATCTGGTCTCGTTTTCTGTCTAGATTCGTCTGCCTAAACCTATTTAAACAGCCCCAAACCCAGCCTTCTCTACACACAATTCTATTCTGCTTCTTCTCTGCCTCTGTTCTAGTAAAAATAAAAATGGCATCGCTACTCTGCTGGAATCAAAACTAGAAGCTAATAAACATCAACCTAAGCAATTCAATTCAAATTTGAGATAAAAGCTTCTGCAATAATTCTGCAACAACTAAAGTTCTTTCTTTAATCCAATCAGGGCAAGTACAGTTATTCTCCACGATAAACGTTAATTTTGATTGTTACATGAATTCTAAATCTGAATCTGAGGTTATATTTGTTCTGTTCTGATTTGATTTATCTTATTCTGTACCGCTTTCCTCTTTCTGTTCTATAGCCAGGCTACCACGAGCCTGAGCCAATCTCATAAGAGATTAACAAACGCTAAAATGTTTGGGACAGTAAAATGAATGATGCATGAATTTTGCATGGCCAATAGGTGACTGATTTGAGGAAAGAACATGGACTGTAGCTAGAACATAAATCTGAGATGATTTGACATGTTATGTTTATAACATAAAAAGGTATTGAACATATGATTTGTGGACACAACATAAAAAGGTATATAATTGAACCTATGACTTGAGTTTGTGGCATAAAGACTATTGAACATACGATTTGAGAAGTTGGTTAATCTGTGACTGATTTAAGAAAAAGGACATAGGTTGTAAACTAGATTTAAATCTATGCATATTCTGTGAATTGGAAGAAGAGGAACCATGGTATGTTAACATATGACTTGAGATAAGACAATATGGTTTAGGTACAAAGATTTACATTAAAGTAGGATATCTATCAAAGGTGAATAATACCTAAGTAGGAGATTTTTGTCAATAGCTATATTTGGTATAATTTATATGTGAATCTTTTGTACTAGGCAAGTGGAACTAAATTGGGACATGTAAATTATGACCATAATTTGTGACATGCAAATTCAATGCAAACGTAGGGTATATGATCCTAGTGTGAATCATGACCACTATTTAGGCATGCAAATTTAGGCCAAATTTATAATTAGGCAAGATATGTGAAACTTTAAGGAATGATGAAAATCAGTTATAATTGCCTAATTTGCTAGTTCTGCTATATTTGCCTAATCTAATAGTTTTATTATATCGCCTAATCTGCTAGTTCTGTTATATTGCTTAATCTGCTAGTTCTGCTCTACTGCCAAGTTTACTAGATCTATTCATCTGCTGGATCTGTCATCCGCTAAGTCTGTTGAAAATGCCTAAATCTGTTAAATTTATTTGTTTAAATGCCTAACCTGTTATATGCCAAAATCTGCTAAGTTGCTAAATCTGTTAAATCCGTTAAGTCATATAATCTGGAAAATCTGTTATCTGCTAAATCTGTTATCTGTTGTGCTGATATAATCATCCTGTTATTGATATAATCCGAATTGGCATATATATTGGGCGTGCGCATAAATGGTAAATTATTAATTAATTGGCCGCAAAGATAAACGTGACTAACTCGAGGTTAGAATGAGTTTGCGGCGTAATTCTGCCCGGAACCGCCCGGCACATCCAGTGGCCGCAAACAATAGGTTCTAATGTGAGAAGTTAGTCATAACCTGCTTAAGACACGAGGTTAGGTCAGGCTTGTGGCAGAAGTCTGCCCGGAACCGCCCGGCCCATCCAACGGCCACAAGCTAGCGACCTAATGTGAGAGGTCTGGGCATTAATAATTAATTAATGCAAATCTAAGATAAGAATGACGTCTAAAACGTATTGGGGGAAATAGGGTTAAACCAACTGGATTAATAGGTGTAGTAAACCCGTCCAGGAATCTGTAGGCCCAATACAAAGTTAGACAAATCTGAAAAATCTGTACATCTGATCTGTTAGTCTGAAAACTTGTTAACTTAATCTGTGAACTAGTAAATTTGAATTCTGTATGTCTGAACTTGTAAACAAGTTAATCTGAAATCTGTTAGTCTGGGGACACAAGGCTAGGAGTGGAATTACTTGTGTCATCTGTTGTTTGGGACCCATATTAGTCAGTAACCCTTTCTGGTATCAAAACATTGATCCAACAGTAGGTAGGGTACGGGCCCGCTTACTGAACTAATTATAAGTGGTTCATTCTGATAATGGCGAGGGGTGTTGATGGTGCGTTCCAACCGGGTCATGTGCGTGCATGGATCCCGGTCTGCCTCTGAGGATGTAAGACGCCGTGACATCTGTAAATAGGTCTGTGCCAATTTGTTGTCACTTTAGGGAGTGATACACCCTACTGTGGGGCCGACACAGGATATTTATGTATTAGGGAGCCGATCGCTTGGGGTAGGGTTTTAGGGTACACTTAGTTCTGTCTGTTTCTGTTGGTACCGTCTGTTTCTGTTGGGTGGTAACACCTGTCTGTTTCTGCGTGGTACCGTCTGTTCGGGTGGTAAAGGCCCATTACTAGTGTACACCTAATTCTACATTCTGTTTCCGTAGGGATTAATCTGTTTCTGCTTCTGTCTGTTTCTGATCGGGTAGTAAAGGCCCATTATTAGTATTCTGTTTCTGTTAAATTATTCTGTACCCGTTCCTGTTTCAGTTTAGACATTAGGGCGACACCTAATTCTGTTATACTAGTATTAGTGCAGAGAAGTGTAAAGCAATAGTTTATGTCATTCTGTTCTTCTGTTATATCTGCTACACCTGTTACAGTTATCTCTCATCCAGTTTTATGTTCATGTCATATTATTATTATCTGTTCATATGCTGAAAGTCACTGGACTTGCCAGACTTTTTGTCTGACCCTTGTTGTTTCGCCTCCTTCCTTCCGTTTCCCCCCAGGTTATCCAAGGAGGGAATACTTTAGCTTGATCCGGATTTCTCTTTGCTTGAAGTGCTTAAAGTATGGCTTGGCTCTGTATAGCTTCCGTTCTATGGGGATTATGATTTTAAACCATGCATTTTGAAGGCTTTTGTACAAGACTGATATTTTGTACTTGAATTCTGAGATTTGAAAGGGTGTAACCATATTGATTTTTGTTTCCGCTGTAATAAAGTTAAAAAATTTCAAGTACTGTTTTATCTGTCTTGTAAGTTTCTGTTCTGTTTACTAAAATGCTCCACCAAAGTTAAGGCATTCCCTTTGTGAGTGACCTTAACGGAGGTGGGGTGTTACACTTGGTATCAGAGCTGAAGGTTACCGAATTTGATAAAGAATTTTCAAAAACTATTTTCAAAAAGGTTTTGAAAAGGAAGTATTTTCAAAAGTTAAGCTTATTTTGAAAACCATAGTCCCCTAAGCCATATATCTATCTTTTGATCCTCTGCTTGAATCCTTGTTTCCTTCTTTCTTGAGTCTCTGGGGCTCCCGGCTTTCTGGGAGGTAACCTCGTCGAAGGGCAAAGTAGTGCCCGACTTCCATCGATAGCTGTAGTAGTTTCACCTGCGGCTAGTTTTCTTTAGTGCTTTGAAAGATTTTTCCGGGCGATGGAGGCAGCTTTTGAGGGATTGATCAACGTGTTACACAAGGATAGTAAAGATGAGAATGATGAGGTTTGGCTAAGGAGCACAACCCAAAGGTGAGAAACTCATATAGACTTAGTTCACAATGGAGGCAAAAGGGAAAGACAAAAGAAGGAAGGAAAGTTTGAAGATAAGGAGGAGGAAAGTGTTTTACTTATGGAAGCTCGACTCATCTGAATAAGGATTACCGAAAGAGGAAGGGGAGGGTGCTTGCTTCAACTGTGGTGAGATGGGGCACTTTACTAGGGACTGCCCGAAGAAACGAAGGCAAGGACAGAGGACAGGACCAACTTCTGGAGGACAGGCAAATACTCTCAAGGCTAGTGGATAGGATAGAAATAGGGAAAAAAATTGTAGAAGGTTTAATTTTCTTATCTGGTTATGGAGTTAAGACTCTTTCTGATTCTGTACTTGATACTCTGCACTTGAATACTAGTATTGTTTCTGATTCTGCTGTAGACTCAGACCCATAAAGGGTATGACTCATCTGTTTTAAGTTAAGGTTTGAGGGATATCTGTGTTAGGCGTCAAATATGATGCATATATTCTGAGTTTTTGTGGGATATGATTTTATCATGCTTAGCTTCCGAAGAATCATTAGGGAACCTGATCTGTACCAATAGTCTGTAAATATCTGAATACTTCTGATAAGATTTCCAGTTTTGACATTGTCTAAAGAGGGTAACCCTCTGGGTGTCAATCTGATGTTGATTTCGGTCTTCGGGGTTGACCCTTAGGGGAATTATTTTCTCAACCAATGTCTGATAGGAATCAAGTTTTTGTTTTATTTGTACTCGCTTCCATCACTCGACTGTATCCTATCGATCGAGTGTTCAACTTATAGATAGGAATCCTAATGGGTGTAAACATGTGTTTGAGACATGTTATGTTTGATGGTTGCAAGTGGATGCAAGTGGTTGCTAGTGGTTGCTCGTGGACGCATATACACACACTAGGCACTAGATCGGCTCGAAAACACTCTCATGCTGCATATGGATGTGTGAGCATTTTAAATTTTTATGGATGCAAAATGGTTGAATCAGCACATGGATCTTGCATATGAGTGGATGGTTGTGCACTCATATAGAAATGATATGTATCAAATAGGAAAATTGCATACATATTGGACTCATGGCACTGACATAATTCGCATTAAGGAGGTCAACTGAATCAGTAGACCGCCTGATCTTTGCATTAGATAAGGAACATATACACACACTTTTGCAAATGTTCATACAGCACTAGAAATTTCTAAGGACAATGGATGCTTGTGGATGATGACTGAGTAGATGAGTGATTGGATGGTAGGACACATTCTTCTTAACTTGAAGATTTCGGGGACGAAATCCTTTAAGGAGGGGAGAATGTAACACCCCGTATTTTCTGTGAACTTAAGAACTATAAATCTGAGTATAATTAAAATATAAAATCAGAATCAAGGGAAACGGGCTGTGCCATTGCGTTCATCTCGGAAAAATACGCGAAATAGAGTCCGAAATTTCGTAAATCGGAGTCCATATGACCAAGTTATGGCCTTCCAAAGTTCAGAAAAAAATTAAACAGCACAAACCAGGTCGACTAGGGAGTCGACCCTAGAGTCGACCTGCCCCCTGGGGGTCGACCCTAGAGTCGACCTGCCCCCAGGGGGTCGACCCTAGAGTCGACCTGCCCCCAGGGGGTCGACCCTAGAGTCGACCCTAGTGTCGACCTGGGGGTCGACCTGCCTCCCGAATCTGCTTTTCTGCCTGGGTGCGTTCTGATGTATCTGGTCTCGTTTTCTGTCTAGATTCGTCTGCCTAAACCTATTTAAACAGCCCCAAACCCAGCCTTCTCTACACACAATTCTATTCTGCTTCTTCTCTGTCTCTGTTCTAGTAAAAATAAAAATGGCGTCGCTACTCTGCTGGAATCAAAACTAGAAGCTAATCAACATCAACCTAAGCAATTCAATTCAAATTTGAGATAAAAGCTTCTGCAATAATTCTGCAACAACTAAAGTTCTTTCTTTAATCCAATCAAGGCAAGTACAGTTATTCTCCACGATAAACGTTAATTTTGATTGTTACATGAATTCTAAATCTGAATCTGAGGTTATATCTGTTCTGTTCTGATTTGATTTATCTTATTCTGTACCTCTTTCCTCTTTCTGTTCTATAGCCAGGCTACCACGAGCCTGAGCCAATCTCATAAGAGATTAAAAAATGCTAAAATGTTTGGGACAGTAAAATGAATGATGCATGAATTTTGCATGGCCAATAGGTGACTGATTTGAGGAAAGAACATGGACTGTAGCTAGAACATAAATCTGAGATGATTTGACATGTTATGTTTATAACATAAAAAGGTATTGAACATATGATTTGTGGACACAACATAAAAAGGTATATAATTGAACCTATGACTTGAGTTTGTGGCATAAAGACTATTGAACATACGACTTGAGAAGTTGGTTAATCTGTGACTGATTTAAGAAAAAGGACATAGGTTGTAAACTAGATTTACATCTATGCATATTCTGTGAATTGGAAGAAGAGGAACCATGGTATGTTAACATATGACTTGAGATAAGACAATATGGTTTAGGTATAAAGATTTACATTAAAGTAGGATATCTATCAAAGGTGAATAATACCTAAGTAGGAGATTTTTGTCAATAGCTATATTTGGTATAATTTATATGTGAATCTTTTGTACTAGGCAAGTGGAACTAAATTGGGACATGTAAATTATGACCATAATTTGTGACATGCAAATTCAATGCAAACGTAGGGTATATGATCCTAGTGTGAATCATGACCACTATTTAGGCATGCAAATTTAGGCCAAAATTATAATTAGGCAAGATATGTGAAACTTTAAGGAATGATGAAAATCAGTTATATTTGCCTAATTTTCTAGTTCTGCTATATTTGCCTAATCTGATAGTTTAATTATATCGCCTAATCTGCTAGTTCTGTTATATTGCTTAATCTGCTAGTTCTGCTCTACTGCCTAGTTTACTAGATCTATTCATCTGCTGGATCTGTCATCCGCTAAGTATGTTGAAAATGCCTAAATCTGTTAAATTTATTTGTTTAAATGCCTAATCTGTTATATGCCAAAATCTGCTAAGTTGTTAAATCTGTTAAATCCGTTAAGTCATATAATCTGGAAAATCTGTTATATGCTAAATCTGTTATCTGCTGTGTTGATATAATCATCCTGTTATTGATATAATCTGAATTGGCATATATATTGGGCGTGCGCATAAACGGTAAATTATTAATTAATTGGCCGCAAAGATAAACGTGACTAACTCGAGGTTAGAATGAGTTTGCGGCGTAATTCTGCCCGGAACCGCCCGGCACATCCAGTGGCCGCAAACAATAGGTTCTAATGTGAGAAGTTAGTCATAACCTGCTTAAGACACGAGGTTAGGTCTGGCTTGTGGAAGAAGTCTGCCCGGAACCGCCCGGCCCATCCAGCGGCCACAAGCTAGCGACCTAATGTGAGAGGTCTGGGCATTAATAATTAATTAATGCAAATCTAAGATAAGAATGACGTCTAAAACGTATTGGGGGAAATAGGGTTAAACCAACTGGATTAATAGGTGTAGTGAACCCCTCCAGGAATCTGTAGGCCCAATACAAAGTTAGACAAATCTGAAAAATCTGTACATCTGATCTGTTAGTCTGAAAACTTGTTAACTTAATCTGTGAACTAGTAAATCTGAATTCTGTATGTCTAAACTTGTAAACAAGTTAATCTGAAATCTGTTAGTCTGGGGACGCAAGGCTAGAAGGGGAATTACTTGTGTCATCTGTTGTTTGGGACCCATATTTGTCAGTAACCCTTTCTGGTATCAAAACTTTGACCCAACAGTAGGTAGGGTCCGGGCACGCTTACTGAACTAATTATAAGTGGTTCATTCTGATAATGGCGAGGGGTGTTGATGGTGCTTTCCAACCGGGTCATGTGCGTGCATGGATCCCGGTCTGCCTCTGAGGATGTAAGACGCCGTGACATCTGTAAATAGGTCTGTGCCAATTGGTTGTCACTTTAGGGAGTGATACACCCTACTGTGGGGCCGACACAGGATATTTATGTATTAGGGAGCCGATCGCTTGGGGTAGGGTTTTAGGGTACACTTAGTTCTGTCTGTTTCTGTTGGTACCGTCTGTTTCTGTTGGGTGGTAACACCTGTCTGTTTCGGCGTGGTACCGTCTGTTCGGGTGGTAAAGGCCCATTACTAGTGTACACCTAATTCTACATTCTGTTTCCGTAGGGATTAATCTGTTTCTACTTCTGTCTGTTTCTGATCGGGTAGTAAAGGCCCATTATTAGTATTCTGTTTCAGTTAAATTATTCTGTACCTGTTCCTGTTTCAGTTTAGACATTAAGGCGACACCTAATTCTGTTATACTAGTATTAGTGCAGAGAAGTGTAAAGCAATAGTTTATGTCATTCTGTTCTTCTGTTATATCTGCTACACCTGTTACAGTTATCTCTCATCCAGTTTTATGTTCATGTCATATTATTATTATCTGTTCATATGCTGAAAGTCACTGGACTTGCCAGACTTTTTGTCTGACCCTTGTTGTTTCGCCTCCTTTCTTCCGTTTCCCCCCCAGGTTATTCAAGGAGGGAATACTTTAGCTTGATCCGGATTTCTCTTTGCTTGAAGTGCTTAAAGTATGGCTTGGCTCTGTATAGCTTCCGTTCTATGGGGATTATGATTTTAAGCCATGCATTTGTAAGGCTTTTGTACAAGACTGATATTTTGTACTTGAATTCTGAGATTTGAAAGGGTGTAACCATATTGATTTCTGTTTCCGCTGTAATAAAGTTAAAAATTTTCAAGTACTGTTTTATCTGTCTTGTAAGTTTCTGTTCTGTTTACTAAAATGCTCCACCAAAGTTAAGGCATTCCCTTTGTAAGTGACCTTAACGGAGGTGGGGTGTTACATAGACGGCATGGGTACCATATATCATGTCGCCATACTAGGCTCTACAATCAAAACCGCAAATGTCACGTATTTGGAAATTGGATTTCCGTCTGTGAACCGAGGCAAAAGATAGTCCTCTACCGATTCGAGACTGTCTAGTCCGAGCCTCAGGAACAGCCGCAACTACCCCTTGGAGCGATATGGCCGGTCCACCGATGTGGATTAAACTTAAACCCTGAACAAGCGTTTCCCCGCCCTATGGGGCGTAAATGAGCCAACAAATGACTCCATCGGACCTGGATCGTCCGATCAAACCGAGGCGCCTCGCAACAGCAACAACCACATAAGTCAAACTCGTCAGGGCGTGTAAAACCACTGACGCGACTTCTAACTAGAAAGAAACGCATGTCCTCCCTGAGGTCCTCTCCCGTTTTTGGTTCACCACCGGGGTGTGAGGCTCGCGAATTCATGTTACACAAAGCTGTGCCACACAGGCTGTGCTTTGATCATCACCCACAAGACTTTGCTTTTCAACAGAAGCCTTGATCATTTTGCCACTTAGGCATGCCACACAGGCAATTCACTCCATGCGTTTGATATCCATCAATATATAACCTCTGAGCTCGTACGTCTTAGAGAAGGGCGTTAAGCAAGAGATAAATTCTCCGCCGCCAAACAAATATATATTTAATAGAAATCAACCACACAGAATAAAATCCAATGTCAGACACACAGTCCATTTACAAGTTCGTTCTGGGTCTGAACGAAACCGGAGGCACCTAGTACCCCGCATATCCATCGATCTCCAAATACGGCTGGACGATCACTAACTGATTCCCTCCTCTTGGGTGTACGGCCCAATCAAGATCATCAGTAATCACCCAAACGACGTGAAAACCTCCGGTCTTCGACCACCGTCTTCATCTTCGACACCACGTCGAATCAGTTATTCAGAATGGGATAAGCCCGGTCTTTCTGAATAACTCACGTATATAATAAACAAGTGTTACACAAACACAACATACGCCTCATTCCAATTCAGAATATTCTTTTGTTCAAATATTCTTATACTTTGGGAAAAGTTCCCATTAATTTTATCAAAGATAAATTCTTTAAATTTATTCTTTAATCTTCTTTGAATATCAATTCAAACTGGTCGGGATTAGCGAACCACACCGGAGTAATCATTTATTTTATTTCCCAATCCCAACCTATTTATCCCATGAAGTAAAACTAGTTATACTTCATATCTAACACCACGGTGTTATCGGTAAATTCAATTACCATTTCGTGTTCAAATCTAATTAAAGATTTAACTATCGCCTGGAGCAAAACTGGTGATACTCCATTCTCGATCTTTTCAATCTAATTAAAAATTCATTAAAACTCCACTTAGTTTTAATCTTCACAGAAATCAATATCCTGTCTTTAACTGGGTTAAAGAACCAATGTCGTTTAAAACACGGTTCACTATAAACCCAAAATCACATTCCATTAATTATTGGGTTATAGAACAAGTGTTATTTAAAACACCGTTCACGATAAACCCAAAAATCAATTTCAAATTCAACTCCAATTAAATACCATTTAATTGGTACACTTCATTAAATCAAAATAAAAAGATTTAATCTTTTTCCTCATCTGGGTTTAAGAACAGTGTTAATGAAGACACCATTCACGACAAACCCAAATCACATTTGATATTAAATACAAGGCTCTGAATAGAAAATGAATTCGAATTGAATTTAATAGAAAATGAATTCGAATTGAATTGAATAGAAAATGAATTCGAATTAAATTGAATAGAAAACGAATTCAAATCGAATTGAAATTAAATTGAATCTAATTGATTTGAATTGAAATCGATTTGAAATGAAATTAAAACGAATTTTAAATGATTTATAAAATACGTGTTGAAAGAAAATCGACGAAATATATATATATATAATATATATATATATATTATATATATAATGGCCTGAATAGAACGCGTCGCGCTGCGGTAGTTCGCGACATTATAATTCTAGTTCAAACTAGTTCATTTCGATAAAAATCTATTTTTGTCTTTTCAAATTTGGAGTTTTTCATCCCAATTCTTCACAAATCATTTCTTATTATTTTACACAAATTATTACTATTTTTAATAATCTTATCAAGGCCCGTACAGTCGATTTTCATCAACGACCATTGAACTGCACTTACAGCGACCTTTTCCAAATTTTATTTGGATATAATTCCAAATCCAACCATTATATTTCAAATCTCTAATATTCGTTAGAAATCTCTTTTCGATACGAACCCAACGGTTCCGGTTTTAGGAGAATCCGACGGTCGGATCTCCCGCAATGTTCATTCGAAGTCAATGGTCGAAATTCACGAACGGCCGCAGCGCGGTGCGTTCTATTCAGGCCGTTCTATATATATATATATATATAATATTATATATATTTTGTCGATTTCCTTTTAAAACGTATTTTATAAATCGTTTTAAATTCGTTTTCAAAATGATTTCAACTTCTTTTCAAATTCAAATCAAAATTGAATTTTTCCTTTGCTATGTAATATATCACCGTACGAAAAATGTGATTTTTATCATTTATGTAGCAAAGTAAAAATTGTTATTTAATTGGAATTGAATTGGTATTGATTTTTGGGTTTATCGTGAACAGTGTTTTAAATAACACTTGTTCTTTAACCCGGTAATTAATGGAACGTGATTTTGGGTTTATAGTGAACCGTGTTTTAAATGACACTGATTCTTTAACCCAGTTAAAGATTAAAACTAAGTGGAGTTTTAATGAATCTTTAATTAGATTGAAAAGATCGAGAATGGAGTATCTCCAGTTTTGCTCCAGGCGATAGTTAAATCTTTAATTAGATTTGAACGTGAAATGGTAATTGAATTTACCGATAACACTGTGGTGTTAGATATGAAGTATTACCAGTTTTACTTCATAGGATGAATAGGTTGGGGTTGAGAAATTTAACAATTGATTACTTCGGTAAGGTTCGTTAATCCCGACTGGTTTGAATTGATTTTCAAAGAAGATTAAAGAATAAATTTAAAGAATTTATCTTTGATAAAATTAATGGGAACCTTTCCCAAAGTATAAGAATATTTGAATAAAAGAATATTTTAAAGTTCATGGGACTGGTGTAAGAACTAAAACAATTATTTATCTTTATTTTAAAGTTCGGTAAATCAAGGGACCACGCCGTATAACACGGAACGGGTTTTCTCCCAAGAGTACCAGTGCAAATAACAAAATAGCGCAATGCTTTACGGAAAAATGAAGCTATTATAAGACTCATGTCCCATCACACAATGCAACACAAACCAGAGGATAGGGTTTTCCCTTATAATAGCCAAAACATGCTTGATACGTTCAAAACAAATCATTTGATACTATAATAGGTGCATAGTGTCAAAACAACTTCAAATATAAATGTATCAATCCAAGATGGCATGGGTACCATATATCATGTCGCCATACTAGGCTCTACAATCAAAACCGCAAAGTCACGTATTTGGAAATTGGATTTCCATCTATGAACCGAGGCAAAAGATAGTCCTCTACCGATTCGAGATGCTCTAGCCCGTGTCTCAGGATCAGAGCTCGAGTGACCCTTAGGTGCCACAGGGCCAGTCCACCGATGTGAAATAAAATAGTTATGTAGTTGAAAATATTTTATAGTGGAAAATAGAATTTTTAACGAGTATATAAAATAAATTTTACACGCCCTGACGAGTTTGACTTATGTGGTTGTTGCTGTTGCGAGGCGCCTCAGATATATCAGTCGATCCGGGACCGATGGAGTCATTGGACTCATTGACACCCCAAAGGGTGGGGAAACTACTTCATGGGATGAATAGGTTGGGATTGGGAAATTAAAATAAATGATTACTTTGGTGTGGTTCACTAATCCCGACTAGTTTGAATTGATATTCAAAGGAGATTAAAGAATAAATTTAAAGAATTTATCTTTGATAAAATTAATGGGAACCTTTCCCAAAGTATAAGAATATTTGAACAAAAGAATATTCTTATACTTTGGGAAAGGTTCCCATTAATTTTATCAAAGATAAATTCTTTAAATTTATTCTTTAATCCCGTTGCCAACCACCCATGAGCCATCCCCGACCGTCAACACCCCATACCACTGCTGCAGGTGGAGGAATAGGGGGTGCGGCTCGGTTTTGTGAAGGGATTGGGTGTTTTGAACGTGGGGAAGAAGAGAGGCGAGGAGGAGCTGGGGGGTTCGTGGCGGAGGCGGGGTGCTCGATCGACGGAGGGGGGCTTGAGGTGGAGGAGGGCGGCGCCGCTCCGGTGGAAAGGGGGTCAGCGCGATTTAGGGTTTTTTTTTTTTTTGAATTGGTCAACGGCGGGGGAAGGAGGGCTGAGAGAAGGTATAGAGAGAGAGTTTTATTAATTTATTTCATTTTATTTTCAAAAAGGGTAACTTTTTATTTCGTCCTTGAAACGAGACCCACCGCCTATTGCCCATAGCTAATTACCCACATTCTGAACACAATGGGATATGTATTGTAAGCTGATTCAATCGTTTCGATCAGTTTTCGTCAAAATCAACATATAAATCTATATATTGAATTTGAATGCGCATTTCAATTTACCGGGGTCACATACTAACTCGAAAAATTCACGAAAATATTTTCTAGCTTCATATTGACGATACGGTCCTAACAAAACTAATTTCATCGAATTCTGAGACCGTTTGAAAAATGACCATTTTCCAGTCGATTAAAATCAACTGAAATTGGTCAAAGGCGTTTTCCTTTGCCACGCTCACATATTGATTTGAAAAATTATGAAATTTGAAACCTAGCAATAATTTGACATCCCGGATCCAACAAAAGTGGTTTCTTCGAAAACCGAGGTCGTTTGCAAAATGGCTATTTTTAAGGGCCGAAATTCTATAGCGACTATTCTGAAATTTCAACTGGACATATCTTTTGATTCCCGCTATGAAATTTCGATTTCTCGGATTCGTTGGAAAGATATTCTCAATTAGAACCAAATATTTTTTGTTTCGCTAAAATCCGGTTTATTTTGAATCACGTACATTCATTTGAATTTTGAAATCGAATTATCGAACTACCGCGCCATTTTCAATTCCTTTTATAATTAAAATAAAATATTTATATTCTAACGTCGAGCTATATAAAATATATACGTTTTAATTCCATCTATGAACCGAGGCCAGGGATCATCCTCTACCGATTCGAGACAATCTAGCCTACCATGTCTCAAGCAAGTACTCAGTCAAGCCTTGGATCGTCAGGGCCGGTCCACCGATGTGGATTAAACTTAAACCCTGGACACTACGTCTCCCCACCCTATGGGGCGTAAATGAGCCAACGAATGATTCCATCGGCTTCACATTGTCACCGATATATCCAAGGCGCCTCGCAACAGCAACAACCACATAAGTCAAACTCGTCAGGGCATGTAAAACCAATGACGCCACTTTTAGCTAGAAAGAAACGCATGCCCTCCCTGAGGTCCTCTCCCATTTTTGGTTCACAACCGGGGTGTGAGGCTCGCGAATTCACGTTACACAAAGCTGTGCCACGCAGGCTGTGCTTTGATCATCACCCACAAGACTTTGCTTTTCAACAGAAGCCTTGATCATATTGCCACTTAGGCATGCCACACAGGCAATTCACTCCATGCGTTTGATATCCATCAATATATAACCTCTGAGCTCGTATGTCTCAGAGAAGGGCGTTAAGCAAGAGAATAAATTCTCCGCAGCTAAATAGATATATATTTAATAGAAATCAATCACACAGACTAAAATCCAATGTCAGACACACAGTCCATTTACAAGTTCGTTCTGGGTCTATACGAAACCGGAGGCACTTTCCTCGCATATCCAACGATCTCCAAGTACGTCTGGACGATCACCAACTGTTTCACTCCTCTTGGGTGTATAACCCAATCAAGATCATCAGTAATCACCCAAACGATGTGAAGACTTCCGGTCTTCAACCACCGTCTTCATCTTCGACACCATGTCGAATTAGTTATTCAAAATGGGATAAACCCGGTCTTTCTGAATAACTCGCGTATATAATAAACAAGTGTTACACAAACACAACATACGCCTCTTTCCAATTCAGAATATTCTTTTATTCAAATATTCTTATACTTTGGGAAAGGTTCCCATTAATTTTATCAAAGATAAATTCTTTAAATTTATTCTTTAATCTCCTTTGAATATCAATTCAAACTAGTCGGGATTAGCGAACCACACCGAAGTAATCATTTATTTTAATTTCCCAATCCCAACCTATTCATCCCATGAAGTAAAACTGGTAATACTTCATATCTAACACCACAGTGTTATCGGTAAATTCAATTACCATTTCACGTTCAAATCTAATTAAAGATTTAACTATCGCTTGGAGTAAAACTGGTGATACTCCATTCTCGATCTTTTCAATCTAATTAAAGATTCATTAAAACTTCACTTAGTTTTAATCCTTAACTGGGTTAAAGAATCAGTGTCATTTAAAACACGGTTCACGATAAACCCAAAATCACATCACATTTCAATCAGTCCCTAACCGTAAATTAACAAGTGAGCAATTCCCTAAGTATTAACCCCGAAGGCCGAAACCAACATCAGATCAATACCCTAGAAACCATTCAACTTAACTAATCTCCAGTTAGTTTCTGATTTTCTTGACTCCTTTGGATCTAAGAACAGTATTATTGAAGATACCGTTCACGACAACCCAAAATCACATTTCATTAATTATCGGGTTAAAGAACAAGTGTTATTTAAAACACTATTCACGATAAACCCAAAAATCAATACCAATTCAATTCCAATTTGTTAGATCAAAAAATGGCTCTAACACCCAAATTGTCGTATTTTGAGCATAGGATATAAAGAAATAATCGAAAAATAGAGAAAAAAGCAAGACAACGAGATTTTTATAGTGGTTCGGCGTTAATGAGCCTACGTCCACTTTATATTTTCTCATTTCACTCATGGATTACAATTACAATGAATATTGTCTTTCAATCACTTGAATTCAATGAATAATTCTCTTTGAATCCATTGAATTTATTGAGGAAGATGGTGGTTATTCACGGAGAAGTGTTGGCTATGGCAGCCATGGATGAGGAGATGCCAAAAAAGTCCTGAAAAATGCCAAGCTTTGGGCTATCTATAGATGATTTCTGGTGATGGATCGCGGTCATACGTGTCCCACATCCTGAAGATCTCGGACCGGTTCGTAGCTTGATGAAGAATTGGTCAATATGACAGTTGGTGACACGTGTCGCGAGATCCCGCATTCTCGGATCGTGGTGGACTTGGTCTTGGTCGTCATCCATCAACCTAGGGGATCAGATCGCGGTAATGGGTCGGATCGCGGATTACAGTTCACGGATCGCAGTTCGCGGATCGCGGTTCACGGATCGCGGTTCACGGATCGCGGTCATGTGCCAGCTTACACCCGTTCACGGAAATGGGCATAACTTTCAAACTGTAAGTCCGATTGAGCCAAACCAAAGCTCAAACTGAAGCTAATTCAAAGGGCTACAAGTATATGATGTGAATAGATCCAAATGAGGTCATTTGATAGGGGTTTTGGGCCAATTTATACTGATGTTGTGATTTTGACCAAACTGCCTTGTGTCTTCTGACGATGCTTCCAATGCCAGAGAGCGATATTATCCAGAGATTCCATATGAGACAGCATTTACCCAGAGGTGTGTCAACATGATCTTTGCTTTTGGTAGCCTGGTCACAAAGCAGGCTAACATTTTGCCCCCTAAAGTACATCTTATCGAGGATGAGATGTGCTTTGAATATGTTGAGCTAAATCTTTCTGGAATATCATTTGTCCTTGAGAAGGCTTTATCCAATTGTTGCATTGCTTTCATTGGAGCTAATCGGGCTAAGTTCTATGAGAGGAGTATTCGAGACGATCAAGAAATTGTTTAAATGTCAAATCAAAAGATCTAATTCATCCGTCATAAGTCATGATAAATAGTCGGCTCCCGAGCATGATCCTACACGCATAGGTCGTCGTCAAACAACATCATCACTCTATGCAAGCCAAGCGCGTGGTAGGGTTGGACTTTCTTTTACATATGAGTCAATAAATGAAGTAGCCACCCAAATCATGGGGCGATGTAAGAATCTTTGGGCTCTGAGCTAACAACTAGACTGTTGGGATAAAGCACATCAGAATCAACATATGAATTTGTCATTTGTACTCAAGTTCGAACTATCTTGATATCTTGATATTAATCCAGGATCTTAAAATCGCATTGAATCGTAACAGTAAGGAATTCAAAAGCCATGATCACTCTGGATCGTAGTCGAGAGTATCCACAATTGTTACGGATCATTTCTTAATCCAATATTCACATATGAAGTAGTCAGTAAGGGATGTTGTTAAAATTATGTAAACCAGTGCCTATAGGATCGTCACCATCGCAAGGTAGTAGATAGGTTTGTCACACCTTCCATTCGGTGTAGTTTGAGTCTTTAAGTTCACATTCGATCCACAAGCTAGCTTGCTTGGTCGGCAAAGATGAGTAAGATTGTACTCTGGAGGCATGACGTACATGTTTTGAAACCCATTTCATGCCAGGATTGTCTTCAAAGTTAGTCTATGAACCGACACTTGTGCTCTCAGTGCCATCGGAGGACAAGCGAGGTCAGTACTTATGCCCCCAGTATTGATGGGGGTTGAGTTGAGTCAATAAGGCATTTAATCTTGAAGATTTTATACTTCCTGTCATTGCATCTGGTAAGAGTTGCAGGTTCAGCAATCTTAGTCGACTCAGATCATTCTGTATTGTTTCTCAATTTAGCAAAAATCGGAATTGTATATGCGAGTGGTTGAACCACATTTGCTTTGATATCATCTCTTCTCTTTAGTCAGATAGTGAGGATTGCCTCATCGGGCATCAGCGACTTCGGTTGCTCTCATCAGATCAGTTGCGGAGTCAAGTAAGATTGTTGAATGCGAGTGAATAAATGTCGTTATGAAGTTAGTTGGGCCCCACCGTTTATGCTTCAGCATAGTCCGAAATGGTTATCACAGTCTTATTGAGTCTCTTTCTCATGCTCGGTTCAATTGTGCTTGACAAACAAGATCATATGCTCCATAAGTGGTACAGATTCTCTTTGGAATTGCACACTCTTGTCATTGTTTTCTAGGGCTTTTCCTTTGTCCTTATCGTTTCAGGAATTAGAAGGTACTCCATTCTTTAGTCAGGAAGGCATCTAGGTCATTCGTCTCGACGCTAACACCTTTTGTCATGAAAGTCTATCCACTTCAAGGTTGAATTCATCAAAATATCTGAGCAAGTCTTGTTATAGAGAAAATCTAAAGTCCGGGGGAATAACAGGGGATCCTGACGTCCCACGTGTGAGGGCTGTAATTGTTGTTATCCATATCATCTCGAGAAGTGCCGCCTCTCGAGAGGTGCCGAATCAAACTAGCGAGCAGGTTGCCATCAAAGAATTGATGCACATTATCAAGACCCTGGCTGGTGCCCCCAGCATCGAATCTGAGATTACAAAGGGGGTCTTTGCTGATTTCTTGTTTCCACGTCGATATTGCCCCCGGGTCATGGTTCGAGTCATTCGACCTGATCGAGTTCCTGTTTTTCGAATTGTTGCGTTCTTTCTTGGAGCTGAGTATGAAATGTCGCTCGAGTATTCATTCGAGTTGGAGTTAAAACTGGTCGTGCATGATCTGAGTTTGTCACAATTCTTGCATTCTCATCTAGGATGTTGTAGGTAGCTGTTCCATTGCCCGTGTTTCCATCCATGACGTAGGGAATCGAAACCGCATGTTGCGCGCCTGCTGATTGGTTTGTGCTCAACCCAAGCTGATGGTTGATATCTGACTGTGCCAAGCTCGTCACTACCTGAACTTCAATTTTATCATTTCCAGCGAATTGATGATTGTTGCTCGGCCTTCCAGTTCTTTCCTGAAATAGGTGAAAGTCGGCCTCGGGCTTCTTGATTCTACACGAGCATTAGCCGTCAATCAGGCTTTTGTCATTCGGCTGGGAATGGAGGCATCGAGTAATTGAACTATGCTGCTCAAGGCTCGTATCATGTGCCCCCTATCCACAGGGGGTTTTGTTGAGCAGTACACTTCGAATTCATGTCTTCTCTGGATTCATGTTCACTTCTCGCATCAAGAGCCGGAGTTGAGTGCAAAAATGAATTGTTGGTATTCAGCCCATGCTAAGCCCTAGTCTCCCATCCAACCTCCGAGGACAGAAATCAAGCGGTGAAGGGTCAGATTGTAGTCGCCTCGAGTGCTCCCGTTTTCTCTTTGCATCAAGGGAAAGGTCGGGGATGAAATGGTTGCATCATGTTCAATTATTACGTGGGATATATCCAGCCTTATCTGAGCTTCCCATTCTGGAAGTAAGTTGGGATCAACAGATGGACGTTCTCTTTACATCTGCTTTCTGGTCTTCAAGAGGCCTGCATCATCCTTCTGGACGCGACCCTTTGTTTGTTTTCCATTAGCATGTTGCCATAATTGCGAGTGAGGCCCTCGCGTTCTTGACTAGTTATCTTTTGTAAACCTGCTTTTAGTAATAAAATTTTTGTTCCTTTCGCATTGTCTTGTACCTGCGAATGGGCAAATAAGTCATTAAGCGTTATAAGTAGTCAATACAATTATAAATGAAAATGCACTAAAGTAGTATGTGTGTATAGGTATGCTCCCAATCAATCATTAACTTGGTGCCTGGTCAGGACTTTGTTGAGGATTGATTAAGATCTTAACTGTTTTGCCCCCATGTCCGGACATGGAGGATCCGGGCTCGGAGTTCAGTCAGTCCCCCGACACTCTGGCGGGGTAGGAGCCCTTGTGGCGCTAAGTCTCTAGCGCCTTTATACTCTCTCTGGAGTTCGAACACAGCTTTCAATCTGTTCCCCAATCCTTCAGCGGGGTAGGAGTTCTAGCTTGTTTCATGATATGCTCAACGATCCTTCAGCAGAGCAGAAATTATGAGGGTGTTGAGTCTCCAGCACCTTTCTCAGCGCTTAATCATAGACGCCTTTATACTGTCCTGGCGGTCGCCGAGGTTAGAGTTCGAGCTCAGCAATTCAGTCGCTCCCCGATCCTTCAGCGGGGTAGAAGCTCTTTCTCAGCGCTCAATCGGAGACACTTTTATACTCTCCTGGCAGTCGC
The DNA here is from genome assembly GCA_030737875.1 of Allium sativum. Taxonomy (NCBI): domain Eukaryota; kingdom Viridiplantae; phylum Streptophyta; class Magnoliopsida; order Asparagales; family Amaryllidaceae; genus Allium; species Allium sativum. The sequence continues at coordinate 222,096,372 of CM060927.1, read as the reverse complement.
CGAGGTTAGAGTTCGAGCTCAGAAATTCAGTCGCTCCTCGATCCTTCAGCGGGGTAGAAGCTCTTTCTCAGCGCTCAATCGGAGATGCTTTTATACTCTCCTGGTGGTCGCCAAGGTTAGAGTGTTGTCGAGGCGGTTCCTATCATGGTGCACCTTCGCGCCTTGTGGACATCATCTTCGCGTCCTTTATACTCTCTCTCGGATCTTGAGAGTTAGAGTCATGGATCGAGCGGTCTTCAATCATGCACGCCCATCAAACTCATCCTAGGTTTATATTTTAATCCAAGCTTTGAGGATTAACATCAGTTAGACAAACAGTTGGAAAACGTTTTCCAAGGCTTTGCGTTCCTCCGAACAGTCTTTGGGAGGATTGGTTGGCACCAAACTTCGGGTACCTGCGTCATTCATATTGCACGAGTTAGTCATGTCAATAACTCGGAAAGCATGTGAAAGTAAATTGCATGATTGAAAAGTGAGCATATCAAGGGGCAGTGTTGCCTCCATTATTTGAATTCATGTAATCTAGTGGCGTCGAGCATAGGATCGAGCCATGTAGGCGGTCACACCGCGTTCGTCTGGAGTCGGACTACGACTTTGCGATTCAATGATTTATGTACAATTGTCTTGCGGTCTGCCACGTGTGAGCCAAGGATCGGATGATCATTCCGCATCCACCTTGAGCTATATGACTTTCTTTAGACAGGGTCCGGGGCTTTGCTTGCGAGCAGTTCGGTCGAGCCCGCTATGGCAGTGCTCCATAATTCTGCATGCGGGTGTTAAAAGTCTGTTCGATACCAGATCCGAGGTACCTACACCATCCACATATTATTTCATCTGAGTTAATTACATCAATAACTCATAAAGCATGCAAATATAAGAGTCATGGTTAGAGAATAGTCCTGTTAAAGGAATGAGTATCATTCTGAGCGAAAAATGGCGTTGCATGTTCATTGCAGGTCCATTTTGCTTCGCCCTATCTCTGCTAATGAAGGGCTGCCAAAGTCTTTTAGTTGATGAGGAGTATCTTTTCAAACTATCGTGGGGCAGCAGTCCCAAAAATGAATAGACCTTGATCGGGGTCTTGAGATGGCAAAGGCGGTTTGGTAAGTATCATAGGCGAGTGATGAGGTCGCATTTCCTTTGAATCGCCTTTTTGCCCCCATGCTGAGGGTAAGGATAGAGTGCCAGGTAGTCATGACTGTATCGCTAATTGTAGCATATCATCGCCTTGGTGCTAAGAAATAGGATAATGTTGCTGGTGAGATAATCATATCTCACAAATTTGCTGACACGCCTTCGATTCCATATTGGGGGCAAGAATTGGAGTGCAGACGATCAACTAGCATTCGGGCATAAGCATTTTAAATACTCAATTTGCTACTCTTCAGGCAAGAAAAAGGCAGTTGGCCATGCAAACTCCTGATGTGCCAGCTTTGAATTGGATGATTTATTCTCGAGCGATTCATGCTCAAATCTCCAGTTGCCCCCAGCGTCCGGGGAATAAGTTACTTAGCAGATAGTTGATGAGAGGAGTGAAAGTGTGAATCTTCACTTTCTAACACTAAAACGTCACTCATTAGATATTTTGTTCACGTATATTTCTCATCAAGCTGGGACTTGATTAGTGATTTTGCCATATCATTCAGGGCGGTGAATCAGCAATGGGACTCGTTGGTGTCTGTTTTGGGACAACCTTCCAAGAAAAATAGGCAGTGTCGACTTGCATGTCATATCTCGAGGCATAAAGAACGATGGCACGCATTTCACTTCACCTTGCTAGATGCATTACGTGCTACAGGAAGTTCATCATGGGGTTATCCATGACTCTCTTCCGGGTTCGGTCTCCAATGCTGGATCAACTTCCATCTGATCAATGGTTGTATTTTATAGTGTCTTCATAGGGATCATCTCTATCTTTTCTAGATTGTCGGACCCTTCTAACTTGGTCAGATTATCTGCCTTCTGATCTTCTGCTCGTAGGACATGAGATATGTTGTAACGTTCCAATACATCCAACAGGCCTTCTTCCGGTTCTAGGTAAGCTGCGAGTTGTGGTTCCTTCGCCTCGAAATTCATTTCAAGCCTAGCGAACAATAATCCGAAAGTCATAAAAATACGTTGGATGCCACTACTCCCAACTCCTTAGCGAGTTGCAATTCGGTAATCAGGGTATTGTCTTCGGAACGGTTGTTAGTAGCGGAGAATTTCAATCGCAAGGCATAGTAAATTGACCGTCCTTCAGGAGTTATTAATAAGACACTGGCGTCGGACAGTCGATCATTCTCTACACCGTCTGATTACAACTTCCAGGTGCCTCAGGTCGCTGCAAGTCCTGTCGTAGTGGCTAACCAGTGTGTATCACAATCATATGAACCTGGAAATAGTAGGGGAGCTTCCTTTTGGGCGGACTTTGTTCAAATCTGAGAAATCGTTGCATGTGCACCATTTTCCATTAGCATTCTTGACGAGGACGGGATTTGATATCCAAGTGGGATGTGCGGCACCTCATATAAAACCATTGCCTCTTAGCATTCTGACTTCTTCTTTCAAGGCAGATGCTCTCCCTGGATCGAGCATACGTCTTGTTTGCTTGGCAAGAGCAAACTTCAGGTTTATACTTGACAAATGACTCATAATTTATGGTAGAATTCCGCGAATATCAACAAGGGTCCAAGCGAGCACATCCAGGCTTGCCTGTAGAAAGCATGTCAGTTCCCTGGTTCAGAAGAGGTCTAAATGAGATCCAATTTCAAGACCTTAGTTAGGTCGGTGTCACCAATCGGCATATGTGCAGTTGCGTCATTAGATGTCACCCTGCTGCATCCCGAATCACCATCCTTTCTGGGATCTATGTCTTCGGAAGATCATCGGGCAATTCCTTTTGTGATGCCCCATTTATTCGCAATATTGACACCTCCTTCACACTACATTTCGTCTAGAGGGGAAGCGTCCTTGGGATTCACGCCATCTCTACTGCGTAGCATATTCCATCCAGCCAAATAATCGGCTTCTCCAATAACTTGCTCACCATAGACCATTCCCGCTCCATCTTCGGTTGGCTTATTTAGCACTAGGCACTAGGGTGCAATGTAGGCTCTGAATTCTGTTGGAGTTGGTCTGTCTGAACCTTGATCAGATGAGCTTGAACATGATAGCATAGCTTGTGAGGCTTCAAGTAATGTTCGTATATCCTGTCACAACTATTGTATGAAGAGGAGAGCTAATGGTTGATTCATATTTGCGTTGATCTAGAGCTCTCGTCTCTTGACCAAGGTCATATAGTGGTTGGTGAGCGGTCAATGTTGCTATCATCCGGGCAAGGATCCCTAGGTCTAATCATGGCTTGCAGTGATTCAACTGGTATTTGACTCTGGGCACCAAAGCGTGTTGATCCAAACCTTATTCGATGGCAATCAATCTTTGTTGTTGGGTATCCCATTATTGAAAATCATGGTCATTGGGATCTTCTGAGTCATCTTCAGAATAGTGTCCGGATTGTTCTATGTCAATGTCATCTGGTATCCCGACTGTTGGATAGGTTTAAGTCACGTAAACTAGGTGATCACTACTTGTTCAGGAACATCATCAGTTGCATTGGGTAGATCTTTACACCATCGGAGCTCTGGAATAGGAGGTTGTTATGAGACCATCATTATTTTGTATACTGCCATAGCCAGTGTGTCGAATCTTTTCAACAACTCCTCACATTCAATAACATCGGTATTAAGTGTTATGGCTCTAGAAAGAATCCTCAGAATACCTACCGAATCTTGGTTGATAAGCATTTGTGATAATTGTGGGTCAAAATGTACTCCGAGCCGAAGGCGAGCCGCGCTCCGAGCCGAAGGCGAGGCCGTCAGCGGGTCCGGGCGCAGCGTCGGCGGGGGTCTGGGGCCCCGCAGTCCCGACGGCGATCGACTTCTGGTCGATAGTGCCTTTTCTGAAATGATCTGAAAATTGCATTTTTTCCAAAAAATGTCACTTTTTTGGGTCGGGTCGCGACCCTTGTTCGTCATCACTTTTCTGAGTCGCGGTTCGCTAATGTCGTCTAGTTCGTGGCTCGGATCGTCAATTAATCAACGTCTTCGGATCGGGTCGCGGATCCTACACCAGGTTGGGGTCGTGAAGGTCACTCTGGGCCCGGGTCATGGAGGTCATTCTGCGAGCTACGAATCGGATCGTGGTGGCTCTTTGGGCTCCGTTCGTGGAGGTCATTCCGCGAACCGCGAGCAAGTTCGTGATACCCCCTGCGATCCGCGAACCGCGAACCGAGAACCGGCCACCTGCTCTAACCTGCTCCTACGCACCTTCTTCACCAGCCTCGTTTGCTAATGAAGTTTGTGTATCCTTAGCTTTTTTTAGGAGCCACAAAATTCTGATTTTACTGAAATAACTGAAATCTTCAAAAATGGTAGAAACGCGGACTGTTTTCTTCGAACTTTCAAATCCAAATAGTAAAATAACAATCCGATAGGCTGAGAATTCATTTCTCAGTGAAAGCACCAAAATGTTAGATCAAAAAATGGCTCTAACACCCAAATTGTCATATTTTGAGCATAGGATATGAAGAAATAATCGAAAAATAGAGAAAAAAGCAAGACAACGAGATTTTTACAGTGGTTCGGCATTAATGAGCTTCCGTCCACTTCATATTTTCTCATTTCACTCATGGATTACAATTACAATGAATATTGTCTTTCAATCACTTGAATTCAATGAATAATTCTCTCTGAATCCATTGAATTTATTGAGGAAGATGGTGGTTATTCATGGAGAAGTGTTGGCTATGGCAGCCATGGATGAGGAGATGCCAAAAAAGTCCTGAAAAATGCCAAGCTTTGGGCTATTTATAGCTGATTTCTGGTGATGGATCGTGGTCATACGTGGTCCACATCCCGAAGATCTCGGACCGGTTCGTAGCTTGATGAAGAATTGGTCAATATGACAGTTGGTGACACGTGTCGCGAGATCCTGCATTCTCGGATCGTGGTGGACTTGGTCTTGGTCGTCATCCATCAACCTAGGGGATCGGATCGCGGTAATGGGTCGGATCGCGGATTATAGTTCACGGATCGCAGTCCGCGGATCGCGGTTCACGGATCGTGGTTCACGGATCGCGGTCATGTGCCAGCTTACACCCGTTCATGGAAATGGGCATAACTTTCAAACTATAAGTCCGATTGAGCCAAACCAAAGCTCAAACTGAAGCTAATTCAAAGGGCTACAAGTATATGATGTGCATAGATCCAAATGAGGTCATTTGATAGGGGTTTCGGGCCAATTTATACTAATGTTGTGATTTTGACCAAACTGCCTTGTGTCTTCTGACGATGCTTCCCATGCCAGAGAGCGATGTTATCCAGAGATTCCGTATGAGACAGCATTTACCCAGAGGTGTGTCAACATGATCTTTGTTTTGGGTAGCCTGGTCACAAAGCAGGCTAACACAATTAAATATCATTTAATTGGTACACTTCATTAAATCTAAATAAAAAGATTTAATATTTTTTCTCAACTGGGCTTAAGAACAGTGTTACTGAAGACACCATTCACGACAAACCCAAATCACATTTGATATTAAATACAAGGCTCTGAATAGAAAATATATCGGCTTATATTCAATATCAAATTCCACAACCAACAAATATCGTATTGGAAATAATGATATAAATATATCCTTCAAATTTCCCTAACAATATCTGGATAATCACGAAATCCAACATCGAAATATTCCGGAGACAATTTCGATTCAAATCCATTTCCACTTTATATATTGGAAATTATTGTTATTTTCAAAACCATTTCAAAGCCACTTTATTTATTTTAGAAATAAATAGAATTATAATTCTAGTTCAAAACTAGTTCATTTCGATAAAAATCTATTTTTATCTTTTCAAATATGGAGTTTTCCATCCCAATTCTTCACAAATCATTTCTTATGATTTTACACAAACTATTGATATTTTTAATAATTTTATCAAGGCCCGTACAGTCGATTTCCATCAACGGCCATCGAACTGCACTTACAGCGACCTTTTTCAAATTTGATTTGGACATAATTCCAAATCCAACCGCTAGATTTCAAATTTCAAAAATTCGTTAGAAAGCTCTTTTCGATACGAACCCAACGGTTCCGGTTTTAGGAGAATCCGACGGTCGGATCTCCCGCAATATCCATTCGAAGTCAATGGTCGAAATTCGCGAACTGCAGCGGCGCGGCTCGTTCTATTCAGGCCATTATATAATATATATAATAAATACTTCATCGATTTCCTTTTAAAACGTATTTTATAAATCGTTTTAAATTCATTTTCGAAACGATTTCAACATCCTTTTCAAATTCAAATCAAGATTGAATTTATCAAAATAAATTCGTTTTAAATCCAATTTCCAGAACTTCCCCGGTGAGGAAAGCCCGGATTGAGTCGAGGATAAGCCACAAAAGAACACAGACGGAAGAACATTTCATTGCTTATTACAACAATTCCATCAGAATACAAGAATATACAGAGTATGAACAAATATTACACATTAAGAAATATCAGATATTACAATACATTACATAGCAGCGGAAATTGATACAATACACAACTAGAAGTAATACGCGGATACAAAGCTTTCCGAGTATCGTTCCAGCTGTAAATCAGGATCCTGTGAATATAAATCTGCAAAACCAAAACTACTAGCTTCCCGTGTCAAAATAAGGGCACCCAGAGTTTAGGTTAAAACAATAAACTCCAGGTCAGTCACGGGACTGGTATGAGAACTAAAACAGTTATTTAAAACTTTACTTTAAATCAGATATATCAAGGGACCACGCCGTATAACACGGAACGGGTTTCCTCCCAAGAATACCAGTGCATATAATAAAACAACGTAATGCTTTTTGGAAAAATGAAGCTATTATAAGACCCAGGTCCTATCACACAATGCAACGCAAGCCGGGGGATAGGGTTTTCCCTTATAATAGCCAAACATGCTTAGTACGTTTAAAACAAATCATTTGATACTACTATAAGTGCATAGTGTATAAAACAACTTCAAATCATAAGTATCAATCATAGACGGCATGGGTACCATATATCATGTCGCCATACTAGGCTCTACAATCAAAACCGCAAATGTCACGTATTTGGAAATTGGATTTCCGTCTGTGAACCGAGGCAAAATATAGTCCTCTACCGATTCGAGACTGTCTAGTCCGAGCCGCAGGAACAGGCGCAACTGCCCTTTGGAGCGATAGGGCCGGTCCACCGATGTGGATTAAACTTAAACCCTGAACAAGCGTTTCCCCGCCCTATGGGGCGTAAATGAGCCAACGAATGACTCCATCGGACCCGGATCGTCTGATCAAACCGAGGCGCCTCGCAACAGCAACAACCACATAAGTCAAACTCGTCAAGGCGTGTAAAACCACTAACGCCACTTCTAACTAGAAAGAAACGCATGTCCTCCCTGAGGTCCTCTCCCGTTTTTGGTTCACCACCGGGGTGCGAGGCTCACGAATTCACGTTACACAAAGTTGTGCCACACAGGCTGTGCTTTGATCATCACCCACAAGACTCTGCTTTTCAACAAAAGCCTTGATCATATTGCCACTTAGGCATGCCACACAGGCAATTCACTCCATGCATTTGATATCCATCAATATATAACCTCTGAGCTCGTACGTCTCAGAGAAGGGCGTTAAGCAAGAGAATAAATTCTCCGCCGCCAAACAGATATATATTTAATAGAAATCAATCACACAGACTAAAATCCAATGTCAGACACACAGTCCATTTACAAGTTCGTTCTGGGTCTGAACGAAACCGGAGGCACTTTCCTCGCATATCCATCGATCTCTAAGTACGTCTGGACAATCACCAACTGTTTCTCTCCTCTTGGGTGTACAGCCCAATCAAGATCATCAGTAATCACCCAAATGATGTGAAGACTTCTGGTCTTCAACCACCGTCTTCATCTTTGACACCACGTCGAATTAGTTATTCAGAATGGGATAAACCCGGTCTTTCTGAATAACTCGCGTATATAATAAACAAGTGTTACACAAACACAACATACGCCTCTTTCCAATTCAGAATATTCTTTTATTCAAATATTCTTATACTTTGGTAAAGGTTCCCATTAATTTTATCAAAGATAAATTCTTTAAATTTATTCTTTAATCTTCTTTGAAAATCAATTCAAACCAGTCGGGATTAACGAACCTTACCGAAGTAATCAATTGTTAAATTTCTCATCCCCAACCTATTCATCCCATGAAGTAAAACTGGTAATACTTCATATCTAACACCACGGTGTTATCGGTAAATTCAATTACCATTTCACGTTCAAATCTAATTAAAGATTTAACTATAGCCTGGAGCAAAACTGGTGATACTCTATTCTCGATTTTTTCAATCTAATTAAAGATTCATTAAAACTCCACTTAGTTTTAATCTTTAACTGGGTTAAAGAATCAGTGTCATTTAAAACAAAGTTCACGATAAACCCAAAATCACGTTCCATTAATTATCGGGTTAAAGAACAAGTATTATTTAAAACACTGTTCACGATAAACCCAAAAATCAATACCAATTCAATTCCAATTAAATATCATTTAATTGGTACACTTCATTAAATCTAAATAAAAAGTTTTAATCTTTTTCTCAACTGGGCTTAAGAACAGTGTCAATGAAGACACCATTCACGACAAACCCAGATCACATTTGATATTAAATACAAGGCTCTGAATAGAAAATATATCGGCTTATATTCAATATCAAATTCTACGACCAACAAATATCGTATTGGAAATAACAATATAAATATATCTTTCAAATTCCCATAACAATATCTGTATAATCACGAAATCCAACATCGAACTATTCCGAAGATGATTTCGATTCAAATCCATTCCAATTCAATTATTGGAAATTCTGGTTACCTTTAAAACCCTTTCTAAATTCAATTTATTTATTTAAAAATAAATAGAATTATAATTCTAGTTCAAACTAGTTCATTTCGATAAAAATCTATTTTTATCTTTTCAAATCTGGAGTTTTTCATCCCAATTCTTCACAAATCATTTCTTGTCATTTTACACAAATTATTACTATTTTTAATAATTTTATCAAGGCCCGTACAGTCGATTTCCATCAACGGCCATCGAACTGCACTTACAGCGACCTTTTCCAAATTTGATTTGGACATAATTCCAAATCCAACTGTTAGATTTCAAATTTCTAATATTCGTCCAACGGTTCCGGTTTTAGGAGAATCCGACGGTCGGATCTCCCGCAATGTCCATTCGAAGTCAATGGTCGAAATTCGCGAATTGCCGCAGCGCGTTCTATTCAGGCCATTATATATATATATATATATACATATATATATATATATATCGTCGATTAACACTGTTCTTAAGCCCAATTGAGAAAAATATTAAATCTTTTATTTAGATTTAATGAAGTGTACCAATTAAATAGTATTTAATTGGAATGGAATTCGAATTGATTACTGTAAATACCCGTAACTTCCCCGGAACGAAAGCGCGGATAGTTCGAGAACAAGCCACAAAAGGGCGCAGATAGAAGAACATTTCATTGTTTATTACAACAATTCTATCAGAATATACAGAGTATGAATGAAGCGACCCGAACTTCCCCGGTCTCCGAAGAGATGAGAAAGAACGAATTACTGTGAGGACAGGACAAATCAGAACGCAAACGGAAGAACATTTCATTGTTATTACAACAATTCCATCAGAATACAAGAATATACAGAGTATGAATAAATATTATACAACAAAGAATATCAGAGATTTAAATACAGTATTGCAGCGGAAAAATAATACAAAACACAACTGAAAGTAATACACGGATACAGAGCTTTCCGAGCATCGTTCCAGCTGTAAATCAGGATCCTGTGAATATAAATCTGCAAAACCAAAATTACTAGCTGCCCGTGTCGAAAATAGGGGCACCCAGAGTTTAGGTTAAAACAATAAACTACAGGTCAGTCATGTGACTGGTGTGAGAACTAAAACAATTATTTAAAACTTTACTTTAAAAGAGAGTAATTCAAGGGACCACGTCATATAACACGGAACGGGTTTCCGCCCAAGAATACTAGTGCATAGAATAAACAGCGCAATGCTTTTTCGAAAAATGAAGCTATTATAAGACCGAGGTCCCATCACACAATGCAACGCAAGCCGGAGGATAGGGTTTTCCCTTATAATAGCCAAACATGCTTGGTACGTTTAAAACAAATCATTTGATACTATAATAAGTGTATAGTGTCAAAACATTTTCAATCATAAATATCAATCCTAGGCGGCATGGGTACCATCTATCATGTCGCCATACTAGGCTCTACAAATAAAACCGAAATACATGTATTGGAAATTGGATTTCTGTCATGAGTCGAGGCAAGGGGCAAGCTCCTCTCCGCTTCGAGACACTCTAGCAAATGCCTCAGGACTACACACTCTGGGTAACTCTTGGATGCTTCAGGGTCGGTCCTCTCTTACGTTTGAGGATTGGCAATTCCTGAACACACGTTTCCCGGTCCTTACAGACCTAAAATCGAGGCGCCTCATTCCAACAACCAAATAGGTGAAAAGTATATAAATGTCAGGGCTGGTAAGTCACTGACACCACCAAAGCTAAAAAGAAACGTCGTGCTCTCCCTGCAGTCCTTATCCCGTTTTTAACTCATACCGAGGTGTGAGGCTCGCGAATTCACATTATACACAAAGCTACGCCACAAAGGTCGTGCTTTGATCATCAACCACAAGACTTTGCTTTTCAACAGAAGCCTTGATCCATGCAACTCAGTGTGCCACACAGGAAATTCATGCCATGCGATTGATATCTATCGATATATAACCTCTAAGCTCGTACGTCTCAGAGAAGGGCGTTAAGCAAGAGAATAAATTCTCCGCCGCCAAACAGATATATATTTAACAGAAATCAATCAACACAGAATAAAATCCAATGTCAGACACACAATCCATTTACAAGTTCGTTCTGGGTATGAACGAAACCGGAGGCACTTTCCTCGCATATCCATCGATCTTCAAGTACGTCTGGACGACCACCAACTATTTCCATCCTCTTGGGTGTACAGCCCAATCAGGATCATCAGTAATTATCCAAACGATGTGAAGACTTCCGGTCTTCGACCACCGTCATCATCTTCGACTTATCGTCGAATCGGTTATTCAGAATGGGTATAAACCCGGCCTTTCTGAACAACCCGCGTATATTAAAAACAAATGTAACACAAACACAACATACGCCTCATTCCAATTCATTAGTCACTAACCGTAAATCAGTAAGAGAGCAATTCCCCAAATATTAATCCTGAAGGCCGAAACCAACATCAGATCAATACCCAAGAAACCATTCTTCTTAACTAACCTACAACTAGTTTCTAAATCTCAATTCTTAGGGAAAGGTTCCCATTAATTTTATCCAAGATAAATTCTTTAAAATTTATTCTTTAATCTTCCATTGGATGTCGTATCAAACCAAATTATGTTTTTTCCAAACTAGTCGAGATTAGCGAACCACACCGAAGTAATTATTTATTTTATTTCCCAATCCCAACCTATTCATCCCATGAAGCAAAACTGGTAATACTCCACATTTAACACCACAGTGTTGTCGGTAAAATTAATTACCATTCCACGTTCAAATCTAATTAAAGATTTAACTATCGCTTTGGAGCAAAACTGGTGATACTCCATTCTCGCTCATTTTCCAAATTTGATAATTTAAATTATCAATTCACATTTCAATCTAATTGCAGATTCCTTAAAACTCCTTTTTCTGGGTTAAAGAACTAATGTCATTTAAAACACAGTTCACGATAAACCCAAATCACATTCTATTTATTATCGGGTTAAAGAACAAGTGTTATTTAAAACACCCTTCACGATAAACCCACTAATCAATTCTATTTAAAACCCATTTCAAATCCAATTTATTTATTTAAAAATAAATGGGTTTTAATTTTAGTTCAAAACTAGTTCATTTCGATAAAAATATATTTTTATCTTTTCAAACATGGAGTTTTTCATCCCAATTTTTCCCAAATCATTTCTTATGATTTTACACAAATTATTACTATTTTTAATAATTTTATCAAGACCCGTACAGTCGATTTCCATTAACGGCCATCGAACTGCACTTACAACGACCTTTTCCAAATTTGATTTAGACGTATCTCCAAATCCAACCATTAGATTTCAAATTTCTAATATTCGTTAGAAAGCTCTTTACGATACGAACTCAACGGTTCCGGTTTTAGGAGAATCCGACGGTCGGATCTCCCGTAATATCCGTTCGAAGTCAATGGTCGAAATTCGCGAACTGCCGTGGCGCGGCGTGTTCTATTCAGGCCATTATATTATATATATAATGTAACAACCCATATTTTGAATAACAAGTTATAACATAAATCAAGGCATAATTCAATGATAAAATCTGAATCAAGGGAAACGGGCTGAGCCATTGCGTTCGTCTCGGAAAAATACGCGAAATAGAGTCCGAGTTTTCGAAAATCGGAGTCCGTATGACCCAGTTAAGGCCCACAGAAGTTTTCAGAAAATTCGAATTTAAAAACAGATTTCAAATTCAGCTAGGCAGGATGGGCGGGAAAAGATCCCGCCACACCCCAAGTCGACTGGGGAGTCGACTTGGGAGTCGACACACCCCAGGCTGTGTCGACTGCCCAATCGACACCCCTGTCGACTTGGGTGGTCGGCCAGTCTGGCCTGGGTGCACCTGACTTGTTTCTCAAGACATGTTTGGAGGCTAGTGACGTGAATTGATGGCCCAGATCTGAATTAGGGTTAATCCTATGGTCTAAACTAACCTAATCATCTATAAAAAGACCCTAATACCTAGCCTAAATCATCATAAATCAATCCTACAACTAAACTATGCCAAAATGTTTAATCATGGCCTCCACCCTCTTGTCATAGCCTCCATCTTCATTCATATGAGAGTTCCTAAGCTTGTTTGAGAGTTTCAAAGCTTGATTCAAGGCCAAAGTTCAATCTTTCTTCATTAAAACGAGGATCTTTCTTCATATAATCAAAGGAGCTTCTTGGAGCTTATATTCATTTGGGGTTTTTAGAGTTGCTAGTGGCTTCGTCTCAATCTTATTTTATTTTATAAGTCTTCGTAGCATTGTAAGCCCTATTCTACTCTTAGATTCTAACTATGAAGTTAAATATGACATGTTGCAAGTTGAGTTTGGGCCTAAGTATGATTTGTGCTTTGATTCTATCATGTTATGCATAAGATTTATTCTATGCATGTTTGTAAAGCTATCACCTTGACTTTATGCATAAAAAGCTATGAGCTTTGGATTGAAATATTGCATAAAAGCAACATAGAAACTCTCATAACCCTTATGTTAACTTGCATATGATGTTATATGCGAATCACTTGCTATCATCTCATGTCATCTATGACCATGTTTCACCTATTTTGCTAAAGTTGATATTATGCATGTTTTGAGGCCTATAATGTAATACGCAAGTTTATGAACACATTTGCCTCATATGCCACCATGTTTAACTTGTGGCCCAAACCTTATTAATTATGTCATGCTTCTAAGTTCCCCCTTTTAGATCTATTTTCGTTTATGCGAACTTACATGCGATGGGGTTACATTATGGGTAAACTAAAATGACATAAAGATATGACTTGAAAAGATGACATGAAATATGACATGTGATTATGCTTGAGACATGAACATGAACTTGGACATGACTTCTAGAAAACATGAGAATGGCCAACTCGAGGTTGGGTTGAGTTTGTAGCATAAATCTACCCAGAACCGACCGGCTTAACTAGTGGCTACAAGCAATAGGACCCAATGTGAGTAGTTGTCATGTCGCACTTGAAACCCGAGGTTAGACTAAGTTGTGGTGTAAAGCTACCCGGACCCGCCCGGCTTAACTAGTAACCACAACAAGGTCTAATGTGAGAGGTTGGGTGCATTAAATTAATTAATGCCACATGATAGGGCTAAGTCATGGACCACTTGAATACTTAACCAATTAAACACGATGGGTTGATAGGGTTAAGTCATGAACCTTGGGTACACTTAACCAACTTGATTGGGTAGGGTTAACCACATTTAACCCGTTAGAAACCCTTGTTACGTGGTCCTTTTCACCAGTAACCCTCTTGATTGTATCATGATACCCTAGGGACTAGGCTAGGGTGGGGCACGATTACTGGGCTGACATGTAAGCGACCAAAACAACGGCTGAGTATGTGCGCCGGTGTAGGTTCAGGCGGACTATGGTCATGCACATAGTCCGGAGTTGAAAAAGCAGACACGGGCACCCGTAGGTTTAAACTGTGCGTGCTTGATTTGTGTCCTTGGTTGGCACCGTAGGGCTTGATACACCCTAGGGTGGACCTAGCACAGTTTGACTACACTTCGTGATTGGGCCGTATGACACCGACACTTGACGAGTTAGGCTTTTAGGGAGCCGATCGACTAGACCGTGTTCTTGGACCTTGATCTAGGTCATCTCATGATATTGGGCCAAGGTTGGGCCAAGGGATCGTTTCTTGTTTATACTTGACATGGATTGGAATACTAGTACACACTTGGTGCAACTTAACCTCGTATATGTGATGCCACACCTGATCTATCTTGTTAACTTTTCACCATGACAGTTATCACCCTATGCTTCATCTCTGCTTTACGTGTCCAGTTAACTTTATTAGTTTTTATACTAATAGTAGGTAGGACTTACCAGTCTTTTTGACTGACCCGTTTTCTTTCGCCTCTTTTCTTCCGTCCCCCCCCCCCCCAGGTTTACAGGGTGGGAACACTGGTACCTAGCTGGATCTTTAGCTTCTTTTTTGGATAGCTCATGTATGGTTTGGACTTGAGCATGCTATGCCTTTATTCTACTTTGGGGATAGTTACTTTATGTTTTTTCCAGTTTTCAGTTTATGTTCAAGACTTTGTTTTGTGGGAAAATAATGACCAAGTACTTTGATGTAACTTGACTATGGTTTTGAAATGTTAGTTTTATCCACTGCTTTACTTACTCTGTTTTACTTATATGTTCTGTCTTGTGATATCTGCATGCATGTTTACCTCGTTCAACGCCCCTCCAAAGCCGGTGCACTTGCAAGAGTGGCATTGGCGGAGGTGGGGTGTTACATATAATATATATTTCATCGATTTCTGTTTAAAACAAACTTTATAAATAGTTTTAAATTCGTTTCAAAAACAATTTCTACTTCCATTTCAAATTCAAATCAAAATTGAATCTTCCCTTATAAATTCGTTTTAAATTCAATTCAATTCAATTCAATTCAATTCAAATTTCAATTCAATTTGAATTCATTTCAAATCGATTTTTATTCTATTTCAATTCGTTTTCAATTCAATTCGAATTCGTTTTATATTCAATTCAATTCGAATTCGTTATATATTCAATTCAATTCGAATTCGTTATATATTCAATTCAACTCGAATTCGTTATATATTCAATTCAATTCGAATTCGTTATATATTCAATTCAATTATATAAAAACGAATATAATCGATATAAATATCGTTCGCGTCAAAATAGCGCATCTCTAATCAACACGGCTTTATATATTTCAATAATTCCGTTATTCTATTCAACAAATGAATATTTATCCTATTCAATACATGAATCTATATTTTTGTCAACACATGACTAATCTCAACGGATGAGTACTGTCCATGTGTGACTTTTTTTGTTATTTAATATATTTTATAAAAATTATGGTATCTTTCGTTTGATTTCAAATCAGACTCCAACCGTAAATTAGTAAGAGAACGATTCCCTGAATATTAACCCTGAAGGTCGAAACCAACATCAGATCAATATCCAGGAGACCACTCATCTTATCTATTTTCCAATTAGTTTCTAATTTCATGTATGATAAAGATGTAAATTTTATTGTTAACATATTTTGTTCAACACATGACTAATCTCAACGGATGAGTACTGTCAACACATGAACTTTTATTTTATAATATTCTTTGTAAATTTTATTGTTAAAATATTTTGTTCAACACAAGACTAATCTCAACGGATGAGTACTGTCAACACATGAACCTTTATTTTATAATATTCTTTATCTTCCCGATTGGAATGAGGCCCAATCAATTACCATATAAAGTTAATTATATGGATTCCATACAACACATGTATATAATAGCAACGATAAATAATCAACCATCATCCAAAGTGCACTACACTGTATAAGCATCAAATATAGATATCTAACGCTTATAACATCCTGTCAATCAATCGATCGACATACAACTAATTATTGGGATTGGTGTATACCGTATTTTATCCCAATACCCGTGTGGGGTTTCAAACAATCAAACACAGATTTTATTTGTGCAGTTGGGCGATGTGTAAAATTTATCGTCCCAATCAATGTCCTTCAAATAGGTGTACATAAACAAACCGTCCGGTTTGTAAATGAATATTTATTTATTCACATTCACGTTAAAATTTTTATTTTTAACGACCAAACTATTTTATTCAACCTATGAATATTCTATTTGGTTCATTTATTAAATAAAATGATATCTTTATTTTTCTAACTTATTTCTGAAAATTTCGGCGGCATAACGGCACGATACTAGAAACGGGACAAGGCCTAGCCTTATCCCCGGTCTAGTGATGGCCCACGCCATACACATATCAATCAAATCAATTTCAATTCACCAAACAACCAACTCCAAATCAAATAATTTAACTAATCTATGCAACCAAACAAACAAGTCCATGGTCTGTGGACAGTGGTGTCGGGTGCTCCTAAACACCGTCTACATCCTAGTATATATATAACTAGAAAAAGAAATTTAGAGTGAGAAGTTCTCTCCTGCTAGCTAATCCAAACGTCTCGACTCTTCATATGTAGAAAATCTCCGTCGTTTCTTCTTTCGTCACTTTCGTCATCCGTATTCACTACATATATAAAAATCACATTTTTATATTGTTGCTATGTATATAAAAATCATATTTTTATAATTACTTCATATGGATAAAAATTCTATTTTTACATCGATGTTTATATAATAAAGATTATATTTTTATCACGCCATTCTCTATATAAAGACTTCGCCTTTTCAAATATAAATATTTCACCATTTCAAAAATAAATATTCCGCCTTTTTTATCCATACAATATAAAAATCGTATTTTTATTTTCTCTAGTAGGTAAAAATCATATTTTTATAACCTCTACTATCTAAAAATAATATTTTTATATTCATAAAAATCACGTCTTTATATATATTTCAAACCCGATCCTTACAAAACTAAAAATCCTAGCTTTTCTAAGATGAAGATCTTATCTTTTCTCAAATCAAAATCTAATTTTTTTTAACGGATAAAAAACTCATTTTTATCTTAACAAAAATAATCACTTTCCCTAAACAAAAATCTAAACTTTATTTGTTATTCTTCTAAATAAAAATCCTATTTTTATTCTTATGTAGAATTCCTATTTTATACATTACAACATCGCTAAAGATCGGATTTTTTCTATAAAAACTGAAAAGAAATCAGTAAAAAGAAAAGCTTACATCGATTTTTCAGAAGAAGGTGGAGTTTCTGGTCGGAAATTGGACTGGAGAAGGGGTGACAGGCTATTGGTGGACGCGGGGGTGGTGCTCCTGTCGGTGGCGGGCGGAGGCAGGCCCCACGGTGGCGGCTCCTTTCTGTTTTGGGCGGATTCGGGTTGAAGAAAGAGGAAGGGGCGAAAGAGAGCGGTCGTGGACGAGAGAGGAGGGCGCGGTGGCGCATTCATCGGCGCGTGCTCCGATTGGTGGCTGCGGGGGTGTCGTGGTGGAGCTGCGCAAGGAGGGAGGGGTTCGGAGAAGAGAAGAAAGGAAGAGGAGGAAGAAGAGGAGAGCGAGGCGGCGGCAGGTGGTGGCGCACCACCTGGGGCGGCGGCGGCTCATCGGGGGGGGGGGACGGTCGCGATCCCCCCTTCTCTCCTCTTTTTTTTTCGATATGGGAAAACTGACGGGGGGGGCAATATAAGGAGAGAGAGGGTTTTCTATATTTTTTTTCATTATTTTATTTCAAAAAGTTACTTTTGCATTTGACCTCTAAACGAGGCCCACCGCCTGTCGTCCATAGCTAATTACCCCCATTCTGAACACAATGGGATATGTGTCGTAGACTGATTCGATCGTTTCGATCAGTTTTCGTCAAAATCAACGTATAACTCTATGTATATTGATTTTGAACACGCATTTCAATTTACCGGGGTCACATACGAACTCTAAAAATTCCCGAAAAATATTTTCTAACTTCGTATTGACGATACGGTCCTAACAAAACTAATTTCGTCGAATTCCGAGACCGTTTGGAAAATGGCCATTTTCCAGTCGATTAAAATCAACTAAAACTGGTCAAACGCGTTTTCCTTTACCACGCTCACATATTGATTCAAAAAATTACGAAATTTGAAACCTAGCAATAATTTGACATCACGGATCCAACAAAAGTGGTTTCGTCGAAATCCGAGGTCATTTGCAAAATTCCCATTTTTAAGGGCCTGAATTCCATAGCGACTATTCAGAATTTTCAACTGGACATATCTTTTGATTCCCGCTATGAAATCTCAATTTTTCGGATTCGTTAGAAAGATATTTTCAACTAGATTCTAATATTTTTGGTTTCGTTAAAATTCGGTTTATTTTGCACTCGGTATGTTCAATTGAAATTTGAAATCGAATTATCGAACTACCGCGCCATTTTCAGTTCCTTTTATAATTTAAAATAAATATTTATATTCTAACGACGACGTATATAAATATATACATTCGAATTCTATTAAAAATAAATTTCTCGTCGTTACTATTTAAAACAATTCATTTTAAATATGCAAAATTCGTTAAAATTGCCAAAATAAAATTTTTAAACTGGCTCGCATTTCCGGGTTATTACAATCTCCCCCACTTAAAACTTTTCGTCCCCGAAAAGGAATGAAGCCGAAAGTTGTTTAACAATTCAACTCAACTTCCAGTATTTTGATTACGGCTCAAGTTCTTCAACTTTTCAGTTTCTAAGAACTTTTCTAATTTTTCAAAAATTTGGCTAACACCCTAAATTTTCGAAAAATTTCGCCATAACCTCCCCTGCACCGGGAGCAACGGGAAAATCCCGAAATTGCCATATAGGCCTTCTGATCTCAAAAAGAAAAAGAAAAAGCCAATCGGCTCATAAAATCATCATCACCCAAACAAAACAGTAAATTATAGTAAACATGTACCTATTTGTCGGGCAAACAAATTTTGTTTTCTGCTCTAGCCTCCTTGCTATGACCTGTTCAATGTAAGTACATGTATATGCAAGCAAATGCGACCGATTTTCAATACAGTTCAATCTTCGATTCTATTAGGATAAATGTTTAAAAATTATCAAACTAATAAACAAACATCACAACCATCAATCAATTAGTGAATTAGAATTTCAAATTCATAATTTTGATACATATATACAGAAAATCATGTTTTTGATGCCAATTCACAACAATGTATTCTAGCAATATTTTGGTTCTCACAACAGTCTAATCGAAATATATAGATATCATACCTTCGAAACACGAACACAAATTCTGATGATGATATATCAATCATTAGAATCACCTCCAGGTGTCTAGAATGTGATTCTATATCTATCCAGTATATTAAAACTTCGAATATACGTTCATGACGCTTATATGCAAAATCTTTATATATTGGATTGTCCAAATTCAATACAAATAAAATATTCAAATACGTATAAAACGATTTGATTTTTCAAACCAAAATTGTTTTCATTTGAAAAAAATATACTCTTCACACTCGTTCTAGGATACTACTGATCCTATCTCTAACGAGTCATCCTAATTGGATATTACTAATCCAATATCTGATGAATTCTTTCGTATGGTTCTAATGTGCCTTGTTCTCGAGCTCTGTAAACCAAAGCTCTGATACCAAATGAAGCGACCCGAACTTCCCCGGTCTCCGATGAAATGAGAAAGAACGAATTACTGTGAGGACAGGACAAATCAGAACGCAAACGGAAGAACATTTCATTGTTATTACAACAAGTCCATTAGAATACAAGAATATACAGAGTATGAATAAATATTATACAACAAAGAATATCAGAGAATAAAATACAGTATTGCAGCGGAATAATAATACAAAACACAACTGAAAGTAATACACGGATACAGAGCTTTCCGAGCATCGTTCCAGCTGTAAATCAGGATCCTGTGAATATAAATCTGCAAAACCAAAACTACTAGCTGCCCGTGTCGAAAATAGGGGCACCCAGAGTTTAGGTTAAAACAATAAACTCCAGGTCAGTCATGTGACTGGTGTGAGAACTAAAACAGTTATTTAAAACTTTACTTTAAAAGAGAGTAATTCAAGGGACCACGCCGTATAACACGGAACGGGTTTCCTCCCAAGAATACCAGTGCATAGAATGAACAGCGCAATGCTTTTTCGAAAAATGAAGCTATTATAAGACCCAGGTCCCATCACACAATGCAACGCAAGCCGGAGGATAGGGTTTTCCCTTATAATAGCCAAACATGCTTGGTACGTTTAAAACAAATCATTTGATACTATAATAAGTGTATAGTGTCAAAACATTTTCAATCATAAATATCAATCCTAGGCGGCATGGGTACCATCTATCATGTCGCCATACTAGGCTCTACAAATAAAACCGAAATACACGTATTGGAAATTGGATTTCCGTCATGAGTCGAGGCAAGGGGAAAGCTCATCTCCGCTTCGAGACACTCTAGCAAATGCCTCAGGACTACACACTCTGGGTAACCCTTGGATGCTTAAGGGCCGGTCCTCTCTTACGTTTGAGGATTGGCAATTCCTGAACACACGTTTCCCGGTCCTTACAGACCTAAAATCAAGGCGCCTCATTCCAACAACCACATAGGTGAAAAGTATATAAATGTCAGGGCTGGTAAGTCACTGACACCACTAAAGCTAGAAAGAAACGTCGTGCTCTCCCTGCAGTCCTTATCCCGTTTTTAACTCATACCGAGGTGTGAGGCTCGCGAATTCACGTTATACACAAAGCTATGCCACAAAGGCCGTGCTTTGATCATTAACCACGAGACTTTGCTTTTCAACAGAAGCCTTGATCCATGCAACTCAGTGTGCCACACAGGCAATTCATGCCATGCGATTGATATCTATCGATATATAACCTCTAAGCTCGTACATCTCAGAGAAGGGCGTTAAGAAAGAGAATAAATTCTCCGCCGCCAAACAGATATATATTTAACAGAAATCAATCAACACATAATAAAATCCAATGTCAAACACACAATCCATTTACAAGTTCGTTCTGGGTCTGAACGAAACCAGAGGCACTTTCCTCGCATATCCATCGATCTCCAAGTACGTCTGGACGACCACCAACTATTTCCATCCTCTTGGGTGTACAGCCCAATCAGGATCATCAGTAATTATCTAAACGATGTGAAGACTTCCGGTCTTCGACCACCATCATCATCTTCGACTTATCGTCGAATCGGTTATTCAGAATGGGTATACACCCGGCCTTTCCGAACAACCCGTGTATATTAAAAACAAATGTTACACAAACACAACATACGCCTCATTCCAATTCATCAGTCACTAACCGTAAATCGGTAAGAGAGCAATTCCCCAAATATTAACCCCGAAGGCCGAAACCAACATCAGATCAATACCCAGGAAACCATTCTTCTTAACTAAACTACAGCTAGTTTCTAAATCTCAATTCTTAGGGAAAGGTTCCCATTAATTTTATCCAAGATAAATTCTTTAAAATTTATTCTTTAATCTTCCATTGGATGTCGTATCATACCAAATTATCGTTTTTCCAAACTAGTCGAGATTAGTGAACCACAACGATGTAATTATTTATTTTATTTCCTAATCCCAACCTATTCATCCCATGAAGAAAAACTGGTAATACTCCATATTTAACACCACAGTGTTGTCGGTAAAATTAATTACCATTCCACGTTCAAATCTAATTAAAGATTTAACTATCGCTTTGGAGCAAAACTGGTGATACTCCATTCTCGCTCATTTTCCAAATTTGATAATTTAAATTATCAATTCACATTTCAATCTAATTGCAGATTCCTTAAAACTCCTTTTTCTGGGTTAAAGAACTAATGTCAATTAAAACACAGTTCACGATAAACCCAAATCACATTCTATTTATTATCGGGTTAAAGAACAAGTGTTATTTAAAACACCCTTCACGATAAACCCACTAATCAATTCTATTTAAAACCCATTTCAAATCCAATTTATTTATTTAAAAATAAATGGGTTTTAATTTTAGTTCAAAACTAGTTCATTTCGATAAAAATCTATTTTTATCTTTTCAAACATGGAGTTTGTCATCCCAATTTTTCCCAAATCATTTCTTATGATCTTACACAAATTATTACTATTTTTAATAATTTTATCAAGGCCCGTACAGTCGATTTCCATCAACGGCCATCGAACTGCACTTACAACGACCTTTTCCAAATTTGATTTAGACGTATCTCCAAATCCAACCGTTAGATTTCAAATTTCTAATATTCGTTAGAAAGCTCTTTGCGATACGAACCCAACAGTTCCGATTTTAGGAGAATCCGACGGTCGGATCTCCCGTAATATACATTCGAAGTCAATGGTCAAAATTCGCGAACTGCCGCGGCGCGACGCGTTCTATTCAGGCCATTATATTATATATATAATATATATTTCATCAATTTCTGTTTAAAACAAACTTTATAAATAGTTTTAAATTCGTTTCAAAAACAATTTCTACTTCCATTTCAAATTCAAATCAAAATTGAATCTTCCCTTATAAATTCGTTTTAAATTCAATTCAATTCAATTCAAATTTCAATTCAATTTAAATTCATTTCAAATCGATTTTTATTATATTTCAGTTCGTTTTCAATTCAATTCGAATTCGTTTTATATTCAATTCAATTCGAATTCGTTATATATTCAATTCAATTCGAATTCGTTATATATTCAATTCAACTCGAATTCGTTATATATTCAATTCAATTCGAATTCGTTATATATTCAATTCAATTATATAAAAACGAATATAATCGATATAAATATCGTTCGCGTCAAAATAGCGCATCTCTAATTAACACGACTTTATATATTTCAATAATTCCGTTATTCTATTCAACAAATGAATATTTATCCTATTCAATACATGAATCTATATTTTTGTCAACACATGACTAATCTCAACGGATGAGTACTGTCCACGTGTGACTATTTTTGTTATTTAATATATTTTATAAAAATTATGGTATCTTTCGTTTGATTTCAAATCATACTCCAACCGTAAATTAGTAAGAGAACGATTCCCTGAATATTAACCCCGAAGGCCGAAACCAACATCAGATCAATATCCAGGAGACCACTCATCTTATCTATTTTCCAATTAGTTTCTAATTTCATGTATGATAAAGATGTAAATTTTATTGTTAACATATTTCGTTCAACACATGACTAATCTCAACGGATGAGTACTGTCAACACATGAACCTTTATTTTATAATATTCTTTGTAAATTTTATTGTTAAAATATTTCGTTCAACACATGACTAATCTCAACGGATGAGTACTGTCAACACATGAACCTTTATTTTATAATATTCTTTATCTACCCGATTGGAATGAGGCCTAATCAATTACCATATAAAGTTAATTATATGGATTCCATACAACACATGTATATAATAGCAACGATAAATAATCAACCATCATCCAAAGTGCACTACACTGTATAAGCATCAAATATAGATATCTAACGCTTATAACAGCCTATCAATCAATCGATCGACATACAACTAATTATTGGGATTGGTGTATGCCATATTTTATCCCAATACCCGTGTGGGTTTCAAACAATCAAACACAGATTTTATTTGTGCAGTTGGGCGATGTGTAAAATTTATCGTCCTAATCAATGTCCTTCAAATAGGTGTACATAAACAAACCGTCCGGTTTGTAAATGAATATTTATTTATTCACATTCACGTTAAAATTTTTATTTTTAACGACCAAACTATTTTATTCAACCTATGAATATTCTATTCGGTTCATTTATTAAATAAAATGATATCTTTACTTTTCTAACTTATTTTTTGAAAATTTCGGCGGCATAACGGCACGATACTAGAAACGGGACAAGGCCTAGCCTTATCCCCGGTCTAGTGATGGCCCACGCCATACACATATCAATCAAATCAATTTCAATTCACCAAACAACCAACTCCAAATCAAATAATTTAACTAATCTATTCAACCAAACAAACAAGTCCATGGTCTGTGGACAGTGGTGTCGGGTGCTGCTAAACACCGTCTGCATCCTAGTATATATATATAACTAGAAAAAGAAATTTAGAGTGAGAAGTTCTCACCAGCTAGCTAATCCGAACGTCTCGACTCTTCATATGTAGAAAATCTCCGTCGTTTCTTCTTTCGTCATTCGTATTCACTACATATATAAAAATCACATTTTTATATTGTTGCTATGTATATAAAAATCATATTTTTATAATTACTCCATATGGATAAAAATTCTATTTTTACATCGATGTTTATATAATAAAGATTACATTTTTATCATGCCATTCTCTATATAAAGACTTCGCCTTTTCAAATATAAATATTCCGCCTTTTCAAAAATAAACATTCCACCTTTTTTATCCATACAATATAAAAATCGTATTTTTATTTTCTCTAGTAGGTAAAAATCATATTTTTATAACCTCTGCTATCTAAAAATAATATTTTTATATTCATAAAAATCACGTCTTTATATATATTTCAAACCCGATCCTTACAAAACTAAAAATCCTAGCTTTTCTAAGATGAAGATCTTATCTTTTGTCAAATCAAAATCTAATATATATTTTTAACGCATAAAAATCTAATTTTTATCTTAACAAAAATAATCACTTTCCCTAAACAAAAATCTAAACTTTATTTGTTATTCTTCTAAATAAAAATCCTATTTTTATTCTTATGTAGAATTCCTATTTTATACATTACAACATCGCTAAAGATCGGATTTTTTCTATAAAAACTGAAAAGAAATCAGTAAAAAGAAAAGCTTACATCGATTTTTCAGAAGAAGGTGGAGTTTCTGGTCGGAAATTGGACTGGAGAAGGGGTAACTGGCTATTGGTGACGCGGGGGTGGTGCTCCTGTCGGTGGCGGGCGGAGGCAGGCCCCACGGTGGCGACTCCTTTCTGTTTTGGGCGGATTCGGGTTGAAGAAAGAGGAAGGGGCGAGAGAGAGCGGTCGTGGACGAGAGAGGAGGGCGCGGTGGCGCATTCATCGGCGCGGGCTCCGATTGGTGGCTGCGGGGGTGTCGTGGTGGAGCTGCGCGAGGAGGGAGGGGTTCGGAGAAGAAAAGAAAGGAAGAGGAGGAAGAAGAAGAGGAGAGGGAGGCGGCGGCAGGTGGTGGCGCCCCACCTGGGGCGGCGGCGGCTCATCCGGGGGGGGGGGGGGGGGGGGGGCGACGGTCGCGATCCCCCCTTCTCTCCCCTTTTTTTTCGATTTGGGAAAACTGATGGGGGGCCAATATAAGGGGAGAGAGGGTTTTCTATATTTTTTTTCATTATTTTATTTCAAAAAGTTACTTTTTCATTTGACCTCTAAACGAGGCCCACCGCCTGTCGTCCATAGCTAATTACCCCCATTCCAAACACAATGGGATATGTGTCGTAGGCTGATTCGATCGTTTCGATCAGTTTTCGTTAAAATCAACATATAACTCTATATATATTGATTTTGAACACGCATTTCAATTTACCGGGGTCACATACGAACTCTAAAAATTCCCGAAAAATATTTTCTAGCTTCGTATTGACGATACGGTCCTAACAAAATTAATTTCGTCGAATTCCGAGACCGTTTGGAAAATGGCCATTTTCCAGTCGATTAAAATCAATTGAAACTGGTTAAACGCGTTTTCCTTTACCACGCTCACATATTGATTCGAAAAATTACGAAATTTGAAACCTAGTAATAATTTGACATCACGGATCCAACAAAAGAGGTTTCATCGAAATCCGAGGTCATTTGCAAAATTCCCATTTTTAAGGGCCTGAATTCCATAGTGACTATTCAGAATTTTCAACTGGACATATCTTTTGATTCCCGCTATGAAATCTCAATTTTTCGGATTCGTTGGAAAGATTTTTCAACTAGATTCTAATATTTTTGGTTTCGTTAAAATTCGGTTTATTTTGCATTCGGTATGTTCAATTGAAATTTGAAATCGAATTATCGAACTACCGCGCCATTTTCAATTCCTTTTATAATTTAAAATAAATATTTATATTCTAACGACGACGTATATAAATATATACATTCGAATTCTATTAAAAATAAATTTCTCGTCGTTACTATTTAAAATAATTCGTTTTAAATATGCAAAATTCGTTAAAATTGCCAAAATAAAAATTTTAAACTGACTTGCATTTCCGGGTTATTGCAATGAATAAATATTACACAATATAAAATATCAGAGATTACAATACATTACATAGCAGCGGAAAATAATACAAAACACAACTGAAGGAGATATGCGGATACAAAGCTTTCCGGATATCGTTCCAGCTGTAAACCAGGATCCTGTGAATATAAATCTGCAAAACCAAAACTACTAGCTGCCCGTGTCGAAAATAAGGGCACCCAGAGTTTAGGTTAAAACAATAAACTCCAGGTCAGTCATGGGACTGGTGTAAGAACTAAAATAGTTATTTATCTTTATTTTAAAGTTTGGTAAATCAAGGGACCACGCCGTATAACACGGAACGGGTTTCCTCCCAAGAGTACCAGTGCAAATAACAAAACAACGCAATGCTTTATGGAAAAATGAAGCTATTATAAGACCCAGGTCCCATCACACAGTGCAACACAAATCAGAGGATAGGGTTTTCCCTTATAATAGCCAAAACATGCTTGATACGTTTAAAACAAATCATTTGATAATATAATAGGTGTATAGTGTCAAAACAACTTCAAATATAAATGTATCAATCCTAGACGACATGGGTACCATATATCATGTCGCCATACTAGGCTCTACAATCAAAACCGCAAAGTCACGTATTTGGAAATTGGATTTCCATCTATGAACCGAGGCAAAAGATAGTCCTTTACCGATTCGAGATGCTCTAGCACGTGTCTCAGGATCAGAGCTCGAGTGACCCTTAGGAGCCACAGGGTCGGTCCACCGATGTGGATTAAAATTCCTGAACACTGCGATTCCCCACCCTTTGGGGTGTCAATGAGTCTGTAACGACTGGCAATTCCGCTCGATCTAAACCAGTCGCTAAACTGATCCAGAACGTTCGAAATGCCTGATTGTTTTGAGAACACGACAAAATAGAACGCAGACGGAAGAACATTTCATTGTATATTACAACAATACCATCAGAATACAAGAATATATAGAGTATAAAAAAATAAAATACATTCGATAAATATCAGAGATTACAATACATTACATAGCAGCGGAAAATAATACAATACACAACTGAAGGAGATATACAGATACAAAGCTTTCCGGATATCGTTCCAGCTATAGATCAAGATCCTGTGAATATAACTCTGCAAAACCAAAACTACTAGCTGCCCGTGTCAAAATAAGGGCACCCAGAGTTTAGGTTAAAACAATAAACTCCAGGTCAGTCATCGGACTGGTGTGAGAACTAAAACAGTTATTAATCTTTATTTTAAAGTTAGGTAAATCAAGGGACCACGCCGTATAACACGGAACGGGTTCCCTCCCAAGAATACCAGTGCATAAAACAATAGCGCAATGCTAAATAAAGAACAATGAAGCTGTTATAAGACCCAGGTCCCATCACACAATGCAACGCAAGCCGGATGATAGGGTTTTACCTTATAACAACCAAAGCATGCTTGATATGTTTAAAACAAATCATTTGATACTATAATAAGTGTATAGTGTTTAAAACAATTTCAATCATAAGTATCAATCATAGACGGCATGGGTACAATATATCATGTCGCCATACTAGGCTCTACAATCAAAACCGCAAAGTAACGTATTTGGAAATTGGATTTCCGCCTGTGAACCGAGGCAAAAAATAGTCCTCTACCGATTCGATACAATCTAGCCTACCATGTCTCAGGACAAGTACTCAGTCAAGCCCTTGGATCCTCAGGGCCAGTCCACCGATGTGGATTAAACTTAAACCCTGAACATGCGTTTCCCCGCCCTATGGGGCGTAAATGAGCCAACGAATGACTCCATCGGCTTCACATAGTCACCGATATATCCGAGGCGCCTCGCAACAGCAACAACCACATAAGTCAAACTCGTCAGGGCGTGTAAAACCACTGATGCCACTTCTAGCTAGAAAGAAACGCATGCCCTCCCTGACGTCCTCTCCCGTTTTTGGTTCACACCGGGGTGTGAGGCTCGCGAATCCACGCTACACAAAGCTATGCCACACAGGCCGTGCTTTGATCATCACCACAAGACTTTGCTTTTCAACAGAAGCCTTGATCATTGCGACTTAGGCATGCCACACAGGCAATTCACTCCATGCGATTGATATCCATCAATATATAACCCCTGAGCTCGTACGTTTCAGAGAAGGGCGTTAAGCAAGAGAATAAATTATCCGCCGCCAAACTGATGTATATTTAATAGAAATCAATCACACATACTAAAATCCAATGTCAGACACACAGTCCATTTACAAGTTCGTTATGGGTCTGAATGAAACCGGAGGCTCCTAGTACCCCGCATATCCATCGATCTCCAAGTACGTCTGGACGATCCCCAACTGATTCCCTCCTCTTAGGTGTACGGCCCAATCAAGATCATCAGTAATTATCCAAATGATGTTGAAGACCTCCGGTCTTCGACCACCGTCTTCATCCTCGACACCACGTCGAATCAGTTATTCAGAATGGGATAAACCCGGTCTTTCTGAATAACTCGCGTACATATTATAAAAGTGTTACACAAACACAACATACGCCTCATTCCACTTCAGAATATTCTTTTTATTCAAATATTCTTATATTTTGGGAAAGGTTCCTATTAATTTTATCAAAGATAAATTCTTTAATCTTCCTTTGAATATCAATTCAAACTAGTCGGGATTAGCGAACCACTCCGAAGTAATCATTTAAATTAATTTCCCAATCCCAACCTATTCGTCCCATGAAGTAAAACTGGTAATACTTCATATCTAACACCACGGTGTTATCGGTAAATTCAATTACCATTTCACGTTCAAATCTAGTTAAAGATTTAACTATCGCCTGGAGTAAAACTGGTGATACTCCATTCTCGATCTTTTCAATCTAGTTAAAGATTCATTAAAACTCCACTTAGTTTTAATCTTTAACTGGGTTAAAGAATCAGTGTCTTTTAAAACACGGTTCACGATAAACCCAAAATCACATTCCATTAATTATCGGGTTAAAGAACAAGTGTTATTTAAAACACTGTTCACGATAAACCCAAAAATCAATACCAATTCAATTCCAATTAAATATTATTTAATTGGTACAATTCATTAAATCTAAATAAAAAGATTTAATCTTTTTCTCAACTGGGTTTAAGAACAGTGTTAATGAAGACACCATTCACGACAAACCCAAATCACGTTTAATATTAAATACAAGGCTCTGAATAGAAAATATACCGGCTTATATTCAATATCAAATTCTACGACCAACAAATATCGTATTGGAAATAACGATATTAATATATATTTCAAATTCCCATAACAATATATGTATCATCACAAAATCCAACATCGAAATATTCCGAAGACAATTTCGATTCAAATCCCTTCCAATTCAATTATTGGAAATTCTGGTTATATTTCAAAACCATTTCAAATTCACTTTATTTATTTCAAAAAAAAATATGAATTATAATTCTAGTTCAAAACTAGTTCATTTCGATAAAAAACTATTTTTATCTTTTCAAATATGGAGTTTTTCATCCCAATTCTTCACAAATCATTTCCTATGATTTTACACAAATTATTTCTATTTTTAATAATTTTATCCAAGCCCGTACAGTCGATTTCCATCAACGGCCATCGAACTGCACTTACAGCGACCTTTTCCAAATTTGATTTGGACATAATTCCAAATCCAACCATTAGATTTCAAATTTCTAATATTCGTTAGAAAGCTCTTTTTGACACGAACCCAACGGTTCCGGTTTATGAGAATCCGACGGTCGGATCTCCCGCAATGTCTATTCGAAGTCATTGGTCGAAATTCGCGAACTGTCGCGGCGCGGCGCATTCTATTCAGGCCATTATATTATATATAACATAAATAATATATACTTCGTCGATTTCCTTTCAAAACGAATTTTATAAATCGTTTTAAATCCATTTTCGAAACGATTTCAACTTCATATTCAATTTCTAATCAAAATTGAATATTCCAATATAAATTCGTTTTAATTTCATTTCAAAACGATTTCAATTCAATTTCAATTTAATTCGAATTTCAATTCATTTTTATTCAATTTCAATTCGAATTCATTTCAATTCGAATTCATTTCTATTCAATTTCAATTCGATTTGAATTCTATTCAATTCAATCTCAATCTAATTAAAGGTTCGTTAATCCCGACTGGTTAGAATTGATTTTCAAAGAAGATTAAAGAATAGATTTAAAGAATTTATCTTTGATAAAATTAATGGGAACCTTTCCCAAAGTATAAGAATATTTGAATAAAAGAATATTCTGAATTTGGAAAGAGGCGTATGTTGTGTTTGTGTAACACTTGTTTATTATATACGTGAGTTATGTAGAAAGACCGGGTTTATCCCATTCTGAATAACTAATTCGACGTGGTGTCGAAGATGAAGACGGTGGTTGAAGACCAGAAGTCTTCACATCGTTTGGGTGATTACTGATGATCTTGATTGGGCTGTACACCCAAGAGGAGAGAAACAGTTGGTGATCGTCCAGACGTACTTGGAGATCGATGGATATGCGAGGAAAGTGCCTCCGGTTTCGTTCAGACCCAGAACGAACTTGTAAATGGACTGTGTGTCTGACATTGGATTTCAGTCTGTGTGATTGATTTCTATTAAATATATATCTGTTTGGCAGCAGAGAATTTATTCTCTTGCTTAACGCCCTTCTCTGAGACATACGAGCTCAGAGGTTATATATTGATGGATATCAAAAGCATGGAGTGAATTGCCTGTGTGGCATGCCTAAGTGGCAATATGATCAAGGCTTTTGTTGAAAAGCAGAGTCTTGTGGGTGATGATCAAAGCACAGCCTGTGTGGAACAGCTTTGTGTAACGTGAAATCGCTAGCCTCACAACCCAGTGGTGAACCAAAAACGGGAGAGGACCTCAGGGAGGACATGCGTTTCTTTCTAGTTAGAAGTGGCGTCAGTGGTTTTACACGCCCTGACGAGTTTGACTTATTTGGTTGTTGCTGTTGCGAGGCGCCTCGGTTTGATCGGACGATCCGGGTCCGATGGAGTCATTCGTTGGCTCATTTACGCCCCATAGGGCGGGGAAACGCTTGTTCAGGGTTTAAGTTTTATCCACATCGGTGGACCGGCCCTGTCGCTCCAAGGGGCAGTTGCGGCTGTTCCTGAGGCTCGGACTAGACAGTCTCGAATCGGTAGAGGACTATCTTTGCCTCGGTTCATAGACGGAAATCCAATTTCCAAATACGTGACATTTGCGGTTTTGATTGTAGAGCCTAGTATGGCAACATGATATATGGTACCCATGCCGTCTATGATAGATACTTATGATTTGAAATTATTTTATACACTTTGCACTTATAGTAGTATCAAATGATTTTCTTTAAACGTACTAAGCATGTCTGGCTATTATAAGGGAAAACCCTATCCCCCGGCTTGCGTTGCATTGTGTGGTAGGACCTGGGTCTTATAATAGCTTCATTTTTCCAAAAAGCATTGCGTTGTTTTATTATATGCACTGGTATTCTTGGAAGGAAACCCGTTCCGTGTTATACGGCGTGGTCCCTTGATATATCTGATTTAAAGTAAAGTTTTAAATAACTGTTTTAGTTCTCACACCAGTCCCATGACTGACCTGGAGTTTATTGTTTTAACTAAACTTTGGGTGCCCTTATTTTGACACGGGTAGCTAGTAGTTTTGGTTTTGCAGATTTATATTCACAGGATCCTGATTTACAGCTGGAACGATACTCGGAAAGCTTTGTATCCGCGTATTACTTATAGTTGTGTATTGTATTAATTTCCGCTGCTATGTAATGTATTGTAATCTCTGATATTTGTTCATACTCTGTATATTCTTGTATTCTGATGGAATTGTTGTAATAAGCAATGAAATGTTCTTCCGTCTGCGTTCTTTTGTGACTTGTCCTCGACTCAATCGGGCTTTCCTCACCGGGGAAGTTCTGGTTGTTTCATTTATTGAGGTTAAAAACAACATTTTATTTAAAAATGTTTATTTAGATTAAATATGTCATTTTCAATAGAAATATATATTTAGATTAAACTTGTCATTACCAATAGAAAAGAGTTATCAATAAAAATTATATTTTTATTTAAATATGAACCATTAGAAAAAGAGTAGACAATAAAGATTTCATTTTCATTGTAATGAGAATCATTTTTGTTGAAACAAAATAGAATAAACAAAAATATCATTTTTGTTAAATAGAAATTGTTAACAAATAAAATTATCATTTTTATTTGTTAAGTTAAATTAGAAATTGTAAACAAATAAATCATGCTTTTATTTGTTATGTAGATTACATGGAAATTTGTATTAAAATAAAATATTCTTTATTTGTCATTGGAATACATAAGAAATTATATGTCAATATGAATAGGTCATTTTTGGTTTGGAAATGTACACTAGAGTTAAGAGAACATTTTTGTCCAAATATGTTTATAGAAATGAAAGACACATTTTTTTCCAAATATGTTTATAGAAATGAAAGACACATTTTTGTCCAAATATGTTTATAGGAATAAAAGACACAATTTTTGTCAAAACTTGATTAGTTAAAAAGGATTACATAAAGATGGACATTTAGAAACATTAAAAGGGAATTATAAAAAATTGAATATTTTGTACATTAAAAAGGATGAATTAGAAATGGACATTTTTGTCACATTAAAAAGAACGAAGTAAAAATACACATTTTGTTATTGATAAGGAATGAAACAAAAACATTTATTTTTGGTCATAAATAAAGGAGTTTGACCAAAATATACATTTTTGTTCATTAAGAAGAAAGATTACATTTTGATCATTAAAAGGGATTTAAGAAAAATTTGACCTTTGTTTACTTTAAAAGAATGAAGACAAAAATAACATTTTTGTTTACTTTAAAAGACTAGACAGAATTTTCATATTTTGTTACATTTAAAAGATTAGACAAAAGTATCATATTTTGTACATTGACAGGAATTTGACAGAATGATCATATGTTATACATTAAAAGGAATTAGACAAAATTACAATTTTTGTCACTTTAGAAGAATTAGAATAAAAGAGACATTTTTGTCATTTTAAAAAGGATGAAGTAAAATATTCATTTTGTCATTCAGAAACGAATGAGACCAAAAATATACTTTTTGGTCAATAAATAAGAGTTAAGATTTTATTGTCATTCGTTAACAATAAAAAGGATTGAAATAAAAATTAAGATTTTTATTGTCATTTGTCAACAATAAAAAAATGGAAATAAAAGACTAGATTTTTATAGCCATTTGTTCACAATAAAAAGAATTGAAATATATGTCTGTGATGTTGAATTGTTTGATGTGTTAAATATATTGTTAGTATATTCAAACTGAATATTACACTTCCATTTACAAGTCATCCGACTTGTTTATGTGATTGGGTTGATAATTTTTTCACATCGCCCAAGTGCACAAATAATTTATTATTTGATTGTTGTATGAGACCCCACACGGGTATTGGGATGATATTTGATTTACACTAGTCCAAATATTTAGTGTAGAATCCACTTTGGGTGTTATTTGGATGCTTGATAATTATTTATCATGATTATTGATTACATG
The DNA here is from genome assembly GCA_030737875.1 of Allium sativum. Classification (NCBI taxonomy): domain Eukaryota; kingdom Viridiplantae; phylum Streptophyta; class Magnoliopsida; order Asparagales; family Amaryllidaceae; genus Allium; species Allium sativum. Next base: position 222,062,219 of record CM060927.1, on the reverse strand, counting down.
CAATATAAGGTTGTTGATTGGGTCACATTCCAATAAAGAATGTTTTAGAAAATATCTTGGAAAAGGAATATTTTAGAAAATATATTTTTATTGAAATGAACTTGTTATTAACTAGGATAAATCAATAAATTAAGATTTAATGAAGTTTTCCAGTGTGTTAATATTTATTTGTAGTTAGATTAAATAAATTGGATTTTGGGATTGTCGTGAGTAGTGTCTTAAATAACACTGTTCTTAAACCCTGCATGAAAAGAATAATATTTTATTTAGATTATTAAAGTATTCAGTTATATTTAGTAATTGAAATAAGATGAAATGTGAGTTGGGTTTATTATGAACTGTGTTTTTAAGTGACATGTGTTCTTTAACCCAACTGACAGTAAAAATATGATTTGGAATTTATAAATCTTTTATTAAGATTTAAACGGGAAATTTTCCAAAAGCCAAGTTTTCCAATTTAATATATTAAATTGGAGTTGAATGGAATTCGAATTAATAATAACCGAGATAAGGTTCTGTAAAAGAAGACCGATACTACATATGGAATTTAAGAGGCTTTGCTGTTATTCCATTTATATTATTAGTCAGATACAAATATTTATAATGATTATATATTGATTTGATTTCTGTGAAGACTCCATATTTATGGAAGATGATTTCGGGTTTACCGTGAACTATGTTTTAAATGACATTAGTTCTTTAACCCAGTTAAAGATAAGAATAATTTCATAAATTTAAATAATCATTGAATAATGACTTTTGATATTTAAAACCAAGTTGGGTTTAATAAATCTTTAAAAGAAAGATTTAAGATAAATTTGAAGAATTTATCTTTGATAAGATAATGTGAATATTTTATTTAAAAGAATATCCTGAATTGGAATGAGACGTTGGATGTGCTTTTATAGTAATTGATTTTTAATTATAAAAATACACGAATTATTCGAAAAGACCGGGTTTAACCCATTCCGAATAATTACTACGACGATGAAGAGTCGAAGATGAAGACGGTGGTTGAAGACCGACGATCTTCACATCGAATGGATGTGTTGCTACTAAGACCCATGATGGGAGTAGCTACCTTGAAGGGGCTTCAGTGGTAGCCGTCCGGACTATTGTTGATTGTTTCGGATATGCGACCACCTCTCAGGTGTCTCCGGTTTCGTTCAGACTCAGAACGGACTTGTAAATGGATGCGTGTCTGACATTGGATTTCGTTCCATGTGAATTAAATTGATTTTTATTAACGTATATCTGATTGGTGGGGGAGAATTTATTCTATGCTTAACACCCCGGTATATATTAATAGTGATTGATCGCATGGCGTGAATTGTCAATGTGGCACGCCAAGATGCAATTGATCAAGGCTTTTGTTGAAAAGCAGGGCCTTGTGGGATGATCAAAGTATAGCCTATTACGGCATAGCTTTGTGTATAGCGTGGCTTCGCGAGCCTCACACCCCCGGTATGAGTCAAAAACGGGATATGGACCGTAGGGAGTGCACATGTTTCTTTCTAGCTAGGGGGAGTGTCAGTGCTTAAACTGGCTGGCATTTTACTTATGTGGATGATGGATTGAGGCGCCTCGGGATTATAGGCCGTTAGTGGTTATATGGAGGTTCAAAGGAACCGGGAAACGTGTGTTCAGGCATAACTAATCCACTATCGTTAGGTGGGGACCGGCCCTACCGCTCCAAGGGTTGCCCATAGGTGTGATCCTGAGGCATTTGCTAGAGTGTCTCGAATCAGAGAGGACGATCCCTAGCCTCGATTTCATGATGGAAAACAAACTTCCAATACGACACCATGCGGTTTTGATTGTAGAACTAGTATGGCGACATGATATATGGTACCCATGCCGTCTATGATTAATACATTATGATTGAAATTATTTTTGAAAACATATATACACTAATGATAATATCAAATCCGTTTTTATCGTATCAAGCATTTTTGACCATTATAAGGTAAAACTCTATCCTCCGGTTTGCGTTGCATTATGTGATGGGACTTGAGTCTTATAATGGTTTCATTTTTCTAAAAAGCATTGCGTTGTTTAACGATTTACTTTATTTTATGCACTGGCAATCCGATGGAGTAAACCCGTTCCGCTTTAGCGGCGTGGTCCTGTGATTAGCCTTATTATTAGATTAGTTAAGTTAGATTTCTCATACCAGTCCCATGACTGACCTGTAGTTTGTTTCACTGGAAAACTCGGGTGCCCATATTTTCCACACGGGCAGTCGAGTAGCTTTTTTATAGATATATTTACAGGATCCTGGTTTACAGCTAAAGCGGTATTCGGAATGCTCTGTATCCGTGTATTCCTTTCAATTGTATATTTGTATTATTTTTCCGCTGCTATTTAAATGTAATATAAATCTCTGATATTATTGTATTTCTTTTGTGCAATAAGTATTTGTACTCTGTTATATTCTTGTACTCTGATGTAATTGTTGTAACCAGCAATAAAAATGTTCTTCAATTTATGTTCTGATGTGTGTTGTTCTCTAAGCAATCCAGGCTTTCCTTTATGGGGAAGTTTGGGTCATCACATTTGGTATCAGAGCTTTGGTTTACAGTGCTGAAGAACAAGGCACATTAGAACCGAACGAAAGAATTCATCAGAGGTTGGATTAGTAATATCCAATGAGAAGAACTCGTTAGAGATAGGATTAGTAGTATCCTAGAACGAGTGTGAAGAGTATTATTTTCTATAAAAAAAGTGAAAACAAATTTTGTTTTGGAAATTTTATCTTAAAATACGTATTTGAGTATATTATTATATTTTAATATGGGCAATCGAGTATGTAAAGATTTCGAATATACGAGTAATTAACAGATATTCGAAGTTTTAATATAGTGGATAGATATAGAATCACACTCTAGTTGCCTGGAGATGATTCTACGGATGGAGCTCCATCATCAGTATTTATGTTCGAGTTTCGAAAGTGGTATATCTATATATTTCCATTGACTGGTATGAGAACCAAAACTTAGATAGGATACACTGCTGTGATTTGCACTAAAAATATGATTTTTGGCTATATATAAAAGTTATATATATTTGAAAAGTTAATTACCTAATTGATTGATGGTTGTGATGTTTGATTATTAGTTTAGCTAATAAAATTATTGGAATGATAATTACTTTAACTAATAAAATTATTCAAAACAATAAATAGAAATTTAATTAAGTTAGCTAATTAACTTTTAGCTTCGTTCCTTTTCGAGGACGAAAAGATTTTAAGTGGGGGAGATTGTAACAACCAGGAATTTTGGGGCCAATTTAAAATTTTTATTTTTAGAAATTTTAGTGGATTTTAATGTTTAAAATAATTTATTTTAAATAATAACGACTAAAAATTTATTTAAATCGAAGTTAAAATGAATAAATTTAATTTAATTATAAAAGGAGTTTAAAACAGCGCTGTAGTTCGAAAATTTGAATTTGAACTTTGACTAAATGTACAGGATTCATTTTAAATCACAATTGAACGAAACAAGAAATATTTAAATCTGTTTAATCATATCTTTCCAACGAATGTAAGAAACTGAAATTTCACTTTATAAGTTGAAAGTTATGCCCAGTTTAAAATTTAGAAATGTCGTTGTAGAATTTATGAATATTTTAATATAAAATATTGGCCTTAAAAATAGCCATTTTGCAAACGACCTCTGTTTTCGACGAAACCACTTTCGTTGGAATCGGAATGTCAAATTATTGCTAAGTTTAATTTTGCATAATTTTTCGAGTTAATATGTGAGCGTGGCAAAGGCAAACGTGTTTTATCAGTTTTAATCAAATTTAATCGACCTGAAAATGGCCATTTTTCAAACAGTCTCAGAATTCGATGAAATTAGCCTTGTTAGGACCGTATCATCAAAACAAAGCCAAATATATTTATTTTGTAATTTTTAGAGGTCGTATGTGGCCCTGGTGAATTTAAATGTACGATCGAATTAAATAATTAAATGATTTATAATTTAATTTAAAGAAAAACATATCGTAACAGCCGAACTGAGTTACGAAACATATTCCATTGTGTCCGGGACGGGGGTATTTAGCTAGGGGCGACAGACTTTGGGTTTGAATTGGAGTTCGTATGAGTAAAAGGGAATTATTGGATTTAAATAAATTAAATTAAATTAAATTAGAAATACACCTATATATATACCGTATACAGTACAATATGTAACCCTATTTCCCCAAAGACCTAGCAGCCGCCGCCATGTTCAAAATCGGTAGCCTAGGAGCTCCGAATTCCTTTCCTCTCGTTCTTCCAATCCACTAAATCGATTTCAAAAATTCCAAAGCTAAATTTTCGAGCTACCAGAGCTCTATCAATTCAACGGTTAAGATCGGATCTAAGACCCTAAATCGCCTGAAAACAACACCTAAACTCGTCGGCTTTAGGTGGGTTTCCTGGTGGCCTGGGACCACCGAGTTGGCGGAAACTGGCGGTGCAAGGAGGAGGCGAGGAGGCGCATGGAGTGGCGAAGTCCGATGGTGGCCCGGCGCTGTGGTTGGAGGTGCTATGGTGGACCTTTGTGATGAGCACGGGTTCGATGTTTTCCAGACAATTACGAAGGAGAAGGGTAATTGAGAAATGGATTAGTGGATAATTAATTAATTGTTTAATTAATTATTAAAGTGATTAACATTTAAATTATCATAACTCGTTCAAACGAGGTCGGAATTCAGCAAATTCGGAAGCGTTGGAATCGTACAATCAAGATCTACATTTCAGAACTGTCTAGATCTGAAACCGGACAATTTGGAAATTTAGGAAATTTCAAATCAGAATTGTTTGGTGAGATTTCTATTTTAAAATCAAATAAATTATTTATTTCATTGTGAAACTTATATTCTTATAAAATTCATGCTGTTGTTGTGTATATATTTGTTGAAATATTGATTGTTCTATGGTCATGATGAATCACTGAACTAAATCGTGTGTATTATGGTTGGATGAAAGTAAATATATCATGGTTGCCTTGTTGAAATCAAATATGTCACCTTGATCATAAATTTGATGAAAACAAATATGTATCTTGTGATTATAAAATTGTTAAAAACAAATATATCATTTTTACTTATCAAGATCGGATTAGGGATGTAAAAATAACGTTATGACAAATAAATTTTCTTTATTTGTCATTAGAAATGTAAACTTGATTTTGACAAATAAAATTCACTTTTATTTGCTCATTAGAAATGGAAAATTTGTTAACATATAAAATACCCTTTTTATATGACATTAGGATTCATGGAAGATTGTTAACATATAAAATGTTAAGGTGAATAGGAATAACATTTTAGTTATAAAATGTTAAAGTAAATAGGAATAAAATTTTAGTTATAAAATGTTAATGTAAAGAAAAATAATATTTTAGTTGTAAAATGTTAAGGGGAATAACAAATAACATTTTGCTTAGAAATGTTTATTGAGGTTAAAAACAACATTTTATTTAAAAATGTTTATTTAGATTAAATATGTCATTTTCAATAGAAATATATATTTAGATTAAACTTGTCATTACCATTAGAAAAGAGTTGTCAATAAAAATTATATTTTTATTTAAATATGAACCATTAGAAAAATAGTAGACAATAAAGATTTCATTTTCATTGTAATGAGAATCATTTTTGTTGAAACAAAATAAAATAAACAAAAATATCATTTTTGTTAAATAGAAATTGTTAACAAATAAAATTATCATTTTTATTTGTTAAGTTAAATTAGAAATTGTAAACAAATAAATCATGCTTTTATTTGTTATGTAGAATACATGGAAATTTGTATTAAAATAAAATATTCTTTATTTGTCATTGGAATACATAAGAAATTATATGTTAATATGAATAGGTCATTTTTGGTTTGGAAATGTACACTAGAGTTAAGAGAACATTTTTGTCCAAATATGTTTACAGAAATGAAAGACTCATTTTTGTCCAAATATGTTTATAGAAATGAAAGACACATTTTTGTCCAAATATGTTTATAGGAATAAAAGACACAATTTTTGTCAAAACTTGATTTGTGAAAAAGAATAACATTTTTGTCAAAACTTGATTAGTTAAAAAGGATTACATAAAGATGGACATTTAGATACATTAAAAGGGAATTATACAAAATTGAATATTTTGTACATTAAAAAGGATGAATTAGAAATGGACATTTTTGTCACATTAAAAAGAACGAAGTAAAAATACACATTTTGTTATTGATAAGGAATGAAACAAAAACATTTATTTTTGGTCATAAATAAAGGAGTTTGACCAAAATATACATTTTTGTTCGTTAAGAAGAAAGATTACATTTTGATCATTAAAAAGGATTAAAGAAAAATTAGCATTTTGTTTACTTTAAAAGTATGAAGACAAAAATAACATTTTTGTTTACTTTAAAAGACTAGACAGAATTTTCATATTTTGTTACATTTAAAAGATTAGACAAAAGTATCATATTTTGTACATTGACAGGAATTTGACAGAATGATCATATGTTGTACATTAAAAGGAATTAAACAAAATTGCAATTTTTGTCACTTTAGAAGAATTAGAATAAAAGAGACATTTTTGTCATTTTAAAAAGGATGAAATAAAATATTCATTTTGTCATTCAGAAATGAATGAGACCAAAAATATACTTTTTGGTCAATAAATAAGAGTTAAGATTTTATTGTCATTCGTTAACAATAAAAAGGATTGAAATAAAAATTAAGATTTTTATTGTCATTTGTCAACAATAAAAAAATGGAAATAAAAGACTAGATTTTTATTGCCATTTGTTCACAATAAAAAGAATTGAAATATATGTCTGTGATGTTGAATTGTTTGATGTGTTAAATATATTGTTAGTATATTCAAACTGAATATTACACTTCCATTTATAAGTCATCCGACTTGTTTATGTGATTGGGTTGATAATTTTTGCACATCGCCCAAGTGCACAAATAATTTATTATTTGATTGTTGGATGAGACCCCACACGGGTATTGGGATGATATTTGATCTACACTAGTCCCAATATTTAGTGTAGAATCCACATTGGGTGTTATTTGGATGCTTGATAATTATTTATCATGATTATTGATTACATGCAATATATGGTTGTTGATTGGGTCACATTCCAATAAAGAATATTCTAGAAAAAAATGTTTTAGAAAATATCTTAGAAAAGGAATATTTAAGAAAATATATTTTTATTGAAATGAACTTGTTATTAACTAGGATAAATCATTAAATTAAGATTTAATGAAGTTTTCCAATGTGTTAATATTTAATTGTAGCTAGATTAAATAAATTGGATTTTGGGTTTGTCGTGAATTGTGTCTTAAATAACACTGTTCTTAAACCCCGCATGAAAAGATTAATCTTTTATTTAGATTATTAAAGTTTTCAGTTATATTTAGTAATTGAAATAAGATGAAATGTGAGTTGGGTTTATTGTAAACTGTGTTTTTAAGTGACAAGTGTTCTTTAACCCAACTGACAATAAAAATATGATTTGGAATTTATAAATCTTTTATTAAGATTTAAAGGGGAATTTTTCCAAAAGCCAAGTTTTCCAATTTAATATATTAAATTGGAGTTGAATGGAATTCGAATTAATAATAACCGAGATAAGGTTCTGTAAAAGAAGACCGATACTACATATGGAATTTAAGAGGCTTTGCCGTTATTCCATTTATATTATTAGTCGGATACAGAAATTTATAACAATTATATATTGATTTGATTTCTGTGAAGACTCCATATTTATGGAAGATGATTTCGGGTTTACCATGAACTATGTTTAAATGACATCAGTTCTTTAACCCAGTTAAAGATAAGATTAATTTCTTAAATTTAAATAATCATTGAATAATGACTTTTGATATTTAAAACCAAATTGGGTTTAATAAATCTTTAAAAGAAAGATTTAAGATAAATTTGAAGAACTTATCTTTGATAAGATAATGTGAATATTTTATTTAAAAAAATATCCTGAATTGGAATGAGACGTTGGATGTGCTTTTTTAGTAATTGATTTTTAATTATAAAAATACACGAATTATTCGGAAAGATCGGGTTTAACCCATTCCGAATAATTACTACGACGATGAAGAGTCGAAGATGAAGACGGCGGTTGAAGACCGACGATCTTCACATCGAATGGATGTGTTGCTACTAAGACCCATGATGGGAGTAGCTACCTTGAAGGGGCTTCAGTGGTAGCCGTCCGGACTATTGTTGATTGTTTCGGATATGCGAGGACCTCTCAGGTATCTTCGGTTTCGTTCAGACCCAGAACGGACTTGTAAATGGATGCGTGACTGACATTGGATTTCGTTCCATGTGAATTAAATTGATTTTTATTAATGTATATCTGATTGGTGGTGGAGAATTTATTCTCTGCTTAACACCCCGGTATATATTAATAGTGATTGAACGCATGGAGTGAATTGTCAATGTGGCACGCCAAGATGCAATTGATCAAGGCTTTTGTTGAAAAGAAGGGCCTTGTGGGATGATCAAAGTATAGCCTATTACGGCATAGCTTTGTGTATAGCGTGACTTCGCGAACCTCACACCCCAGTATGAGTTACAAACGGGATATGGACCGTAGGGAGTGCACACGTTTCTTTCTAGCTAGGGGTAGTGTCAGTGCTTAAACTGGCTGGCATTTTACTTATGTGGATGATGGATAGAGGCGCCTCGGGATTATAGGCCGTTAGTGGTCATATGGAGGTTCAAAGGAACCGGGAAACGTGTGTTCAAGCATAACTAATCCACTATCGTTAGGTGGGGACCGGCCCTACCGCTCCAAGGGTTGCCCATAGGTGTGATCCTGAGGCATTTGCTAGAGTGTCTCGAATCGGAGAGGACGATCCCTAGCCTCGATTTCATGATGGAAAACAAACTTCCAATACGACACCATGCGGTTTTGATTGTAGAACTAGTATGGCGACATGATATATGGTACCCATGCCGTCTATGATTAATACATTATGATTGAAATTATTTTTGAAAACATATATACACTAATGATAAATCCGTTTTTATCATATCAAGCATTTTTTACCATTATAAGGTAAAACTCTATCCTCCAGTTTGCGTTGCATTGTGTGACGGGACTTGAGTCTTATAATTGTTACATTTTTCTAAAAAGCATTGCGTTGTTTAACGATTTACTTTATTTTATGCACTGGCAATCTGATGGAGTAAACCCATTCCGCTTTAGCGGCGTGGTCCTGTGATTAGCCTTATTATTAGATTAGTTAAGTTAGATTTCTCATACCAGTCCAATGACTGACTTGTAGTTTGTTTCACTGGCAAACTCGGGTGCCCATATTTTCCACACGGGCAGTCGAGTAGCTTTTTTTGCAGATATGTTTACACGATCCTGGTTTATAGCTGAAGCGGTATTTGGAAAGCTCTGTATCCGTGTATTCCTTTCAGTTGTATATTTATATTATTTTTCCGCTGCTATTTAAATGTAATATAAATCTCTGATATTATTGTATTTCTTTTGTGTAATAAGTATTCGTACTCTGTTATATTCTTGTACTCTGATGTAATTGTTGTAACCAGTAATAAAAATGTTCTTCAGTTTATGTTCTGATGTGTGTTGTTCTTTAAGCAATCCAGGCTTTCGTTTACGGGGAAGTTTGGGTTGTCACAGTGAGGCACAGGAGTTCGAAATGTCCGATAAGGAAGAAAGTGATTTGCGGTGATCACGTGAGTAGGAGGTCACGTTATGTAGTAGAGGAGGAAATCGTTATCAGTTGTTGTAGAAGGAAGAGCACGACTGTTTACTGGGTTCGACAGTGTCATCGGGGAAGAAGGGGTTGTGTACTGATCGAATGGATGGGCTTTAGCAAGTTGATGGGTCGGAGTTTTGAATTGGTAAAGCCCAAATGGAAATGATTTAAGTTTTATTTAAATCTAAATATTGTATTAAATTGTATTTATAGTATTTTGGCCATACGGTGTCAGATTAACGAATGGTTAGATCCATCGGGATCATATGGACGGGGGCTATACAATGGAACTGACTGGGAGTGAATTGGAGCTCGTTACAATTTATAGTGAAATAAATTGTCTGATCTGAATCAACGACAGTTATCATTATTTAACGATAAACCGACCAATGTGAGTAAAACACACTAACTCTGATCAATTTATATATTTATAATGTACTTCTAGTAATGATAAATGCTGACTAACTGCTGTGTGATAATTGTTTGGTTGAATTGCTTATTTATTGGTTAAAATTATAGATAACGATATATATATATAAATCGTTAATCAAATATTGATTCTGTTTATTAGAATATTTCATATTGAAATGAAATCGATGTTATATTATATTGTTTAACATTTGTGAATGCAGGGAAACAGGTTGGAGGGATCCAACTGGATTCCTCAACATTTATTTTACTGTTTTCATATATTGTGATACATGAATGAGTATATAATCTGTTATTTATTTTCTGTGTTTGGATGATATTGATCATTGTCATTTGATATTTTAAATACCATAAGAAACCCTGGGATGTAAAAAGGAAAATTTCGATGTGTGTATTGAAATAAGAGTATTATTTTAAAATCAACAGATTTTATGAAAAGGGAAATTTCAACGCGTATATTAAAATAAATCATTATATAAAATCAAGTGATTTTATAAGAGAGATTTCAAGGTGAATATTGAGATAAAGGAATTTTATAAAATCAACAGATTTTATAAAAGGAAATATTTGAAAAAAGATAAATAGAATTATAAAAATAGGATTTCGAGTTATAATAGAGATAGGAATTGATTTATTTAAAGGTCTGTTTGTCACAGGTCCCTATTAAGTTTCAAAATTAGGCTCATATCTAGTCCTAAACTTATTGTAAATTAGGTCCCTATTTTTCAAAAACGTATAAAAAAATATAAAAAAATAACATAAATTCATTATTAAATAAAACACGTTCACGCCAAAAAAATCAGGTGGAAAATCAATCAAAACCAACGTCAAAACCCAAAATAACACAAAATCAACGAAACAGTAGGTTTTTGCATCAAAAGATGCACCTATTCGTAAATAGTTGCATACATTCATGCTTATATTTCAGTGTTGCGACCAAACTGCGGTATAAATGCATACATGTATGCAGCTAAACTGCATTATATGCATCCTTTTATGCATATATTCAAATTTGATCTGTTTTTTCAAGCATTCGCCGTTTTCAGACATTGTTGCACACATTTATGCTCATGTACAGAATAAATGCATGCATTCATGCGTATATTCGCAAGCCGTCGTCCCTTTTAATTTTGTTGCACACATGCATGCAAATATACAGAATAGTTGCATTCATGTATGCAACTTTTCGTTACACGTGAATCTCAGTTCAACTTTGTATGCATAAATGTATGCAGTTATTTGCTAATAGTTGCATACATGTATGCGTATATTGGTCCAGATTTTCAACATAAATACATTATATAAATATATGCATACATGTATGCTACTATAAGCAATAGTTGCACAGAAGTATGCAACTTTTTTTTAATTTGCGTGGACTCCTGGGATTATTTCCAGATTTTAGAATATATTTTTTATGCATGAGCGCATTTTTTTGCATATTTGAAAAAGGCGGAAGTGGATGTGGCAGGAGGCGGGATGGACTAAAAATTTTGGGCGGCAGCTAAAAATAGGGACCGGAAATGCATAGAAACTTTGACTGGATGTGGTGTTAATTTTGAACATTTTTAGGGATGTGAGCCTAATTTTCACTTATTTAAAATAGGTATTAAATAAAAATATGTTTTTAACAAATAAATTGAGAAGAATGATTTTTAAATAATGTTTTTAAATTAAGAAAAATATTTATCACTTGATAAATAAAAATATATAAGTCTGAACTTATATAAAGAAGTAAACAGATAAATGGAGTAGATTAATTTATAAATAATATTTTATAAATTAAGTAAAATATTTATCATTGGATAAGTGGAATATATAAGTCAGAACTTATGAAAAAGGTAAGAATCGGTTTTAACATCGATATTTGAAACAGAATATGAACGTAGTTTTAGCAAGGCTTATTAATGGTATTATTAAAGTGTTGAATATAAAATAAGATTTTATTTGAATTGTTTATAAATAGAAGTATAAATAGAAAATTTAAAATAAGATAATATTTTAAATACGAAACCAAACTGTTTTAATTATACAAAGAATATATTATTCATATTGTGTGACACCCCGTATTTTTACGCTTTAAAAATAAGAAATTTACGTACGTATGTGATGATACGCAAGCGTATAAACTAATGAACTATGAAAATAAAAGATATTCTGTTTATACTTTTAGAATTAAGTTAAACGGAATTTACCATTGCGTTCGTCTCGGAAAAATACGCGAAATAGAGTCCGAGTTTTCGAGAATCGGAGCCCGTATGACCCAGTTAAGGCCCATATCGATTTTCAGGAAATTTCAAGTACGAAACAGCTCGAAAATTCAGAAGTTTGGTCCAGGCGGGGTAGGCGGGAATTTTGCCGCCAAAGCCCATGGCGACTGGGGAGTCGACAGGGCTGTCGACACCCCAGGACCCAAGTCGACAGGGCTGTCGACACCCCAGGACCCAAGTCGACAGGGCTGTCGACTTGGGGGTCGACTGGGCCCAAAAACACACTTCTGTGTGTTACGGCCTAGTGCACCTGGTCATCTGTTTTGGTCTAGTCTGGTGGCCTAAGACGGGTTTTAAAGGTTCAGATTGGTCCTAGGGTTAATCCTAAGGTCCTAATCACTCCTAATCTCTATAAATAAGCCCCTAACCTACCCCTAAATCCTCATTATTCATTCATGCAACTAAACTATGGCAAAATTATTACTCTCATGGCCTCCACTCTCATTCTAAAATTCGTAAGTAAATTCCTATGAGAGATTCATGTTCATTCAAGTGTTTTCAAGCATGAATGGATGTTGTTAGCTTGCATTCAAGTCAAGTTGCAACATTTCTATTTCAAAGCAATGGTTTTTATTGATTTGGAGCTTTCATATTGGGTTTATTTGATTGCATAAGAGCTTCGTCTCAATCTTTGTTTTGCATTTCGATTTGTGCCTTCATAGCAATGTAAGCCCTTTCCCTACTCTTAGATATTAACTATGAAGTTAAATGTTCATGTTGCAAGTTTGGGTTTGATCATTAAGTATGATACATGCTATCATGTCATGCAAGTTTATGAAGTCATTATCTTGATCTTGTGGGCTAAAAGCTACAACCTTTATGTTGAAATGTTGCATTATGCAACATGAGAACCCTCATAACCTTTATGTCAACTTGCATATGAAGTCATAACCCTTATATGATGATATATGCGAGTTACTAGTCATCATTCCATGTATTTTGTCACCATGATTCGCTTATGTGCCAAGTTTGGGTTTATGCATGTTTTTGAGGCTTAAGAATGTAACATGCAAGTTAATGAACACATTTGTGCCTCATTTGCCACCATGATTAACTTGTGGCTTAATATCCATTTTTGTCATGCCTTTGCCAAGTCTCTTCTTTTAATCCATTACGTTGTTGCGAACGTATATGCGAGTTTAAAAGCGTTGGGTTGTGTTATGGGTAATTTCTAATGACATGAAAATATAACTTAAAAACATGACTTGAAATATAACATGGAAGTTGACATGTAAGTATGCTTGAAAATATGAAATTGGGAATTTACCTATTAAGTTAGGTCTACCCATACTATGGAATTGGGAATTTACCTATTGAGTTAGGTCTACCCATATTCTTAAGAAAACTTGAATATGAACATGACACTAGACTAAACATGAAAGTGACCAACTCGAGGTTGGGTTGAGTTTGCAACATAAAGCTACCCGGAACCGACCGGCCTAACTAGTAGTTGCAAACAATAGGACCCAATGTGAGAAGTTGGTCATGTTGTTCTTGAACCCGAGGTTAGACCAAGTTGTGGTGTAAAGCTACCCGGAACCGACCGGCTTAACTAGTAACCACAACAAAGTCTAATGTGAGAGGTTGAGGTGCATTAAGTAATTAATGCCACATGATAAGGTTAAGTAAGTTTCCTTAATGACACTTAACCGTATAATACAGTTAATGTATGGGGTTAAGTTAACTTAGACTTAACTAATCTAAACATGGAAATCGGATGGGGTTAAGTTAGCCTAGACTTAATTAATCCAATTTGGTAGTTTAAGGGGGTTAAGTTAAACACTTAACTAATCTAACACGATGATTTGATGTGGTTAAGTGACCTATACTTAACCAATCTAACTCGTTAATTTGATGTGGTTAAGTTAACCAATACTTAACCAATATAACGTGAAAACATGATAAGGCTAAGTCACGAATCGCTTGAATACACTTGACCGATTTGACTAAGTAAATTGATAGGGTCAAGTTAATATATACTTAACCAATCTAGAATGATAATTGGACGAGGTTAAGTCGTGAATTTCTTAATATACTTAACCAACTTGACACATGGTTTGTAGGGTTAAGTCTTGAACTTGGATACTTAGCCAATTTTGACATGATTTGTAGACGGATTAAGTCATGAACTTAAGTGACACTTAATCCATTATATAAACCCTAGTTCAGAGAATTAGGTGGATAACCGTAATTAACAAGAATAACGGGAATAAGCTAAGTGGTAAACCTTAGTTGGAGAATAGCTAAGTAATAATTCTTAGTCAAGGAATTTTGGACCAGTTCATAGATTGGATGAGTAACCCGATACGGTAGGTCATCGTTTAAGCACACGAGTAGGAGCAAGTTATCTGATTTAAATAAAGGCTCCAGCGAACTGGGTAATGAAGCAGCGGCTTCGGGGAACGTGAGGATATTCTTGGTATCCCTCTGTGAGCTGCCAGGTGATCATACTAGGCTCATGAGAGGTTAAGGTCTGCGTTAGAAGAACCAAGAATATACCTTGGTTGCTATACGAGCGACCTAAAGACGGGGATGGATAGGGGATAGTCGACGATACACGGTAGTGCCCTAGATAGCATTTCGTCAGACTACCTACCATCTTTGGTCAAGCGTGTACGTACGGAAAGGCAGAGAACACCCAAAAGACCATAATTGCTATCTAATTATGGTTGCGGTAAGGCTAGGATTGTGGGTTGGCCAGTAGTGTGTTCTCATACAGGATTTATCCTGTCTTGTCTTTCACTAGTTGAGGGAGTGGTCTCGTGGGACCATAGCCACGTATAGGAAAAACATACCTTAGCATCTGCATCGGCAGATAAATCGAAAGCTCCCGACCGAGTCCTGTATTTCTTGATCTGCCCTGTGACAGGACTCGGATGGCACGATGTGATACATGTGCATACAGTCATGGAAAAACGATTCATGATGAATGCGTGGGAAAAAGGGCGCGGTTGACGGTTAGCGTAATTCCTAGTGGCCCTGGGTGGTTGAACCCAAACCGAAATACGAAAACGTGCAATAGGTAAGCATAATCACTAGTGGTCCTAGGTGGCATAAGTCCTAGTTGCACAAACGATAATTCATGTTGGGAAAGCCTAGCTAGGTCTAGGGTAACAGTCCAAACGAGCTTAAGGATCATGGAATTACATTGGAGTAGTATAGAACCTCATGGGAAAGCCCGTACGGTCTACGGCAAGGAACTGAACATTTACATGGAAAGAAACATACGAGTTGAGTAACCTATAAATGCGATATATTAGGTTGACATGAACCATTACACGACTTTTGAGTAAGGGTCATTCATGGTTAACACATGATACGGTGGGGATACTAGTACGGTAGGTGCAGAGCAGAAATACAGGATAGATACCATGGGATGTTATACATGATAGATATCTTGGGAATATTATTCTTGATAGGAACCTGACGATGGGATACCTTGTTTTATCTTGACATCGTAATTTATCATGACACCTTAGTTTATCTGAGTTCAGTAGTTCATCCTCTTATTTTGATTTAGCTTATCTATCTTGTCATCATGCTTATGTTCATCTCAGTTTCTCATGACAGTTAACTTTACTAGTTTTTATGCTGATAGTAGATAGGGCTTACTCAGTCTTTTTGACTGACCCGTTTTGTTTCGCTTCTTTTCTTCCGTTTCCCCCCAGGTTACAAGGAGGAAATACTGTTGTTTAGTTCGGACTTCTTCTGCTTGAAGGTCATCGTGTATGGCTTGGACACTTCTTGGCTATGGCCACTTTATTGTTTTACTTGGGGAATAATTTATGAAAAAGTTTTTATGCTTCTTTACTATTGTAAGACAGGTTTTGATGTACTCTGATGTAAAAGGCTTTAGACCTTAATTACTAATGTTTATGAAAGTTCAATTTTACTTCCGCTATTTTATATGTTCTGTCTTGTGATAATTCTGTGCATGTTTACCAAAAATGTCCCTCTAAAGCTAGTGCATTCCTTTGCGAGTGACCCTAGCGGAGGCGGGGTGTTACATTTGGTATCAGAGCAGAAGGTTACCAGGCTGGGCAAAAGTTTTTAAAGACCTTCTGAAAACTACTTGAAAACCGTTTACAAAGAAGCATTTTACAAGAAAAACTTTGTTTTTAAAGGCTATTCCCCAAAGGCCATTAGTACTGTCCTTGTTTTATCGGTTGAATCCCCTTTTCCTTTCTCTCTTCCATCGGTAGTCACGATGGTTTTGGTTACGACTAGTTTCTGAGTTAGGAAAGTGTTGTCTATACGATGGAGATAGTTCTCGAGAGAAATAGAACTGAGTTAGGAGAAAGGATGGTAATGGAAGGATAGCTGGGCAAAGGAGGAAAAAAATAATATATATATATAGGGGCAAGTCGAAAGGCCTGTCGACAGGGCAGTCGACTTACCCCCCCCCCCCCCCCTGTCGACAGCCCTGTCGACAGCCCTGTCGACACAAGGCGCCTGTAGGGGAAAAAATATATAAAGCCGCAGCCGACGGCTTTCTTCCCCAAACCCCCATTTCACTTGCCTCTTCCCTTCCAGCCACCAAAACCCGAAAATTCACCACTTCCCCCACCTCCCATCACCTCGTTCCTCCACTATTCTTCATAAATTTGGTCTTAAATCGAAGCTAAAGACCCTCTCTACCCGGATCTATAGTTTACCTCTTCCGATTCGTGCTCGAATCACCATGGCTAATCCACCCAATCTCTACGAGCTTTACCCTCAATTAACCGCGCAAGAGGTCGAGTGGTGTGACGAGCAACAAGAGATAATCGAGCACTACGCGCGGATTGCCAATAGGAATTTGCTTTTAGGCCGACCGGTGAGGTTTGCGGATTTTGCGGGAACCGCCGTGGAAAATTTGTTTGCTAATGCGGGTTTGATTCATATTCTGGATACGCGCACGGCCGAGAGGAGAGGCTACAAACGTATGGTAAGACTTTTTGATGCTCATTTGAAAATTGGTGTGGATAATGATGGGTTAATAACCTATAGTTCAAGGGTTAAGGGTACCCATATATTTATGAATGAGATCTAGTTTGGGGACATGTTGAATATCCGTGGTACGGGACTAGATACGAACGATCTTGAGATGAATGGTTTGAATGTGTGGGGTAGGATCTTTTTTAATGGACTGATGAGACATTGGGATAGTACACATTTACACCCACTAGCTAGGTTTGTGGTCAGAATATTGCAATATAATCTTGCAGGGCAAAATGCTGGGTTTGATAGAGTCCCAGTCGTTGTTAAGGCCGCCACTTATGCTATTTTTGGGGGCATACAAATGAACTGGGCAAGGACCATCTTACAACAATACCAAATTTATAGGGAAGCAAGGCACGCCAATATTTGTTTTGGGAACTTATGGACCACGGTTTTTCACCGATATGGGGTTGATTTGCATGATGAGGATTATCTGACACTTTCTAACCATCCCTCTGTTATCATCACTGAGGCTGCACTAGGAAGGATGGGTATAAATATGCAAGATCTGCAATATGAGCCACATCCTATGGAGCACGAGGGATTAGATGAGGGAGAGAGTGAAGGTGACGAGGAGGAAGAACCACATAATGGTCGGTTCGGACAGTTTGAGGAACCCTATCAGGCACCACAGCATGAGGACGAGCAGGCACAGACAGGGCATGCTTGGGAAGGAGCCTGGGCTCATCGGGCCCCGGCGCAGGGGGCTTCAGATACAGGTGCCTGGGATCCATGGGTTGCTAGGGATCCAGATTGGAGGACTGAGCTGAGGTATGTTTCAGAGCAGCAGGCTCGCATAATGAGGAGCCACCGGGACATAATGAAGTCACAGCAGGAGATGCTGCAGGCACAGGTAGGCCTAGCTCAGACTCAGCAGCAGATGCTTCAAGACATGGGTAGCTCCTATGATCAGTTAGGAGCGGGGATACAGGACATACAGTTAGAAGTTAGGTAGGGGAACCGACGACATGAAGAGAGGTTAGATAGCTTAGAGGAGCTCATCCGTGGCTACTTCCATCAGGGTTGACTTCTATCAGTGTATCCGTAGGATAGTATTTTTTTTCTTTCAGTACTGTTTTCTTTGTTATCTGGTAGTAACGATGTACTAAAAGCTATCTTAATATTTGCACGTTGTTTGTTTATGAAATCTGTTGTGCTTAATGTAATTATGAAATATTGCACGATAATGCCTTATAAACAAAGTAAAGCGAGAAAGTAATAAAACGGGAAATCTTTCCGTTATATAAAGTTTAGAAAATTAGATTTTTTTTCTAAATTAAAAATGGATGGTAAGGTCTAGGATGCGCCAATTGGATGAACTTCACTCTTATCTTGTAAGAGTGTGGGAAAATTTGGATGAAATTGCTTTCTCAAATTTTTGCATTCATTTAGAACTGCAAGTATATTTTAGGATGAGAGCATCATGTTTTCAGAAAAGAAATTTTCAAGAAATAGCATTCATATAGGTGGTACCACAAGTTAGGCATACATATTTTTCTATATTGTGATTCACTTTTGCACATGTGCACATGGTTGCAACAATTGGCTGAACACTTATGGATGATAATGTGGGGACATAAATCCTACTATTATTGAATTTCAGGGACGAAATTCCTTAAGGGTGGGAGAATGTGACACCCCGTATTTTTACGCTTTAAAAATAAGAAATTTACGTACGTATGTGATGATACGCAAGCGTATAAACTAATGAACTATGAAAATAAAAGATATTCTGTTTATACTTTTAGAATTAAGTTAAACGGAATTTACCATTGCGTTTGTCTCGGAAAAATACGCGAAATAGAGTCCGAGTTTTCGAGAATCGGAGCCCGTATGACCCAGTTAAGGCCCATATCGATTTTCAGGAAATTTCAAGTATGAAACAGCTCGAAAATTCAGAAGTTTGGTCCAGGCAGGGTAGGCGGGAATTTTCCCGCCAAAGCCCATGGCGACTGGGGAGTCGACAGGGCTGTCGACACCCCAGGACCCAAGTCGACAGGGCTGTCGACTTGGGGGTCGACTGGGCCCAAAAACACACTTTTGTGTGTTACGGCCTGGTGCACCTGGTCATCTGTTTTGGTCTAGTCTGGTGGCCTGAGACGGGTTTTAAAGGTTCAGATTGGTCCTTGGGTTAATCCTAAGGTCCTAATCACTCCTAATCTCTATAAATAAGCCCCTAACCTACCCCTAAATCCTCATTATTCATTCATGCAACTAAACTATGGCAAAATTATTACTCTCATGGCCTCCACTCTCATTCTAAAATTCCTAAGTAAATTCCTATGAGAGATTCATGTTCATTCAAGTGTTTTCAAGCATGAATGGATGTTGTTAGCTTGCATTCAAGTCAAGTTGCAACATTTCTATTTCAAAGCAAGGGTTTTTATTGATTTGGAGCTTTCATATTGGGTTTATTTGATTGCATAAGAGCTTCGTCTCAATCTTTGTTTTGCATTTCGATTTGTGCCTTCATAGCAATGTAAGCCCTTTCCCTACTCTTAGATATTAACTATGAAGTTAAATGTTCATGTTGCAAGTTTGGGTTTGATCATTAAGTATGATACATGCTATCATGTCATGCAAGTTTATGAAGTCATTATCTTGATCTTGTGGGCTAAAAGCTACAACCTTTATGTTGAAATGTTGCATTATGCAACATGAGAACCCTCATAACCTTTATGTCAACTTGCATATGAAGTCATAACCCTTATATGATGATATATGCGAGTTACTAGTCATCATTCCATGTCTTTTGTCACCATGATTCGCTTATGTGCTAAGTTTGGGTTTATGCATGTTTTTGAGGCTTAAGATTGTAACATGCAAGTTAATGAACACATTTGTGCCTCATTTGCCACCATGATTAACTTGTGGCTTAATATCCATTTTTGTCATGCCTTTGCCAAGTCTCTTCTTTTAATCCATTACGTTGTTGCGAACGTATATGCGAGTTTAAAAGCGTTGGGTTATGTTATGGGTAATTTCTAATGACATGAAAATATAACTTAAAAACATGACTTGAAATATAACATGGAAGTTGACATGTAAGTATGCTTGAAAATATGAAATTGGGAATTTACCTATTAAGTTAGGTCTACCCATACTATGGAATTGGGAATTTACCTATTAAGTTAGGTCTACCCATATTCTTAAGAAAACTTGAATATGAACATGACACTAGACTAAACATGAAAGTGACCAACTCGAGGTTGGGTTGAGTTTGCAACATAAAGCTACCCGGAACCGACCGGCCTAACTAGTAGTTGCAAACAATAGGACCCAATGTGAGAAGTTGGTCATGTTGTGCTTGAACCCGGGGTTAGACCAAGTTGTGGTGTAAAGCTACCCGGAACCGACCGGCTTAACTAGTAACCACAACAAAGTCTAATGTGAGAGGTTGAGGTGCATTAAGTAATTAATGCCACATGATAAGGTTAAGTTTCCTTAATGACACTTAACCGTATAATACAGTTAATGGATGGGGTTAAGTTAACTTAGACTTAACTAATCTAAACATGGAAATCAGATGGGGTTAAGTTAGCCTAGACTTAATTAATCCAATTTGGTAGTTTAAGGGGGTTAAGTTAAACACTTAACTAATCTAACACGATGATTTGATGTGGTTAAGTGACCTATACTTAACCAATCTAACTCGTTAATTTGATGTGGTTAAGTTAACCAATACTTAACCAATATAACGTGAAAACATGATAAGGCTAAGTCACGAATCGCTTGAATACACTTGACCGATTTGACTAAGTAAATTGATAGGGTCAAGTTAATATATACTTAACCAATCTAGAATGATAATTGGACGAGGTTAAGTCGTGAATTGCTTAATATACTTAAACAACTTGACACATGGTTTGTAGGGTTAAGTCTTGAACTTGGATACTTAGCCAATTTTGACATGATTTGTAGACGGATTAAGTCATGAACTTAAGTGACACTTAATCCATTATATAAACCCTAGTTCAGAGAATTAGGTGGATAACCGTAATTAACAAGAATAACGGGAATAAGCTAAGTGGTAAACCTTAGTTGGAGAATAGCTAAGTAATAATTCTTAGTCAAGGAATTTTGGACCAGTTCATAGATTGGATGAGTAACCCGATACGGTAGGTCATCGTTTAAGCACACGAGTAGGAGCAAGTTATCTGATTTAGATAAAGGCTCCAGCGAACTGGGTAACGAAGCAGCGGCTTCGGGGAACGTGAGGATATTCTTGGTATCCCTCTATGAGCTGCCAGGTGATCATACTAGGCTCATGAGAGGTTAAGGTATGCGTTAGAAGAACCAAGAGTATACCTTGGTTGCTATACGAGCGACCTAAAGACGGGGATGGATAGGGGATAGTCGACGATACACGGTAGTGCCCTAGATAGCATTTCGTCAGACTACCTACCATCTTTGGTCAAGCGTGTACGTACTGAAAGGCAGAGAACACCCAAAAGACCATAATTGCTATCTAATTATGGTTGCGGTAAGGCTAGGATTGTGGGTTGGCTAGTAGTGTGTTCTCATACAGGATTTATCCTGTCTTGTCTTTCAGTAGTTGAGGGAGTGGTCTCGTGGGACCATAGCCACGTATAGGAAAAACAGACCTTAGCATCTGCATCGGCAGATAAATCGAAAGCTCCCGATCGAGTCCTGTATTTCTTGATCTACCCTGTGACAGGACTCGGATGGCACGATGTGATACATGTGCATACAGTCATGGAAAAACGATTCACGATGAATGCGTGGGAAAAAGGGCGCGGTTGACGGTTAGCGTAATTCCTAGTGGCCCTGGGTGGTTGAACCCAAACCGAAATAAGAAAACGTGCAATAGGTAAGCATAATCACTAGTGGTCCTAGGTGGCATAAGTCCTAGTTGCACAAACGATAATTCATGTTGGGAAAACCTAGCTAGGTCTAGGGTAACAGTCCAAACGAGCTTAAGGATCATGGAATTACATTGGAGTAGTATAGAACCTCATGGGAAAGCCCGTACGGTCTACGGCAAGGAACTGAACATTTACATGGAAAGAAACATACGAGTTGAGTAACCTATAAATGCGATATATTAGGTTGACATGAACCATTACACGACTTTTGAGTAAGGGTCATTCATGGTTAACACATGATACGGTGGGGATACTAGTACGGTAGGTGCAGAGCAGAAATACAGGATAGATACCATGGGATGTTATACGTGATAGATATCTTGGGAATATTATTCTTGATAGGAACCTGACGATGGGATACCTTGTGTTATCTTGACATCGTAATTTATCATGACACCTTAGTTTATCTGAGTTCAGTAGTTCATCCTGTTATTTTGATTTAGCTTATCTATCTTGTCATCATGCTTATGTTTATCTCAGTTTCTCATGATAGTTAACTTTACTAGTTTTTATGCTGATAGTAGATAGGGCTTACTCAGTCTTTTTGACTGACCCGTTTTGTTTCGCTTCTTTTCTTCCGTTTTCCCCCCAGGTTACAGGGAGGAAATACTGTTGTTTAGTTCGGACTTCTTCTGCTTGAAGGTCATCGTGTATGGCTTGGACACTTCTTGGCTATGGCCACTTTATTGTTTTACTTGGGGAATAATTTATGAAAAAGTTTTTATGCTTCTTTACTATTGTAAGACAGGTTTTGATGTACTCTGATGTAAAAGGCTTTAGACCTTAATTACTAATGTTTATGAAAGTTCAATTTTACTTCCGCTATTTTATATGTTCTGTCTTGTGATAATTATGTGCATGTTTACCAATAATGCCCCTCTAAAGCTAGTGCATTCCTTTGCGAGTGACCCTAGCGGAGGCGGGGTGTTACATATTGAATATGAATAATGGATCAAGGAAAGTATTTTTGAAAAGAAGGAGATTATAAAAGAAATGTTATTCATATTGAATATGAATAATTGATTAAAATGAATGTTTTGAAAATAAAAACACTTATAAAGAAGATCGGATTTTTGAAATAGGAATTCAAATAGAAATGAAATTTCAAATGGCTAGGAATAAATAACTTGTTTAATAATAAAACAAGCAGTGTGATTTATAAACAATGTTTATAAATAAATTAAAAATAATTATCAGTGGATAATTTGGATTGTAAATTCAGTAGTGATCGAAGAGTGTTAATCGAATATTAGTTATTCGAAAGAAAATTAAATCGAAGGTAGATCATTTGAAAAAGGAGTTAATCGAATTAGTTATTTGAAAGGAGTTAATCGAATTAGTTATTCAAAAGGAGTTAATCGAATTAGTTATTCGAAAGGAGTTAATCAAATTAGTTATTCGAAAAGAGTTAATTGAAATTAGTTATTCGAAATAGAGTTAAATCGAATATAGTTTATTCGAAAGAGAAATATACATTGGGATTCGATTATATCGAATGTAGGAAGGTACTATTTACTTTCCATTTTTAAATCAAGATCCATTTATTTATTTAATAAAATATTATTATTCAATTCAAGAAATAACAGTACAATTTGGAGTTAGATTATATCGAGAGTAGAGATTATAACGTTATCGTTATAACCAACGTTTTATAAAAGAACATGATTTATAAACTGAATCTGAGAGTTGTGTAAGCAATGATTTGATAAAAAGATAAGAAATAGAGTTAAAGAGATTAGAAACTGACTAGAGATTAGTTAAGTTGAATGATTTCCGGGGTATCGATCTGATGTTGGTTTCGGCCTTCGGGGTTAATACTTAGGGAATCGTTCTCTTACTAATTTAGGGTTAGAGACCGATGGACGTGAAATGATAGTTGAGCGTGAATAAGAAATGGAAACGTTTTCCAGTGTTAATAAGATATATGTTCTAAATTTAGAAAATAAGAATTTATGGAGATATGGAAATGGGTAACTGAATAATTTAATGATGAATTAATTTAAATAGAAAAAGTTGATTAATGATTGATCGGTAAGATTTCCATTTGGAAATACGACCGTTGTTGTACACATGTTTTCTTTGATAGTTAAATCACCGACTATCAAAATTTTTGACCATTTTTCCGTCGTCAATACGGAGAGACCAGGAGCAGATTCATTATCTGAAAACCACTCTTATGGGCATTAGTTTTGCAAATCAAATATGATGAAGATAATTGAAGACGGAGTTATGCAAAGGTTGTTCTGGCGATCTTAGGTAGAAGTTGAGTAAGATGGATTTACATAATAGTGCCTTCGGTTTGTCCCATCCCAGGACAACCTGTATGGAAGATCGTCTGACAGAGTATATTTAATAGATCGTGTAAGTTGGTCTCTTCAAACATATTTACGTTTGGTGGTGGAGGAATTCATTTCTCTTAGCTGTTTACCCGTGGTATGAGTGGAGAAATCAATTTGTGATTTGGCGGGTATGACGATGTGACATTCAAAGTGAAGAAAGGCGTGGTTTGTAAAAGGATACGTTATTGCCTCTAGCCTCACAACCGAGAAATGGTATAAAATCGGATAGGTCGCATGGCTAAGTGGTTAGCTGCCAATTAGGGTGTATTGTCACATGATCTAGAGAAATTCCATTTACTTCTTTATTCTGTTTCGATGTTGTCCCTTTCAGGAAACGGTTGTTGATCTCAACTGTTGGTGATAATACATTCGGTACACTCAAGCGAAATGAGTGACCGGTCATGTTTAGCCTGGGTTACAAGATGTTCTTGTTGAACCCGGTGTATTCCTCTCTAGAGATACACTATCGGAAGGTGGTCCCATACCTTGCCAGTTGGAATTCATTACCCAATAAGCGCCCACGATTTTTGATTATGTATTATGTATGTGGAACGTGAGATGAAAGCGTTCGGCTAGATGATTATTATATTGTGGTTGATAGACATTATTATAATATCAAATGAGTTTGATATAAAGATTATCGTTCCTTTAGGTTTTTGAATGTTGGACCAAGTGTTTTGGATTCTCATAAGGGAAAAACTCGTTCCGTTATATGGTGTGGTCTTATGAGATATCGTTTAGTTGCTCAAACTGTTTTAAATGGTTTTACTCATACCATTCCCATGACTAACCCAGAGTTTATTTTTTTTTGTTTTCCCAAAACTCTTGGGTGCCCAATTTTGTATGGGTAGTCAAGTAGTTAGGTTTTTTACAGGTATACTTGGAAAGCTGGAGCAGGAGGCTTCAGGATTATATAGCTATTATTTATTTCCGTTGTGATGTAAGTGTTATACTCAAATGATAGATTTGTATTTCCAAGTTATGTTGTATATTATATTTTATTCGTTCCGCTGTGAGATTCGTGTTTACTCTGAAATTGTATGTTCTTCTTCTTCTATTAAAATTTTCTATCTTATCAATCCTCACACTCTAACTTCTTTCATTAACTATCCGGTATTTCCGATGCTTCGATAGTCGACATTGAGTTTATGTCGATAACCAGGATCGTAAAAATCCGGGTCGTTACAGTAGTATCAGAGCGAGGTTAAGTAATTAGCTTGGCTCTATGGTGTGACTCAGTAGAGATAGGGTTAGAAATACCTTAGATTGAGTTTGAGTGTATATATATGAGCGCGTATTTGTTGTTCAATATAAAAATGATTTTTTATTGTGGAGATTTATTGATTGAGTTGTTTATGAGTTATGGTCGATCAGTTTGATCCACTGTATCGGTAGGAGTTAATAAACACTTGAATACGATGAACCGACATGGTATGTTTTGAGAAGAGGGTAAATGAAATAATTTTACCCGAAATATATTTTGTTATAAAAGGAATCTATATATTGGAATTATTATAATATATAAGATATGTTGGTTGTTATTATAATCGGATGAGATTATAAATTGAAATGGTTATATAAATAACCGATTAGAATTCATATAAGTGTAATATATGAAATCAGATGAATTAAATTTGAATTTAAAATCAGAATTGGAATTAAAATTTTGAAAAAACATGAAAGTGTTTGTAAATGGAATTGGATTAAATATATGAGAATTTTAAAATCCTGGGAGATTTTAAATTGTTTACAAGCATTGTGAAGGATATTTTGAAAGTGATTTCAAAAATGAAGGTGTTTAAATATGGTTTTGAAATTTTTATAGTATTGAACTCACTTTGATAGCTGGAAAATAACCCTGATGATGATGGCCACATCATCAGTGTCATTTTCGAGTTGCTAAGTGACGGATTACTACCAAAGATTTTGTTTTTGAATTGTTTTATGGAAAGCAAGTTGTTTTGAATCCTGAAAAGGGATATCTGGTTTTAGAAAAGCTAAAATGTCTCAAATTCCCTGGGAAAGATTGTTCGAATGAAAACAAATTAAATATGAATTTGTGAAAGCAAATTGAAATTGAATTGAAACCGGTTAAGTGGAAAATGAATTGAGATAAAAAACATCGAATTAGTTTGGACTAGAGATATTCCAGAATGGAATTGGACTGGTAATTAAGAATTGAAATCGGAAATGGAATTTAGTTTGTATAAGCAAATGATTTGGTTTTGAGGATATACTGATTGGAGATTGATTGGAATGACATTTGTTTATGCTGAATTGATAACAAATGGAAAGGATATAATGATATGCCTGACAAAAAGGTACAAGTTTATTTTATATGGGTATGAGATTCTTATGAGCCGAATTGGCAAGCCGCTTGGCGTTTTGATTTTCTTTCGGATTGGAGAAGGCCCAGAGAAGCGAGTTGTAGTTGTACCGATTGAGCCGTACAAAGGAGGTGCTGGCGAAATTTTTCAGAAATTTCGGATGTTAGAAAATTTTCAGAATTTTTGAAAATTTTAGTTAGTCAGAATGTATTAATATTTAATTGAAATTCACTGGTTCAGTTAAAACTGAAATTGATAAGTAAAACAAATAACTTTTAACCCAATCAATAGGGTTTGTATTCTAACTTAGCAATTTCGAGGACGAAATTATTTTAAAGGGGGAAGAATGTAACGATCTGTATTTTTAACGGATAATAAATAATTTATTTAATTATTTAAATGATGGTTTGGTAATTTAAAATGACCAGAATGGAGGATTGAAAGAGGGGATTTATTCGAAAGGAGTTAATCGAATTAGTCATTCGAAAGGAGTTAATCGAATTAGTTATTCGAAAGGAGTTAATCGAAGTAGTTATTCGAAAGGAGTTAATCGAAGTAGTTATTTGAAAGGAGTTAATCGAATGAGTTATAAATCGAATATAGTTTATTCAAAAGAGAATTATACATTGGGATTCGATTATATTGAATGTAGGAAGGTACTATTTACTTTCCGTTTTTAAATTAAGATTCATTTATTTATTTAATAAAGTATTATTATTCAATTTAAGAAATAACAGTATAATTTGGAGTTAGATTATATTGAGAGTAGAGATTATAACATTATCGTTATAACCAACGTTTTATAAAAGAACAGGATTTATAAACTGAATACTAGATTTGCGTAAGCAATGATTTGATAAAAAGATAAGAAATAGAGTTAAAGAAATTAGAAACAGACTAGAGCTCAGTTAAGTTGAATGATTTCCGGGGTATCGATCTGATGTTGGTTTTGGCCTTCGGGATTAATACTTAGGGAATTTTTCTCTTACTAATTTACGGTTAGAGACTGATGAACGTGAAATGATAGTTGAGCGTGAATAAGAAATGGAAACGTTTTCCAATGTTAATAAGGTATATTTTCTAAATTTAGAAAATAAGAATTTATGGAGATATGAAAATGGGTAACTGAATAAATTAATGATGAATTAATTTAAAAAGATAAAAAGTTGATTGATGATTGATCAGTAAGATTTTTATTTGGAAATACGACCGTTGTTGTACACATGTTTTCTTTGATATTTAAATCACCAACTATCAAAGTTTTTGACCATTTTTCCATCGTCAATACGGAGAGATCGGGAGTAGATTCATTATCTGAAAACCACTCTGCATGGGCGTTAGCGTTGCGAATCAAATATGATGAAGATAATTAAAGACGTAGTTATGCAAGGGCTGTTCTGCAGATCCTAGGTAGAAGTTGCCTAAGATGGATTTACAGAATAGTGCCTTCGGTTTTTCCAGTCCCAGGACAACCTGTATGGAAGAATGTCTGACAGAGTATATTTAATAAATCGCGTAAGTTGATCTCTTCAAACGTATTTACATTTTGTGGCGGAGGAATTCGTTTCTCTTAGTTATTTACCCGTGGTATGAGTGGTGAAATCGATTTGCGATTTGGCGGGTATGACGATGTGACATTCAGAGTGAAGAAAGACCTGGTTTGTAAAAGGATACGTTATGGCCTCTAGCCTCACAATCGAGAAATGGTATAAAATCGGGTAAGTCGCATGGCTAAGCGGTTAGCTGCCAATTAGGGTGTATTATCACCTGATCTAGAGAAATTCCATTTGCTTCTTTATTCTGTTTCGATGTTGTCCCTGTGACGGCCCGCCCCGCACCAACCGACATTTACTCCAAAAGTGCGATGTACACATGTCCAGTTAGCACGGAACGGCCGTCAGAAGAAAAGAGAGAAGAGAATGAACTAACACAGAACCTGTAGAATGTCTCACAGCGCATGGAACAAAATATAATAATAACATACTTGACATAAAACAGGTGAGACAGTGCATAAGCTGAAAACAAACTAACATAGCAGCGGAAAATCCAAGTACAGCTTATGATCCAAAGCCAACATTATTACAACTTTCCAAACTGTCTCAAAAGCAAAAGCAAGATAAGGAAGGTACACTACTAATGCCCAAGTAGCGACCACCAACGACACAGGGAGAATATCTATATATCATACGTGGAAGCCTCCTGCTCGCCTCCGAATCAGCTACTCGCGCATCACCAGCTAACCTATCTCTAGTCTGCTCGTGTGAGCACCCAGAGTAATAAGAAGAGACATAAAACTCTGGGTCAGACAAAAGTCTAGTATGAGCGATATGCAGCTAAATAGAACAATAATAGGTATACTAAACCATACCTGAACCTGGACCTGCAACCAAAGAGTTAGCACTGCATACTGTACAATACTCTAAGGTGCCACTAACATATGGTGTAAAGATACGGGGGTGGGGGTGTGCATGTCATAGTGATGGCAAACAATCAAACATAGCAACCATCCTCACATCTCTCACTCAGTGCATAAAGCATACGATATCCACCACTTCGATCACCCTAATACTTTGCTATGATCACCTTGCCCCATGAAGTCATAAATGGCTTCACTGCACTGATACATAGCCATTAATCCTTCGCTATGTCCACTTGCCCCATGGAGTTATTCACCCCATCTGCGCTGGCTCATAGCCTTACCAGTCCTTTACTATGTCCACTTGCCCCATGGAGTTATTCACCCCATCTGCGCTGGCTCATAGTCTTACTACGATCACTTTGCCCCTCGAGTCATAATGACTCTACTGCACTGATAACGTAGTCTTGCTACCATCACCTTGCCCCTCGAGTCATAGTGACTCTACTGCACTGATAAGTAGCCCATCATTCATTTTCAGTGGTGAATCGAAGTTATGAACGTCGACAACTCCTTAGCACATGTCCCGCAGCAAAGCCCAACCATGAAGTGAACTCATTTGTTCCCAACTGGATCCTGAGCTATAACTTCAATTTGGACTACCTTTGCCTCTCGGGTTATTGGTCATCACCGGATCGGTTCAGATCTCCCCCTAACCATCGGATCGGTTTGGATCTCCAGCACAAGCCTTCCCCTCTGCTTCGGATCGGATCAGGTTCTCCAGCATGCCACGGTTCGGATCGTCGTCACCATCATCGGGCCGGGTCGGGTCTCCAAGCTCCATCGCCATAGATCGGTTCGGAGGTGGCTAAACAGATTGGGTCGGGGTCCTTCTGGCGATTCGGGTCGGGGTACTCTCCTCCAGGCCAAGTACAACGGTTCGTGCTCACCATCTCTGAATGGATCGGGTCGGAGCTGTTGAACTCGCATGGGAGGTGGTTCGGATCGGGTCCTTTCCTCCGTTCCGATCCGGATCGGCCAATTTTCTGCACTTTCTCCAGTAAACATTTTACGCCAGTCGACGGCGTTTTCGACCATTCCAACTATTCTAATCAATCACAAAGCATACCATACAGTCATAGCAACATGTATAATCAACTACAAACACCAAAACAACAATATGATAGGTTAAAATGGATCAAACATAGCCAAAACCCCATATTTTACCTTAAGCATGTTTAGGTGAAACTAATGATATGATTAGCAAAACTTAACCAAATTAACCCAAACTCATATCAGATGTCTAAAACATCATTTAAGAATTTATAAATATTTTTCCAGAATTTTATCACGTTTAAATTCGCTAATTAACACTAATTACCCTTAATTAGTGAGGAACTATGCAAATCACTCACCTTAGCCACAAATAAAACCTCAAACTGAAATAAATCTCTGATTTGGTGCGAATCCCAATGCTAAACAGCAGCTCTAACGTTGATTTGGTGTTGATCTATCTTGATTTGATGTTGTTAAGCCCAATCTTCAAGTAGAAAGTGATTTGGAGGTGATTTAGAGGTTGGAGGCCATTTTTAGGGTTTCTTAGAGGTAAGTGGAGGCTAGAAAACTGAAATGAAATGAAACCCTAACTCATTTCATCCCTCACCTAACCCTAATCCCGAAATAGGTCATGGGCCCAATCTCTAACTACCCAATTTGGCCTGGTTGAGCAGTTTTTCACCTTCCAAACCTTATTTCAGCCATATCTCCCAAACGGTAAGTCCGTTTTTCACGTGTGACCACTCTACGGAAAGGTAAACCATCAAACGAATCTAATGGAAGTGGTTTCAGGTCAAAATTCCTTTCCAATCAAAAGTTATGGCTGAAACAAGATCAGCTAGAGGCGAAATGGTCATTTAAAAATCGACAAAAATCATGAACATGGGAAATGACTCTAATGGTTGTTTCCCAAAGTTACATGACCATACGACTTCATATAAGGAAGAAATAAATATTCTATGATCCTCCGATGCGTAGAATGCAGGTTGTTACATTCTTCCCCCCTTAAGAAATTTCGCCCCCGAAATTCCCTAATCATAACAAACTGAAGGTCCTGCATGCCTATCAGCCATAAAACAACAATCAAACATGCAAAACAGGCAAAACAAGTCTATCCTAGCACGCGGAATAACTAAATTGTAAAGTAAATCTTACCAAGCAAAGAGTTCTGGATACGTCTTCCTAATGCTCTCCTCTGTCTCCCAAGTACAGTCATTCTCGTTCTCGCCCCACTGAACCTTGACTAGCTTCACCGCCTTCCTTCGAAGTTGCTTTGTATCGTGCTCGACAATACGAATCGGCTTGCGGTTCCCAACTGTCTCGGTTTCCACTTCGAAGTCCTCTAACTGATCAGGTGAAATAGTCATATCTGGGTCGTGCACGAACTTCCTTAGTTGGGAAACATGAAATACGTTGTGAACTCCCACCATCTTTTCTGGTAAGTCAACTCTATATGCCAAATTCCCAACTAGTTCAAGAACTGGGAATGGGTCAACAAATCTTGGTGCCAACTTGCCTCACCTGCCAAATCGTATCACGCTCTTCAACGGAGAAATCTTGACAAACACCAAGTCACCAATGGAGAATTTTAAGTCTCTTCTCCTCTTATCAGCATAACTCTTCTGCCTATCTTGGGCAGCCTTCATTCGTTGTTGAATGATCTTAATCTTGTCTGAAGTTTCTCTTACCACATCTGGTCCAAGTACAAACTTCTCACCGGTCTCTATCCAACATGATGGTGAGTTGCACGGTCTTCCGTACAAAGCTTCATATGGAGCCATACCAATACTGGATTGGTAGCTATTATTATATGCAAACTCTACTAGATGCAAATGGTCATCCCATGATCCACCAAAATCCAATATACAAGCTCTCAAGAGATCTTCCAATATACGATTCACCCTCTCCGTCTGACCGTCGGTCTGAGGATGATATGTGGTACTGAGATGTAATTCTGACCCTAGAGCCTCTTGTAAGCTCTTCCAAAACCCACTAGTAAACAACGGGTCTCGGTCACTCACAATGCTTTTAGGTACTCCATGAAATCTCACTACCCACTTCATATACAATTCTGCTAACTTAGCTGCCGTTCTGGTCTATTTGACTGGTATAAATCTTGCACTCTTAGTCAATCGATCCACAATTACCCAAATGCTATCATGTCCCGATCTAGTCCTTGGTAAACCATCAATGAAATCCATCGAGACTTGCTCCCATTTCCATTCGGGAATTTCTAATGGTTGCAACAAACCACTAGGCTTCTTTTGCTCAGCTTTAACTAGCTGGCAATTCATGCACTTGGATATAAACTTCCCAACGTCTCTTTTCATCCCTTCCCAGTAGTAAGTCTGTCTCATGTCTCGATACATCTTATCACCACCAGGGTGTATAGTCAGTTTTGAGTGATGACATTCCCTAAGCACTTCATCTCTCAAACCATTCACGTTGGGTACGACTAGTCTTCCATTCTTTCTAAGCCATCCATCTCGATCAAGCCCATACAAATTCATCTCCTCACCGTCGATATCCATTTCTAACTTGGAGATGATTTCCAATAGATTAGGATCGTCCCTCTGGCTGGAACCAATCCGCTCTATCAAAGTGGGTCTGATCACCAACTGGCTAGCATTTCTGGATCCAATCCGCACTTTGATCTGAAATCAAACCCTGCGATATACTCCAGTTGCTTCCATTCTAGAAACATAGCCCCTAAACTGGCATGTCTCCTACTCAAGGCATCGGCTACCGCATTGCCCTTCCCAGGTGTATATGCGATATCAAAATCATAGGAAGCCAAGAACTCTAACCATCTCTGTTGACGGAGATTCAAATCCTTCTGAGAGAAAAGATACTTTAACGATTTATGATCGGTAAACAACTCGAATCTTTCTCCCAAGAGATAATGTCTCCACATCTTCAGCGCAAACACGATCGCTGCCAATTCTAAATCATGGTTAGGGTACTTTTTCTCGTGCGGCTTCAATTGCCGACTAGCATAAGCTACTACCCTACCTCCTTGCATCAATACAGCACCTAGTCCATTACCACAAGCATCCGTGTATATCGTCATCTCTTCGTTCCCTTTAGGAATGACTAACACTGACGCACGCGTCAACTTTTCCTTTAGGCTCTTGAATGCATTTTCACACACTCCATCCCAGACGAAGGCTTGATTCTTCTTAGTCAACTGAGTCAACGGTGCGGCTATCTTGGAGAAATCTTGGATAAACTTATGATAATTTCCAGCTAACCCCAAGAAACTTCTTACGTCTGTTGCATTCTTGGGCGTAGACCAATCCTGTACCGTAGTCACCTTCGCAGGATCCACGGCAATACCATTCTCTGAAACAACATGGCCCAAGAATCTCACTTCCCTCCTCCAGAAGTGACAGTTAGGGAATTTCGCTTTTAATTGGTATGTCCTCAACACCTCCATCACTATCCTCAAGTGTCCCTTGTGTTCCTCCTCTGTCCTCGAGTAAACAAGGATGTCATCTACGAACACAAGAACAAACTTATTCAATTGATCTCTGAATACCCTATTCATAAGATCCACGAAGTATGTTGGTGCATTGGTCAACCCAAATGGCATGACCAACCACTCATAGAATCCAGACAGCGTCCTAAATGCCGTTTTCGGAACACTCTCATCTGCTACTCGGAGCTGATGAAATCCTGTCGCGAGGTCCAACTGGGAGATCACTCTTGCTCCTTCCAGTTGATCAAACAAATCATCTATCCGCGGTAGAGGATACTTATTCTTCCTCGTCACCTTATTCAACTCGCGATAGTCCACACACAAACGAAGGGAACCATCTGCCTTAGTGGCAAACACAACTGGTGCTCCCCACTCGGAGACACTTCTTCAAAAGATTGTTTACTTGCACCCCGAGCTCTCGCTGCTCCGTTGGTGCCATACGACGAAGTGGCATCACTATAGGTCTGGCATCTTTCACTAAATCAATACGGAACTCAATCTCTCGGTGTGGTGGAAGTCTGGTCACTTCCTCGAAGATGTCCGGATACTAGCTAACCACGGGCACATCAGACAACTCATCATGCGGGATGTCGAGGGAATTTATAAAACTAGCCATTACCCCCATCACTAGGTAGACTACCAAACACTACCCTCCGCCCATCATCCGCCCTAACTGTCACCAAAAAGCCCTCACAGTCTACCACCACCCCGTATCTTTGGAGCCAATCGACCCCCAATATAATGCCATACCCAGTAAAGCCCAAAACAAAGCAACCACAAACAAACATACATCCATGACTCGATAAGACCAAATTTCGGCAAATCATACTAAGTTTAGTCGAACCACCAATCGGGTTCATCACAACCAACGGTCTATCGACTATCTCGGGTTCCAGTCCCAACCTATCCACCAGGTCACTAGATATGAAGGAACGGGAAGCCCCAGTATCAAACAAAACTCGAACTGGTACATCATAAATAGAAAGCATACCTTGAATGACGACATTCTTTCCTTTCTCCGCCGCAGTTGGGGCATTCGACGAAGAAGGAATAGCGTCGATAGCATATGCTTTCATAATCTGCTTCTCTTTAAGAGGTTGTGGACACTTATCCTTATGATGTCCCACTTGGCCACAATTGATGCACTTCTTATCCGCTGACTTGGCCCGACAATCTTTGGCATAATGGCCCTTCTTACCACAGCTGAAGCACTCAACATCTTTCTTTCTCTTTTTCTGGCCATCCTTAGATTGGTTCTGCTTCCTCTTGTTCTGAGAGTTATTCTTGCCTCCACCGCCTGCTTGCGGTTTCAGCCCTTCTACAGATGCAGCCTCAGTCTTTGGCTTAGGGTAAAGACTCTCTGATCTCAAAGTTTTCCCTACAATCGATTCAAAAGTCTCATCGATGTAGTTGATAAGCCTTTCCCCCAAGTATCCATCCAACCCAGTAATGAACTTCTCATTCTTCTTCTCAGGAGTATCGATAAGGGATAATCCATACTTCAACAAAGTGTGGAATTCAGCAATATAGTCAGAGACTGCCCTACCATTCTGCTTGAGTTCCAAGAATCTCTTAAACAACACTGACTTCTGGGCAGCTGGAATGAACTTCTCGCTAAAGCGAGCCTTGAACTGATCCCAAGTAACCTGATCTTCTGGAGTAGCTGTTCTAATGGCATTCCACCAATTCATCGCTCGCCCTTGCAGCTGACGAGACGCTAGCCTTCTCTTCATCGCAACCTCAATACCCAAGTCGTTGAAGATACGATCACAGCTATCCAACCAATCCTGAACATCTGTGGCCGACTCCGTTCCGTGGAACGGCTTCCCACCAAGGTTAGTGTAATCCTTGCACAACTTGGCGAAATCGACCCTAGGCGCCTGCACTACTGGACCACCACCATTTCCGGGATTGGGAACTGCTCCCTGAACATCCTTAAGCATCTCCCTCATGAAGTTAGTGAACATCGTCCCCATGTCAGGAGCATTTCCATTATTGGTCCCTCTACCAGCACCCCTCGTGTCTCGACTCATCGTTCAATCTGTAAAGAGAAAACGATTAACGACCCCATAGTGGTGCTAGTGCAGTACGACTTCATTCTTATACTACTAATAGTATATATATATAGCTTTTGAAAACCAAAGTAATCACAAATACGCGCTCTCATATACGTACTATCTCTCCCTAGTGTCTTTCCCTAGGTTAACTACACAACCTAGAGCTCTGATACCAAATGTGACGGCCCGCCATGCACCAACCGACATTTACTCCAAAAATGCGCTGTACACATGTCCAGTTAGCACGGGACGGTCGTCAGAAGAAAAGGAAGAAGACGAAGAATCGACAAGGAACCTGTAGAATGTCTCACAGCGCATGGAACAAAATATAGTAATAATATATTTGATATAAAACATGTGAGACAGTGCATAAGCTGAAAACAAACTAACATAGCAGCGGAAAATCCAAGTACAGCTTATGATCCAAAGCCAACATTATTACAACTTTCCAAACTGTCTCAAAAGCAAAAGAAAGATAAGGAAGGTACACTACTAATGCCCAAGTAGCGACCACCAACGACACATGGAGAATATCTATATATCATACGTGGAAGCCTTCTGCTCGCCTCCGAATCACCTACTCGCGCATCACCAGCTAACCTGTCTCTAGTCTGCTCGTGTGAGCACCCAGAGTAATAAGAAGAAACATAAAACTCTGGGTCAGACAAAAGTCTAGTATGAGCGATATGCAGCTAAATAGAACAATAACAGGTATACTAAACCATACCTGAACCTGGACCTGCAACCAAAGAGTTATCACTGCATACTGTACAACACTCTAAGGTGCCACTAACATATGGTGTAAAGATACGGGGGTGGGGGTGTGCATGTCATAGTGATGGCAAACAATCAAACATAGCAACCATCCTCACATCTCTCACTCAGTGCATAAAGCATACGATATCCACCACTTCGATCACCCCAATACTTTGCTATGATCACCTTGCCCCATGAAGTCATAGATGGCTTCACTGCACTGATACATAGCCACTAATCCTTCGCTATGTCCACTTGCCCCATCGAGTTATTCACCCCATCTGCGCTGGCTCATAGCCTTACCAATCCTTTACTATGTCCACTTGCCCCATGGAGTAATTCACCCCATCTGCGCTGGCTCATAGTCTTACTATGATCACTTTGCCCCTCGAGTCATAATGACTCTACTGCACTGATAACGTAGTCTTGCTACCATCACCTTGCCCCTCGAGTCATAGTGACTCTACTGCACTGATAAGCAGCCCATCATTCATTTTCAGTGGTGAATCGAAGTTATGAACGTCGAAAACTCCTTAGCACACGTCCCGCAGCAAAGCCCAACCATGAAGTGAACTCATTGGTTCCCAACTGGATCCTGATCTCTAACTTCCATTTGGACTACCTTTGCATCTCGGGTTATTGGTCATCACCGGATCGGTTCGGATCTCCCCCTAACCATCGGATCGGTTCGAATCTCCAGCACAAGCCTTCCCCTCTGCTCCGGATCAGATCATGTTCTCCAGCACGCCACGATTCGGATCATCGTCACCATCATCGGGTCGGGTCTCCAAGCTCCATCGCCATAGATCGGTTCGGAGGTGGCTAAACAGATCGGGTCGGGGTCCTTCTGGCGATTCGGGTCGGGGTACTCTCCTCCAGGCCAAGTACAACGGTTCGTGCTCACCATCTTTGAACGGATCGGGTCGGAGCTGCTGAACTCGCATGGGAGGTGGTTCGGGTCGGGTCCTTTCCTCCGTTCCTATACGGATCGGCCAATTTTCTGCACTTTCTCCAGCAAGCAGTTTACGCCACTCGATAGCGTTTTCGACCATTCCAACTATTCTAATCAATCACAAAGCATACCATACAGTCATAGCAACATGTATAATCAACTACAAACACCAAAACAACAATATGATAGGTTAAAATGGATCAAACAAAGCCAAAACCCCATATTTTCCCTTAAGCATGTTTAGGTGAAACTAATGATATGATTAGCAAAACTTAACCAAATTAACCCAAACTCATATCAGAGGTCTAAAACATCATTTAAGAATTTATAAATATTTTTCCAGATTTTTATCATGTTTAAATTCGCTAATTAACACTAATTAGCCATAATTAGTGAGGAACTATGCAAATCACTCACCTTAGCCACAAATAAAACCTCAAACTGAAATAAATCTCTGATTTGGTGCGAATCCCAATGCTAAACAGCATCTCTAATGTTGATTGGTGTTGATCTCTCTTGATTTGATGTTGCTAAGCCCAATCTTCAAGTAGAAAGTGATTTGGAGGTGATTTAGAGGTTGGAGGCCATTTTTAGGGTTTCTTAGAGGTAAGTGGAGGCTAGAAAACTGAAATGAAATGAAACCCTAACTCATTTCAGCCCTCACCTAACCCTAATCCCGAAATGGGTCATGGGCCCAATCTCTAACTACCCAATTTGGCTCGGTTGAGCTGTTTTTCACCTTCCAAACCTTATTTCAGCTATATCTCCCAAACGGTAAGTCCGTTTTTCACATGTGACCACTCTACAGAAAGGTAAACCATCAAACGAATCTAATGGAAGTGGTTTCCGGTCAAAATTCCTTTCCAATCAAAAGTTATGGCCAAAACAAGATCAGCTAGGGAAAAAACAGTCATTTAAAAATCAACAAAATTCATGAACATGGGAAATGACTCTAATGGTTGTTTCCCAAAGTTACATGACCGTACGACTTCATATAAGGAAGAAATAAATATTCTGCGATCCTCTGATGCGTAGAATGCGGGTTGTTACAGTCCCTTTCGGGAAATGGTTGTTGATCCCAACCGTTGGTGATAATACATTCGGTACACTCAAGAAAAATGAGTGACCAGTCATGTTTACCCTGGGTTACAAGATGTTCTTGTCGAACCTGGTGTATTCCTCTCTAGAGATACACTGTCGGAAGGTGGTCCCATACCTTGCCAGTTGGAATTCATTACCCAGTAAGCGCCCGTGGTTTTTGATTATATATTATGTATGTGGAAGGTGAGATGAAAGTGTTCTGCTAGATGATTATTATATTGTGGTTGATAGACATTATTATAATATCAAATGAGTTTGATATAAAGATTATCGTTCCTTTCAAAAGGTTTTTGAATGTTGGACCAAATGTTTTGGATTCTCATAAGGGAAAAACCCGTTCCGTTATACGGCGTGGTCTTATGAGATATCGTTTAGTTGCTCAAACTGTTTTAAATGGTTTTACTCGTACCAGTCGCATGACTGACCCGGAGTTTATTTTGTTTTGTTTTCCCTAAACTCTTGGGTGCCCAATTTTGTACGGGCAGTCAAGTAGTCAGGTTTTTTACAGATATACTTGGAGAGTATGAGGCTTCAGGATTATATAGCTATTATTTATTTCCACTGTGATGTAAGTGTTATACTCAAATGGTAGATTTGTATTTCCAAGTTATGTTGTATACTATATTTTATTCGTTCTGCTATGAGATTCGTGTTTACTCTGAAATTGTATGTTCTTCTTTTTCATCTATACAAATTTTCTATCTTATTTATCCTCATCATCTAACTTTTTCATTAAATATCCGGTATTTTCGATGCTTGGATAGTCGACATTGAGTTTAAGTCAATAACCAGGATTGCAAAAACTCAGATTGTTACAGAAACCCTAATGAATCTCAACTTACAATTTATGAGAATACGACTCTGATACCATTTTTAGATTTTTTGGTTCGAATTCATATCAGTAAGTAAAATTACAACCAAAATACCAGGATCTATTCTATAAATTTTTAAACCAAATAAAAGGAATCATACCATTTTAGAGATTTGCGATGATCCAAGGATTCAAAGCGGATCTTACTTGATGGATGAATCGAATCGAAAAAGCACGACAAAGCACCATCCCTCTAAAGATGTCCACGAGAACGCCTTCCCATTGATCAGATCGAAGAGGGAAAAAGGAATAAGGTGTTAGCCGCCATGATTTGGGAACGAATTGAAAGGGGTGTAGTTTGGGTTAGGTTTTTCAAAAATTAGATCTAATCTAAAGTGTTAGATCACGCATGTGTTTATAAAGGGTAAAATAATGCCCTTATAAAATCAGGTATTTACCAAGAAATAAGGAAACCGTCATTATACCATTTCAACATTAAATAAAACATTAGCAGATTTGATATTTTATTTATCCAATAAATGTTTTCCCTTTATAACGTTCTAAGTGTGTGAACCTATAGGTTATTATAACGTTGGCAATAATTTAAATCATATTTAAATTATAAACAGTGATTGGCATCTAGCAATACGTCGTTGTTACCCAAGTTATAATAAGATCAATGATTCAATACAACCTTTCAGTGACCAGTGTATCAATGTAATATAATCCTTTCAACCAATATATCCAGGATTAAACTAGAGGCATGGATCGTATCATCCTCTTTATAATTTAATCCGTTTTTCTTGATCGATGAGTAGACTGTTTAAAACAAATCAATATTTGAGCACAGCCATGCATTTCACAGTCTCGCTCAATTTTAAAAGGCCCATGGATATCACTACAAATATATCACAGGGTTAAATTCCATCTAGATCATGTATAATTTTCATTCGATTCAAGATGTATCCAATAATCACCATTATCGTCACTCTATTACGAGTAACTTTAGATGATACCAAAACACAAATATCTTCAAATAAAATTAAAATGATTTCTGTAACACCCCGTATTTTCTGTGAATGTCAAAGTAAAAAATTAAAGTATACTTAATTTTTAAGAGAAGAACTAAGGGAAACAGGTTACGCCATTGCGTTCGTCTCGGAATTATGCTTGAGATAGAGTCCGAGTTTGCGTAAATCGGACTCCGTATGAAGAAGTTATGACCTTCAGAAGTTTCAGGGGTTTAAATAAAACAGCTCAGGTTTGAAATTCGAAATTCAAATCACACACCCGGGCTGGGCAGAAAATCCCCCCTCCCCAGGACCCAGGTCGACATGGGTTAGACAAGTCGACCAGGGGTCAACCTCCCCCTATTTCCAGATCCGAGGACATATTCATTTTTCTGCATTTGGACGCCGGTTCTGACCAGATTCGTTGATCCCTATGTTATATAAACACCCCTAAAGCTACAGTTTTCTCTACACAACTTCATTACACCTATACTCTACCCTAATTCATATCAAAATAAATCTAAGACGGGGTTTTGCTGCTCAAGTCCTTCGTAGAAATCAAGTTTAGAATTCTAGTAGAGATTCAAAGGCTAATTCAATGACTTCAACAACTATTTTTAAGAATCAAATCAAATCTAAATTAGAAGAACAAATAGTCTACTTCAAGGGAGAGCTATTCAGTTTCAAAATACAAATCCCAGAATTCGAGACCATTCTGTAATTTGTAAGTTCACGTTACTTTCAAAAATAAAAGTTAATTGTGATTCTGACATTGTAATAAATCTGGATCTGAGATTATGCCTATTTCTATCTGTCTTTCTATATCCATTGGATCTATCTCGTTGATTATATTATGTCCATTCTTTGTCTCTTCTTTCCTTCTTCCCTTTTTGTTTTAACAGCCAAGCTACTGCGAGCCTAAGCCAAATCTCATAAGAGATGAACGTACGTTGGAAATAAAATTGGGCAAAAAAATATGATTTGGACATGACCAGCACTAAAATTTGGGAAAAGTATTAAATTGTGTATAATTGGGCATAATTGAGTTGTAACAGATTTGAGGCATAAAGTATTGGACATATGACTTGAGATTTGAGGCATAAAGTATTGGACATATGACTTGAGATTTGAGGCATAAAGTATTGGACATTTGACTTGAGATTTGAGGCATAAATTATTGGACATATGACTTGAAATTTGAGGCATAAAGTATATTGGTCATATAACTTGGGATTTGGGGCGTAAATTGAACTGTAAACATGTAAGTTCTAGTTATTTTCATATTTAAACACCTAATAGTGATTTGGCATATAATGAAATAGATCTAAGTCCATGCTTGATTATAAGACAAATCTTTTAGATTAATTCCTATCTTTCTATTGAATCAATGATTTACATGCCTAGGAAGTTATTATTCAATCATGCCTGTCTTTGTTGGACATCTGATATATAATCCTTTTAGGTTCATGATGTTATTTATATCAGATCTATATGTCTATGAGGTTATTTCTGTCAGTTTGTTTCAGATCTATCTTTGTTATACCCAACTCTAACAGATCTGTAATCCTCTTAGGTCCAAAATATTTGACAGATCTACCATTTTAATGCCTGTTTTATGCCTACTCTCGTTTATGTTCCTCTTTCGTCCCCTTTATTTTATGAATCTAGATTAACCTCGAATCTAGACTGAAACTTATTATACGTGCGATTGGAATGCGGAGGTTTGGGGAATAGTCTATTTGTTAATGGTGGAACATAATTTTGTAACTTATGATTTGTGGCATAATTTGTCTTTGTTGCGAACTTGGGGTAAATGGAAATATTAATCTAGATTGAGCGCAAAACTGTAAATTAGAATATTAATCTAGATTGGGCATAACCATTGGTTAAGACGCCAAGCATAATGTATACTGGGATATTGGGGCATGACTATTATTGCAAACTTGGGAAGATTAGATGTAGCCTAATTTGAGTAATAACTCGAAATTGAATTTGGGGGTCATAACTTGTAATTAGCTTTGTTGAGCATAACTTGAGAATTGGAATATGACTGGTTGGGATAATTAGCCTATAAATCTAGACTTGGACATTTATGGAAAATGTGGCATAATCTGAAATTGACAACAATTGTGAATAATTTACATATAAACTGTAAATATGTAAATTAGTGAAAATATGAACATGCCTAACCCAAGGTTAGATTGAGTTGTGGTGTAAAACTGCCCGGAACCGCCCGGCACATCCAGTAACCACAACAGCACCTATCTAATATGAGAGGTTAGTGCATCATGCCCAAGAAAAACCCGAGGTTAGATTGAGTTGTGGTGTAAAACTGCCCGGAACCTCCCGACACATCTAGTAACCGCAACAACACATATCTAATGTGAGAGATTGGTGCATTAGTAAATCAATTAATGCTAATGAACAAGATGATTGGCTAGGGTTAAGTTCATAGGAACACTTAACCAATATAACATGAATAACTAGGGTTAAGTTAATAGGAAACACTTAACCCATATAGCATGATAAGTGGGTAGGGTTAAGAAATAAGAAACACTTAACCAATATAACTTAATTTGTGGTAAGGTTAAGTTAAAACAAGAGGGCAACACTTAACCAATATAACTTGATTTGTGGTAGGGTTAAGTTGACACAAGAAGACAACACTTAACCAAAGTAACATGACAAGTAGGTAGGTTAAGTTAACTTGAACTGATTGATAAAACTTAACCAATACAACATGATGAACACGTGGCGTTAAGTTAACTTGAATTAATTTATGACACTTAACCAATACAACATGATGAACAAATGAGGTTGAGTTAACAAGGAACACTTGACCAATATAACTTGATGGACGAACGGGGTTAAGTTAATGGGAAACACTTAACCAACATGACATGATGAATGGGTGGGTTAAGTTAACATGAATGGGCAACACTTAACCAATATGACATAATGTGTGGGAGGGTTGAGTACATATCAGGTTGGTGGGTAATATTAATAAATATAGTCCCACAAAACTTAACCGTTAAGAAAACATGCTAGAATCGGTGGGAGGGTTAAGTATATGTCGTGTATGTGGATAATATTTGTATATATAGGCCCACAAACTTAACCAGTAGGAAACCCTAGTAACGGGGACCCATTTCAGCAGTAACCCACATAGATGTATCATGGTACCCTGAACTAGGCAGGTTGGGGCACGATTACTGGCTAATTATAAGCAGTCAAAACAGCGACAAGGGGTACATCAGTGTAGGTTCCGATGGTTTACGGGTGTGCACGTACTCCGAAGTGGGAAAAAGCAGACACTGGGTACCAGTAGTTATACACTGTGCATCTGGAATCGTGTCGGGCCGCTATCATAAGGATTGATACACCTTATGGTGGGACCAGCACAGGGTATCTACACGCAAGAGAGGGCCGATTGACACAGACACATGGAACATTAATGCAAGTAAAGAGCCGATCGATAGGTAGTAAGGGTACATCTAACATGCTCATGGCAATTAGGCAGATTGAGGTGGAATCCTCACGATAGATGTACACCTGAAGGCTAACACAATTACGGGTTTGGGATCACATTATCCTTTTATAGAGATTACTAGTTAGGTGGTGAGAGATAGATATAAAAATCAGAATAATAAGGTAGTAGCAAAGCAGAGAAAGAGTAGAGGCGCATTCAGTTTATCTTGCCTTATCATATCTATACTAATCGTATGTTATATTGTTATCCTTGTTCTCACGATATTGTCTAAAATTCAGTTTATTCATATCATGATGCTTTTGCCTGTTTATATGCTGAAAATCACTGGACTTACCAGACTTATGTCTGACCTAGTTTTGTTTCGCCTCTTTCCTTCCGTTCCCCCTAGGTTCAAAGGGAGGAAATGTTTCCACTTAACTCAGTTTTCTTTCCAAGATCGAAGATAGTCGATGTTTTGCTTTGGACTCTCTCTCTTCCACTACTATGGCTGGTTCATGCTTTATTGGGGAATATCATTGTTATTTGTATGCTTCTTTTATATTTGGAAGTTTTTAGATCAAGACAGAAGTTCTATGTATTACTTTTAAGTGTGATTGAGACAACTGTTGTAAAAGCTTGAATAAACCATAGTGTTTATAAAATGACTTTATTTTCCGCTGCTTTATTTGTCTGTCTTGTAATTTATCTGCATCTTTTACCTAAAATGCTCCACCAAAGTTAAGGCATTCCCTTTGTGAGTGACCTTAACGGAGGTGGGGTCTTTCACTTGGTATCAGAGCTGAAGGTTACCGGATCAGATAAAAGATTTGAAAAAATATTTTC
This sequence comes from Allium sativum, assembly GCA_030737875.1. NCBI lineage: Eukaryota > Viridiplantae > Streptophyta > Magnoliopsida > Asparagales > Amaryllidaceae > Allium > Allium sativum. The sequence goes on along the minus strand of CM060927.1, from coordinate 222,017,350 downwards.
AAAACAGTTTTAAAAGAAGCATTTCCAAAAGAAAAGTTTTGTTTTGAAGGCATATTCCCCAAAGCCATATGCATTATCTTTTGATCCTCTATTTGAATCCTTGTTTTCTTTCTTTACTGAGTCTCCGGGGCTCCTGGCTTTCTGGGAGGTAACCTCATCGCGGCATGGTTCCGTAGGCTTGATGAGACTACGATACCTATCAAAGGGCGAAGAAGTGTCCAACTTCCATCTATAGCCGTAGTAGTTTCACCTGCAGCTAATTTTCTTTCGAGCTTTGTATGATTTTCTGTGCGATGGAGGCAGCTTTCAAGAGACTTTTCAACGTGTTACATAAGGATAGCAAAGATGAGAATGAGGGAGTTTGGCTAAGGAGCACAACCCAAGGATGAGAAACTCATGGATATGGACTTGGTTCACAAAGGAGGCAAAAAGAAAGAGGTGTAAGTGGAAGAATCACAGGACAAGAAGAAGGAAAGAATAGTAAAACCTAAGACAAGAGGAAGTATCTTTACTATGGTATAACGGGTCATTTAATTAAGGAAAAGAGCAAGAACAAAGAACATGATTTTCAGGAGGGCAAGTGCCTTCTCTCACCGCCAGCGTCCCTGAGAGAGAGGTAGTAAGGTTTCTGTTGAAAGAGTTTAGTTTTTCCTTTTTGATCATCCTATTAGTACTCTTTTTGATTTTAGCGCTTCACAATCGTCTATATCTGCTTCAATAGTTGAGTCTCTACACCTTAGTACTTGTATAGTAGAAGATCCCATTATTGTCTCAAATCCAATTTGTGGTTCTGCTCATTTATCTTTGGTTTGTAAGGATTTGAGAATAGCTATATTAAGTATGGAGTCTAAGTGTGATGATTATGTTTTTGTTTCCATGGGCTATGGGTTGATTCTAAGCATGGGATGGTTAGCTAGTAATTGCAAAAGGAGGGTAGTTAGACTTTTAACTTGCCTCGGGAATACCCTCAAGATTTCGTGCGATCCTAAGGGACCAGTTTGTCTTAGCTACCTAGAATCACTTGATGCATCTATCGACGATTTGTGATCCATTAGAATAGTCCATGAGTACGCGGATATTTTGATTAGGTTAGGGGTTTTCCCTCTAAAACTCGAGATAGACTTCCGCATATATCTAGCTAGTTGACAATGCAAAGCCAGTTATGCGATCAACGATAGTTTTGGAGCAAGGATGGCGAGGATAGCCAGAGTTGGTTAAGTGCTCAATTGTTTGGTTGTTTTGCTAGTATCATCTCACATAAATCGTCCAAATTCGGAGGAGGTATTCCTTGGGTGCTTGTCTGATATTGGTTTAGGCCTTTGGGGCTTGTACTTGAGGGATGTCACGTTCAACTAGGATGGTTTGGGTAAGAGATATCGACCCTTAGATTTGTGACATGATGGATAAGCTAAGTAGAAGAGAGACCTCTAATCATCTTAGTATATACACTTGGTATAATGGTTAACATCCGTTTATCTTGGAAAGATAGTTCGACAACATTGGATACCCTCTAGCATAGTAAGTGATCGAGGTCCTATCTTTACTAGTGAGTTTTGGAAATGGAAGTCAAGAAGCTTCGCAATCGTGAAGTCAAATTAGTTAAGGTAAAGTGGAGTGATGCTCAAGAAGATGCGACTTAGAAGACTAAAGACTAGATACACGCATCATACCCTATTTGTGGGTATATCCTTGATTCCACTTTTTCTGTAATATTTATTTTAGGTATATTCTCTCGGTCCTATCCTCAATCCTTAGGTAGAAGCCAATGGATGTAAACATGTGTTTGAGACATGTTATGTTTGGTGGATGCAAGTGGTTGCAAGTGTTTGCTAGTGGTTACTCGTGGATGCATATACACATATTAGGCACTAGATCGGCTCAGTCACTTTCATATTGCATATGCATGAGTGAACTTTTATATATATGGATTGAAACTTGATGTGTTATCTATGGATGTTGCATTTTTATGAATGAATGTGCACTCATGTAGAAGTTATAAAGTACGATTAGGAATAATTGCATACATGAAGGACTCATGGCACTAACATAATCCGCATTAAGGAGGTCAACTAAATTAGTAGACTGCCTGATTTTGCATTAGATAAGGACATGTGCACACACTATGCATATGATCATGAAAGCATTAGAATTTTTTTAAGGACAATGGATGCCTGTGATTGAATGGTTGAGTAGATGGATGTTGGATGTTAGGATATGCATTCTTCTTAACTTGAAGATTTCGGGAACGAAATCCTTTAAGGACGGGAGAATGTAACACTCCATATTTTCTGTGAAAGTCAAAGTAACAAATTAAAGTATACTTAATTTTTAAGAGAAGAATTAAGGGAAATAAGCCATCGCGTTCGTCTCGGAATTCTGCTTGAGATAGAGTCTAAGTTTGTGTAAATCGTACTCCGTATGAAGAAGTTATGACCTTTAGAAGTATCAGGGGTTTAAATAAAACAGATCAGGCTTGAAATTCGAAATTCAAATTACACACCCGAGCTGGGCGGGAAATTTCCCGCCCAGGACCTAGGTCGACCTGGGTCAGACAGGTCGACTAGGGGTTCGACCTCTCCCCCTATTTCCAGATCCGAGGATAGATTCATTTTTCTGCATTTGGACGCCCGTTCTGACCAGATTCGTTGATCCCTATGCTATATAAACACCCATAAGGCTACAGTTTTCTCTACACAACTTCATTACGCTTATACTCTACCCTAATTCATATCAAAATAAATCTAAGACGGGGTTATGCTGCTCAAGTCCTTCATAGAAATCAAGTTTAGAATTCTAGTAGAGATTCAAAGGCTAATTCAACGACATCAACAACTATTTCTAAGAATCAAATCAAATCTAAATTAGAAGAACAAATAGTCAACTTCAAGGGAGAGCTATTCAGTTTCAGAATATAGATCCCAGAATTCAAGACCGTTCTGTAATTTGTAAGTTAACGTTACTTTCAGAAATAAAAGTTAATTGTGATTCTGACATTGTAATAAATCTGGATCTGAAATTATGCCTATTTCTATCAGTCTTTCTATATCCATTGGATCTATCTCGTTGATATTATTATGTGCATTCTTTGTCTCTTCTTTCCTTCTTCCCTTTTTGTTTTTATAGCCAGGCTACTGCGAGCCTGAGCGAAATCTCATAAGAGATGAACGTACGTTGGAAATAAAAATGGGCAAAAAAAATATGATTTGGACATGACCAGCGCTAAAATTTGGGAAAAGTATTAAATTGTGTATAATTGGGCATAATTTAGTTGTAATATATTTGAAGCATAAAGTATTGGACATATGACTTGGGATTTGAGGCATAAAGTATTGGACATATGGCTTGAGATTTGAGGAATAAAGTATATTGGACATATAACTTGGAATTTGGGGCGTAAATTGAACTGTAAACATGTAAGTTCAAGTTATATTCAGATTTAAACACCTAATAGTGATTTTGGAATATAATGAAATGGATCTAAGTCCATGCTTGATGATAAGATAAATCTTTTAGATTAATTCTTATCTTTCTATTGAATCAATGATTTACATGCCTAGGAAGTTATTATTCAATCATGTCTGTCTTTTTGGACATCTGATATATAATCCTTTTAGGTTCATGATGTTATTTATATCACATCTATATGTCTGTGAGGTTATTTCTATCAGTTTGTTTCAGATCTATCTTTGTTATACCCCAACTCTAACAGATCTGTAATCCTCTTAGGTCCAAAATATTTGATAGATCTACCATTTTAATGCATGTTTTATGCCTACTCTCGTTTATGTTCCTCTTTCGTCCCCTTTATTTTATGAATCTAGATTAACCTCGAATCTAGAGTGAAACTTATTATACGTGCGATTGGAATGTGGAGGTGTTGGGGAATAGTCTATTTGGTAATGGTGGAACATAATTTTGTAACTTATGATTTGGGGCATAATTTGTCTTTGTTGCAAAATTGGGGTAAATGGAAATATTAATCTAGATTGGGTGCAAAATTGTAAATTAGAATATTAATCTAGATTGGGCATAACCATTGGTTAAGACGCCAAGCATAATGTATATTGGGATATTGGGGGCATGACTATTATTGCAAACTTAGGAAGATTAGATGTAGCCTAATTTAAGTAATAACTCGAAATTGAATTTGGGGGCCATAACTTGCAATTAGCTTTGTTGAGCATAACTTGAGAATTAGAATATGACTGGTTGGGATAATTAGCCTATAAATCTAGACTTGGATATTTATGGAAAATGTGGCATAATCTGAAATTGACAACAATTGTGAATAATTTACATATAAACTGTAAATATGTAAATTAGTGCAAATATGAACATGCCTAACCCGAGGTTAGATTGAGTTGTGGCGTAAAACTGCCCGGAACCGCCCGACACATCCAATGACGACAACAACACCTATCTAATGTGAGAGGTTAGTGCATCATACCCAAGAAAAACCTGAGGTTAGATTGAGTTGTGGTGTAAAACTGCCCGGAACCGCCCGGCACATCCAGTAACCGCAACAACACATATCTAATGTGAGAGGTTGGTGCATTAATAAATCAATTAATGCTAATGAACAAGATGAATGGCTAGGGTTAAGTTCATAGGAACACTTAACCAATATAATATGAATAATTAGGGTTAAGTTAATAGGAAACACTTAACCCGTATAGCATGATAAGTGGGTAGGGTTAAGTAATAAGAAACACTTAACCAATATAACTTGATTTGTGGTAAGGTTAAGTTAAAACATGAGGGCAACACTTAACCAATATAACTTGATTTGTGGTAGGGTTAAGTTGACACAAGAAGACAACACTTAACCAAAGTAACATGACAAGTAGGTGGGTTAAGTTAACTTGAATTGATTGATAACACTTAACCAATACAACATGATGAACACGTGGGGTTAAGTTAACTTGAATTGATTTATGACACTTAACCAATACAACATGATGAACACGTGGGGTTGAGTTAACAAGGAACACTTGACCAATATAACTTGATGGACGAACGGGTTAAGTTAATGGGAAACACTTACCAACATGACATGATGAATGGGTGGATTAACTTAACATGAATGGACAACACTTAACCAATATGTCATAATGTGTGGGAGGGTTAAGAACATATCGGGTTGGTGGGTAATATTAATAAATATAGGCCCACAAAACTTAACCGTTAAGAAAACATGCTAGAATCGGTGGGAGGGTTAAGTACATCTCGTGTAGGTGGGTAATATTTGTATATATAGGCCCATAAACTTAACCAGTAGGAAACCCTAGTAACGGGGACCCATTTCAGTAGTAACCCACATAAATGTATCATGGTACCCTGAACTAGGCAGGGTAGGGCACAATTACTGGGATGATTATAAGCGGTCAAAACATCGGCAGGGGGTACGTCAGTGTAGGTTCCGACAGTTTACGGGCGTGCACGTACTCCGCAGTGGGAAAAATCAGGCACTGGGTACCAGTAGTTATACACTGTGCATTTGGAATCGTGTCGGGTCGTTATCATACGGATTGATACACCTTATGGTGGGACCAGCACAGGGTATCTACACACTAGAGAAGGCTGATTGACATAGACACATGGAACATTAATGCAAGTAAAGAGCCGATCGATAGGGTAGTAAGGGTACATCTAACATGTTCATGGCAATTAGGCAGATTGAGGTGGAATCCTCACGACAGATGTACACCGGAAGGCTACCATAATTACGGGGATTGGGATCACGTTATCATTTTATACAGATTACTAGTTGGGACACTAGTTAGGTGGTGCAGAGATAGATATAAGAATCAGAATAACAAGGTAATAGCGAAGCAGAGAAAGAGTAGAGGCGCATTCAGTTTATCTTGTCGTATCATATCTATACTAATCGTATGTTATCTTGTTATCCTTGTTCTCACGATATTGTCTTACACTCAGTTTATTCATGTCATGATGCTTTTGCCTATTTATATGCTGAAAGTCACTGGACTTACCAGACTTATGTCTGACGTAGTTTTGTTTCGCCTCTTTCCTTCCGTTTCCCCTTCAGGTTCACCGGGAGGAAATGTTTCCATTTAGCCCAGTTTTCTTTTTAAGCTTGAAGATAGTCGATGTTTTGCTTTGGACTCTACTCTTCCACTGCTGTGGCTGGTTCATGCTTTATTGGGGAATATCATTGTTATTTTTATGCTTCTTTTATATTTGGAAGTTTTTAGACCAAGACAGAAGTTCTATGTATTACTTTTAAGTATGATTGAGACAACTGTTGTAAAAGCTTGACTAAACCATAGTGTTTATAAAGTGACTTTATTTTCCGCTGCTTTATTTGTCTGTCTTGTAATTTATCTGCATCTTTTACCTAAAATGCTCCACCAAATTTAAGTCATTCCCTTTGTGAGTGACCTTAACGGAGGTGGGTTGTTTCAATTTCATGTCTGAGGACCATTACATCACTGTCACTATGAGAATAACTTATGATACTGTTAATTATATTCCATGTAGTTTTTCTCATGTTGGATCTGTCCAATACGATATTCTCCAATATTTATTTATGTTTTTACATCAATATCGCGTATATTAATGATCAGTGAGATGTGATCATCAGTCAATCAATATACCAGTCTCAACGTTTTATTGTTGTCCTTTATATAAACAATAAAACTTGACTAGAGACATTTAAGAATTATAATATTCAATATATTATATAATCTCAAGTTCAAGTCTTACTCAAACTATATAATTCCACATTATTATTCTAAGGACTTCTATTATGTTAATAATTATATTACGCAATAAATATAACATAATAGAATGTATATTTTATTCCAAATAAAACAATAACATCAGCAGTGTTATTAATCTCATCAAATGGATTGCCTCTAGGGCATAAACTCTAACAGAGGGTACTATGGGAAGTACCTTGAGATGTTGAGTATAGCTATAATAATACCATATTAGGTTAATCTACTAGTAGTATGGGTATGACGTGAGTGCAGAGCCTTGAGTTTGTTAACCCCAATAACCTAATAATTAAGAAAACATAAATGAACGATATATGTAGGCTTATTTCAGAATGTATAATTTGTCCAATCACCAAAACTTTATGTTCTGATCCCTCCTCGTAACTTACTCGTAAGATAGGCTTATGGCAGAGATTTGGTATCCTTAGGCTTATGGCAGAGATTTGGTATCCTTTGGATACTGTTTAGATAGTATTATTATTTCGGTAAGGCAATATTTGATTATTATATTTATCCATTCCGTTGTGAGATGTTTACCGAGTTCCGATATATTTATTATCTCTGTCTTTCTACGGGATACCGGACAAGCCAACTCGAACTTTGATAGATTGGTATTTTTGAAGCAAATTCAATCTATCGAAATTTGGGTTGTTACAATATCTCTCCTTGTAGGTTGAGAAATAGTAACGGTTACATACTAGTAAGGTTGGATCAGGAGTACGACTTCTTTTACGAAGGACCCTCCTGGCGAACCCTTTTGTTACTATCTTGCCATCCCTACGGATGAACTCCTAGGCACTTAATACTTCCCTTAGACAGTGGTTCCTTAGGCCATATATATACTTATCCATTTTCAAAATATATATACATATATATATAATTCGTCCTTAGGTCAGCCATCGGTATCCCCTAGATAAGAAGCAAACATTACTTAGAGAACTACCCTGCACAAAGATATCGTCTTACTAGGACCATTTAATACCTCTTTAGAGTAAGCCAGACCCAATGACCATTTAATACCTTTATTAGAGAGGGCCTAATGACTTCAACCTTTCTAAAGAATGAACATTAGAAGAGGCATATTGTCCTAACCATTTAATACACAAACAAGGTAGGTCAGTCACTTAATACCTTCTCAAGACATGCCTACTTCACACACGAAGACACACACAGACACACACACACACACACACACATATATATATGTATATATATATGTATGTATATATATATATGTATATATATATATGCACACTAGACATCTCACATTAGCCCTACCACTTGTAGATGCTAGATTTGTTGGACGGTTCCGGGCAGGCTTCTACTACAATTTTGGTCTACCCTCGCATCATAGTGTACTAATTATAATGGCTCATGGCACTTAGGCCTCTCACATTAACCAAATTTACTTGGAGACGCTGGATATGCCGGTCGATTTTGGGCAGACTTCTACTACAATCATATATCAGTTGGTTCCACATAGATCTCTCACGTTAACCGTATTTACCATGTTTTGAAATGTCCATCCCTATCCATTTTCAAATGTGTACAAGTCATTCCCCATATTTTATCCAATCCACATATGGAAATAGTGGGAAAAATAACCACAACAACATAAAAACTTGTAACCTAGGCTTTGACTCGATTATTGCAATAATAAAAGATAAACATAACATCAAATATCAAATATACATATATGTTTATAATTCCCATTTTGAATAGATCCTATTATTAGGCCTTTGGAATATTTTTTGTTGCTTGGCCTGTGGTTTGGGTTGAAAATTAGTTGTGTACTTGGATCTTCTTCCCTGGTTGTTTGGAGTAATGCTGCGGGGTATTGATCGACTTGGTGGTGTGGCGTGTACATGGTTTGGTAATGCCTGAATGAGTTGTTTTGCATCTATGTCCAATGGCTATACACGAGAAGCCTTGGCTCTGAACTTAGCTTGGGTGGTGATGTATACTCCCTGTTCTTCACTACCTTGCTACTCGGTATATGTTATAGTGCCAGTTGGCCAATCTCCTACGAAATCTTCTATGGTAATGACCAAGTTATATGGGTGTTGCTCTGTTTAGTTCAGATGGTTTTCTAGATCATGTTAGCTTTTTTTCCCATGTTTGGCAATGTATTCTTTCATTTAGCTGGAACAATTTCAAGCCTTTCATGCCGGCTACACTGTTCAAACCCTACTTGTGAAGGTTTCAAGACAATTTCCTTAGTTTCTAGGATGTGATGGGTTATGACCTCATGGTCCTTGACTTCTTGTGTGTTGTGTCCTTCCTGTCTTTCTGGTTGAGAGCTTGAGAAGGAATATGCATTGTCATGTGATGCTAAAGCTATCCCATGATATGATGTGAATTCCCTTGTACTTTTTGCGGCTGCGCTATTCTTATGAATATGTATTTTGTTTGTGTAGTTGTTGGGATTCAAAATGTAATATGACTTGCATTACAAGTATGCAATGTGTAATGTTATACTCTTCCTGCGTGGAGATGTACTAATTGTAGTCTAGTTAATTTAGGCTAGCTCCAGTGTTGTAATCCTGTAAGGTAGAGTGGACGGAACACAATAGATTCTGTAAGCAGTGGATGGTCCACCTTAAAAACCGAATTAGCTGATTGTCAACTATAATCACCTGTACTATACATTATTTTTTATTATTAGTTATAATAAAAGGTGCTTGCGGTCACTTTAAATTCTGGTCGGCTTTGCCAAAAAAAAATCTTAATATTTAGATATATTATGAATAATACGTTCAATTTCTCTATTTAGAGAAATGAAGATATAAACCTATTAGATTTACAAATCTATCCAAATCTTAACCTTTTGCACAAAATCAAACATATGGGTTTACATGAAAATATAACAAAAAAAATCCAAACAATATAGAAAATCATACAACAAGAATCATGTTTTTCGTTTATTATTACAACAAAAACCATAAATACACCTAGATAGATCATGTAACAACCCAAATTTCGACAAACCGATTTTTTTTCAAAATTCTACCTATCAAAACTCATGTGGGTTTGTCAGGTATCGTGCAAAAAAGACAAAGATATAAAATGTATCAGAGCTCAGAAAACATCTCACAACGGAATGGATAAAATATAATCAAAATATAGCCATACCCAGATAATAATACTGCCTAACCAGTATCCAAAGCTATAATATCTCTGCCACACATCTAACCCGCGAGTATGTTATGAGGGGGAGGGGGTTAGAACACAAGTTTTGGTGATTGGATTTAAACTACACATTTTGGATAACCCTACATATACCGTTCAGTTACGTTTTCTTATTTATTAGGTTACTCGGTTTAACAGCACACAAGGCTTACACACGCGTCGTTCCCATCTACTTCCTAGTGGATTAACCTAATACAGTATATATGTAGCTACCCCAACATTAAGGTACACCCCATGGTACCCCACTCGCATGGTCTCCGCCGTAACGCCACATAAATATGCGTATTCCCTCATCCTAAGCCGGAACGACATACAAATCTTTGTATAATGATGCTATGTTCTGCATAGAACCTCCATCGCCATGCTACGTAAACGTATAGACCGCCACCTTCGATCGAGTTAGAATCCATCACAGAGTAATGCCCTAGAGTCTACGATACACCACCCAGAGCAGATATGCATGTATCTAGACTTTCTCATGTACATATTGTCGATCGTACTCGATGTCTTAACCTTTGCGATACACCATCCGGAAATGGTATGCATGTATCCGCACGTATTATCTACTGTGCACCGAGTTCCATAACAGCGCTGTATCAGAAACACAGAGCTCGGTCGGGAGCTTTTCCAGATATTTGTATACACAGATGTTATGGTCTGCATTTTCACGGTGGCTATGGTCTCACCAGACACCTCCCTCAACTAGTGAAAGGCAAAAAAAATTGAGAGTTAGTGACGTGGCCCAGAAAAACAACATCCTAATTGGCATGTCCTGCAGCTAAAGACTTTATAGCGAAAGGTCGATGGTCTATAGGTTTAACTCCCCGTCTTTCCGCATCACGCTGACCATCGATGGCTGGTATCCGACGATTGCTATCAAACAGATGTTAGACCTTCCAAAAGAATATAGATAAAATGGTCATAACCCGCTTAGTCATAAGGCAACAAGATCTTCGAATCACCTATGCCACCCTACAGCCTTCTGACTGCCCCCTATCGTAGCAGCCAAGGTATACTCACCGGGTAGTAACACGCAGACCCAACCTCTACAAGCACAGCCTAGTGCTGCCACCGTATAGAGGACTACCAGGAGTACCCTCCATGTCCCACGAAGCTACGTGCTTCCCTTCCAGTCCTTCGGAGCTAGTAGAATATCAGTAGAACAGTAGGCAGAGCATGTAGAATAATCAGATGGACGTGCACTCCCCTCGTGTCCCATGACACCACGATGATCTACCCCGTTGGGTTATTCACATACATACGTACGGATTGGTCCAAGCGCCTCAGGTTTATGTGTTATTAGACCCTATGTCTAAACATTAAATTACGCGCTTGCTCTACCCCATCAGATTTCCTGTTTACTTGGTTATTTCAAATCAATTAACTTCTTATTCAAGTTACCAAGTTCCGCTTGCTTATTAATTTCAGTTATACAACTTAGCCCATTTAAGTTCTTTAATAAGCCTTTAACATGTTATTCTTATTAGCTGATTTCAAATTCTCAGGTTTGCAGACAACATGTTCTTCTTTTCTCTACGTATTACAAACAGCAGGTTTTAGGTTTCCAGATTTTGCAGATTACTTAATTAATAATTAAGTATAGCTTATCTCATTACATAAGTTATCTCATTCCCCTTATCATTTAATATAACCTAAGTTATAATTTCCACTTGTCTCTAGGATAAGCCTACTTATTATCTTTCCTTTTCCCCTTCAGGTTTATTCATAATAGGGTATTATCATTCCCCGTTCATTCCAATTCTTTTATCGTTGTAACTTTCCTTCATTTCCATTAAGTACAATCAATGCCATTTATTTCTATCCTTTTATATACATACATTCATATATGTGTTTACGCACCAGACCTCTCACATTAAGCCGACTACTTGTGGATGTTGGATTTGTCGGGCGTTCCGGGCAGGCTTCTACCACAAGTTGGACTTAACCTCATGTCTTAGCATTGTTACATGTATATTTACGCACTATACCCATCACATTAAATTAACCACTTGTGGATGCTAGATTTGTCGGGCGGTTCCAGGCAGACTTCTACCATAAGTTGAATTTAACCTCATGTCTAAGTGCGATTACAATTTTCTATTCATGAAACTTTAGGCATATTCATTCTTACAAATTTTATGGTAATTCTTATTTACAATATTTTGGCATATTAATATTTTTAAACAAATATTCATGTTCATTGTAAATTTCATAATTACATTGTTCACAGAAATTCCCAATTCAGGTGGGTGATTAATGGAAATAGGCTTTATATAATCCCAACAGATTAAACTGGTTAAGTATTACAAGTTAATTAACAGGTTCATATAACCCCAACAGATTAAATAGATTTACTTAACCTCACAGATTTAACAGGTTTACTTACAGTTTCATTAACATGTTCCACTTAATCTTGAATTAAGCATACATATTTACATGTTCGTACAACCCAAAATTTCCAGTCATATTCCATAGTACTTAATTTCAACAGATTTTAGCAGGTTTACAGTTCAACAGATTAATCATTTCAGTAGATTAAAACATTTCAGCATATTAATTATACATATTAACAAGGAATGTCAAATGATAAATATACCATTATCAAAAAGGCATAACTTAAATCCACTCACCTAATAGCTTTCCAATTCATGAATCTGGTCCAGACCTAGCATTCCATGGTTCCCCTAACTGAATCTAAAACCTAAATAACCATGGATTCACAAATTCTCAAATTAAATGAAAAGGGAAGAAAGAAAAGAAATCTAAATTTACCAGATCCAAGAATTTACCTCACTTCGATTAGAACTCTGAATACCCATTTGCAGATGTACATTCTTTTCATCCGGATCTTGAATCAGAATTTCCTTTGACTAATCATTCTATTTTCTGAAGAGATTTGAGGAGGAAGAAGAATGGCAGAGTCTAGACGTCCTCTCAGAAAATATATGATTTAGGCTAAGATCTTGTAGCCTATTTATAGGTGTTCTTGCACACGCAGCGCTAAGTCAACAATGAATATGGTCTGAAAAACAATCCAGATTCATCAAAGAATCTTCCCAGATCTGGTGTGGGTCGACCCTAGGGTCGACACACCCTTGTATGGGTTGACCTCATGGGGGTGTGTGTTGACCCCTATGGGTCCAGATGCAAGAAACTTACACTGGCGTACTTCACAAGTGCGCCAGTGTAAATTAACTTTGGCGAACTTGCCAAGTGCGCCAGTTACACTAGCTTGCTTCCCACTTGCTTCGTCAAACTTCTATCATCCATAACTTCTTCATACATTATCCGTTTGTCTATCTGAACGAGAACTCCTAGAAGAATGCAACGGTAATTCTGGTTTCACCTACTTTGACATTTAATTAAGTTATCTCCAATTTATTATCTTTAATTAAAAATGCGGGGTGTTACACTCTCGCACCCTTAGGAAGTTTCATCCCCGAAATTTGATAAGGGTAAAATTCAATAATCCCTCACACAATATACATCCATCATGGGTACATCCAATTTCTGCAACCATTTGTGCACTTGTGCAAAGTGTGATACAACATAGTAATACATGTATGCCTAAGCGGTACCTCCTATATGTATGCAAAATTTTCGAAAATACTTTGAAAACATGATGCACACATCTTAAATATATTGGCAAATTCTATATGAATGTAATATTTGAAAATCAAAATATTTATTCATCCAAATTTTTCCACACTCTTACTGAGCAAGAGCGTAGTTCATCCGATTTTTGCATCCAAAACCCTGCCAAGCAACTTTATTTTTGAATTTCAGAAAAATCTAATTTTCTAAATTCGATTTCTTATGTTACAAACAATACGCCATAGATTACATACGACAACACCAGATAAGTGACATAGGAAGTGCCAAAAAAATGTTGCTATAGACCAAAACTTATCTTTGGCAACACTTTCTTGGTGTTGCGTTTTGCCGCGTTGCCTTAGAATCAAAGGCAACATCATTGCGACCCTAAGGCAACATCGGTACAGGTGTTGCCACAGATACTAAATTTATAAAAATGTGGGACCCACTAAAATCTACATCCTGAGTTCACAAAATTATGTTGTGCCACTAAAATTTGTAGCCGGGTTATGGAATCTTTTTGTGGGGCCCATATGCATTAATCTATGGCAACACTTTTACCATCCAATGGCAACACTATATAATAGCTACGACAACATTTAACATCATATACTACAACATTATATTATAGCTATGCCAAAATCATATAACATACTGCAACATAACAGCAATTAACATCACATACTGAAATTAATAATAAACTTTTCATTTCAATTAATTAACCAGTAACGCAAGTACTACTTAGTCAACTACAAAATAACAAAACATAGACAATAAATTTAGTTTTACAGAGTACTTACAAACATAGCCAGTACTAAATCCATGTTTACATCAAACTAAAAAGTTTCAAAATATAGCGCAAGCCTCCAACGCGTTCAGTGCCTCAGCTGCCTCCTGTACCTCTAGTGCCTTCAGTAACAAGTCCTTGAACAACTTTGTCACTACCTTCTTCACCTGCAAAATAAAGCATTTTCAAAAGTCATGCATTTCAGCAAAGTCTTTAGTGCAACTAATGTATTTCAGCACAACCAAATTCATGCATGCCTCAGTTGCATAACTGCACAACAAACTCTGGCCATAGTATAACTGAGTTGCATTTCAGCACAAATACATTTCAGCATAATCTATGGCCTACATACCTCAATTGCATAACTTCCTGATTGAAGAGACATGCCATGACTCGTTCAAGTGCAAACTCAACCATTGTTTCAATTACGAATTGACATGATCATTACTGATTGAAGAGAAAATAAAATTCTTAAAATTCTATGGTTCATTACTGAAGCATCAGTCTTGTACATGATTGATTATATTTTCACATTTCCTAAAACTTATGTAAATCCATGATCATCACACTATGCCATAGCAAGCCTCAAAACACTTAACAAAATAATGTAAGAGTTAAACTGTTGCTTTAGCAAGTGGAAATTGTAAGAATCCTATAGTTCATTACTAGCAAAACATAAAATTAAGCAAAAATACATACAACAATGTGTGTCTATATACGATCTCCAATTTGCAGAATTTGTAAGGGCCTTGGACAACAAAAACATGAAGTAAAGATGTTTGTCTGCCTTATCTGCCTGATTTGAATGTGATAAAACATAAAATTATACCTGAATTTTTTCGTCTCCCGAAAATATCAAGAGTACTTTGAAATCGTCAACTGGAATTTTGTCTGGCCTACACTAAATGGAGGAAATAATGTTAGAATGACATCGGTCACAAAAAGAAGCCACAAATATGATATATCGGTTACTTGTAAAATAAAACAGTCACTTCACTAAAATGTAATCAAGGCAGAAACAACATTTTCTTTAATTGTGTAGAACAGTTACTTGAATAAATATGATAGTGATACACATAAATTAAGAAGCATTGTCTTTCACTTTGCTAGGTGGAAGGCGGATTCATCTTATTGGGACATCATCTCTACACCAACGAACATCAAAATCTTGATTTCCCATTCCATAAGCAGGCTGGATATCATTCAAATTTTCATTTTCATTTACTCTTTCGTTTTCATACCAATCGCTCGGCAATTTCTTGATAACATTGTGGCACATCTTATCAATTGGATCTTCTATATATAACACCTATTGTACTTGTGAAGCCATAACATAAGGATCAGATTTCTGGCACAATCGATTAAAATTGACACGAGTCAGCCCATATAAATCTGTCTCTTATTGGTACCAACAACACTTAAATAAAACCACACTAAATTCTCCCCAATAATCTAGTTCTAATATTTCTTCAATTGACCCATAGTAATTAACTTCGCCAACCAATGGATTTTGATCTTTCGAACTTGCAAAGATAGCAGTCACGGCTGTCAAAAATACACCATTGTTTTGTGTTGTACATTTGGCATCTCTGAACCTTGTATAAAATCTGTATCCATTGATAACATATCCAGTAAACCTCTTAGCTATTTGAAGAGGTCCCATTGAAAGTAGTTGTACTTCTTTTGAAATGTCCTTCTTTTTCCCAACCTCTTCCTTTAACCACTTCCAAAATTCTTCACTATATTCTCTCTCACTTTTATATTTTTTTGATGATGCATGACCATCAATTAAAGCTCGATGTTCCCTAGAATAAAGATCTGGTTAATAAAAGATAGAAACAAAATTTATAATTCTTCAATACTTACTGAAATAAAAATAAAACTTAAACTTACTCAAGTAAACTCTCTATTTTTCGTTACCACAATTGAATATAACATAACAGTGATATTCCTTCCATTGAGAATTTTTAAGATGAATAGCTTTTCCATCGTTGTATCTTCTTGTGCCAATAGGATATTTTAGATTCTGTGGACAGGTTTCAAATTGCATTTTTCCTTCTCCATCACCACCTAAGAACCTTGAAAAGAATATCAAACATTCTTCTACAAGGTAACCTTCAGCAATGGATGCTTCAGCTTTACTTTTGTTGTGAACATATGATTTCAGTTTACAAAGATAACGCTCAATAGAAAACATACAACGAACATGTGCAGGTCCACCATATTCAAGTTCCTTGCATAATTGAATTAGTAAGTGCACCATTGTATCAAAGAAAGCATTTGGGATATCATCTCAAATTGACAAAGAATTTCCACAATTTCCTTTTGTAGCCTCTTGAGATTAGCCAAATCGATAGTTTTACTCCAAAGACTTCTTAGAAATGCACCTAATCTTATCATAGGTATTGCAACTTCAGGTTTTACATATTTCTTCACAGCAAACTACAGCAATTAGTGGAGAAGAAAATGAGCATCGTGGCTCTTATACACTGCAATTTTCCTCTCTTTCTTGTTTACATACCGGCTGATATTAGCTGTACAACCATAAGGCAGTTTAGCATTCTCCAACACCTAGCAAAATATTTCTTTCTCCTTGTTCGTCATATCAAATATGGCAGCCCTCGTCTCAAGGTAATTCCCATAAGCTGATAGAACTAGATGAAGGACCTCCCCGATGCCTATCTCTTGTAAATCATACCAAGATTTAAATGGTCTTTCTGCTTCCCATCAATATTTAGTAAAGTACCAAGTATGTTATCATAAATATTTTTCTCTATGTGCATAATATCAAGGTTATGTCAACATACATTTTGACTCCAATATGGTAAATTAAAAAATATTGACTTTTTAAAAGGGGATTCATTTTTATGCTTCTTAACCTCTTTCTTCCCAAAACAAATTTCATAACCAGCCAACAAATTTCAATTTCACCCTTGAACCTTTTCTTATCAAACCTCCACTTGTGTCCTGGGTCTAAAAATTTCCTATGATTCATGTAGCACATTTTTTTTACTATGTTTCAAGTAAGTTGAAGTAGTCTCGAAATGGAATACGGGACAAGCTAAATAACCCTTTGTACTCCAGTCGGATAATGTTGCACAGCCCGGAAAGTCATTGATCGTCCATAACACGCTTTCACATAATGTGAAATTATCACCAGCGAAGGCATCATAAGTTTGTATGCCAAGATCCCATAATTCTTTCAATTAAGTAATAAGAGGCTGCATGTAGACATCAATGTAATTGTTAGGATACTCTAGACTAGATATAAGGGTTGAAAGTATCAAATTTTCTGTCATCATGCATAACCAAGGTGGAAGGTTATAATTTACCAATATGATTGGCTATGTGTTGTATTGTGTAGTCATTGTACGAAAAGGACTGAATCAATCAGATGCTACTCCTAACCTGATATTTCTATTTTCAGATGAAAAATGAGGATAATTAGCATCCATCGTCTTCCAAACCTCGCCACCAGCTGGATGTTGAAGTCTGCCATCATTTTTTCGTCCCATTGCATGCCATAACATAAGTTCTGCGTACTCCTTGGACATGAACATCCTTTGCATTCTTGGTTTTAATAGAAAATAACACATCACTTTTGTTGGTACTTCGTGAATCCGCTTCTCCGGATCATTGTCAATAGCCACTTTCTTTTCTGGTATAACCCACCTTGAAAAACCATAAGTTTTGCAGTTATTTTCCTTTTTATTTTCTGCCCAATATAGCATGCAGTCATTTGGACATGCATTCATTCTTTGGCAATTGAGGCCTAAATCTTTAATGATATTTTTGGTAGCATTGAAAGATAAAGGGATGTGGGCTTGTGGAAAAGCTTCATTGTTCTGCATATTTCCACAAGTACATTGCAACATCTCATCGGGATTATCTCCAAAATTTATTCCTGCTTCACAATCCATATCATTGCCGCTCCATTCAGGATCTAAACAGGAAACCTCACAAATCCATTTCACATACAATTCAGATGGACCATTCCAAATCATATGGTCGTAGACTACCTCTTGACGATGCCACTTGCGATTATGAAACTTTTTGCAAGGGCATGTAATTTCATTACCTACCGCAAATCCAGAAAAAGTATTTCGAATAAAAAGTTTCAGTCCACTGATGTATTCTTCATTGAACTTAGGAAGTTATGCCCATAATTTTTCCTCGTCGTTCATCACTATTGACAAATAAATAACATAAACGAATACCATTTAGCCATGACTATAAGGACAAAGACCAACACAATAATAAAATCAGGAATATGATTACACCTGAACGCACAAGTAAATCAGTAAATTAGGCAACACAACAATAAATCAGAAAAAATTGAAATATACATTGAGTGCCGCCTTAAGTAGTAGATTAAATTGAAGCCCTAACTGAAATTTAAAACCCAAACGAACCCCAATTGAAGACCTAATTGAAACACCGAAGCCCTAATTGAACTTGAAATTGCCCTAATCGAACCCCAGTTAAGCCCTATTTGAACCTGAGAGTGAGTGTTTAAAAGGTTAAGCGGCGAAGTATTTTGTTCTGAGAGTGAGTGTTTGAGAGGTTGAGTGAATATTTTGTTAAGTGTTTTGCCAAATTGTTTTTGTTTCCCGCGTTAAACATTATTTCTCGTTGATCACTAACCTGGACCGTTGGATCGTGTTGATGCGGATTGATAATTTTATTCACCCGGCTACTGCAATACATGGTTGATATCTACGCTAAAACATTGAAGCATGTGTTGCAATAGACAAAAAACAACATAGATATGACAAAATTGTAAGTATCAACACCATGGATTTTCGTTGCAACAGGGCATCTATGGTGTAGTGCAAAAAGGTGGAAAACGGAAAACTTCACATCTTCTGTTTTTCTTTTATGTACCTTTTTCCAACTGTACTTGGATTTAAAGATTCCCTATTTCCTATCCAAGCACAACACATATAAGGAAACTTTCTTTGTTACATATTTTCTTTTTCAACTTGTCTTGGAAAAAATTATCCTTATTCACCTTTTCTCAGAATTTTCCATCTTTCTTTAACTATCATGTTTGTTGCTTTACTGAATTTGTTGTTTAAATTTTAGTTACGCCATTACTCATTTCTTAGCTTATTTAACTTAGTCCTATGATCTAAGTTTAGTTTCAAGTAAGCCTTCTAGTCCTTCAACTAAAACAGTAAAACAGACGCTTTACACAGCTACTACTAAGGGCCAAGAATCTCAGGACTATATCCCCCTTAGACAGAAAAGTTCAAACAACGGGATCATCGACAGGTTTAGGTGTTACCCTAACTACCCAGTAGGAACAAAATAATAGAACGACCCCCGCATAAATGTAATAATGGGTTTTACCCCTAACAGGAAAATCGGCAACATGATCTAAACACTTACTTGCCCTTCACTATCTAGTAGTCACTACTAGTCCTGGTTGTTTACTAACTGTCATTTCCAAGCAATACCCTAGGTTTTTCCATGCTTACACATTCTACGAGAACTTACCATTATTCTAAGATAATTCTCGCTATCTACTTTATAGCTTCAAAACTTTTTCCGTCTTCCCTAGGCACTAATCCTTACCTACTCGATACTTTTTAAATCACGGTTTGGCCTTTTCATTTCACTTTTCTTCCAAAAGTTAAAAATACCAAATTTTATTTTCCTCATCAAAACTTACTTTTGACAAATAATAAAACATGTCATTTTATAAAAATTTAAATCATTTTTTTCAAATCACAAAAACTGGAGTAGATAATGACAACTATTTCTCAATCAGGTTTACAACTTATTCTTGCATATAAGGTCAGTTCAGTTAAAGGTGCAAACATCTACTCTATTCTTAATTTCTACAACTTATTTTATCCACCCAACAAACCTTTATGTTAAAACAATTATCAAAAATGACTGTCAAAAGGATAGAGATTTCAAAACTTTCTTTACTGAAAATTCTAGTTTTCAACAAAATGCAACATTTTCTATGTTTTGCTTTTTAATCCTTTCATACCATATAACTTGAAAACTAGCGAGCTATACATGCTCTATAATATGCATCTTTTACTGAGATAATTTATTTTAGACAAAATTTTCACAAGTAATCACTATTTCCAAAATATACCCCATTTTACTTCAAAACCCAATATGTACTTCTTTACATATTTTTAAAGCTGTAGCTTTCAAGATCAAAACTTGAAAATAGTACAACCCACCTTCCAAAAGCTTTTACAATTTCAAGTTCTCAAAATTTAAAAATGGGGTTAGACTCAAAGTGGGTTTCCAACTTACCTAGGCTTTCCTAGACACTTACACAAAGTTAATTCTCTCAACCATATATATTCCTAATCCATTTTTCTCTTTTTAACCTTTTCCAATATACAAGGTTTCACTTCCAAACCCACTATCCTGAAATACTAACACATGGGATTCACCTTTCTTTCGTACAAAGTATATTGTACGCTTCCCACCCAAATTACCTAAGGGTCTCAGATTTCCATATTCGTTCCTTTAGTGTACGAAACAGATATACCAATTCTCACCATATTATGCTCTTTCTATTTAGTGGGTTGATCTTTGGATCTACGTGTATACATAATATATTTATATTTTAAAAAATACAAATACGTTCACTCACTATCTATACAGGAATCCAAAACCTAAGCTCTGATACCAGATGTAACAACCCAAATTCCGACAGTACGATTTTTTTTCAAAATTCTAATATATCGAAACTCATGTTAGTTTGTCTGGTATCCTATTGAAAAGACAGAGATATAAAATGTATTAGAGCGCAGCAAACATCTCACAGCGGAATGGATAAAATATAATATAATCAAAATATAGCCTTACCTCGATAATAATACTGCCTAACCAGTATCCAAAGCTATCATATCTCTACCACACATCTAACCTGCGAGTATGTTATGAGGAGGAGGGTCAAAACACAAGTTCTGGTGACTGGATTTAAATTACACGTTTTGGATATGTAACGACCCAGGGAATTTGCGATCCTAGATATCGGCATACAACACTATGTCGACTATTCAAGCATCGGAAATACCGGATAGTCCATGAAAGAAATTAGAGGGTAAGAATAGATAAGATAGAAACTTAGAATAGAAGAAGAAGAACATACAACATCAGAGTAAACATGAATCTCACAGCGGAACGAACAATATATAATAGATACATAACTTTGAAATAAAACCAGTATATGTATACAGTAACATTATCAGAGTGTAACACTTACATCACAGCGGAAATAAACAATAGCTATAAAAACGCTGTTGAAGCCTCTTGCTCCAGCTCCTTCTAGTGCATCTGTAAATCCTAACTACCTGACTGCTCGTACAAATTTGAGCACCCAAGAGTTTAGGGAAAACAAAATAAAACAAACTCCGGGTCAGTCATGGGACCGGTATGAGTAAACAATTTAAACAGTTTGGGAAATTATACGATATCTCATAAGACCACGCCGTATATTGGAACGGGTTTTTCCCTTATGAGAATCCAAATCAATTTGATTTAACTTTCAAATCATTTTGAAAGAAACAATGATCTTTTATATCAAAACTCTTTTGGTATTATAATAGTGTCTATCAACCACAATATAACAATCATCTTGCAGAACGTTTTCATCTCACGTTCCACATATATAGTATACAACCAAAACCGTGAGCACTTGTTGGGTAATAGATTACCAACTATGACAAGGTATGGAACCACCTTCCGATAGTGTACCTCTAGAGAGGAATACATTGGGTTCAACAAGAACATCTTGCAACCCGGCCACACATGACCAACCACTCATTTCGCTTGAGTGTATCGAATGTATATCACTAACGGTTGGGATCAGCAACCGTTTCCCGAATGGGACAACATCGACAATTGATTATAGAATGAAATGAATATCTCTAGATAGGTGATAGTACGCCCTACTTGGCAGTCAACCACTTAGCCATGCTGCCTGCCCGATTTTTGTCATTTCCCGGTTGTGAGGCTAGAGGCCACGCTTATCTCTGACAGATCACACATTTATTCACTTTGAATGTCACATCGTCATATCCGCCAAATCACAAATTGATTTCCCCAAAAATACAACGAGTATATAGCTAAGAGAAACGAATTCCTCTGCCACCAAACGTAAATTCGTTTGAAGAGCTCAACTTACACGATCTATTAAATATTGTCAGATATTCTTCCATACAGGTCGTCCTGATACTGGACAGACCGAAGGCACTATTCTTTAAACAGGACAACCCTTGCATAACTCTGAATTCAATTATCTTCATCATATTTAATCTCAACGCTAACGTCCATACAGAGTGGTTTTCAGATAATGAATCTGATCCCGATCTCTCCGTATTAACGACGAAAAAATGGTCAAAAACTTCGATAGTCGGTGAGTTAACTATCAAAGAAAAACATATGTACAAACAACAATATTATTTCTAGATTGAAATTCTATCGATCAATCATCATTTAACATTTACCTCTTTAGTTTATTAATCTATTCATTTTTTCATCTCCTGTTTCCATATATTCAACATTTCTTATTTTATAAATTTAGAAAATCTACGTTATTAATCATTGGAAAACATTTCCATCTCTTTTTCATGTATCATTGTCATTCCATTTTCTATGATTAGAAAATCTACGTTATTAATCATCAAACATTTCATTTTCTATGATTAGAAAATATCTCTGATTATATTTGGAAAATGTTTCCAAAACTCATTCATTGGATTTAAACAGATGTTTAAATAAAACATCGCTATGCCAATTCAAACCATTTTTTTTATCAACTAAATTCACTTAACCAGCCTTTACTATCAAACCTTAACCATTCCTTAGTTAAAAACAAAGCCAATCAAGTTGGGGTATAACTACCTCTCAGACCTTAACTGAAAAACATTTCTAACTTCGAAATAGACAAGATTCACCTTCTAAACCTTTAACAAACTTCCTTACGTAACTCTCGGATTCTATTTACGAATCCACTTCTTTATTGAAAAACATTGATTATAACTATAGCGTTATAATCCATACTTCTGAAATATCTAACTTCAAAATATAACTCGATTAACTCAAATCAATTAACCCTAACTCCATTAACTTTAACTCGATTAACTCAATTCATTAACTCTTATCACTTAACTCCTTTCGAATAAACTATATTCGATTAACTCCTTTCGAATAAACTATATTCGATAACTCCTCTAACTCTATACGAATAAACTATATTCGATTAATTCCTTTAACTCTATTCAATAAACTATATTCGATTAACTCCTTTAACTCTATTCGAATAAACTATATTCGATTAACTCCTATTCGATTAACTAATATTCGACTAATTCTTATTCGAATAACTAATATTCGATTAACTCTCTTCGAATAACTAATATTCGATAATCTTTTTTCGAATAACCAATATTCGATAATCGTTTTTTCGAATAACCAATATTCGATAATCTTCTTTCGAATAAACTATATTCGACTAACACCTTTCTTTGAATGAACTATATTCAATTACTCCTTTCGAATAAACTATATTCGATTACTCCTTTTCGAATAAACTTTTGACGAACCTAAAACCCCGTACGACGGGGGCAAGGGTAATCTTTGGAATATAACACATAAACAGATAACAGCAGAACAGAAATAAATAAATACACCAGATAATGTACAATATAATACACTGGATAAACATAATCATCAGAGTTACACAGTATACAGGATCATACTTAGTACAAAATACAGTTCAGCTATACATAAATGTCTATGGCGGAAAACAAAACATAATATGTACAATAGGAGCTGAACAGCATAAAAAGAGATAAATGATAGAATCCATCTTCAGCTCAAGCTATCCAGAAAGAGCCTGCTAAAACCTGAATACAAGGCTGGCCATGTAGAAAAAGGGGCACCCGAGTTTGCAAGTGAAACAAACTACGAGTCAGTCATGGGACTGGTATGAGAAATCTACTTAACATATTTATAATATGGCCAATCACAGGACCACGCCACTTTCGCGGAACGGGTTACTCCATTGGATTGCCAGTGCTTTAAAACAAGTAAACCTTTTAAACATCGCAATGCTTTTTATAAAAATGAAGCCATTATAAGACTCAGTTCCCATCACACAATGCAACGCAAACCGGAGGATAGAGTTTTTACCTTATAATGTCCAAATATGCTTGATACGAATAAAACAAAAGCATTTGGTATTATTACTAGTGTTTATATGTTTAAAAAACAATTTCAAATCATAAGTATCAATCATAGACGACATTAATGCCCCATACCACTATGTCGCCATATATAGGTATACAATCAAAACCGCACGGTGTCGTATTTGGAAATTGGATTTCCGTCATGAACCAAGGCAAAAGATAGTCCTTACCGAATTCGAGACTGTCTAGCCCGAGTCTCAATCAAGTACTCAGTCAAGCCTTTGGATCGTGTACAACGCTTATATAACTCATACTTTGACTATATAAATTATACATTGTTGATTCCATATCGTTTATAATTCAGAAATCTCACATTGGGTTCCACTCCACCAAAAATAGCAGAAGGCTCAGAAAAATATGCGGTCTCTTCTAGAATGTAGAAGACGTCCGCACGAGTCTGATGTTTCCGGTTTCATCGAATTTCGACCACATAGCAAAAGGATATGATTTCTAGAAGTTTGCAACACTTAAAAGTGTAAAAATCAGTTCAAATTATATACAGCCGTTACCTTCAACTATGGTTCAAAACTAGGTCTTTGATTTTCTCACAAATGGTTGCACGATAGGAGAATCGGCTCACACAGCGTCGAACAGCTTCGAAGCAGCTTCCGGGCGCTGGGGGTTTCACCCTGATCGACATCCTCTACAGGGCTTGGCGGCGGTCTAAAGGCGGCAGCTTCGGGGAGCTCAAACTCGAAAAATACCAGATGATAGGGGGAGCTCCTTATATAGATTTGAAGAGGAGGTCATGATCTACAAAAAACTCAACTTGGCCATGGCGTTTTGGTGCGTGTGGAGGGAGATAACGAGGAGAGAAGGTGTAACGACACGGATTTCGCCGGACCTAATCGATCGCTAAATCGACCAAGACCGTTCGAATCCCGCATACGCTAACTCTGGGTATACAACACATCAGAACAAATAACAGAAGACTTTTATAATCATCATAATAATGTTACATCAGAGTACAGAATATCAGAGTATATCGGAAATAATACACAGCGGAAGATAAATTTACATAAATGTAATACAATGCACAACGAAAATATAAACTACACAGCGGAAGACTAACGATGCTCTGGACGCAGCTTAAAGCTTCAATCCAAAATCTTGCTCAATACATCTGCAAAATAAAAATACTCGACTGCCCTTGTGGAAAATAGGGGCACCCGAGTTCGCAAGGGAAAAGAAAACTACAGGTCAGTAATGGGACTGGTGTGAGAAACTCTAAACAGTTATAATTAACTTATTTAATAATATGGCATATCACGGGACCACGCCGCTAACGCGGAATGGGTTTTCCCCCATGAATACCTGTGTATAAACAATAATCAATATAGATATATGGATCTACTATGCATCAATCAACATGCAATATCCCAATCTACCCATTTAGATTAATCACTACACTTAGATTTTACAAATCCAATTCAATTTACAGAAATTATTCCTTTGGATCATATTCCCGATTTCTTATTTCAAATCATTTGAAATACCTATCTAACTTTCTATATCAAAGTAGATTTCACTTCGGGATCTCAAATCAAATCGTTTGGAAATGTGAATTCCAAAACATAACATTGCATACAAACAAGTATGCAACCAAATATCGTGCTCCCCATCGACAAGGCAAAGGGTACGCACCTCGCAACTCGATATATAAATGTGCACCTACCCCACATAGGAGCAGGCTACACCGACGATGCACCTCCCACACATGGAGAGCATACACCGCCCTCTCACCCATACTTTTAGTCTCAGGGTTACCCGACTCTTTAGCCACATACTAAATCATTTCATATCCCGAAGTAGGGAAAATCATTTCACAACATAATAATCACAAGTACTTTCAAAATATAGTACTTCACATCAGTAATTCACGCATATGATCAGTCACTATTAATCACGTATCCTTTGAGCTCGTACGTCTCAAAGAAGGGTGTTAAGCAAGAGAATAAATTCTCCGCCACCAAACAGATACATCATTAATATCAACTAATCGAATATGCGATGAACCACAATGTAACATATAATACATTTCTAAATCATTTTAGAAATCATCGGGTTCTGGGCCTCGAAATCCTTTCTGTTTTATAAGACATTTTTATAAAACATTCCCTGTCCAAAATCGGGAATACATTTATTTTCACTTAAGAAAAATATCATTTCACAATCATTCATTAAATTTGAAATGAACACAACATCGCTAAACACCTTATCGTCAAATCGTGAAGTGTTTCACAAGGCGTTAGCACAAAGATATTTTCACCCCAACCCAATGCTAAATGTAAAAGCATATTCTGCTCATAAACTGGTCGAGCACAATCCAAACAATCGATCAAATTTGACATTAAATATAAGGTTTTGAATAGAGATAGTATCGATTTATATTCAACATCAAATCGTGAAACCAACAGATATCATATCGGGGATAACGATATCGATATCTTCCAAATTCCCATCACAATATCTGTATAATCACGGAATTCAATATCGAAAATATCCAAAGATAATTTCAATTCAAATCCAATCCAATTTATTTATTTATAACTATTGGATTATTTTCCTAGTTAATAACTAGTTCGTTTCGATAAAATATATTTTTATCTTTTCAAATATGGAATTTTTCATCCCAATTCTTCCTAATTCATTTCTTATGATTTTACACAAATTATTACTATTTTTAGTAATTTTATCAAGGCCCGTACAGTCGATTTCCACCAATGGCCATCGAACTGCACTTACAGCGACCTTTTCCAAATTTGATTTGGACATAATTCCAAATCCAACCGTTAGATTTCAAATCTCTAATATTCGTTAGAAAGCACTTTTCGATACGAACCCAACGGTTCTGGTTTCAGGAGAATCCGACGGTCGGATCTCCCGTAATGTCCGTTCGAAGTCAATAGCCGAAATTCGCGAACTGCCGCAGCGTGGCGCGTTCTATTCAGGCCATTATATTATATATATAATATATATATAATATATATTTCATCGATTTCCTTTTTAAACGTATTTTATAAATCGTTTTAAATTCGTTTTCAAAACGATTTCAACTTCATATTCAAATTCAAATCAAAATTGAATTTTTCCTTATAAATTCGTTATAAATTCATTTCAATTCAATTCAAATTTCAAATTCAATTCAATTCAATTCGAATTCATTTATATTCAATTTCAATTCGAATTCATTTATATTCAATATCAATTCGAATTCATTTTCTATTCAGTTCAATTCGAATTCATTTTCTATTCGGTACAATTCGAATTCATTTTCTATTTAATTCAATTCGAATATTTCATATACATCGTTTTCATTTCATATATATATGAATATATATATATATATATTCACTTTCAATATACACGATATTTTCACATTCAATATATATGATATTTTCACTTTTAATATATATGACATTTCACTTTCAATATATGTGATATTTGCACTTTCAATATATATATATTTCGTACACTTCTAATATATATATAATTCATTTCACATCACGATCAATTTTCACAACACATCAATCAAACAAACAAGCCGTCCATGGTCTGTGGACGACGAGTGTCGGGAGCTACTAAACATCATCTGCATCCTAGTATATAATTTATAACTAGAAAAGAAATTTAAAGTGAGAAATTCTCACCGACTAGCTAATCCAAACGCCTCGACTCTTCTTATGTAGAAGTCATCGCTGTTCTCGCCTTTTGTCACTTTCGTTGCCCGTAGCCACTACATATAAAAAAATCACATTTTTATATTCTCTATTGTATAAAAATCATATTTTTATAACTACGCTATATGGATAAAAATTATATTTTTACATCGCTACTATATAGATAAAAATTCTATTTTTACATCGTTACTATATAGATAAAAATTCTATTTTTACCACGCTATTCCCTATATAAAGATTATATTTTTATTATCGCCACTATATAAAAATCATATTTTTAATCTCTTACATTAATAAAAATCGTATTTTTATACTTTACATTATATAAAAATTATATTTTTAACTTCTATATTATATAAAAATCATATTTTTGTATTCTCTATCTTATAAAAATTATATTTTTATAATTCAGTTTTACATACAAAAATCAAATCTTTTAATATGTGAAAATCACGTCTTTTTCGTTATGAAAAATCTCGTCTTTAAAGTGATAAAAATCTTGTCTTTAACGATATTAAAAATCATAACTTTGTTCATATAAAAATCCCAACTTTTTATATATAAAAATATCAATTCCATGTATATTAAAAATCTAAACTTTATATACATAAAGTTCAAACCTTTTACAAATTAAAAATCAAATTTATTTACCTTGCCTTTTAATGTAAAAGAAATCGAATTTTTATCTTTAAAAACTATACCATATTGATTTACAAAGATCCGAACTTTTAAAAACTGATTTTATCCATGCTATAAACATTCAAAAACTGATTTTTAAACATGTTATAAATATTCAAAAATCAGAAAATAAAACCCAATTCGAATTAAATAAAAATAAAAAAAGCTGAAATAAATCAAGTAAAGACTCACAGTTGAAGTTTGGGCGAGGGGAGGTCTGTCGGGGTTCATCGAAGGCAAGGTGTGCGGGTTCAGATGGTCGGGGGCGGTTGGAGATAGTAGGCGGAGGAGGCGTCTTTGATGGCTTCGGGTTTTGGGGCTTCCGCGGAAAAGGGGGAGGAGAGAGATGGCAAGGCGCGAGAGGAGGGTGGACCTCGCCTGAGGACGGCTACGCGGTTGTCGGAGCGCCAGGAGTGGTGGCGGCGCGTTGGAGAAAAAGGGGAGGAGCGATTTCCGTCGGGGGGAGCGATTTGTTTTATTTTTTTTTATTTTTCTTTATTTCTGTTTGAACGATAAGGGAAAGAGGGGGGGTTGACTTGGCAGGAGGTAAAGGAGGGGGGTGTTTATAATTTTATTATTTTATTTTTCAAAAAGGTAACCTTTTAATTCGAACACGAAATCAAACCTAACGACTATCGTCCCTAGCGTAATACCCCCATTCCGAACCCAATGGGATATGTCACGTAGGACAATTCGAATGTTTAAATCGGTTTCCATCAAAATATAAATCTATGTATATTGAATTTTAACGCACATTTTCATTTACCGGGACCACGTACGGACCCGAAAAATTCCAAAATAATAATTTCTAGCTTCGTATTGACGATACGGTCCTAACAAAACTAATTTCGTCGAATTCTGAGACCGCTGGAAAAATGGCCATTTTCCAGTTGATTAAAATCAACTGAAACTGGTCAAACGCGTTTTCCTATGCCACGCTCACATATTGATTCGAAAAATTATGAAATTTGAAACCTAGCAATAACTTGACATCACGGATCCAACAAAAGTGGTTTCGTCGAAATTCGAGGTCATTTGCAAAATTTCCATTTTTAAGGGCCTGAATTCCATTGCGACTATTCAGAATTTTCAACTGGACATATCTTTTGATTCCCGCTATGAAATTTCAATTTTTCGGATTCGTTGGAAAGATATTCTCAATTAGATTCGAATGTTTTTGGTTTCACTAAAATCCGGTTTATTTTTCACCCGGTGTGTTCAATTGAAGTTTGAAATCGAATTATCGAACTACCGCGCCATTTTCAATTCCTTTTATAAATATAAATAAATATTTATATTCTAACGACGATTCGAATAAATATATACGTTCGAATTCTATTCAAAATAAATTTCTCATCGATATTATTTAAAATAATTCATTTTAAATAATCAAAATTCGCTAAAATTGCCAAAACAAAAATTTTAAACTGGCCCAGATTTCCGGGTTATTACAATCTCCCCCACTTAAAACTTTTCGTCCCCGAAAAGGAACAAAGCCGAAAGTTGTTTAATTAATCAACTCAACTTTCTGTATTTTCATTACGGCTTAAGTTCTTCAACTTTTCAGTTTCTAAGAACTTTTTAAACTTTTCAAAAATTTGGCTAACACCCTAATTTTTTGAAAAATTTCGCCATAACCTCCCCTGCACCGGGAGCCATGGGAAAATCCCGAAATTGCCATATAGGCCTTCTGGTCTCAAAAAGAAAACGAAAAAGCCAAGCAGCTAGCCAATCGGCTCATAAAATCATCATCACCCAAACAAAATAGTAATTATAGTAAACATGTACATATTTGTTAGGCAAACAATTTTTATTCTGTGCTCTAGCCCCATGCTATGACCTGTTCAATGTAAGCACATGTATATGCATGCAATTCAACCAAATTTTCAATTCAGTTCGATATTTGATTCAAATTG
Source organism: Allium sativum (assembly GCA_030737875.1). NCBI lineage: Eukaryota > Viridiplantae > Streptophyta > Magnoliopsida > Asparagales > Amaryllidaceae > Allium > Allium sativum. The sequence goes on along the minus strand of CM060927.1, from coordinate 221,986,540 downwards.
GCTAATTCACCTTACATTCTCTTATTGGCATTATCAATTCAATATTCTGATTAGTTGAACTAATAATCACACAACACATCCAACAATCAATTAATTGATTATATTTTCAAATATATAATTTTATATATTTAAAATCATATTTTCTAAAACCAGATTATATATATAATCACAAATACGTTATTTATAAACAAATAACTCTCGACTCATTCTAGGGCATTTGTAACCCCATCTATAATGAGTCACTCATTCTAGAATGCTACTGATTCTATCTCTAATGAGGATTCTTTCATAGGATATTACTAATCCTACCTCTGATGAGTCTTTTATTCTATTCTAACGAGTTGTACCCCAAAGATTTGAGTTAACCAAAGCTCTGATACCATATGTAACGACACGGATTTCGCCCGGACCTAATTGATCGCTAAATCGACCAAGACCGTTCGAATCCCGCATACGCTAACTCTGGGTATACAACACATCAGAACAAATAACAGAAGACTTTTATAATCATCATAATAATGTTACATCAGAGTACAGAATATCAGAGTATATCGGAAATAATACACAGCGGAAGATAAATTTACATAAATGTAATACAATGCACAACGGAAATATAAACTACACATCGGAAGACTAACGATGCTCTGGACGCAGCTTAAAGCTTCAATCCAGAATCCTGCTCAATACATCTGCAAAATAAAAATACTCGACTGCCCGTGTGGAAAATAGGGGCACCCGAGTTCGCAAGGGAAAAGCAAACTACAGGTTAGTAATGGGACTGGTGTGAGAAACTCTAAACAGTTATAATTAACTTATTTAATAATATGGCATATCATGGGACCACGCCGCTAACGCAGAACGGGTTTTCCCCCATGAATACCTGTGTATAAACAATAATCAATATAGATATATGGATCTACTATGCATCAATCAACATGCAATATCCCAATCTACCCATTTAGATTAATCACTACACTTAGATTTTCCAAATCCAATTCAATTTACAGAAATTATTCCTTTGGATTATATTCCCGATTTCTTATTTCAAATCATTTGAAATACCTATCTAACTATCTATATCAAAGTAGATTTCACTTCGGGATCTCAAATCAAATCGTTTGGAAATGTGAATTCCAAAACATAACATTGCATACAAACAAGTATGCAACCAAATATCGTGCTCCCCATCGACAAGGCAAAGGGTTCGCACCTCGCAACTCGATATATAAATGTGCACCTACCCCACATAGGAGCAGGCTACACCGACGATGCACCTCCCACACATGGAGAGCATACACCGCCCTCTCACCCATACTTTTAGTCTCAGGGTTACCCGACTCTTTAGCCGCATACTAAATCATTTCATATCCCGAAGTAGGGAAAATCATTTCACAACATAATAATCACAAGTACTTTCAAAATATAGTACTTCACATAAGTAATTCACGCATATGATCAGTCACTATTAATCACATATCCTTTGAGCTCGTACGTCTCAAAGAAGGGTGTTAAGCAAGAGAATAAATTCTCCGCCACCAAACAGATACATCATTAATAGCAACTAATCGAATATGCGATGAACCACAATGTAACATATAATACATATCTAAATCATTTTAGAAATCATCGGGTTCTGGGCCTCGAAATCCTTTCTGTTTTATAAGACATTTTTATAAAACATTCCCTGTCCAAAATCGGGAATACATTTCTTTCACTTAAGAAAAATATCATTTCACAATCATTCATTAAATTTGAAATGAACACAACATCGCTAAACACCTTATCGTCAAATCGTGAAGTGTTTCACAAGGCGTTAGCACACAGATATTTTCACCCCAACCCAATGCTAAATGTAAAAGCATATTCTGCTCATAAACTGGTCGAGCACAATCCAAACAATCAATCAATCAAATTTGACATTAAATATAAGGTTTTGAATAGAGATAGTATCGATTTATATTCAACATCAAATCCTGAAACCAACAGATATCATATCGGGGATAACGATATCGATATCTTCCAAATTCCCATCACAATATTTGTATAATCACCGAATTCAATATCGAAAATATCCAAAGATAATTTCAATTCAAATCCAATCCAATTTATTTATTTATTTATAACTATTGGATTATTTTCCTAGTTAATAACTAGTTCGTTTCGATAAAATATATTTTTATCTTTTCAAATATGGAATTTTTCATCCAAATTCTTCCCAATTCATTTCTTATGATTTTACACAAATTATTACTATTTTTAATAATTTTATCAAGGCCCGTACAGTCGATTTCCACCAATGGCGAACGAACTGCACTTACAGCGACCTTTTCCAAATTTGATTTAGACATAATTCCAAATCTAACCGTTAGATTTCAAATCTCTAATATTCGTTAGAAAGCTCTTTTCGATACGAACCGAACGGTTCCGGTTTCAGGAGAATCCGACGGTCGGATCTCCCGTAATGTCCGTTCGAAGTCAATAGTCGAAATTCGCGAACTGCCTCAGCGCGACGCGTTCTATTCAGGCCATTATATTATATGTATAATATATATAATATATATTTCATCGATTTCGTTTTTTAACGTATTTTGTAAATCGTCTTAAATTCGTTTTCAAAACGATTTCAACTTCATATTCAAATTCAAATCAAAATTGAATTTTTCCTTATAAATTCGTTTTAAATTCATTTCAATTCAATTCAAATTTCAAATTCAATTCAATTCAATTCGAATTCATTTATATTCAATTTCAATTCGAATTCATTTATATTCAATTTCAATTCGAATTCATTTTCTATTCAGTTCAATTCGAATTCTTTTTCTATTCAGTTCAATTCGAATTCATTTTCTATTCAGTTCAATTCGAATTCATTTTCTTTTTAATTCAATTCGAATATTTCATATACATCGTTTTCATTTCATATATATATGAATATATATATATATATATTCACTTTCAATATACACGATATTTTCACTTTCAATATATATGATATTTTCACTTTCAATATATATGACATTTTCACTTTCAATATATGCGATATTTGCACTTTCAATATATATATATTTCGTACACTTCTAATATATATATAATTCATTTCACATCACGATCAATTTTCACAACACATCAATCAAACAAACAAGCCGTCCATGGTCTGTGGACGACGGGTATCGGGAGCTACTAAACACTGTCTGCATCCTAGTATATAATTTATAACTAGAAAAGAAATTTAAAGTAAGAAATTCTCACCGACTAGTTAATCCAAATGCCTCGACTCTTCTTATGTTGAAGTCATCGTTGTTCTCACCTTTTGTCACTTTCGTTGCCCGTAGCCACTATATATATAAAAATCACATTTTTATATTCTCTATCGTATAAAAATCATATTTTTATAACTATGCTATATGGATAAAAATTCTATTTTTACATCGCTACTATATAGAGAAAAATTCTATTTCTACATCGTTACTATATAGATAAAAATTCTATTTTTACCACGCTATTCCCTATATAAAGATTATATTTTTATTATCGCCACTATATAAAAATCATATTTTTAATCTCTTACATTAATAAAAATCGTATTTTTATACTTTACATTATATAAAAATTATATTTTTAACTTCTATATTATATAAAAATCATATTTTTATATTCTCTATCTTATAAAAATTATATTTTTATAATTCAGTTTTTCATACAAAAATCAAATCTTTTAATATGTGAAAATCACGTCTTTTTCGTTATGAAAAATCTCGTCTTTAAAGTGATAAAAATCTCGTCTTTAACGATATTAAAAATCATAACTTTGTTCATATAAAAATCCCAACTTTTTATATATAAAAATATCAATTCCATGTATATTAAAAATCTAAACTTTATATACATAAAGTTCAAACCTTTTATAAATTAAAAATCAAATTTATTTACCTTGCCTTTTAATGTAAAAGAAATCGAATTTTTATCTTTAAAAACTATACCATATTGATTTACAAAGATCCGAACTTTTAAAAACTGATTTTATCCATGCTATAAACATTCAAAAACTGATTTTTAAACATGTTATAAATATTCAAAAATCAGAAAATAAAACCCAATTCGAATTAAATAAAAATAAAAAAAGCTGAAATAAATCAAGTAAAGACTCATAGTCGAAGTCTGGGCGAGGGGAGGTCTGTCGGGGTTCGTCGAAGGCAAGGTGCGCAGGTTCAGATGGTCGGGGGCGGTTGGAGACAGTAGACGGAGGAGGCGTCTTTGATGGCTTCGGGTTTTGGGGCTTCTGCGGAAAAGGGGGAGGAGAGAGACGGCAAGGCGCGAGAGGAGGGTGGACCTCGCCTGAGGACAGCTACACGGTGGTCAGAGCGCTAGGAGTGGTGGCGGCGCGTTGGAGAAAAAGGGGAGGGGCGATTTCCGTCGGGGGGAGCGATTTGTTTTGTTTTTTTTATTTTTCTTTATTTCTGTTTGAACGATAAGGGAAAGAGGGGTGGGGTTGACTTGGCAAGAGGTAAAGGAGGGGGGTGTTAATAATTTTATTATTTTATTTTTCAAAAAGGTAACCTTTTAATTCGAACACGAAATCAAACCTAATGACTGTCGTCCCTAGCGTAATACCCCATTCCGAACCCAATGGGATATGTCACGTAGGCCAATTCGAATGTTTAAAACGGTTTCCATCAAAATCAAAATATAAATCTATGTATATTGAATTTTAACGCACATTTTCATTTACCGAGACCACATACGGACCCGAAAATTTCCAGAAAAATTATTTCTAGCTTCGTATTGACGATACGGTCCTAACAAAACTAATTTCGTCGAATTCTGAGACCGTTGGAAAAATGGCCATTTTCCAGTCGATTAAAATCAACTGAAACTGGTCAAACGCGTTTTCCTATGCCACGCTCACATATTGATTCGAAAAATTATGAAATTTGAAACCTAGCAATAACTTGACATCACGGATCCAACAAAAGTGGTTTCGTCGAAATTCGAGGTTGTTTGCAAAATTTTCATTTTTAAGGGCCTGAATTCCATAGCGACTATTCAGAATTTTCAACTGGACATATCTTTTGATTCCCGCTATGAAATTTCAATTTTTCGGATTTGCTGGAAAGATATTCTCAATTAGATTTGAATGTTTTTGTTTTCACTAAAATCCGGTTTATTTTGCACCCGGCGTGTTCAATTGAAGTTTGAAATCGAATTATCGAACTACCGCGCCATTTTCAATTCCTTTTATAAATATAAATAAATATTTATATTCTAACGACGATTCGAATAAATATATACGTTCGAATTCTATTCAAAATAAATTTCTCATCGATATTATTTAAAATAATTCATTTTAAATAATCAAAATTCGCTAAAATTGCCAAAACAAAAATTTTAAACTGGCCCAGATTTCCGGGTTATTACAATCTCCCCCACTTAAAACTTTTCATCCCCGAAAAGGAACAAAGCCGAAAGTTGTTTAATTAATCAACTCAACTTTCTGTATTTTCATTACGGCTTAAGTTCTTCAACTTTTCAGTTTCTAAGAACTTTTTAAACTTTTCAAAAATTTGGCTAACACCCTAAATTTTTGGAAAATTTCGCCATAACCTCCCCTGCACCGGGAGCCACGGGAAAATCCCGTAATTGCCATATAGGCCTTCTGATCTCAAAAAGAAAAAGAAAAAGCCAAGCAGCTAGACAAGCGGCTCATAAAATCATCATCACCCAAACAAAACAGTAATTATAGTAAACATGTACCTATTTGTCGGGCAAACAATTTTTATTCTCTGCTCTAGCCCCTTGCTATGACCTGTTCAATGTAAGCACATGTATATGCATGCAATTAAAACAAATTTTCAATTCATTTCGATATTTGATTCAAATTGGCTAATTCACCTTACATTCTCTTATTGGCATTAACAATTCAATATTCTTATTAGTTGAACTAATAATCACACAACACATCCAACAATCAATTAATTGATTATATTTTCAAATATACAATTTTATATATTTAAAATCGTATTTTCTTAAACCAAATTATATATATAATCACAAATACGTTATTTATAAACAAATAACTCTCGACTCATTCTGGGGCATTTGTAACCCCATCTCTAATGAGTCACTCATTCTAGAATGCTACTGATTCTATCTCTAATGAGGATTCTTTCATAGGATATTACTAATCCTACCTCTGATGAGTCTTTTATTCTGTTCTAACGAGTTGTACCCCAAAGATTTGAGTTAACCAAAGCTCTGATACCATATGTAATGACACGGATTTCGCCCGGACCTAATCGATCGCTAAATCGACCAAGACCGTTCGAATCCCGCATACGCTAACTCTAGGTATACAACACATCAGAACAAATAACAGAAGACTTTTATAATCATCATAATAATGTTACATCAGAGTACAGAATATCAGAGTATATCGGAAATAATACACAGCGGAAGATAAATTTACATTAATATAATACAATGCACAATGTAAATATAAACTACACAGCGGAAGACTAACGATGCTCTGGACGCAGCTTAAAGCTTCAATCCAGAATCCTGCTCAATACATCTACAAAATAAAAATACTCGACTGCCCGTGTGGAAAATAGGGGCACCCGAGTTCGCAAGGGAAAAGCAAACTACAGGTCAGTCATGGGACTGGTGTGAGAAACTCTAAACAGTTATAATTAACTTATTTAATAATATGGCATATCACGGGACCACGCCGCTAACGCGGAACGGGTTTTCCCCCATGAATACCTGTGTATAAACAATAATCAATATAGATATATGGATCTACTATGCATCAATCAACATGCAATATCCCAATCTACCCATTTAGATTAATCACTACACTTATATTTTCCAAATCCAATTCAATTTACAGAAATTATTCCTTTGGGTTATATTCCCGATTTCTTATTTCAAATCATTTGAAATACCTATCTAACTTTCTATATCAAAGTAGATTTCACTTCGGGATCTCAAATCATATCGTTTGGAAATGTGAATTCCAAAACATAACAATGCATACAAACAAGTATGCAACCAAATATCGTGCTCCCCATCGACAAGGCAAAGGGTACGCACCTCTCAACTCGACATATAAATGTGCACCTACCCCACATAGGAGCAGGCTACACCGACGATGCACCTCCAACACATGGAGAGCATACACCGCCCTCTCACCCATACTTTTAGTCTCAGGTTTACCCGACTCTTTAGCCACATACTAAATCATTTCATATCCCAAAGTAGGGAAAATCATTTCACAACATAATAATCACAAGTACTTTCAAAATATAGTACTTCACATCAGTAATTCACGCATATGATCAGTCACTATTAATCACATATCCTTTGAGCTCGTACGTCTTAAAGAAGGGTGTTAAGCAAGAGAATAAATTCTCCGCCACCAAACAGATACATCATTAATAGCAACTAATCGAATATGCGATGAACCACAATGTAACATATAATACATTTCTAAATCATTTTAGAAATCATCGGGTTCTGGGCCTCGAAATCCTTTCTGTTTTATAAGACATTTTTATAAAACATTCCCTGTCCAAAATCGGGAATACATTTCTTTTCACTTAAGAAAAATATCATTTCACAATCATTCATTAAATTTGAAATGAACACAACATCGCTAAACACCTTATCGTCAAATCGTGAATTGTTTCACAAGGCGTTAGCACACAGATATTTTCACCCCAACCCAATGCTAAATGTAAAAGCATATTCTACTCATATACTGGTCGAGCACAATCCAAACAATCAATCAATCAAATTTGACATTAAATATAAGGTTTTGAATAGAGATAGTATCGATTTATATTCAACATCAAATCCTGAAACCAACAGATATCATATCGGGGATAACGATATCGATATCTTCCAAATTCCCATCACAATATCTGTATAATCACGGAATTCAATATCGAAAATATCCAAAGATAATTTCAATTCAAATCCAATCCAATTTATTTATTTATTTATAACTATTGGATTATTTTCCTAGTTAATAACTAGTTCGTTTCGATAAAATATATTTTTATCTTTTCAAATTTGGAATTTTTCATCCCAATTCTTCCCAATTCATTTCTTATGATTTTACACAAATTATTACTATTTTTAATAATTTTATCAAGGCCCGTACAGTCGATTTCCACCAATGGCCATCGAACTGCACTTACAACGACCTTTTCCAAATTTGATTTGGACATAATTCCAAATCCAACCGTTAGATTTCAAATCTCTAATATTCGTTAGAAAGCTCTTTTCGATACGAACCCAACGGTTCCGGTTTCAGGAGAATCCGACGGTCGGATCTGACGTAATGTCCGTTCGAAGTCAATAGTCGAAATTCGCGAACTACCGCAGCGCGGTGCGTTCTATTCAGGCCATTATATTATATATATAATATATATTTCGTCGATTTCCTTTTTAAACGTATTTTATAAATCGTTTTAAATTCGTTTTCAAAACGATTTCAACTTCATATTCAAATTCAAATCAAAATTAAATTTTTCCTTATAAATTCGTTTTAAATTCATTTCAATTCAATTCAAATTTCAAATTCAATTCAATTCAATTCGAATTCATTTATATTCAATTTCAATTCAAATTCATTTATATTCAATTTCAATTCGAATTCATTTTCTATTCAATTCAATTCGAATTCATTTTCTATTCAGTTCAATTCGAATTCATTTTCTATTTAATTCAATTCGAATATTTCATATACATCGTTTTCATTTCATATATATATATATATATTCACTTTCAATATACACGATATTTTCACTTTCAATATATTTGATATTTTCACTTTCAATATATATGACATTTTCACTTTCAATATATGCGATATTTGCACTTTCAATATATATATATTTCGTACACTTCTAATATATATGTAATTCATTTCACATCACGATCAATTTTCACAACACATCAATCAAACAAATAAGCCGTCCATGGTCTGTGGACGACGGGTGTCGGGTGCTACTAAACACCGTCTGCATCCTAGTATATAATTTATAACTAGAAAAGAAATTTAAAGTGATAAATTCTCACCGACTAGCTAATCCAAACGCCTCGACTCTTCTTATGTAGAAGTCATCGCTGTTCTCGCCTTTTGTCACTTTCGTTGCCCGTAGCCACTACATATATAAAAATCACATTTTTATATTCTCTATCGTATAAAAATCATATTTTTATAACTACACTATATGGATAAAAATTCTATTTTTACATCGCTACTATATAGATAAAAATTCTATTTTTACATCGTTACTATATAGATAAAAATTCTATTTTTACCACGCTATTCCCTATATAAAGATTATATTTTTATTATCGCCACTATATAAAAATCATATTTTTAATCTCTTACATTAATAAAAATCTTATTTTTATACTTTACATTATATAAAAATTATATTTTTAACTTCTATATTATATAAAAATCATATTTTTATATTCTCTATCTTATAAAAATTATATTTTTATAATTCAGTTTTACATACAAAAATCAAATCTTTTAATATGTGAAAATCACGTCTTTTTCGTTATGAAAAATCTCGTCTTTAAAGTGATAAAAATCTCGTCTTTAACGATATTAAAAATCATAACTTTGTTCATATAAAAATCCCAACTTTTTATATATAAAAATATCAATTCCATGTATATTAAAAATCTAAACTTTATATACATAAAGTTCAAACCATTTATAAATTAAAAATCAAATTTATTTACCTTGCCTTTTAATGTAAAAGAAATCGAATTTTTATCTTTAAAAACTATACCATATTGATTTACAAAGATCCAAACTTTTAAAAACTGATTTTATCCATGCTATAAACATTCAAAAACTGATTTTTAAACATGTTATAAATATTCAAAAATCAGAAAATAAAACCCAATTCGAATTAAATAAAAAAAGCTGAAATAAATCAAGTAAAGACTCACAGTTGAAGTTTGGGCGAGGGGAGGTCTGTCGGGGTTCGTCGAAGGCAAGGTTGGGTTCAGATGGTCGGGGGCGGTTGGAGACAGTGGGCTGAGGAGGCGTCTTTGATGGCTTCGGGTTTTGGGGCTTCCGCGGAAAAGGGGGAGGAGAGAGACGGCAAGGCGCGAGAGGAGGGTGGACCTCGCCTGAGGACGGCTACGCGGTGGTCGGAGCGCCAGGAGTGGTGGCGGCGCGTTGGGGAAAAAGGGGAGGGGCGATTTCCTTCGGGGGGAGCGATTTGTTTTGTTTTTTTATTTTTCTTTATTTCTGTTTGAACGATAAGGGAAAGAGGGGGGTTGACTTGGCAAGAAGTAAAGGAGGGGGGTGTTTATAATTTTATTATTTTATTTTTCAAAAAGGTAACCTTTTAATTCGAACACGAAATCAAACCTAACGACTGTCGTCCCTAGCGTAATACCCCCATTCCTAACCCAATGGGATATGTCACGTAGGCCAATTCGAACGTTTAAATCGGTTTCCATCAAAATCAAAATATAAATCTATGTATATTGAATTTTAACGCACATTTTCATTTACCGGGACCACATACGGACCCGAAAAATTCCATAAAAATTAATTCTAGCTTCGTATTGACGATACGGTCCTAACAAAAATAATTTCGTCGAATTCTGAGACCGTTGGAAAAATGGCCATTTTCCAGTCGATTAAAATCAACTGAAACTGGTCAAACGCGTTTTCCTATGCCACGCTCACATATTGATTCGAAAAATTATGAAATTTGAAACCTAGCAATAACTTGGCATCACGGATCCAACAATAGTGGCTTCGTCGAAATCCGAGGTCGTTTGCAAAATTTCCATTTTTAAGGGCCTGAATTCCATAGCGACTATTCAGAATTTTCAACTGGACATATCTTTTGATTCCCGCTATGAAATTTCAATTTTTCGGATTCGTTGGAAAGATATTCTCAATTAGATTCGAATGTTTTTGGTTTCACTAAAATCCGGTTTATTTTGCACCCGGCGTGTTCAATTGAAGTTTGAAATTGAATTATCGAACTATCGCGCCATTTTCAATTCCTTTTATAAATATAAATAAATATTTATATTCTAACGACGATTTGAATAAATATATACGTTCGAATTCTATTCAAAATAAATTTCTCGTCGATATTATTTAAAATAATTCATTTTAAATAATCAAAATTCGCTAAAATTGCCAAAACAAAAATTATAAACTGGCCCAGATTTCCGGGTTATTACAGAAGGTGGAAGTAGCAGCCGTTGTTTGTCGATATACGGGGAGAGAGAATGTCGGGGTTTGAACGTGCTGTGATTGGCCAGGATTTTTTTTATATTTGTATATTTTTAAAATTTCAAAAATAAACCTCTTTACATACTAACTCCAATTCGAACCCAACGACTGTCGTCCCCATCTAAATACCCCCATTCCGAACACAATGGGATATGTTTCGTAGGCCCATTCGACTGTTTTAGTCAGTTTTTCTTCAAATTAAAATATAAAACATTCAATATTTGATTTGAACGTACATTTCAATTTGTTGGGGCCACATACTGATTCTAAAAATTCCAGAAAAATAAATCTAGCTATGTTTTGATGATACGGTCCCAACAAAACTAGTTTCGTTGAATTCTGAGATCATTTGAAAAATGGCCCTTTTCTGGTCGATCCAATTTAATAGAAATCGACCAAACACATTTTACTTTGCCACGCTCACATACTAACTTTAAAAATTATGAAATTTGAAACCTAGCAATAATTTTATATCCCGGATCCAACAAAAGTGGTTTTGTCGAATTCTGAGGTCCTTGCAAAATGGCTATTTTCAAGGGCTATATAAACTCTATAACGACCTTTCTGAAAAATCCTTTGGCCATAACTTTTGATTCCCTCTATGAAACTTCGATTTTTCAGATTTGTTAGAAAGATATTCACTAATAGATTTAAATATTTTTTGTTTCACTAAAATCTGTTTTATTTTGCACGCGGTACAATCAGTCAAAGTTTGAATTGAAATTTCGAAACTGCCGCGCCAATTCAGGCCTTGTTTATAATTTAAAATAATTATGTTTATTTTCAAATGTCGATTCAAACATACTTTTCGTCGCTATTATTTAAAATAATTTATTTTAAATATCTAAAATTCACTAAAATAGCCAAATTAAATTTTTTAAATTGGCTCAGATTTTCCGGATTATTACAAACTATATTCGATTACTCCTTTTCGAATAAACTATATTCGATTACTCCTTTTCGAATAAACTATATTCGATTACTCCTTTCGAATAACTAATAATCAATAACTCTTTTCGAATAACTAATAATCGATAACTCCTTTCTTCGAATAACTATATTCGATTAACTATGTTCAATTAACTAATACTCGACTAAATCTAACTCGATTAACTCTATTTGAATAACTCTAATTCGATTTAACTCCGATTAACTAAAATTTGATTAACTCTAATTCTAATCGATTAACTATAATTCGATTAACTCTAATTCTAATCGATTAACTATAATTCGATTAACTCTAATTCTAATCGATTAACTCTAATTCTAATCGATTAACTATAATTTGATTAACTCTAATTCTAATCAATTAACTCTAATTCTAATCGATTAACTATAATTCGATTAACTCCTCTAACTCATTTTGATTAACACATTTTGATTAACTCTACTTACATATTCAATTTCAAATATCGATGTTGAAATCGATTCTTACTTCTTTATATATGTCCTGACTTATATATTCTATTTATCCAATGATAAATATTTTATTTTATTTATAAAATATTATTTATAAATTAACCTTCTCAATCTATTAGTTAAAACAGATTCTATTTAAAATCCTTGCTTTAAATCCATATCATGTTATACCCGTGTGCGAAGCACGCATCTAAACTTTACGGATGTAAAATTCTATTCATTTGCCAAATATTTCCTTATATGACATTCTTTTCATTTTCCAATAAATTCCTTTTATAACTCTATTTATTTTCTAAATAAATATTTCCTTTTTATAACTATATTTATAAATGGTTTACAAATATTCTCTTTTCTAATCTATTTGTAAATGTTTTACAAATATTTCCTTTTCTATTTATATATGTAAATGGTTTACAAATATTCCGTTTCAATCCTATTTGTAAATGGTTTACAAATATTTCCTTTTCTGTTTATATATAAAATCCATTGATTTTATATAAATAAATAATTTTCAAAATAAACTTTGAAAATCCCTTTTCTACATCCCAGTATTTCTTATGGTATTTAAAATACCAATTCACAATGATCACTATCATTCAAACACACATAATTAACAACAGATTATATATCGAATCATATCACAGTATATGAAATCAAACAGTATTAAATATTGAGGAATCCAGTTGGATCCCTCCAACCTGTTTCCCTGCATCCACAGATGTTACACAATATAATTAACATTGATTCCATTTCAATATGAAATATTGTGCTAAACAGAATCAATATTTGATTAATGATTTATATATATATATATATCGTTATCTATAATTTCAACCAATACATAAGCAATTCAACCAAACAGTTAACACACAGCAATCAACAGATAATTATCAGTTCTAAAAATATGTTATAAAAATATAACTTTTCAGAGTTGGTGAGTTTTACTCACATTTCGCGTTAACCGTTAAATAACGATTTGCGTCTGTTGATTCAGACGGACAATTTATTTTGCTATAAATTGTAACGGGCTCCAAATTACTTCCAGTAAGTTCCATTGTGGAGCCACCGTCCATACGATCCTAGCGGATCTAACCTTTTGAAATTCTGATACAGTATGAGTGAAATATTGAAATTAAAAGTTTATAAAACTATTGAAACGGTTTTAAATTTAAGACTTGAGTTATTGGGCTTTACCCAATTCACCATCGGCCCAATACAAAATAAGACCGCACTGTATTTCTTTCTTTCCCGTCCTTATATCATCCTGCTTCTCGTTTGTTTAAAATGGTCATGACTGGTTTTCTCCAACACTCCACTTCACGTTATACAAATACAGATGCTCGCTATCCCACTCTTCAAGATTTCCTCCTAGGTTTTGAATTACATAAAACTTCGAGACCCAACACTGCTCCATGACTACGAACACACGCTGCTTTAATCCTTCACCAAATCACTAGTTCAAACTCCTATCAGCTTCAAACTACTAATAGCCTTAATGCCCTTAATTTATGGTTTAAACCCTTCAACAAATCAAGATTTCATCTATTCCTTCTTCCAGGAAATACAAAACAGTCGCCCCCCTTAATACCTCGTCACTGCCACTTCTACAGGTCACCGGATCTGTCATCAACCTCCGCAGCAACCTTCCTCATGTAAAAGGAAATCGCGCCCCAGTATCCTCTTGTAATTCGCACCAACCCTCCGTATTCACTACACTCTCATACCCCCTCTAAAGAATATATAACCAGCATCACTTCCTCTTCGAACCCTCGTTCAAACCATTATCATCCCGTTCAGCTCGACAACCTCTCTTTGCTCGCATCCTTTTACCTCCAAAGTCACGGTACATAGTAAGGTACTGACCCCTTTCATCACTATATCCTCCAGAAAATCGCATATAGTTGCTATTCCACTCAGCAAACCCAAATACAACCTTTGATTCACCAATCAATCTGAGAATCACCCCAAAATCCAAGCCCTATATACATATTCCCGTGCGCGATACATTTTTCAGCGAACCCCAGGATGTTCGAACCCTTCATAATTGACATGATCGTGAAGAGTAAGTTGAGAGGGATCCAAATATATATATATACTAATTTATAGGATTTTATTTTAATTGATTTGATTTTAAAAAAACTTGCATTGCTCTTGTTTTTGTGAAATGGGAAGAAGATGATGACAGAAAAGGGTTTGACTAAGGAAATGAAAAGTTTAGGGTTAGAGAGAGTAGTGGGATATTTATAGGATACTTTTATATATTTTTTTATTCATTTTTTAATCCATTTATAATCTATCATTACTTGTACATGTCTTTTAAAAATCCGTGTGATCACTCATGATATCCAAAAATCATGAAAATTGACATGCAGCTATAGTTCGATATTACGGACCCAACGAAACTGGTTTCGTCGAATTCCGACTCTGTTTGCTCACACAGCGTATTTTTAAAGGTCAAATTATATAGACTATTTTTCACATTAAAATCCATACGGCCACACACTGACTTCAAAAATCAAGGAAATTGAAATTTAACAATAATTTAATATTGCAGATCCAACAAAATTAGTTTCGTCGAAAACGGAGGTCGTTTGCAAAACTGGCTATTTTTAAAGCTCTAAATAACCCATTTAAATATATAAATATATTTAAAAATAATTAAATTAAATATTTAAAAATAAATATTATTGTATATATCAACAGTAGAATATCACACTGCTCCATATCATGATCTATAACTCAGTATTCCAAATCCAAGTTAAATCGATATCCAATTTATATTTAAAACCCTTTTATAATATAAATATATATTTAAAATTTCAAAGGAATTCCATAACGACTTTTCTAAAATTTGATTTGGACATAAATCAAAATCTACATGAGGAAATCCTGATTTTTCTCTTTCACTAGAAAAACATACTTCACCAGCTTCGAACGTTTCTTATTTCACAGAAATCTGATTTAAAACAGACCCTGTATATTCAGTTGAAGTTCGAATGGCCAAATTACGAACTGCAGCGCCATTTCGAGCTTGATTTTAATTATAATATAATTATACGTTCAACTGTCGTTTATATAATATGTTCGTTAATATAATTCAATTTTAACTGAAATATAAATTATATATGATCCCATTCACACAATATTGTGAATTCCATTATTTCCGACTATTTCAGAAATTAAATATATTATTCTATTATTTAAATTACTTAAATATTCAACATTATTTAATTAAACAACCATTTAATTTTCTAAACACTATTTAAATAATTAAATTAATTAATTATTATAGTGGAAAAATACGGGACATTACATTCTTCCCACCTTAAAAATAATTTCGCCCTCGAAATTGCTAAGGTAGAAAACAAATCCTATTGACTAGTTAGAACTTATTTGTTCTACTTTTAACTTTTGTTTCACTATACCGATTAATTTCAATGAAATTATTAATTCATTCCTTCTAACAAAAATTTCCATAAACTCTGAAAATTTTCTAACACCGAAATTTCTGGAAAATTTCTCCAGCACCTCCTTTGTACTGGTCAATCGGTACAACTACAACTCGCCTCTCTAGGCCTTCTCCAACCCAAAAGAAAATCAAACAGCCAAGCGGCTTGCCAATTCAACTCATCAAAATCTCAAACCCATATATAATATAAACTGGTACCTTTTTGTTGGGCATATCATTATATCATTTTCATCTGCTGCCAATTCAGCATATACCAGTGTCATCCCAAACAAACTCCAATCACCTTTATCTCCAACACAACCATTCGTTTGTCCAAGCCAATATTCCATTATCAATCTAAACTACCATTCTTGATTTTCAATTTAGTTTCACAAATTTCCATCTAATTTGTTTTAATTCAAACAATCTATTTCTAGGAGTTTTTAAACAACTTTGCTTTCTCAAAAATCAAATATTGATTTCGAAATATCAAAACAACTTGTTTTTCTCAAAACAATTCAAAAACAATTTCTTTGATAGTAATTCGTCACTTACACACTCGAAAATGAATACCGACGATGTCATGATCATCATCGGAATCTATTTTCCAGTTATCGAAGTGAGTTCAATACTATATCACTTTCAAAACCATATTTAAACACTTCCATTTTGAAATTCATTTCAAAATACCATTCACAATGTTTTAAAACAATTTAAGTTCTCCCAGGATTTTAAAATTCTCATATATTGAATCCAATTCCATTTACAAACACTTTTCCAAACCCCAGAGTTTTAAATTTCAATTCTGGTTTAAATTCAGATTTAATTCATTTGATTTCATGCATTTCACTTATACGAATTCTGATTGGTTATTTACATAACCATTTCAATTATAATCTTATCTAGTTATAATCACAACCAACACATCCAATATACTATATTTAAAATACATATATTTTCTCTATATCAAAATATACTTTGGGAAAATTATTTTCATTTACCCTCTTTTCAAAACATATCGTGTCGTCCCATCATATTCGAGTGTTTAGAAACTCCTACCGATACAATGGATCAAAATGATCGACCAGAACCCATAAATAACTCAATCAATACATCTCCACAATATAAAACCATTTGTATATCAAATAACAAATACGCGCTCATATACACACTCAAACTCAATATAGGGTATTACTAACCCCATCTCTACTGAGTCACGCCACAGAGCCAAGGTAATTACTTAACCTTAAGCTCTAATACCATTGTAACGACCCGGGGAATTCGCGATCCTGGATATCGGCATACAACACTATGTCGACTATTCAAGCATCAGAAACACCGGATAGTCCATGAAAGAAATTAGAGGGTGATAATAGATAAGATGGAAACTTAGAATAGAAGAAGAAGAAGAAGAAGAACATACAATATCAAAGTAAACACGAATCTCACAGCGGGACGAACAATATATAATAGATACATAACTTCGAAATAAAATCAGTATATGTATACAGTAACATTATCAGAGTATAACACTTACATCATAGAAGAAATAAACAATAGCTATAAAAACGCTGCTGAAGCCTCCTGCTCCAGCTCCTTCTAGTGCATCTATAAATCCCGACTACTTGATTGCTCGTACAAATTTGAGCACCCAAGAGTTTAGGGAAAACAAAATAAAATAAACTCCGGGTCAGTCGTGGCACTGGTATGAGTAAACAATTTAAAATAGTTTGGGAAATTAAACGATATCTCATAAGACCACACTGTATAATGGAACGGGTTTTTCCCTTATGAAAATCCAAATCAATTTGATTTAAATTTCAAATCATTTTGAAAGAAACAATGATCTTTTATATCAAAACTTTTTTGGTATTATAATAGTGTCTATCAACCACAATATAATAATCATCTTGCAGAACGTTTTCATCTCACGTTCCACATATATAGTATGCAATCAAAACCGTGAGCACTTATTAGGTAATGGATTACAAACTATGACAAGGTATGGAACCACCTTCCGATAGTGTACCTCTAAAGAGGAATACACTGGGTTCAACAAGAACATCTTACAACCCGGCCACACATGACCGACCACTCATTTCGCTTGAGTGTATCGAATATATATCACTAACGGTTGGGATCACCAACCGTTTCCCGAATGGGACAGCATCGACAATAGATTATAGAATGAAATGAATATCTCTAGATAGGTGATAATACACCCTACTTAGCAGCCAACCACTTAGCCATGCTACCTGCCCGATTTTTGTCATTTCCCGGTTGTGAGGCTAGAGGCCACGCTTATCTCTGACAGATCACACATTTATTCACTTTGAATGTCACATCGTCATACCCGCCAAATCACAAATTGATTTCCCCAAAAATTCAACGGGTATACAGCTAAGAGAAACGAATTCCTCCGCCACCAAACATAAATACGTTTGAAGAGATCAACTTACGCGATCTATTAAATATACTCTATCAGACATTCTTCCATACAGGTCGTCCTGGGACTGGACAGACCGAAGGCCCTATTCTGTAAACAGGACAGCCCTTGCATAACTCCGTCTTCAATTATCTTCATCATATTTGATCGCAACACTAACGTTCATACAGAGTGGTTTTCAGATAATGAATGTGATCCCGGTCTCTCCGTATTGACGACGGAAAAATGGTCAAAAACTTCGATAGTCGGTGAGTTAACTATCAAGGAAAAACATGTGTACAAACAACGATATTATTCCAGATGGAAATTCTATCGATCGATCATCATTTAACATTTACCTCTTTAGTTCATTAATCTATTCATTTTTTCATCTCCTGTTTCCATATATTCAACATTTCTTATTTTCTAGATTTAGAAAATATACGTTATTAATCATTGGAAAACATTTCCATCTCTTTTTCACGTATCATTGTCATTTCAGTATTCTTTATCATCAAACATTTAATTTTCTATGATTAGAAAATATCTCTGATTATATTTGGAAAATGTTTCCAAAACTCATTCATTGGATTTAAACAGATGTTTAAATAAAACATTGCTATGCCAATTCAAACCATTTTCTTTATCAACTAAATTCACTTAACCAGCCTTTACTATCAAACCTTAACCATTCCTTAGTTAAAAACGAAGCCAATCAAGTTGGGGTATAACTACATCTCAGACCTTAACTGAACAACATTTCTAACTTCTAAATAGACAAGATTCACCTTCTAATCCTTTAACAAACTTCCTTACGTAACTCTCGGATTCTATTTACGAATCCACTTCTTTATTGAAAAACATTGATTATAACTATAGCGTTATAATCCCTACTTCTGAAATATCTAACTTCAAAATATAACTCGATTAACTCAAATCAATTAACCCTAACTCCATTAACTTTAACTCGATTAACTCAATTCATTAACTCTTATTACTTAACTCCTTTCGAATAAACTATATTCGATTAACTCCTTTCGAATAAACTATATTCGATAACTCCTTTAACTCTATTCGAATAAACTATATTCGATTAACTCCTTTAACTCTATTCGAATAAACTATATTCGATTAACTCCTATTTGATTAACTAATATTCGACTAATTCTTATTTGAATAACTAATATTCGATTAACTCTCTTTGAATAACTAATATTCGATAACTTTTTTCGAATAACCAATATTCGATAATCTTTTTTTGAATAACCAATATTCGATAATCTTCTTTCGAATAAACTATATTCGACTAACACCTTTCTTCGAATATACTATATTCGATTACTCCTTTCGAATAAACTATATTCAATTACTCCTTTTCGAATAAACTATATTCGATTACTCCTTTTCGAATAAACTATATTCGATTACTCCTTTACGAATAAACTATATTTGATTACTCCTTTCGAATAACTAATATTCGATAACTCTTTTCGAATAACTAATATTTGATAACTCCTTTCTTCGAATAACTATATTCGATTAACTCTGTTCAATTAACTAATACTCGACTAAATCTAACTCGATTAACTCTATTTGAATAACTCTAATTCGATTTAACCCTGACTCTAATCGATTAACTAAAATTTGATTAACTCTAATTCTAATCGATTAACTATAATTCGATTAACTCTAATTCTAATCATTAACTATAATTCGATTAACTCTAATTCTAATAGATTAACTCTAATTCTAATCGATTAACTATAATTCGATTAACTCTAATTCTAATTGATTAACTCTAATTCTAATCAATTAAATATAATTCGATTAACTCCTCTAACTCATTTTGATTAACACATTTTGATTAACTCTTCTTCCATATTCAATTTCAAATATCGATGTTGAAATCGATTCTTACTTCTTTATATAAGTCTTGACTTATATATTCTATTTATCCAATGATAAATATTTTATTTAATTTATAAAATATTATTTATAAATTAATCTTCTCAATCTATCAGTTAAAACAGATTCTATTTAAAATCCTTGCTTTAAATCCATATCATGTTATACCCGTGCGCGAAGCACGGGTCTAAACTTTCCTGATGTAAAATTCTATTCATTTGCCAAATATTTCCTTATATGACATTCTTTTCATTTTCCAATAAATTACTTTTATAACTCTATTTATTTTCTAAATAAATACTTCCTTTTTATAACTCTATTTATAAATGGTTTACAAATATTCTCTTTTCTATTCTATTTGTAAATGTTTTACAAATGTTTCCTTTTCTATTTATATATGTTAATGGTTTACAAATAATCCCTTTCAATCCTATTTGTAAATGGTTTACAAATATTTCCTTTTCTATTTATATATAAAATCCATACGGTATTTAAAATACCAATTCACAATGATAGCTGTCATTCAAACACACATAATCAACAACAGATTATATATCACATCATATCACAGTATATGAAATCAAACAGTATTAAATATTGAGGAATCCAGTTGGATCCCTCCAACCTGTTTCCCTGCATCCACAGATGTTACACAATATAATTAACATCGATTCCATTACAATATGAAATATTCTGCTAAACAGAATCAATATTTTATTAACGATTTATATATACATATCGTTATCTATAATTTCAACCAATACATAAGCAATTCAACCAAATAGTTAACACACAGAAATCAACAGATAATTATCAATTCTAAAAATATGTTATAAAAATATAACTATTCAGAGTTGGTGAGTTTTACTCATATTTCGTGTTAACCGTTAAATAACGATTTGCGTATGTTAATTCAGACGGGCAATTTATTTTGCTATAAATTCTAATGGGCTCCAAATTACTTCCAGTCAGTTCCATTATGGAGCCACCGTCCATACGATCCTAGCGGATCTGACCTTTCGAAATTCTGAAACAGTATGAGTGAAATATTGAAATTAAAAGTTTATAAAACTATTGAAACGGTTTTAAATTTAAGACTTGAGTTATTGGGCTTTACCCAATTCACCATCGGCCTAAGACAAATTAGACCGCACTGTATTTCTTTCTTTCCCATCCTTATATCATCCTGCTTCTTGTTTGTTTAAAATGGTCATGACTGGTTTTCTCCTACACTCCACTTCACGTTATACAAATACAGATGCTCGCTATCCCACTCTTCAAGATTTCCTCCCGGTTTTGAATTACATAAACCTTCGAGACTCAACACTGCTCCATGACTATGAACACACGTTGCTTTAATCCTTCACCAAATCACTAGTTCAAACTCCTATCAGCTTCAAACTATTAACAGCCTTAATGCCCTTAATTTACGGTTTAAACCCTTCAACAAATCACGATTTCATTTATTCCTTCTTCCAGGAAATACCAAACTATCGCCCCCCTTAATACCTCGTCACTGCCACTTCTACAGGTCACCGGATCTGTCATCAACCACTGCAGCAACCTTCCTCATGTAAAAGGAAACCGCACCCCAGTATCCGCCTGTAATTCGCACCAACCCTCCGTCTTCACTACACTCTCATACCCCCTCTAAAGAATATATAACCAACGTCACTTCCTCTTCGAACCCTCGTTCAAACCATCATCTTCCCGTTCAGCTCGACAGCCTCCCATTGCTCGCGTCCTTTTACCCCAAAGTCACAGTACACAGTAAGGTACCAACCCCTTTCATCACTATATCCTCTAGAAAATCTCATATAGTTGCTATTCCACTTAGCAAACCCAAATACAACCTTCGATTCACCAATCAATCCGAGAATCACCCCAAAATCCAAGCCCTATATACATATACATGTGCGCCATACGTTTTTCAGCGAACCCCAGGATGTTCGAACCCTTCATAATTGACATGATTGTGAAGAGTAAGTTGAGAGGGATCCAAATATATATATATACTAATTTATAGGAATTTATTTTAATTGATTTGATTTTAAAAATAACTTTCATTGCTCTTGTTTTTGTGAAATGGGAAGAAGATGACGGCGGAAAAGGGTTTAACTGAGGAAATGAAAAGTTTAGGGTTAGAGAGAGTAGTGGGATATTTATAGGATATTTTTATGTTTTTTTATTTGATTATTTTATCCATTTATAATCTATCGTTACTTGTACATGTCTTCTAAAAATCCGTGTGATCACTTATGATATCCAAAAATCATGAAAATTGACATGCAGCTATAGTTCGATATTACGGGCCCAACGAAACTGGTTTCGTCGAATTCCGACTCCGTTTGCTCACACAGCGTATTTTTAAAGGTCAAATTATCGACTATTTTTCACATTAAAAATCCGTACGGCCACACACTGACTACAAAAATCATGGAAATTGAAATCTAACAATAATTTAATATTGCGGATCCAACAAAATTAGTTTCGTCGAAAACGGAGGTCGTTTGCAAAACTGACTATTTTTAAAGCTTTAAATAAACCATTTAAATATATAAATATATTTAAAAATAATTAAATTAAATATTTAAAAATAAATATTATCGTATATATCAACAGTAGAATATCACACAGCTCCATATCGGGATCTATAACCGGGTATTCCAAATCCAGGTTAAATCGATATCCAATTTATATTTAAAACCCTTTTATAATTTAAATATATATTTAAAATTTCAAAGGAATTCCATAGCGATTTTTCTAAAATATGATTTGGACATAAATCAAAATCTACATGATGAAATCCTGATTTTTCTCTTCCATTAGAAAAATATACTTCACTAGCTCCAAACGTTTCTTGTTTCACAAAAATCCGATTTATAACGGACCCTGTATATTCAGTTGAAGTTCGAATCGCCAAATTACGAACTGCAACGCCATTTCGAGCTCGATTTTAATTATAATATAATTATACGTTCAACTATCATTTATATAATATATTCATTAATATAATTCAACTCTAACTGAAATATATATTATATATGATTCCATTCACACAAAATTGTGAATTCCACTATTTTCGACTATTTCAGAAATTAAATATATTATTCTATTATTTAAATTAATTAAATATTCAACATTATTTAATTAAATAACCATTTAATTTTCTAAACACTATTTAAATAATTAAATTAGTTAATTATTATACTGGAAAAATACGGGACATTACAGGATAACCCTACATATACCATTTAGTTGCATTTTCTTGTTTATTAGGTTACTTTAACAACACTCAAGGTTTACACACACGTTGTACCCATCTACTTCCCAATGGATTAACTTAATATAGTATATATGTAGCTACCCCAACATTAAGGTACACCCCATGGTACCCCACTCACACGATCTCCGCCATAACGCCATAGAAATGTACGCAGTCCCTCATCCTACGCCGGAACGACTACGGATCTCTATATAACAATGCTACGTTCCGCATAAAACCGCCATCGCCATGCTATGTAAGCGTACGGACTTCCACCTTCGATCGAATCAGATTCCATCACAGAGTATTGCCCTAGAGTCTATGATACACCACCCAGAGCAGACATGCATGTATCTAGACTTTCTCACGTACGTATCGTCAATCGTACTCGATGCCTTAACCTTTACGATACACCATCCGGAAACGATATGCATGTATCCGCATGTATTATCTACTATGCACCGAGTTCCGTAACAGGGGTATCAGAAACACGAAACTCGGACGGGAGCTTTTTCAGATATCTGTATACAAAAATGTTATGGTCTGCATTTTCACGGTGGCTATGGTTCCACCAGACCCATCCCTCAACTAGTGAAAGACAAACAAAATAGGGTGCTAGTGACGTGGCCTAAAAAAACAACAAACAACATCCTAATTGGCATGTCCCGCAACCAATTAAAGCCTTGATAGCGAAAGGTCGATGGTCTGTAGGTTTAATTCCCCATCTTTTCGTATCACGCATCACGCTGGCTAGTATCCGACGATTGCTATCAAACATATGGTTAGACCCGCCAAAGGAAAACAGATAAAATGGTTGTAACCCGCCGAGTCACAAGGCAACAAGATCGTCGGATCACCTATACCACCCTGCAACCTTCTGACTGCCTCCTATTGTGGCAGTCAAGGTATACTCACCGGGTACTAACGCGCAGACCCAACCTCTGCAAGCACAACCTAGTGCTGCAACCATACAGAGGACTACCAGGAGTACCCTCCATGTCCTAGGAAGTCGCATACTCCCTCTTCCAGTCCTTCGGAGCCAGCAAAATATCAGTAGAACAATAGGCAGAATAATCAGATGGACGTGCGCTCCCCTCATGTCCCGTGACACCATGATGGTCTACCCCATTGGGTTATTCACCTTAAGACGTACAGACTAGTCCAAGCACCTCAGGTTGATGTGTTATTAGACCCTATGTCTAAACATTTAATTACGCGCTTGCTCTACCTCATCAGATTTCTAGTTAACTTGGTTATTTCAAATCATATTAATTTCTTATTCAAGTTACCAAGTTCCTCCTGCTTATTAATTTAAGTTATATAACTTAACCCATTTAGGTTAATTAATAAGCCTTTAATATGTTACTCTTATCAGCAAATTTCATATTCTTAGGTTTACAGACAACATGTTCTTTTTTCTCTACTTATTACAAATAGCAGGATTCAGGTTTCCAGATTTTTCAGATTACTTATAATTAAGTACAACTTATTTCATTACATAAGTTATCTCATTTCCTTTATTGTTTATTATAACCTAAGTTACAATTTCCACTTGTCCCTAGGACAAGCATACCTATTATCTTTTCCTTTCCCCTTCAGGTTTATTCATAATAGGTTATTATCATTCCCTGTTCATTCTAATTCTTTTACCGTTGTAACTTTCCTTCATTTCCCTTAATTACAATCAATGTCTTTTATTTTTATCCTTTTATATACATATATTCATATATGTGTTTACGCACCAGACCTTTCACATTAAGCCAACCACTTGTGGATGTTGCATTTGTCAAGGTTCCGGACAGGCTTCTAACACAAGTTAGACTTCATCTCGTGTCTTAGCACTGTTACATGTATATTTACACACTAGACCCCTCACAATAAATTAACCACTTGTGGATGCTGGATTTGCTGGGTGGTTACGGACAGACTTCTGACACAAGTTGAATTTAACCTCGTGTCTAAGTGTGATTACAATTTTCTATTTATGTAACTTTAGGCATATTCATTCTTCCAAATTTTACTGTGATCCTTATTTACAATATTTGTGCATGATAATGTTTTTAAACAAATATTCATGTTCATTGTAAATTTCATAATTACAGTGTTCACAGAAATTCCCAATTCAGGCGGGTGATTAATGGAAATATGAAATGATTTATACTAATGATTAATAAGTTAATAATAATAAATAAATAAACATTAATTGATTAATAACTTCTACTAAACAATCATTATAATAATTTTTTCTATGAACTAATTTATGATATGTATTCAAATAAGGTATTTTTATGAACTAGTAAATGTTTCCAATTTTTGTAAATTTATATCTAAATTGATATAAACTATAAATTAATATTTAATATTGAATTCAATACTTAATTTAGTATTAAATTATAAATCAATGATGTAATTTTTTAATAAAAATTAGAAAAAATACAATAAAAAATATAACTGTTCAAAAATGATACATCTTATTCAATTTGAATAAATATTTATGTAGTACTTTAATGAAAGATTAGTTTAGGTTTATAATATTTCAAATTTTACCTTTTATATTCACGTAAATTTTAACTTGATAATCTACTTTAAAACTGATTAAACTTCAACTTTTACTGTACTTTCATTGTAAATCATTTTTGGCTCCAAACAGCTAAAATTTTGGCTCCAACCTCTGAAAAATTCGGCTCCAAACTGTTATTTCACGTTTTCCTCCCTACAACACTTTATCAAATCGCCAATTTTCAAACCCAAATTGACACTTTTTCTCCTTTATCACACACCGAATCCCAACAAAGGAAACCCTAATCCACAACACGCGCAATGAAATCACATCCCTCCACTGCTCCTACTTCCTTTTCCACTCCATCATCCTCTTCTCATCCCCCTCCCACTCCTCCTGCTCCAATTTCTGGATCCCGTGCATCTTCTCGTTCCTCATCTCTATCTTGTTGATGTGGGCAATATGCTACAAAACGAACACAGAATCGCAGCTGGAAAAGATGATTGAAAGGGAGAAGGAGGACAGGATGTTATTACAGAAGTGTGTGGAGGAGCTGAAGAGGAAGGGCGTGGAGTTCGATCTTCTGTAGGAGGTGGATGCGCTAAGAAGAGAAAAGAGCTTGAGAGTGGGGATTGGGAAGGAGAAGGTGAAGAGGTGGAGCCAGAGAGATATTGGGTTAGTTCTGTTCGTTGCTTCTTGTTTGGTTCTGGGATTGATTAGGGTTGTTATTTGTGGTTGATTTTGATTTGTTCCATTTTTCTTCGATTAGCAGAAAGGACCACTTCTGAGTATATGTGCATGGAAAAACGTAGTGTTATCGTAAATAAGTTTCAAAAAGGATCACTATAAACTAATTGTTGCTGAATAAACTAATTGTATGTGGCGTTCACCCTGTATGTGTGCATGCATGGATGCATGGTTCATCAAATCTTTTCACTTCTAACATATTTTCACATTTGAGTTGTATGTTATATAATGAAAGTGACATGTATCAAACACTGTAATACTTGTCTCACTTTGCCGAATCACGTTATTTGCATTTTGTTTTTATCATGTGAAGAAGGCAGTCTTTCTTCTATTGCATCAAAGTAGCCAGCACCTCCAACGGCAATCCATTGTTATGTGCAATCCGCTGAGATACTTTGGAAGATCACTAGTTCAAGAGCAAGCTAAAGTAATAGTGATTTTGTTAGGGGAAAGCTGAAAATGCGGTTGAATTGGTGAATGTTGGGGATGTATACAATGATGCTAATTTTATATTTCATAAGAGATGATGTATCTGTGGTGTTGAAAGAAGATACAAACAATTTAGGAGATGCACATACAGGTTAGTACATAAACAATTTTGAATTTTCCGCTATAGCTATTTTGAATATTTTAGCACGTAAGGCAACAAGTACAGTTCCAAGATAAGGTCATAAATGATAGAGAATGATAAAATGATTCGCAGTACTGCTTATGCATATCATATTTATCTTTTTGATGGATTTTAACAAAGAGAGTTAATCTTTATCCCATCGACTTAAGAGTGATCATCATAGTTTTGAGTATTACATTTGATCCTATGCTTTTGTTTTGTTAGATTTTTTTCTATTTTAGGCAGAAGTATTATAGAATTAGGAAATAATGGATTTTAGAAAAATACAATTAGAAGAGTAATATTTAATTTGTTTTTAAATGCTTACTCCACATCATTGTACTCTTTGTCTGCAAAACGTAATGCTAAAAAGGTTCTACAATTTAAAAGCAACTTTCATTCTTAGGCTACTGGTTCTATGCAAAGGTGATGGCAATGCTTAAGGGCCATGATAGAGTTTTGCGTTCGCCTTCGGTTTCGCTTTTGCTTGCGACTTCACCGTCATCATCTTCGTAACCTGCTTGGGTATGTTAGTTAGACTTATTTTGGTGTAAATATGGCGTTATGTGGTTTTAGTATGGTTATGGATGATATGTGTTTGTATTTGGGTTAATGTTAGCACCAACTGAATGGTTTTGTTGTTCATAATTCAGCTTGGTGTTTGAATTGATGAAGGATTGTGGATGTTGTGGTCTTTTTATATGTGATTATGAATGTTCTTTTTAGTTCTAAATTAATATTGTAATCTAATTATCTTTGTTTTTTTAATATGTTATTTATTTCAGTGTTCATAGTTAAATGATGTTAGTTTGATATATATATATATATATATATATATATATATATATATGCATGTATGTATATGTATGTGTGTGTGCGCGTGTGTGTGTATATATAGGTAAATCAGAAGGGGAATATCGACGGATTACCAAAAAAAAAGTAAGGTTAAGTTTTCCCCATTTCAATTTTCGTCGCTAAAATCCCTTGGCTATTAGTGAGGGTTTACCCACTCCTTTTTTAAATAATATTTTGTTATAAATTAATTATCCGTCGGTAGACAGTCGGTATATAAATTAAAATTAAATTAATAAATAAAAATTTATTTTTATTATATAATTAGTAAAATGATCGAAAACTGTCGGAAAACTCATTCTAAATTCCGTTTCAAAATCTGACACAATTACCGTCATGGTTTTTACCGACCACCTTGTTTTGTAGGAAATCCATTGCAAAGCCAATATAGGGATGGATTAGAAGCAGATTCTGCCGCTGCTATATGCGGTTTTTCTTGTAGTGTCCTTATTTACAATATTTTGGCATAACAATGTTTTGAAACAAATATTCATGTTCATTATAAATTTCATAATTACAGTGTTCACAGAGATTCCCAATTCAGGCAGGTGATTAATGGAAACATGCTTTATATAAACTCAACAGATTAAATTGGTTAAGTATTACAGGTTAATTAACATGTTCATATAACCCCAATAGATTAAACAGATTTACTTAACCCCACAAATTTAACAGGTTTACTTACAGTTTCATCAACATGTCTCACTTAATCTTGAATTAAGCCTACAGATTTACATGTTCATACAACCCTAAATTTCCAATCATATTCCACAATACTTAATTTCAACATATTTCAGCAGGTTTACAGTTCAGTAGATTAATCATTTCAGCAGATTGAAACATTTCGGCATATTTATTAAACATATTAACGGGGAATGCCAAATGATAATATACCATTATCAAAAAGGCATAACTTAAATCCACTCACATAATATTTTTCCAATTCATGAATCTGGTCCAAACCTAGCATTCTATGGCTCCCTTAACTGAATCTGGAACCTAAATAACCATGGATTCAAAAATTCTCAAACTAAAAGAAAAGGGAAGAAAGAAGAGAAATTTAAATTGACCAGATCCAAGAATTTACCTCACTTCGATTAGAACTCTGAACACCCATTTGTAGATATACATTCTTTTCCTCCAGATCTTGAATTAGAATTTTCGTTGACTAATTATTCTATTTTCTAAAGAGATTTGAGGAGGAAGAAGAATGGTAGAGTCTAGATGTCCTCTCAGAAAATATGAGATTTAGGCTAAGCTCTGCTAGCCTATTCATAGGTGTTCTTGCACACGTAGCGCTAAGTCGGCAATGAACATGGTCTAAAAAACAGTCCAGATTCATCAAAGAATCTGCCCAGATCTGGGGTGGGCCGACATGCCCTTGTATGGGTCGACCCATGGGTTGACCCCGTGGGGGTGTGGGTCGACCCCTAAGGGTGCAAATGCCAGAAACTTACATTGGCGCACTTGTGTGAAGTGCTCCAGTGTAAATTAACCTTGGCGCACTTGCCAAGTGCGCCAGTTACACTGGCCTGCTTCCCGCTTGCTTCGTCAAACTTCTACTGTCCATAACTTCTTCATACGTTTTACGTAAACTTGGGGTCTATCTGAGCCAGAATTCTGAGACGAATGCAACGGTAATTCCAATTTTACGTAATTCTGAATATTTAATTAAGTTATCCCCAATTTATCATCTTTAATTAAAAATGTGGGGTGTTACATATCGTTTCTTCGTAACAATTAAAAATATAAGGAATTTTGGAGGATGTTTAATATTAGTTTCATTTAGATCCAAATTCCCTTAGGCATATAGATCTAGATCCATACTTCAAAATAGAGAAAATAGCAAACTAATGTCATGTCCACTCACGGTACAAAGAAGGATAAAATAATGGAAATTAGAATGGTGTTTGCTTTTGGATCCAATCCTTCATAAAAAACGTTCTCCAATTCTTTTTAATATATGTATATAAGAATTAAGAGATTAGAGTCTTATATATAAGTCTTTGAATTCCATAATATAAATCTAAATCTAATCCTAAATCAGAATAGAGAATAAAAGAAATATAGATTAAGAATTTATCAGAAAACCCAAACTTTTCTCTAGAATTCTAATGGCTAACTGGAGGCGTGAAGAAGAAAATATATTAGGGTTTGGGAGAGTCTAGGTGCGTGGTATATATAGTTGCAAGTGTGTATACAAAGCGTTAGACCAATTAGATTTAATCTGGATGGTTTGTTGTTTGCAATTTATATATAAATCCCTATAAAAACAAGCCATCTCCACCAAAATCCCTTAAGGGAGATCGACCCCTTCTATAAAAGGGTGTCCAGCCCCCCATCTAGGGTTGATCCAGAGAATTCGTTTCTTTTATATTAATTATAATATTAAATTAGATTGATTACCTTCCTTAAGTTGATTATTCTTGTCCCTTTCTATATGTATATACACACAATTCAAATTATCATGGAATATTCTTTTCATGCCAATTAATATATAATTATATTCCATATATTTATTTATTCAATTTGAATTTCATATTGTGTGTAAACAATTCACGTATAACTGGTTTTAATCATAACTTCTTCATACGGACTCCGTTTTCAGCAAATAAAATATGTAAATGGGTCAGAATCTCGCCATAGACCCATTAGCAATACTTTTATGGCCCAATTCCCAATTTTCCACCCATTAATATTTTACTAATTTATTATCTTTTATACTTAATTTAATTATCTATGTCTATTTAAGGTATATTTTTATGGGGTGTTACAGAAGACGATGGAAGATGGTGATGGATTTTTCTTAATAATTCACATTCAAAAATAATACATATGACTAGCATTATCTTTAAGTGAAAACGAATATAGATTATATGTGTATAATTTTAATTTAGTTTAACAATTTAAACTATTAAAAGAATAATAGTACAGATTTGATTTATCATTTTTTAAACTATAAAAATGAAAGTAGCTCTATGTTGATTTATGTTAGTTTAATTTAGCATTTTTTGTAATATAAAAAATGAAATAACATTGTATGTATATCATCCTACTTTATGTTAACATATCTTTTGAACTAAAATAAATAAATATACCAATTATGTTTCGCATCAATTTTCTTTCTCATTTCGTGGTTTGTTCTGTTAGAAAATGTATCAAGGGTATATATTGGTTGTTATATGTACTCGATTATGTTTGACATCCGGTTGGATTTTTCATTTATGCATACCCAGCTATGCTTGACATTCGGTTGCCTCTTGCATTTCGTGGTTTGCTTGGTTAAACAATGTCTTTTGGGTACATATATGTTTTCATACACAACCGATTATATTTGGCATCTAGTTGTCTTTTGAATCCATAACTATCCAATTCGATTGCCATTTGCGTTTCATATTTTTCTCAGTTAACCATTGTATTGACACTCAATTGGCTTTTTCATCCATATGAACTCAATTAGGTTTTCATTCAACTGTATTTTGTATTCCCTGGTTCACTCGGTTAAACAGCGTATCTTGGCTACAGATCGATTTTCATACGTACTTGATCAGGTTTGACATTTGGTTACCTTTGCATCCATGGTTACCCAATTATGTTTTGCATTTAGTGGTTTTTTGTATTTCGTGGTTTTCTCTGTAAGTATTATATCTTGGGTACAAACCAATTTGTATACGTACTTGATTAGGTTTGGCATTCGTTTGGGTTTTGAATCCACACATTTCCGATTAGGTTTGACAATTGATTTTTTACCTTCTCTAGTTTGCTCTCTGTTTGCACCAAAATTGATCCAAACATCCTAGAATTGTATGCAAAGAGAAGAATATGAAGAAATCAATCACAAAATAGCATAACAAGAGATATAATCACAGAAATCAATAAGTAAATAGGCACAACGATTTTATAATGGTTCGGCGTTCGAACCTGTATCCACTTGAAGGATTTGGCTTATTGTGTTAATGCCTTGGAGCGATATAATCTTAGATGAAAGAAGATCCTACATGATAATGTACATGGAGTTTTAAGCGTGCCGGAAGATTCTAGAACATACAAGTGGTATTTATACGTAGAGAACAAATCAGATCAGGCTGAAGCTTCATATGGAATTCAGGGAGGCTGAGGCAACCAAATCCACTAAGTGGGGTCTGGATCGGTCAATATTGTGGTCTGATCAGTGCTGATTTGGTGCTATTCAGATTTATGCAGATCTAAATTTGACTGATCCAAAGGTCGCGGTCCAAGGGTTCCTCCGTCTATCTACTCCAGGTTATTGTGGGTGCTTGTTGACCTGGCTCGTTGTCTTCGAGTTATTGAGTGATGGATGTTGAGTTGAAATGTGTGTTGCTGTGCCTTAGATCTTTACCAACCTGAAGTTAATGATCAGGTATGCCGATCTGAATTATGACGACCCAAAGGTGACGACCTAGATACGCTGATCCAAAGCATATGTAGCATGTCAATCCATCTTTAGCCAAATTTGAAAGTCTATTTTCTTAAGCCCACGTTATGGCTATCTTATATTCCTGTATGTACTTGAATCGAGTGCATGTGAGTCTTGGAACATCACTAGAGCCAAGCTTGAAATATTAGGGAGTGTGGTAGGCAGAAGAGTCAGGATGAGCGGGAGTTGAGAAGCGGGGAAGGAAAGGGGACTGTGCCTTGTGTGATCCAACCTAAGATAGAATGGATTAGATCCTATAGTTCCAGATTGGATTTGATCAATGGAAATGGACGCACAAGGTCATGGAACCTCCTTTTCTTCTTCGCCCAACTTCATGACTCGATTTGCTCGTCAGCTCGTAATCCCATTTAAAATCAAAGACTGGTTCATGAAACCATCGCTCTGGTTTCCTACCGCTACAGTCATCAAATCTAATTTATCCAATATATGTGAATTCGGTTTAGTTAAAATGTGGGTTAACACTCAATTAAATAATGTAACATGGATACAGATCGGTTCATATACATACCCTATTAGGTTTATCATCTGTTTGTTTTTTGCTTCCATACATGCCCTATTAGATTTTACCTTGTATTGCCTTTTGCATTCCACGGTTTGCTCCATTAAACAATGTAGTTTGGGCACAGATCGGTTCTCATACGTTCCCAATTAGGTTTGACATATGTTTGACTGCTGCATTCGTAAATACCTGATTGGATTTGGCACTTAGTTGTCCATTGCATTACATGATTTCCTTGTTTAAATCATGTATCTTTGGTATAGATTGGTTTTCAAACATACCAATTAGGTTTGACATCCGATGAGTACTCGATTAGGATTTACATTCGATTGTATTTTGCATTCTGTGGTTTTCTTGGTAAAGCATTGTATCTTGGGTACATATCGATTTTCATACCTACCCGATTAGGTTTAGCATTTAGTTGGATTTTTCTTCCATAAGCACCCGATTAAGTTTTGCATTTTGTTATTGCAACAACCCAAAAGTTTAATATAGAAAATTAAATTAATATTAATCAGAAAAATATTAGGAAATGCAAAACGAGGGTTGCGCAATTGAGTCCGTTAAGAAATTCTAGCTAGGATAAACTTTTGGTTCATTAAAATCGGACGTAAAATGAAGGAAATATAAAAGAAACAATTTTGAATTTAAAGGCAGCAACGTTCGAATAAATCAAAATTAAATCAGGGTAAAGCACGCAAGTTGGGTCCAACCCAATACTCAACTAGGTTGACCAGGGGTCTATCCAGACCCTAAGTGGGTCAACCCAGGGATCGACCCACTCAACATATAAGTCAAGCCAACTTGGGTAGCGTGCCCACGCCGTCGATCAGTTTCGGTTGCATGTTTGGTGCATTCTTTTTGAAAGTTCTGGGATCTGATGGCTTGGAACCTTAACCTAAAATCTAACGTATATAAATTCCCCAACTCTATTATAAATTGCTTCCAAACCCTACCAAACCCCACTACTCCATTTCTCTACCTCTCTCCCAAATAACCCCCTTCTCAGATAAAATTAAAATGGAGTATTGAGGCTTGACTTTGCATATATATTTTTGTAGGATATTCATAGCTAGAGACTATCTACCGAGCTTTATTTGGATTGCTTAGAATTTGTGAGTATATTTTAGTAATTGCAAGATTTAGTAAAATTTGAGGTTTCTTCTTAACAGTATAATAAGTTGTAGATTTCTATTCTCTTTTATGTCTAAATCTAAATCTGCTTGCATCATCCTTCTGTTTATTTTCAGTAAATCTATTACTGCAGTTTTATTCAGTTGTCTATACCATTTCCTTCGTATGCAATTTTATTACAGTTCTTTTCCAGCCCTTTTTTTATTTTAGATCTACTTTTATCTATTTGAGCTTATGCCATATGAAAGCCTAGGTCATTTCCCTTTTATTGTTAACGTTGAGTTTAGACCATCTTGAGCCTAAATCTTTCATTCTTTCTTATTTATGCGCAAATTGGGTTAAAACATGAGATTGGACAATAATTACGCAATTGGATAATAATAAGAAATATGTATAAAAAGGATGAATTGGGCTAAATTGAAATTGTGAAATAAAAAAAGAAATTGAACTGTAACTATGATAACTAAATAAATGATATTTGGATAGATGCAAATGATGGAGGGTGGGTTACAATTAAATTAAAACAGAGAGATTTTTATTTACAGCCTATAAATTAAAGTTTACATACAACTTATGAATTAACAGAAAAGTGGCATGAAGGAAAGTGGGATTATTAATAAACTTAAGATTGGCGTTAAGTTTAATTATATAACTTAATAAGTAGTTGGAGTCCGTTCTAGCAGCGACGTTGATTAGGGAAAATAAGAGGCTCGTAGTATTGGTCTGTTCCGACAGTGAGAGTAGACTGATTAGGGAAAATAAGATACCAATTGAAATGATCAAAATGGGGGACTAAGTCTAGGGGTGACTTATGTCGAATCATATTTTTGGTTACAGACCTGTATCAGTCAGTATTCCTTTTATCACTACGCTGAGGTCTCACGAGGAAGCGAAGACATGCTTATACTGAACTGGGTAGTAAGAGGTCCAAACGTGGTGGGTACGGGAGTGTTCTGGCGGGGCGATGAGCGTGCACTTCACTGATTAGGGAAAATAAGACACTATGACGTCAGTGATATTCTCTATGTCCCTAGAGCTGATGGGTCGAGTCTGATCAATCCGGAGCTAGAGTCGGCATATGTTATCACAACTGTGGTTTAGGAGTCGATCAGTTGGGTAGAACTGGGTTATATCTTAATTGTAGAATTTGGTTTAGAAATCAAATGGTTTGACAATGGACTATCTTGTAGAAATATACTCTTGTTATTAATTACTATGTTGAGCTTCAATTTATTATCCTGTTTAGGTTTCCTCTTTTTCACTCATGCTAGTAATTAGTAAACTCATCAGGCTTTAGGTCTGACTAGTTTGTTTCTCTTCTTCCTTACTTCCCCCCTCGCCCGCAGTTCTCAGGGTGGAGGATCTAGCACTTGAGAGAGCTTTGACCTAGCTCAGTCCTTTGGAGATTATCATCCGTCTTGTTCTTTGTGCTTACATATACTTTTCCATGTTTTACCTATTTTATGTACTTGATGATGATGAGGATACGTTTTATTTTGGTACTCTGATTTGTTGTTTTTTAGACAATTATGGTTTTTCTTTTATGACTTATGATGTAATGACGCTGCTTATTTTGTTTTTTTAAAAGTGAAAATTGAAGTTCCATTGTGTTTACTTACTGTTGTCTTATGAATATTAGCCTTTGTGATGTTATTTTATACCTATACTTAGGGATGGCAATGAGGAGGGGCGGGCGTGGGTAGTACCACCCCATCATTTGCCCCATTAGGTGATTTTTTTGCCCCACGCCCGCCCCATACCCGCAAGTGCCCATTAAACGGGTTTTAAACAGGTTGTGGGTAATGGCGGGTATTCATGGGTATCCATTATATTTATTGAATTTATTTTTTAGCCGTTTATTGCAATTATTTAAAAGTACATTTGGTAAAAGAACAAAATAGACAAATACTCAAATGCTAACCTCAAAATACTAATACATATTTAAATCAACATCCAGAAAAGAAGAGACAACAACAAAAGTATCCATCAAAATATCAACAGTCAGTTATAAATTGTTGAGTAAAGGCATTCACACAAATACCGAACAACCAACAACAATGTTTTTTGTATTGACTATTGATAATAAATCACATTCAATACGGGCGTGGGTATCCACGAACATGGATATCTTACTATCTGTATCCGCCCTATTAATTAACGGATATTAAAAATACCCGTTTATTTTATCCACGGATACCCATTCTACTATCCGTTTCATGTCCATGACGGATTTTACCCGCGGATAACCGCGGGTACGGATTTTTTTGCCATCCCTACCTATACTCTTCATATTTCTTAATGAAATCTCGCATAGGTCTTATTAAGAAATGTGGGGTTTTACAGTTATCTTTTGGATTAAGCGGTTTACTCGATTAAATAATGTATATTGGATACAGATCGATTATCATAAGTAGCTAATCAGGTTTTACATTCGGTACTCGATTAGATTTTTCATTCAATTGCCTTTTGCATTGCTCTATTGAGCAATGTGTCTTGGGTAAAGATTGCTTTTTATACATAGAATTGAGATGACCCGAACTTCCCCGTGAATGAAAGCCCGGATTTCTTTGAGAACAAACCACATCGGAACACAAACAGAAGAACATTTCATTGCTTATTACAACCATTTCATCAGAATACAAGAATATATAGAGTATGAATAAATAAAACACATTCGATAAATATCAGAGATTACAATAAATTACATAGCAGTAGAAAAATAATACAATAAACAACTGAAAGAGATATACGGATACAGAGCTTTCCGGATATCATTCCAGCTGTAAACTAGGATCCTGCGAATATAAATCTGCAAAACCAAAACTACTAGCTGCCCGTGTGGAAAATAGGGGCACCCAGAGTGTAACACCCCTAAGTCCCACATCGTGGAAGCCTGTGTGAAGTGGGTACTTATATAGTAGATCCCATCTCTTACTAACGCCGAGCACTTTTGAGGAATAAAACCCCACACCTATGTGGTGGCTAAGTTGGGGACAATATCTTGCGTGAACGGAGGTGCGGGCTGTTACAGTGGTATCAGAGCCAATACCCAGCCGGAATTGTGGCTCCTATGTGGACCGCAGCGCCTGGGTGAGGTGTTTGTGAGCCAACGGGGACGTTGGGCTCTGTAGGAGGGGAGAATGTAACACCCCTAAGTCCCACATCGTGAAAGCCTGTGTGAAGTGGATACTTATATAGTAGAGCTCATCTCTTACTAACGCCGAGGCCTTTTGAGGAACAATACCCCACACCTATACGGTGGCTAAGTTGGGGACAATATCTTGCGTGAACGAAGGTGCGGGCTGTTACAGTGGTATCAGAGCCAATACCCAGCCAGAATTGTGGCTCCTATGTGGACCACAGCGCCTGGGTGAGGTGTTTGTGAGGCAACGGGGACGTTGGACTCTGTAGGAGGGGAGAATGTAACACCCCTAAGTCCCACATCGTGGAAGCCTGTGTGAAGTGGGTACTTATATAGTAGATCCCATCTCTTACTAACGCCGATGCCTTTTGAGGAATAAAACCCCACACCTATGCGGTGGCTAAGTTGGGGACAATATCTTGCGCGAACGGAGGTGCGGGCTGTTACACAGAGTTTAGGTTAAAACAATAAACTCCAGGTCAGTCATGTGACTGGTGTGAGAACTAAAACAGTTATTATTCTTCATTTTAAAGTTAGGTAAATCAAGGGACCACGCCATATAACACGGAACGGGTTTCCTTCCAAGAATACCAGTGCATAAAACAACAACGCAATGCTAAATAAAGAAAAGTGAAGCTATTATAAGACCCAGGTCCCATTACACAGTGCAACACAAGCCGGAGGATAGGGTTTTACCTTATAATAGCAAAACATGCTTGGTACATTAAAATAAATCATTTGATACTATTATAAGTGCATAGTGTATAAAACAACTTCAAATATAAATGTATCAATCCTAGACGGCATGGGTACCATATATTATGTCGCCAATACTAGGTTCTACAATCAAAACCGCAAAGTCACGTATTTGGAAGTTGGATTTCCATCATGAACCAAGGCAAAAGATAGCCTTACCGAATTCAAGATGCTCTAGCCCGTGTCTCAGGCAAGCGCGTAGGTAAGCCTTGGATCGTCAAGGCCGGTCCACCGATGTGGATTAAAATGCCTGAACACTGCGTTTCCCCGTCCTTTGGGGCGTCAATGAGACAAATGACTCCATTGGCTCCATATAGTCACCGATATATCCGAGGCGCCTTGCAATCCAACAACCACACAGGTGAAAGTAATATAAATGTCAGGGCTGGTAGGTCATTGACACCACCCTAGCAAGAAGTAAATGCATGTCCTCCCTGAGGTCCTTCTCCTGTTTTTGGTTCACACCGGGGTGTGAGGCTCGCGAATCAATGCTACACAAAGTTGTGCCACACAGGCGGTGCTTTGATCATCAACCACAAGACTCTGCTTTTCAATAGAAGCCTTGATCATTAGCATCTTAGCATGCCACACAGGCAAACCACTCCATGCAACCGATATCCATCAATCACATAGAATGATATCCAATATCAGACACACAGTCCATTTACAAGTCTGTTCTGGGTCTGAACGAAACCGAAGGCACCTTGTACCTCGCATCTCCATCGATCTCCAAGTACGTATGGACGATCACCAACTGATTCCCTCCTCTTAGGTGTACATCCCAATCAAGATCATTAGTAATTATCCAAACGATGTGAAGACCTCAGGTCTTCGACCACCGTCTTCATCCTCGACACATCGTCAAATCAGTTATTACGAATGGGATAAACTCGGCCTTTCCAAATAAATCGCGTATATAATAAACAAGTGTTACACAAACACAACATACGCCTCATTCCAATTCAGAATATTCTTTTATTCCAATATTCTTACACTTTGGGAAAGGTTCCCATTAATTTTATCAAAGATAAATTCTTTAAATTTATTCTTTAATCTTCTTTTGAATATCAATTCAAACCAAATTATGGTTTATCCAAACTAGTCGGGATTAGCGAATCTTACCGAAGTAATCACTTGTTAAATTTCCCAACCACAACCTATTCATCCCATGAAGTAAAACTGGTCATAATTCATATCTAACACCACGGTGTTATCAGTAAATTCAATTACCATTTCACATTCAAATCTAATTAAAGATTTACTATCGCCTGGAGTGAAATTGGTGATACTCCTTTCTCGATCATTTCAGTCTAATTAAAGATTCAATAAAACTCCACTTGGTTTTAATCTTCCCAAAAATCACTATTAATGATTATTTAACTTGGGAAATCATATCATGTCTTTAACTGGGTTAAAGAACCAATGTCATTTAAAACACGGTTCACTATAAACCCAAAATCACATTCTATTAACCATAGAATCTTCATGGAAAACAAATCGATATATATAATCGATATAAACTTTCATATCCGACTAATAATATAAATGGAATAACGGCAAAGCCTTTTAAATTCCATATATATTAGCGTTCCTCATCCACATAAATTCACTTCGATTATTACCAAATCGAATTCCATTCCATTCCAATTTATTTTATTTTATTGGAAAACTTTACTTTGGAAAATCTCCTTTAAATATTAACAAAAGATTTATAAACTCCAAATCACATTTCACTACAAATCGGTTTAAAGAACGAATGTCATTAAAAACACAATTCACAACAAACCTAATTCACATTTCATTAATTATCGGGTTAAAGAACGAGTGCTATTTAAAACACCGTTCACGATAAACCCAAAAATCAATTCCAATTAAATATCATTTAATTGGCACATTTCATTAAATCTAAATAAAAAGATTTAATCTTTTTCTCAACTGGGTTTAAGAACAGTGTTGATGAAGACGCTATTCACGACAAACCCAAATTCCATTTGATATTAAATACAAGACTCTGAATAGAAAATATATCGGCTTATATTCAATATCAAATCCTACAACCAACAAATATCGTACTGGAAATAACGATATACATATCTTTCAAATTTCCATAACAATATCTGTGTAATCATGAAATCCAACATCGAAATATTCCGAAGACAATTTCGATTCAAATCCATTTCAATTTATGTATTGGAAATTCTGGTTATTTTTAAAACCATTTCAAATCCAATTTATTTATTTTTAAAAATAAATGGATTATAATTCTAGTTCAAAACTAGTTCATTTCGATAAAAATGTATTTTTATCGAATATAATATGGAGTTTTCATCCCAATTATTTCCAAATAATTTTTTATGATTTTACACTAATTATCGATATTTTTAATAATTTTATCAAGGCCCGTACAGTCGATTTCCATAAACGGCCATCGAACTGCACTTACAACGACCTTTTCCAAATTTGATTTGGACATAATTCCAAATCCAACCATTAGATTTCAAATCTCTAATATTCGTTAGAAATCACTTTTCGATACAAACCCAACGGTT
Source organism: Allium sativum (assembly GCA_030737875.1). NCBI lineage: Eukaryota > Viridiplantae > Streptophyta > Magnoliopsida > Asparagales > Amaryllidaceae > Allium > Allium sativum. The sequence continues at coordinate 221,945,543 of CM060927.1, read as the reverse complement.
CTGGTTTTAGGAGAATCCGACGGTCAAATCTCCCGTAATGTCCATTCGAAGTCAATGGTCGAAATTCGCGAACTGCCGCAGCGCGGCGCATTCTATTCAGGCCATTATATTATATATATAATATATATTTCGTCGAATTCCATTTAAACGTATTTTATAAATTGTTTTCAATTCATTTTCAAAACGATTTCAACTTCATATTCAATTTCTAATCAAAATTGAATATTCCATATCATCGATATATAAATGATAATATTTTTAAAACATTATATTTTGAAATCAATTCCTTTTCGATATTCATTATAAAAATGAATAAAAATGATATAAATATCGTTCAAGTCAAAATGGCGCAAATCTAATCAACACGGCTTTATATATTTCAATAACTTCGTTATTCTATTCAACAAATGAATATTTTCTTCAACACATGAATATGTACTTTATTCAACACATGAATATTTATTAATTCTTACTTACAATAAAAATGTGAATCTTATTGTATAAATATTTCGTTCAACACATGAATTTTCTTTTATTCAACACATGGATATATATTTTATTTAACACATGAATTTTCTTTTATTCAACACATGAATATATACTTTATTCAACACATGAATATTTATTAATTCTTACTTACAATAAAAATGTGAATTTTATTGTATAAATATTTCGTTCAACACATGAATTTTCTTTTATTCAACACATGAATATATATTTTATTCAACACATGAATTTTCTATTATTCAACACATGAATATATATTTTATTCAACAAATGAATTTTCATTTTATAATATTCTTTATTTTCCAAATTGGAATGAGGCCCAATCAATTACCATCTAATGTTAATTATATGGATTCCCTACAACACATGTATATAATAGCAATGTTAAATAATCAACCATCATCCAGGGTGCACCACACAACTGCATAAGCATTAAATATAAATAATTAATGCTTACACAGTCTGTCAACCAATCGATCGACATACAGCTAAATAATTGGGATTAGTGTATGCCAAATATCATCCCAACACCCGTGTGGGGTTTCAAATCAACAACCACAGATTTTTATTTGTGAAGTTGAGCGATGTGTAAAATTTGTCGTCCCAATCAATATCAACCAATTGGGTGTACATAAACAAATTGTCCGATTTGTTTATAAATATTTATTTATATACATGTTAAAAATTATATTTTTAACAATAAAATATTTATTCATTCCACATCACACAATAAAATTTCACAACACGTCATTCAAACAAACAAGTCATCCATGGTCTGTTGACGACGGATGTCAGGTGCTACTAAGCACCGTCAGCATCCTAGTATATATTTCAAACTAGAAATTAAAATAAAAGTGAGGAGTTCTCACCTTGGGTTCCACTACTCCATTTCCTTTCTGAAATTCAAAACGGTCTGGATTTGCCCGTACTTCCAACGCAGTCGTCTCCACGCTGTTCATATTAAAATCACATTTTTAATATGATGTTCTATACATTAAAAATCATATTTTTAATACTCTACCAATATAAAAATCATATTTTTATTCTTTCTATAATATAAAAATCATATTTTTAATCTTTCTATAATATAAAAATCATATTTTTATTCTTTTTATAATATAAAAATCATATTTTTAATCTTTCTATAATATAAAAATCATATTTTTAATCTTTCTATAATATAAAATTCCTATTTTTAATCTTTCTATAATATAAAAATCATATTTTTAATCTTTCTATAATATAAAAATCATATTTTTATTCTCTAAAAATCTAGTCTTTTAATATATAAAAATCTTACCTTTTTAAACAACAAAAATCATACTTTTAGCTACTTAAAAATCGAATCTTTATTAACATAAAAATCAGTTATTTACATAAATAAAAATAAAGGAATAAAATTTAAAAACTTTAATCATCTAAACAAGTACATAGAAAAATAAGATAAATTAAAAAAATGAGAACTCACGGTTCTTCATTTCCGCTGTGTCGAGGTCCGTAACCCACCATCGACATTGTCTTTGTCGAAACACGCGCTGCCTGAAACTCAAAGGAGGAGGTTGGCCTTGATTCCCGCACGAGGAGGTGCTGGACATTAACGGAGGAGGGGAGGCAGCGCTGGGGAGGTGCTGGAGCGAGGTGAGTGGTCAGAGGAGGTTGTGACGTCAGGAGGTGGGGCCAGAAGTGGAGGGCGGCGGCGGATTCCGATATAAAGCGTGGGTTTCGGGGGCGGGTTCTAGAAATGGAGAAGGGGGAAAGAAGAGGAAGGGAGGCTTGGGAGGCGGAGTGGCGGCGGGTTGGAGGCCTACTGCATCGGTCAACGGCGAGGGGCGGTGCGTCGATTTGGGGGTAGCGGGATTTAATCGGGGAAAATAATGAATGTGAGGTGGGGTAACGATATATATAAATATATATTTTATTTTATATTATTTTTAAGTTCTAAAAGTTGACTTTTTATTCGACCACTAAACGAGACCCACCGATTGTCGTCTATAACTAGTTACCCCCATTCCAAAAACAATGGGATATGTTTCGTAGGCTGATTCGGCTATTTCGATTAGTTTCCATCAAAATCAAAATATAAATCTATATATTGAATTTGAACGCACATTTCAATTTACCGGGGCCATATACGGACTCTAAAAACTCCCGAAAAATATTTTCTAGCTTCGTATTGACGATAAGGTCCTAACAAAACTAATTTCGTCAAATTCTCTGATCGTTTGAAAAATGGCCATTTTCCGATCGATCGAAATTGACCGAAACTGTCAAAACACGTTTTCTTTCGCCACGCTCATATATTGCTTTCAAAAATTACGAATTTTGGAATCTAGCAATAATTTGACATCCCGGATCCAACAAAAGCGGTTTCGTCGAAAACAGAGGTCGTTTGCAAAATTCCATTTTTAAGGGCAAGAATTCCACACCGACTATTCTGAATTTTCAATTGGGCATAGCTTTTTATTCCCGCTATGAAATTTCAATTTTTCGGATTCGTTGGAAAGATATTCTCAAATAGATTCAAATATTTTTGGTTTCAACACAATCCGGTTTATTTTGAATCCTGTACATTCATTTGAACTTTAAAATCGAATTGTCGAACTACCGCGCCATTTTCAATTCCTTTTATAATTAAAGTAAAATATTTATTTTCCAACGTCGATTCAAATAAATATATACGTTCTAATTCTATTCAAAATAAATTTTTCGTCGTTGTTATTTAAAATAATTCATTTTAAATATTCAAAATTCATTAAAATCGCCAAAATAAAAAAAATTAATTGGCTCGGATTTCCGAGTTATTAGAATCTCCCCCACTTAAAACTTTTCGTCCCCGAAAAGGAACGAAGCTGAAAGTTGTTTAACTAATCAGCTCAACTTTCCTTATTTTCATTATGGCTTAAGTTCTTCAACTTTTCAGTTTCTAAGAACTTTTCAAAATTTTCAAAAAATTTGGCTAACACCCTAAATTTTCGAAAAATTTCGCCATAACCTCCCCTGCACGGGAGCACCGGGAAAATCCCGAAATTGCCGTACAGGCCTCTCCAATCCAAAAAGAATAAGAAACAACCAAGCGGCTAGCCAATCGGCTCATAAAATCATCAAAACCCCCAAGAAATACAATAAACATGTACCTATTTGTCGGGCAAACAATTTTATTCCTCTGGTTAGCTTCCCTGCTATGACTTGTCCAATAATCATGTATGTACATGCATGCCAAATGTGATAAATTTTCAATACAGTTCAATATTTGACTTGGTTTGGCTAAATGGTTCCAATTTTAATTAATCAACCAATAATCAAACAACGCAATCAACAATCAATTAGTTGATTAGTTTTTCAAATTCATAATTTTGATATATAGTTAAAATCACATTTTTGATGCCAAATCACAACAATAGACCCTATCTAATTTTGGTTCTCACACTAGTCAATTGGAAATATATAGAAATCCACTTTCGGCACTTGAATATAAACACTGATGAGGGCGCGCCATCATTAGAATCAGACCCGGGCGACTAGAGTGTGATCCTATATCTATCCAGTATATTAAAACTTCAAATACACGTGGATCAGACATATATGCAAAGTCTTTATATATTGAATTGTCCAAATCAATACAAATAAATATTCAAATACAAATAATTGAATTTAATTTTTTTTTTCAAAACAAAATTTGTTTTCATTTTAAAAACAACACTCTTCACAATCGTTCTAGGATACTACTGATCCCATCTCTAACGAGTCATTCTTATTGGATATTACTAATCCAATATCTGATGAATTCTTTCGTATGGTTCTAATGTGCCTTGTTCTCGAGCTCTGTAAACCAAAGCTCTGATACCAAAATGAGATAGCCGATGAAATCCGGTAGGCTTTGCAACCATCCCTTCATCCCCAAGCAGCAGGTAATACCCACCGTGGCTCCCACATGGTCCCCAGTATCACTTGTTTTACGGCCAGCCTCTCGACTTTCAGCACACAGCAACCAACCCTCGCAAGGGACATGTAGGGGTAAGAGCCCACTGTTCGCCACCAAACCACATGGTGAGAACACCCCATCATGACTGCAACAAGAACTAGTGATACTCCTTTATCAATCATTTCAATCTAATTAAAGATTCATTAAAACTCCACTTGTTTTTAATCTTCCAAAAAATCACTATTAATGATTATTTAACTTGGGAAATCATATCCTGTCTTTAACTGGGTTAAAGAACCAATGTCATTTAAAACACGGTTCATTATAAACCCAAAATCACATTCTATTAACCATGGAATCTTCATGGAAAATAAATCGATATATATAATCGATATAAACTTTCATATCCGACTAACAATATAAATGGAATAACGGCAAACCTTTTAAATTCGATATATATTAGCGGTCCTCATCCACAGAAATTCACTACGATTATTACCAAATCGAATTCCATTCCATTCCAATTTATTTTATTTAGTTGGAAGACTTTACTTTGGAAAATCTCCTTTAAATCTTAACAAAAGAATTATAAACTCCAAATCATATTTCACTGCAAATCGGGTTAAAGAACGAATGTCATTAAAAACACGGTTCACAACAAACCCAATTCACATTTCATTAATTATCGAGTTAAAGAACGAGTGTTATCTAAAACACCATTCACGATAAACCCAAAAATCAATTCCAATTCAATTCCAATTAAATATCATTTAATTGGCACATTTCATTAAATCTAAGTAAAAAGATTTAATCTTTTTCTCAACTGGGTTTAAGAACAGTGTTAATGAAGACACCATTCAATTCAAACCCAAATCCCATTTGATATTAAATACAAGGCTCTGAATAGAAAATATATCGGCTTATATTAAATATCAAATCCTACAACCAACAAATATCGTATTGGAAATAACGATATATATATATATATATATATATATATCTTTCAAATTTCCATAACAATATTTGTGTAATCACGAAATCCAACATCGAAATATTCCGAAGACAATTTCAATTCAAATCCATTCCAATTTATATATTGGAAATTCTGGTTATTTTTAAAACCATTTCAAATCCAATTTATTTATTTTTAAAAATAAATGGATTATAATTCTAGTTCAAACTAGTTCATTTCGATAAAAATCAATTTTTATCTTTTATAATATGTAGTTTTTCATCTCAATTGTTTCCAAATCATTTCTTATGATTTTACACTAATTATCGATATTTTTAATAATTTTATCAAGGCCCGTACAATCGATTTCCATAAACGGCCATCAAACTGCACTTACAACGACCTTTTCCAAATTTGATTTGGACATAATTCAAAATCAAACCATTAGATTTCAAATCTCTAATATGCGTTAGAAAGCTCTTTTTGATACGAACCCAATGGTTCCGGTTTTAGGAGAATCCGACGGTCGGATCTCCCGTAATGTCCATTCGAAGTCAATGGTCGAAATTCGCGAACTGCCGCAGCGCGGCGCGTTCTATTCAGGCCATTATATTATATATATATATTTCTTCGACTTCCATTTAAATGTATTTTATAAATCGTTTTCAACTCGTTTTCAAAACGATTTCAACTTCATATTCAATTTCTAATCAAAATTGAATATTCCATATCATCGATATATAAATGATAATATTTTCAAAACATTATATTTGGAAATCAATTCCTTTTCGATATTCATTATAAAAATGAATAAAATCGATATAAATATCGTTCACGTCAAAATGGCGCAAATCTAATCAACACGGCTTTATATATTTCAATAACTTCGTTATTCTATTCTACAAATGAATATTTTCTTCAACACAAGAATATATACTTTATTCAACACATGAATATTTATTAATTCTTACTTACAATAAAAATGTGAATCTTATTGTATAAATATTTCCTTCAACACATGAATTTTCTTTTATTTAACACATGAATATATATTTTATTCAACACATGAATTTTCTTTTATTCAACACATGAATATATACTTTATTCAACACATGAATATTTATTAATTCTTACTTGCAATAAAAATGTGAATTTTAGTGTATAAATATTTTGTTCAACACATGAATTTTCTTTTATTCAACACATGAATATATATTTTATTCAACACATGAATTTTCTTTTATTCAACACATGAATATATATTTTATTCAACACATGAATTTTCATTTTATAATATTCTTTATTTTCCAAATTGGAATTAGGCCCAATCAATTACCATATAATGTTAATTATATGGATTCCCTACAACACATGTATATAATAGCAACGATAAATAATCAACCATCATCTAGGGTGCACCACACAACTGCATAAGCACTAAATATAAATAATTAACGCTTACACAGTCTGTCAACCAATCGATCGACATACAGCTAAATAATTAGGATTAGTATACGCCAAATATCATCCCAACACCCATGTGGGGTTTAAAATCAACAACCACAGATTTTTATTTATGAAGTTGAGCGATGTGTAAAATTTATCGTCCCAATCAATATCAGTCAAATGGGTGTACATAAACAAATCATCCGATTTGTTTATAAATATTTATTTTATATACACGTTAAAAATTATATTTTTAACTATAAAATATTTATTCATTCCACATCACACAATAAAATTTCACAACACATCAATCAAACAAACAAGTCATCCATGGTTTGTGGACGACGGGTGTCAGGTGCTGCTAAGCACCGTCTGCATCCTAGTATATATTTCAAACTAGAAACTAAAATAAAAGTGAGGAGTTCTCACCTAGGGTTCCACTACTCCATTTCCTTTCTGAAATTCAGAATGGTCTGGATTTGCCCGTACTTCCAACGCAGTCGTCTCCACGCTGTTCATATTAAAATCACATTTTTAATATGATGTTCTATACATTAAAAATCATATTTTTAATACTCTACCAATATAAAAATCATATTTTTATTCTTTCAACAATATAAAAATCATATTTTTAATCTTTCTATAATATAAAAATCATATTTTTATTCTTTCTATAATATTAAAATCATATTTTTCATCTTTCTATAATATAAAAATCATATTTTTAATCTTTCTATAATATAAAAATCATATTTTTAATCTTTCTATAATATAAAAATTATATTTTTATTCTCTACAAATCTAGCCTTTTAATATATAAAAATCATACCTTTTTAAATAACAAAAATCATACTTTTAGCTAGTTAAAAATCGAATCTTTATTAACATAAAAATCAGTTCTTACATAAATAAAAATAAAGGAATAAAATTTAAAAACTTTAATCGTCTAAACAAGTACATAGAAAAAAAAAAGAACTCACGGTTCTTCGTTTCCGCTGTGTCGAGGTCCGTAACCCACCATCGACATTGTCTTTGTCGAACCACGCGCCGCCTGAAACTCAAAGGAGGAGGTTGGCCTCGATTCCCACGCGAGGAGGTGTTGGACATTAACGGAGGAGGGGAGGCAACGCTGGGGAGGTGCTGGAGCAAGGTGAGTAGTCAGAGGAGATCGCGGCGTCAGGAGGTGGGGCCAGAAGTGGAGGGCGGCGGCGGATTCCGATATAAGGCGTGGGTTTCGGGGGCGGGTTCTAGAAATGGAGAAGGGGGAAGAGTAGAGGAGGGGAGGCTAGGGAGGCGGAGCGGCGGCGGGTTGGAGGCCTCCGGCGTTGGCCAACGGCGAGGGGCGGTGCGTCGATTTGGGGGTAGCGGGATTTAATCGGGGAAAATAATGAATGTGAGGAGGGGTTAACGATATATATAAATATATTTTATATTATTTTTAAGTTCCAAAAGTTGACTTTTTATTCGACCATTGAACGAGACCCACCGACTGTCATCCATAACTAATTACCCCCATTTCGAACACAATGGGATATGTATTGTAGGCTGATTCGACTGTTTCGATCAGTTTCCGTCAAAATCAAAATATAAATCTATATATTGAATTTGAACGCACATTTCAATTTACCGGGGCCACATACGGAATCTAAAAATTCCCAAAAAAAATTCTAGTTTCGTATTGACGATACGGTCCTAACAAAACTAATTTCGTCAAATTCTGATATCGTTTGAAAAATGGCCATTTTCCGGTCGATCGAAATTGACCGAAACTGTCAAAACACGTTTTCTTTCGCCACGCTCACATATTGCTTTCAAAAATTACGAATTTTGGAATCTAGCAATAACTTGACATCCCAAATCCAACAAAAATGGTTTCGTCGAAAACAGAGGTTGTTTGCAAAATTTCCATTTTTAAGGGCTAGAATTCCACAGCGACTATTCTGAATTTTCAATTGGGCATAACTTTTTATTCCCGCTATGAAATTTCAATTTTTCGGATTCGTTGGAAATATATTCTCAAATAGATTCAAATATTTTTGGTTTCGCCAAAATCCGGTTTATTTTGAATCCTGTACATTCATTTGAACTTTGAAATCGAATTTTCGAACTATCGCGCCATTTTCAATTCCTTTTATAATTAAAATAAATTTTTTATTTTCCAACGTCGATTCAAATAAATATATATGTTCTAATTCTATTCAAAATAAATTTCTCGTCGTTGTTATTTAAAATAATTCATTTTAAATATTCAAAATTCATTAAAATCGCCAAAATAAAAAATTTAAATTGGCTCGGATTTCCGGGTTATTACAAGAATCGAATAAGTCTGTCATCTATTAGGCTTTTCCCATCCAGACATGTCCAATTGGTTTGGTATATAATTGTCTTTTGCATTCCATGATTTGCTCTGTTAAACAACATATATTGGATACAGATTGGTACTCATACGTACGCGATTAGATTTGGCATCTCTACAGCAATTGCATCCGTACATGCCCGATTAGGTTTGCCATTTGGTTGTCTTTTACATTTTGTTGCTTGCTCGGTTAAACAATGTATCATGCATACTGATCAGTTCTGATCAGTACCTAACTAGGTTTGATATGTGGTTGGTTTTAAACCATAGATACCCAATTAAGTTTGGCATTCATTATCTTTATTCTGGGTTTTGTTTGGTTAAACAATGTATCTTGGATATAGATCAGTACCCAATTAGGTTTGTTGTTTGTTTGACTTTTGCGTCTATGGGTACCTTGATAAGATTTTGCATTCGATTGTCTTTTGCGTTCCGTGGTTTGCTCAGTTAAGCATAGTATCTTGCATACAGATTGGTTTTCATAAGTAGCCAATTAGGTTTTGTCATTAGACTGGCTTTTGCATTCAGTTATCTTTTTAGTTCTATTGTTTGCTCGATTAAACAATGTATCGTGGATATCGATTGGTTACTATATGTACCTAATTTGGTTTGGCAAATGGTTATCTTTTGCATCCATAGGCACCCGTATAGGTTTTGCATTCTGTTGTTTTTTTCAGTCTGTTGTTTTCTCTATTAAGCAATATATCTTGGATATGGATATGTTTTTTATGTACCTGATTAGGTTTGACATTTGTTTGGCTTTTGCACTCGATTATATTCGATATTTGATTGTTTTCTGCATTATGTGGTTTGCTTGGTTAAAGAAGCAATTTGGATACATGTCGGATCTCATACATATCCGATAAGGTTTGACATTCGTTTAATTTTTGCATGTACATATCCAACTAGTTTTCACATTTGATTGTCTTTTCTATTCAATGGTTTTCTCAGTTAAACATTGTATTTTGGATACAGATGCGTTCCTATACGTACTTGATTAGGTTTGACATCCAATTGACGTTTGGATCTATACATACCCCCAATTAATTTTGGCACTTGATTGTCTTTTGCATTTCATGGTTTGCTTCGTTAAACAACGTATCTAGGGTACAAATAAATGTGCATACATATGTAATGACCCGGGATTTCAGCAACGTAATAATGAAGTTATTTAATTATTTAAATAACGAATATATTAAATAAACGACAGTTGAACGTATTGAATTATAATATAATTATAATCAAGCGCGTAACAACGCGGTAGTTCGTTATTTGGCGACCCGAACTTCAACTGAATATACAAAATCCGTACCAAGTCGGATTTCCATGAAATAAGAAACGTGTGAATCTTATTGTTAATAATTTTCATATGAAAGAGAAAGATCGAGATTTCATCAGATAGATTGTATGTTATGTCCAAACCAAATTTCCAGAACTGCGCTATAGAATTTGTATATAATTCGTAACGCTTTATATACGTTATAAAGGAGTTTTCGATATAATGGAATATTGGTATCGAATTCGGATAAACCCTCCTAGACGTAGTTATAGTTTAATTTTTAGAATTTTACTGCAATTTTTAATTAATTAAATAAGCAACTTTTTTTATTTAGAGGATTTTGCACCCTGTAATCAATATTTTGGTGTTTCAAAATATGAGTTAAACTACTGGTATTATTATATTTTTGGGATCGTGGCACCGAGCTGATTACAACGGTATGTTTACTTCTGTCCATAGTGGTTCACACGTGACGCAAGACCTTGAAGTAAAAAAAACACAATGGAGAACCACACCTTCAAGTGTACTGATACTTAACCACTTAGAAAATTCTTCCTTCACAGCTACCCAGTGCTAATCCAGTCGAATCACCTTTCACGCAGGTCTAAGTTGTGGTTGTTTTATGCTATACGTTTATCACTTAAGGACCAAGCATTTGTAAGCTACCTTTTTATTTCTATAATTATACCACTCATATCCTCTCCAACCCTAAAACACTTTCCCTGTGGTCAACGATGCAAGTGTAGCCGCCATTTCCTACAGCAAAACAAAAGTTCCACTTCGAAATTCAAGATAAAAATCAAATTAAAATCCTTAAATCCCAAATCAAACACTTATGGAATCAGCAAAGGGAGAGCTTCATCTCTGTGTAGATCGTACAGAGTGCGATCGGGATTTTTGGAGGTCGAGTTTACCCAGCGTGAGTAAGGGTTGGTCGACGAAGCTTTGGTGAGTTCGGCTGATCCTGGAGGGTTTGGAAATAGCTGGAGTGTGCGTGGATCTGGAGGCAGCGCATCGAGGCAGACCAGTTCGAGTTCAGTGAAGCATGGTGGAAGCTTACAGGCGCGCATGGGAATGGGCTGTACAGAAGGGAGCTCATGCAGGTTTGATGCGGTGTTAATGGGGGGATCATGCTGGGTTCGATGTTCGAGTATGATGCTTTTACTGAGAGCATAAGGTGGAAGTCCGTGAGTTTTGCTTTGCAGTACACTTGGGTAGCGACGCTATTTAAATCGCGATGTAGTCAGGGTGTTTTGCTTGGTGTGGATGTTGATGAGGAGTTCGTTTGATTCAGTGGCGATTTCAATGGAACGGGAAGACACAGCAAGTGCTGTGTAACGGGGAAGGAGGATTGTTGTCTGAGTTGTGAGCAAGGGGGATTGGGCTGGGCTGAACCGGGGGCCTGGGAGCTTGTGGGCTAGGTTTGTGAAGGATGGAATTAGAAGAAGGTGGGTAGCAGGCCGGAGGGAAGGGTGTTGGGCTGAAACTGAGAGCCCAATATAAAAAGGAGATACAAGGTTATCGAAAATTCGGTAAAACTAGATCCGATACAATCGTATGGACGGACGCTAACCAATACAACTAGCTTGGGAATAATTCGGAGCGTATCAGGATTTACGACAGGATAAAACGAATGAACAATCAACGATGGTTATCGTTATAAACGATGATCATCCAATGTGAGTAAAACTCACTAACTCTCCTCAATTTATGTTTTAATATAAATTGTACTTTATTTATTGACTGCTGTATATTGATTGTTAAACTGGACTGTTAAATAGATTTGATTGAAAACGTAGTTATAGTTAATCTATGTACTGTTAATCAAATATGGTTCTGTACAGCAGGATATTTCATTTCAAAATGAAATATGATATATGTTATACTGTGTAACATCTGTGGATGCAGGGAGACAGGTTGGAGGAATCCGACTGGATTCCTCAACAGTTATTTTATTGTTTTTCATATATTGTATTATATGATGTGTTATATAATCTGTTCTGGATTATGTGTGTTAGAATGATATTAATCATTGTTATTCGATATTTTAAATATCATAAGAAACCCTGAGTTGTGAAATGGAATATTTCAATGTATATTGAAATAAATAGAATAAAAGGAAATTATTTATAAAAAAACATGGTTTTATAAAAGGTAAGTATTTATAAAACAAATAGAGTTTTATAAAAGGGATATTTATTCAGAAAATAAATAGAATTGAAAAGGAGAATATTTATTTAGAAAATAAATAGAATAAAGGAATATTTATTTAGAAGATAAATAGAAGTTATAAATAGGAAATATTTGTAACGGTAAATAGAAGTTATAAATAGGAAATATTTGTAACGGTAAATAGAAGTTATAAATAGGAAATATTTGTAACCGAAAATAAACGTTATAAAAAGGAAATTGACAAGATATAAAAGAGATAATCGAATAGAGTTAAATCGAATTTAGTATTCGAAGGAGCTAATCGAATTTAGTTATTTGAAAAGAGTTAATTGAATATTAGTTATTCAATTAGAGATAACCAAATAAAGTTAATCTATTAAAGATAATCAAATAAAAGTTAATCGAATTACTCGAAGTAAGTTAATCGACTATTAGTTAGTCGAATGTTAGTTAAGCAAATAAGAGTTAATCGACTATTAGTTAGTCGAATGTTAGTTAAGCAAATAAGAGTTAATCGACTATTAGTTAGTCGAAGATTAGTTATTCGAATATGGTATTCGATGTTAGTTAATCGAATATGGTATTCGATGTTAGTTAATCGAACATGGTATTCGATGTTAGTTAATCGAATATGGTATTCGATGTAAGTTAATAGAATATGTTATTCGAAAGGGGTTAGTCGAGCCGAGTTAGTCAAATAGAGTTAATCGATTTGAGCTAACTAGGTAGAGTAATCAGTTAGAGTTAACCAATTAGAATAAATCAGTTAGAGTTAAACCAATAGAGTTAATCAGTTAGAGTTAATCCAAATAATATGCCATTTAGCACGACTGCTAGCGTAATTCGTAGGGTTGCAGATAGCCTAAGGCGGTCGGATGTTTCCTGAGGGAATCAGGCGTAACCATTGTGATCGCTGCGATCTAGAGTCAAGCGAATGGAGTTAATCGAATATTAGTTATTCGATAGGAGTTAAGATAATCGAGTTAAGATAATGGAGTTAAGATAATCAAGTTAAGTTATCGAGTTAAGATAATGGAGTTAAGATAATCGAGTTAAGTTATCGAGTTGAGTTAATTAAGTTAAGTTAGTCAAGATGAGTTAATCCAAAGGAGTTAGTCGAACATTAGTTATTCGAATAAAGTTGAACGGAGTTAAATAGAGTTATCGAATATTAGTTATTCGAATAGAGTTAAATAGAGTTAGTCGAATACAGTTTATTCGAATAGAGTTAAAGGAAAGGAGTTCTCGATTATAGTTTAATCGAAGGGAGTTATCGATTTTAGTTTAATCGAAAGGAGATTATCGAATATATCGTATTCGAAAGAAAGAGATCGAATATAGTTTATTCGAAAGAGAGAGATTTCGAATATAAGTTATTCGAAGAGAGATTATCGAATATAGTTTATTCGAAGAAGAGCTAATCAAATAGAGATTTACTCGGAAGAGAATTACAAGTCGAATTCAATTATATCGAATTCGGGAAAGTAATATTTACTTTCCGGTTTTTAAATCAAGAGTATACACAAATAAATTAGGGTTAGGTTTAATTATTCGAATTAAAGAATAAAGGTTATAATTGAAGTTAGATATTGTGAAAGTTGGGATTATAACGTTATCGTTATAATCAAATGTTTCAATAAAGAAGGGGATTCGTAAATTGAATCTGAGAGTTACGTGAAGAAGTTGTTAACGGTTTAAAAGATAAACTGTTACTATTTCGAAGTTATAACGTTGTTCAGTTAGGGTCTGAGAGGTAATTATACCCCAACTTGATTGACTTCCTTCTTAACTAAGGAATGGTAAGGTTTGATAATGAATGATGGTTAAGTGAATTCAGTAAATGGTTTGAGTTGGCATAGCGATGTTTTATTTAAACATCAGTTTAAATCCAATAAAGGAACTTTGGAAATGTTTTCCAAATAAGAAAGCAGAAATGTTTTCCAATATAGAAAACAAGGAAATGGAAATGTTTTCCATTGTTAATAAAGTATATTTTCTAAAATTAGAAAATAAGAAATTTAGAATATAGGGAAACAGGAGATAAGTAAATTAATGAACTAAAGAGATGAATGTTAAAAGATGATTGGTTGATATAATTTCCGTCTGGAAATAATATCGTTGTTTGCACACGAGTTTTTCTTTGATAGTTAAATCACAGACTATCAATGTTTTGACCATTTTAACGTTGTTAATATGGAGAGACCGGTTGGATTATTATCCAAAGAACCACTCTGTATTGGCATAAGCCTTGCGAATCATATATGCTGAATATATTGAAGACGGAGTAAAGTGCAAGGGCAATTGTATAAATCTTAGATAACAATGGACTAAGATGGATGTACTGAATAGTGCCTTCGGTTTCGTTCAGTCCCAGAACGAACGTAAATGGACGAATGTCTGACAAAGTATTTCCAATGATCGAATGGGTTGGTCTGTATAAATATATATGGTTGCAACGGATTTATCCCTTAGCATAACATCCAGGGTATTTGTATAAACCAACTAATAATTTACGGATCTGATAATGTGGCATTCAAAGTGATCGTGTTATAAATGAATGAAAAGTAAGCATAGCTTCTAGCCTCACATTCGGTAAATGACAAAAATCGGGCAGGCAGCATGGCTAAGTCGGTCGCACCGAAGTAGGGTGTATAATCACCTATCTAGAGAATATTCATTTCCTTCTTTTAATCTATCAATGCTGTCCCATATATATACGGGAAACGGTTGCTGATCCCAACCGTTGGTGATGTACATTCGATACACTCAAGCGAAATGAGTGGTCGGTCATGTGTGGCTGAGTTACAAGATGTTCTTGTTGAACTCCAGTGTATCGTTCCTAGAGTACACTGATCGGAAGGTGGTTCCATACCTTGTCATAGTTGGAAATCCATTACCCAATACGTGCTTGCGGTTTTGATTGTATACTATATTTGTAGAACGTGAGATGAAAGCGTTTCTGCTAGATTGTTATCTAATTGTATTTAGACATTATTATAATATCAGAATGATATTGTTTACAAAGTTGTTGGATTCTCATAAGGGAAAAAACCCGTTCCGTTATGCGGCGTGGTCTTATGAGATATCGTTTACTTGTTCAAACTGTTTTAAACTGTTTTACTCACACCAGTCCCATGACTGACCCGGAGTTTACTTTGTTGTTTTCCCTAAACTCTTGGGTGCCTAAATTTGTACGGGCAGTCAAGTAGTCGGGATTTTACAGATACACTTGGAGAGCTTGGAGCAGGAGGCTTCAGGATTCTATAGCTATTATTGTTTCCACTGTTGTTGTAAGTGATGTACTCTGATAAGTGCTATAGTATATATAACTGGTTGTATTTCAAAAGTTATGTTATATTTTATTCGTTCCGCTGTGAGATTCGTGTTTACTCTGATGATGATGTTCTTCTTCTTCTTCTATTCTATTAGTTCTACCTTATCTATCCTCACCCTCTATCTTCTTTCTATTAGTTTCTTGAATTTCTAGTGCAATTTGGGGTTGGACTTGTATTATTTGGTCAGCTCAAATTGGACCGGATTTTCGGGTCACTACAGTTGGTACCAGAGCATTGGTTTAGTTATTACCTTGGCTCTGTGGCGAAATTCAGTAGAGATGGGATTAGTAATATCCTAGACTGAGTTTGAGTGTATATATACGAGTGTGTATTTGTTAGTTTATATAAAATGGTTTTATATTGTGGAGACTCATTGGTTGAGTGGCTTATGAATTCTGGTCGATCAGTTTGATCCACTGTATCGGTAGGAGTTCTATAAACACTTGAATACGATGAACCGACATAGTATGTTTTGATATAGTATATTAGTTGTGTTGGTTGTTATTATAATCGAGTAAGATTATAAAAGTGAAATGGTTATAAATAACTAATCAGAATTCATATAAGTAAAGTATATGAAATAAGATGAAGTAAATCTGAATTTAAATCAAATTTGGAATTTAAAATAAGGAAATTTTAAGTTCCTGGGAGATTTTGAAAACGTTTTTCAAACTGAAAGTGATATAGTATTGAACTCACTTCAATAGCTGGAAAATAGATTCTGATGATGAATCGCGACATCATCAGTGTTCATTTTCGAGTTGTAAGTGACGGATTACTGCCAAAGGTTTTGTTTTCAAATTGTTTTGAGAAAACAAGTTGTTTAGAAATTCAAATGTTTTGAATTGGCGGTATGATTTCGAATTGATTTGAAAGAAACCCAGGAATTTAAGTTTTGAAATTGGAATTTAACTTTTGAAGTTAAATAAAATAAGATGGTAAAAGTAAATTAGAATTTAACTTGAACTAAGTTAAATAAAATTGAATTGGATTAGAGATAATCTGGAATGGAACCAAATTGATAAGTCAAAAATTTGGAAATTGATATTGGGGTTCGAACGAAATTCGATTTGGATTTGAGGATATGAACTGATTGGAATTTGATTTGAGATAACACTTGTATATGCTGAGTTGATAACATATGGAAGTGATAGGGATATGATGATATGCCCGACAAAAAGGTACAAGTTTATATTTCATATGAGTTTGAGATTTTGGATGAGCCGAATTGGCAAGCCGCTTGGCTGTTTGATTTTCTTTTGGGCTGGAGAAGGCCCAGAGAGGCGAGTTGGAGTTTGACCGATTGACCAGTACAAAGGAGGTGCTGGCGAAATTTTTCAAAAGTTAAGGAGTTAGAAAATTTTCAGGATTTTTGGAAATTTTTGTTGATAAGAATTAAATAAATATTTAATTGAAATTAAATTTGGTTCAGTTGGAAACTGAAGTTAAGAAGTGAACAAATGAGTTCTAACCAGTTAGTAGGGTCATTCTCTACCTTAGCAATTTCGAGGACGAAATTATTTTAAGTGGGGAAGAATGTAATGACCCGGGATTTCAGCAACGTAATAATGAAGTTATTTAATTATTTAAATAACGAATATATTAAATAAACGACAGTTGAACGTATTGAATTATAATATAATTATAATCAAGCGCGTAACGACGCGGTAGTTCGTTATTTGGCGACCCGAACTTCAACTGAATATACAAAATCCGTACCAAGTCGGATTTCCGTGAAACAAGAAACGTGTGAATCTTATTGTGAATAATTTTCATATGAAATAGAAAGATCGAGATTTCGTCAGATAGATTGTAAGTTATGTCCAAATCAAATTTCTAGAACTGCGCTATAGAATTTGTATATAATTCGTAACGCTTTATATACGTTATAAAGGAGTTTTCGATATAATGGAATATTGGTATCGAATTCGGATAAACCCTCCTAGACGTAGTTACAGTTTAATTTTTAGAATTTTACTGCAATTTTTAATTAATTAAATAAGCAACTTTTTTTATTTAGAGTATTTTGCACCCTGTAATCAATATTTTGGTGTTTCAAAATATGAGTTAAACTACCGGTATTATTATATTTTTGGGATCGTGGCACCGAGCTGATTACAACGGCCTTGAAGTAAAAAAAACACAATGGAGAACCACCCCTTCAAGTGTACTGATACTTAACCACTTAGAAAATTCTTCCTTCACAGCTACCCAGTGCTAATCCAGTCGAATCACCTTTCACGCAGGTCTAAGTTGTGGTTGTTTTATGCTATACGTATATCACTTAAGGACCAAGCATTTGTAAGCTACCTTATTATTTCTATAAATATACCACTCATATCCTCTCCAACCCTAAAACACTTTCCCTGTGGTCAACGATGCAAGTGTAGTGTAACAACCCGAAAATCTGGGCCAGTTTAAAATTTTTATTTTGGCAATTTTAGCGAATTTTGATTATTTAAAATAGATTATTTTAAATAATATCGACGAAAATTTAATTTGAATATAGAATTAGAACGTATATATTATATACGCCGTCGTTAGAATATAAATATTTATATATAATTATAAATAGAATTGAAAATGGCGCGGTAGTTCGATAATTCGATTTCAAACTTCAATTGAATGTACCGGGTGCAAAACAATCCGGATTTTAGTGAAACCAAAAACAATAGGATCTAATAGATAATATCTTTCCAACGAATACGAAAAATCAAAATTTCATAGCGGGGATCAAAAGATATGTCCAGTTGAAAATTCTGAATAGTCGCTATAGAATTCAGGCCCTTAAAAATGGACATTTTGCAAATGACCTCGGATCTCGACGAAACCAGTTTTGTTGGGTCCGGGATGTAAAATTATTGCTAGGTTTCAAATTTCATAATTTTCCGAATCAATATGTGAGCGTGGCAAAGGAAAACGCGTTTGACCAGTTTCAGTTGATTTTAATCGACTGGAAAAGGACCATTTTTCTAACGGTCTCAGAATTTGACGAAATTAGTTTTGTTAGGACCGTATCATCAATACGAAGCTAGAAACTATTTTTCTATGATTTTTAGAATCCATATGTGACCCCGGTAAATTGAAATGCGCGTTCAACTTCAAAATATAAAGGATTTATATTTTGATTTTGACAGAAAAAGATCGAAACGACTGAATTGGCTTGAGTGGCATATCCCATTGTGTTCAGAATGGGGATAATTAGCTAGGGGCGACAGTCGTTGGGTTTGATTTGGGGTTCAGATTAGAAAGTAACAATTTTTGGAATTAAATTAAATAAAATATTATATATAGCCCTTTCTAAAACCCCAATTCATTTTCCATCGGGTCGCCGCCTCTATACGTCTTAGCGGCTAAAATCGTTCGCTTGTTCTCCTCAAAATTTCACCAAATCAGATCGTTAATTCAACAAGATTATACATGAAAATCAAAGCCCTCTTCGCGCTCTTCTAATCTATACTAGGTTGATCATTTCTAGTTGCTTGAATCGCTTGGATTTCATACTCAAAAGAGCCGACTTCGGGCCCGGTATTCAAGCAGGTGGGGCCACCGAGTGGCTTGCCATCGTTGGCGTGGGGGGAGAGCCTTCCGGCGCTTCGAGCGCCGCCCGTTGATGAACCTCCGGTCAAGCGAGGTGGAAGAATGGTGAACCCTAAGTTGATCGATGGGTTTGGTGAATCACGACTTACCTGAAGGGAAGACAGAGCAACCCCCTTCCTTAATCAATGTAATTACGCCCTTAATTATATTTAGTTAAATATTAGTGTAATTGTTTAATTACTGTAGTAATTAAAATGTACTGAAATTCTTATATATATATATGGCTTTTTTTTTTAAATGTATGTAACTTTGTTTTTGAAATAAAAATATACATTGTTTTAAAAATAAAAATATACCATTGTTTTAAAGATAAAAATATTCCATTGTTTTGAAAAATTAGAACACTTTGATTTGAAAATATATATCGCCATGATTTGAAAACAAATATCGCATTGTTTTTAAAATAGAAATAGCTAAATAAAAATTCGATTTTTATATATTGAACTTTGAAGTAAAAATTCGATTTTTATATATTGAACTTAGAAGTAAAATTATGATTTGTATATATTGAATAGCGAAGTAAAAATTCGATTTTTACATATGTAGTGGCTACGGGCAACAAAGATGACAAAAAGGCGAGAACGTTGAAGACTTCTGCAAATGAAGAGCCGTGGAGCTAGGATAGCTATCTGTGAGAATTTCTCACCTTTCACTTTCTTTTCTCTAGTTATATATATATACTAGGATGCAGACGGTGCTTAGTAGTACCCGACACAATCGTCCACAGACCATGGACTTGTTTGTTTGATTGCAAAAATTAGTTAGATTATTTGATTGAAATTGAATTGTGTGGTGAAATGAATTGATTTGATTGATGTGTGAATGGCGTGGGCCTTCACTAGACCGGGGATAAGGTTAGGCCTTGTCCCGTTTCTAGTATCGTGCCGTTATGCCGCCGAAATTTTCTAAAATAAGTTAGAAAAATAAAAATATCATTTTATTTAAAGAATGAACTGAATAGAAATTCATATGTTGGAATAAAATGTTTTATCGTTAAAAATATAATTTTTAACGTGAATATGAATGTAGTGAATATGAATAAATAAATATTCATTTACAAACCAGACGGTTTGTTTATGTACACCTATTTGAAGGGCATTGATTGGGACGATAAATTTTACACATCGCCCAACTGCACAAATAAAATATGTGTGTGATTGTTTGAAACCCCACACGGGTGTTGGGATGAAATTTGAAGTTCACTCATCCTGATTGATTAAATATGTCGATCGATTGATTGACATGCTGTTATAAGCGTTAGATATCTATATTTGATGCTTATACAGTATAGTGCACTTTGGTTGATGGTTGATTATTTTTCAATGCTATTATATGTGTGTAATGCATGAAAATCCATATAATTAACTTTATATGGTAATTGATTGGGCCTCATTCCAATTTGAAAAATAAAGAATATTATAAAATAAAAGTTCATGTGTTGACAGTACTCATCCATTGAGATTGGTCATGTGTTGAACGAAATATTTTAGTAATAAAATTTACATCTTTATCGATATAAAATAAAAGTTCATGTGTTGACAGTACTCATCCATTGAGATTGGTCATGTGTTGAACGAAATATTTTAGTAATAAATTTACATCTTTATCGATATAAAATAAAAGTTCATGTGTTGACAGTACTCATCCATTGAGATTGGTCATGTGTTGAACGAAATATTTTAGTAATAAAATTTACATCTTTATCGATATAAAATAAAAGTTCATGTGTTGACAGTACTCATCCATTGAGATTGGTCATGTGTTGAACGAAATATTTTAGTAATAAAATTTACATCTTTATCGATATAAAATAAAAGTTCATGTGTTGACAGTACTCATCCATTGAGATTGGTCATGTGTTGAACGAAATATTTTAGTAATAAAATTTACATCTTTATCGATATAAAATAAAAGTTCATGTGTTGACAGTACTCATCCATTGAGATTGGTCATGTGTTGAACGAAATATTTTGATAATAACAACTATTTTGAAAAAGAAATATTTGAAATAGAATATTTGAAAATAGAAATTTATGAAGCCGTGTTGATTAGTTTGACGCTATTTTGACGTGAACGATATTTATATCGATTTTATTCATTTCGAAATGAATTGAATATATAACGATTTCGAAATAAATTGAATATATAACAATTTCGAAATAAATTGAATATATAACGATTTCGAAATGAATTGAATATATAACGATTTCGAAATGAATTGAATATATAACGATTTCGAAATAAATTGAATATATAACGATTTCGAAATGAATTGAATATATAACGATTTCGAAATGAATTGAATATATAACGATTTCGAAATGAATTGAATATAAAACGATTTCGAAATGAATTGAATTGAAAACGATTTCGAAATGAATTGAATTGAAAACGATTTCGAAATGAATTGAATTGAAAACGATTTCGAAATGAATTGAATAGAAAACGAATGTGATTTCAATTGAATATATAACGAATTTGATTCGAATAGAAAACCAATTTGAATTGAATCGAATAGAAAACCAATTTGAATTGAATCGAATAGAAAACGACTTTGGAATTGAATTAAATTGAAAACGAATTCAAATTGAATTGAAAGCGAATTGAAATGAATTCAAATTGAATTGAAATTTGAATTGAATAGAAATGAATTTTAAAACGAATTTATAAAGAAGAATTCAATTTTGATTTGAATTGAAATGAAAGTTGAAATTGCTTTTGAAACGAATTTTAAAACTATTTATATAATTCGTTTTAAATAGAAATCGACGAAGTATATATTATATATATTATATATATATAATATAATGGCCTGAATAGAACGCGCCGCGCCGCGGCAGTTCGTGAATTTCGACCATTTATTTCAAACGGACATTACGGGAGATCCGACCGTCGGATTCTCCTAAAACCAGAACCGTTGGGTTCGTATCGAAAAGAGCTTTCTAATGAATATTAGAAATTTGAAATCTGACGGTTGGATTTGGAGATACGTCCAAATCAAATTCGAAAAAGGTCGCTGTAAGTGCAGTTCGATGGCCATTGTTGGAAATCGACTGTACGGGCCTTGATAAAATTATTAAAAATAGTAATAATTTATGTAAAATCATAAGAAATGATTTAGAAAGAATTGGGATGAAAAACTCCATATTTGAAAAGATAAAAATAGATTTTTATCGAAATGAACTAGTTTTGAACTAGAATTATAATTCTATTTATTTTTAAATAAATAAATTGAATTTGAAATGGTTTTAAAAATAACCAGAATTTCCAATGATTGCATTGGAGTGGAATTGAATCGAAATTGTCTTCGGAATATTTCGATGTTGGAATTCGTGATTATACGGATGTTGTTATGGAAATTTGAAAGATATATATTTATATCGTTATTTCCAATACGACATTTGCTAATCGTAGAATTTGATATTGAATATAAGTCGATATATTTTCTATTCAGAGCCTTATATTGAATATCAAATGTGATTTGGGTTTGTCGTGAATGGTGTCTTCACTAACACTGTTCTTGAACCCAGTTGAGAAAAGATTAAATCTTTTTATTTAGATTTAATGAAGGGTACCAATTCAATAATATTTAATTGAATTGAATTGAGATTGATATTGGGTTTACCGTGAACAGTGTTTTAAATAACACTCGTTCTTTAACCCGATAATTAATGGAATGATTTTTGGGTTTATCGTGAACAGTGTTTTAAATAACACTCGTTCTTTAACCCGATAATTAATGTAATGTGATTTTGGGTTTATCGTGAACCGTGTTTTAAATGACACTGATTCTTTAACCCAGTTAAAGATTAAAACTAAGTGGAGTTTTAATGAATCTTTAATTAGATTGAAATAATCGAAGATGGAGTACCACCAGTTTTGCTCCAGGCGATAGTTAAATCTTTAATTAGATTTGAACGTGAAATGGTAATTAAATTTACCGATAACACCGTGGTGTTAGATATGAAGTATTACCAGTTTTACTTCATGGGATGAATAGGTTGGGATTGGGGAATTAAAACCAATGATTACTACGGTAAGGTTCGCTAATTCCGACTAGTTGAATCGAAATTCAAAGGAAGATTAGAGAATAAATTCAAGAAATTATCTTGGATAAAATTAATGGGAACCTTTCCTCATGAATGTGAAATCAGAAACTAACTGTCGGTTAGCTAAGCAGAATGGTTTTCTGGATATTGATCTGATGTTGGTTTCGGCCTTCGGGGTTAATATTTGGGGAATTATTCTCTTGATTAATTTACGGTTAGTGACTGATGAATTGGAATGAGGCGTATGTTGTGTTTGGGTAACACTTATTTAAAATATACGCGAGTTATTCGGAAAGACCGGGTTTATCCCATTCTGAATAACTGATACGACGATAAGTCGAAGATGAATACGATGGTCGAAGACCGGAAGTCTTCACGTCGTTTGGGTGATTACTGATGATCTTGATTGGGCTGTACACCCAAGAAGATGGAAACAGTTAGTGATCGTCCAGACGTGCTTGGAGATCGATGGATATGCGGGGTACTAGGTGCCTCCGGTTTCGTTCAGACCCAGAACGGACTTGTAAATGGACTGTGTGTCTGACATCGGATTTCATTCTGTGTGACTGATATCGGTTGCATAGGATGGTTTTCCGGTGTGGCATGCTAAGATGCAAATGATCAAGGCTTCTGTTGAAAAGCAAAGTCTTGTGGTTGGTGATCAAAGCACGGCCTTTGTGGCGTAGCTTTGTGTAGCGTTGATTCGCGAGCCTCACACCCTGGTATGAACCAGAAACGGGAGAAAGGACCTCAGGGAGGGCCTACGTTTTCTCCTAGCTAAAAGTGGCGTCAGTGGTTTTACACGCCCTGACGAGTTTGACTTATGTGGTTGTTGCTGTTGCGAGGCGCCTCGGTTAGATCGGACGATCCGGGTCCGATGGAGTCACTTGTTGGCTCGATTACGCCCCAAAGGGCGGCAAAACGTAGTGCTCAGGCATTTTAATCCACTCCGTGTGGACCGGCCCTGTCGCTCCAAGGGTCGATGCGTTCTGATCCTGAGACTCGGGCTAGGCAGTCTCGAATTCGGTAAGGACTATCTTTTGCCTTGGTTCATGACGGAAATCCAATTTCCAAATACGTGATCTTGCGGTTTTAGTTGTAATCCTATATATGGCGACATAGTGGGATGGGGCGCTCATGCCGCCTATGATTGATACTTATGATTTGAAGTTGTTTTATACACTATGCACTTATAGTAGTATCAAATGATTTGTTTTAAACGTATCAAGCATTCTTTGGCTGTTATAAGGGAAAACCCTATCCTCGGCTGCGTTGCATTGTGTGATGGGACCTGGGTCTTATAACAGCTTCATTTTTCTTTATTTAGCATTGCGCTGTTTGTTTTATGCACTGGTATTCTTGGGAGGAAACCCGTTCCGTGTTATACGGCGTGGTCCCTTGATTTACCTAACTTTTAAAATAAAGAATAATAACTGTTTTAGTTCTCACACCAGTCACATGACTGACCTGGAGTTTATTGTTTTGACCTAAACTCTGGGTGCCCTTATTTTGACACGGGCAGCTAGTAGTTTTGGTTTTGCAGATTTATATTAACAGGATCCTGGTTTACAGCTGGAACGATATCTGGAAAGCTTTGTATCCATATATCTCCTTCTAGTTGTGTATTGTATTATTTTCCGCTGATATGTATTTAAATGTAATTTAAATCTCTGATATTTCTGTGTAATATTTATTCATTTATACTCTGTATATTCTTGTAATCTGATGCATTGTTGTAATATACATTGAAATGTTCTTCTGTTTGTGTTCTGTTGTGGCTTGTTCTCGAACTATCTGCCGCTTTCCTTTACGGGGAAGTTACGGGTTTTCACAGTTGGTATCAGAGCTTTGGTTTACAAAGCTAGAGAACAAGACACATTAGAACCGTACGAAAGAATTCATCAGATATTGGATTAGTAATATCCAATTAGAATGATTCGTTAGAGATGGGATCAGTAGTATCCTAGAACGAGTGTGAAGAGTATATTTTTAAAGTGAAAACAAATTTTGTTTAGAAAATTTAAATCATTTATTCGTATTTGATTATTTATTTATATTGATTTTGGACAATTCAGTATATAAAGAATTTGCATATACGCCTTGCAAACGTATATTCAAAGTTTTAATATATTGGATAGATATAGCGTCGCACTCTAGTCGCCCGAAGATGATATTGATGATAGCGATCGCATCATCAACATTTATGTTCGAGTTTCGAAGGTGTGATTTTCTATATATTTCCATTAGACTGGTGTGAGAACCAAAACTAATATAGCTAGAATACATTGTTGTGATTTGGCAGCAAAACATGATTTTCTGTATATATATCAAATTATGAATTTGAGACTCTAATTCACTAATTGATTGATGTTTGTGTTGTTTGTTTAATTGTTTGATAATTTTGAACCATTATGCCTAATTTGATCAAATAATGAATGGTATTGAAATTTGGTCGCATTTGCTTGCATATACATATACTTATATTGAACAGGTCATAGCAAGGAGGCTAGAGCCAGAGAATAAAATTTGTTTGCCCGACAAATAGGTACATGTTTACTACATAATTTACTGTTTTGTTTGGGTGATGATGATTTTGTGAGCCTATTGGCTAGCCGCTTGGCTTTTTCTTTTTCTTTTTGAGATTAGAAGGACCGGGGAAGCTATTTGAAATTCCCCGATGCTCCCGGTGCAGGGGAGGTTATGGCGAAATTTTTCGGAAATTTAGGGTGTTAGCCAAATTTTTGAAAATTTGAAAATTCTCAGAAAATAAAGAGTTAGAGAATGGAAGGCAGATCGAACGTAGTGTTGATTATTCAAACCACTTTCGACTTTGTTCCTTTTCGGGGACGAAAAGTTTTAAGTGGGGGAGATTGTAACAACCCAAAAATCTGGGCCAGTTTAAATTTTTTATTTTGGCAATTTTAGCGAATTTTGATTATTTAAAATAGATTATTTTAAATAATATCGACGAAAATTTAATTTGAATATAGAATTAGAACGTATATATTATATACGCCGTCGTTAGAATATAAATATTTATATATAATTATAAATAGAATTGAAAATGGCGCGGTAGTTCGATAATTCGATTTCAAACTTCAATTGAATGTACCGGGTGCAAAACAATCCGGATTTTAGTGAAACCAAAAACAATAGGATCTAATAAATAATATCTTTCCAACGAATCCGAAAAATCAAAATTTCATAGTGGGGATCAAAAGATATGTCCAGTTGAAAATTCTGAATAGTCGCTATAGAATTCAGGCCCTTAAAAATGGACATTTTGCAAATGACCTCGGATCTCGACGAAACCAGTTTTGTTGGGTCCGGGATGTAAAATTATTGCTAGATTTCAAATTTCATAATTTTCCGAATCAATATGTGAGCGTGGCAAAGGAAAACGCGTTTGACCAGTTTCAGTTGATTTTAATCGACTGGAAAAGGACCATTTTTCTAACGGTCTCAGAATTTGATGAAATTAGTTTTGTTAGGACCGTATCATCAATACGAAGCTAGAAACTATTTTTCTATGATTTTTAGAATCCGTATGTGACCCCGGTAAATTGAAATGCGCGTTCAACTTCAAAATATAAAGGATTTATATTTTGATTTTGACAGAAAAAGATCGAAACGGCTGAATTGGCTTGAGTGGCATATCCCATTGTGTTCAGAATGGGGATAATTAGCTAGGGGCGACAGTCGTTGGGTTTGATTTGGGGTTCAGATTAGAAAGTAACAATTTTTGGAATTAAATTAAATAAAATATTATATATAGCCCTTTCTAAAACCCCAATTCATTTTCCATCGGGTCGCCGCCTCTATACGTCTTAGCGGCTAAAATCGTTCGCTTGTTCTCCTCAAAATTTCACCAAATCAGATCGTTAATTCAACAAGATTATACATGAAAATCAAAGCCCTCTTCGCGCTCTTCTAATCTATACTAGGTTGATCATTTCTCGTTGCTTGAATCGCTTGGATTTCATACTCAAAAGAGCCGACTTCGGGCCCGGTATTCAAGCAGGTGGGGCCACCGAGTGGCTTGCCATCGTTGGCGTGGGGGGAGAGCCTTCCGGCGCTTCGAGCGTCGCCCGTTGATGAACCTCCGGTCAAGCGAGGTGGAAGAATGGTGAACCCTAAGTTGATCGATGGGTTTGGTGAATCACGACTTACCTGAAGGGAAGACAGAGCAACCCCCTTCCTTAATCAATGTAATTACGCCCTTAATTATATTTAGTTAAATATTAGTGTAATTGTTTAATTACTGTAGTAATTAAAATGTACTGAAATTCTTATATATATGGCTTTTTTTTTAAATGTATGTAACTTTGTTTTTGAAATAAAAATATACATTGTTTTAAAAATAAAAATATACCATTGTTTTAAAGATAAAAATATTCCATTGTTTTGAAAAATTAGAACACTTTGATTTGAAAATATATATCGCCATGATTTGAAAACAAATATCGCATTGTTTTTAAAATAGAAATAGCTAAATAAAAATTCGATTTTTATATATTGAACTTTGAAGTAAAAAATCGATTTTTATATATTGAACTTAGAAGTAAAAATATGATTTGTATATATTGAATAGCGAAGTAAAAATTCGATTTTTACATATGTAGTGGCTACGGGCAACAAAGATGACAAAAAGGCGAGAACGTTGAAGACTTCTGCAAATGAAGAGCCGTGGAGCTAGGATAGCTATCTGTGAGAATTTCTCACCTTTCACTTTCTTTTCTCTAGTTATATATATATACTAGGATGCAGACGGTGCTTAGTAGTACCCGACACAATCGTCCACAGACCATGGACTTGTTTGTTTGATTGCAAAAATTAGTTAGATTATTTGATTGAAATTGAATTGTGTGGTGAAATGAATTGATTTGATTGATGTGTGAATGGCGTGGGCCTTCACTAGACCGGGGATAAGGTTAGGCCTTGTCCCGTTTCTAGTATCGTGCCGTTATGCCGCCGAAATTTTCTTAAATAAGTTAGAAAAATAAAAATATCATTTTATTTAAAGAATGAACTGAATAGAAATTCATATGTTGGAATAAAATGTTTTATCGTTAAAAATATAATTTTTAACGTGAATATGAATGTAGTGAATATGAATAAATAAATATTCATTTACAAACCGGACGGTTTGTTTATGTACACCTATTTGAAGGACATTGATTGGGACGATAAATTTTACACATCGCCCAACTGCACAAATAAAATATGTGTGTGATTGTTTGAAACCCCACACGGGTGTTGGGATGAAATTTGAAGTTCACTCATCCTGATTGATTAAATATGTCGATCGATTGATTGACATGCTGTTATAAGCGTTAGATATCTATATTTGATGCTTATACAGTATAGTGCAGTTTGGTTGATGGTTGATTATTTTTCAATGCTATTATATGTGTGTAATGCATGAAAATCCATATAATTAACTTTATATGGTAATTGATTGGGCCTCATTCCAATTTGAAAAATAAAGAATATTATAAAATAAAAGTTCATGTGTTGACAGTACTCATCCATTGAGATTGGTCATGTGTTGGACGAAATATTTTAGTAATAAAATTTACATCTTTATCAATATAAAATAAAAGTTCATGTGTTGACAGTACTCATCCATTGAGATTGGTCATGTGTTGAACGAAATATTTTAGTAATAAAATTTACATCTTTATCGATATAAAATAAAAGTTCATGTGTTGACAGTACTCATCCATTGAGATTGGTAATATGTTGAACGAAATATTTTAGTAATAAAATTTACATCTTTATCGATATAAAATAAAAGTTCATGTGTTGACAGTACTCATCCATTGAGATTGGTCATGTGTTGAACGAAATATTTTAGTAATAAAATTTACATCTTTATCGATATAAAATAAAAGTTCATGTGTTGACAGTACTCATCCATTGAGATTGGTCATGTGTTAAACGAAATATTTTAGTAATAAAATTTACATCTTTATCGATATAAAATAAAAGTTCATGTGTTGACAGTACTCATCCATTGAGATTGGTCATGTGTTGAACGAAATATTTTAGTAATAAAATTTACATCTTTATCGATATAAAATAAAAGTTCATGTGTTGACAGTACTCATCCATTGAGATTGGTCATGTGTTGAACGAAATATTTTGATAATAACAACTATTTTGAAAAAGAAATATTTGAAATAGAATATTTGAAAATAGAAATTTATGAAGCCGTGTTGATTAGTTTGACGCTATTTTGACGTGAATGATATTTATATCGATTTTATTCATTTCGAAATGAATTGAATATATAACGATTTCGAAATAAATTGAATATATAACGATTTCGAAATAAATTGAATATATAACGATTTCGAAATGAATTGAATATATAACGATTTCGAAATGAATTGAATATATAACGATTTTGAAATAAATTGAATATATAACGATTTCGAAATGAATTGAATATATAACGATTTCGAAATGAATTGAATATATAACGATTTCGAAATGAATTGAATATAAAACGATTTCAAAATGAATTGAATTGAAAACGATTTCGAAATGAATTGAATTGAAAACGATTTCGAAATGAATTGAATTGAAAACGATTTCGAAATGAATTGAATAGAAAACGAATGTGATTTCAATTGAATATATAACGAATTTGATTCGAATAGAAAACCAATTTGAATTGAATCGAATAGAAAACCAATTTGATTGAATCGAATAGAAAACGACTTTGGAATTGAATTAAATTGAAAACGAATTCAAATTGAATTGAAAGCGAATTGAAATGAATTCAAATTGAATTGAAATTTGAATTGAATAGAAATGAATTTTAAAACGAATTTATAAAGAAGAATTCAATTTTGATTTGAATTGAAATGAAAGTTGAAATTGCTTTTGAAACGAAATTTAAAACTATTTATATAATTCGTTTTAAATAGAAATCGACGAAGTATATATTATATATATTATATATATAATATAATGGCCTGAATAGAACGCACCGCGCCGCGGCAGTTCGTGAATTTCGACCATTTATTTCAAACGGACATTACGGGAGATCCGACCGTCGGATTCTCCTAAAACCGGAACCGTTGGGTTCGAATCGAAAAGAGCTTTCTAATGAATATTAGAAATTTGAAATCTAACGGTTGGATTTGGAGATACGTCCAAATCAAATTCGAAAAAGGTCGCTGTAAGTGCAGTTCGATGGCCATTGTTGGAAATCGACTGTACGGGCCTTGATAAAATTATTAAAAATAGTAATAATTTATGTAAAATCATAAGAAATGATTTAGAAAGAATTGGGATGAAAAACTCCATATTTGAAAAGATAAAAATAGATTTTTATCGAAATGAACTAGTTTTGAACTAGAATTATAATTCTATTTATTTTTAAATAAATAAATTGAATTTGAAATGGTTTTAAAAATAACCAGAATTTCCAATGATTGCATTGGAGTGGAATTGAATCGAAATTGTCTTCGGAATATTTCGATGTTGGAATTCGTGATTATACGGATGTTGTTATGGAAATTTGAAAGATATATATTTATATCGTTATTTCCAATACGACATTTGCTAATCGTAGAATTTGATATTGAATATAAGCCGATATATTTTCTATTCAGAGCCTTATATTGAATATCAAATGTGATTTGGGTTTGTCGTGAATGGTGTCTTCACTAACACTGTTCTTGAACCCAGTTGAGAAAAGATTAAATCTTTTTATTTAGATTTAATGAAGGGTACCAATTCAATAATATTTAATTGAATTGAACTGAGATTGATATTGGGTTTACCGTGAACAGTGTTTTAAATAACACTCGTTCTTTAACCCGATAATTAATGGAATGATTTTTGGGTTTATCGTGAACAGTGTTTTAAATAACACTCGTTCTTTAACCCGATAATTAATGTGATGTGATTTTGGGTTTATCGTGAACCGTGTTTTAAATGACACTGATTCTTTAACCCAGTTAAAGATTAAAACTAAGTGGAGTTTTAATGAATCTTTAATTAGATTGAAATAATCGAAGATGGAGTACCACCAGTTTTGCTCCAGGCGATAGTTAAATCTTTAATTAGATTTGAACGTGAAATGGTAATTAAATTTACCGATAACACCGTGGTGTTAGATATGAAGTATTACCAGTTTTACTTCATGGGATGAATAGGTTGGGATTGGGGAATTAAAACCAATGATTACTACGGTAAGGTTCGCTAATTCCGACTAGTTGAATCGAAATTCAAAGGAAGATTAGAGAATAAATTCAAGAAATTATCTTGGATAAAATTAATGGGAACCTTTCCTCATGAATGTGAAATCAGAAACTAACTGTCGGTTAGCTAAGCAGAATGGTTTTCTGGATATTGATCTGATGTTGGTTTCGGCCTTCGGGGTTAATATTTGGGGAATTATTCTCTTGATTAATTTACGGTTAGTGACTGATGAATTGGAATGAGGCGTATGTTGTGTTTGGGTAACACTTATTTAAAATATACGCGAGTTATTCGGAAAGACCGGGTTTATCCCATTCTGAATAACTGATACGACGATAAGTCGAAGATGAAGACGATGGTCGAAGACCGGAAGTCTTCACGTTGTTTGGGTGATTACTGATGATCTTGATTGGGCTGTACACCCAAGAAGATGGAAACAGTTAGTGATCGTCCAGACGTGCTTGGAGATCGATGGATATGCGGGGTACTAGGTGCCTCCGGTTTCGTTCAGACCCAGAACGGACTTGTAAATGGACTGTGTGTCTGACATCGGATTTCATTCTGTGTGACTGATATCGGTTGCATAGGATGGTTTGCCGGTGTGGCATGCTAAGATGCAAATGATCAAGGCTTCTGTTGAAAAGCAAAGTCTTGTGGTTGGTGATCAAAGCACGGCCTTTGTGGCGTAGCTTTGTGTAGCGTTGATTCGCGAGCCTCACACCCCGGTATGAACCAGAAACGGGAGAAAGGACCTCAGGGAGGGCCTACGTTTCCTCCTAACTAAAAATGGCGTCAGTGGTTTTACACGCCCTGACGAGTTTGACTTATGTGGTTGTTGCTGTTGCGAGGCGCCTCGGTTAGATCGGACGATCCGGGTCCGATGGAGTCACTTGTTGGCTCGCTTATGCCCCAAAGGGCGGCGAAACGTAGTGCTCAGGCATTTTAATCCACTCCGTGTGGACCGGCCCTGTCGCTCCAAGGGTCGATGCGTTCTGATCCTGAGACTCGGGCTAGGCAGTCTCGAATTCGGTAAGGACTATCTTTTGCCTTGGTTCATGACGGAAATCCAATTTCCAAATACGTGATCTTGCGGTTTTAGTTGTAATCCTATATATGGCGACATAGTGGGATGGGGCGCTCATGCCGCCTATGATTGATACTTATGATTTGAAGTTGTTTTATACACTATGCACTTATAGTAGTATCAAATGATTTGTTTTAAACGTATCAAGCATTCTTTGGCTGTTATAAGGGAAATCCCTATCCTCGGCTGCGTTGCATTGTGTGATGGGACCTGGGTCTTATAACAGCTTCATTTTTCTTTATTTAGCATTGCGCTGTTTGTTTTATGCACTGGTATTCTTGGGAGGAAACCCGTTCCGTGTTATACGGCGTGGTCCCTTGATTTACCTAACTTTTAAAATAAAGAATAATAACTGTTTTAGTTCTCACACCAGTCACATGACTGACCTGGAGTTTATTGTTTTGACCTAAACTATGGGTGCCCTTATTTTGACACGGGCAGCTAGTAGTTTTGGTTTTGCAGATTTATATTCACAGGATCCTGGTTTACAGCTGGAACGATATCCGGAAAGCTTTGTATCCGTATATCTCCTTCTAGTTGTGTACTGTATTATTTTCCGCTGCTATGTATTTAAATGTAATTTAAATCTCTGATATTTCTGTGTAATATTTATTCATTTATACTCTGTATATTCTTGTAATCTGATGCATTGTTGTAATATACATTGAAATGTTCTTCTGTTTGTGTTCTGTTGTGGCTTGTTCCCGAACTATCCGCCGCTTTCCTTTATGGGGAAGTTACGGGTTTTCACATGTAGCCGCCATTTCCTACAGCAAAACAAAAGTTCCACTTCGAAATTCAAGATAAAAATCAAATTAAAATCCTTAAATCCCAAATCAAACACTTATGGAATCAGCAAAGGGAGAGCTTCATCTCTGTGTAGATCGTACATGGTGCGATCGGGATTTTTGGAGGTCGAGTTTACCCAGCATGAGTAAGGGTTGGTCGACGAAGCTTTGGTGAGTTCGGCTGATCCTGGAGGGTTTGGAAATAGCTGGAGTGTGCGTGGATCTGGAGGCAGCGCATCAAGGCAGACCAGTTCGAGTTCAGTGAAGCACGGTGGAAGCTTACGGGCGCGCATGGGAATGGGCTGTACAGAAGGGAGCTCATGCGGGTTTGATGCAGTGTTAAGGGGGGGATCATGCTGGGTTCGATGTTCGAGTATGATGCTTTTACTGAGAGCATAAGATGGAAGTCCATGAGTTTTGCTTTGCAGTACACTTGGGTAGCGACGCTGTTTAAATCACGATGTAGTCAGGGTGTTTTGCTTGGTGCGGATGTTGATGAGGAGTTCGTTTGATTCAGTGGCGATTTCAATGGAACGGGAAGACACAACAAGTGCTGTGTAACGGGGAAGGAGGATTGTTGTCTGAGTTGTGAGCAAGGGGGATTGGGCTGGGCTGAACCGGGGGCCTGGGAGCTTGTGGGCTGGGTTTGTGAAGGATGGAATTAGAAGAAGGCGGGTAGCAGGCCGGAGGGAAGGGTGTTGGGCTGAAACTGAGAGCCCAATATAAAAAGGAGATACAAGGTTATCGAAAATTCGGTAAAACTAGATCCGATACAATCGTATGGACGGACGCTAACCAATACAACTAGCTTGGGAATAATTCGGAGCGTATCAGGATTTACGACAGGATAAAATGAATGAACAATCAACGATGGTTATCGTTATAAACGATGATCATCCAATGTGAGTAAAACTCACTAACTCTCCTCAATTTATGTTTTAATATAAATTGTACTTTATTTATTGACTGCTGTATATTGATTGTTAAACTGGACTGTTAAATAGATTTGATTGAAAACGTAGTTATAGTTAATCTATGTACTGTTAATCAAATATGGTTCTGTACAGCAGGATATTTCATTTCAAAATGAAATATGATATATATTATACTGTGTAACATCTGTGGATGCAGGGAGACAGGTTGGAGGAATCCGACTGGATTCCTCAACAGTTATTTTATTGTTTTTCATATATTGTATTATATGATGTGTTATATAATCTGTTCTGGATTATGTGTGTTAGAATGATATTAATCATTGTTATTCGATATTTTAAATATCATAAGAAACCCTGAGTTGTGAAATGGAATATTTCAATGTATATTGAAATAAATAGAATAAAAGGAAATTATTTATAAAACAAACACGGTTTTATAAAAGGAAAGTATTTATAAAACAAATAGAGTTTTATAAAAGGGATATTTATTTAGAAAATAAATAGAATTGAAAAGGAGAATATTTATTTAGAAAATAAATAGAATAAAGGAATATTTATTTAGAAGATAAATAGAAGTTATTAATAGGAAATATTTGTAACGGTAAATAGAAGTTATAAATAGGAAATGTTTGTAACGGTAAATAGAAGTTATAAATATGAAATATTTGTAACGGTAAATAGAAGTTATAAATAGGAAATATTTTTAACCGAAAATAAACGTTATAAAAAGGAAATTGACAAGATATAAAAGAGATAATCGAATAGAGTTAAATCGAATTTAGTATTCGAAGGAGCTAATCGAATTTAGTTATTTGAAAAGAGTTAATTGAATATTAGTTATTCAATTAGAGATAATCAAATAAAGTTAATCTATTAAAGATAATC
Organism: Allium sativum; assembly: GCA_030737875.1. Lineage (NCBI taxonomy): Eukaryota > Viridiplantae > Streptophyta > Magnoliopsida > Asparagales > Amaryllidaceae > Allium > Allium sativum. The sequence continues at coordinate 221,910,016 of CM060927.1, read as the reverse complement.
AAATAAAAGTTAATCGAATTACTCGAAGTAAGTTAATCGACTATTAGTTAGTCGAATGTTAGTTAAGAAAATAAGAGTTAATCGACTATTAGTTAGTCGAATGTTAGTTAAGAAAATAAGAGTTAATCGACTATTAGTTAGTCGAAGATTAGTTAATCGAAAATGGTATTCGATGTTAGTAAATCGAATATGGTATTCGAAGTTAGTTAATCGAATATGGTATTCGATGTTAGTTAATCGAATATGGTATTCGATGTTAGTTAATCGAATATGGTATTCGATGTTAGTTAATCGAATATGGTATTCGATGTTAGTTAATCGAATATGTTATTCGAAAGGGGTTAGTCGAGTCGAGTTAGTCAAATAGAGTTAATCGATTTGAGTTAACTTGGTAGAGTAATCAGTTAGAGTTAACCAATTAGAATAAATCAATTAGAGTTAAACCAACAGAGTTAATCAGTTAGAGTTAATCCAAATAATATGCCATTTAGCACGACTGCTAGCGTAATTCGTAGGGCTGCAGATAGGCTAAGGCGGTCGGATGTTTCCTGAGGGAATCAGGCGTAACCATTGTGATCGCTGCGATCTAGAGTCAAGCGAATGGAGTTAATCGAATATTAGTTATTCGATAGGAGTTAAGATAATCGAGTTAAGATAATGGAGTTAAGATAATCAAGTTAAGTTATCGAGTTAAGATAATGGAGTTAAGATAATCGAGTTAAGTTATCGAGTTGAGTTAATTAAGTTAAGTTAGTCAAGATGAGTTAATCTAAAGGAGTTAGTCGAACATTAGTTATTCGAATAAAGTTGAACGGAGTTAAATAGAGTTATCGAATATTAGTTATTCGAATAGAGTTAAACGGAGTTAAATAGAGTTAGTCGAATATAGTTTATTCGAATAGAGTTAAAGGAAAGGAGTTCTCGATTATAGTTTAATCGAAGGGAGTTATCAATTTTAGTTTAATCGAAAGGAGATTATCGAATATATCGTATTCGAAAGAAAGAGATCGAATATAGTTTATTCGAAAGAGAGAGATTTCGAATATAAGTTATTCGAAGAGAGATTATCGAATATAGGTTATTCGAAGAAGAGCTAATCAAATAGAGATTTACTCGGAAGAGAATTACAAGTCGAATTCAATTATATCGAATTCGGGAAAGTAATATTTACTTTCCGGTTTTTAAATCAAGAGTATACACAAATAAATTAGGGTTAGGTTTAATTATTCGAATTAAAGAATAAAGGTTATAATTGAAGTTAGATATTGTGAAAGTAGGGATTATAACGTTATCGTTATAATCAAATGTTTCAATAAAGAAGGGGATTCGTAAATTGAATCCGAGAGTTACGTGAAGAAGTTGTTAAAGGTTTAAAAGATAAACTGTTACTATTTCGAAGTTATAACGTTGTTCAGTTAAGGTCTGAGAGGTAATTATACCCCAACTTGATTGACTTCCTTCTTAACTAAGGAATGGTAAGGTTTGATAGTGAATGATGGTTAAGTGAATTCAGTAAATGGTTTGAGTTGGCATAGCGATGTTTTATTTAAACATCAGTTTAAATCCAATAAAAGAACTTTGGAAATGTTTTCCAAATAAGAAATCAGAAATGTTTTCTAATATAGAAAACAAGGAAATGGAAATGTTTTCCATTGTTAATAAAGTATATTTTCTAAAATTAGAAAATAAGAAATTTAGAATATAGGGAAACAGGAGATAAGTAAATTAATGAACTAAAGAGATGAATGTTAAATGATGATTGGTTGATATAATTTCCGTCTGGAAATAATATCGTTGTTTGCACATGAGTTTTTCTTTGATAGTTAAATCACAGACTATCAATGTTTTGACCATTTTAACGTTGTTAATATGGAGAGACCGGTTGGATTATTATCCAAAGAACCACTCTGTATTGGCATAAGCGTTGCGAATCATATATGCTGAATATATTGAAGACGGAGTAAAGTGCAAGGGAAATTTTATAAATCTTAGATAACAATGGACTAAGATGGATGTACTGAATAGTGCCTTCGGTTTCGTTCAGTCCCAGAACGAACGTAAATGGACGAATGTCTGACAAAGTATTTCCAATGATCGAATGGGTTGGTCTGTATAAATATATATGGTTGCAACGGATTTATCCCTTAGCATAACATCCAGGGTATTTGTATAAACCAACTAATGATTTACGGATCTGATAATGTGGCATTCAAAGTGATCGTGTTATAAATGAATGAAAAGTAAGCATAGCTTCTAGCCTCACATTCGGTAAATGACAGAAATCGGGCAGGCAGCATGGCTAAGTCGGTCGCACCGAAGTAGGGTGTATAATCACCTATCTAGAGAATATTCATTTGCTTCTTTTAATCTATCAATGCTGTCCCATATATATACGGGAAACGGTTGTTGATCCCAACCGTTGGTGATGTACATTCGATACACTCAAGTGAAATGAGTGGTCGGTCATGTGTGGCTGAGTTACAAGATGTTCTTGTTGAACTCCAGTGTATCGTTCCTAGAGTACGCTGATCGGAAGGTGGTTCCATACCTTGTCATAGTTGGAAATCCATTACCCAATACGTGCTTGCGGTTTTGATTGTATACTATATTTGTAGAACGTGAGATGAAAGCGTTTCTGCTAGATTGTTATCTAATTGTATTTAGACATTATTATAATATCAGAATGATATTGTTTACAAAGTTGTTGGATTCTCATAAGGGAAAAAACTCGTTCCGTTATACGGCGTGGTCTTGTGAGATATCGTTTACTTGTTCAAACTATTTTAAACTGTTTTACACACACTAGTCCCATGACTGACCCGGAGTTTACTTTGTTGTTTTCCCTAAACTCTTGGGTGCCTAAATTTGTACGGGCAGTCAAGTAGTCGGGATTTTACAGATACACTTGGAGAGCTTGGAGCAGGAGGCTTCAGGATTCTATAGCTATTATTATTTCCACTGTTGTTGTAAGTGCTGTACTCTGATAAGTGCTATTGTATATATAACTGGTTGTATTTCAAAAGTTATGTTATATTTTATTCGTTCCGCTGTGAGATTCGTGTTTACTCTGATGATGATGTTCTTCTTCTTCTTCTATTCTATTAGTTCTACCTTATCTATCCTCACCCTCTATCTTCTTTCTATTAGTTTCTAGAATTTCTAGTGCAATTTGGGGTTGGACTTGTGTTATTTGGTCAGCTCAAATTGGACCGAATTTTCGGGTCACTACAACATACCCAATTTGTCTAGGGAATCCGATTGTCTTTCGTATCCACAAGTAATCGATTAAGTTTTGCACTCGATTGACTTTTGCATTCTGTGTTTTCTCGGTTAAACATTGTATCTTAGGTACATAAAGGATTTCAATGTACCCGATTAGGGTATAACATTGGGTTAACTTTTGCTTTCATACGTACCTGGTTAGGTTTTGCATTTGGTTATATTTTGCATTACGTGGTTTGCTCGATTAAACAATGTATCTTGGTTAAAGATTGATAATTATACGTACTCGATTAGGTTTGGCATCTGATCGTCTATTGCATTCATAGATAAACAATTGGTTTTTATTCAGTTATCTTCTACATTGCTCTGTTGAGCAATGTATCTTGGGTACAGATCATTATTTATACGTAGATCTGAATACGCCCGGCATCCAATTGACTTTCGCATCCATACAAGCTCAGTTAGGTTGGTTTTTATTGTCATTTGCATCCCGTGTTCTGCTAGGTTAAACAATGTATATTGAGTACAGATCGGTTCTCATACATGCCCAATTAGGTTTGACATTCGTTTGGTTATTGCATTCATACATACCGATTAAATTCGACATTTGGTTGTCTTTTGTATTCTATCGTTTACTCGATTAAGCAACGTATCATCGGTACTGATCGTTACCAACGTACTAGATTAGGTTCGATATATGATTGGCTTTGACATCCATACAAACCTGATTAGGTTTGGCATTTTCATGCCTTTTACATTCCATGCTTTGCTTGGTTAAGCAATGTATTTGGGTACAGATTGATACTTGATTAGGTTTGATATCGGGCTGTCTTTAGCATCCATAGGTACTCATTTATGTTTTGCATTCGATTTTCTTTTTTATTTCATGTTTTGCTCGGCTAAGCATGGTATCTTGAGTACATATCAATTTTCATACGTAATTGATTAGGTTTGTCATTCGATTGAATTTTGCATTCGTACGTAACCAATTGGGTTTTCATTCGATTTTCTTTTTCATTTTTTGTTTTACTCGATTAAACAATGTCCCTTTGGTACCAATCAGCTTATATATGTACTCGGTTTGGTTTGACATCCAGTATCTTTTGCATTCATGAGTATTCGATTAGGCTTTCCATTTTTTTATTGTTTACATTTCATGGTTTGCTCTGTTAAGCAATGCATCTTGGATACAAATATGTTTTTATACGTACCCGATTAGATTTGACATATGTTTGGCTTTTGCAATCATACGTATCAGGTTAGGATTGACATTTGACTGTCTTTTGCATTTTGTGATTTACTCAGTTAAACAATGTATCTTGGATTCAGCAATTCTCATACATATATGATTGGGTTTGGCATTCAGTTGCCTTGCATTATGCGGTTTGCTCTGTTAAATATGGGTATAAACCGTTTTTCATACGTATTCGATTATGTTTAACCTGATTTTCTTTTGCATCCATACAATATGATCGAACTCATAACTGAGCCCATGACTGAGTCATTGGCCGAGTCCTTGATCACGCTCTTAACTGAACCCATGACCGAACTTATGACCAACCCCATGACCGAACCCTTGACTGAGCACATAATTGTAGTTATAGAAGTCAGCATTATATCTAAAAGTGAGTATAAGATCTAAAATAATAGAGTTAAGTGATATTTTATCTATAATGATAAATAATAGGTTTAGAACATGCAAAATGATAGTTTAACGTAGCATTCTAGTTACAAGGTCTAGTAGTATGTTAATGATATTTGAAAGGATAGAGTGACGTAGCATTTTAACTATGAGCTATACTAAGTTGTTTAACGTAGGCAAAATGATAGTAAAACTTAACATTTTTTTAATAGCATTATGGTGATTTAATGTTAGTTTAATTTAGCATTTTTGTAATGTTATTGAATTTCTAAAAATTTGTATTGACGATGATTTAATTTGCTTTAATGTCTACACCATTCCAAACCTATGAAAAACTAAGAATAAATTGACGAAAGCAGCGGAGAGAGCAGCACAAACGTTGATGAGACAAAGCAGCACGCGGTGCAGGTAGAGGTTGTGAGGGTCGAGGTCAAGCCCTTAGAGGCGACAATGATGGAAGAGGAAGGCGCTAAGAGAGGATGGTTGCGAATGAATAGGGGAAGAAGCTACGAGTTACTGCAGGTGAGGTAATGAGAATGACATCTACAAAGTTTCATCTTGATCTAAATTTGAAAACTTTAAGAGTAAATTAAAAAAAAGGACGGCTTGGTTAAGATCATTATTAAGTTTCAAAATACATTAAACATCTTTGTCAAAAACATATATAAATTACGTCCCTCTTTTTAAAAATATCAAAAAACATAAAAAAATTCAAAATACAAAACTTGTTTCAAATTATAATTATTTCGTATTTATGTAAAAAAAATTCTAAAATGTGCGTCAAAAACAAATAAAAAATGAAAAATAGAATACTTAAGCAGAATTTGCAGGAATAAATGCAGTTACTCAAAAAATTACGGACACACGTGCAATTATAGCAAATGATTGCATAGTTTTATGCAATTTTCCATGAACGTTGCAGAATATCAAATTTTATTTATCATTGTATTTATTGAAGAAAATTCACGAAAAAGTTGACGTAAAACGACAACAAAACAAGAACATACCACTTTCAAGAAACTGCAAACAAATTTGCAATTTTATTAAAAAATTACAAACATTTCTGTAGTGTTTGAATTTATTCAAATATTGGATTTTCAACGAATATTTCTAGATATATCTACAAATATTAAGCCAATGTTTGCAAATATGTTTGTACTATTCCTCAATGCAGGCATTTCGATACTTATTCTTTTTTATTTTCTCACTTTAATAGTTACTAAATTTATTTTAAGCACTGAACAAAAAAAACACGGCAACTACTGTAACATCCCAGATTTTTCGGCCATTTAAATTCGAATATTTAAATTTGTTTATACATTATATTTGAAATATAATCAATTTTTAATCGAAATTATTTATTTAAATGGAGATATATTTTTATATATTAATTAAAACGAGCTCAAAACGTCGCGGTAGTTCAAAATTTTCGATTTGAACTTTAACTGAATATACAGGATCCGATATAAGTCAGATTTCTGTGAAACCAGACACGTTTGAAGCGCTTCGATTTTATTTTTCTAATGAAAGAGAAAAATCGAAGTTCCAGCTTATAGATTTCAAGTTACGTCCAATTCAAATTTTCAAATAGTCGTTGTGAAATCGTTTTTAAATTTTAACAATTTATTTATTCATATTAAAAGATTTTTAAGTAAATAAAATATTATTTAAAACCTGGATTTTTATGTCAAGTTTGAATTCTATACTATTTGGAATTTGAGATGTTGGTTTAAATGAAAATGGTGATATTAATTTATCGTTAAATTTGTTGTTCAAAATCCCTTTTTGATCTCATTATTCGATCTTTTACCCAATTCAAGTACAATCATCCCTCTTTATAATCCTTTCAAACTGTAACACCCCACATCTGTTAAGGTCACTCACAAAGGGAATGCCTTAACTTCAATGGAGTATTATGGGTACTGGAACAGAAATATTACAAGACAGACATATATAAAACAGCGGAAAATAAAGTGGAAGTACTTCAAATCATTTATTAAATATAAATGTTTACAAGAAAAGCCCATCAACTTCAAATACCCAATTTCATAGTTAAAATATCTGTCTTGCTCAAAAACAAACTGCAGTATTCCCTAATAAAGCAAAGCAAGCCATAGCCAAGAGAAATCCAAGCCATACATGAAAGAGCCTTGGAGCTTGGTAAGATCCGAACTAAGCTGTATTCCGACCCTGTGAACCTTGGGGGGGGGGGACGGAAGAAAAAGAGGCGAAACAAAACGGGTCAGTCATAATGACTGAGTAAGTCCTAGTGACTTTCAGCATAAAAATGAGTAAAGATAACATGGCATGAATAAACTGAAAGTAAACATAAGCATGATGACAAGGTAGGCAAGATAAACTAAGATAACAAGATAAACTATGATAACAAGCTAAAAAAGATAAACTTCGGGCACGATGAAACAAGTATAACGTCCCATAATTCCTATCAAGTGTCCCACCGCATGGTTTCTATCAAGAATAACATCGCAAGGTTTCTAAGCTTTACCATTAAAACGGTATCTATTTGCTCTGCACCACCTAACTAGCATCCTCGTAAGTGTCTTACATTGAATGATCCGTATTCCTACTAGTGTCCTAACTAGTGTCCTGTGTAACAAGGATCCGTACCCCCTACTAGTGTCCCAACTAGTAGCCCGTGTTATATAATAATTACAACGTGATCCCAATCCCCGCAATTATGGTAGCCTTCAGGTGTACATTGATTTTGAGGATTCCACCTCGATCACCCCAATGGCCATGTATATATTCGATGCACCCTTACTACCTTATCGATCGGCTCCCTACTTGACCTAGTTCTCGTATTGTGTCATGCGGCCCCCTACTTGTAGATACCTGTGTTGGTCCCACCATGGGGTGTATCAAGTCCCATGGTGGCAACCCTGACACAATCAAGATGCATAGCTTTATACCTACTGATGCCCAGTGGCTAAAGTTTCTGCGCTGAAGTGTGTGCACGCCCGCACTCCGTTAGAACCTGCACTGCTGCACCAACCGCCGCTAATTTGACCTCTTATAATCAACCCAGTAATCGTGCCCCACCCCGCCTAGCTCAGGGTTCCGTTGATACCTAATGTGGGTTACTGCTTAAATGGGTCCCCGTTACTAGGTTTTTCTAATGGTTAAGTCTGTGGGCCTATACTCTCTGATATTACCCACCAACCCTGATGTGTACTTAACCCCGCTACTGATTCAAGCATGTGTATTTAATGGTTAAGTGTATGTGGGCCTATATTTACTAATATTACCCACCAACCCGATATGTACTTAACCCTTCTACTCGTTATGTTACCATGGTTAAATGTTTACCTTAGTTAACTTAACCTTTCTCGCTTATTATGTTTGATTGGTTAAGTGTGGTTTATTAACTTAACCCTGTTCGTTTATCTGGTTACATTGGTTAAGAATTTCTTGTTAACTTAACCCCATGTGTTACTTAACCCTACCACGCATCACATTAGATTGGTTAAGTGCATGTTAACCTAACCCCATCCACTAGTCATATTATAATGGTTAAGTATTATCAACTTATTCAAGTTAACTTAACCCACCCGCTTGTCCTGTTATGTTGGTTAAGTGTTACTACTTAACCGCAACCACTTGTCTAATTAACCCATTGTATTAGTTAAGTGTTCTCATTAACTTAACCGCACTCTCTAGTCCAGTTTAATCATGTTATAATGGTTAAACATTTGCTTAACCTTACCCACTCCCGTAGTCAACATATTAAATTGGTTAAGTGTCCAAATTAACCTAACCCTACCTACCAATTTAGTTAACATGTTGAAATTGGTTAAGTGTTCTAGTTAACTTAACCCTACCAATCCTAGCTCAACTCTGACTGTCTTATTAGAGCACCAACCTCTCACATTAGACAGATATTGTTGTGGCTGCTTGTGTGCCGGTCGGGTCCGGGCAGTCTTACGCCACAACTCAGTCTAACCTCGGGTTTTTATTGGGCCCAATGCTTAGCCTCCCACATTGGATAGGTATTGTTGTGATTACTGGACAGCCGGGCGGGTCCGGGCAGGTTTACATCACAACTCAATCCAACCTCATGCTAAGCATATTCGTATTTTCTAATTTACATTAATTATGTGAATTATTCAAATTCAAATTACTGCCCTGTTTGTTTCCAATCAATCTCATTAATTTAGGTATATAATTAATACCATTTTATGCCATAAATCACTTATGTGATTAATGACTAATTTATGGCAAGTTTCCTAAAAATTACCAATTATCTTTATGTCCATAATTTACATTAATCAACATTTACTATTATGGCCCACCTTCCCTTTTAAATCATGTTTATAATTTTTGGTATGTAAATCATACCAAATTAAATGTCACTAACCTTGATTATGCTAAATACGACAATTACATGTTAATTAACATACGTCCACATTCCAAATTACATGCCCATTAATATATGTACCCAATTCTAGTTGGTTTCCATATGTCTAATTCTTGACTGTTTACATGTATGCCAAGTTTATGCCAATTTACACATATCAAGTTCTAGCCAAATTACACATATATCAAGATCCACGCCAAATTTCATATGCCAATTTATATATGCCTAATCCTAGACAATTTACATATATACCAAGTTTCGTGCCTTTTTACATATGTCAAGATTCAGAGTTTACATGTTTACAAAGCTATGCCCAATTTACATAGGTCAAATTTTAGCCAAGTTATACATATCAATATTCTTGGAATATTTTTCATAGGTCAAGTTTCATACCAAACTATATGTATTCCATGTTTACCCCAATTCACCCAAGCTAGCGAACTTTAATTATAACGATAATACCCAGATTCCAATTTCATGTTAATGGCAATAATACCCAAATATCCGGTCTTCATATTATGCCTTCGATTCTATCAAACACATATATCCAACAAGACAATATCCCAATATTTCCCCCGTATTCAATCACACGCAAATCGCAGTTTAGGCCTAGGTCCGAAATTGACCTAGGTTCATCAAAAGAAAATAAATAGGGGAAAGGTAGAATTTTGCATCAAGACAAGATCGGAGAGAAAAACATCATCACAGGCATATTAAGATTACAAATGAATAATAATATCAACATGAATCAAGAAAATTGATTTACAACAGGCTGAATAGATCATGAACTTAACATGAGAGTAAAGATAGAAAAGTCCAAAGATCAAGATTCAAGAAGAAACAGAAATAGATCTGAATCGATACACATACTTAAATTCAAATCCACTTTATTTCATGGCCACACTATAATTAAATATTTAAACCTGAAAATAACTAGAACTTACAGAGAACGGCTAATGAATTAGGGAGTGAATTTGTCGTAGAAAGTTGCAGTGTCATTGATATATCCTCTTGAATTTTTTGTAGAAGCATTGATCTTTGATTTGATTTGAGTTTGGACGCTTAAGCTTTAAATTTGGAGACGGCGGCCATGGCTCAAGAGAGATTTTAGCAGCATTTTGGTTTCATATGAATTTGTGTGAGTTAGGCTAGGTCTAGGTGTTATTTTATAGGCGTAGCAATTCATTTCAGCCATCGGATTAACCCTAAAGCCCATCCGGACTATCAAGACTCGTCCCGGGGCTCAAAAATGGGTTCTGGCCCGAAACAGGTCGACCAGGTCGACCTGCAGGGGGGAGGTCGACACTATAGTCGACCCCCATGGGGAGGTCGACTCCCAGGTCGACCCCCTAGTCGACCTGGCCCCCAGGTCGACCCCCAGGTCGACCTGGCCAGTTCTGTGCTGACCGAAACCTTCTGAATCTTGTTTTGGCCATATCTTGGTTATATGGACTCCGATTTTCGAAAACTCGGACTCTATTTCATGTATTTTTCCGAGAGGAATGCAATGGTGATGTCCATTTTAACTAATTCCTGATTCTTGAATTAGTTATCCTTATTTTACTATCTTTTCTGTTATATACGCCGTTATCGAACTAATTTTTCTTCTCTTCCATGTATTAATTCTTCTTATGCATCACCATTATTTACCCATCATAAGCATATTTTTATATATTTTATTTTATTTTTAATTATATTAAAAATACGGGGTGTTACATTCTCCCCTCCTTAAAGGATTTCGTCCCCGAAATCTTTAAGTTAAGAAGAATGTGTCCTACCATCCATCATCCATCTACTCAATAATCAGTCACAGGCATTCATTGTCCTTAAGAGATTTCTAATGCTGTATGAACATATGCAAGAAGTGTGTGTATATGTTCCTTGTCTAGTGCAAATGATCAGGCCTGATTGATCTTCTAGATGCAAAATATGTTTAGTGCCATGAGTCCAACATGTATGCAAATAGTCCTAGTCACATAAACACAATATGTGTGCACAAACATCCATCCATATGCAACATTCACATGATAACATATTCAATTTCATCCACAAACAAGTGTAAACACTCATGCATATGCAATATGAAAGGTGACTGAGCCGATCTAGTGCCTAATGTGTGTAAATGCGTCCACGAGCAACCACTAGCAACCACTTGCAGCCACTTGCAATCATCAATCATAACATGTCTCAAACACATGTTTACATCCAAATGTTCCTATCTAAAGATAAAGTCGAATGACAGAAGCAAGTAAAAATTTTGTGCCCATTAGGCAATGTCAAAACTGGAAGTCTACGCCACATATATTCTGATTAGGAGAAGAACTCCCTAAGCATCAGCCCCGAAGACCGAAATCAACATCAGACTGACACCCAAAGAATTACTCAACCCAACCAATATATATATATGTTTCTAGGAAACTAAGCATGACAGACTCCTTTTAGGTCACAAGAAATCCCTTCTTAAAACTAACCCAAAAAGTTTAGTCAACCCAACGAACACCCTCAAGCCCCAACATGTGTTACTAACAGATGAGTCATACTCCCTATGGGGTTTGCAACAGAAATTGGATTTAGGATAGGACCGAGAGGATATACACAAAAGATAGCATGTGAGTAAGCTCTACAGGAAAAGAGGAATCAAGGATATACACTTAAAAAGAGATATGATGCGCGAATCTAGTCTTCAATCTTCTAAGTCGCATTTCCTTGAGCTTAACTCCATTGTGCTTTGACCGTCTTTAACTTCACAATTTCGTAGCATCTTAATTCTTGTTTCCAAAATATGAGTTGGAACCCATTTCACTTTTGCCTCTCGTTCCACTTTCACTTATTCACCTCCTAGCATACTCGGCTCAAACATAACTGCGTACCCATGGTTTCATGCAAGCTCTCCAAAATTCACTAGTGAATCTTGGATCTCGTTCACTTACTAGAAAGTATTCCACATAGATGAATTATCTCTCGAAAATAAACAAATGTCAACCATGTTGCCCAATGTACTTACTTAGGTGACTCTCTACAACTCATGCATAAGCGAAATGACCCATCCGCCTTAGTGGCGAACACTACTCGAGCGGATCAACTAATGTATCAAGAGATTTTAGGTAACTAAGCATGGTAGAACTCTAAGGGCTACACTAGACTTCGAGGGTATTACCGAGGAAAGTCAAGAGTCTAACTAGCCTCTTATCAAAACCAAAAATGTTACCCTTTACTGGATAACCACTCCATCGCTAGAATCAATCCATAGCCCAAACAATAAACATTACTTCTAAACTCAACCCTTAGCATAGACATTCTCAAATCCAAACAAGTCATGAATAAATGAGCCAATTCCCCAACAGGATTTGAGATGAAAATGGGATCTTCTAATACGCTAGTATTAAGGTGCAGAGACTCAACTATCGAAGCAGAATTAAAAGGATGCGATGTACAAAAACAAAGTTCTAGTGGGATGATAGAAAAGAAAGCTAAACTTTTAACAGAACGTTACCGCCTCTCTTAGGTATACAATTGCCCTCTCGACGATCTTTCCTTTTTTGCCCTTGTCCTTGTCCTATACTTAACTACATGTCCCTTTTTACCATACTAAAGATACTCTCTCTTGTCATGGGTTTTACTATTCTTTCACTTTGGCCTCTTTCCTCTCACATTTTTCCTCCTTCGTGGATTAAGCTATAACAACTAGCTTCTTGTTCTTACTGTCCTTGTATAGTTTGTTGACAAGTCTTTCGAAGCTCCCTCCAACGCACGGCACTCTACCCAACTTGAAATAAGATTAGACGCATATGGAACTACTACGGCTACAGACGGAGGTTGGGCACTCCTTTGCCCTCCGACATGTGTCAGATGCCTAATAAACTATGGTGAAAAGAGAGAAGAGATTTCAAGGGAGAATCAAAAGATAGTGCATATGGCTTTGGGGAATATGCCTTTTAACTAAAACAAAGTTTTCTTGAAAATTTGCTTCTTTGTAAATGTTTTGAAAACTAGTTTCAGAAGGTTTTTGAAAACTTTTGCCCAGTCTGGTAACCTTCTGCTCTGATACCAAATGTAACACCCCACATCTGTTAAGGTCACTCACAAAGGGAATGCCTTAACTTCAATGGAGTATTATGGGTACTGGAACAGAAATATTACAAGACAAACATATATAAAACAGCGGAAAATAAAGTGGAAGTACTTCAAATCATTTATTAAATATAAATGTTTACAAGAGAAGCCCATCAACTTCCAATACCCAATTTCATAGTTAAAATATCTGTCTTGCTCAAAAACAAATTGCAGTATTCCCTAATAAAGCAAAGCAAGCCATAGCCAAGAGAAATCCAAGCCATACATGAAAGAGCCTTGGAGCTTGGTAAGATCCGAACTAAGCTGTATTCCCACCCTGTGAACCTGGGGGGGCGGGGGGGGGGGACGGAAGAAAAAGAGGCGAAACAAAACGGGTCAGTCATAAAGACTGAGTAAGTCCTAGTGACTTTCAGCATAAAAATGAGTAAAGATAACATGTCATGAATAAACTGAAAGTAAACATAAGCATGATGACAAGGTAGGCAAGATAAACTAAGATAACAAGATAAACTATGATAACAAGCTAAACAAGATAAACTTCGGGCATGATGAAACAAGTATAACATCCCATAATTCCTATCAAGTATCCCACCGCATGGTTTCTATCAAGAATAACATCGCAAGGTTTCTAAGCTTTACCATTAAAATGGTATCTATTTGCTCTGCACCACCTAACTAGCATCCTCGTAAGTGTCTTACATTGAATGATCCGTATTCCTACTAGTGTCCCAACTAGTGTCCTGTGTAACAAGGATCTGTACCCCCTACTAGTGTCCCAACTAGTAGCCCGTGTTATATAATAATTACAACGTGATCCCAATCCCCGCAATTATGGTAGCCTTCAGGTGTACATCGATTTTGAGGATTCCACCTCGATCACCCCAATGGCCATGTATATATTCGATGCACCCTTACTACCTTATCGATCGGCTCCCTACTTGACCTAGTTCTCGTATTGTGTCATGCGGCCCCCTACTTGTAGATACCTGTGCTGGTCCCACCATGGGGTGTATCAAGTCCCATGGTGGCAACCCTGACACAATCAAGATGCACAGCTTTATACCTATTGATGCCCAGTGGCTAAATTTTCTGCGCCGAAGTGTGTGCACGCCCGCACTCCGATGGAACCTGCACTGCTGCACCAACCGCCGCTAATTTGACCTCTTATAATCAGCCCAGTAACCGTGCCCCACCCCGCCTAGCTCAAGGTTCCGTTGATACCTAATGTGGGTTACTGCTGAAATGGGTCCCCGTTACTAGGTTTTTCTAATGGTTAAGTCTGTGGGCCTATACTCTCTGATATTACCCACCAACCCTGATGTGTACTTAACCCCGCTACTGATTCAAGCATGTGTATTTAATGGTTAAGTGTATGTGGGCCTATATTTACTAATATTACCCACCAACCCGATATGTACTTAACCCTTCTACTCGTTATGTTACCATGGTTAAGTGTTTACCTTAGTTAACTTAACCTTTCTCGCTTATTATGTTTGATTGGTTAAGTGTGGTTTATTAACTTAACCCTGTTCGTTTATCTGGTTACATTGGTTAAGAATTTCTTGTTAACTTAACCCCATGTGTTACTTAACCCTACCACGCATCACATTAGATTGGTTAAGTGCATGTTAACCTAACCCCATCCACTAGTCATATTATAATGGTAAAGTGTTATCAACTTATTCAAGTTAACTTAACCCACCCGCTTGTCCTGTTATGTTGGTTAAGTGTTACTACTTAACCGCAACCACTTGTCTAATTAACCCATTGTATTAGTTAAGTGTTCTCATTAACTTAACCTCACTTTCTAGTCCAGTTTAATCATGTTATAATGGTTAAACATTTGCTTAACCTTACCCACTCCCGTAGTCAACATATTAAATTGGTTAAGTGTCCAGATTAACCTAACCCTACCTACCAATTTAGTTAACATGTTGAAATTGGTTAAGTGTTCTAGTTAACTTAACCCTATCAATCCTAGCTCAGCTCTAACTGTCTTATTAGAGCACCAACCTCTCACATTAGACATATATTGTTGTGGCTGCCTGTGTGTCGGTCGGGTCCGGGCAGTCTTACGCCACAACTCAGTCTAACCTCGGGTCTTTATTGGGCCCAATGCTTAGCCTCCCACATTGGATAGGTATTGTTGTGATTACTGGACAGCCGGGCGGGTCCGGGCATGTTTACATCACAACTCAATCCAACCTCGTGAGAAGCATATTCGTATTTTCTAATTTACATTAATTATGTGAATTATTCAAATTCAAATTACTGCCCAATTTGTTTCCAATCAATCTCATTAATTTAGGTATATAATTAATACCATTTTATGCCATAAATCACTTATGTGATTAATGACTAATTTATGGCAAGTTTCCTAAAAATTACCAATTATCTTTATGTCCATAATTTACATTAATCAACATTTACTATTATGGCCCACCTTCCCTTTTAAATCATGTTTATAATTTTTGGTATGTAAATCATACCAAATTAAATGTCACTAACCATGATTATGCTAAACACGACAATTACATGTTAATTAACATACGCCCACATTCCAAATTACATGCCCATTAATATATGTACCCAATTCTAGTTGGTTTCCATATGTCTAATTCTTGCCTGTCTACATGTATGCCAAGTTTATGCCAATTTACACATATCAAGTTCTAGCCAAATTACACATATATCAAGATCCATGCCAAATTTCATATGCCAATTTATATATGCCTAATCCTAGACAATTTACATATATACCAAGTTTCATGCCTTTTTACATATGTCAAGATTCAGAGTTTAAATGTTTACAAAGCTATGCCCAATTTACAAAGGTCAAATTTTAGCCAAGTTATACATATCAATATTCTTGGCATATTTTTCATAGGTCAAGTTTCATACCAAACTATATGTATTCCATGTTTACCCCAATTTACCCAAGCTAGAGAACTTTAATCATAACGATAATACCCAGATTCCAATTTCATGATAATGGAAATAATACCCAAATATCCAGTCTTCATATTATGCCTTCGATTCTATCAAACACATATATCCAACAAGACAATATCCCAATATTTCCATCGTATTCAATCGCACGCAAATCGCAGTTTAGGCCTAGGTCCGAAATTGACCTAGGTTCATCAAAAGAAAATAAATAGGGGAAAGGTAGAATTTTGCATCAAGACAAGATTGGAGAGAAAAACATCATCACAGGCATATTAAGATTACAACTGAATAATAATATCAACATGAATCAAGAAAATTGATTTACAACAGGCTGAATAGATCATGAACTTAGCATGAGAGTAAAGATAGAAAAGTCCAAAGATCAAGATTCAAGAAGAAACAGAAATAGATCTGAATCGATACACATACTTAAATCCAAATCCACTTTATTTCATGGCCACATTATAATTAAATATTTAAACCTGAAAATAACTAGAACTTACAGAGAACGGCTAATGAATTAGGGAGTGAATTTGTCATAGAAAGTTGTAGTGTCATTGATCTATCCTCTTGAATTTGTTGTAGAAGCATTGATCTTTGATTTGATTTGAGTTTGGACGCTTAAGCTTTAAATTTGGAGACGGCGGTCATGGCTCAAGAGAGATTTTAGCAGCATTTTGGTGACATATGAATTTGTGTGAGTTAGGCTAGGTATAGGTATTATTTTATAGGCGTAGCAATTCATTTCAGCCATCAGATTAACCCTAAAACCCATCCGGACCATCAAAACTCGTCCCGGGGCTCAAAAATGGGTTCTGTCCCGAAACAGGACGACCAGGTCGACCTGCAGGGGGGAGGTCGACACTATAGTCGACCCCCATGGGGGAGGTTGACTCCCAGGTCGACCCCCTGGTCGACCTGGCCCCCAGGTCGACCCCCTGGTCGACGTGGCCCCCAGGTCGACCCCCTGGTCGACCTGGCCCCCAGGTCGACCCCCAGGTCGACCTGGCCAGTTCTGTGCTGACCGAAACCTTCTGAATCTTGTTTTGGCCATATCTTGGTCATACGGACTCCGATTTTCGAAAACTCAGACTCTATTTCATGTATTTTTCTGAGAGGAATGCAATGGTGATGTCCATTTTACCTAATTCCTGATTCTTGAATTATTAATCCTTATTTTACTATCTTTTCCGTTACATACGCCGTTATCGAACTAATTTTTCTTCTCTTCCATGTATTAATTAATTCTTCTTATGGATCACCATTATTTACCCATCATAAGCATATTTTTATATATTTTATTTTATTTTTAATTATATTAAAAATACGGGGTGTTACACAAACCCCAAGCAATAAGTATACAAATTAATTGTTGAGAACAACTCTTTGGCAAAACTTATGGAGTATTAGCTCCTAGCAAATCACATGGATGGCAACAACGAATATCCTTGCATGGGATTTGTTTAACAATTGGATGGTAACAGCAAATGAAAAGTACAAGAATAGCTAAACGAAATAAAACATATATATTTACAGTTAATATATGTATAGAATTGGTACATCAACTCTATGCAGAAAATGGATACACAAAATCTATGAACCACGAGAAAGGATTAGCCAAACTTTACATGAACAGAAAGAGAAAAAAAAGAAAAAAAAACCATATATACATAAAGTTGTTATACCAGTGTCAAACGAGGAAGATAAGGCAATTCAATGTCGTGTTCTGCATCATTTGAGAGATGACTCTACGTGCATCGACCTAAAACAGAAAATAAAATAAAATCTTCATGAAACATCTAAAAAGATTCATTATTTAATATCAGCAGCCCTTTTGAGAATCAGTGAATCCATCTCGATCAACTTTGATCTGCGGGAAAAAAAACCCATCAAAGGAATGTTTTCATGATAGTAATGAACAGCAAAAGAAAAAAAATTAAACAAACAGTTAAGAAAGTAGAATGAGCAATGAACAGCTAAGACAACTAAAGTAAATAGCTGAAACCTAAAAAAATGTATTGTCTAGTCTACAAAGGTAAATGTGATAGCTAAGAACAGCTACTCGAACAACAAAGACAGCTAAGAGACAAGACAATACCAGATTTTCATCACCAGTAAACAGCTAAAGAAAATAGGGTATGGACATCAACAGAACCATATATAGGTATATAACAAGATATCAAATTCTATAGTACAAAGAACAGCTAAGAAGAAAGAACTGATATGCATATTTATATACACAATTCTTTCGGCCAAATCCAACAGATAATTCACATGCATATACAGTAAAATTCAGGTATGAATTCATTGTTTCATACATTAAAAAAATTCAAACCAGGAAATTTACAATGCACAGTTCACTGTCATTTGATCAGTTCAATCAAAATTCATTTCGAACCGATCTGAAAATCCTATACCAAAAATCCGAACCAAAATCTAACCTACAGATTCGAATATTGATTGAAATAACAATTCGTGGCCACTGATAGATGTTCATCTTATCCCAATCAAACCACAACTATAAATATGCATCATACGGTGATGTTTCATCCATTTAAGAACAATTCGAAGCCAAAAAAATCAAATGAAATAATACAAAAATCGAGTGAAAAACTTAGCTTAATACGAAGGGGTTTCGGTCTGGTTTGCTCGTCGTGGGTCTGGATGAGGTGATAGTCGAAGTTGTAGCTGATGGGATCGGGATGGGGAATACGAGGAGGGGTGTGACGCCAGGTATCTCGAAGTTGGCTGAAGACCGAAAGGGATTTAGGGATTTGCGGTTAGGGTTTTGGCCATTTGAGAACAACTCTGGAGGCGGCGGATTTTTTTATGCTGAAAGGCTACGGTATGAAGGGTTTTTGAAGGAGGATGCGGGTTGCAGGGGGTAGCGGGCCAAAATTTATGGTAAGGCCCAATTTAATTAATAAACTTAAGTTTAAATATATATATTCATGTTTAAATACTTAAATTACTTCATAAATTCATATCTCGCACCCACATTGTCAGATTTAAGCACGGTCTGTCTTGTTGGAACCGTAGAGACGAGAACTTCGAGATAGAGCAAGTCTAGTCCAGATCAGAGGCAACAGGAAATTTTAGTCGAATTAAACGTCAGTTTAATTTAACTAAAAATGAACTGTTATCAACGACTTTAAATCAAGGTGAGTTAAACTCACTCAGCTCTCCCCATTTATAATTTATATAAATTGGGTTTTTATTTTGCGTGTTCTGATTGTTAGTGGTTGACCGTTTGTTGGTTATATATATTTATTATTGATTCAATAAATGAAATCAAACGGTTGTTCAATTTCTGTAAAACACCAATCGTGTTGATTTGACCCAAATAAAGTAATTTCCCTTGATTGGTCACGTTTATAAACGTGTTTGAAATTGTTTGAATTGTTTGAATGATCTGTTAATTGGTTGTTGATCGTTATAGTAATTATCAGTCGAATAAAAAGAAATTTTTGATTATTGTTGAACCATGTTTCAACATTAATATCTGATATTAAACAATGGGTAGTATGGTTGGGAAATTGGCATCACCTGGCTTAGAAATCGATCAATTTATAAAATATGGATTTTTATCGACAGTGAGTCGATAGTATTGAAGTTATTTTATAACTAAAGTATGTTTTGAAAGTTATTAATTTTAAAATTATCTTAAGGAAATAAATATTAATTATTTATTAATTAAGGTTTATAAGAAATTATGAAATGGTTTTAGAAAACAAATTCCTACGTTAATAAGAATTATAAGCAAATGAGAAGTAATAACCCAGTGGTTAAGTACTTGATTAATCGCTTCTGATGAACAGTTGAATGGAGTTATTTAAATTAATTATATTTTAATTAATTTAAAGGAGGAATTAACTGGAATTGGTTAGAAGGATAATCGTGTTTTGTGTTCACTGAGTCGACCATTTAAACCAAGTTAGACTTTTGAATTGGTGAAATAACTTAATAATTGGTTAATCTTAGTAAGATTTTAAAAAGGAAATTTATTATTTATCCTAGTAAATAAGAAAGTTAATTGAATTTGAAATGATTAATGTTGAAGCAAATGAGTTGTTATAGTTTAAGTAATCACTACTTAAATGAAATGCATTTAGAGTAACTAATATAGTCAAGTGTTGGAAAGAAGCTAGGAATGTGTTTTATTATTTGAGCTCGAGTTTTAAAATGAAGCAATAAAGAGATTTAAGCTAATACATAGCTTAAATGGAAAGTTTCACTTAACGTTTGAATTAAGTATAAGAAGATGAAGATGTAAAGGGTTTATATTAAACCTAAAATTTATAAACAAGGTTTATAAAGGGAATGTGAGTTAAACGTTGTTTTAAACTGGAAATACTTAATAATGGAATTAAGTTAAACCAAAAGAATTGAAAGGAGATTTCCCGAGGAAGGGATTTAAATGTGAGCTTGGTAAACGAGGTTGGAAATAGGAATTTAAATAATAATATCGGTTCTTGAGTTACAACTCGTATTTATCTGAAGATAGGAACGTTGTTAATCAAGGTCTGAGAGGTAATTAAAATACCCTAACTTGGACGGCTTCGGGACTATCCAAGGGTAATACTAGTTGGTAATGGCAAGAATGTATGTTAAGATTACCAAAATAGTGGAAATGATATGAGATGATATTTTACCTAGTAACAAAATTAAAAGGAGATTGGGCGATAAATTTTAAAAGCCAAGTGATGCTGAGTACCATACCAGTGAATCTATTTTTATGATTTCATGGATGTTTATTTGATAGTTAAATAACCGACTATCAAATTTGACCTTTACGATCGTTGGTATGGAAAGACCGGGATCGAATGTATATTCGAAAACCATTCCAACCAACAAATACGAAATATATAGAAGAGATCAAACGACGATCGAGATGGAGTATTTGAAGACTATAGATCTTCATGAAACGGAAGAACCACTTAAAGTCTCTGATTCGACCCGGAAATATACTGGGGTTCTGTCGCGGTTGAAATCTGTGGACTGCAAGGACTACTCGCTATTGATCTATGGGGTGATTCCTATATTGGATGCAGTAGGAGAGTACCTTCGGTTCATCCTGTTCCTGGATGACTTGTATGGACGAATTTCTGACAGAGTATTTCCAATGGGCCACGTACGTTGATTTCTTCAAATGTGTCATAGTTGGGTAGCTCCCAACTAGGGTATTTTTGTAGACGTCAATTAGTGATATCCAGCGGATCTGACGATGTGGCATTCAAAGTAAAGGATGGCCAAATGTTCTAGAAGTAAATTCTAGCCTCAAACCTCACAACCAGGAAGTGACAAAAATCGGGCAAGTAGCATGGCTATGTGGGTCGCTCCCATTAGGGTGTATAATCACCTATCTAGAGAAAATCCATTTCATTCTTTAATCTATTTCGATGCTGTCCCTTTTTGGAAAACAGTGGTTTGAGCCCAACCGTTGGTAATATACATTCGATAACTCAAGAGAAATGAGTGGTTGGTCATGTGAGGGTCGGGTTGCAAGACGTTCTTGTTGAACCCAGTGTATTCGCCTCTAGAGATACACGATGGGCAGGTGGTCCCATACCTTGTCATAGTTGGAATTCAATCTCCAATAAGTGCCCACGGTTTTGTTTGTATATATATATATATATGGAGCGTGAGATGCAAGCGTTCCACTAGATTGATATTTACTTGTATTTAGACACTATTATAATATCAGAATAGAGATTGATTTCAAAACTGTTTTGGGTCATCGTAAGGTTAAAACCGTCCGTCTTTATGTGTGGATTTGGTCTTACGATTATCCTTTTCTTTCGAAAGGATATTAACTTTAAAATCAAGTTGTGTGATACCTTAATACTGTGCGAGTTCTTCTCACTCTGGTTCACCAGACTGACCCGGTGTTTTGTAAATGCTCGGGTTAGCCCGGGATGTACAGGTTCAGGTTATCAGGTACTGAGAAGTCCAGAGATGAGCTGGAGATGTTCAGACATATGATATCTAGAATTTATTCCGTTGTGTATATGAGGACAGATTATTATAACTGTCCAGAGATGTTGACGTACTCTGATATTGTAAGTATTTTTAAATGCTTTCAATAAAGATTTATTTCTGTATTATATTTTGTTCTGCTGCGATGTGAGACTCTGTGTTGGTTCATCTTCTTCTTCTATTCTAACTTTCTTTCTTTCTTATCTCGCCCTCTAATTTCTTTCTATAAACGTTCCAGTGTTTTCGGTGTTTGGACGGTCGGCATAAGTCATGGTAAGGGTATTTATGTCGATTTTTGGGGCCAAAAATCCCTGGGTCGTTACAGTGGTATCAGAGCTATTGGTTGATTAGTAACCTTGGCTCTGTGGCGTAACTCAGTAGAGATGGGGTTTGTAACACCCTAGATTGAGTTTGAGTGTATATATATGAGAGCGTATTTGTAAAATTTTATATAAAAATGTTTTGTATTGTGTTATTTGACTGGTTCAGGTGTTGAGAAGCCTTGAGCTAGCAAATGGATACGATATTGTTTTATAAAAGGGGTAAATGAAATAATTTTACCCAAGATATATAATTTTCTATATTATAGTAATATGGATTGTTTTATTGTTCTGGGTGATTTGATTTGAAATCAAGTTGAAATATGGAATCAAATTGAACTGTTTAGAAAATCAATTAATCAATTGAATCAGATATGAAAGTAAAACTGAACCTGGTTAAGTAAAACCAATTTAAGAATGAATTCAAATAAAATGAACTTAAATAAATTGGAATTTGAGTTAGAATGCCCGACAAAAAGGTAAACTTTAATATTATGAGTTAAGCGATTAATCTTATACCCTGAGTAGGTTGCCATTTAGATTTTGGATTTTTCTTTTCGAAGAAGTTGAAGCCCAGAGTGGCAGTTGTAGTCGTACCGATCGAGCCATGCAGAGAAGGTGTTGGCAAAATTTTAGAAATTTTTAGACTTCGAATTTATTTTGAATTTAATGCAAAAATAATGATTTTAAAATAATATGGTTCGAAATATTCTTCTTACTTTGCAACTTTGAGGACGAAATTATTTTAAGGGGGAAGAATGTAACGTCCCAGATTTTTCGGCCATTTAAATCTGAATATTTAAATTTGTTTATATATTATATTTGAAATATAATGAATTTTTAATCGAATTTATTTATTTAAATGGAGTTCGAATATATATATTTATATTTTAATTAAAACGAGCTCGAAACGTCGCGGTAGTTCGAAATTTTCGATTTGAACTTTAACTGAATATACAGGATCCGTTATAAATCGGATTTCTGTGAAACCAGACACGTTTGAAGCGCTTCAATTTTATTTTTCTAATGAAAGAGAAAAATCGAAATTCCAACTTATAGATTTCAAGTTACGTCCAATTCAAATTTTCAAATAGTCGCTGTGAAATCATTTTTAAATTTTAACGATTTATTTATTCATGTTAAAAGATTTTTATGTAAATAAAATATTATTTAAAACCTGGATTTTTATGTCATGTTCGAATTCTATACTATTTGGAATTTGAGATGTTGGTTTAAATGAATATGGTGATATTAATTTATCGTTAAATGTAGTTGTTCAAAATCCGTTTTTGGTCTCATTATTCGATCTTCTACCCAATTCAAGTACAATCATCCCTCTTTATAATCCTTTCAAACCCTAAGCAATAAGTATACAAATTAATTGTTGAGAACAACTTTTTGGCAAAACTTTTGGAGTATTAGCTCCTAGCATATCACATGGATGGCAACAACGAATATCCTTGTATGGGATTTGTTTAACAATTGGGTTGTAACAGCAAATGAAACGTACAAGAACAGCTATACGAAATAAAACATATATATATATATTTATTTACAGTTAATATATGTACAGAATTGGTACATCAACTCTATGCAGAAAATGGATACACAAAATCTATGAACCACTGGAAAGGATTAGCCAAACTTTACGTGAAAAGAAAGAGAAAAAAAGAAAAAAAAAAGAAAACCATATATACATAAAGTTGTTATACTAGTGCAGAATGAGGAAGATAAGGCAATTCAATGTCGTGTTCTGCATCATTTGAGAGATGACTCTACGAGCATCGACCTGAAACAGAAAAGAAAAGAAAATCTTCATGAAACATCTAAAAAGATTCATTATTTAATATCAACAGCCCTTTTGAGAATCAGTGAATCCATCTCGATCAACTTTGATCTACGAAAAAAACCATCAAAGGGATGTTTTCATGATAGTAATGAACAACAAAAGAAAAAAAACAGTTAAGAAAGTAGAATGAGCAATGAACAGCTAAGACATCTAAAGTAAATAGCTGAAACCTAAAATATGTATTGTCTAGTCTACAAAGGTAAATGTGATAGCTAAGAACAGCTATTCGAACAACTAAGACAGCTAAGAGACAAGACAATACTAGATTTTCATCACCACTAAACAGCTAAAGAAAATAGGGTATGGACATCAACAGAATCATATATACTATATATTAAGATATCAAATTCTATAGTACAAAGAACAGCTAAGAAGAAAGAACTGATATGCATATTTATATACACAAATCTTTTCGGTCAAATCCAACAGATAATTCACATGCATATACAGTAAAATTCAGGTACGAATTCACTATTTCATACATTAAAAAATTCAAATCAGGAAATTTACAACGCACAGTTCACTGTCATTTGATCAGTTCAATCAATATCCATTTCGAACCGATCTGAAAATCCTATACCAAAAATCCGAACCAAAATCTAACCTATAAGTTCGAATATTGATTGAAATAACAATTCGTGGCCACTGATAGACGTTCATCTTATCCCAATCAAACCACAACTATAAATACGCATCATACGATGATTTTCATCCATTCAAGAACAATTCGAAACCAGAAAAAAAAAATCAAACGAAATAATACAAAAATCGAGTGAAAAACTTAGCTTAATACGAAGAGGTTTCGGTCTGGTTTGCTCGTTGTGGGTCTGGATGAGGTAATTGTCGAAGTTGTAGCGGATGGGATCGGGATGGGGAATAAGTGGAGGGGTGCGACGCCAAGTATCTCGAAGTTAGCTGAAGACCGAAAGGGATTTAGGGATTTGCGGTTAGGGTTTTGGCCATTTGAGAAAAACTCTGGAGGCAGCGGATTTTTTTATGCTGGAAGGTTACGGTATGAAGGGTTTTTGAAGGAGGATGCGGGTTGTAGGGGGTAGCGGGCCAAAATTTATGGTAAGGTCCAATTTAATTAATAAACTTAACTTTAAATATATATTCATGTTTAAATACTTAAATTACTTCATAAATTCATATCTCACACCCACGTTGTCAGATTTAAGCACGGTCTGTCTCGTTGGAACCGTAGAGTCGAGAACTTCGAGATAGAGCAAGTCTAGTCTGGATCAGAGGCAAATGGAAATTTTAGTCGAATTAAACGTCAGTTTAATTTAACTAAAAACGAACTGTTATCAACGACTTTAAATCGAGGTGAGTTAAACTCACTCAGCTCTCCCCATTTATATTTTATATAAATTGGGGTTTTATTTTGCGTGTTCTGATTGTTAGTGGTTGACCGTTTGTTGGTTATATATATTTATTGTTGATTCAATAAATGAAATTAAACGGTCGTTTAATTTCAGTAAAACACCAATCGTGTTGATTTGACCCAAATAAAGTAATTTCCCTTGATTGGTCACGTTTATAAACGTGTTTGAATTGCTTGAATGATCTGTTAATTAGTTGTTGATCGTTATAGAAATTATCAGTCGAATAAAAAGAAATGTTTGGCTATTGTTGATTGTTGAACCATGTTTCAACATTTATATCTGATATTAATCGATGGGTAGTATGGTTGGGAAATTGGCATCACCTGGCTTAGAAATTGATCAATTTATAAAATATGGATTTTTGACAGTGAGTCGATAGTATTGAAGTTATTTTATAACTAAAGTATGTTTTGAAAGTTATTACTTTTAAAATTATCTTAAGGAAATAAATTTTATATAAAAATGTTTTGTATTGTGTTATTTGACTGGTTCAGGTGTTGAGAAGCCTTGAGCTAGCAAATGGATACGCTATTGTTTTATAAAAGGGGTAAATGAAATAATTTTACCCAAGATATATAATTTTCTATATTATAGTAATATGGATTGTTTTGTTGTTCTGGGTGATTTGATTTGAAATCAAGTTGAAATATGGAATCAAGTTGAACTGTTTAGAAAATCCATTAATCAATTGAATCGGATATGAAAGTAAAACTGAACCTGGTTAAGTAAAACCAATTTAAGAATGAAATCAAATAAAATGAACTTAAATAAATTGGAATTTGAGTTAGAATGCCCGACAAAAAGGTAAACTTTAATATTATGAGTTAAGCGATTAATCTTATACCCTAAGTAGGTTGCCATTTGGATTTTGGATTTTTCTTTTCCAAGAAGTTGAGGCCTAGAGTGGCAGTTGTAGTCGTACCAATCAAGCCATGCAGAGAAGGTGCTGGCAAAATTTTAGAAATTTTTAGACTTCGAATTTATTTTGAATTTAATGCAGAAATAATGATTTTAAAATAATATGGTTCGAAATATTCTTCTTACTTAACAATTTCGAGGACGAAATT
Organism: Allium sativum; assembly: GCA_030737875.1. NCBI lineage: Eukaryota > Viridiplantae > Streptophyta > Magnoliopsida > Asparagales > Amaryllidaceae > Allium > Allium sativum. The sequence continues at coordinate 221,883,157 of CM060927.1, read as the reverse complement.
ATTTTAAGGGGGGAAGAATGTAACGTCCCAGATTTTTCAGCCATTTAAATTCGAATATTTAAATTTGTTTATATATTATATTTGAAATATAATGAATTTTTAATCGAATTTATTTATTTAAATGGAGTTCGAATATTTATATTTATATATTAATTAAAACGAGCACGAAACGTCGCGGTAGTTCGAAATTTTCGATTTGAACTTTAACTGAATATACAGGATCCGATATAAGTCGGATTTATTTGAAATGAGACACGTTTGAAGCGCTTCGATTTTATTTTTCTAATGAAAGAGAAAAATCGAAATTCCAGCTTATAGATTTCAAGTTACGTCCAATTCAAATTTTCAAATAGTCGCTGTGAAATCGTTTTTAAATTTTAACGATTTATTTATTCATATTAAAAGATTTTTATGTAAATAAAATATTATTTAAAACCTGGATTTTTATGTAAAGTTTGAATTCTATACTATTTGGAATTTGAGATGTTGGTTTAAATGAATATGGTGATATTAATTTATCGTTAAATTTAGTTGTTCAAAATTCCTTTTTGGTCTCATTATTCGATCTTTTACCCAATTCAAGTACAATCATCCCTCTTTATAATCCTTTCAAACCCCAAGCAATAAGTATACAAATTAATTGTTGAGAACAACTTTTTGGCAAAACTTATGGAGTATTAGCTCCTAGCAAATCACATGGATGGCAACAACGAATATCCTTGTATGGGATTTGTTTAACAATTGGATGGTAACAGCAAATGAAAAGTACAAGAACAGCTAAACGAAATAAAACACATATATATATAGTTAATATATGTACAGAATTAGTACATCAACTCTATGCATAAAATGGATACACAAAATCTATGAACCACTGGAAAGGATTAGCCAAACTTTACATGAACAGGAAGAGAAAAAAAGAAAACCATATATACATAAAGTTGTTATACTAGTGCAGAACGAGGAAGATAAGGCAATTCAATGTCGTGTTCTGCATCATTTGAGAGATGACTCTACGAGCATCGACCTGAAACGGAAAAGAAAAGAAAATCTTCATGAAACATCTAAAAAGATTCATTATTTAATATCAGCAGCCCTTTTGAGAATCAGTGAATCCATCTCGATCAACTTTGATCTACGAAAAAAACCATCAAAGGGATGTTTTCATGATAGTAATGAACAGCAAAAAAAAAACATAAAAAAAACAGTTAAGAAAGTAGAATAAGGAATGAACAACTAAGACAGCTAAAGTAAATAGCTGAAACCTAAATGTAACACCCCACCTCCGCCAGGGCCACACTCACGAGTGCTGGCACTAGCTTTGGAGGGGTGTTGTCAAGGTAAACATGCACAGAGATATCACAAGACAGAGCATAGATAGATAAATAAGTAAAGCAGCGGTAGAAATTTAAAAACCATCATTTCAAAACCAAATAGTCAACTTACATCAAAGTACTTAGTCATTATTTTCCAACTACCACAAGTCTAGAAAACATAAACTGAAAATAACATAAAGTAAACTATCCCCAAGATAGTGAAGCCATAGCAAGCTCAAGTCCAAACCATACATGAGCTGTCAAGAAAGCAAGCCAAGTGTCCAAGCTAAGCACTAGTGTTCCCTCCCTGAGAACCTTGGGGGGGGGAACGGAAGAAAAGAGGCGAAAGAAAAAGGGTCAGTCATAAAGACTGGTAAGTCCTACTTACTATTAGTATAAAAACTAATAAAGTTAACTAAACATGAGAAACTGAGATGAAACATAAAGATGGTAACTAACTGGCATGATAAATAGATAACAAGGTAGATCAAGTGTGGCATCGCATATACAAGGTTTAGTTTTGCACCAATAGTACTAGTATTCCAACCCATGTCAAGCATAAACAAGAAATGATCCCTTGGCCCAATATCATGAGGTGACCCAAGTCGGGGTCCAACTACACGGTCTAGTCGATCGGCTCCCTATAAGCCTAACTCGTCGAGTGTCGGTGTCATATGGCCCAATCACGAAATGTAGTCAAACTATGCTAGGTCCACCCTAGGGTGTATCAAGTCCTAGGGTGCCAACCACTGACACGAATCAAGCACGCGCAGTCTGAACCTACTGGTGCCCGTGCCTGCTTTTTCAACTCCGGACTATGTGCACGACCATAGCCCGCCCGAACCTACACCGGCGCACCTACTCAGCCGTCGTTCTGGTCGCTTACAATCAGCCCAGTAATCGTGCCCCACCCTGCCTAGTCCCTAGGGTATCGTGATACATCCAAGAGGGTTACTGCTGAAAAGGACCGCGTGACTAGGGTTTCTAACGGGTTAAGTGTGGTTAGCCTTATCCAGTCATGTATCAAGTTGGTTAAGTGTATCCAAGTGGTTCATGACTTAACCCTAACATGTGGCATTAATTAATTTAATGCACCCAAACTCTCACATTAGACTTTGTTGTGGTTACTGGATATGTCGGGCGGTTCCGGGCAGCTTTACACCACAACCTAGTCTAACCTCGGGTTTCAAGCGCGATGTGACCAACTTCTCACATTGGATCCTATTCTTTGTAGCCACTGGATTTGCCGGGCGGTTCCGGGCAAATTTACACTACAAACTCAACCCAACCTCGAGTTGGCCACTTTATGGTTTTCTACATGTCATGACCATATTCAAGTTTTCAAGCATAATAAAATTTCATGTCACATTTCAAGTCATGTTTTCATGTTATTTCAAGTTTGCCTAACTACCCATAACGTAACCCCCTCGCACGTAAATTCGCATCAACACAAGTGAATCAAGGAGCATAAAAATATGACCAAGAGGGGCATAAGGTTGGTAAAGTTGGTCATAAGTTAAACATGATGATATTTGAGGCAAAGGTGTTCATCACAACTAGCATATAGGACTATTGGCCTCAAAACATGTATGACATCAAACTTAGCAAATAAACTTGTAGGTAGCATGTAGTTCAACATCATAGGCAAAGGTGAAACATGATAATAGTTGACATAGGGTGATAAACTTGTGGGTAGCATGTAGTTCAACATCATATGCAAGTTAACATCAAGGTTGTGAGGGGTTCTATGTCGCATTATGCATAATCCCCAAATAAAGCTCATAGTTTTCTACCCAAAAATCAAGGTAAATGGTACTAGGTTCATGATAGTGCCACAATCATAGATCAAAAGAGTCATAAATGGATCTATGCATACAAATCTAGCCCCAAGACAAATATTATACCCAAAAGTCTCATTTCAACTTGCTACATGATCATATTAACTTCATAGTTTAAATCTAAGAGTAGAGTGGGGCTTACAAAGCGTGGCTATGAGAACTAGAACCAAATAGAACAAGATAGAGACGTCGTAGAAGCTCTAGGAATGATGTAGCAACACAAATAGCCTTAAGAATAAGTAGCTCCTTTGATAGAAAGAAGAAAGAAGCTTGCTCCTTTACGCCTTAGAAGCTCTCAAGATGAGATGGAGGCCATGATTAGGGAGCATTTTGGCAGAATTTAGTTGTTAGGTTGATTTGTGATGGTTTAGGCTAGGTATTAGGGTGTTTTTATAGGTGTAGAGACTAGTTTAGGCCATAGGATTAACCCTAATTTAGATTTGAACCATCAAATCCCGTCACAGGCTAGCTGAGCAGACCCAAAGGAGCAACAGGTGCATCAGGAAAACATGGCTGACCAGGGAGGTCGACCCCCCAGGTTGACACCCCAGTCGACCGGGGGGGTAGGTTGACTCCCCAGTCGACCTGGGGTAGGGAGGGAAAATTTTCCGCCCATTCTGCTTGGATCTAATTTAATTTTCTGGCTGAATTTTAAATTTTCTGAAATCTTCTATGGGCCATAACTTGGTCATACAGACTCCGATTTACGAAATTTCGGACTCGTTTCCAAGCAGAATTTCAAGATGAACACAATGGTGTAACCCGTTCCCATTGATTCTTAACTTAGAATTTAATTCTTCCCTGATTTCTTGTTTTAACATGTTATAAAAATTTGGGTTGTTACATTCTCCACTCCTTAAAGGATTTTGTCCCCGAAATCTCCAAGTTAGGAAGAACGTATCCTACCATCCATCATCCATCTACTCAGACATCATCCACGAGCAATCATTGTCCTTAAAAGATTTCTAATGCTGTATGAACATATGCAACAGTGTGTGTATATGCTCCTATCTAATGCGAAAATCAGGCGGTTACTGACTCAGTAAACCTCCTTAATGCAAAATATGTTAGTGAAATGAGTCCAAATGTATGCAAATTCCTAATATAATTTATAACCTCTACATGAGTGCACATAACATTCATCCATATGCAACATCCACATGATATCATAACAAGTTTCATCCATGAATAAGCATAAACACTCATGCATATGCAATATGAAAGTGTGTGAGCCGATCTTAGTGACTAACGTGTATCGTGCATCCACGAGTAACCACTTGCAACTACTTGCAACCATTTGCAACCATCAAGCATAACATGTTTCAAATACATGTTTCATCCAAAGGGTTTCTACCTAAGGTTCTCATGACAAGATTAACGAGATAACAAGATAAACATGGATAGCAAAAGAAAGATATGCTAACTAGGAAAGGAGATTGAGAATGTACCCTCAAAAAGGAATGGATAAAGCCCACGCATCTTCTCCTCGGTTTCCCAAGTTGTATCTTCATCGACTTCACTCCACTGAACCTTTACTAACTTGACTTCCCGATTCCTTAGCTTCTTGATCTCTGTTCCCAAGATACGAATCGGAGCTCGCCTCAGGGTTGCCTCTTTCTCTACCTCCACATCTTCAAGAATGCTGGGCTCAACTACTTCGGTTGATTCATGTAGGCATTTTCGGAGATGCAAGACATGAAAAACATTGTGCACTCCAGCCAGCTTCTCGGGCAATTCCACTCTATAAGCCATTCACCCGATCTTCTCGATGATAGGGAAGGGTCCTACGAACCTTGGTGCTAGCTTTCCATCTGCTCCAAAACGAACCACATTTCGTAAAGGAGAGACCTTCACAAAGACCATATCTCCAACTTCAAACTCTAAGTCTGTCCTTCGCTTGTCTGCATAGGATTTCTGTATGTCTTGGGCCGCTTTCATCTGCCTTCGAATCAACTCAACCTTCTCGGATGTGTCCCTTATCATGTCGGGCCCAAGTATAAGCTTATCTGTCGTCTCCTACCAACATGCCGGTGACTTGCACGGCCTCCCATACAAAGCTTCGAATGGTGCCATCCCTATGCTTGCTTGATAGCTGTTATTATAAGAAAACTCTATGAGAGGAAGGTGGTCTTCCCAAGTGCCACCAAAGTCAAGAATGCATAGCCTCAACAGATCCTCTAGTACCCTATTCACCCTTTCGGTCTGGCCACCCGTCTGTGGGTGATAGGCTGTACTTAGATTCAATCGCGTACCCATCGCTTCTTGCAAACTATTCCAGAATTGGCTAGTGAAGATTGGGTCACGATCGCTAACTATGCTAGAAGGAACTCCATGCAATCGCACTATCTCTCGAAGATAAACGGATGCTAGCCATGATGCGGTCCTCTTGCTCTTTACTGGAATAAAATGAGCGCTCTTCGTGAGTCTATCCACTATGACCCATATGCTAGTATTCCCCTTCCTTGATCTCGGCAATCCATCCACAAAATCCATAGAGATACTTTCCCACTTCCATTGCGGGACCTCCAATGGATGCAGTAGTCCACCGGGCTTCTTCGACTCGGCCTTTACTTGTTGGCAAACAATGCATCTTGAAACAAACTCTGCAACATCCTTTTTCATCCCATCCCAAAAGAAAATGCGCTTCATATCCCGGTACATCTTATCCCCTCCAGGATGTATGGTCATCCTCGAGTGATGCACCTCCTCAAGAACTTTATTTACTAAGTCTCCCACTCATGGGACACATAGTCTTCCATCACGCCTTAGCCATCCCTTATCATCAATAGTATATCTAGCGAGGTGACTTGACGTCTCACCCCGAATCAACTTGTCCATGATCTCGACTATCTGCGGGTCTTCCCTCTGTGAAGCCCCAACTTGATCAAGAAGTGTGGGTCTAAGCTCAAGGGATGCTAACGAACCAGTCATCGACTCAACAGTAGGTGTAAAATCAAAGGCTGCCAAGAACTCTAGGCTCCTCATCTCAACAAATAAGGGACTCAAGGTCAACCTTTTTCTACTTAGCGCATCCGCCACAACATTACCCTTGCCAGGGGTATAAGCTATATCGAAGTCATATGATGCCAAGAATTCCATCCACCTTTGTTGCCTTAGATTCAAATCTTTCTGCGAGAAGAGGTACTTGAGCGACTTGTGATCAGTATATAACTCAAACCTTTCGCCTAGAAGATAATGGCGCCAAGATTTGAGTGCAAAAATGATCGCCGCCCACTCTAAATCATGAGTGGGATAGTTCTTCTCATGAACCTTGAGTTGCCTACTCCCAAAGCATATCACTCTCCCTTCTTGCATCAGGACAACGCCCAATCCCATGCCACATGCATCGGTGTACATGGTAAACAACTTCCCTCCATCGGGTAATGCTAGAACTGGAGCTGTGATGAGGGCTTTCTTGAGCCTTTGAAAAGCAAGCTCACACTCTAAGTCCCATGCAAAGACTAAGTTCTTCTTCGTTAACTTAGTGAGAGGGGCTGAAATCTTAGCAAAGTCCTTAATGAACTTCCTATAAAACCCTGCCAGACTGAGAAAGCTTCTCACTTCAGTTGCATTCTTCGGGACTTTCCAGTCTTGTACCGCCACTACTTTAACGGGATCCACAGCTATACCTTTCTTAGAAACTATATGCCCAAGGAACCGAACTTCACTTCTCCAGAAATGGCATTTGGAGAAATTGGCTTTTAACTGATGAGCTCTAAGCGTATCCATAACCTGCTTGAGATGTATAGCATGCTCTTCCTCGTCCTTAGAGAAGATCAGAATATCATCCACGAAGACAACCACAAACTTGTTAAGGAACTCCCTAAACACCCTACTCATCAAATCAACGAAGTATGCGGGTGCATTAGTCAAACCGAACGGCATGACGAGCCATTCAAAGAATCCATCGGGAGTCCTAAACGCGGTCTTATCAATACTATCCTCAGCCACTCTAAGCTGATGGAATCCGGTGGCTAGATCGAGCTGAGAGAAAACAGAAGCACCAACAAGTTGGTCAAAGAGATCATCAATCCTCGGTAACGGGTGCCTATTCTTCTTTGTCCGCTTGTTTAACTCATGATAATCAACACATAGACGAAGCGAAACATCCGCCTTAGTAGCGAATACCACGGGAGCACCCCATTCAGAAATGCTTCGTCTAATGAAATTTTTCTCAAGCAACTCCTTGATTTGCTTGCTAAGCTCTCTTCTTTCTCGCGGGGCCATGTGCCTAACTGGCAATGAGACTGGATTGGCATTATCAACAAGATAAATACGGAAGTCTATCTCGCGTTTAGGGGGTAACCCCTTCACCTCATCAAAAACATCAGGATATTCTCGGACCACCCACACAGATTGAAGATTGTCAATAGACGAGTCGAGGGATTCAAGATAACATAACATAACAGGATCCAGAGGGTTACAAGAAATCTCTAGGGTATTGCCAAGGCGAGTCATAAGCCTCACTACCCTATGCTCACAATCGAGAATGGCTCCATAACTGGACAACCAATCCATGCCCAAAATCAACCCGTATCCCATGAACCCGAGAACATAAGCATTACACGTGAATTCTACGGTCAAGATAGAAATCCTCAAATCCATACAAATCATAGATAGATGGGCGGAACCCCCAATTGGATTTGAAACACTAACGGGATCCTCAACTAGACTAGTACTTAGGTGCAAACTTTCAACAATGTCATAAGAGATAAAGGTATGCGATGCGCCAGAATCAAATAAAGTTCGAACAGGAAAACCAGAAATGTAAACAAGACTTTCTACAGAAATACTACCTCGGTCCGGAGCTGGAGTAGTGTTGAGAGCATGCATCTGCCCTCCAGAAGGTCCTGCCCGCTGAGTCTGTCCTTGCCCTTGCCCTTGCTTCTTTGGGAAATCCTTACTGAAGTGTCCAGACTCTCCGCAATGAAAGCACTCTCCCAACTTCCTCTTCTTCTTCCTACAATCTTTGGCTATGTGTCCAGTGATCCCACAGAAGTTGCACTTCCTTGTCTCCTTTGCCTTGTTGTTGTTGGCCTTGTTACCCTTGTTGTTCTTGTTGTTCTGATTGCTCTGATTGTTCTGATTGCCTCCCCACTTGGAGTCCGCCTTCTTGGTTTGAGTCTCATTAAGCTTAACCTCTTTCTTGCCACTCTTATCATCTCCTTGAAGTAAGGCCATATCTACCAAGCTCTCAAAAGTGGCCCCCATGGGTATATGAGACATGTCCAATCCTTGCAATGGCTCATTCAATCCTCGAGCAAAGCGTAGAGCCTTCTTCTGAGGTGTGTTAACCATGTATAAACCGAATCGAGCAAGCTGGTTAAACTTATTCACATACTCCCTCACGGTCATGTCCCCTTGCTTCAAAGATATAAACTTCTCCATTTGCAGATTCTCCTCAGCAGATGGTAGAAACTTAAGCCCAAATCTCCCTCTAAAGTCGGCCCAAGTCTATATAGGCCTAGTAGCGTTGGTGACTTCTCACCAATAAGCAGCTTCCTCTTTCAATAGCCATGCTGCCAACAGAACTTTCCTCCGGTCTTCTACTTCAAAGATAGAAAAAAGGTCTTCAGTTTCCTTTAACCAGTTTCTTGCCTCAACATAAGTCTCTGTCCCAGCAAATTTTTTGCCACCCATCGCCTTAAAGTCTTTGCAAATCTTCGTGAAATCCGCTTGTGGACGCTGAGGAGGAGGAGGAGGAGGAACCTCCTGTACGGGAGGAGGAGTGGGAGTGTTTGCTGGGCCGACATCGTTGGCCCTAGCTTCCAAGTACCTTCGAAACCATCCGGGTATGGTTACTCCCTCAGGAAGGTTAAGATCGGCCATGCTGAAAAAGGAAAAGATATATTTAGAACGAAGAAACGAAGGATAGTGCTAAAGGCTTTTGGGGAATAGCCTTGTAAAATAAACTAGACTTTACTTGGAAAATTACGTAATTGGTTTTGAAAATAGTTTTTCAAAAAGGGTTTTTAAAACTTTTGTCCGGTCTAGTAAACCTCATGCTCTGATACCAAATGTAACAACCCACCTCCGCCAGGGCCACACTCACGAGTGCTGGCACTAGCTTTGGAGGGGTGTTGTCAAGGTAAACATGCACAGAGATATCACAAGACAGAGCATAGATAGATAAATAAGTAAAGCAGCGGTAGAAATTTAAAAACCATCATTTCAAAACCAAATAGTCAACTTACATCAAAGTACTTAGTCATTATTTTCCAATTACCACAAGTCTAGAAAACATAAACTGAAAATAACATAAAGTAAACTATCCCCAAGATAGTGAATCCATAGCAAGCTCAAGTCCAAACCGTACATGAGCTGTCAAGAAAGCAAGCCAAGTGTCCAAGCTAAGCACTAGTGTTCCCTCCCTGAGAACCTGGGGGGGGAACGGAAGAAAAGAGGCGAAAGAAAAAGGGTTTGTCATAAAGACTGGTAAGTCCTACCTACTATTAGTATAAAAACTAATAAAGTTAACTAAACATGAGAAACTGAGATGAAACATAAAGATGGTAACTAACTGGCATGATAAATAGATAACAAGGTAGATCAAGTGTGGCATCGCATATACAAGGTTTAGTTTTGCACCAATAGTACTAGTATTCCAACCCATGTCAAGCATAAACAAGAAATGATCCCTTGGCCCAATATCATGAGGTGACCCAAGTCAAGGTCCAACTACACGGTCTAGTCGATCGGCTCCCTATAAGCCTAACTCGTCGAGTGTAGGTGTCATACGGCCCAATCACGAAATGTAGTCAAACTGTGCTAGGTCCACCCTAGGGTGTATCAAGTCCTAGGGTGCCAACCACTGACATAAATCAAGCACGCACAGTCTGAACCTACTGGTGCATGTGCCTGCTTTTTCAACTCCGGACTATGTGCATGACCATAGCCCGCCTGAACCTACACCGGCGCACCTACTCAGTCGTCATTCTGGTCGCTTACAATCAGCCCAGTAATCGTGCCCCACCCTAGCCTAGTCCCTAGGGTATCGTGATACATCCAAGAGGGTTACTTCTGAAAAGGACCGCGTGACTAGGGTTTCTAACGGGTTAAGTGTGGTTAACCCTATCCAGTCATGTATCAAGTTGGTTAAGTGTATCCAAGTGGTTCATGACTTAACCCTAACATGTGGCATTAATTAATTTAATGCACCCAACCTCTCACATTAGACTTTGTTGTGGTTACTAGATATGCCGGGCGGATTCGGGCTGCTTTACACCACAACCTAGTCTAACCTCGGGTTTCAAGCGCGATGTGACCAACTTCTCACATTGGATCCTATTGTTTGTAGCCACTGGATTTGCCGGGCGGTTCCGGGCAGATTTACGCTACAAACTCAACCCATCCTCGAGTTGGCCAGTTTATGGTTTTCTACATGTCATGACCATATTCAAGTTTTCAAGCATAATAAAATTTCATGTCACATTTCAAGTCATGTTTTCATGTTATTTCAAGTTTGCCTAACTACCCATAACGTATCCCCCTCGCACGTAAATTCGCATCAACACAAGTGAATCAAAGAGCATAAAAATATGACCAAGAGGGGCATAAGGTTGGTAAAGTTGGTCATAAGTTAAACATGATGATATTTGAGGCAAAGGTGTTCATCACAACTAGCATATAGGACTATTGGCCTCAAAACATTTATGACATCAAACTTAGTAAATAAACTTGTAGGTAGCATGTAGTTCAACTTCATAGGCAAAGGTGAAACATGATAATAGTTGACATAGGGTGATAAACTTGTGGGTAGCATGTAGTTCAACATCATATGCAAGTTAACATCAAGGTTATGAGGGGTTCAATGTCGCATTATGCATAATCCCCAAATAAAGCTCATAGCTTTCTACCCAAAAATCAAGGTAAATGGTACTAGGTTCATGATAGTGCCACAATCATAGATCAAAAGAGTCATAAATGGATCTATGCATACAAATCTAGCCCCAAGACAAATATTATACCCAAAAGTCTCATTTCAACTTGCTACATGATCATATTAACTTCATAGTTTAAATCTAAGAGTATAGTGGGGCTTACAAAGCGTGGCTATGAGAACTAGAACCAAATAGAACAAGATAGAGATGTCGTAGAAGCTCTAGGAATGATGTAGCAACACAAATAGCCTTGAGAATAAGTAGCTCCTTTGATAGAAAGAAGAAAGCTTGCTCCTTTACGCCTTAGAAGCTCTCAAGATGAAGATGGAGGCCATGATTAGGGAGCATTTTGGCAGAATTTAGTTGTTAGGTTGATTTGTGATGGTTTAGGCTAGGTATTAGGGTGTTTTTATAGGTGTAGAGACTAGTTTAGGCCATAGGATTAACCCTAATTTAGATCTGAACCATCAAATCTCGTCATAGGCTAGCTGAGCAGACCCAAAGGAGCAACAAGTGCATCAGGAAAACATGGCCGACCAGGGAGGTCGACCCCCCAGGTCGACACCCCAGTCGACCTGGGGGGCAGGTTGACTCCCCAGTCGACCCCCCAGTTGACCTGGGGCAGGGCGGGAAAATTTCCCGCCCATTCTGCTTGGATCTGATTTGAATTTTCTGGCTGAATTTTAAATTTTCTGAAATCTTCTATGGGCCATAACTTGGTCATACGGACTCCGATTTACGAAATTTCGGACTCGTTTCCAAGTAGAATTTCAAGATGAACACAATGGCGTAACCCGTTCCCATTGATTCTTAACTTAGAATTTAATTCTGCCCTGATTTCTTGTTTTAAGATGTTATAAAAATTCGGGTTGTTACACTAAAAAATGTATTGTCTGGGGAATTAAACGTCAGTTTAATTTGACTAGTCCGGATTTAAGCACGCTCTGACTCGTTGGAACCGTAGAGACCAGAACTTCGAGATAGAGCAAGTCTAGTCCGGATTAGAGGCAGCTGGAAATTTTAGTCGAATTAAACGTCAGTGTAATTTGACTAAAAATGAACTGTTATCAACGACTTTAAATCAAGGTGAGTTAAACTCACTCAGCTCTCCCCATTTATATTTTTATATAAATTGGGGTTTTATTTTGCGTGTTCTGATTGTTAGTGGTTGACCGTTTGTTGGTTATATATATTTATTGTTGATTCAATAAATGAAATTAAATGGTCATTTAATTTCAGTAAAACACCAATCGTGTTGATTTAACCCAAATAAAGTAATTTCCCTTGATTGTTCAAGTTTATAAACGTGTTTGAAATTGTTTGAATTGTTTGAATGATCTGTTAATTGGTTGTTGATCGTTATAGAAATTATCAATTGAATAAAAAGAAATGTTTGATTATTTGTTGAACCATGTTTCAACATTTATATCTGATATTAATCAATGGGTAGTATGGTTGGGAAATTGGCATCACCTGGCTTAGAAATCGATCAATTTATAAAATATGGATTTTTGACAGTGAGTCGATAGTATTGAAGTTATTTTATAACTAAAGTATGTTTTGAAAGTTATTACTTTTAAAATTATCTTAAGGAAATAAATATTAATTATTTACTAATTAAGGTTTATAAAAAATTATGAAATGGTTTTAGAAAACAAATTCTTACATTAATAAGAATTATAAGCAAATGAGAAGTAATAACCCAGTGGTTAAGTACTTGATTAATCGCGTCAGATGAACAGTTGAATGGAGTTATTTAAATTAATTATATTTTAATTAATTTAAACGAGGAATTAACTGGAATTGGTTAGAAGGATAATCGTTTTTGTGTTCACTGAGTTGACCATTTAAACCAAGATAGACTTTTGAATTGATGAAATAACTTAATAATTGGTTAATCTAAGTAAGATTTTAAAAATGAAATTTATTATGTATCCTAGTAAATAAGAAAGTTAATTGAATTTGAAATGATTAATGCTGAAGTAAATGAGTTGTTATAGTTTAAGTAATCACTACTTAAATGAAATGCATTTAAAGTAACTAATATAGTCAAGTGTTGGAAAGAAGTTAGGAATGAGTTTTATTCTTTGAGCTCGAGTTTTAAAATGAAGCAATAAAGAGGTTCAAGTGAATACATAGCTTAAATGGAAAGTTTTACTTAACGTTTAAATTAAGTATAAGAAGATGAAGATGTAAAGGGTTTATATTAGACCTAAAATTTATAAACAAGGTTTATAAAGGGAATGTGAGTTAAACGTTGTTTTAAACTGGAATACTTAATAATGGAATTAAGTTAAACCAAAAGAATTGAAAGGAGATTTCCCGAGGAAGGGATTTAAATGTGAGCTTGGTAAACGAGGTTGGAAATAGGAATTTAAATAATAATGTTGGTTCTTGAGTTACAACTCATATTTATCTAAAGATAGGAACGTTGTTAATCAAGGTCTGAGAGGTAATTAAAATACCCCAACTTGGACGGCTTCGGGACTATCCAAGGGTAATACTAGTTGGTAATGGCAAGAATGTATGTTAAGATTACCAAAATAGTGGAAATGATATGAGATGATATTTTACCTAGTAACAGAATTAAAAGGAGATTGAGCGATAAATTTTAAAAGCCAAGTGATGCCGAGTACCATACCAGTGAATCTATTTTTATGATTTCATGGATGTTTATTTGATAGTTAAATAACCGACTATCAAATTTGACCTTTACGATCGTTGGTATGGAATGACCAGGATCGAATGTATATTCGAAAACTACTCCAACCAACAAATACGAAATATATAGAAGAGATCAAACAATGATCGAGATGGAGTGTTTTAAGACCATAGATCCTCATGAAACAGAAGAACCACTTAAAAACTCTGATTCGACCCGGAGATATACTGGGGTTCTGTCGTGGTTGAAATCTGTGGACTGCAAGGACTACTCGCTACTGATCCATGGGGTGATTCCTATATTGGATGTAGTAGGAGAGTACCTTCGGTTCATCCTATTCCTAGATGACTTGTATGGACGAATGTCTGACAGAGTATTTCCAATGGGCCACGTACGTTGATTTCTTCAAATGTGTCATAGTTGGGTAGCTCCCAACTAGGGTATTTTGTGGACGTCAATTAGTGATATCCAGCGGATCTGACGATGTGGCATTCAAAGTAAAGGATGGCCAAATGTTCTAGAAGTAAATTCTAGCCTCAAGCCTCACAACCAGGAAGTGACAAAAATCGGGCAGGCAGTATGGCTATGTGGGTCGCTCCCATTAGGGTGTATAATCACCTATCTAGAGAAAATCCATTTCATTCTTTAATCTATTTCGATGCTGTCCCTTTTCGGGAAACGGTTATTTGAGCCCAACCATTGGTAATATACATTCGATACACTCAAGCGAAATGAGTGGTCGGTCATGTGAGGGTCGGGTTGCAAGACGTTCTTGTTGAACCCAGTGTATTCGCCTCTAGAGATACACGATTGGCAGGTGGTCCCATACCTTGTCATAGTTGGAATTCAATCTCCAATAAGTGCCCACGGTTTTGTTTGTATATATATATATGTGTGTGTGTGTGTGTGTGTGTGTGTGTGTGTGTGTGGAGCGTGAGATGCAAGCGTTCCACTAGATTGATATTTACTTGTATTTAGACACTATTATAATATCAGAATAGAGATTGATTTCAAAACTGTTTTGGGTCATCGTAAGGTTAAAACCGTCCGTCTTTATGTGTGGATTTGGTCTTACGATTATCCTTTTCTTTCGAAAGGATCAAGTTGTGCGATACCTTAATACTGTGTGAGTTCTTCTCACTCTGGTTCACCAGACTAACCCGGTGTTTTGTAAATGCTCGGATTAACCCGGGATGTACAGGTTTAGGTTATCAGGTATTGAGAAGTCCATAGACGAGCTGGAGATGTTTAGACATATGATATCTAGAATTTATTCCACTGTGTATATGAGGACAGATTATTATAACTGTCTAGAGATGTTGATGTACTCTGATATTGTAAGTATTTTTAAAGGCTTTCAATAAAGATTTGTTTCTGTATTATATTTTGTTCTGCTGCAATGTGAGACTCTGTACTGGTTCTTCTTCTTCTTCTATTCTAACTTTCTTTCTTATCTCACCCTCTAATTTCTTTCTATAAACATTCCAGTGTTTTCGGTGTTTGGAAGGTCGGCATAAGTCATGGTAAGGGTATTTATGTCGATTTTCGGGGCCGAAAATCCCTGGGTCGTTACAGTGGTATCAGAGCTATTGGTTGAGTAGTAACCTTGGCTCTGTGGCGTAACTCAATAGAGATGGGGTTAGTAACACCCTAGATTAAGTTTGAGTGTATATATATGAGAGCGTATTTGTAAAATTTTATATAAAAATGTTTTGTATTGTGTTATTTGACTGGTTCAGGTATTGAGAAGCCTTGAGCTAGTAAATGGATACGATATTGTTTTATAAAAGGGGTAAATGAAATAATTTTACCCAAGATATATAATTTTCTATATTATAGTAATATGGATCGTTTTGTTGTTCTGAGTGATTTGATTTGAAATCAAGTTGAACTGTTTAGAAAATCAATTAATCAATTGAATCGGATATGAAAGTAAATGTAATGTCCCGTATTTTCTGGCCATTTTATTGAAATATTTTATTTATTTAAAATATTGATTTGAATATATATAATCGATTTTAACCATTTGCTGTGAATACTTAAATTATATTAATAATATATTAACATTTTATTTTCGGCATATTTGGGAAAAATGTTGAATTTGCCGTATAGTGTGAACGAGCAAATTTAAAATGGTTTGAATAATGTTTATATTAAATTTTAGTGGCGATTTCATTTTATAACGACGTTATAACGTTTAATTTATAATTTAATTTTAAAACGAGTTGCAGCGGCGCGATAGTTCCTAAATTGGCATTTTGAACTTTAAACGGCTGTACAGGCCCCAAAATAAGTTGGATTTTCTCGAAACAAGAAACGTCCGAATCTGTTGGATAATATTTTTCTAATGAAAGAGAAAAATCGAGTTTTCGTGTTGTAGATTTTGTTTTATGTCCAAATCAAATTTTAAAATAGTCGCTGTGGAATTCCTTTCTAAATTATAACGTTATTTATATTAAATAAAGGGGTTTTTAAATTTTTAAATATCGATTTGGCTTGAAATCCAACCCGTGATATTTTATCTTGGTAATATACGATATTCTGGTCGTATATGGCCAATTACAATAATTTATTATTATTATATTGAGGTATTTTAAAATTGGTTTATTTTATTTGAATTGGGCAGTTATAAAAGGGACTTTATTCAAACGACCTCTGTTTTCGACAAAATAAATTTTATTACGACCGCAATAGTAAATTATTGCTAGATTTAAAATGGTGCGTCAATCGGGGTTAATTTGTGAGTGTGGCAAAATAAAATACAAAATAAATCAATCAATTGGATGTGTACGAGCGCCATATGAGCAAACGAACTCGGAATTCGATGAAATAAGTTTCATTAGGACCGTATCGTCAAATTATAATATGCCATCCATTTGCATCTCGAACGGGGTTTGTATGTTAGCACGGGAACGAATAAACAACGTTTGAAATTGCAATAGACACGAAATAAAAATTGTTAGTCAACATCGCTTGTCACGTCGACTTAAAATAATAATATTTACAACTATATATACACTATATTTTCAGCAAAAATCAGTCCAACCATTTTTCCAGCGAACATTTTGCAAAAAAGCCCTCAATCACTAAATAATTTATATTTGCAAATCCGTGATGAATTGACTAGGGAGATCTGAAGTAAACTTGTAGATCGGGACCGTATCTGGCTACTGGAGAAAATCGGGGGTGAACGGCGACCTGTGGTGGCCGGAATCGATGTAAAACCATGAATTTTCAGTTTCGTTCTTGGCCAAAATTACAATGTTTGGTTTGATTTCATAGAACGAGACCAGTTGGAGGATAAAGAGGGAAGACAAGGCTTTCAAATGGCTGTTGTCTTGGGTTCTACAATTGGCGATGGTCGGAGAAATTAGGAGATGAACGGAGAGGTTGATTTTGGGTTCGGTTTTGGAAGTGGTGATCGGTTTTGGCTAAAATCCGGCGGCTCTACTCAACGTTAGGCGGAGGGCCTGAACGGCGATGGTGCTGGAAGGCGAGGGGGTTCGATCGTCGGTGGTGGCATTAGTTACGGTGGAGCGTGGCGGTCAGGAGGCGGGTTTGAACGGATTTGGGTTCAAGCCAATTTCTGGCGATCTGAAGGCACAGGTGACGTCGTCATTTCAGGAGAAGGTGGCTCGTGGATGAGGGAAGCCGTGGCAGGCGTCACAGGTAGTCCAGGTGTCACGGTGGCGGCGCTGTAAGGCGATGATGAAGTGGAGATTTTTGTTCAAAATAAAAAGGAAAGGAGACGCATCGGGTTTGGGCAACTCAGGAAAAGTGAAAACGCGTGAGTGATTAACGGTGGGTGACATGGATTAAAGGACCCTAATGATTGGTTTATTAAGGTTATCATTTAGTTATTATTTAATATATATTTTATAAAATATAGTTCAACTTGAAACGACCATAACTTACTCGTATGATAACGGATTTACGCGAAACAGGATCCGTTGGTATCGCAGGGACGAGGCTTAGGCGATGGCACTGACTAGGCACTGATCTGATGCTGTTGAAATTTCAGCAAATTTTGAACGTTCGATTCAAATAAAAAGGAACAAATGCGTCAACCGCCAACCGTATAAATCCGGTGAGTTAATTCTCACACATTCTAGGATCCTGTGATGTGGTAAATTCATATAAAAATAAAATTTACCAGTTAAAAACATTAATTGGTTGATTGATTGCTATTGGTTGTTTATTGGTTGATTTATTGTTGTCATTTATATTTCATCGTTTTAAATATTATATTATTGAAATTTATTTCATATATTACTGTGAAATGTGTAGTGGCCCGTAACTTCCCCGGTAAGGAAATAGCGGATACTTTGAGGACAAGCCACATCGGAACGCAAACAGAACATTTCATTGTATATTACAACAATTCCATCAGAATACAAGAATATACAGAGTATGAATAAATATTACACAGAAAATATCAGAGATTTAAATTACATTTAAATACATCGCAGCGTAAAATAATACAAAACACAACTAGAAGTTGTAACACCCCGCCTCCGCTAGGGTCACTCGCAAGGGAATGCACTAGCTTTAGAGGGGCATTATTGGTAAACATGCACAGAAATATCACAAGATAGAACATGTAAAATAGCGGAAGTAAAATCAAACTTTCATAACATGAATAAATAAGGTCTAAAGCCTTTTACATCAGAGTACATCAAAACCTATCTTGCAATAGTAAAGAAGCATAAATACTTTTTCATAAATTATTCCCCAAGTAAAAACAGTAAAGTAGCCATAGCCAAGAAAAGTCCAAGCCATCCCTGATGACCTTCAAGCAGAAGAAGTCTGAACTAAACAACAGTATTTCCTCCCTGTAACCTGGGGGGGAAACGGAAGAAAAGAGGCGAAACAAAACGGGTCAGTCAAAAAGACTGAGTAAGCCCTATCTACTATCAGCATAAAAACTAGTAAAGTTAACTGTCATGAGAAACTGAGATGAGCATAAGCATGATGACATGATAGATAAACTAAATCAAAATAACAGGTTGAACTACTGAACTCAGATAAACTAAGGTGTCATGATAAATTACGATATCAAGATAAAACAAGGTATCACATCGTCAGGTTTCTATCAAGTATAATATCCCCAAGATATCTATCACGTATAAAGTCCCATGGTATCTATCCTGTACATCTGCTCTGGACCTACCGTACTAGTATCCCAACTGTATCATGTGTTATCCGTGAATGACCCTTACTCAAAAGTCGTATAATGGTCCATGTCAACCTAATATGCTGCATATATAGGTTACTCAACTCATATGTTCCTTTCCGTGTATAAGTTTAGTCCCTTGCCGTAGACCATACGGGCTTTCCCCTGAGATTCTATATTACTTTAACATAGTTCCATGATCCTTAAGATCGGTTTGGACTGTTACCCTAAACCTAGCTAGGGTCTTCCAACATGAATTATCGTTTGTACAACTAGGACTTATGCTACCTAGGGCTACTAGGGATTATGCTTACCTATTGCACGTTTTCGTATTTCGGTTTGGGTTCAGCCACCCAGGGCCACTGGGAATTACGCTAACCGTCAACCGCGCCCTTTTTCCCACGCATTCATCGTGAATCGTTTTTCCATGACTGTATGCACATGTATCACATCGTGCCACCCGAGTCCTGTCACAGGGCAGATCAAGAAATACAGGACTCGGTCGGGAGCTTTTGATTTATCTGCCGATGCAGATGCTAAGGTCTGTTTTTTTATACGTGGCTATGGTCCCACGAGACCACTCCCTCAACTAGCGAAAGACAAGACAGGATAAATCCTGTATGAGAACACAACACTGGCCAACCCACATCCAAGCCTTACCGCACCCATAATTAGATAGCAATTATGGTCTTTTGGGTGTTCTCTGCCTTTCCGTACGTACAAGCTTGACCAAAGATGGTAGGTAGCCTGACGAAATGCTATCTAGGGTACGATCGTGTATCGTCGACTATCCCCTATCCATCCCCGTCTTTAGGTTGCTCGTATAGCAACCAAGGCATACTCTTGGTTCTTCTAACGCAGACCTTAACCTCTCATGAGCCTAGTATAATCACCTGGCAGCTCACAGAGGGATACCAAGAGTATCCTCACATTCCCCGAAGCCGCTGCTTCATTACCCAGTTCGCTGGAGCCTTTATCTAAATCAGATACTTGCTCCTATTCGTATACTTAAACGATGACCTACCGTATCAGGTTACTCATCTATCTATGAACTGGTCTAAATTTCCTTGACTAAGAATCATCACTTAGTTATTCTTCAACTAAGGTTTACCACTTAGCCTTATTCCCGTTATCCATGTTAACCACGGTTATCCACCTAATCCTCAGAACTAGGGTTTACATAATGGATTAAGTGTCACTTAAGTTCATGACTTAACCCGTCTACAAATCATGTCAAAATTGGCTAAGTATCCAAGCCCAAGACTTAACCCTACAAACCATGTGTTAAGTTGGTTAAGTATATATTAACTTGACCCTATCAAATTACTAAGTCAAATCGGTCAAGCGTATTTAAGCGATTCGTGACTTAGCCTTATCATGTTTTCATGTTAGATTGGTTAAGTATAGGTTAACTTAACCTCATCCGATTTCCATGCTTATACTAGTTGAGTCCAATCTTAACCCCATCCATTAACTGTATTTTTCGGTCAAGCGTCATTAAGAAAACTTACTTAACCTTACCAAGTTATCGTGTTGGATTGGTTAAGTGTTGGTTAACTTAACCCCGTCCACTAGTCGTATAAAAATGGTTAAGTGTCATTAGGCAAATCAAATTACTTAACCTACCCAACCTTGTCATGTTTTGTTAAGTATCATTAGCCTAATCAAATTACTTAACCCATTTGTCCATGTCATATTTGATTAAGAGTCATTAATCAAATTAACTTAACCCTATCATGTGGCATTAATTACTTAATGCACCTCAACCTCTCACATTAGACTTTGTTGTGGTTACTAGTTAAGCCGGTCGGTTCCGGGTAGCTTTACACCACAACTTGGTCTAACCTCGGGTTCAAGCACAACATGACCAACTTCTCACATTGGGTCCTATTGTTTGCAACTACTAGTTAGGCCGGTCGGTTCCGGGTAGTTTTACGTTGCAAACTCAACCCAACCTCGAGTTGGCCACACTTATATTATCTAAGTGTCATGTCCATCATGTTTCCAAAACATGTTACAAGTTTTCAAGCATTTGGGTAGACCTAACTTAATAGGTAAATTCCCAAAGGGTAGACCTAACTTAATAGGTAAATTCCCAAGCTTATGTTTTTATGCATACTTATATGTCAACTTCCATGTTATATTTCAAGTCATATTTTCAAGTTATATTTTCATGTCACTAGAAATTTCCCATAACATAACCCAACACTTTTAAACTCGCATATACGTTCGCAACAACGTAATGGATTAAAAGGAGAGACTTGGCAAAGGCATGACAAAAATGGATATTAAGCCACAAGTTAATCATGGTGGCAAATGAGGCACAAATGTGTTCATTAACTTGCATGTTACATTCTTAAGCCTCAAAAACATGCATAAACCCAAACTTAGCACATAAGCGAATCATGGTGACAAAAGACATGGAATGATGACTAGTAACTCGCATATATCATCGTATAAGGGTTATGACTTCATATGCAAGTTGACATAAAGGTTATGAAGGTTCTCATGTTGCATAATGCAACATTTCAACACAAAGGTTGTAGCTTTTAGCTCACAAGATCAAGATAATGACTTCATAAACTTGCATGACATGATAGCATGTATCATTCTCAATGATCAAACCCAAACTTGCAACATGAACATTTAACTTCATAGTTAATATCTAAGAGTAGGGAAAGGGCTTACATTGCTATAAAGGCACAAATCGAAATGCAAAGCAAAGATTGTGATGAAGCCTATGCATGCCATCATCCAAAAACCCCATCTTTATGAACAAAGATCAAAGCTTTTGCCTTAAAATCAACTTGAGAAGCTCTCATACTAACATAGAGACTCTCTAACACTCACATAATCATGAAACCTCTCATAGAAATTTACTTAGGAATTTTAGAATGAAAGTGGAGGCCATGAGAGTAATAATTTTGCCATAGTTTAGTTGCATGAATGAATAATGAGGATTTAGGGGTAGGTTAGGGGCTTATTTATAGAGATTAGGAGTGATTAGGACCTTAGGATTAACCCTAGGACCAATCTGAACCTTTAAAACCCGTCCCAGGCCACCAGACTAAACCAAAACAGATGACCAGGTGCACCAGGCCGTAACACACAGAAGTGTGTTTTTGGGCCCAGTCGACGCCCAAGTCGACAGCCCTGTCGACTTGGGTCCTGGGGTGTCGACAGCCCTGTCGACTCCCCAGTCGACATGCGTTTTGGCGGGAAAATTCCCGCCTACCCCGCCTGGACCAAACTTCTGAGTTTTCGAATTGTTTCCTACTTGAAATTTCCTGAAAATCGATATGGGCCTTAACTGGGTCATACGGGCTCCGATTCTCGAAAACTCGGACTCTATTTCGCGTATTTTTCCGAGACGAACGCAATGGTAAATTCCGTTTAACTTAACTCTAAAAGTATAAACAGAATACCTTTTATTTTCATAGTTCATTAGTTTATACACTTGCGTATCATCACATACGTACGTAAATTTCTTATTTTTAAAGCGTAAAAATACGGGGTATCACATTCTCCCACCCTTAAGGAATTTCGTCCCCGAAATTCAATATTAGTAGGATTTATGTCCCCACATTATCATCCATAAGTGTTCAGCCAATTGTTGCAACCATGTGCACATGTGCAAAAGTGAATCACAATATAGAAAAATATGTATGCCTAACTTGTGGTACCACCTACATGAATGCTATTTCTTGAAAATTTCTTTTCTGAAAACATGATGCTCTCATCCTAAAATATACTTGCAGTTCTAAATGAATGCAAAAATTTGAGAAAGCAATTTCATCCAAATTTTCCCACACTCTTACAAGATAAGAGTGAAGTTCATCCAATTGGCGCATCCAAGACCTTACCATCCATTTTTAATTTAGAAAAAATCTAATTTTCTAAACTTTATATAACGGAAAGATTTCCCGTTTTATTACTTTCTTGCTTTACTTTGTTTATAAGGCATTATCATGCAATATTTTATAATTACATTAAGCACAACAGATTTCATAAACAAACAACGTGCAAATATTAAGATAGCTTTCAGTACATCGTTACTACCAGATAATAAAGAAAACAGTACTGAAAAATACTATCCTACGGATACACTGATAGAAGTCAACCCTGATGGAAGTAGCCACGGATGAGCTCCTCTAAGCTATCTAACCTCTCCTCATGTCGTCGGTTCCCCTGCCTAACTTCTAACTATATGTCCTGTATCCCCGCTCCTAACTGATCATAGGAGCTACCCATGTCTTGAAGCATCTGCTGCTAAGTCTGAGCTAGGCCTACCTTTGCCTGCAGCATCTCCTGTTGTGACTTCATTATGTCCCGATGGCTCCTCATTATGCGAGCCTGCTGCTCTGAAACATACCTCAGCTCAGTCCTCCAATCTGGATCTCTAGCAACCCATGGATCCCAAGCACCTGTATCTGAAGCCCCCTGCGCTGGGGCCTGATGAGCCCAGGCTCCTTCCCAAGCATGCCCTGTCTGTGCCTGCTCGTCCTCATGCTGTGGTGCCTGATAGGGTTCCTCAAACTGTCCGAACCGACCATCATGTGGTTCTTCCTCCTCGTCGCCTTCACTCTCTCCCTCATCTAATCCCTCATGCTCCATAGGATGTGGCTCATCTTGAAGATCTTGCATATTTATACCCATCCTTCCTAGTGCAGCCTCAGTGATGATAGCAGAGGGATGGTTAGAAAGTGTCAGATAATCCTCATCATGCAAATCAACCCCAAATCGGTGAAAAACCGTGGTCCATAAGTTCCCAAAACAAATATTGGCGTGCCTTGCTTCCCTATAAATTTGGTATTGCTGTAAGATGGTCCTTGCCCAGTTCATTTGTATGCCCCCAAAAATAGCATAAGTGGCGGCCTTAACAACGACTGGGACTCTATCAAACCCAGCATTTTGCCCCGCAAGATTATATTGCAATATTCTGACCACAAACCTAGCTAGCGGGCGCAAATGTGTACTATCCCAATGTCTCACCAGTCCATTAAAAAAGATCCTACCCCACACATTCAAATCATTCATCTCAAGATCGTTCGTATCTAGTCCCGTACCACGGATATTCAACATGTCCCCAAACTGGATCTCATTCATAAATATATGGGTACCCTTAACCCTTGAACTATAGGTTATTAGCCCATCATTATCCACACCAATTTCCAAATGAGCATCAAAAAGTATTACCATACGTTTGTAGCCTCTCCTCTCGGCCGTGCGCATATCCAGAATATGAATCAAACCCGCATTAGCAAACAAATTTTCCACGGCGGTTCCCGCAAAATCCGCAAACCTCACCGGTCGGCCTAAAAGAAAATTCCTATTGGCGATCCGCGCGTAGTGCTCGATTATCTCTTGTTGCTCGTCACACCACTCGACCTCTTGCGCGGTTAATTGAGGGTAAATCTCGTAGAGATTGGGTGGATTAGCCATGGTGATTCGGGCACGAATCGGAAGAGGTAAACTATAGATCCGGGTAGAGAGGGTCTTTAGCTTCGATTTAAGACCAAATTTATGAAGAATAGTGGAGGAACGAGGTGATGGGAGGTGGGGGAAGTGGTGAATTTTCGGGTTTGGTGGCTGGAAGGGAAGAGGCAAGAGAAATGGGGGTTTGGGGAAGAAAGCCGTCGGCTGCGGCTATATTTTTTTTTTCCCTACAGGCACCTTGTGTCGACAGGGCTGTCGACAGGGGGGGTAAGTCGACTGCCCTGTCGACAGGCCTGTCGACTTGCCCCTTTTTTTTTCTCCTTTGCCCAGCTATCCTTCCATTACCATCTTTTTTCCTAACTCAGTTCTATTTCTCTCGAGAACTATCTCCATCGTATAGAAAACACTTTCCTAACTCGGAAACTAATCGTAACCAAAACCATCGTGACTACCGATGGAAGAGAGAAAGGAAAAGGGGATTCAACCGATAAAACGGGGACAGTACTAATGGCCTTTGGGGAATAGCCTTTTTCTTTTAAAAGAAAATTTTTCTTGAAAAATGCTTCTTTGTAAACGATTTTCAAATAGTTTTCAGAAGGTCTTTAAAAACTTTTGCCCAGTCTGGTAACCTTCTACTCTGATACCAAATGTAACACCCCGCCTCCGCTAGGGTCACTCGCAAGGGAATGCACTAGCTTTAGAGGGGCATTATTGGTAAACATGCACAGAAATATCACAAGACAGAACATGTAAAATAGCGGAAGTAAAATCAAACTTTCATAACATGAATAAATAAGGTCTAAAGCCTTTTACATCAGAGTACATCAAAACCTGTCTTGCAATAGTAAAGAAGCATAAATACTTTTTCATAAATTATTCCCCAAGTAAAAACAGTAAAGTAGCCATAGCCAAGAAAAGTCCAAGCCATCCCTGATGACCTTCAAGCAGAAGAAGTCCGACCTAAACAACAGTATTTCCTCCCTGTAACCTGGGGGGGAAACGGAAGAAAAGAGGCGAAACAAAACGGGTCAGTCAAAAAGACTGAGTAAGCCCTATCTACTATTAGGATAAAAACTAGTAAAGTTAACTGTCATGAGAAACTGAGATGAGCATAAGCATGATGACATGATAGATAAACTAAATCAAAATAATAGGATGAACTACTGAACTCAGATAAACTAAGGTGTCATGATAAATTACGATATCAAGATAAAACAAGGTATCACATCGTCAGGTTTCTATCAAGTATAATATCCCCAAGATATCTATCACGTATAAAGTCCCATGGTATCTATCCTGTACATCTGCTCTGGACCTACCGTACTAGTATCCCAACTGTATCATGTGTTATCCGTGAATGACCCTTACTCAAAAGTCGTATAATGGTCCATGTCAACCTAATATGCTGCATATATAGGTTACTCAACTCATATGTTCCTTTCCGTGTATAAGTTTAGTCCCTTGCCGTAGACCATACGGGCTTTCCCCTGAGATTCTATATTACTTTAACATAGTTCCATGATCCTTAAGATCGGTTTGGACTGTTACCCTAAACCTAGCTAGGGTCTTCCAACATGAATTATCGTTTGTACAACTAGGACTTATGCTACCTAGGGCTACTAGGGATTATGCTTACCTATTGCACGTTTTCGTATTTCGGTTTGGGTTCAGCCACCCAGGGCCACTGGGAATTACGCTAACCGTCAACCGCGCCCTTTTTCCCACGCATTCATCGTGAATCGTTTTTCCATGACTGTATGCACATGTATCACATCGTGCCACCCGAGTCATGTCACAGGGCAGATCAAGAAATACAGGACTCGGTCGGGAGCTTTTGATTTATCTGCCGATGCAGATGCTAAGGTCTGTTTTTCTATACGTGGCTATGGTCCCACGAGACCACTCCCTCAACTAGCGAAAGACAAGACAGGATAAATCCTGTATGAGAACACAACACTGGCCAACCCACATCCAAGCCTTACCGCACCCATAATTAGATAGCAATTATGGTCTTTTGGGTGTTCTCTGCCTTTCCGTACGTACACGCTTGACCAAAGATGGTAGGTAGCCTGACGAAATGCTATCTAGGGTATGATCGTGTATCGTCGACTATCCCCTATCCATCCCCGTCTTTAGGTTGCTCGTATAGCAACCAAGGCATACTCTTGGTTCTTCTAACGCAGACCTTAACCTCTCATGAGCCTAGTATAATCACCTGGCAGCTCACAGAGGGATACCAAGAGTATCCTCACGTTCCCCGAAGCCGCTGCTTCATTACCCAGTTCGCTGGAGCCTTTATCTAAATCAGATACTTGCTCCTATTCGTATACTTAAACGATGACCTACCGTATCAGGTTACTCATCTATCTATGAACTGGTCTAAATTTCCTTGACTAAGAATCATCACTTAGTTATTCTTCAACTAAGGTTTACCACTTAGCCTTATTCCCGTTATCCTTGTTAACTACGGTTATCCACCTAATCCTCAGAACTAGGGTTTACATAATGGATTAAGTGTCACTTAAGTTCATGACTTAACCCATCTACAAATCATGTCAAAATTGGCTAAGTATCCAAGCCCAAGACTTAACCCTACAAACCATGTGTCAAGTTGGTTAAGTATATATTAACTTGACCCTATCAAATTACTGAGTCAAATCGGTCAAGCGTATTTAAGCGATTCGTGACTTAGCCTTATCATGTTTTCACGTTAGATTGGTTAAGTATAGGTTAACTTAACCTCATCCGATTTCCATGCTTAGACTAGTTGAGTCCAATCTTAACCCCATCCATTAACTGTATTTTTCGGTCAAGCGTCATTAAGAAAACTTACTTGACCTTACCAAGTTATCGTGTTGGATTGGTTAAGTGTTGGTTAACTTAACCCCGTCCACTAGTCATATAAAAATGGTTAAGTGTCATTAGGCAAATCAAATTACTTAACCTACCCAACCTTGTCATGTTTTGTTAAGTATCATTAGCCTAATCAAATTACTTAACCCATTTGTCCATGTCATATTTGATTAAGAGTCATTAATCAAATTAACTTAACCCTATCATGTGGCATTAATTACTTAATGCACCTCAACCTCTCACATTAGACTTTGTTGTGGTTACTAGTTAAGCCGGTCGGTTCCGGGTAGCTTTACACCACAACTTGGTCTAACCTCGGGTTCAAGCATAACATGACCAACTTCTCACATTGGGTCCTATTGTTTGCAACTACTAGTTAGGCTGGTCGGTTCCGGGTAGTTTTACGTTGCAAACTCAACCCAACCTCGAGTTGGCCACATTTATATTATCTAAGTGTCATGTCCATCATGTTTCCAAAACATGTTACAAGTTTTCAAGCATTTGGGTAGACCTAACTTAATAGGTAAATTCCCAAAGGGTAGACCTAACTTAATAGGTAAATTCCCAAGCTTATGTTTTTATGCATACTTATATGTCAACTTCCATGTTATATTTCAAGTCATATTTTCAAGTTATATTTTCATGTCACTAGAAATTTCCCATAACATAACCCAACGCTTTTAAACTCGCATATACGTTCGCAACAACGTAATGGATTAAAAGGAGAGACTTGGCAAAGGCATGACAAAAATGGATATTAAGCCACAAGTTAATCATGGTGGCAAATGAGGCACAAATGTGTTCATTAACTTGCATGTTACATTCTTAAGCCTCAAAAACATGCATAAACTCAAACTTGGCACATAAGCGAATCATGGTGACAAAAGACATGGAATGATGACTAGTAACTCGAATATATCATCGTATAAGGGTTATGACTTCATATGCAAGTTGACATAAAGGTTATGAAGGTTCTCATGTTGCATAATGCAACATTTCAACACAAAGGTTGTAGCTTTTAGCTCACAAGATCAAGATAATGACTTCATAAACTTGCATGACATGATAGCATGTATCATTCTCAATGATCAAACCCAAACTTGCAACATGAACATTTAACTTCATAGTTAATATCTAAGAGTAGGGAAAGGGCTTACATTGTTATAAAGGCACAAATCGAAATGCAAAACAAAGATTGTGATGAAGCCTATGCATGCCATCATCCAAAAACCCCATCTTTATGAACAAAGATCAAAGCTTTTGCCTTGAAATCAACTTGAGAAGCTCTCATACTAACATAGAGACTCTCTAACACTCACATAATCATGAAACCTCTCATAGAAATTTACTTAGGAATTTTAGAATGAAAGTGGAGGCCATGAGAGTAATAATTTTGCCATAGTTTAGTTGCATGAATGAATAATGAGGATTTAGGGGTAGGTTAAGGGCTTATTTATAGAGATTAGGAGTGATTAGGACCTTAGGATTAACCCTAGGACCAATCTGAACCTTTAAAACCCGTCCCAGGCCACCAGACTAAACCAAAACAGATGACCAGGTGCACCAGGCCGTAACACACAGAAGTGTGTTTTTGGGCCGAATCGACGCCCAAGTCGACAGCCCTGTCGACTTGGGTCCTGGGGTGTCGACAGCCCTGTCGACTCCCCAGTCGACATGGGCTTTGGCGGGAAAATTCCCGCCTACCCCGCCTGGACCAAACTTCTGAGTTTTCGAATTGTTTCCTACTTGAAATTTCCTAATAATCGATATGGGCCTTAACTGGGTCATACGAGCTCCGATTCTCGAAAACTCGGACTCTATTTCGCGTATTTTTCCGAGACGAACGCAATGGTAAATTCCGTTTAACTTAATTCTAAAAGTATAAACAGAATACCTTTTATTTTCATAGTTCATTAGTTTATACGCTTGCGTATCATCACATACGTACGTAAATTTCTTATTTTTAAAGCGTAAAAATACGGGGTATCACAGAAGTAATACATGGATACAGAGCTTTCCGAGTATCGTTCCAGCTGTACACCAGGTTCTTGTGGATATAAATCTGCAAAACCAAAACTACTAGCTGCCCATGTCAAACTAAGGGCACCCAGAGTTTAGGTTAAAACAATAAACCCCAGGTCAGTCATGTGACTGGTGTGAGAACTAAAACAGTTATTTAAAACTTTACTTTAAATCAGATATATCAAGGGACCACGCCGTATAACACGGAACGGGTTTCCTCCCAAGAATACCGGTGCATATAACAAAATAGCGCAATGCTTTTTGGAAAAATGAGGCTATTATAAGACCCAGGTCCCATCACATAATGCAACACAAGCCAGAGGATAGTGTTTTCCCTTATAATAGCCAAACATGCTCGGTACGTTAAAAACAAATCATTTGATACTATTATAAGTGTATAGTGTCAAAACAATTTCAATCATAAATATCAATCATAGACGGCATGGGTACCATATATCATGTCGCCATACTAGGCTCTACAATCAAAACCGCAAAGTCACGTATTTGGAAACTGGATTTCCATCTGTGAACCGAGGCCAGGGATCGTCCTCTATCGATTCGAGACAATCTAGCCTACCATGTCTCAGGACCTAGACTCAGGTGGGCCCTTGGATCGTCAGGGCCAGTCCACCGATGTGGATTAAAATGCCTGAACACTGCGTTTCCCCGCCCTTCGGGGCGTAAATGAGCCCAATGGCTCCATCGGCTCCACATAGTCACCGATATATCCGAGGCGCCTCGCAACAGCAACAACCACACAGGTGAAAATAATATAAATGTCAGGGCTGGTAGGTCACTGACACCACCCTAGCTAGAAAGAAACGCATGCCCTCCCTAATGTCCTCTCCCATTTCTGGTTCACAACCGGGGTGTGAGGCTCGCGAGTCAATGCTACACAAAGCTATGCCACACAGGCGGTGCTTTGATCATCAACCACAAGACTTTGCTTTTCAACAAAACCCTTGAGCTCGTACGTCTCAGAGAAGGGCGTTAAGCAAGAGAATAAATTCTCCGCCGCCAAACAGATCTATATTTAATAGAAATCAATCACACAGACTAAAATCCAATGTCAGACACACAGTCCATTTACAAGTTCGTTCTGGGTCTGAATGAAACCGGAGGCACCTTGTACCTCGCATATCCATCGATCTCCAAGTACGTCTGGACGATCACCAACTGATTCCCTCCTCTTGGGTGTACAGCCCAATCAAGATCATCAGTAATCACCCAAACGATGTGAAGACCTCCGGTCTTCGACCACCATCTTCATCCTCGACACTATGTCGAATCAGTTATTCAGAATGGGATAAACCCGATCTTTCTGAATAACTCGCGTATATAATAAACAAGTGTTACACAAACACAACATACGCCTCATTCCTATTCAGAATATTCTTTTATTCAAATATTCTAATACTTTGGGAAAGGTTCCCATTAATTTTATCAAAGATATATTCTTTAAATTTATTCTTTAATCTTCTTTTGAATATCAATTCAAACTAGTCGGGATTAGCGAACCACACCGAAGTAATCATTTATTTTATTTCCCAATCCCAACCTATTCATCCCATGAAGTAAAACTGGTTATACTTCATATCTAACACCACGGTGTTATCGGTAAATTCAATTACCATTTCACGTTCAAATCTAATTAAAGATTTAACTATCGCCTGGAGCAAAACTGGTGACACTCCATTTTCGATCATTTCAATCTAATTAAAGATTCATTAAGTCTCCCACTTAGTTTTAATCTTCCCAAAAATCAATATCATGTCTTTAACTAGGTTAAAGAACCAATGTCATCTAAAACACGGTTCACGATAAACCCAAAATCACATTCCATTAATTATCGGGTTAAAGAACAAGTGTTATTTAAAACACCGTTCATGATAAACCCAAAAATCAATTCCAATTCAATTCCAATTAAATACCATTTAATTGGTACACTTCATTAAATCTAAATTAAAAGATTTAATCTTTTTCTCAACTGGGTTTAAGGACAGTGTTAATGAAGACACCATTCACGACAAACCCAAATCACATTTGATATTAAATACAAGGCTCTGAATAGAAAATATATCGGCTTATATTCAATATCAAATTCTACGACCAACAAATATCGTATTGGAAATAACGATATAAATATATCTTTTAAATTCCCATAACAATATCTGTGTCATCACGAAATCCAACATCAAAATATTCCAAAGACAATTTTGATTCAAATCCATTCCAATTCAATTGTTGGAAATTCTGGTTACTTTTAAAACCATTTCAAATCCAATTTATTTATTTTAAAAATAAATGGATTTTAATTCTAGTTCAAAACCAGTTCATTTCGATAAAAATCTATTTTTATCTTTTCAAATATGGAGTTTTTCATCCCAATTCTTCACAAATCATTTCTTATGATTTTACATAAATTATTACTATTTTTAATAATTTTATCAAGGCACGTACAGTCGATTTCCATCAACGGCCATCGAACTGCACTTACAGCGACCTTTTCCAAAA